>CM059577.1:2891471-5291471 GCA_030386875.1 Morinoia aosen
CGCGATTGAAAGGTTCATGTACTTGTGCACTGGTCAAGCTCGTATCAGAGATACGGACGGGCATTAAGCATCCTTTTAGGGGCGGGAAAGAGAGACCATTGCAGCAACGTAGGAAAAATTACCCTCAAAAGAGGAATTTATTGATGAATTTAAGGAGACACACCTGGCGTTTCATTACACAAAAAAGCATTGCTTGATTACTGCGCGAGTTCGTCGCGTTCAATCAACGATATATGTATGGTTTTCATCACGTTGCAACCTTGAGACTCCGTGGGCTCGTTCCAAGGTGAGTCGAGAGCGGCCTCAAGGGGGAACATTTAGACACCCGGAGAGTGAGAGAGAAGGCCTAGTACATGCTACATTAGGAATTCAAAAACGAAGAAAGCACCGCATATTGAAATCACATTTAATAGAGATTTCACGAACTATGATTTGAAAACAAGTCAGTTCTATGAAACGTTTCAGTACGTGGTGCTTTGTTCGTTTTCGAATCCCTAATGTTCATTCGCCCTACGAAGGGTAACTTGCCTGACCTTTTTAATAAATAAAAAAAACATACTATATTAGGTTCGACACGCTGTAAACTGTCCATTCAGCTGCCGGTACCAACGAAATGCATTGAAATTATTTCCCTTATTCCTTATTCAAATTATTTCACGGCCAGCGAGTTAAGTAATCAAAAATGATATATAATTTTACGATGACCGTAGCAGCAGCTTCTGCCATCGCGAGTTCACAGAAAGAGTGAGTTTTTAGTAAACAGTTTGCGTGTGAGAGTGGTGCATCTGAGTTGAAACGAAGTTGAATTTCGATCAACACCAATTTCAAGAATGGAGCATAGCATACGTGTGTAATAATATTTCTGGTCGCAGTAACAATTTTTGTAACGATAGGAATACTCCTCGCAGCCCCACGCCATATGAATGCCTGCCGAAACAGTAAGTTTTAATTCAAGAGAATTACCAGCTACCCTTGTTCTACGTGTTTGTTATTTTACTGTCGTAGGATGTCGTTCGTCTTATAAATGATATGCCTGGAATTCAGTTGCTTATCAATTCGCCCAGATTGGGGCCTTTACACCAATTAACTGCCGAACACTGACGATTGCACGTGATGGCATGAAAAGTTCAGTTGAGGCAGAGAAAAGAGAGTTACCAGCCACCTTTTATCAATTCTGAGAAGACATTTCTTTGCTTCTGTATAGTTTTAACCTCTTATGATGATGTTCATTCGATAAATATTATGCATAGAACTCAGTTTCTATAATTGTCGAAACAGATTGGGGCCTTAACGCGAATTAACTGCCAAACATTGGCAATAGCACGCTCGTTCGTTCATTCATGAGCTTATGCACGGCCCATATCGTCTTGAATTGTTTCAGAGAAGCGCAGGCTTGCAATAGTTAAGAAGACTAATCTAGAAGAAATGTTGGGGTGGAATCACTCAAGTAAGGACACCTCGTTATTCCTGAAAAACCGTCGAATCCTGAACGACCAACGAGCACCTGAAATCTTTCGTTACTTCGAGACGTTTTCTTATATACATATTTATATATATAAATAAGTGATATCTCCATGTATACATATATATATATATGTATGTATGTATGTATGTGAGCAAATTTTTGTGTTCGTCTGAGAGTGGTGCGTCAGCGCGTATGAAAGAAATCCATTTCGATACTGATTTCCCGAATGGAGTATAGCTCACATGTTTAATAACATTAATAATTATTGTAATGATCAAAACAAGCGTCGCAGTTCCCGCCATTCGATTGCTAGCCGAAAGAAGAGGTAAGTTTTGAATCAGAAGGGTTACCAGCTACCCATTTTTTGCGTTATGTTGATTTCACCGTCATGGGATGTCGTCCTTTCGATAAATCTTATGCACAGAACTCAGTTTCTTAATTATTGATCCAGATTGGGGCCTTTACGCGAATTAGCTGCCGAACATTGACGATACCACTTGAAAGCATTCAGTTTTTAGATTCAAGTAAGGAGAGCGCTACCAGCTACCCGTTTTCTATGTTCTACGGAAATGTTTACATTTAGTAAAGTCATGAGAGTCATGTCAAGATGAATTAACACGAATCATTATGTGTTTGTGTATAGAATATATTCTTCTTTCATGACGATTTCGTTGTGTGTGTAGACCTGCATAGTTTTGCATCAGAAATTCCGTAAGAATTAAGTGAATGAGTGCTGCTCCCACGGCTTGAGCAAAAATTAAACCGAAAATAATATGGCGTCATGCATCAGCTGTTTTCAGTGATGCCTGTTTGACATCAATAATAGCTTCAACGCATGGTTTATATTGAATAATTTGTGATAAAATCGGTGGTTGAAAACGACAGAGAAGCTCAGCAAAGAGGAATGCATAAAATTGCTCGTAACTACGTTAATCGAACTTGAATCTGTTCAAAATTTTGGTGTCTTCAAACCCGTGTTACGCTACATTCCATGCCGAAATGACCCTTTCACGCAGTAACGTACAATTCAAATTCTAGTGAGAATTTTAAAAATCTAAGAAACGCGAAAATGTGAATTGAATTTTACACATTTCAGAAGTTCACTTCTTGCATTTTTAATTTGCGCAGCTATTTCCGCAAATTCTATCAAAGTTTTTTATGTGTCTGGAGAAAACGTCATTTAGCATAGAATTCAGTGGTTTTTCAACCTATCCTATCAAAAATATTCCAGACTATGTGGTGTACGTGAGCCGCTATGAGTGACGGGATTCGACAGTTTATTTGAATAAGTCTCAATACGTGGATGGCAGACAAATACATGCATCCCAATAGTAGCACCCGCGATTGAAAGGTTCATGTACTTGTGCACTGGTCAAGCTCGTATCAGAGATACGGACGGGCATTAAGCATCCTTTTAGGGGCGGGAAAGAGAGACCATTGCAGCAACGTAGGAAAAATTACCCTCAAAAGAGGAATTTATTGATGAATTTAAGGAGACACACCTGGCGTTTCATTACACAAAAAAGCATTGCTTGATTACTGCGCGAGTTCGTCGCGTTCAATCAACGATATATGTATGGTTTTCATCACGTTGCAACCTTGAGACTCCGTGGGCTCGTTCCAAGGTGAGTCGAGAGCGGCCTCAAGGGGGAACATTTAGACACCCGGAGAGTGAGAGAGAAGGCCTAGTACATGCTACATTAGGAATTCAAAAACGAAGAAAGCACCGCATATTGAAATCACATTTAATAGAGATTTCACGAACTATGATTTGAAAACAAGTCAGTTCTATGAAACGTTTCAGTACGTGGTGCTTTGTTCGTTTTTCGAATCCCTAATGTTCATTCGCCCTACGAAGGGTAACTTGCCTGACCTTTTTAATAAATAAAAAAAACATACTATATTAGGTTCGACACGCTGTAAACTGTCCATTCAGCTGCCGGTACCAACGAAATGCATTGAAATTATTTCCCTTATTCCTTATTCAAATTATTTCACGGCCAGCGAGTTAAGTAATCAAAATGATATATAATTTTACGATGACCGTAGCAGCAGCTTCTGCCATCGCGAGTTCACAGAAAGAGTGAGTTTTTAGTAAACAGTTTGCGTGTGAGAGTGGTGCATCTGAGTTGAAACGAAGTTGAATTTCGATCAACACCAATTTCAAGAATGGAGCATAGCATACGTGTGTAATAATATTTCTGGTCGCAGTAACAATTTTTGTAACGATAGGAATACTCCTCGCAGCCCCACGCCATATGAATGCCTGCCGAAACAGTAAGTTTTAATTCAAGAGAATTACCAGCTACCCTTGTTCTACGTGTTTGTTATTTTACTGTCGTAGGATGTCGTTCGTCTTATAAATGATATGCCTGGAATTCAGTTGCTTATCAATTCGCCCAGATTGGGGCCTTTACACCAATTAACTGCCGAACACTGACGATTGCACGTGATGGCATGAAAAGTTCAGTTGAGGCAGAGAAAAGAGAGTTACCAGCCACCTTTTATCAATTCTGAGAAGACATTTCTTTGCTTCTGTATAGTTTTAACCTCTTATGATGATGTTCATTCGATAAATATTATGCATAGAACTCAGTTTCTATAATTGTCGAAACAGATTGGGGCCTTAACGCGAATTAACTGCCAAACATTGGCAATAGCACGCTCGTTCGTTCATTCATGAGCTTATGCACGGCCCATATCGTCTTGAATTGTTTCAGAGAAGCGCAGGCTTGCAATAGTTAAGAAGACTAATCTAGAAGAAATGTTGGGGTGGAATCACTCAAGTAAGGACACCTCGTTATTCCTGAAAAACCGTCGAATCCTGAACGACCAACGAGCACCTGAAATCTTTCGTTACTTCGAGACGTTTTCTTATATACATATTTATATATATAAATAAGTGATATCTCCATGTATACATATATATATATGTATGTATGTATGTATGTGAGCAAATTTTTGTGTTCGTCTGAGAGTGGTGCGTCAGCGCGTATGAAAGAAATCCATTTCGATACTGATTTCCCGAATGGAGTATAGCTCACATGTTTAATAACATTAATAATTATTGTAATGATCAAAACAAGCGTCGCAGTTCCCGCCATTCGATTGCTAGCCGAAAGAAGAGGTAAGTTTTGAATCAGAAGGGTTACCAGCTACCCATTTTTTGCGTTATGTTGATTTCACCGTCATGGGATGTCGTCCTTTCGATAAATCTTATGCACAGAACTCAGTTTCTTAATTATTGATCCAGATTGGGGCCTTTACGCGAATTAGCTGCCGAACATTGACGATACCACTTGAAAGCATTCAGTTTTTAGATTCAAGTAAGGAGAGCGCTACCAGCTACCCGTTTTCTATGTTCTACGGAATGTTTACATTTAGTAAAGTCATGAGAGTCATGTCAAGATGAATTAACACGAATCATTATGTGTTTGTGTATAGAATATATTCTTCTTTCATGACGATTTCGTTGTGTGTGTAGACCTGCATAGTTTTGCATCAGAAATTCCGTAAGAATTAAGTGAATGAGTGCTGCTCCCACGGCTTGAGCAAAAATTAAACCGAAATAATATGGCGTCATGCATCAGCTGTTTTCAGTGATGCCTGTTTGACATCAATAATAGCTTCAACGCATGGTTTATATTGAATAATTTGTGATAAAATCGGTGGTTGAAAACGACAGAGAAGCTCAGCAAAGAGGAATGCATAAAATTGCTCGTAACTACGTTAATCGAACTTGAATCTGTTCAAAATTTTGGTGTCTTCAAACCCGTGTTACGCTACATTCCATGCCGAAATGACCCTTTCACGCAGTAACGTACAATTCAAATTCTAGTGAGAATTTTAAAAATCTAAGAAACGCGAAAATGTGAATTGAATTTTTACACATTTCAGAAGTTCACTTCTTGCATTTTTAATTTGCGCAGCTATTTCCGCAAATTCTATCAAAGTTTTTTATGTGTCTGGAGAAACGTCATTTAGCATAGAATTCAGTGGTTTTTCAACCTATCCTATCAAAATATTCCAGACTATGTGGTGTACGTGAGCCGCTATGAGTGACGGGATTCGACAGTTTATTTGAATAAGTCTCAATACGTGGATGGCAGACAAATACATGCATCCCAATAGTAGCACCCGCGATTGAAAGGTTCATGTACTTGTGCACTGGTCAAGCTCGTATCAGAGATACGGACGGGCATTAAGCATCCTTTTAGGGGCGGGAAAGAGAGACCATTGCAGCAACGTAGGAAAAATTACCCTCAAAAGAGGAATTTATTGATGAATTTAAGGAGACACACCTGGCGTTTCATTACACAAAAAAGCATTGCTTGATTACTGCGCGAGTTCGTCGCGTTCAATCAACGATATATGTATGGTTTTCATCACGTTGCAACCTTGAGACTCCGTGGGCTCGTTCCAAGGTGAGTCGAGAGCGGCCTCAAGGGGGAACATTTAGACACCCGGAGAGTGAGAGAGAAGGCCTAGTACATGCTACATTAGGAATTCAAAAACGAAGAAAGCACCGCATATTGAAATTACATTTAATAGAGATTTCACGAACTATGATTTGAAAACAAGTCAGTTCTATGAAACGTTTCAGTACGTGGTGCTTTGTTCGTTTTCGAATCCCTAATGTTCATTCGCCCTACGAAGGGTAACTTGCCTGACCTTTTTTATAAATAAAAAAAACATACTATATTAGGTTCGACACGCTGTAAACTGTCCATTCTGCTGCCGGTATTAACGAAATGCATTGAAATTATTTACCTTACTCCTTATACAAATTATTTCACGGCTAACGAGGTAAGTAACCAAAATGATAAATAATTTTACGAAGAACCGTAGCAGCAGCTTCTGCCATCGCGACTTCACAGAAAGAGTTAGTTTTGAGTAAACTGAGTTACCAGCTACCCTTTTTCAATTCGAAGAAGACATTCCAGCGTTTTTCTAGTTTTGACCTCTCATGGTTTGGTTCATTTGATAAATACGACGCTCAGAATTCAGTTTCTCATTTCTTGACCCAGACTTTGGGGACTTTTACACCAATTACCTGACAAACATTGACGACAGCGAGCGCTAGCGCGTGTTAGCATGGAGGGGTTATTTTGTTTTGATTGAGGAGGAGAGGGTTACCAGCTACCGCTTTTCACTTCTATGAAGACATTTCTTTGTTTCTGCATAGTTTTTGCCTCTCATGATGCTGTTCATTCAATGAGTATTGTGCTTAGAATTCAGTTTTTTAAATATTGATCCAGATTAGAGCACATACACGAATTAACTGCAAAACATTGACGACAACGAGCGCGTGTGCGTTCGTTCGTCGACGCACGGCCCATCGTCTTGAATTGTTTCACAGGAGCGCAGGCTTGGAATAGTTGTGAAGACTAATCTGAATGAAAAGCTGAAGTGTTATCACTCGAATAAATGATGGGCCATTAGAATATTCGGCCGCAACAACTTGTTCCGTCCGTCGAGAAAAGCGATCGAATCCTGTACGAGCGAGGAGCAGTTTAACTCCTCGACGAACTTCGAGGGGTAATTTTTGACGGATAATTTAGGAAAAAACCCTCCAGTTCATTTCTCGTAGGTTTCGTGCCAAGGTTCTTCTCCCACGAAAGGGACTGTGCGCATCGGAGACGAGGCTCTCACATGAAACCGTCGTGGAAGCGAGGGTTACCGGGCGGTCGGGCAGACTAGGGCTCAGAGCGGCATTCGTGGACATGGTGGTCAGCAGCGCCTGTCGCGACGACCGACCGGGAACCGAGCGAGCGCGACCAGTGCTCTCTGGCCGCAGGCCTTGTGGCACACCAGGAATTGTGCGAGGTGCTTATGCGAAACGCGGGCAATTGCCTGCCTCGGCCGTTTTGACTCGCGTGCTAACGATTCGAGCGAATAACGATCACATGATCAGAGAGACCATTATTTCGGACGGAAAGATAGCGAGCTCTTAATTTTGTCTACTGCATATTGACTTTGAACATCTTCAATTTAAGGATGATTTGTGGCTCCTTGAGGAGCCGGATGGTGTGCAGCAAGTGCGACTGCCGCCGTGAACACTCTACTTGGAAGAAGTGTACTTGGTCACAGCCTTGGTGCCTTCAGAGACAGCGTGCTTGGCAAGCTCGCCGGGAAGCAGAAGCCTGACGGCAGTCTGAATTTCCCGAGAGGTGATGGTGGTCCTCTTGTTGTACTGTGCCAGACGCGACGCTTCAGTAGCAATGCGCTCAAAGATGTCATTCACGAACGAGTTCATGATTGACATGGCCTTGCTCGAAACGCCGGTGTCGGGATGGACCTGCTTGAGCACCTTGTAAATGTAGATGGCGTAGCTCTCACGCCTCTTCTTTTTCTTCTTCTTGTCACCTTTGGTGATGGATTTCTGGGCCTTACCGGCCTTCTTAGCAGCCTTTCCAGAAGTCTTGGGAGCCATCGTGCACGACAACTTCGAACGTTACTCAGTAACTTACAATTTCGCACCGACTTTCGGCGCTAGTAATAAGTAGACCGAGAAGGGCTTGCAGGCAGCACCTCACCTCTCGGACGGCAGGCGACTGGCCCAGCGAGTGCAGCCGCTTGACCAATGAGAGAGCGAGCTCGGGACAGCGGTGCTCTCCGAACGTATATATTCGCGTGATGGAGTGCTGGCCGCGCATAATCGTACTCTGTAGCGTAAGCGCTGCTTGTTCGAAAGTTGTTTGCGTACGTACGACTCTACTACTCATCATGTCCGGCCGCGGTAAGGGAGGCAAAGTTAAGGGAAAGTCGAAGTCGCGCTCTTCTCGGGCTGGACTTCAGTTCCCCGTAGGAAGGATCCACCGTCTCCTGCGCAAGGGCAACTACGCGGAGCGTGTAGGAGCCGGAGCTCCCGTGTACTTGGCGGCAGTCATGGAATACCTCGCTGCTGAAGTTCTTGAGCTCGCTGGAAACGCTGCCCGCGATAACAAGAAGACCCGAATCATTCCTCGTCACTTGCAGCTCGCTATCCGTAACGACGAAGAACTGAACAAGCTCCTCTCGGGAGTGACCATTGCCCAGGGAGGTGTTCTGCCCAACATCCAGGCAGTTCTCCTGCCCAAGAAAACCGAGAAGAAGTAAACTTGTCTTCTCGCTCGGAAGCGCTTCCTTCCAAACAAGGCTCCTCTAGGAGCCACATTCGTGTTCGGGAAAGATATTTCAAAGTCTGTCTGAATTGGTATGAGCGTCTTTTTATTATCGTCATTAATTGTCGTGCGAGTTCGGTCCGAGCAACACTCGATAGGCATTGTTCGCTTGTCACTCCTCAGAGCATAGGCGCTCGTTTTCTTATTCGGCAGCTGCTGTAAAATTCGACTAGACCACCACGTGCTGCTGTGCTTTGGAGGCGTTGCGAATGTCGAGCGTCAGCAGCCGAATCAATAGTTGCGCTAGCTACTGCGACGACGAGGATGTGTTGCAAAGTACGCAAATATATTTTGCTTCCCTTCCCAGGGCGCAGAGCACGTCCGTCAAGGCTGATGATAACATGTGAAGTCGAGGTGGCAGTAGTGTCGCTCGCCGTGCAATATAACGTTTATCCTCATCCAGTTCATTTCTCGATGCGCATTCGAATTATAGCGCAAAAATGTTTTGGTAATTCTATTGAAGCTCGCGAGGCCTGAGCCGAGCTAATGCGAAATTATTTGACTATGGGCGCGTGAGACAATTCAAGGGCGTTGTTTGAACGCGCGTCACGCATGGCGCGAAAGATTCGGGGCCTCCAGCAAAATCAGGGTCAGGACTGAGTGCCATGTGCAAAATATCCGGTTAGATTAGGCAAAGGTTGAATAATTTCGGTGATTCGTGCTAAACAAAGAAAGAAAGCAAATTGTCCAAGACGCGTTTTCAGCTAGTGTTGCATGGAGTACATCTCGAGACCGACGCGGCGGCGCCATGCTTCAACGGTCGTTTAGCGGCGGCACACTGCCACCTCATGTATCGTTTCTCGAGCTGAATTTCAGCGAAAAAGAAAACTTTCGTGCCCCACGAAATTGGACGGAAGCCGCTTGGACTTGACGAGAGGGGTCGGTCGGTCACTCGCTGCGTTCTCAGCAATTCGCTGTGACTGCCTGCCAGGCTGGAATATAGCGTGTGCATTGTGCGGTAGAGCAGTCAATTGCAGCAAGGCCTAATCTGCAATGACCGCTTCGGAGAGAGCGAAAGTGTTTAGTTTCCTATCGGAAGTTCAGTGATTGCACCCGTCGAGGCATCATCGAACACACACATTGAGTTTGCTCCTCGAGCTATTCCATCTGCAACGACGGGCATGTGAGGAGTGAGGATAACAAAAAAAAATGGCATTCCAAGCACCGGCGCGCGCTCTCTCTACAGTAAAAAAGCGATGCTTGACAAGTGAAGCAATCCCTAAATGAAGAAGCATACACTGTACTGGAGGGACTGAGTGTGAACACCTTTTCCGAGAGGATTTTGTGGACCTCGAAAGGTCCGAGTCTGTGAATTAGCCGTTGGTCGGGCACCGACTCATTTTACAAGAGAGTCAAGAGACTTAACCTCCAAATCCATAGAGGGTACGTCCTTGTCTCTTGAGGGCGTAGACAACGTCCATGGCAGTGACTGTCTTCCTCTTGGCGTGCTCGGTGTAGGTGACGGCGTCACGGATGACATTCTCGAGGAATACCTTGAGCACTCCGCGAGTCTCTTCATAGATGAGACCAGAGATACGCTTGACACCTCCACGGCGAGCCAGACGACGAATTGCAGGCTTGGTGATACCCTGGATGTTATCACGCAAAACCTTGCGATGACGCTTGGCTCCCCCCTTTCCGAGGCCCTTGCCACCCTTTCCACGTCCGGTCATGATGTCGATGGAGCTCGAGCTGGTTGCGATAGATAACGGAGAAGCGCGGTACCTATAGTACGAATGCAACTCGCGCAAAACGACGACAGACCTATGCACGGTGTGCTTGCGCGCCACCGCCAACTTTGCCCAGTTTGCGTAGCATTTGTGCAGCTCCGAGCGCCACCCCAGTTCCAGCAATGCGCTAGCGAGCGAGCTGCGGGCCCGGCTGCGACGGGTTCCCTTGGTCGGACGCCTTCGCGCCGAACTGACTCTTGCGTCTCATCGCTCGCGCTCGAAACTGTCGCTGAAATGGCTCGCACCAAGCAAACTGCCCGCAAATCTACCGGAGGAAAGGCTCCTCGCAAGCAGCTTGCCACCAAGGCTGCACGCAAATCTGCCCCCGCCACCGGGGGCGTGAAGAAGCCTCACAGGTACAGGCCCGGTACCGTGGCTCTTCGTGAAATCCGTCGTTACCAGAAGAGCACCGAACTGCTCATCCGCAAGCTGCCCTTCCAGCGTCTTGTTCGTGAAATCGCCCAAGATTTCAAGACTGACTTGCGATTCCAGTCCTCGGCTGTCATGGCCCTGCAGGAAGCATCCGAAGCCTACCTCGTCGGTCTCTTCGAAGACACCAACTTGTGCGCAATCCACGCCAAGCGTGTCACCATCATGCCCAAGGATATCCAGCTTGCCCGCCGGATCCGTGGAGAACGCGCTTAATTCAATAGCACGTTATTCCGCGCATCGAGAGCCACAACCTCCTCTCGGCTAGTCTCTAACCGGCCCTTTACAGGGCCACTCCACCCCTCCCAAAAAAGACGTTCACTGGTCAATGAGATAAATGCGTTCGTTGAAAAACGAGTTACCTGTTATTCAAGACTATGTAGTGTAGACAAAAAAAATAGAGAGGATTCGATAGTTCCCTTAAAATGAGGAGCACGACAGAGAAAAGTACATGCATCCTAATAGTAGCACCCGCGATTAAAAATATTCATGTACTTGTGAGCACTGGTCAGACTCGTATCACAGATACGGACGGACGGGCATCCTCTTAAGAGAGAGACGGAGCAACCAATTTGATGCGTTCATTCAACGTGATCCCCACTGCAATTACGTCCGAGAAATTACGCTCAAAAAATGAACTCATTCATAAATTAAACGAAACGACACCTGGCGTTTTATTTTACGAAATGGTATTCATTGATTGATTATTTCGTGCGTTCAATCAACCCTAGTTGAACTAGGGTCAACCTTGAAACTTCATGGGCACATTCCAAGGGGCACAAAATCGAGAACGGCCTCAGGAGGGAAAATCTAGAAAGTCGGAGAGTGAGTGATAGCGATAGAACGCCTAGTACATACTTTAAAAATTATTGGGTTCAACACTCTGACTATTTATTACCCATTGGTGCGGATGAGTACCTACCACTAAGTAAATAGCCCATTCACCTACAGCTGTGAACCAAATGCATCCCAATTGTTTTTCTGCCTACTCGTCAGGGTAGACAATGGCGTACGAGATAACATCATATAATAATACGAATAACCGCTGCTGCTCCCGTCATCACGACTTCACCGAAAGAGTTTTGAGTCAACAGGGTTACCAGCTACCCTTTCTCAATTCGAACGTGACACTTCAACGTTTTCGTAATTTTGACCGCCTATGATTTTGTTCATTTACTAAATATTATGCACAGAATTCAGTTTCTTAATTTTCACCCAGATTGGGGTCTTGACACCGATTGACTGCCAAGCATTGACGATAGTACGTGACAGCATTCAGGCTTTAGATTCAAGGAAGGAGAGGGTTACCAGCGCCTCTTTTTCTACGGTTTAATAACATCAACCTCCCAAGTGTATACATACATACAGACATGTATATATGTATATATATATATATATATACACATTTACATAGTTTTATATATATATATGAAAATCGATATATACACATATATATATATATATATCATTGTATATATAAGAGAAAATTTTTGTGTGCGTCTGAGAGTCGTGCATCGGCGCGTATAAACGAAATCCATTTCGATACTGATTTCCCGAATGGAGTATAGCTTACATGTGTAAAAACATTAATAATTATGGTAATGATCAAAACAAGCGTCGCAGTTCCCGCCATTCGATTGCTGGCCGAATGAAGCGGTAAGTTTGGAATCAGAAGGGTTACCAGCTACCCTTTTTCTGCGTTATGTTGATTTCACCGTCATTGGATGTCGTCCTTTCGATAAATCGTATGCACAGAACTCAGTTTCTTAATTATTGATCCAGATTGGGGCCTTTACGCGAATTAGCTGCCGAACAGTGACGATACCACTTGACAGCATTCAGTTTTTAGATTCAAGTAAGGAGAGCGCTTCCAGCTTCCCGTTTTCTATGTTCTACGGAATGTTTACATTGAGTAAAGTCATGAGAGTCATTTCAAGATGAATTAACACGAATCATTATGTGTTTCTGTATAGAATATGTTCTTCTTTCATGACGATTTCGTTGTGTGTGTAGACCTGAATAGTTTTTCCATCAGAAATTCCGTAAGAATTAAGTGAATGAGTGCTGCTCCCACGGCTTGAGCAAAAATTAAACCGAAATAATATGGCGTCATGCATCAGCTGTTTTCAGTGATGCCTGTTTGACATCAATAATAGCTTCAACGCATGGTTTATATTGAATAATTTGTGATAAAATCGGTGGTTGAAAACGACAGAGAAGCTCAGCAAAGAGGAATGCATAAAATTGCTCGTAACTACGTTAATCGAACTTGAATCTGTTCAAAATTTTGGTGTCGTCAAACCCGTGTTACGCTACATTCCATGTCGAAATGACCCTTTCACGCAGTAACGTACAATTCAAATTCTAGTGAGAATTTTAAAAATCTAAGAAACGCGAAAATGTGAATTGAATTTTTACACATTTCAGAAGTTCACTTCTTGCATTTTTAATTTGCGCAGCTATTTCCGCAAATCTATCAAAGTTTTTTATGTGTCTGGAGAAACGTCATTTAGCATAGAATTCAGTGGTTTTTCAACCTATCCTATCAAAATATTCCAGACTATGTGGTGTACGTGAGCCGCTATGAGTGACGGGATTCGACAGTTTATTTGAATAAGTCTCAATACGTGGATGGCAGACAAATACATGCATCCCAATAGTAGCACCCGCGATTGAAAGGTTCATGTACTTGTGCACTGGTCAAGCTCGTATCAGAGATACGGACGGGCATTAAGCATCCTTTTAGGGGCGGGAAAGAGAGACCATTGCAGCAACGTAGGAAAAATTACCCTCAAAAGAGGAATTTATTGATGAATTTAAGGAGACACACCTGGCGTTTCATTACACAAAAAAGCATTGCTTGATTACTGCGCGAGTTCGTCGCGTTCAATCAACGATATATGTATGGTTTTCATCACGTTGCAACCTTGAGACTCCGTGGGCTCGTTCCAAGGTGAGTCGAGAGCGGCCTCAAGGGGGAACATTTAGACACCCGGAGAGTGAGAGAGAAGGCCTAGTACATGCTACATTAGGAATTCAAAAACGAAGAAAGCACCGCATATTGAAATCACATTTAATAGAGATTTCACGAACTATGATTTGAAAACAAGTCAGTTCTATGAAACGTTTCAGTACGTGGTGCTTTGTTCGTTTTCGAATCCCTAATGTTCATTCGCCCTACGAAGGGTAACTTGCCTGACCTTTTTAATAAATAAAAAAAACATACTATATTAGGTTCGACACGCTGTAAACTGTCCATTCAGCTGCCGGTACCAACGAAATGCATTGAAATTATTTCCCTTATTCCTTATTCAAATTATTTCACGGCCAGCGAGTTAAGTAATCAAAATGATATATAATTTTACGATGACCGTAGCAGCAGCTTCTGCCATCGCGAGTTCACAGAAAGAGTGAGTTTTTAGTAAACAGTTTGCGTGTGAGAGTGGTGCATCTGAGTTGAAACGAAGTTGAATTTCGATCAACACCAATTTCAAGAATGGAGCATAGCATACGTGTGTAATAATATTTCTGGTCGCAGTAACAATTTTTGTAACGATAGGAATACTCCTCGCAGCCCCACGCCATATGAATGCCTGCCGAAACAGTAAGTTTTAATTCAAGAGAATTACCAGCTACCCTTGTTCTACGTGTTTGTTATTTTACTGTCGTAGGATGTCGTTCGTCTTATAAATGATATGCCTGGAATTCAGTTGCTTATCAATTCGCCCAGATTGGGGCCTTTACACCAATTAACTGCCGAACACTGACGATTGCACGTGATGGCATGAAAAGTTCAGTTGAGGCAGAGAAAAGAGAGTTACCAGCCACCTTTTATCAATTCTGAGAAGACATTTCTTTGCTTCTGTATAGTTTTAACCTCTTATGATGATGTTCATTCGATAAATATTATGCATAGGACTCAGTTTCTATAATTGTCGAAACAGATTGGGGCCTTAACGCGAATTAACTGCCAAACATTGGCAATAGCACGCTCGTTCGTTCATTCATGAGCTTATGCACGGCCCATATCGTCTTGAATTGTTTCAGAGAAGCGCAGGCTTGCAATAGTTAAGAAGACTAATCTAGAAGAAATGTTGGGGTGGAATCACTCAAGTAAGGACACCTCGTTATTCCTGAAAAACCGTCGAATCCTGAACGACCAACGAGCACCTGAAATCTTTCGTTACTTCGAGACGTTTTCTTATATACATATTTATATATATAAATAAGTGATATCTCCATGTATACATATATATATATATGTATGTATGTATGTATGTGAGCAAATTTTTGTGTTCGTCTGAGAGTGGTGCGTCAGCGCGTATGAAAGAAATCCATTTCGATACTGATTTCCCGAATGGAGTATAGCTCACATGTTTAATAACATTAATAATTATTGTAATGATCAAAACAAGCGTCGCAGTTCCCGCCATTCGATTGCTAGCCGAAAGAAGAGGTAAGTTTTGAATCAGAAGGGTTACCAGCTACCCATTTTTTGCGTTATGTTGATTTCACCGTCATGGGATGTCGTCCTTTCGATAAATCTTATGCACAGAACTCAGTTTCTTAATTATTGATCCAGATTGGGGCCTTTACGCGAATTAGCTGCCGAACATTGACGATACCACTTGAAAGCATTCAGTTTTTAGATTCAAGTAAGGAGAGCGCTACCAGCTACCCGTTTTCTATGTTCTACGGAATGTTTACATTTAGTAAAGTCATGAGAGTCATGTCAAGATGAATTAACACGAATCATTATGTGTTTGTGTATAGAATATATTCTTCTTTCATGACGATTTCGTTGTGTGTGTAGACCTGCATAGTTTTGCATCAGAAATTCCGTAAGAATTAAGTGAATGAGTGCTGCTCCCACGGCTTGAGCAAAAATTAAACCGAAATAATATGGCGTCATGCATCAGCTGTTTTCAGTGATGCCTGTTTGACATCAATAATAGCTTCAACGCATGGTTTATATTGAATAATTTGTGATAAAATCGGTGGTTGAAAACGACAGAGAAGCTCAGCAAAGAGGAATGCATAAAATTGCTCGTAACTACGTTAATCGAACTTGAATCTGTTCAAAATTTTGGTGTCTTCAAACCCGTGTTACGCTACATTCCATGCCGAAATGACCCTTTCACGCAGTAACGTACAATTCAAATTCTAGTGAGAATTTTAAAAATCTAAGAAACGCGAAAATGTGAATTGAATTTTTACACATTTCAGAAGTTCACTTCTTGCATTTTTAATTTGCGCAGCTATTTCCGCAAATTCTATCAAAGTTTTTTGTGTGTCTGGAGAAACGTCATTTAGCATAGAATTCAGTGGTTTTTCAACCTATCCTATCAAAATATTCCAGACTATGTGGTGTACGTGAGCCGCTATGAGTGACGGGATTCGACAGTTTATTTGAATAAGTCTCAATACGTGGATGGCAGACAAATACATGCATCCCAATAGTAGCACCCGCGATTGAAAGGTTCATGTACTTGTGCACTGGTCAAGCTCGTATCAGAGATACGGACGGGCATTAAGCATCCTTTTAGGGGCGGGAAAGAGAGACCATTGCAGCAACGTAGGAAAAATTACCCTCAAAAGAGGAATTTATTGATGAATTTAAGGAGACACACCTGGCGTTTCATTACACAAAAAAGCATTGCTTGATTACTGCGCGAGTTCGTCGCGTTCAATCAACGATATATGTATGGTTTTCATCACGTTGCAACCTTGAGACTCCGTGGGCTCGTTCCAAGGTGAGTCGAGAGCGGCCTCAAGGGGGAACATTTAGACACCCGGAGAGTGAGAGAGAAGGCCTAGTACATGCTACATTAGGAATTCAAAAACGAAGAAAGCACCGCATATTGAAATCACATTTAATAGAGATTTCACGAACTATGATTTGAAAACAAGTCAGTTCTATGAAACGTTTCAGTACGTGGTGCTTTGTTCGTTTTCGAATCCCTAATGTTCATTCGCCCTACGAAGGGTAACTTGCCTGACCTTTTTTATAAATAAAAAAAACATACTATATTAGGTTCGACACGCTGTAAACTGTCCATTCTGCTGCCGGTATTAACGAAATGCATTGAAATTATTTACCTTACTCCTTATACAAATTATTTCACGGCTAACGAGGTAAGTAACCAAAATGATAAATAATTTTACGAAGAACCGTAGCAGCAGCTTCTGCCATCGCGACTTCACAGAAAGAGTTAGTTTTGAGTAAACTGAGTTACCAGCTACCCTTTTTCAATTCGAAGAAGACATTCCAGCGTTTTTCTAGTTTTGACCTCTCATGGTTTGGTTCATTTGATAAATACGACGCTCAGAATTCAGTTTCTCATTTCTTGACCCAGACTTTGGGGACTTTTACACCAATTACCTGACAAACATTGACGACAGCGAGCGCTAGCGCGTGTTAGCATGGAGGGGTTATTTTGTTTTGATTGAGGAGGAGAGGGTTACCAGCTACCGCTTTTCACTTCTATGAAGACATTTCTTTGTTTCTGCATAGTTTTTGCCTCTCATGATGCTGTTCATTCAATGAGTATTGTGCTTAGAATTCAGTTTTTTAAATATTGATCCAGATTAGAGCACATACACGAATTAACTGCAAAACATTGACGACAACGAGCGCGTGTGCGTTCGTTCGTCGACGCACGGCCCATCGTCTTGAATTGTTTCACAGGAGCGCAGGCTTGGAATAGTTGTGAAGACTAATCTGAATGAAAAGCTGAAGTGTTATCACTCGAATAAATGATGGGCCATTAGAATATTCGGCCGCAACAACTTGTTCCGTCCGTCGAGAAAAGCGATCGAATCCTGTACGAGCGAGGAGCAGTTTAACTCCTCGACGAACTTCGAGGGGTAATTTTTGACGGATAATTTAGGAAAAAACCCTCCAGTTCATTTCTCGTAGGTTTCGTGCCAAGGTTCTTCTCCCACGAAAGGGACTGTGCGCATCGGAGACGAGGCTCTCACATGAAACCGTCGTGGAAGCGAGGGTTACCGGGCGGTCGGGCAGACTAGGGCTCAGAGCGGCATTCGTGGACATGGTGGTCAGCAGCGCCTGTCGCGACGACCGACCGGGAACCGAGCGAGCGCGACCAGTGCTCTCTGGCCGCAGGCCTTGTGGCACACCAGGAATTGTGCGAGGTGCTTATGCGAAACGCGGGCAATTGCCTGCCTCGGCCGTTTTGACTCGCGTGCTAACGATTCGAGCGAATAACGATCACATGATCAGAGAGACCATTATTTCGGACGGAAAGATAGCGAGCTCTTAATTTTGTCTACTGCATATTGACTTTGAACATCTTCAATTTAAGGATGATTTGTGGCTCCTTGAGGAGCCGGATGGTGTGCAGCAAGTGCGACTGCCGCCGTGAACACTCTACTTGGAAGAAGTGTACTTGGTCACAGCCTTGGTGCCTTCAGAGACAGCGTGCTTGGCAAGCTCGCCGGGAAGCAGAAGCCTGACGGCAGTCTGAATTTCCCGAGAGGTGATGGTGGTCCTCTTGTTGTACTGTGCCAGACGCGACGCTTCAGTAGCAATGCGCTCAAAGATGTCATTCACGAACGAGTTCATGATTGACATGGCCTTGCTCGAAACGCCGGTGTCGGGATGGACCTGCTTGAGCACCTTGTAAATGTAGATGGCGTAGCTCTCACGCCTCTTCTTTTTCTTCTTCTTGTCACCTTTGGTGATGGATTTCTGGGCCTTACCGGCCTTCTTAGCAGCCTTTCCAGAAGTCTTGGGAGCCATCGTGCACGACAACTTCGAACGTTACTCAGTAACTTACAATTTCGGGGGGGGGGGGGCCGGTGCCATTAGGAAAGAGAGGAAAAACAAGAGTTTGGCACAGGGTGTGCCAGAAGAAAAGGAATAGGAAAGAGAAGATGGACAGTAGGAGAGAGAAGAGGCGAACAAAAAAACGCATAATTTGGTGATCTTGATCAGTTCTTTTATGGGTTAGTAACTTAGAGTATGAAGAATGGGAAAACCCTTCAAGGCTTTGTATATACGAAAAATATACAAGTCTTTCGAGTTGCCGAAATGAAATCTACAATATTTGCAGTATTTACATTATGCTAATTTCAAAGGCTGGCTAAGATTACCTAGATCCTATTTACATACGCAGAGGGCATAATAACATATGTACATAATTTACACTACTTATCTAATATATACGTACGAGAAATTATTAAATACATTACATACACATACACATGCATTTATATATATATATTTTTTTTTTTTTTTGTTTTATTCATGTATATATTTATGTATAATTTTTTTTATTTTTATTTTTTTTTTTTTTTTTTTTTTTTCAATTTTTTTTTTTTTTTTTTTTTTTTCATTTATTCATTTTTTTTTTTTTTTTTTTTTTTTTTTTTCTAGATTCATATATACAACCATATACACATATGTATAAATAATGTTATTTTTTATTTATATATTTTTTTTTTTTTTATTTTTTTTTTTTTTTTTTTTTTTTACATTATATACATCAAACTGTCCAAGGAACCGGTGTACTCATTGCAAGCCCGCCCGAGGGGGGAGGGGTTCCATCTGACATCATGAATGGAGTTAATCTGGGTTGGAGTTAATCTGAATGGGAACAGTGGAGATAATCTGGGTGTTGCTGGGTTGTGGGTCCTGATAATTAGATGATTGTATTGGGTTATTCTAATCAGTTGTCTGATTTAGAGGTTGGTTTTCTATTGGGTTGAGTTGATTGATGAGTGGAGATTTGGGGTTCTGACTTCCCACCCGGGGGGGAAGACCGTTCCGTCCTCTCGTCAGAACCCCATTGAAAAACAAAGTAAATAAGTAAAGTTGGTACGGTCTTCCCCATGTGCTGTTGGATACGGTTACTTGTATTTGGGTTCAGGTGAAGGTCCTAATGCGAGAAGTTTGGAGCTTTTAAACCGAGAGTTTTGGCTATTGGCACTATCTAATGGAAACGTTAATTGATGAAATAAATCGGGTTCTAATAGTTGTAAATTTTCCCAAATTTTACGTGCGTGATTGTGTAGCAGGATGTTTATTGGAGGAATATCGGTTTGTTCATGCAGTGTTTTAGATGAAATTCTGTCCACAAGCCTTGTATTGGTTATAAATCGTAGAGCTTTATTTTGTACTTTCTGCAGTTTTGAAATGGCTGTGGGAGACATTGTATGGAGGGGAATGGATGGGTATGTAATGGCTGATCTTACGAATGCTAAATATAGTTTCCTTTTAGTATCGAGGGATAGATGCTGAAATCTGTATAGTTTACTGAGATTGCTATATCCTATTGCTTGTCGTTGCGTTACTTGGGCTGAAAATCCATGGGTTGAGAAATTGAGACCTAACACTTTACCTCTGTTTGTATACGGAAGGTATTGGTTGTTGATGAAAATATCTCCAGTGTTGTGCCGACTTATGGGAATGATTTTAAATTTTTGGTGGTTTGTTGATATTTTCCATTTATTTTCAAATTGGTTGATTTGTTGGATTGCGTGCTCGGTTTGGTGGGCTGCATATACTGGGGAATATCGGCCTGTGGTAATTTGGGTTATGTCGTCGGCAAAACAGATGTAGTCAGAGTTTGGTAACGGTGGAGGGATATCGTGCGTGTAGAAGCTGTATAATGTTGGTGATAGGCATGCTCCCTGAGGTACTCCGGATTCTAATGTGAATTGAGGGCCTATATAGTTTGCTATCCTGATTGATGCTGTTCGATCGGTCAAATAATCTGCAAGTGTACGGAGAAATAGTGGATGGATGCCGGACTGAGAAAGTTTGTATATTAATCCTGAGTGCCAGACTTTATCGAATGCTTTGGTGACGTCACGAAGTACAATGTCTATTGTATGTTTGTTGGCTAGATTTATGGATATTGTTTCGGTGAATGTTGCCAGTGCTGTATGGGTGCCTCTGTCTTTCCTGAAACCATGTTGTCTGCTATTGTTCAGGTTGTGAATGACTAAATGGTTGGTGAGTCTGTTGTTTAATATTTTGTCCAATAGCTTGCCCTGTACGTCTAGTAAGGATATCGGTCTATAGTTTTGAACTTGCTTCTGAGAAGTGAGGGGTTTGGGGATGAAAATCATGATGGCATGTTTCAGACTGTCTGGGAAGTATCCTGCAGATATGGCGTTGTTAAATATGTACAAAAGGTATTTGAGCATATTTTCTGGTAATTTCTTTAATTGTAGTGTGGTAATACCTGATGGTCCGGGGGCTTTCTGTTTGAACGGTCGTAAGGTCCGAGTAAGTTCATCTAAAGTTATTGGTGGGAAATGAAGTAGGTCTAATCTGCTCAAGTTGCCGGTGTGAAATGGTATAATTTGATGCGCTGTATTGTTCATGTGTTCTTTAATTGAATTTATATGTTCAATGTCAAAATCTTCATCGTCCTGCTCTGAGAATATGCTTTTCCAGTGTTGTCTAAAAATCGGCTCTTTTTCTTCTGGTGTATGAAGTTCGAGTCTATTGTGCTGTAAGTATGGAACTTTTTGTTTGTTATTTGTACCCATCATTCTTTTAATTGATTTCCAGAATTTTGTCGGATCTTCTTGTAGGTCTATTCTTTGTATTAATAAGTTCCAAGTCTGCGTGTAGCTATTTTTATAGATTTTTTGTAATTCTTTCCTGAGATTTGAGAGAGTACTGTGCAATTCTTTAGATGGTCCGTTTATACGTATGTAGTTTAAAATATGTTGGTAACGCACCTGGATGCTCAAGGTTTCGTGGGTGGGTTTGATGCCAGGAATTGTTCTGTGGGTTATTGTTGGTATTACGTTTTTTGATGCTTTTTGTATGTGTTTTGTCCATTTTTCTAGATGCTCATCAATTTCTTCCAGGGTTGGGTTTACTTGTAGATTAGGATTAATGTGGTTTAATTCTTGCCTATATTTTTCCCAGTCTGCTCTGTGAAATTGATACCTTGGTTTAATCGGGATTTGAATTGGGTTTGCTGTAATTGTTGCTATAATTGGAATGTGGTCAGATGGTGTGATTGGTCCGGGTTGTAGATGTATGTTATGAAAGGCCTGTGGGTTTTGCAGCGCAATATCCGGTGAGGTGGAGCTTCTATGAGTTATTACCGTGGGAAAGAAGGGTCCTATATGGTTGCATTTCTGTCTTTCAATTAAATAATGCAAATGTTTTCCTCTGTTGTTGGTGTACGTGTGTCCTAAGGCTCTGTGTGCAGCATTAATATCTCCTATGAAGTAAGCCGGGTTCTGTCTATTGAATAGTGTGTGGAAGTCGGCAAAATGGAGGTAGTCTGTTCTTGGTGGGGTATATGTTGTTCCTATTGTTATTGGGCCCTGGAGTGATTGAATGGTAACTGCTAGCATGTCTGAATAAAAATTGTCGTGTAATTTGAACGGAATGTTTTTCTTTATGGCAATGGCAACTCCTGCGTGAGGTTCGTTATTTTTATTGGTATAGAAGGTATTGTAGTTAAATATTTTGATGTGATTATCTCCAGTTATATTATGGCTGTTAATGAGGATGATGTCTGGGTCGATTTGGTTGTAGATATTTGCTAGGGTGATCTTATTTGTGTTCCAAGACTGCACATTTTGTTGAACTATTGATATTTTTTGTAAATTCATTTTGAGGGAGCACCTTTTTTAGGTTTTTTTGTTGCGGTTGTTAGTGATTGGTGTCTAGGAAGTGCTGTAAATTGATCGTGAGGAATTATATTAATTTTGGTTCTCAGGAATTTTATTCTTTTGGAAAATATGTATTCTAATAATGTTGCTGAGTTGACTTCCTGTACTGAAAACTTGAGTCCTTTGTCATTCTCCTTACTAAGTTCGCCCATGTACCATTCTTCATCTGGAGCTTCTGGGATGGGGGATCTATCATTGAAGTTCCGGAAGAGTTTTATTGGAATATTGTGTTTGCCATCAATTGATATTATTGAGTTTTCCACCTCATCGCTTATTCTCCTTTTATGTCCTGCTTCAGTTTCTTGGTCATCTTCTACGGTGGGGATGTCCATGGAAGTATCCACTGTGGGCTCTTCTAATATAACTGGTTGAGTTGGTTCAGAGGTTTCGTTTTCTGCGTTATCATAGTAGAAGTTGAATATAGCTGTTGAGTCTCTATCAGGAAAGGTAGTATCAATGTCAAAGTTGTCTTTTAGTGATTGTGATAATATGTCTCCAAATTTCTTTTTCCTATCTAGGGCTGCTATGTGGGCTTCTAATATGAGAGCTGTTAGTTTGATGTGTGTTTTGCTGGTAAGTGTTAGGGAGTGTTGTGGTGGGTTGGTTTGTTGAATAGCCTGCTTCGCTATTTCTGCATAGGTACTTTGACTTAGCTGTTGTTGTTTAGCTTGTTCTTTTTCTCGTTTTTGTTTGATAATGTCTTTTCTGAAGGGGCATCCTGCTGCTAGTGTCCTGTGTGGGCCGTGACAGTTAATACATTGTTTTATGGCATTCGTGCAATTTTGGTAAGTGTGGTTTTGTGATGAGCATTCTGAACAGACTATGGATTCTTGCTTACATTGAAAAGTGGGGTGGTCCTCATATTTGTAGCATTTATAACAAATCAGTAAATGAGTATATTGTTCTTGCTCGCATTGATACGGGGTTATTTTCGTGTGAAACATATAGAAACCATCTCGCAGGATCCTTTGAGCTGTAAGAGTATCTGTTGTTGTGATCTTTATTAGATGCGTGTAGTTTTTAATTTTAATTATTTCTGTGACCTTTAACCAGTTATTTTGATTTTCTATCTCTTCCTTTATTTCTTCAGGAGGTCTTATTCCGATTTCGGTATCTATTTGTCTAACAAACACAGTACGTTTCGCTCTCAAGTCTGGCGGAATGGTCGGAGTTAGGTTGATTTTCTGAAATGCCTGAGTTGCTTTCGTTGATGTTAATTTATCAATTGAATTTATGTCATCTGTGACAGCGTAATATCCAGTTTTGGTTGTGGTTAGACGGATAAGGGGGGCGTTCAGTTCCTTAAATGTGGTTTCGAATATTTTGGCTTTGTCCGTTGTTTTTGTGTTATCTATAGTTTTCAGTTGAATGCGATAGGTAGAGGATTTGGTGGGACGAGAAGTTGAAAGTGTTAACGGTTGATCCGGAGGGTGCAAAATGGTCTGTGGCGCGGAAGCCTGGCCAGACCTATCCGAGAATGACGAAGTTCTGATCCGTGAAGTTTGAGCAGGAGTTTGATTTAAAGGAGCCCGGGGCGGTCGTCCTCCCTGTCCCCCACGACCACCCACAGCCCCCCTCCCCCTCTCAGGGGGGGGCATTACAACAAATACACCGGCTACAAGTAAACAAGCAAATCAAGATCACCAAAAAATACAAAAAATAGACAAAATAACAGAAAGAAAACAGAGAAAATAGTAGTTATAGGGCAATCGCCCCCTGCGTGACGGCAAAACTGGTCACTTACCACCCGTTCAATTTCTATGGGTAACCTATTTGAACAATTTCGAGGACTTACTCGGCAACCAAGGGTACCAAGAGACTTCCCCAAGCAGAGTTCAGGCGTTAGAGATGTTCACTCGGCGAAGTTTGCGGAGTGACTTACGATTTGGCACCGGTGGTGGCGATACCAAGGAGATAAAGAGAGAGAAATTAAGAGTTTGGCACAGAGTGTGCCGAAGATAGAGAGAAGCGAAAATGAAAGGGATAGTAGGAGAATGTAAAGGCACAGCTCCTGTGCATGACTAGCTGTTTATGTGTATTTTATTGGTCTATTTAGTTGCTTATGTTGTTGAATAAATCAACTACCTGTCAAGGCTTTTTATTCATTTATTGGAAGTCTGTAAAATGTGACTGTTTTTTAATTATTGTGTTAAGTAGATGGCTTGCGTCAGTAGCGGTGTGAAATGTGTTGTAATGAAGTTTTGCTCTATAGAAAGACTGGAGGTGGTTCTTGTGCTAGTGCCTGTAGTTTGGAGCTTCTGAATTGTGGGTGTTGGCGGTGTAGTGTGTCTGGTTGAAAGGTGAGGGAATCGTAGAGTTCTGGTTCTTGTTGTTCTAGTTGTGTCCATATTTTCTTGGCCTGGCGGTGTAATACGATGTTTATGGGTGGAATGTTGCATTGTCTGTGAAGTGACTCGGATGTCTTAAAGTCCTGCCAAACTGTTCCTGTTATAAATCTTAATGCTTTATTTTGGATTCTTTGCAGTGTAGACATTGCAGTTTTTGATATGGTATGTAGAGGGATAATTGGATATGTTAATGTTGCTCTTACTATTGCTAAGTACAGTTTGCCTTTGTTTTCTTTGTTTAAGTGATAGAATCGGTGAAGCTTCTGTAGGTGTCGTCTTGCCATTTGTTGCCTTGTTACTATGTGGGGTTTGTATCCTGTTGTGCTTATGGTAAGCCCTAGGACCTTTCCTTTGGTGCTATATGGAAAGTACCTTTCCTCAACTATTACGTCTCCCTTTTTCCTTCTGCTAATGGGAACTATTGTGAATTTTCTAATATTGGTTCTGATTTTCCATTTGTTTTCAAAAGCGTTTATTTGTTCAATAGCACGTCCAGTGGCGCGAGCTAGATAATTGCTGTTGTTTGGTACTGCTATGATTTGAGTGATATCGTCTGCATAGCTAATGAAGTCGCTGTTTGGAGTGGGGTTTGTGATATCGTGAGTGTAGAATGCAAACAGAGTTGGAGACAGACATGATCCTTGGGGAACACCTGTTTGTATTTCAAATTCAGGGCCTATGTAATTGCCAATGCGGATTTGTACTGTTCTGTCTGTGATAAAATCGCTCAGTGTTTTCTTAAATATTGTAGGAAGGTCAAGTTGCATGATTTTGTATTTCAGGCCCACTGTCCAAACTTTGTCAAAAGCTTTTGAGATGTCTCTCATGACTATATCTATCTTATATTCGTTTGCCAGATGAATTGCTATTGATTCGTGTAGTATCGCTAGTGCGGTATGAGTTCCTCTTTCCTTTCTAAATCCGTGTTGTTTTGGGTGAAGTTTGTCTTGTTGCAGCAGTTCTTCATATAGTCTATTGTTTAGTATTTTATCGAGTATTTTGCCATGGACATCCAGAAGTGAAATAGGTCTGTAGTTTTGTACATGATGTTGGGATGTATTGGGTTTCGGCAGGAAGATCATTGTGGCTAATTTTAATTTGTCTGGAAAGTATCCGGCTGATATTGCTTGGTTGAAAATGTAGATTAGATATTGTTTCATATTGTCTGGAAGATTCTTGATCTGTATGGTGGTTATCCCTGTGGGTCCTGGGGCTCGCTGTTTGAATGTTCTTAAGGTTCTATTGAATTCGTCTATTGTTATGGGTGGAAATCGCAAGTTGTGGAATCTGTTGATGTCACCTGTATGGTATGGAGTTATTTCGTTGTGGTTATTTGAGACATATGATTCTATTTCTTCAATGTGATCATGATTGAAATTTTCATTATCTTCGTCCGTGAATACCTGTTGCCAATGTTGTCTAAAATGGGGTTCTTTTTCTTCTGGAGTATGCAGCTGTGTACCTTCGTGTATTATGTATGGAATATATTGTTTTGTGTTTGATCCGCTCATCCTCTTAATAGTTGACCAAAATTTTTTAGGGTCTTCTTCTATATTCAAATTTCTGATAATTTGGTTCCATGTTTGGTTGAAGGCAGCTCTGTAACTTTGGTTAATTTGTCTTCGAAGTTGGAGCATGCGAGAGTATAGGATTGGGTTTGGGCCGACTGCTTGAATATGTTGAACTGTGTTTTCCAGCTGTATTTGAAGGAGTCGAATTTCGTGATTTTGTCTTATGCCGGGTATGGTTCTGTATTTAATGGTGGGTACAGCGAGATTTGTAGCTCTTTGTACTTCTGATGTCCATAGGTCTAGATAGCTGTCTATTTCTTCTAATGTAGGATTTGGTTCTACAGGTACTGTGATATTTGCTAAGCTTTCTTTGTATTGTTGCCAATTTGCAAAATGAAATGATTTCCTTGGCCTAATTGGAATTTGTAGCGGACTGGCAGAAATGGTTGCAATAATTGGTATATGGTCAGAGGGAGTGTTTGGGCCTGGTCTTAATTCTATGTTGTGATATGCGTGGCGATTTATCAGAGCTATATCAGGTGCTGTGCTGGAATTGTGTGAAATGAATGTTGGAAAATATGGACCTATGTGCATGCATTTGCCTTGTGTCATTAGTCTGTTTAGTGCAGTGCCTCTGGTATTTGCATAACTATTTCCAAGGTTTGCGTGTTTGGCGTTTAGATCTGCAATCAAGTAGACTGGATGATTAAAGTTTAATATTCTATTGTAATCTATGTAGTTTAAGTAATTCGTTCTAGGAGGAATGTATGCTGTTGCTATTGTTATAGGTCCTTGAGCTGTGTCTATCGTTATTGCTATCATATCCGATTCAAAGTTGTCTATTAGTCTGAATGCAATGTTTTTCTTGACTGCAATGGCTACTCCCGCATTTGGTTCTGCTTTAACATTTATTGTAAAGGTATTATAATTAAATATTTTGATATTTGTGTCCGTGACTGAGTGTTCATTTATTAGAATGATATCTGGGTCGATTTTGTTATAGATATTGGATAATGCTATTTTATGTGTGTTCCAGTTCCTTACATTGTGCTGTATAACCGTTAGTTTGTTTTGTCTCGCCCCTCTGGTTAGGTTTATCCATCCACGTTCTTGAAACTCTTGCATGGTTACGGTTTTGATTTCTTTGCTGTGCTTGTGGTTGAGTGTTTAGGGAGTCTGGTGAATTTTTCATGGTTTAGAGCGTGAATTTTTGTTCCTGTTAACTTTAGTCTGTCATTTTTAATCATTTCCATAATTTTTCTTGAGTCAGTGTCTTGTACAGTGAATTTCAATCCGAATTCTTTTTTGTTCAGCTCGTTAATGAACCACCTTTGGGTAGGGTTCGGAGGGACTGGCAGTCTATCAGCGGCGCTACGGTATATTTGGATTGGAATTGGTCTCTGTTCTGAATGTTCTCTCTCTCTTTCTGGTAGTACTCCTTGGTCACTTATTTTTCTTTTGATTCGAGGGTCTGTTAGTGGCTCTGTCTCATGTAGGTCTTGCTCTATTGAAATTGGTTCTGACGTTATCTCGGACTGTGGTTGGGGTTGAATTTGGCTCGTAGTCTGTGGTTGAATTTTTGGTCTTGTTGATGGTTCATCTTCCACTTCTGATTCCATTTCCTCTTCCATGTCGGTTTCTGAATTAGTGTCATTATTTGATGATTCTTCGCTTTGTTGTTCCATGTGATATTCTTGATTCGGTGTGTGGGAGTAGAAAAAGTTGAAAATTGCGTTGGAATCTCGGTCTTCGAACTTTGCATCTATATTATAGTTGAGTTTTAGGTTTCTGGAAAGTAATGCTGCGAATCCTTCTTTCCCTGCCAGGTTTGCAATATGAGCCTCTAATATCAAGGCTAACAGTTTAATTTGGATATTGTTTGTCAGGGTGAGGCTATGTTTCGGAACTGCTGATTCTTTGATTGCTGTTTTTGCGATTTGAGAGTAGGTTTGTTGTGTTTTTTCTTGTTCTTGTTTTGTGATTCTCTCTTCCTTGTCTTTTATGGCTTTCTTGCGTACAGGGCATGCAGCTGCGAGGGTCCTATGAGGACCTGAACAATTTAGACATTTTTTGTGACTATTCTGGCATTCTGTGTACAGGTGGCCTGATTCTCCACATTCTGAGCAGACTATGGTGTTACTTTGGCACTGATGGGTTGCGTGGTCTTCCAGTTGATAGCACTTATAACATATGAGAACGTGAGTAAATTTCTCTTCTTGGCATTGGTAAGGTGTTATTTTCGTATTGAACATGAGGAATCCGTCTCGTAGTACTTTCTGCGTTATGGTTGTGTCTGTAGTGATTATTTTGATGACGTGTGTGTAATCTTTTATCTTTATGACTTCTGATATCCGAAACCATGGTTGTAACCTTTGAATTTCCTGTTTGATTTCAGCTGGTGGTTTCTCTCCAATGTATTTGTCGATTTGGCGAACAAAGATGGATCGTTTGGCTCTGAGGTCAGGTGGAATTATGGGTTGTAAGTTTATTTTTCTGAGTTCTTCCTGTGCTTTTATTGATGTTAGTTTATCTACTGCGGCTGGGTCATCGGTAACTGCATAGTATCCAAGTTTTGTGTCTGTAAGTCGGATCAGGGGTGCATCCAGTACTGAAAAAGCTGTTTGGAATACTTTCTGTCGTTCTACATTTAATGCTGGGTCTATGCGTTTTAGTTGGACACGATAGGTGGATGTTTGCGGTTTTTTGTAGTATTGAGTTTCCGGTAGTGGTTGCAGGGAGGGACCGGTTTGGGAGAGTCCCCTTGGAAATCGGGTGGACCCGCTCGACCAAGGGGGCCTCCCCCGTGCGGCGAGTTGGGCCATACAAACGAGCTGTGCCAATCAAGTGAAAAAAATAGAAAAGAAAAACACGAAATAAAGAAAGGCTCTCTCACCCCTAGGGGCTGACGCCCCCAGTCGCGCTCAACAAGATCACCCAATTGGGTTGAAACGAGAATATTATCCGCTGTCTCTTTGAGCACCAAAGCTGGCCAAGGCCACTCTCCAAGCAAAGCCAAGTAAATATCCGGAAGTAGTAGAGCTGTTACTGTCACGATGATCATGAGGTAACATTTCGCACCGACTTTCGGCGCTGGTAATAAGTAGACCGAGAAGGGCTTGCAGGCAGCACCTCACCTCTCGGACGGCAGGCGACTGGCCCAGCGAGTGCAGCCGCTTGACCAATGAGAGAGCGAGCTCGGGACAGCGGTGCTCTCCGAACGTATATATTCGCGTGATGGAGTGCTGGCCGCGCATAATCGTACTCTGTAGCGTAAGCGCTGCTTGTTCGAAAGTTGTTTGCGTACGTACGACTCTACTACTCATCATGTCCGGCCGCGGTAAGGGAGGCAAAGTTAAGGGAAAGTCGAAGTCGCGCTCTTCTCGGGCTGGACTTCAGTTCCCCGTAGGAAGGATCCACCGTCTCCTGCGCAAGGGCAACTACGCGGAGCGTGTAGGAGCCGGAGCTCCCGTGTACTTGGCGGCAGTCATGGAATACCTCGCTGCTGAAGTTCTTGAGCTCGCTGGAAACGCTGCCCGCGATAACAAGAAGACCCGAATCATTCCTCGTCACTTGCAGCTCGCTATCCGTAACGACGAAGAACTGAACAAGCTCCTCTCGGGAGTGACCATTGCCCAGGGAGGTGTTCTGCCCAACATCCAGGCAGTTCTCCTGCCCAAGAAAACCGAGAAGAAGTAAACTTGTCTTCTCGCTCGGAAGCGCTTCCTTCCAAACAAGGCTCCTCTAGGAGCCACATTCGTGTTCGGGAAAGATATTTCAAAGTCTGTCTGAATTGGTATGAGCGTCTTTTTATTATCGTCATTAATTGTCGTGCGAGTTCGGTCCGAGCAACACTCGATAGGCATTGTTCGCTTGTCACTCCTCAGAGCATAGGCGCTCGTTTTCTTATTCGGCAGCTGCTGTAAAATTCGACTAGACCACCACGTGCTGCTGTGCTTTGGAGGCGTTGCGAATGTCGAGCGTCAGCAGCCGAATCAATAGTTGCGCTAGCTACTGCGACGACGAGGATGTGTTGCAAAGTACGCAAATATATTTTGCTTCCCTTCCCAGGGCGCAGAGCACGTCCGTCAAGGCTGATGATAACATGTGAAGTCGAGGTGGCAGTAGTGTCGCTCGCCGTGCAATATAACGTTTATCCTCATCCAGTTCATTTCTCGATGCGCATTCGAATTATAGCGCGAAAATGTTTTGGTAATTCTATTGAAGCTCGCGAGGCCTGAGCCGAGCTAATGCGAAATTATTTGACTATGGGCGCGTGAGACAATTCAAGGGCGTTGTTTGAACGCGCGTCACGCATGGCGCGAAAGATTCGGGGCCTCCAGCAAAATCAGGGTCAGGACTGAGTGCCATGTGCAAAATATCCGGTTAGATTAGGCAAAGGTTGAATAATTTCGGTGATTCGTGCTAAACAAAGAAAGAAAGCAAATTGTCCAAGACGCGTTTTCAGCTAGTGTTGCATGGAGTACATCTCGAGACCGACGCGGCGGCGCCATGCTTCAACGGTCGTTTAGCGGCGGCACACTGCCACCTCATGTATCGTTTCTCGAGCTGAATTTCAGCGAAAAAGAAAACTTTCGTGCCCCACGAAATTGGACGGAAGCCGCTTGGACTTGACGAGAGGGGTCGGTCGGTCACTCGCTGCGTTCTCAGCAATTCGCTGTGACTGCCTGCCAGGCTGGAATATAGCGTGTGCATTGTGCGGTAGAGCAGTCAATTGCAGCAAGGCCTAATCTGCAATGACCGCTTCGGAGAGAGCGAAAGTGTTTAGTTTCCTATCGGAAGTTCAGTGATTGCACCCGTCGAGGCATCATCGAACACACACATTGAGTTTGCTCCTCGAGCTATTCCATCTGCAACGACGGGCATGTGAGGAGTGAGGATAACAAAAAAAAATGGCATTCCAAGCACCGGCGCGCGCTCTCTCTACAGTAAAAAAGCGATGCTTGACAAGTGAAGCAATCCCTAAATGAAGAAGCATACACTGTACTGGAGGGACTGAGTGTGAACACCTTTTCCGAGAGGATTTTGTGGACCTCGAAAGGTCCGAGTCTGTGAATTAGCCGTTGGTCGGGCACCGACTCATTTTACAAGAGAGTCAAGAGACTTAACCTCCAAATCCATAGAGGGTACGTCCTTGTCTCTTGAGGGCGTAGACAACGTCCATGGCAGTGACTGTCTTCCTCTTGGCGTGCTCGGTGTAGGTGACGGCGTCACGGATGACATTCTCGAGGAATACCTTGAGCACTCCGCGAGTCTCTTCATAGATGAGACCAGAGATACGCTTGACACCTCCACGGCGAGCCAGACGACGAATTGCAGGCTTGGTGATACCCTGGATGTTATCACGCAAAACCTTGCGATGACGCTTGGCTCCCCCCTTTCCGAGGCCCTTGCCACCCTTTCCACGTCCGGTCATGATGTCGATGGAGCTCGAGCTGGTTGCGATAGATAACGGAGAAGCGCGGTACCTATAGTACGAATGCAACTCGCGCAAAACGACGACAGACCTATGCACGGTGTGCTTGCGCGCCACCGCCAACTTTGCCCAGTTTGCGTAGCATTTGTGCAGCTCCGAGCGCCACCCCAGTTCCAGCAATGCGCTAGCGAGCGAGCTGCGGGCGGGGCTGCGACGGGTTCCCTTGGTCGGACGCCTTCGCGCCGAACTGACTCTTGCGTCTCATCGCTCGCGCTCGAAACTGTCGCTGAAATGGCTCGCACCAAGCAAACTGCCCGCAAATCTACCGGAGGAAAGGCTCCTCGCAAGCAGCTTGCCACCAAGGCTGCACGCAAATCTGCCCCCGCCACCGGGGGCGTGAAGAAGCCTCACAGGTACAGGCCCGGTACCGTGGCTCTTCGTGAAATCCGTCGTTACCAGAAGAGCACCGAACTGCTCATCCGCAAGCTGCCCTTCCAGCGTCTTGTTCGTGAAATCGCCCAAGATTTCAAGACTGACTTGCGATTCCAGTCCTCGGCTGTCATGGCCCTGCAGGAAGCATCCGAAGCCTACCTCGTCGGTCTCTTCGAAGACACCAACTTGTGCGCAATCCACGCCAAGCGTGTCACCATCATGCCCAAGGATATCCAGCTTGCCCGCCGGATCCGTGGAGAACGCGCTTAATTCAATAGCACGTTATTCCGCGCATCGAGAGCCACAACCTCCTCTCGGCTAGTCTCTAACCGGCCCTTTACAGGGCCACTCCACCCCTCCCAAAAAAGACGTTCACTGGTCAATGAGATAAATGCGTTCGTTGAAAAACGAGTTACCTGTTATTCAAGACTATGTAGTGTAGACAAAAAAAATAGAGAGGATTCGATAGTTCCCTTAAAATGAGGAGCACGACAGAGAAAAGTACATGCATCCTAATAGTAGCACCCGCGATTAAAAATATTCATGTACTTGTGAGCACTGGTCAGACTCGTATCACAGATACGGACGGACGGGCATCCTCTTAAGAGAGAGACGGAGCAACCAATTTGATGCGTTCATTCAACGTGATCCCCACTGCAATTACGTCCGAGAAATTACGCTCAAAAAATGAACTCATTCATAAATTAAACGAAACGACACCTGGCGTTTTATTTTACGAAATGGTATTCATTGATTGATTATTTCGTGCGTTCAATCAACCCTAGTTGAACTAGGGTCAACCTTGAAACTTCATGGGCACATTCCAAGGGGCACAAAATCGAGAACGGCCTCAGGAGGGAAAATCTAGAAAGTCGGAGAGTGAGTGATAGCGATAGAACGCCTAGTACATACTTTAAAAATTATTGGGTTCAACACTCTGACTATTTATTACCCATTGGTGCGGATGAGTACCTACCACTAAGTAAATAGCCCATTCACCTACAGCTGTGAACCAAATGCATCCCAATTGTTTTTCTGCCTACTCGTCAGGGTAGACAATGGCGTACGAGATAACATCATATAATAATACGAATAACCGCTGCTGCTCCCGTCATCACGACTTCACCGAAAGAGTTTTGAGTCAACAGGGTTACCAGCTACCCTTTCTCAATTCGAACGTGACACTTCAACGTTTTCGTAATTTTGACCGCCTATGATTTTGTTCATTTACTAAATATTATGCACAGAATTCAGTTTCTTAATTTTCACCCAGATTGGGGTCTTGACACCGATTGACTGCCAAGCATTGACGATAGTACGTGACAGCATTCAGGCTTTAGATTCAAGGAAGGAGAGGGTTACCAGCGCCTCTTTTTCTACGGTTTAATAACATCAACCTCCCAAGTGTATACATACATACAGACATGTATATATGTATATATATATATATATATATACACATTTACATAGTTTTATATATATATATGAAAATCGATATATACACATATATATATATATATCATTGTATATATAAGAGAAAATTTTTGTGTGCGTCTGAGAGTCGTGCATCGGCGCGTATAAACGAAATCCATTTCGATACTGATTTCCCGAATGGAGTATAGCTTACATGTGTAAAAACATTAATAATTATGGTAATGATCAAAACAAGCGTCGCAGTTCCCGCCATTCGATTGCTGGCCGAATGAAGCGGTAAGTTTGGAATCAGAAGGGTTACCAGCTACCCTTTTTCTGCGTTATGTTGATTTCACCGTCATTGGATGTCGTCCTTTCGATAAATCGTATGCACAGAACTCAGTTTCTTAATTATTGATCCAGATTGGGGCCTTTACGCGAATTAGCTGCCGAACAGTGACGATACCACTTGACAGCATTCAGTTTTTAGATTCAAGTAAGGAGAGCGCTTCCAGCTTCCCGTTTTCTATGTTCTACGGAATGTTTACATTGAGTAAAGTCATGAGAGTCATTTCAAGATGAATTAACACGAATCATTATGTGTTTCTGTATAGAATATGTTCTTCTTTCATGACGATTTCGTTGTGTGTGTAGACCTGAATAGTTTTTCCATCAGAAATTCCGTAAGAATTAAGTGAATGAGTGCTGCTCCCACGGCTTGAGCAAAAATTAAACCGAAATAATATGGCGTCATGCATCAGCTGTTTTCAGTGATGCCTGTTTGACATCAATAATAGCTTCAACGCATGGTTTATATTGAATAATTTGTGATAAAATCGGTGGTTGAAAACGACAGAGAAGCTCAGCAAAGAGGAATGCATAAAATTGCTCGTAACTACGTTAATCGAACTTGAATCTGTTCAAAATTTTGGTGTCGTCAAACCCGTGTTACGCTACATTCCATGTCGAAATGACCCTTTCACGCAGTAACGTACAATTCAAATTCTAGTGAGAATTTTAAAAATCTAAGAAACGCGAAAATGTGAATTGAATTTTTACACATTTCAGAAGTTCACTTCTTGCATTTTTAATTTGCGCAGCTATTTCCGCAAATTCTATCAAAGTTTTTTATGTGTCTGGAGAAACGTCATTTAGCATAGAATTCAGTGGTTTTTCAACCTATCCTATCAAAATATTCCAGACTATGTGGTGTACGTGAGCCGCTATGAGTGACGGGATTCGACAGTTTATTTGAATAAGTCTCAATACGTGGATGGCAGACAAATACATGCATCCCAATAGTAGCACCCGCGATTGAAAGGTTCATGTACTTGTGCACTGGTCAAGCTCGTATCAGAGATACGGACGGGCATTAAGCATCCTTTTAGGGGCGGGAAAGAGAGACCATTGCAGCAACGTAGGAAAAATTACCCTCAAAAGAGGAATTTATTGATGAATTTAAGGAGACACACCTGGCGTTTCATTACACAAAAAAGCATTGCTTGATTACTGCGCGAGTTCGTCGCGTTCAATCAACGATATATGTATGGTTTTCATCACGTTGCAACCTTGAGACTCCGTGGGCTCGTTCCAAGGTGAGTCGAGAGCGGCCTCAAGGGGGAACATTTAGACACCCGGAGAGTGAGAGAGAAGGCCTAGTACATGCTACATTAGGAATTCAAAAACGAAGAAAGCACCGCATATTGAAATCACATTTAATAGAGATTTCACGAACTATGATTTGAAAACAAGTCAGTTCTATGAAACGTTTCAGTACGTGGTGCTTTGTTCGTTTTCGAATCCCTAATGTTCATTCGCCCTACGAAGGGTAACTTGCCTGACCTTTTTAATAAATAAAAAAAACATACTATATTAGGTTCGACACGCTGTAAACTGTCCATTCAGCTGCCGGTACCAACGAAATGCATTGAAATTATTTCCCTTATTCCTTATTCAAATTATTTCACGGCCAGCGAGTTAAGTAATCAAAATGATATATAATTTTACGATGACCGTAGCAGCAGCTTCTGCCATCGCGAGTTCACAGAAAGAGTGAGTTTTTAGTAAACAGTTTGCGTGTGAGAGTGGTGCATCTGAGTTGAAACGAAGTTGAATTTCGATCAACACCAATTTCAAGAATGGAGCATAGCATACGTGTGTAATAATATTTCTGGTCGCAGTAACAATTTTTGTAACGATAGGAATACTCCTCGCAGCCCCACGCCATATGAATGCCTGCCGAAACAGTAAGTTTTAATTCAAGAGAATTACCAGCTACCCTTGTTCTACGTGTTTGTTATTTTACTGTCGTAGGATGTCGTTCGTCTTATAAATGATATGCCTGGAATTCAGTTGCTTATCAATTCGCCCAGATTGGGGCCTTTACACCAATTAACTGCCGAACACTGACGATTGCACGTGATGGCATGAAAAGTTCAGTTGAGGCAGAGAAAAGAGAGTTACCAGCCACCTTTTATCAATTCTGAGAAGACATTTCTTTGCTTCTGTATAGTTTTAACCTCTTATGATGATGTTCATTCGATAAATATTATGCATAGGACTCAGTTTCTATAATTGTCGAAACAGATTGGGGCCTTAACGCGAATTAACTGCCAAACATTGGCAATAGCACGCTCGTTCGTTCATTCATGAGCTTATGCACGGCCCATATCGTCTTGAATTGTTTCAGAGAAGCGCAGGCTTGCAATAGTTAAGAAGACTAATCTAGAAGAAATGTTGGGGTGGAATCACTCAAGTAAGGACACCTCGTTATTCCTGAAAAACCGTCGAATCCTGAACGACCAACGAGCACCTGAAATCTTTCGTTACTTCGAGACGTTTTCTTATATACATATTTATATATATAAATAAGTGATATCTCCATGTATACATATATATATATATGTATGTATGTATGTATGTGAGCAAATTTTTGTGTTCGTCTGAGAGTGGTGCGTCAGCGCGTATGAAAGAAATCCATTTCGATACTGATTTCCCGAATGGAGTATAGCTCACATGTTTAATAACATTAATAATTATTGTAATGATCAAAACAAGCGTCGCAGTTCCCGCCATTCGATTGCTAGCCGAAAGAAGAGGTAAGTTTTGAATCAGAAGGGTTACCAGCTACCCATTTTTTGCGTTATGTTGATTTCACCGTCATGGGATGTCGTCCTTTCGATAAATCTTATGCACAGAACTCAGTTTCTTAATTATTGATCCAGATTGGGGCCTTTACGCGAATTAGCTGCCGAACATTGACGATACCACTTGAAAGCATTCAGTTTTTAGATTCAAGTAAGGAGAGCGCTACCAGCTACCCGTTTTCTATGTTCTACGGAATGTTTACATTTAGTAAAGTCATGAGAGTCATGTCAAGATGAATTAACACGAATCATTATGTGTTTGTGTATAGAATATATTCTTCTTTCATGACGATTTCGTTGTGTGTGTAGACCTGCATAGTTTTGCATCAGAAATTCCGTAAGAATTAAGTGAATGAGTGCTGCTCCCACGGCTTGAGCAAAAATTAAACCGAAATAATATGGCGTCATGCATCAGCTGTTTTCAGTGATGCCTGTTTGACATCAATAATAGCTTCAACGCATGGTTTATATTGAATAATTTGTGATAAAATCGGTGGTTGAAAACGACAGAGAAGCTCAGCAAAGAGGAATGCATAAAATTGCTCGTAACTACGTTAATCGAACTTGAATCTGTTCAAAATTTTGGTGTCTTCAAACCCGTGTTACGCTACATTCCATGCCGAAATGACCCTTTCACGCAGTAACGTACAATTCAAATTCTAGTGAGAATTTTAAAAATCTAAGAAACGCGAAAATGTGAATTGAATTTTTACACATTTCAGAAGTTCACTTCTTGCATTTTTAATTTGCGCAGCTATTTCCGCAAATTCTATCAAAGTTTTTTATGTGTCTGGAGAAACGTCATTTAGCATAGAATTCAGTGGTTTTTCAACCTATCCTATCAAAATATTCCAGACTATGTGGTGTACGTGAGCCGCTATGAGTGACGGGATTCGACAGTTTATTTGAATAAGTCTCAATACGTGGATGGCAGACAAATACATGCATCCCAATAGTAGCACCCGCGATTGAAAGGTTCATGTACTTGTGCACTGGTCAAGCTCGTATCAGAGATACGGACGGGCATTAAGCATCCTTTTAGGGGCGGGAAAGAGAGACCATTGCAGCAACGTAGGAAAAATTACCCTCAAAAGAGGAATTTATTGATGAATTTAAGGAGACACACCTGGCGTTTCATTACACAAAAAAGCATTGCTTGATTACTGCGCGAGTTCGTCGCGTTCAATCAACGATATATGTATGGTTTTCATCACGTTGCAACCTTGAGACTCCGTGGGCTCGTTCCAAGGTGAGTCGAGAGCGGCCTCAAGGGGGAACATTTAGACACCCGGAGAGTGAGAGAGAAGGCCTAGTACATGCTACATTAGGAATTCAAAAACGAAGAAAGCACCGCATATTGAAATCACATTTAATAGAGATTTCACGAACTATGATTTGAAAACAAGTCAGTTCTATGAAACGTTTCAGTACGTGGTGCTTTGTTCGTTTTCGAATCCCTAATGTTCATTCGCCCTACGAAGGGTAACTTGCCTGACCTTTTTTATAAATAAAAAAAACATACTATATTAGGTTCGACACGCTGTAAACTGTCCATTCTGCTGCCGGTATTAACGAAATGCATTGAAATTATTTACCTTACTCCTTATACAAATTATTTCACGGCTAACGAGGTAAGTAACCAAAATGATAAATAATTTTACGAAGAACCGTAGCAGCAGCTTCTGCCATCGCGACTTCACAGAAAGAGTTAGTTTTGAGTAAACTGAGTTACCAGCTACCCTTTTTCAATTCGAAGAAGACATTCCAGCGTTTTTCTAGTTTTGACCTCTCATGGTTTGGTTCATTTGATAAATACGACGCTCAGAATTCAGTTTCTCATTTCTTGACCCAGACTTTGGGGACTTTTACACCAATTACCTGACAAACATTGACGACAGCGAGCGCTAGCGCGTGTTAGCATGGAGGGGTTATTTTGTTTTGATTGAGGAGGAGAGGGTTACCAGCTACCGCTTTTCACTTCTATGAAGACATTTCTTTGTTTCTGCATAGTTTTTGCCTCTCATGATGCTGTTCATTCAATGAGTATTGTGCTTAGAATTCAGTTTTTTAAATATTGATCCAGATTAGAGCACATACACGAATTAACTGCAAAACATTGACGACAACGAGCGCGTGTGCGTTCGTTCGTCGACGCACGGCCCATCGTCTTGAATTGTTTCACAGGAGCGCAGGCTTGGAATAGTTGTGAAGACTAATCTGAATGAAAAGCTGAAGTGTTATCACTCGAATAAATGATGGGCCATTAGAATATTCGGCCGCAACAACTTGTTCCGTCCGTCGAGAAAAGCGATCGAATCCTGTACGAGCGAGGAGCAGTTTAACTCCTCGACGAACTTCGAGGGGTAATTTTTGACGGATAATTTAGGAAAAAACCCTCCAGTTCATTTCTCGTAGGTTTCGTGCCAAGGTTCTTCTCCCACGAAAGGGACTGTGCGCATCGGAGACGAGGCTCTCACATGAAACCGTCGTGGAAGCGAGGGTTACCGGGCGGTCGGGCAGACTAGGGCTCAGAGCGGCATTCGTGGACATGGTGGTCAGCAGCGCCTGTCGCGACGACCGACCGGGAACCGAGCGAGCGCGACCAGTGCTCTCTGGCCGCAGGCCTTGTGGCACACCAGGAATTGTGCGAGGTGCTTATGCGAAACGCGGGCAATTGCCTGCCTCGGCCGTTTTGACTCGCGTGCTAACGATTCGAGCGAATAACGATCACATGATCAGAGAGACCATTATTTCGGACGGAAAGATAGCGAGCTCTTAATTTTGTCTACTGCATATTGACTTTGAACATCTTCAATTTAAGGATGATTTGTGGCTCCTTGAGGAGCCGGATGGTGTGCAGCAAGTGCGACTGCCGCCGTGAACACTCTACTTGGAAGAAGTGTACTTGGTCACAGCCTTGGTGCCTTCAGAGACAGCGTGCTTGGCAAGCTCGCCGGGAAGCAGAAGCCTGACGGCAGTCTGAATTTCCCGAGAGGTGATGGTGGTCCTCTTGTTGTACTGTGCCAGACGCGACGCTTCAGTAGCAATGCGCTCAAAGATGTCATTCACGAACGAGTTCATGATTGACATGGCCTTGCTCGAAACGCCGGTGTCGGGATGGACCTGCTTGAGCACCTTGTAAATGTAGATGGCGTAGCTCTCACGCCTCTTCTTTTTCTTCTTCTTGTCACCTTTGGTGATGGATTTCTGGGCCTTACCGGCCTTCTTAGCAGCCTTTCCAGAAGTCTTGGGAGCCATCGTGCACGACAACTTCGAACGTTACTCAGTAACTTACAATTTCGGGGGGGGGGGCCGGTGCCATTAGGAAAGAGAGGAAAAACAAGAGTTTGGCACAGGGTGTGCCAGAAGAAAAGGAATAGGAAAGAGAAGATGGACAGTAGGAGAGAGAAGAGGCGAACAAAAAAACGCATAATTTGGTGATCTTGATCAGTTCTTTTATGGGTTAGTAACTTAGAGTATGAAGAATGGGAAAACCCTTCAAGGCTTTGTATATACGAAAAATATACAAGTCTTTCGAGTTGCCGAAATGAAATCTACAATATTTGCAGTATTTACATTATGCTAATTTCAAAGGCTGGCTAAGATTACCTAGATCCTATTTACATACGCAGAGGGCATAATAACATATGTACATAATTTACACTACTTATCTAATATATACGTACGAGAAATTATTAAATACATTACATACACATACACATGCATTTATATATATATGTTTTTTTTTTTTTTTTGTTTTATTCATGTATATATTTATGTATAATTTTTTTTATTTTTATTTATTTTTTTTTTAATTTTTTTCAATTTTTTTTTTTTTTTTTTTTTTCATTTATTCATTTGTTTTTTTTTTTTTTTTTTTTTTTTCTAGATTCATATATACAACCATATACACATATGTATAAATAATGTTATTTTTTATTTATATATTTTTTTTTTTTTATTTTTTTTTTTATTTTTTTTTTTTTTACATTATATACATCAAACTGTCCAAGGAACCGGTGTACTCATTGCAAGCCCGCCCGAGGGGGGAGGGGTTCCATCTGACATCATGAATGGAGTTAATCTGGGTTGGAGTTAATCTGAATGGGAACAGTGGAGATAATCTGGGTGTTGCTGGGTTGTGGGTCCTGATAATTAGATGATTGTATTGGGTTATTCTAATCAGTTGTCTGATTTAGAGGTTGGTTTTCTATTGGGTTGAGTTGATTGATGAGTGGAGATTTGGGGTTCTGACTTCCCACCCGGGGGGGAAGACCGTTCCGTCCTCTCGTCAGAACCCCAATGAAAAACAAAGTAAATAAGTAAAGTTGGTACGGTCTTCCCCATGTGCTGTTGGATACGGTTACTTGTATTTGGGTTCAGGTGAAGGTCCTAATGCGAGAAGTTTGGAGCTTTTAAACCGAGAGTTTTGGCTATTGGCACTATCTAATGGAAACGTTAATTGATGAAATAAATCGGGTTCTAATAGTTGTAAATTTTCCCAAATTTTACGTGCGTGATTGTGTAGCAGGATGTTTATTGGAGGAATATCGGTTTGTTCATGCAGTGTTTTAGATGAAATTCTGTCCACAAGCCTTGTATTGGTTATAAATCGTAGAGCTTTATTTTGTACTTTCTGCAGTTTTGAAATGGCTGTGGGAGACATTGTATGGAGGGGAATGGATGGGTATGTAATGGCTGATCTTACGAATGCTAAATATAGTTTCCTTTTAGTATCGAGGGATAGATGCTGAAATCTGTATAGTTTACTGAGATTGCTATATCCTATTGCTTGTCGTTGCGTTACTTGGGCTGAAAATCCATGGGTTGAGAAATTGAGACCTAACACTTTACCTCTGTTTGTATACGGAAGGTATTGGTTGTTGATGAAAATATCTCCAGTGTTGTGCCGACTTATGGGAATGATTTTAAATTTTTGGTGGTTTGTTGATATTTTCCATTTATTTTCAAATTGGTTGATTTGTTGGATTGCGTGCTCGGTTTGGTGGGCTGCATATACTGGGGAATATCGGCCTGTGGTAATTTGGGTTATGTCGTCGGCAAAACAGATGTAGTCAGAGTTTGGTAACGGTGGAGGGATATCGTGCGTGTAGAAGCTGTATAATGTTGGTGATAGGCATGCTCCCTGAGGTACTCCGGATTCTAATGTGAATTGAGGGCCTATATAGTTTGCTATCCTGATTGATGCTGTTCGATCGGTCAAATAATCTGCAAGTGTACGGAGAAATAGTGGATGGATGCCGGACTGAGAAAGTTTGTATATTAATCCTGAGTGCCAGACTTTATCGAATGCTTTGGTGACGTCACGAAGTACAATGTCTATTGTATGTTTGTTGGCTAGATTTATGGATATTGTTTCGGTGAATGTTGCCAGTGCTGTATGGGTGCCTCTGTCTTTCCTGAAACCATGTTGTCTGCTATTGTTCAGGTTGTGAATGACTAAATGGTTGGTGAGTCTGTTGTTTAATATTTTGTCCAATAGCTTGCCCTGTACGTCTAGTAAGGATATCGGTCTATAGTTTTGAACTTGCTTCTGAGAAGTGAGGGGTTTGGGGATGAAAATCATGATGGCATGTTTCAGACTGTCTGGGAAGTATCCTGCAGATATGGCGTTGTTAAATATGTACAAAAGGTATTTGAGCATATTTTCTGGTAATTTCTTTAATTGTAGTGTGGTAATACCTGATGGTCCGGGGGCTTTCTGTTTGAACGGTCGTAAGGTCCGAGTAAGTTCATCTAAAGTTATTGGTGGGAAATGAAGTAGGTCTAATCTGCTCAAGTTGCCGGTGTGAAATGGTATAATTTGATGCGCTGTATTGTTCATGTGTTCTTTAATTGAATTTATATGTTCAATGTCAAAATCTTCATCGTCCTGCTCTGAGAATATGCTTTTCCAGTGTTGTCTAAAAATCGGCTCTTTTTCTTCTGGTGTATGAAGTTCGAGTCTATTGTGCTGTAAGTATGGAACTTTTTGTTTGTTATTTGTACCCATCATTCTTTTAATTGATTTCCAGAATTTTGTCGGATCTTCTTGTAGGTCTATTCTTTGTATTAATAAGTTCCAAGTCTGCGTGTAGCTATTTTTATAGATTTTTTGTAATTCTTTCCTGAGATTTGAGAGAGTACTGTGCAATTCTTTAGATGGTCCGTTTATACGTATGTAGTTTAAAATATGTTGGTAACGCACCTGGATGCTCAAGGTTTCGTGGGTGGGTTTGATGCCAGGAATTGTTCTGTGGGTTATTGTTGGTATTACGTTTTTTGATGCTTTTTGTATGTGTTTTGTCCATTTTTCTAGATGCTCATCAATTTCTTCCAGGGTTGGGTTTACTTGTAGATTAGGATTAATGTGGTTTAATTCTTGCCTATATTTTTCCCAGTCTGCTCTGTGAAATTGATACCTTGGTTTAATCGGGATTTGAATTGGGTTTGCTGTAATTGTTGCTATAATTGGAATGTGGTCAGATGGTGTGATTGGTCCGGGTTGTAGATGTATGTTATGAAAGGCCTGTGGGTTTTGCAGCGCAATATCCGGTGAGGTGGAGCTTCTATGAGTTATTACCGTGGGAAAGAAGGGTCCTATATGGTTGCATTTCTGTCTTTCAATTAAATAATGCAAATGTTTTCCTCTGTTGTTGGTGTACGTGTGTCCTAAGGCTCTGTGTGCAGCATTAATATCTCCTATGAAGTAAGCCGGGTTCTGTCTATTGAATAGTGTGTGGAAGTCGGCAAAATGGAGGTAGTCTGTTCTTGGTGGGGTATATGTTGTTCCTATTGTTATTGGGCCCTGGAGTGATTGAATGGTAACTGCTAGCATGTCTGAATAAAAATTGTCGTGTAATTTGAACGGAATGTTTTTCTTTATGGCAATGGCAACTCCTGCGTGAGGTTCGTTATTTTTATTGGTATAGAAGGTATTGTAGTTAAATATTTTGATGTGATTATCTCCAGTTATATTATGGCTGTTAATGAGGATGATGTCTGGGTCGATTTGGTTGTAGATATTTGCTAGGGTGATCTTATTTGTGTTCCAAGACTGCACATTTTGTTGAACTATTGATATTTTTTGTAAATTCATTTTGAGGGAGCACCTTTTTTAGGTTTTTTTGTTGCGGTTGTTAGTGATTGGTGTCTAGGAAGTGCTGTAAATTGATCGTGAGGAATTATATTAATTTTGGTTCTCAGGAATTTTATTCTTTTGGAAAATATGTATTCTAATAATGTTGCTGAGTTGACTTCCTGTACTGAAAACTTGAGTCCTTTGTCATTCTCCTTACTAAGTTCGCCCATGTACCATTCTTCATCTGGAGCTTCTGGGATGGGGGATCTATCATTGAAGTTCCGGAAGAGTTTTATTGGAATATTGTGTTTGCCATCAATTGATATTATTGAGTTTTCCACCTCATCGCTTATTCTCCTTTTATGTCCTGCTTCAGTTTCTTGGTCATCTTCTACGGTGGGGATGTCCATGGAAGTATCCACTGTGGGCTCTTCTAATATAACTGGTTGAGTTGGTTCAGAGGTTTCGTTTTCTGCGTTATCATAGTAGAAGTTGAATATAGCTGTTGAGTCTCTATCAGGAAAGGTAGTATCAATGTCAAAGTTGTCTTTTAGTGATTGTGATAATATGTCTCCAAATTTCTTTTTCCTATCTAGGGCTGCTATGTGGGCTTCTAATATGAGAGCTGTTAGTTTGATGTGTGTTTTGCTGGTAAGTGTTAGGGAGTGTTGTGGTGGGTTGGTTTGTTGAATAGCCTGCTTCGCTATTTCTGCATAGGTACTTTGACTTAGCTGTTGTTGTTTAGCTTGTTCTTTTTCTCGTTTTTGTTTGATAATGTCTTTTCTGAAGGGGCATCCTGCTGCTAGTGTCCTGTGTGGGCCGTGACAGTTAATACATTGTTTTATGGCATTCGTGCAATTTTGGTAAGTGTGGTTTTGTGATGAGCATTCTGAACAGACTATGGATTCTTGCTTACATTGAAAAGTGGGGTGGTCCTCATATTTGTAGCATTTATAACAAATCAGTAAATGAGTATATTGTTCTTGCTCGCATTGATACGGGGTTATTTTCGTGTGAAACATATAGAAACCATCTCGCAGGATCCTTTGAGCTGTAAGAGTATCTGTTGTTGTGATCTTTATTAGATGCGTGTAGTTTTTAATTTTAATTATTTCTGTGACCTTTAACCAGTTATTTTGATTTTCTATCTCTTCCTTTATTTCTTCAGGAGGTCTTATTCCGATTTCGGTATCTATTTGTCTAACAAACACAGTACGTTTCGCTCTCAAGTCTGGCGGAATGGTCGGAGTTAGGTTGATTTTCTGAAATGCCTGAGTTGCTTTCGTTGATGTTAATTTATCAATTGAATTTATGTCATCTGTGACAGCGTAATATCCAGTTTTGGTTGTGGTTAGACGGATAAGGGGGGCGTTCAGTTCCTTAAATGTGGTTTCGAATATTTTGGCTTTGTCCGTTGTTTTTGTGTTATCTATAGTTTTCAGTTGAATGCGATAGGTAGAGGATTTGGTGGGACGAGAAGTTGAAAGTGTTAACGGTTGATCCGGAGGGTGCAAAATGGTCTGTGGCGCGGAAGCCTGGCCAGACCTATCCGAGAATGACGAAGTTCTGATCCGTGAAGTTTGAGCAGGAGTTTGATTTAAAGGAGCCCGGGGCGGTCGTCCTCCCTGTCCCCCACGACCACCCACAGCCCCCCTCCCCCTCTCAGGGGGGGGCATTACAACAAATACACCGGCTACAAGTAAACAAGCAAATCAAGATCACCAAAAAATACAAAAAATAGACAAAATAACAGAAAGAAAACAGAGAAAATAGTAGTTATAGGGCAATCGCCCCCTGCGTGACGGCAAAACTGGTCACTTACCACCCGTTCAATTTCTATGGGTAACCTATTTGAACAATTTCGAGGACTTACTCGGCAACCAAGGGTACCAAGAGACTTCCCCAAGCAGAGTTCAGGCGTTAGAGATGTTCACTCGGCGAAGTTTGCGGAGTGACTTACGATTTGGCACCGACTTTCGGCGCTAGTAATAAGTAGACCGAGAAGGGCTTGCAGGCAGCACCTCACCTCTCGGACGGCAGGCGACTGGCCCAGCGAGTGCAGCCGCTTGACCAATGAGAGAGCGAGCTCGTGACAGCGGTGCTCTCCGAACGTATATATTCGCGTGATGGAGTGCTGGCCGCGCATAATCGTACTCTGTAGCGTAAGCGCTGCTTGTTCGAAAGTTGTTTGCGTACGTACGACTCTACTACTCATCATGTCCGGCCGCGGTAAGGGAGGCAAAGTTAAGGGAAAGTCGAAGTCGCGCTCTTCTCGGGCTGGACTTCAGTTCCCCGTAGGAAGGATCCACCGTCTCCTGCGCAAGGGCAACTACGCGGAGCGTGTAGGAGCCGGAGCTCCCGTGTACTTGGCGGCAGTCATGGAATACCTCGCTGCTGAAGTTCTTGAGCTCGCTGGAAACGCTGCCCGCGATAACAAGAAGACCCGAATCATTCCTCGTCACTTGCAGCTCGCTATCCGTAACGACGAAGAACTGAACAAGCTCCTCTCGGGAGTGACCATTGCCCAGGGAGGTGTTCTGCCCAACATCCAGGCAGTTCTCCTGCCCAAGAAAACCGAGAAGAAGTAAACTTGTCTTCTCGCTCGGAAGCGCTTCCTTCCAAACAAGGCTCCTCTAGGAGCCACATTCGTGTTCGGGAAAGATATTTCAAAGTCTTTCTGAATTGGTATGAGCGTCTTTTTATTATCGTCATTAATTGTCGTGCGAGTTCGGTCCGAGCAACACTCGATAGGCATTGTTCGCTTGTCACTCCTCAGAGCATAGGCGCTCGTTTTCTTATTCGGCAGCTGCTGTAAAATTCGACTAGACCACCACGTGCTGCTGTGCTTTGGAGGCGTTGCGAATGTCGAGCGTCAGCAGCCGAATCAATAGTTGCGCTAGCTACTGCGACGACGAGGATGTGTTGCAAAGTACGCAAATATATTTTGCTTCCCTTCCCAGGGCGCAGAGCACGTCCGTCAAGGCTGATGATAACATGTGAAGTCGAGGTGGCAGTAGTGTCGCTCGCCGTGCAATATAACGTTTATCCTCATCCAGTTCATTTCTCGATGCGCATTCGAATTATAGCGCGAAAATGTTTTGGTAATTCAATTGAAGCTCGCGAGGCCTGAGCCGAGCTAATGCGAAATTATTTGACTATGGGCGCGTGAGACAATTCAAGGGCGTTGTTTGAACGCGCGTCACGCATGGCGCGAAAGATTCGGGGCCTCCAGCAAAATCAGGGTCAGGACTGAGTGCCATGTGCAAAATATCCGGTTAGGTTAGGCAAAGGTTGAATAATTTCGGTGATTCGTGCTAAACAAAGAAAGAAAGCAAATTGTCCAAGACGCGTTTTCAGCTAGTCTTGCATGGAGTACATCTCGAGACCGACGAGGCGGCGCCATGCTTCAACGGTCGTTTAGCGGCGGCACACTGCCACCTCATGTATCGTTTCTCGAGCTGAGTTTCAGCGAAAAAGAAAACTTTCGTGACCTACGAAATTGGACGGAAGCCGCTTGGACTTGACGAGAGGGGTCGGTCGGTCACTCGCTGCGTTCTCAGCAATTCGCTTTGACTGCCTGCCAGGTTGGAATATAGCGTGTGCATTGTGCGGTAGAGCAGTCAATTGCAGCAAGGCCTAATCTGCAATGACCGCTTCGGAGAGAGCGAAAGTGTTTAGTTTCCTATCGGAAGTTCAGTGATTGCACCCGTCGAGGCATCATCGAACACACACATTGAGTTTGCTCCTCGAGCTATTCCATCTGCAACGACGGGCATGTGAGGAGTGAGGATAACAAAAAAAAATGGCATTCCAAGCACCGGCGCGCGCTCTCTCTACAGTAAAAAAGCGATGCTTGACAAGTGAAGCAATCCCTAAATGAAGAAGCATACACTGTACTGGAGGGACTGAGTGTGAACACCTTTTCCGAGAGGATTTTGTGGACCTCGAAAGGTCCGAGTCTGTGAATTAGCCGTTGGTCGGGCACCGACTCATTTTACAAGAGAGTCAAGAGACTTAACCTCCAAATCCATAGAGGGTACGTCCTTGTCTCTTGAGGGCGTAGACAACGTCCATGGCAGTGACTGTCTTCCTCTTGGCGTGCTCGGTGTAGGTGACGGCGTCACGGATGACATTCTCGAGGAATACCTTGAGCACTCCGCGAGTCTCTTCATAGATGAGACCAGAGATACGCTTGACACCTCCACGGCGAGCCAGACGACGAATTGCAGGCTTGGTGATACCCTGGATGTTATCACGCAAAACCTTGCGATGACGCTTGGCTCCCCCCTTTCCGAGGCCCTTGCCACCCTTTCCACGTCCGGTCATGATGTCGATGGAGCTCGAGCTGGTTGCGATAGATAACGGAGAAGCGCGGTACCTATAGTACGAATGCAACTCGCGCAAAACGACGACAGACCTATGCACGGTGTGCTTGCGCGCCACCGCCAACTTTGCCCAGTTTGCGTAGCATTTGTGCAGCTCCGAGCGCCACCCCAGTTCCAGCAATGCGCTAGCGAGCGAGCTGCGGGCGGGGCTGCGACGGGTTCCCTTGGTCGGACGCCTTCGCGCCGAACTGACTCTTGCGTCTCATCGCTCGCGCTCGAAACTGTCGCTGAAATGGCTCGCACCAAGCAAACTGCCCGCAAATCTACCGGAGGAAAGGCTCCTCGCAAGCAGCTTGCCACCAAGGCTGCACGCAAATCTGCCCCCGCCACCGGGGGCGTGAAGAAGCCTCACAGGTACAGGCCCGGTACCGTGGCTCTTCGTGAAATCCGTCGTTACCAGAAGAGCACCGAACTGCTCATCCGCAAGCTGCCCTTCCAGCGTCTTGTTCGTGAAATCGCCCAAGATTTCAAGACTGACTTGCGATTCCAGTCCTCGGCTGTCATGGCCCTGCAGGAAGCATCCGAAGCCTACCTCGTCGGTCTCTTCGAAGACACCAACTTGTGCGCAATCCACGCCAAGCGTGTCACCATCATGCCCAAGGATATCCAGCTTGCCCGCCGGATCCGTGGAGAACGCGCTTAATTCAATAGCACGTTATTCCGCGCATCGAGAGCCACAACCTCCTCTCGGCTAGTCTCTAACCGGCCCTTTACAGGGCCACTCCACCCCTCCCAAAAAAGACGTTCACTGGTCAATGAGATAAATGCGTTCGTTGAAAAACGAGTTACCTGTTATTCAAGACTATGTAGTGTAGACAAAAAAAATAGAGAGGATTCGATAGTTCCCTTAAAATGAGGAGCACGACAGAGAAAAGTACATGCATCCTAATAGTAGCACCCGCGATTAAAAATATTCATGTACTTGTGAGCACTGGTCAGACTCGTATCACAGATACGGACGGACGGGCATCCTCTTAAGAGAGAGACGGAGCAACCAATTTGATGCGTTCATTCAACGTGATCCCCACTGCAATTACGTCCGAGAAATTACGCTCAAAAAATGAACTCATTCATAAATTAAACGAAACGACACCTGGCGTTTTATTTTACGAAATGGTATTCATTGATTGATTATTTCGTGCGTTCAATCAACCCTAGTTGAACTAGGGTCAACCTTGAAACTTCATGGGCACATTCCAAGGGGCACAAAATCGAGAACGGCCTCAGGAGGGAAAATCTAGAAAGTCGGAGAGTGAGTGATAGCGATAGAACGCCTAGTACATACTTTAAAAATTATTGGGTTCAACACTCTGACTATTTATTACCCATTGGTGCGGATGAGTACCTACCACTAAGTAAATAGCCCATTCACCTACAGCTGTGAACCAAATGCATCCCAATTGTTTTTCTGCCTACTCGTCAGGGTAGACAATGGCGTACGAGATAACATCATATAATAATACGAATAACCGCTGCTGCTCCCGTCATCACGACTTCACCGAAAGAGTTTTGAGTCAACAGGGTTACCAGCTACCCTTTCTCAATTCGAACGTGACACTTCAACGTTTTCGTAATTTTGACCGCCTATGATTTTGTTCATTTACTAAATATTATGCACAGAATTCAGTTTCTTAATTTTCACCCAGATTGGGGTCTTGACACCGATTGACTGCCAAGCATTGACGATAGTACGTGACAGCATTCAGGCTTTAGATTCAAGGAAGGAGAGGGTTACCAGCGCCTCTTTTTCTACGGTTTAATAACATCAACCTCCCAAGTGTATACATACATACAGACATGTATATATGTATATATATATATATATATACACATTTACATAGTTTTATATATATATATGAAAATCGATATATACACATATATATATATATATATCATTGTATATATAAGAGAAAATTTTTGTGTGCGTCTGAGAGTCGTGCATCGGCGCGTATAAACGAAATCCATTTCGATACTGATTTCCCGAATGGAGTATAGCTTACATGTGTAAAAACATTAATAATTATGGTAATGATCAAAACAAGCGTCGCAGTTCCCGCCATTCGATTGCTGGCCGAATGAAGCGGTAAGTTTGGAATCAGAAGGGTTACCAGCTACCCTTTTTCTGCGTTATGTTGATTTCACCGTCATTGGATGTCGTCCTTTCGATAAATCGTATGCACAGAACTCAGTTTCTTAATTATTGATCCAGATTGGGGCCTTTACGCGAATTAGCTGCCGAACAGTGACGATACCACTTGACAGCATTCAGTTTTTAGATTCAAGTAAGGAGAGCGCTTCCAGCTTCCCGTTTTCTATGTTCTACGGAATGTTTACATTGAGTAAAGTCATGAGAGTCATTTCAAGATGAATTAACACGAATCATTATGTGTTTCTGTATAGAATATGTTCTTCTTTCATGACGATTTCGTTGTGTGTGTAGACCTGAATAGTTTTTCCATCAGAAATTCCGTAAGAATTAAGTGAATGAGTGCTGCTCCCACGGCTTGAGCAAAAATTAAACCGAAATAATATGGCGTCATGCATCAGCTGTTTTCAGTGATGCCTGTTTGACATCAATAATAGCTTCAACGCATGGTTTATATTGAATAATTTGTGATAAAATCGGTGGTTGAAAACGACAGAGAAGCTCAGCAAAGAGGAATGCATAAAATTGCTCGTAACTACGTTAATCGAACTTGAATCTGTTCAAAATTTTGGTGTCGTCAAACCCGTGTTACGCTACATTCCATGTCGAAATGACCCTTTCACGCAGTAACGTACAATTCAAATTCTAGTGAGAATTTTAAAAATCTAAGAAACGCGAAAATGTGAATTGAATTTTTACACATTTCAGAAGTTCACTTCTTGCATTTTTAATTTGCGCAGCTATTTCCGCAAATTCTATCAAAGTTTTTTATGTGTCTGGAGAAACGTCATTTAGCATAGAATTCAGTGGTTTTTCAACCTATCCTATCAAAATATTCCAGACTATGTGGTGTACGTGAGCCGCTATGAGTGACGGGATTCGACAGTTTATTTGAATAAGTCTCAATACGTGGATGGCAGACAAATACATGCATCCCAATAGTAGCACCCGCGATTGAAAGGTTCATGTACTTGTGCACTGGTCAAGCTCGTATCAGAGATACGGACGGGCATTAAGCATCCTTTTAGGGGCGGGAAAGAGAGACCATTGCAGCAACGTAGGAAAAATTACCCTCAAAAGAGGAATTTATTGATGAATTTAAGGAGACACACCTGGCGTTTCATTACACAAAAAAGCATTGCTTGATTACTGCGCGAGTTCGTCGCGTTCAATCAACGATATATGTATGGTTTTCATCACGTTGCAACCTTGAGACTCCGTGGGCTCGTTCCAAGGTGAGTCGAGAGCGGCCTCAAGGGGGAACATTTAGACACCCGGAGAGTGAGAGAGAAGGCCTAGTACATGCTACATTAGGAATTCAAAAACGAAGAAAGCACCGCATATTGAAATCACATTTAATAGAGATTTCACGAACTATGATTTGAAAACAAGTCAGTTCTATGAAACGTTTCAGTACGTGGTGCTTTGTTCGTTTTCGAATCCCTAATGTTCATTCGCCCTACGAAGGGTAACTTGCCTGACCTTTTTAATAAATAAAAAAAACATACTATATTAGGTTCGACACGCTGTAAACTGTCCATTCAGCTGCCGGTACCAACGAAATGCATTGAAATTATTTCCCTTATTCCTTATTCAAATTATTTCACGGCCAGCGAGTTAAGTAATCAAAATGATATATAATTTTACGATGACCGTAGCAGCAGCTTCTGCCATCGCGAGTTCACAGAAAGAGTGAGTTTTTAGTAAACAGTTTGCGTGTGAGAGTGGTGCATCTGAGTTGAAACGAAGTTGAATTTCGATCAACACCAATTTCAAGAATGGAGCATAGCATACGTGTGTAATAATATTTCTGGTCGCAGTAACAATTTTTGTAACGATAGGAATACTCCTCGCAGCCCCACGCCATATGAATGCCTGCCGAAACAGTAAGTTTTAATTCAAGAGAATTACCAGCTACCCTTGTTCTACGTGTTTGTTATTTTACTGTCGTAGGATGTCGTTCGTCTTATAAATGATATGCCTGGAATTCAGTTGCTTATCAATTCGCCCAGATTGGGGCCTTTACACCAATTAACTGCCGAACACTGACGATTGCACGTGATGGCATGAAAAGTTCAGTTGAGGCAGAGAAAAGAGAGTTACCAGCCACCTTTTATCAATTCTGAGAAGACATTTCTTTGCTTCTGTATAGTTTTAACCTCTTATGATGATGTTCATTCGATAAATATTATGCATAGAACTCAGTTTCTATAATTGTCGAAACAGATTGGGGCCTTAACGCGAATTAACTGCCAAACATTGGCAATAGCACGCTCGTTCGTTCATTCATGAGCTTATGCACGGCCCATATCGTCTTGAATTGTTTCAGAGAAGCGCAGGCTTGCAATAGTTAAGAAGACTAATCTAGAAGAAATGTTGGGGTGGAATCACTCAAGTAAGGACACCTCGTTATTCCTGAAAAACCGTCGAATCCTGAACGACCAACGAGCACCTGAAATCTTTCGTTACTTCGAGACGTTTTCTTATATACATATTTATATATATAAATAAGTGATATCTCCATGTATACATATATATATATATGTATGTATGTATGTATGTGAGCAAATTTTTGTGTTCGTCTGAGAGTGGTGCGTCAGCGCGTATGAAAGAAATCCATTTCGATACTGATTTCCCGAATGGAGTATAGCTCACATGTTTAATAACATTAATAATTATTGTAATGATCAAAACAAGCGTCGCAGTTCCCGCCATTCGATTGCTAGCCGAAAGAAGAGGTAAGTTTTGAATCAGAAGGGTTACCAGCTACCCATTTTTTGCGTTATGTTGATTTCACCGTCATGGGATGTCGTCCTTTCGATAAATCTTATGCACAGAACTCAGTTTCTTAATTATTGATCCAGATTGGGGCCTTTACGCGAATTAGCTGCCGAACATTGACGATACCACTTGAAAGCATTCAGTTTTTAGATTCAAGTAAGGAGAGCGCTACCAGCTACCCGTTTTCTATGTTCTACGGAATGTTTACATTTAGTAAAGTCATGAGAGTCATGTCAAGATGAATTAACACGAATCATTATGTGTTTGTGTATAGAATATATTCTTCTTTCATGACGATTTCGTTGTGTGTGTAGACCTGCATAGTTTTGCATCAGAAATTCCGTAAGAATTAAGTGAATGAGTGCTGCTCCCACGGCTTGAGCAAAAATTAAACCGAAATAATATGGCGTCATGCATCAGCTGTTTTCAGTGATGCCTGTTTGACATCAATAATAGCTTCAACGCATGGTTTATATTGAATAATTTGTGATAAAATCGGTGGTTGAAAACGACAGAGAAGCTCAGCAAAGAGGAATGCATAAAATTGCTCGTAACTACGTTAATCGAACTTGAATCTGTTCAAAATTTTGGTGTCTTCAAACCCGTGTTACGCTACATTCCATGCCGAAATGACCCTTTCACGCAGTAACGTACAATTCAAATTCTAGTGAGAATTTTAAAAATCTAAGAAACGCGAAAATGTGAATTGAATTTTTACACATTTCAGAAGTTCACTTCTTGCATTTTTAATTTGCGCAGCTATTTCCGCAAATTCTATCAAAGTTTTTTATGTGTCTGGAGAAACGTCATTTAGCATAGAATTCAGTGGTTTTTCAACCTATCCTATCAAAATATTCCAGACTATGTGGTGTACGTGAGCCGCTATGAGTGACGGGATTCGACAGTTTATTTGAATAAGTCTCAATACGTGGATGGCAGACAAATACATGCATCCCAATAGTAGCACCCGCGATTGAAAGGTTCATGTACTTGTGCACTGGTCAAGCTCGTATCAGAGATACGGACGGGCATTAAGCATCCTTTTAGGGGCGGGAAAGAGAGACCATTGCAGCAACGTAGGAAAAATTACCCTCAAAAGAGGAATTTATTGATGAATTTAAGGAGACACACCTGGCGTTTCATTACACAAAAAAGCATTGCTTGATTACTGCGCGAGTTCGTCGCGTTCAATCAACGATATATGTATGGTTTTCATCACGTTGCAACCTTGAGACTCCGTGGGCTCGTTCCAAGGTGAGTCGAGAGCGGCCTCAAGGGGGAACATTTAGACACCCGGAGAGTGAGAGAGAAGGCCTAGTACATGCTACATTAGGAATTCAAAAACGAAGAAAGCACCGCATATTGAAATCACATTTAATAGAGATTTCACGAACTATGATTTGAAAACAAGTCAGTTCTATGAAACGTTTCAGTACGTGGTGCTTTGTTCGTTTTCGAATCCCTAATGTTCATTCGCCCTACGAAGGGTAACTTGCCTGACCTTTTTTATAAATAAAAAAAACATACTATATTAGGTTCGACACGCTGTAAACTGTCCATTCTGCTGCCGGTATTAACGAAATGCATTGAATTTATTTACCTTACTCCTTATACAAATTATTTCACGGCTAACGAGGTAAGTAACCAAAATGATAAATAATTTTACGAAGAACCGTAGCAGCAGCTTCTGCCATCGCGACTTCACAGAAAGAGTTAGTTTTGAGTAAACTGAGTTACCAGCTACCCTTTTTCAATTCGAAGAAGACATTCCAGCGTTTTTCTAGTTTTGACCTCTCATGGTTTGGTTCATTTGATAAATACGACGCTCAGAATTCAGTTTCTCATTTCTTGACCCAGACTTTGGGGACTTTTACACCAATTACCTGACAAACATTGACGACAGCGAGCGCTAGCGCGTGTTAGCATGGAGGGGTTATTTTGTTTTGATTGAGGAGGAGAGGGTTACCAGCTACCGCTTTTCACTTCTATGAAGACATTTCTTTGTTTCTGCATAGTTTTTGCCTCTCATGATGCTGTTCATTCAATGAGTATTGTGCTTAGAATTCAGTTTTTTAAATATTGATCCAGATTAGAGCACATACACGAATTAACTGCAAAACATTGACGACAACGAGCGCGTGTGCGTTCGTTCGTCGACGCACGGCCCATCGTCTTGAATTGTTTCACAGGAGCGCAGGCTTGGAATAGTTGTGAAGACTAATCTGAATGAAAAGCTGAAGTGTTATCACTCGAATAAATGATGGGCCATTAGAATATTCGGCCGCAACAACTTGTTCCGTCCGTCGAGAAAAGCGATCGAATCCTGTACGAGCGAGGAGCAGTTTAACTCCTCGACGAACTTCGAGGGGTAATTTTTGACGGATAATTTAGGAAAAAACCCTCCAGTTCATTTCTCGTAGGTTTCGTGCCAAGGTTCTTCTCCCACGAAAGGGACTGTGCGCATCGGAGACGAGGCTCTCACATGAAACCGTCGTGGAAGCGAGGGTTACCGGGCGGTCGGGCAGACTAGGGCTCAGAGCGGCATTCGTGGACATGGTGGTCAGCAGCGCCTGTCGCGACGACCGACCGGGAACCGAGCGAGCGCGACCAGTGCTCTCTGGCCGCAGGCCTTGTGGCACACCAGGAATTGTGCGAGGTGCTTATGCGAAACGCGGGCAATTGCCTGCCTCGGCCGTTTTGACTCGCGTGCTAACGATTCGAGCGAATAACGATCACATGATCAGAGAGACCATTATTTCGGACGGAAAGATAGCGAGCTCTTAATTTTGTCTACTGCATATTGACTTTGAACATCTTCAATTTAAGGATGATTTGTGGCTCCTTGAGGAGCCGGATGGTGTGCAGCAAGTGCGACTGCCGCCGTGAACACTCTACTTGGAAGAAGTGTACTTGGTCACAGCCTTGGTGCCTTCAGAGACAGCGTGCTTGGCAAGCTCGCCGGGAAGCAGAAGCCTGACGGCAGTCTGAATTTCCCGAGAGGTGATGGTGGTCCTCTTGTTGTACTGTGCCAGACGCGACGCTTCAGTAGCAATGCGCTCAAAGATGTCATTCACGAACGAGTTCATGATTGACATGGCCTTGCTCGAAACGCCGGTGTCGGGATGGACCTGCTTGAGCACCTTGTAAATGTAGATGGCGTAGCTCTCACGCCTCTTCTTTTTCTTCTTCTTGTCACCTTTGGTGATGGATTTCTGGGCCTTACCGGCCTTCTTAGCAGCCTTTCCAGAAGTCTTGGGAGCCATCGTGCACGACAACTTCGAACGTTACTCAGTAACTTACAATTTCGGGGGGGGGGGCCGGTGCCATTAGGAAAGAGAGGAAAAACAAGAGTTTGGCACAGGGTGTGCCAGAAGAAAAGGAATAGGAAAGAGAAGATGGACAGTAGGAGAGAGAAGAGGCGAACAAAAAAACGCATAATTTGGTGATCTTGATCAGTTCTTTTATGGGTTAGTAACTTAGAGTATGAAGAATGGGAAAACCCTTCAAGGCTTTGTATATACGAAAAATATACAAGTCTTTCGAGTTGCCGAAATGAAATCTACAATATTTGCAGTATTTACATTATGCTAATTTCAAAGGCTGGCTAAGATTACCTAGATCCTATTTACATACGCAGAGGGCATAATAACATATGTACATAATTTACACTACTTATCTAATATATACGTACGAGAAATTATTAAATACATTACATACACATACACATGCATTTATATATATATATTTTTTTTTTTTTTGTTTTATTCATGTATATATTTATGTATAATTTTTTTTATTTTTATTTTTTTTTTTTTTTTTATTTTTTTCAATTTTTTTTTTTTTTTTTTTTTTTTTCATTTATTCATTTTTTTTTTTTTTTTTTTTTTTTTTTTTCTAGATTCATATATACAACCATATACACATATGTATAAATAATGTTATTTTTTATTTATATATATTTTTTTTTTTTTTTTTTTTTTTTTTTTTTTTTTTTCTTTACATTATATACATCAAACTGTCCAAGGAACCGGTGTACTCATTGCAAGCCCGCCCGAGGGGGGAGGGGTTCCATCTGACATCATGAATGGAGTTAATCTGGGTTGGAGTTAATCTGAATGGGAACAGAAGAGATAATCTGGGTGTTGCTGGGTTGTGGGTCCTGATAATTAGATGATTGTATTGGGTTATTCTAATCAGTTGTCTGATTTAGAGGTTGGTTTTCTATTGGGTTGAGTTGATTGATGAGTGGAGATTTGGGGTTCTGACTTCCCACCCGGGGGGGAAGACCGTTCCGTCCTCTCATCAGAACCCCAATGAAAAACAAAGTAAATAAGTAAAGTTGGTACGGTCTTCCCCATGTGCTGTTGGATACGGTTACTTGTATTTGGGTTCAGGTGAAGGTCCTAATGCGAGAAGTTTGGAGCTTTTAAACCGAGAGTTTTGGCTATTGGCACTATCTAATGGAAACGTTAATTGATGAAATAAATCGGGTTCTAATAGTTGTAAATTTTCCCAAATTTTACGTGCGTGATTGTGTAGCAGGATGTTTATTGGAGGAATATCGGTTTGTTCATGCAGTGTTTTAGATGAAATTCTGTCCACAAGCCTTGTATTGGTTATAAATCGTAGAGCTTTATTTTGTACTTTCTGCAGTTTTGAAATGGCTGTGGGAGACATTGTATGGAGGGGAATGGATGGGTATGTAATGGCTGATCTTACGAATGCTAAATATAGTTTCCTTTTAGTATCGAGGGATAGATGCTGAAATCTGTATAGTTTACTGAGATTGCTATATCCTATTGCTTGTCGTTGCGTTACTTGGGCTGAAAATCCATGGGTTGAGAAATTGAGACCTAACACTTTACCTCTGTTTGTATACGGAAGGTATTGGTTGTTGATGAAAATATCTCCAGTGTTGTGCCGACTTATGGGAATGATTTTAAATTTTTGGTGGTTTGTTGATATTTTCCATTTATTTTCAAATTGGTTGATTTGTTGGATTGCGTGCTCGGTTTGGTGGGCTGCATATACTGGGGAATATCGGCCTGTGGTAATTTGGGTTATGTCGTCGGCAAAACAGATGTAGTCAGAGTTTGGTAACGGTGGAGGGATATCGTGCGTGTAGAAGCTGTATAATGTTGGTGATAGGCATGCTCCCTGAGGTACTCCGGATTCTAATGTGAATTGAGGGCCTATATAGTTTGCTATCCTGATTGATGCTGTTCGATCGGTCAAATAATCTGCAAGTGTACGGAGAAATAGTGGATGGATGCCGGACTGAGAAAGTTTGTATATTAATCCTGAGTGCCAGACTTTATCGAATGCTTTGGTGACGTCACGAAGTACAATGTCTATTGTATGTTTGTTGGCTAGATTTATGGATATTGTTTCGGTGAATGTTGCCAGTGCTGTATGGGTGCCTCTGTCTTTCCTGAAACCATGTTGTCTGCTATTGTTCAGGTTGTGAATGACTAAATGGTTGGTGAGTCTGTTGTTTAATATTTTGTCCAATAGCTTGCCCTGTACGTCTAGTAAGGATATCGGTCTATAGTTTTGAACTTGCTTCTGAGAAGTGAGGGGTTTGGGGATGAAAATCATGATGGCATGTTTCAGACTGTCTGGGAAGTATCCTGCAGATATGGCGTTGTTAAATATGTACAAAAGGTATTTGAGCATATTTTCTGGTAATTTCTTTAATTGTAGTGTGGTAATACCTGATGGTCCGGGGGCTTTCTGTTTGAACGGTCGTAAGGTCCGAGTAAGTTCATCTAAAGTTATTGGTGGGAAATGAAGTAGGTCTAATCTGCTCAAGTTGCCGGTGTGAAATGGTATAATTTGATGCGCTGTATTGTTCATGTGTTCTTTAATTGAATTTATATGTTCAATGTCAAAATCTTCATCGTCCTGCTCTGAGAATATGCTTTTCCAGTGTTGTCTAAAAATCGGCTCTTTTTCTTCTGGTGTATGAAGTTCGAGTCTATTGTGCTGTAAGTATGGAACTTTTTGTTTGTTATTTGTACCCATCATTCTTTTAATTGATTTCCAGAATTTTGTCGGATCTTCTTGTAGGTCTATTCTTTGTATTAATAAGTTCCAAGTCTGCGTGTAGCTATTTTTATAGATTTTTTGTAATTCTTTCCTGAGATTTGAGAGAGTACTGTGCAATTCTTTAGATGGTCCGTTTATACGTATGTAGTTTAAAATATGTTGGTAACGCACCTGGATGCTCAAGGTTTCGTGGGTGGGTTTGATGCCAGGAATTGTTCTGTGGGTTATTGTTGGTATTACGTTTTTTGATGCTTTTTGTATGTGTTTTGTCCATTTTTCTAGATGCTCATCAATTTCTTCCAGGGTTGGGTTTACTTGTAGATTAGGATTAATGTGGTTTAATTCTTGCCTATATTTTTCCCAGTCTGCTCTGTGAAATTGATACCTTGGTTTAATCGGGATTTGAATTGGGTTTGCTGTAATTGTTGCTATAATTGGAATGTGGTCAGATGGTGTGATTGGTCCGGGTTGTAGATGTATGTTATGAAAGGCCTGTGGGTTTTGCAGCGCAATATCCGGTGAGGTGGAGCTTCTATGAGTTATTACCGTGGGAAAGAAGGGTCCTATATGGTTGCATTTCTGTCTTTCAATTAAATAATGCAAATGTTTTCCTCTGTTGTTGGTGTACGTGTGTCCTAAGGCTCTGTGTGCAGCATTAATATCTCCTATGAAGTAAGCCGGGTTCTGTCTATTGAATAGTGTGTGGAAGTCGGCAAAATGGAGGTAGTCTGTTCTTGGTGGGGTATATGTTGTTCCTATTGTTATTGGGCCCTGGAGTGATTGAATGGTAACTGCTAGCATGTCTGAATAAAAATTGTCGTGTAATTTGAACGGAATGTTTTTCTTTATGGCAATGGCAACTCCTGCGTGAGGTTCGTTATTTTTATTGGTATAGAAGGTATTGTAGTTAAATATTTTGATGTGATTATCTCCAGTTATATTATGGCTGTTAATGAGGATGATGTCTGGGTCGATTTGGTTGTAGATATTTGCTAGGGTGATCTTATTTGTGTTCCAAGACTGCACATTTTGTTGAACTATTGATATTTTTTGTAAATTCATTTTGAGGGAGCACCTTTTTTAGGTTTTTTTGTTGCGGTTGTTAGTGATTGGTGTCTAGGAAGTGCTGTAAATTGATCGTGAGGAATTATATTAATTTTGGTTCTCAGGAATTTTATTCTTTTGGAAAATATGTATTCTAATAATGTTGCTGAGTTGACTTCCTGTACTGAAAACTTGAGTCCTTTGTCATTCTCCTTACTAAGTTCGCCCATGTACCATTCTTCATCTGGAGCTTCTGGGATGGGGGATCTATCATTGAAGTTCCGGAAGAGTTTTATTGGAATATTGTGTTTGCCATCAATTGATATTATTGAGTTTTCCACCTCATCGCTTATTCTCCTTTTATGTCCTGCTTCAGTTTCTTGGTCATCTTCTACGGTGGGGATGTCCATGGAAGTATCCACTGTGGGCTCTTCTAATATAACTGGTTGAGTTGGTTCAGAGGTTTCGTTTTCTGCGTTATCATAGTAGAAGTTGAATAAAGCTGTTGAGTCTCTATCAGGAAAGGTAGTATCAATGTCAAAGTTGTCTTTTAGTGATTGTGATAATATGTCTCCAAATTTCTTTTTCCTATCTAGGGCTGCTATGTGGGCTTCTAATATGAGAGCTGTTAGTTTGATGTGTGTTTTGCTGGTAAGTGTTAGGGAGTGTTGTGGTGGGTTGGTTTGTTGAATAGCCTGCTTCGCTATTTCTGCATAGGTACTTTGACTTAGCTGTTGTTGTTTAGCTTGTTCTTTTTCTCGTTTTTGTTTGATAATGTCTTTTCTGAAGGGGCATCCTGCTGCTAGTGTCCTGTGTGGGCCGTGACAGTTAATACATTGTTTTATGGCATTCGTGCAATTTTGGTAAGTGTGGTTTTGTGATGAGCATTCTGAACAGACTATGGATTCTTGCTTACATTGAAAAGTGGGGTGGTCCTCATATTTGTAGCATTTATAACAAATCAGTAAATGAGTATATTGTTCTTGCTCGCATTGATACGGGGTTATTTTCGTGTGAAACATATAGAAACCATCTCGCAGGATCCTTTGAGCTGTAAGAGTATCTGTTGTTGTGATCTTTATTAGATGCGTGTAGTTTTTAATTTTAATTATTTCTGTGACCTTTAACCAGTTATTTTGATTTTCTATCTCTTCCTTTATTTCTTCAGGAGGTCTTATTCCGATTTCGGTATCTATTTGTCTAACAAACACAGTACGTTTCGCTCTCAAGTCTGGCGGAATGGTCGGAGTTAGGTTGATTTTCTGAAATGCCTGAGTTGCTTTCGTTGATGTTAATTTATCAATTGAATTTATGTCATCTGTGACAGCGTAATATCCAGTTTTGGTTGTGGTTAGACGGATAAGGGGGGCGTTCAGTTCCTTAAATGTGGTTTCGAATATTTTGGCTTTGTCCGTTGTTTTTGTGTTATCTATAGTTTTCAGTTGAATGCGATAGGTAGAGGATTTGGTGGGACGAGAAGTTGAAAGTGTTAACGGTTGATCCGGAGGGTGCAAAATGGTCTGTGGCGCGGAAGCCTGGCCAGACCTATCCGAGAATGACGAAGTTCTGATCCGTGAAGTTTGAGCAGGAGTTTGATTTAAAGGAGCCCGGGGCGGTCGTCCTCCCTGTCCCCCACGACCACCCACAGCCCCCCTCCCCCTCTCAGGGGGGGGCATTACAACAAATACACCGGCTACAAGTAAACAAGCAAATCAAGATCACCAAAAAATACAAAAAATAGACAAAATAACAGAAAGAAAACAGAGAAAATAGTAGTTATAGGGCAATCGCCCCCTGCGTGACGGCAAAACTGGTCACTTACCACCCGTTCAATTTCTATGGGTAACCTATTTGAACAATTTCGAGGACTTACTCGGCAACCAAGGGTACCAAGAGACTTCCCCAAGCAGAGTTCAGGCGTTAGAGATGTTCACTCGGCGAAGTTTGCGGAGTGACTTACGATTTGGCACCGACTTTCGGCGCTAGTAATAAGTAGACCGAGAAGGGCTTGCAGGCAGCACCTCACCTCTCGGACGGCAGGCGACTGGCCCAGCGAGTGCAGCCGCTTGACCAATGAGAGAGCGAGCTCGGGACAGCGGTGCTCTCCGAACGTATATATTCGCGTGATGGGGTGCTGGCCGCGCATAATCGTACTCTGTAGCGTAAGCGCTGCTTGTTCGAAAGTTGTTTGCGTACGTACGACTCTACTACTCATCATGTCCGGCCGCGGTAAGGGAGGCAAAGTTAAGGGAAAGTCGAAGTCGCGCTCTTCTCGGGCTGGACTTCAGTTCCCCGTAGGAAGGATCCACCGTCTCCTGCGCAAGGGCAACTACGCGGAGCGTGTAGGAGCCGGAGCTCCCGTGTACTTGGCGGCAGTCATGGAATACCTCGCTGCTGAAGTTCTTGAGCTCGCTGGAAACGCTGCCCGCGATAACAAGAAGACCCGAATCATTCCTCGTCACTTGCAGCTCGCTATCCGTAACGACGAAGAACTGAACAAGCTCCTCTCGGGAGTGACCATTGCCCAGGGAGGTGTTCTGCCCAACATCCAGGCAGTTCTCCTGCCCAAGAAAACCGAGAAGAAGTAAACTTGTCTTCTCGCTCGGAAGCGCTTCCTTCCAAACAAGGCTCCTCTAGGAGCCACATTCGTGTTCGGGAAAGATATTTCAAAGTCTGTCTGAATTGGTATGAGCGTCTTTTTATTATCGTCATTAATTGTCGTGCGAGTTCGGTCCGAGCAACACTCGATAGGCATTGTTCGCTTGTCACTCCTCAGAGCATAGGCGCTCGTTTTCTTATTCGGCAGCTGCTGTAAAATTCGACTAGACCACCACGTGCTGCTGTGCTTTGGAGGCGTTGCGAATGTCGAGCGTCAGCAGCCGAATCAATAGTTGCGCTAGCTACTGCGACGACGAGGATGTGTTGCAAAGTACGCAAATATATTTTGCTTCCCTTCCCAGGGCGCAGAGCACGTCCGTCAAGGCTGATGATAACATGTGAAGTCGAGGTGGCAGTAGTGTCGCTCGCCGTGCAATATAACGTTTATCCTCATCCAGTTCATTTCTCGATGCGCATTCGAATTATAGCGCGAAAATGTTTTGGTAATTCAATTGAAGCTCGCGAGGCCTGAGCCGAGCTAATGCGAAATTATTTGACTATGGGCGCGTGAGACAATTCAAGGGCGTTGTTTGAACGCGCGTCACGCATGGCGCGAAAGATTCGGGGCCTCCAGCAAAATCAGGGTCAGGACTGAGTGCCATGTGCAAAATATCCGGTTAGGTTAGGCAAAGGTTGAATAATTTCGGTGATTCGTGCTAAACAAAGAAAGAAAGCAAATTGTCCAAGACGCGTTTTCAGCTAGTCTTGCATGGAGTACATCTCGAGACCGACGAGGCGGCGCCATGCTTCAACGGTCGTTTAGCGGCGGCACACTGCCACCTCATGTATCGTTTCTCGAGCTGAGTTTCAGCGAAAAAGAAAACTTTCGTGACCTACGAAATTGGACGGAAGCCGCTTGGACTTGACGAGAGGGGTCGGTCGGTCACTCGCTGCGTTCTCAGCAATTCGCTTTGACTGCCTGCCAGGTTGGAATATAGCGTGTGCATTGTGCGGTAGAGCAGTCAATTGCAGCAAGGCCTAATCTGCAATGACCGCTTCGGAGAGAGCGAAAGTGTTTGTTTCCTATCGGGAGTTCAATAAGTGCACCCGTCGAGGCATCGTCGAACACACACATTGAATTCGCTCCTCGAGCTATTCCATCTGCAACGACGGGCATGTGAGGAGTGGAGATGAAAAAATGGCATTCTAAGCACCGGCGCGCGCTCTCTCTACAGTAAAAAAGCGATGCTTGACAAGTGAAGCAATCCCTAAATGAAGAACTGTACTGGAGGGACTGAGTGTGAACACCTTTTCCGAGAGGATTTTGTGGACCTCGAAAGGTCCGAGTCTGTGAACTAGCCGTTGGTCGGGCACCGACTCATTTTGTTAAGAGTCAAGAGACTTAACCTCCAAATCCATAGAGGGTACGTCCTTGTCTCTTGAGGGCGTAGACAACGTCCATGGCAGTGACGGTCTTCCTCTTGGCGTGCTCGGTGTAGGTGACGGCGTCACGGATGACATTCTCAAGGAATACCTTGAGCACTCCGCGAGTCTCTTCATAGATGAGACCAGAGATACGCTTGACACCTCCACGGCGAGCCAGACGACGAATTGCAGGCTTGGTGATACCCTGGATGTTATCACGCAAAACCTTGCGATGACGCTTGGCTCCCCCCTTTCCGAGGCCCTTGCCACCCTTTCCACGTCCGGTCATGATGTCGATGGAGCTCGAGCTGGTCGCGATAGATAACGGAGAAGCGCGGTACCTATAGTCCGAATGGAACTTCTTTGATGATTCGAGAGTAAGAATAGGAGTAAAGAATTAAGTAGGAGATAACACAGATGAAATGGAAATATAGAGAAGAAGAAGAGGTGTACGAGGAAAAAGAAGATTAGAACCGGCTCTACCGGCAAGAATGGGCATCGTTCTGAGCGAGTGGTCTGTTTATGCTATTAGAGGATAGTCAATAAGCTGCCAAGCCTTTATTATTTGCAGTTGAAAATTTGTGAGGTCCAGAAACACTGATGTTGTTACGGAGGTTGAAATTATACATGTTTTATTTCATGTCCCTCACGCCTTCCACCGCACCCCCCACGACAAGGGCGCGTTGCGGTCAGCGTCAGGGCAAATACCCGGTGTTCTGATTTGTCGTTTCCCTAAAGATCCCCCTGTTCGCCGTGATCAAACGATCCATTGCGACCAGGGAGATAATGTGTAATTGGTCCAAGTTCAGTAGATAGGTTGAGGTTCTGGGCCTCTAGCTCTATTTCTACTGGGTGGAAGAAATTTATTTGATTTGTTTCCAATTGCGAGTTTATCTTTTGTTGCTTCATCGTTTATGAGATCCAGATTTCTCCAAACTCTTTTGGCAAGTTTGTGAAGGTGTAAGTTTAATGGGTCTATTTTGGCCAGATCGTGAGCTGTGTGAGTGTAAACCTGATCAAAAAGGGTGATTCCTAGAATAAAACGCACAGCTCTGTTTTGGATAGTTTGTAATGTTTTTATACTTGATTTAGCTAACGTATGTAATGGAACTGGAGGATAAGTAATGATGGACCGGACGTATGCTAAGTAAAGTTTCTTTTTGTTTTTGAGGCTTAAATTTTGGAATCTGTAAAGAGTAGAAAGAGTGCCTTTTGCTTTGGATGCTCTGTCCCGGACATGACTGCTGTAACCAGTCTTCGAGAAGCTAAGCCCCAACACTTTACCGGAGGAGTCGTAGTTGTAGTCTTTGTCTCCTATAGTAATTGTTTCGTTTTTTGTCTTTAAAACAGGAATGATTTGAAATTTGTCTGAATTTGTTTTTATTCTCCATTTGTGCTCATAGTCGTTAATTTGTTGTATTTCTTGAGCTGTTTTCCTTGCAAGATACTTTTCTGATCCATTTTGAGAGATTATCTGGGTTATATCGTCTGCATATAGTATGTTGAAATTGAAATAGCTAATTGGTTGCGGAATATCGTGTGTGTAAAAAGTGAACAGTGAGGGGGACAAAGCTCCACCCTGCGGAACACCGCTGTCGACTGAGAATACTGGACCGAGGTAATCATTAATCCTAATTTGTGTTGTCCTTCCGGTTAGGTAGCTGTTAAGTGTTCTGGTTAGGAAATCTGGAAGCTGACAGCCGAGCAGTTTGTCACGCAGTCCATCGTGCCAAACCCGATCGAATGCCCTACTAATATCCCTGAGTACTACGTTTGTTCTGAAATTATTTGAGGCGTTGGCAGCAAGTATCTCACAGAAGAGTCCGAGTGCAGTGTTTGTCCCTCTACCCCTCCTAAAACCAAACTGAAATGGATGGTGAAGCTTATGTTGTGTAAGGAATTGAGTAAATCTAGTATTAATTATCTTTTCAAAAAGCTTCCCTGGAACGCTTAGGAGTGAGATCGGTCTGTAATTCAGATGTGACATCGGAGATTTGTTTGCTTTTGGTATGAATATCATTACGGAGTGTTTCCATTGGCGCGGGAAGAATCCCAGTGAAAGTGCTGAGTTCATTAAGGTGGCAAGGTTCTGTAGCATGTTGTCTGGTAAATTCTGGAGGTGATATTTTGTTATACCATCTAGCCCGGGAGTTTTTGCTTTGTTGACTTGATGCAGTGTTGTAAAATGTTTGTGGTTACTAATGATGTCTGGCAGGCAAGTCGTTTCAGATCGCAGTGTTCGTGGTGAATCAGCTTCTTTTGGGTATCTTTGATGTGACGGGAGACTTTCCGGAAGTGGGCTTTATCAAATTCGTCATCCTCTTCATGGTGTCTACTGAAGATTTGCTCCCAGTACCTTCTGAAAAGAACTTCCTTTTCTCCATCATCGTAGATTTCTTCGCCCCTTTCGTTCTTCAAATATCTCTGTTCTTTCTTCGACTGCACGCCCCTCAGTCTCTTCACCGTGCTCCAAAAGTCGCCATCATTCCTTTCCGTGTCGAGCTTCTCAACCAGCGAATTCCAGGCCTCAGTTCTCTGGGACATATATTCCTCGGAGATGAAAAATCTTAGTTGAGAGATGGCGTGCATTCTGTCTGGCGTGGGACCGAAGCGAAGGATTTCTTTATAAATTTCGTCATGTATTATATTGGCCCTCTTTATGTTTTCTGTTGTTTTGCCTGTAATCAGTGTCCGGTGGCGCGTCGTTGGGACATAGCGTGAACTTGCTTCTTGAATTTGATTAGTCCAGTTATTTAGTTTTTCTTCCAGTTGCTGCGTAGTGATATTTTCTGTGTTGACAAGAGGATGCTGTAGAAGAACTTCCTTGTATCCGTTCCAGTTTGCCTTGCGGTAGGTCAGACGAGGCTTAATTTGAATCTGAATTGGATGGGTAGTTATTGTATATAAAATAGGGTAATGGTCACTAGGGGTGTTTGGGCCTACTTCTGCGTGTGTGTTATGGTAAGCGTAGCGGTTCGTGAGAATCATATCTGGTGAAGTTTTTGATCTGTGAGTGATGAAGGTTGGAAAATGCGGACCCTCCCATATGGCATGCTTCCTGTCTATCAACATGGTGACTTGTTCTCCTGTTGTGTTGTTGTTGCCAGATCCAAATCTGACATGTCGAGCGTTGATGTCCCCAAGGAAATAAACCGGAGTCTTCTTATTGAATAGTTTGAAATAGTCAGGATAATGCAAATAGCCGATTCTTGGTGGTATGTAGGCCGTCGCTACCGTTACTTCCCCGAGCCTCGTTTGGACATGTATGCTGAGAAGGTCGCTGAGATAGTCTTCACATATTCTGTAGATTAGGTCCCGCTTTATAGCGATTGCTGCACCGGAATGTCCTTCGTTTGCCTTATTAGTTTTGTAAACATTGTAGTTGTAGATCTTTATATCTTCTCCTGACTTCATTCCATGGCTGTTCAGCAAAATTATGTCTGGATCTTCTTTGAGGTATATATTGATAAGTGACGTTTTGTTTGCTTTCCAGCTTCGGACGTTATGTTGAAGAATCTTGAGACTGTTGCTGTTCATTCTCCCTCTGTACGGACTTTTTTAGGATCTACTCTTTCTGGCGTTTTCTGGTGTCCTGTTCGTATTTTCCTGAATTCTTGTTCCCCGACCCAAACAATCCTGGTTTTCTTCTCCATTAATTTGCAGTTGTCGATTAGCAGCTCGATAATTTCCAGAGGTTGAGTACATTCATCTTTAAGTTTGTATTTCAGTTTACCTTCGCCAACCAACTTCTTAAATTCTCCAGCTTCTACATCTCTTCGAACACCATCAAGCATGAAGACATCAACACCGTACCGGGATGCTGGTCTAATTGGGACGTGATCCACTGAAGATCTTTGTGGCGCCGGTTCCGAGTACGATCTTGCTGAGGCTTGCTGCTGGTGAAGTTGCTGTTGTTGCTTGGCAATTTGGGCATGTGGTTGTAACTGCTGAATCCGCTCAGTTGAAATTTTTGGTACTGCTCCCTGTTTCTGTGGCTGTTCCGTATCCATCTCTTCTCCCTCCTCCGCCTCCGTAGAACTGGCTTCCGAGTCCGATTGAGTCTGAAGTTTTTTCATAACCTTCACCACTCTCGTCAGCAGGTCTCCTTCAAACAACTGGCTCGACTTGGGGTTATCGTCAAACTGAAGTGTTCTGAAATTGTTCCTTTTGAGAGTCCGGTTCAGATGATCGTTGTAGGTTCCTGGAGTTATTATATTTGCCACATGGGCATCCAAAATCATCACCAGTGCAGTCATTCCGCTGTCCGCCATCAGTTCTGCTGTGAGCCTGGTCCTGTGTTCCTGTCTTTCTTCTTGTTGAATGGTTTTCTGAATTACTTTAGCATATGTTTCTTGCTGTTTTTCTTTTTCCTTCTCTTCAATTAGCTTCATTTTTTCGTTCATTGCACTCTTCCTAATAGGGCAACTCATTGCCATGGTCCTGTGAGATCCGCCGCAATTGAGACATTTTTTGTTTTCCGATGTGCACTCTCGGTAGTCATGGTCTCCTGAGCACTCCGAACACACCACGGTGTTTGGTGTGGGGCAATCTTTCGTCGCATGTTTTTCGATTTGATAGCACTTGAAGCACATCAGTAGATCGATGAATTTTTCCTTTTGAATTTGAGATGATGATATTTTTACGTTGTAGCAGAGAAATCCGTTCTGAAGCGCGTGATTAGCCATGGTGATGGTGCTGAATTCAATTTTAAATACATGGGTTAGGTTCCGGAATTTTATGACCTCTTTCACTGTTAGTTGGGCATTCTTCTTGTTGATTTCCTCTTTGATTTCATCAGCCGTGTGTCCACCGACCCAGTTATCGATTTGGCGACAAATGACCGAGCGTTGGGCTCTAATCTTCGGTGGAATCCTAGCTTCCAGTCCAATGTCCCTCAGGGTTGCGGTTGCTCGGTCGTCCAGCAGCTTCTCCACATCTGCTTCGAATTCCGTGAAGGCATTGAATCCGTTGCCGACCTCCCTTAGGCCAGTCAGAGGAAGTTTCAGAGTCTTCTGAATAGTTTGGAAAACTTTGGCTTTGTCTGGAGGTTCCCTTGGGTTCACAAAGCGAAGCATCAGTTTACCAAATTGAGGCATCCTGCTGAACAAAGTTGTCTGTATGTGTAGACAAGAGTCGTGGTTTAGTCTGTATATGAATCTGAAACGCCTATCTGGTGGTGGATTGCTTACGAAAGTGTGACTAACTGAAAATTGTAATGAAGTGGTCGTCTGAAACAGAGTAAGCGTCAAAACTAGTGTACGAGGTCCCGTGCCCCCACTCTCCCCCCCACCAGACTCGGTTACCCTAGTCGGCTAGAGGGATCGTCGGATCACAGGATTCCTACTCACTCAGAAAAAACACCCAATCCTGCAAGAAGACCGATTAGTAAAGAAATCAGAGAAACAGGAGAAAAGTATCGCGCTCAAGAGTTAAAGAGCTCGCCAAGATGAATACTCACTAAGAGAGTCGTAACCCAGACAGTAATTATCCATCGAATGGAACTTCGCGCCAACGACGACTGACCTAAGCACGGTGTGCTTGCGCGCCACCGCCAACGTTGCCCAGTTTGCGTAGCATTTGTGCAGCGCCGAGCGCCACCCCAGTTCCAGCAATGCGCTAGCGAGCGAGCTGCGGGCGGGGCTGCGACGGGTTCCCTTGGTCGGACGCCTTCGCGCCGAACTGACTCTTGCGTCTCATCGCTCGCGCTCGAAACTGTCGCTGAAATGGCTCGCACCAAGCAAACTGCCCGCAAATCTACCGGAGGAAAGGCTCCTCGCAAGCAGCTTGCCACCAAGGCTGCACGCAAATCTGCCCCCGCCACCGGGGGCGTGAAGAAGCCTCACAGGTACAGGCCCGGTACCGTGGCCCTTCGTGAAATCCGTCGTTACCAGAAGAGCACCGAACTGCTCATCCGCAAGCTGCCCTTCCAGCGTCTTGTTCGTGAAATCGCCCAAGATTTCAAGACTGACTTGCGATTCCAGTCCTCGGCTGTCATGGCCCTGCAGGAAGCATCCGAAGCCTACCTCGTCGGTCTCTTCGAAGACACCAACTTGTGCGCAATCCACGCCAAGCGTGTCACCATCATGCCCAAGGATATCCAGCTTGCCCGCCGGATCCGCGGAGAACGCGCTTAATTCAATAGCACGTTATTCCGCGCATCGAGAGCCACAACCTCCTCTCGGCTAGTCTCTAACCGGCCCTATACAGGGCCACTCCACCTCTCCCGAAAAAGACGTTCACTGGTCAATGAGATAGATGCGTTCGTTGAAAAACGAGTTACCTGTTATTCAAGACTATGTAGTGTAGACAAAAAAAAATAGAGAGGATTCGATAGTTCCCTTCAAAATGAGGCGCAACATGCGCACGACAGAGAAAAGTACATGCATCCTAATAGTAGAACCCGCGATTAAAAATATTCATGTACTTGTGAGCACTGGTCAGACTCGTATCACAGATACGGGCATCCTCTTAAGAGAGAGAGACGGAGCAACCAATTTGATGCCTTCATTCAACGAGATCCCCACTGCAATTACGTCCGAGAAATTACGCTCAAAAACTCAACTCATTCATAAATTAAACGAAACGACACCTGGCGTTTTATGTTACGAAATGGTATTCATTGATTGATTATTTCGTGCGTTCAATCAACCCTAGTTGAACTAGGGTCAACCTTGAAACTTCATGGGCGCATTCCAAGGGGCACAAAATCGAGAACGGCCTCAGGAGGGAAAATCTAGAAAGTCGGAGAGTGAGTGATAGCGATAGAACGCCTAGTACATACTTTAAAAATTATTGGGTTCAACACGCTGACTATTTATTACCCCATTGGTGCGGATGTGTACCCAACACTAAGTAAATTGCCCATTCACCTACAGCTGTGAACGAAATGCATCCCAATTGTTTTCCTGCCTACTCTTCAGGGTAGATAATGGCGTACGAGATAACATCATATAATAATACGAATAACCGCTGCTGCTCCCGTCATCACGACTTCGCCAAAAGAGTTTAGAGTCAACAGGGTTACCAGCTACCCTTTCTCAATTCGAACGTGACACTTCAACGTTTTCGTAATTCTGACCGCCTATGATTTTGTTCATTTACTAAATATTATGCACAGAATTCAGTTTCTTAATTTTTACCCAGATTGGGGCCTTGACACCGATTGACTGCCAAGCATTGACGATAGTACGTGACAGCAGCATTCAGGCTGTAGATTCAAGGAAGGAGAGGGTTACCAGCTCCTCTTTTTCTACGGTTTAATAACATCAACCTCCCAAATGTATACATACATACAGACATGTATATTTGTATACATATATATATATACACACACATTTACATAGTTTTATATATATATATATATGCAAATCGATATATACATTTATATATAAATGTATATAGAAGAGAAAATTTTTGTGTGCGTCTGAGAGTGGTGCGACAGCGCGTATGAAAGAAATCCATTTCGATACTGATTTCCGGAATGGAGTATAGCTTACATGTGTAATAACCTTAATAATTATTGTAATGATCAAAACAAGCGTCGCAGTTCCCGCCATTCGATTGCTAGCCGGATGAAGAGGTAAGTTTTGAATCAGAAGGGTTACCAGCTACCCTTTTTCTGCATTATGTTGATTTCACCGTCATGGGATGTCGTCCTTTCGATAAATCTTATGCACAGAACTTAGTTTCTCAATTATTGATCCAGATTGGGGCCTTTACGCGAATTAGCTGCCGAACATTGACGATACCACTTGACAGCATTCAGTTTTTAGATTCAAGTAAGGAGAGCGCTACCAGCTACCCGTTTTCTATGTTCTACGGAATGTTTACATTGAGTAAAGTCATGAGAGTCATGTCAAGATGAATTAACACGAATCCTTATGTGTTTGTGTATAGAATATATTCTTCTTTCATGACGATTTCGTTCTGTGTGTAGACCTGCATAGTTTTGCATCAGAAATTCCGTAAGAATTAAGTGAATGAGTGCTGCTCCCACGGCTTGAGCAAAAATTAAACCGAAATAAAATGGCGTCATGCATCAGCTGTTTTCAGTGATGCCTGTTTGACATCAATAATAGCTTCAATACATGGTTAATATTGAATAATTTGTGATAAAATCGGTGGTTGAAAACGACAGAGAAGCTCAGCAAAGAGGAATGCATAAAATTACTCGTAACTACGTTAATCGAACGTGAATCTGTTCAAAATTTTGATGTCGTCAAACCCATGTTATGCTACCTTCCATGCCGGAATGACCTTTTCACGCAGTAACGTACAATTTAAATTCTAGTGACAATTTTAAAAATCTAAGAAACGCGAAAATGTGAATTGAATTTATACACATTTCAGAAGTTCACTTCTTGCATTTTCAATTTGTGCAGCTATTCCCGCAAATTCTATCAAAGTTTCTTGTGTGTCTGGAAAAACATCATTTAGCATATAATTCAGTGTTTTTCCAACCTATCCTATCAAAATATTCCAGTCTATGTGGTGTTCGTGAGCCGCTATACGTGACGGGATTCGACAGTTTATTTGAATAAGTCTCAATACGTGGATGGGCAGACAAAATACATGCATCCCGAAAGTAGCACCCGCGATTGAAATATTCGTGTACTTGTGCACTGGTCAAGCTCGTATCACAGATACGGACGGGCAGTGAGCATCCTTTTAGGGGCGGGAAAGAGAGACCATTGCAGCAACGTAGGAAAAATTACGCTCAAAAGAGTAATTTATTGATGAATTTAAGGAGACACACCCGGCGTTTCATTACACAAAATAGCATTGCTTGATTACTGCGCGAGTGCGTCGCGTTCAATCAACGATATATGTACGGTTTTCATCACGTTGCAACCTTGAGACTCCGTGGGCTCGTTCCAAGGTGAGTCGAGAGCGGCCTCAAGGGGGAATATTTAGACACCCGGAGAGTGAGAGAGAAGGCCTAGTACATGCTACATTAGGAATTCAAAAACGAAGAAAGCACCACATATTGAAATCACATTTAACAATGATTTCACGAACTATGATTTGAAAACAAGTCAGTTCAATGAAACGTTTCAGTACGTGGTGCTTTGTTCTTTTTCGAATCCCTAATGATCATTCGCCCTACGAAGGGTAACTTGCCTGACCTTTTTATAAATAAAAAAACATACTTTATTAGGTTCGACACGCTGTAAACTGTCCATTCAGCTGCCGGTACCAACGAAATGCATTGAAATTATTTCCCTTATTCATTATTCAAATTATTTCACCGCCAGCGAGTTAAGTCATCAAAATGATATATAATTTTACGATGAACCGTAGCAGCAGCTTCTGCCATCGCGACTTCACAGAAAGAGTGAGTTTTGAGTAAACAGTTTGCGTGTGAGAGTGGTGCATCTGAGTTGAAACGAAGTTGAATTTCGATCGACACCAATTTCAAGAATGGAGCATAGCATAAGTGTGTAATAATTTTTATGGTCACAGTAACAATTATTGTAACGATAGGAATACTCCTCGCAGCCCCACGCCTTATGAATGCCTGCCGAAACAGTAAGTTTTAATTCAAGAGAATTACCAGCTACCCTTGTTCTACGTGTTTGTTATTTTACTGTCATAGGATGTCGTTCGTCTTATAAATGATATGCCTGGAATTCAGTTGCTTATCAATTCGCCCAGATTGGGGCCTTTACACCAATTAACTGCCGAACACTGACGATGGCACGTGATGGCCTGAAAAGTTCAGTTGAGACAGAGAAAAGGGAGTTACCAGCCACCCTTTATCAATTCTGAGAAGACATTTCTTTGCTTCTGTATCGTTTTAACCTCTTATGATGCTGTTCATTCGATAAATATTATGCATAGAACTCAGTTTCTATAATTATCGAAACAGATTGGGGCCTTAACGCGAATTAACTGCCAAACATTGGCAATAGCACGCTCGTTCGTTCATTCATGAGCTTATGCACGGCCCATATCGTCTTGAATTGTTTCAGAGGAGCGCAGGCTTGCAATAGTTAACAAGACTAATCTGGAAGAAATGTTAGGGTGGAATCACTCAAGTAAATCTTGGGTCATTAGAAGACTCGGCCGTGACACCTCGTTAATTCCTGAAAAACCGTCGAATCCTGAACGACCAACGAGCACCTGAACTCTTTCGTTACTTCGAGACGTTTTCTTAAATACATATATATATATATATATATATATATAAGTGATATCTCCATGTATAAATATATATATATATATATATAGATCAGACGCACACAAAAATTCTCTTTTATTTATACATATATATATATATATATATATATATATATATATAAATGTATGTATGTATATGAGCAAATTTTTGTGTGCGTCTGAGAGTGGTGCGTCAGCGCGTATGAAAGAAATCCATTTCGATACTGGTTTCCGGAATGGAGTATAGCTTACATGTGTAATAACCTTAATAATTATTGTAATGATCAAAACAAGCGTCGCAGTTCCCGCCATTCGATTGCTAGCCGGATGAAGAGGTAAGTTTTGAATCAGAAGGGTTACCAGCTACCCTTTTTCTGCATTATGTTGATTTCACCGTCATGGGATGTCGTCCTTTCGATAAATCTTATGCACAGAACTTAGTTTCTCAATTATTGATCCAGATTGGGGCCTTTACGCGAATTAGCTGCCGAACATTGACGATACCACTTGACAGCATTCAGTTTTTAGATTCAAGTAAGGAGAGCGCTACCAGCTACCCGTTTTCTATGTTCTACGGAATGTTTACATTGAGTAAAGTCATGAGAGTCATGTCAAGATGAATTAACACGAATCCTTATGTGTTTGTGTATAGAATATATTCTTCTTTCATGACGATTTCGTTCTGTGAGTAGACCTGCATAGTTTTGCATCAGAAATTCCGTAAGAATTAAGTGAATGAGTGCTGCTCCCACGGCTTGAGCAAAAATTAAATCGAAATAAAATGGCGTCATGCACCAGCTGTTTTCAGTGATGCCTGTTTGACATCAATAATAGCTTCAATACATGGTTAATATTGAATAATTTGTGATAAAATCGGTGGTTGAAAACGACAGAGAAGCTCAGCAAAGAGGAATGCATAAAATTACTCGTAACTACGTTAATCGAACGTGAATCTGTTCAAAATTTTGATGTCGTCAAACCCATGTTATGCTACCTTCCATGCCGGAATGACCTTTTCACGCAGTAACGTACAATTTAAATTCCAGTGACAATTTTAAAAATCTAAGAAACGCGAAAATGTGAATTGAATTTATACACATTTCAGAAGTTCACTTCTTGCATTTTCAATTTGTGCAGCTATTCCCGCAAATTCTATCAAAGTTTCTTGTGTGTCTGGAAAAACATCATTTAGCATATAATTCAGTGTTTTTCCAACCTATCCTATCAAAATATTCCAGTCTATGTGGTGTTCGTGAGCCGCTATACGTGACGGGATTCGACAGTTTATTTGAATAAGTCTCAATACGTGGATGGGCAGACAAAATACATGCATCCCGAAAGTAGCACCCGCGATTGAAATATTCGTGTACTTGTGCACTGGTCAAGCTCGTATCACAGATACGGACGGGCAGTGAGCATCCTTTTAGGGGCGGGAAAGAGAGACCATTGCAGCAACGTAGGAAAAATTACGCTCAAAAGAGTAATTTATTGATGAATTTAAGGAGACACACCCGGCGTTTCATTACACAAAATAGCATTGCTTGATTACTGCGCGAGTGCGTCGCGTTCAATCAACGATATATGTATGGTTTTCATCACGTTGCAACCTTGAGACTCCATGGGCTCGTTCCAAAGTAGGGGCAGCGAGTTGAGAGCGGCCTCAAGGGGGAATATTTAGACACTCGGAGAGTGAGAGAGAAGGCCTAGTACATGCTACATTAGGAATTTAAAAACGAAGAAAGCACCACATATTGAAATCACTTTTAATACAGATTTCCCGAACTATGAATTGAAAACAAGTCAGTTAGTTCTATGAAACGTTTCAGTACGTGGTGCTTTATTCGTTTTCGATTCCCTTATGATCATTCGCCCTACGAAGGGTAACTCGCCTGACCTTTTTATAAATAAAAAAAACATGCTTCATTAGGTTCGACACGCTGTAAACTGTGCATTCAGCTGCCGGTGTCAACGAAATGCATTGAAATTATTTCCCTTATTTAAATTATTTCACGGCTAACGAGGTAAGTAATCAAAATGATAAATAATTTTACGATGAACCGTAGCAGCAGCTTCTGCCATCGCGACTTCACAGAAAGAGGGAGTTGTGAGTAAACAGGGTTACCAGCTACCCTTTTTCAATTCGAAGATGACATTTCAGCGTTTTTCAGGTTTTGACCTCTCATGGTTTGGTTCAATTGATAAATACGACGCTCAGAATTCAGTTTCTTATTTCTAGACCCAGACTTTGGGGGCTTTTACACCAATTAACTGACAAACATTGACGATAGCGAGCGCTATCGCGTGTTAGCATCGAGGGGTTATTTCGTTTCGATTGAGGAGGAGAGGGTTACCAGCTACCGCTTTTCACTTCTATGAAGACATTTCTTTGTTTTTGCATAGTTTTTGTCTCTCATGATGCTGTTCATTCAATGAGTATTATGCTTAGAATTCAGAGTTTTAAATAATTTATCCAGATTAGAGCACATACACGAATTAACTGCAAAACACTGACGACAACGAGCGCGTGTGCGTTCGCTCGTCGACGCACGGCCCATCGTCTTGAATTGTTTCACAGGAGCGCAGGCATGCAATAAATGTGAAGACTAATCTGAATGAAAAGCTGAAGTGTTATCACTCGAATAAATGATGAGCCATCAGAATATTCGGCCGCAACAACTTGTTCCGTCCGTCGAGATAAGCGATCGAATCCCGTACGAGCGAGGAGCAGTTTAACTCCTCGACGAACTTCGAGGGGTAATTTTTGACGGATAATTTAGGAAAAAACCCTCCAGTTCATTTCTCGAAGGTTTCGTGCTAAGGTTCTTCTCCCACGAAAGGGACTGTGCGCATCGGAGACGAGGCTCTCGCATGAAACCGTCGTGGAAGCGAGGGTTACCGGGCGGTCGGGCAGACTACGGCTCAGAGCGGCATTCGTGGACATGGTGGTCAGCAGCGCCTGTCGCGACCGGGAACCGAGCGAGCGCGACCAGTGCTCTCTGGCCGCAGGCCTTGTGGCACACCAGGAATTGTGCGAGGTGCTTTTGCGAAACGCGGGCAATTGCCTGCCTCGGCCGTCTTGACTCGCGTGCTAACGATTCGAGCGAATAACGATCACATGATCAGAGAGACCATTATTTCGGACGGAAAGATAGCGAGCTCTTAATTTTGTCTACTGCATATTGACTTTGAACATCTTTAATTTAAGGATGATTTGTGGCTCCTTGAGGAGCCGGATGGTGTGCAGCAAGTGCGACTGCCGCCGTGAACACTCTACTTGGAAGAAGTGTACTTGGTCACAGCCTTGGTGCCTTCAGAGACAGCGTGCTTGGCAAGCTCGCCGGGAAGCAGAAGCCTGACGGCAGTCTGAATTTCCCGAGAGGTGATGGTGGTCCTCTTGTTGTACTGTGCCAGACGCGACGCTTCAGTAGCAATGCGCTCAAAGATGTCATTCACGAACGAGTTCATGATTGACATGGCCTTGCTCGAAACGCCGGTGTCGGGATGGACCTGCTTGAGCACCTTGTAAATGTAGATGGCGTAGCTCTCACGCCTCTTCTTTTTCTTCTTCTTGTCACCTTTGGTGATGGATTTCTGGGCCTTACCGGCCTTCTTAGCAGCCTTTCCAGAAGTCTTGGGAGCCATCGTGCACGACAACTTCGAACGTTACTCAGTAACTTACGATTGGGGGGGGGGGGGGGGGGGGTGCCATTAGGAAAGAGAGGAAAAACAAGAGTTTGGCACAGGGTGTGCCAGAAGAAAAGGAATAGGAAAGAGAAGATTGACAGTAGGAGAGAGAAGAGGCGAACAAAAAAACGCATAATTTGGTGATCTTGATCAGTTCTTTTATGGGTTAGTAACTTAGAGTATGAAGAATGGGAAAACCCTTCAAGGCTTTGTATATACGAAAAATATACAAGTCTTTCGAGTTGCCGAAATGAAATCTACAATATTTGCAGTATTTACATTATGCTAATTTCAAAGGCTGGCTAAGATTACCTAGATCCTATTTACATACGCAGAGGGCATAATAACATATGTACATAATTTACACTACTTATCTAATATATACGTACGAGAAATTATTAAATACATTACATACACATACACATGCATTTATATACTTTTTTTTTTTTTTTTTTTTTTTATGTATATATATATATGTATAATTTTTTTTTTTTTTTTTTTTTTTTATTTATTTATTTATTTTTTATTTTTTTTTTTTATTTTTTTTTTTTTTTCTAGATTCATATATACAACCATATACACATATGTATAAATAATGTTATTTTTTTATTTATTCAATTATTTTTTTTTGATTTTTTTTTTTTTTTTTTTTTTTTTTTTCATTTTTTTTTTTTTTTTTTTTTTCTTCTAGATTCATATATACAACCATATACACATATCTATAAATGATGTTCTTTTTTTATTTTTTTTTTTTTTTTTTTTATTTTTTTTTTTTTTTTTTTTTTTTACATTATATACATCAAACTGTCCAAGGAACCGGTGTACTCATTGCAAGCCCGCCCGAGGGGGGAGGGGTTCCATCTGACATCATGAATGGAGTTAATCTGGGTTGGAGTTAATCTGAATGGGAACAGTGGAGATAATCTGGGTGTTGCTGGGTTGTGGGTCCTGATAATTAGATGATTGTATTGGGTTATTCTAATCAGTTGTCTGATTTAGAGGTTGGTTTTCTATTGGGTTGAGTTGATTGATGAGTGGAGATTTGGGGTTCTGACTTCCCACCCGGGGGGGGAAGACCGTTCCGTCCTCTCGTCAGAACCCCAATGAAAAACAAAGTAAATAAGTAAAGTTGGTACGGTCTTCCCCATGTGCTGTTGGATACGGTTACTTGTATTTGGGTTCAGGTGAAGGTCCTAATGCGAGAAGTTTGGAGCTTTTAAACCGAGAGTTTTGGCTATTGGCACTATCTAATGGAAACGTTAATTGATGAAATAAATCGGGTTCTAATAGTTGTAAATTTTCCCAAATTTTACGTGCGTGATTGTGTAGCAGGATGTTTATTGGAGGAATATCGGTTTGTTCATGCAGTGTTTTAGATGAAATTCTGTCCACAAGCCTTGTATTGGTTATAAATCGTAGAGCTTTATTTTGTACTTTCTGCAGTTTTGAAATGGCTGTGGGAGACATTGTATGGAGGGGAATGGATGGGTATGTAATGGCTGATCTTACGAATGCTAAATATAGTTTCCTTTTAGTATCGAGGGATAGATGCTGAAATCTGTATAGTTTACTGAGATTGCTATATCCTATTGCTTGTTTACGATTTGGCACCGACTTTCGGCGCTACTAATAAGTAGACCGAGAAGGGCTTGCAGGCAGCACCTCACCTCTCGGACGGCAGGCGACTGGCCCAGCGAGCGCTGCCGCTTGACCAATGAGAGAGCGAGCTCGGGACAGCGGTGCTCTCCGAACGTATATATTCGCGTGATGGGGTGCTGGCCGCGCATAATCGTACTCTGTAGCGTAAGCGCTGCTTGTTCGAAAGTTGTTTGCGTACGTACGACTCTACTACTCATCATGTCCGGCCGCGGTAAGGGAGGCAAAGTTAAGGGAAAGTCGAAGTCGCGCTCTTCTCGGGCTGGACTTCAGTTCCCCGTAGGAAGGATCCACCGTCTCCTGCGCAAGGGCAACTACGCGGAGCGTGTAGGAGCCGGAGCTCCCGTGTACTTGGCGGCAGTCATGGAATACCTCGCTGCTGAAGTTCTTGAGCTCGCTGGAAACGCTGCCCGCGATAACAAGAAGACCCGAATCATTCCTCGTCACTTGCAGCTCGCTATCCGTAACGACGAAGAACTGAACAAGCTCCTCTCGGGAGTGACCATTGCCCAGGGAGGTGTTCTGCCCAACATCCAGGCAGTTCTCCTGCCCAAGAAAACCGAGAAGAAGTAAACTTGTCTTCTCGCTCGGAAGCGCTTCCTTCCAAACAAGGCTCCTCTAGGAGCCACATTCGTGTTCGGGAAAGATATTTCAAAGTCTGTCTGAATTGGTATGAGCGTCTTTTTATTATCGTCATTAATTGTCGTGCGAGTTCGGTCCGAGCAACACTCGATAGGCATTGTTCGCTTGTCACTCCTCAGAGCATAGGCGCTCGTTTTCTTATTCGGCAGCTGCTGTAAAATTCGACTAGACCACCACGTGCTGCTGTGCTTTGGAGGCGTTGCGAATGTCGAGCGTCAGCAGCCGAATCAATAGTTGCGCTAGCTACTGCGACGACGAGGATGTGTTGCAAAGTACGCAAATATATTTTGCTTCCCTTCCCAGGGCGCAGAGCACGTCCGTCAAGGCTGATGATAACATGTGAAGTCGAGGTGGCAGTAGTGTCGCTCGCCGTGCAATATAACGTTTATCCTCATCCAGTTCATTTCTCGATGCGCATTCGAATTATAGCGCGAAAATGTTTTGGTAATTCTATTGAAGCTCGCGAGGCCTGAGCCGAGCTAATGCGAAATTATTTGACTATGGGCGCGTGAGACAATTCAAGGGCGTTGTTTGAACGCGCGTCACGCATGGCGCGAAAGATTCGGGGCCTCCAGCAAAATCAGGGTCAGGACTGAGTGCCATGTGCAAAATATCCGGTTAGATTAGGCAAAGGTTGAATAATTTCGGTGATTCGTGCTAAACAAAGAAAGAAAGCAAATTGTCCAAGACGCGTTTTCAGCTAGTGTTGCATGGAGTACATCTCGAGACCGACGCGGCGGCGCCATGCTTCAACGGTCGTTTAGCGGCGGCACACTGCCACCTCATGTATCGTTTCTCGAGCTGAATTTCAGCGAAAAAGAAAACTTTCGTGCCCCACGAAATTGGACGGAAGCCGCTTGGACTTGACGAGAGGGGTCGGTCGGTCACTCGCTGCGTTCTCAGCAATTCGCTGTGACTGCCTGCCAGGCTGGAATATAGCGTGTGCATTGTGCGGTAGAGCAGTCAATTGCAGCAAGGCCTAATCTGCAATGACCGCTTCGGAGAGAGCGAAAGTGTTTAGTTTCCTATCGGAAGTTCAGTGATTGCACCCGTCGAGGCATCATCGAACACACACATTGAGTTTGCTCCTCGAGCTATTCCATCTGCAACGACGGGCATGTGAGGAGTGAGGATAACAAAAAAAAATGGCATTCCAAGCACCGGCGCGCGCTCTCTCTACAGTAAAAAAGCGATGCTTGACAAGTGAAGCAATCCCTAAATGAAGAAGCATACACTGTACTGGAGGGACTGAGTGTGAACACCTTTTCCGAGAGGATTTTGTGGACCTCGAAAGGTCCGAGTCTGTGAATTAGCCGTTGGTCGGGCACCGACTCATTTTACAAGAGAGTCAAGAGACTTAACCTCCAAATCCATAGAGGGTACGTCCTTGTCTCTTGAGGGCGTAGACAACGTCCATGGCAGTGACTGTCTTCCTCTTGGCGTGCTCGGTGTAGGTGACGGCGTCACGGATGACATTCTCGAGGAATACCTTGAGCACTCCGCGAGTCTCTTCATAGATGAGACCAGAGATACGCTTGACACCTCCACGGCGAGCCAGACGACGAATTGCAGGCTTGGTGATACCCTGGATGTTATCACGCAAAACCTTGCGATGACGCTTGGCTCCCCCCTTTCCGAGGCCCTTGCCACCCTTTCCACGTCCGGTCATGATGTCGATGGAGCTCGAGCTGGTTGCGATAGATAACGGAGAAGCGCGGTACCTATAGTACGAATGCAACTCTTTGATGATTCGAGAGTAAGAATAGGAGTAAAGAATTAAGTAGGAGATAACACAGATGAAATGGAAATATAGAGAAGAAGAAGAGGTGTACGAGGAAAAAGAAGATTAGAACCGGCTCTACCGGCAAGAATGGGCATCGTTCTGAGCGAGTGGTCTGTTTATGCTATTAGAGGATAGTCAATAAGCTGCCAAGCCTTTATTATTTGCAGTTGAAAATTTGTGAGGTCCAGAAACACTGATGTTGTTACGGAGGTTGAAATTATACATGTTTTATTTCATGTCCCTCACGCCTTCCACCGCACCCCCCACGACAAGGGCGCGTTGCGGTCAGCGTCAGGGCAAATACCCGGTGTTCTGATTTGTCGTTTCCCTAAAGATCCCCCTGTTCGCCGTGATCAAACGATCCATTGCGACCAGGGAGATAATGTGTAATTGGTCCAAGTTCAGTAGATAGGTTGAGGTTCTGGGCCTCTAGCTCTATTTCTACTGGGTGGAAGAAATTTATTTGATTTGTTTCCAATTGCGAGTTTATCTTTTGTTGCTTCATCGTTTATGAGATCCAGATTTCTCCAAACTCTTTTGGCAAGTTTGTGAAGGTATAAGTTTAATGGGTCTATTTTGGCCAGATCGTGAGCTGTGTGAGTGTAAACCTGATCAAAAAGGGTGATTCCTAGAATAAAACGCACAGCTCTGTTTTGGATAGTTTGTAATGTTTTTATACTTGATTTAGCTAACGTATGTAATGGAACTGGAGGATAAGTAATGATGGACCGGACGTATGCTAAGTAAAGTTTCTTTTTGTTTTTGAGGCTTAAATTTTGGAATCTGTAAAGAGTAGAAAGAGTGCCTTTTGCTTTGGATGCTCTGTCCCGGACATGACTGCTGTAACCAGTCTTCGAGAAGCTAAGCCCCAACACTTTACCGGAGGAGTCGTAGTTGTAGTCTTTGTCTCCTATAGTAATTGTTTCGTTTTTTGTCTTTAAAACAGGAATGATTTGAAATTTGTCTGAATTTGTTTTTATTCTCCATTTGTGCTCATAGTCGTTAATTTGTTGTATTTCTTGAGCTGTTTTCCTTGCAAGATACTTTTCTGATCCATTTTGAGAGATTATCTGGGTTATATCGTCTGCATATAGTATGTTGAAATTGAAATAGCTAATTGGTTGCGGAATATCGTGTGTGTAAAAAGTGAACAGTGAGGGGGACAAAGCTCCACCCTGCGGAACACCGCTGTCGACTGAGAATACTGGACCGAGGTAATCATTAATCCTAATTTGTGTTGTCCTTCCGGTTAGGTAGCTGTTAAGTGTTCTGGTTAGGAAATCTGGAAGCTGACAGCCGAGCAGTTTGTCACGCAGTCCATCGTGCCAAACCCGATCGAATGCCCTACTAATATCCCTGAGTACTACGTTTGTTCTGAAATTATTTGAGGCGTTGGCAGCAAGTATCTCACAGAAGAGTCCGAGTGCAGTGTTTGTCCCTCTACCCCTCCTAAAACCAAACTGAAATGGATGGTGAAGCTTATGTTGTGTAAGGAATTGAGTAAATCTAGTATTAATTATCTTTTCAAAAAGCTTCCCTGGAACGCTTAGGAGTGAGATCGGTCTGTAATTCAGATGTGACATCGGAGATTTGTTTGCTTTTGGTATGAATATCATTACGGAGTGTTTCCATTGGCGCGGGAAGAATCCCAGTGAAAGTGCTGAGTTCATTAAGGTGGCAAGGTTCTGTAGCATGTTGTCTGGTAAATTCTGGAGGTGATATTTTGTTATACCATCTAGCCCGGGAGTTTTTTGCTTTGTTGACTTGATGCAGTGTTGTAAAATGTTTGTGGTTACTAATGATGTCTGGCAGGCAAGTCGTTTCAGATCGCAGTGTTCGTGGTGAATCAGCTTCTTTTGGGTATCTTTGATGTGACGGGAGACTTTCCGGAAGTGGGCTTTATCAAATTCGTCATCCTCTTCATGGTGTCTACTGAAGATTTGCTCCCAGTACCTTCTGAAAAGAACTTCCTTTTCTCCATCATCGTAGATTTCTTCGCCCCTGTCGTTCTTCAAATATCTCTGTTCTTTCTTCGACTGCACGCCCCTCAGTCTCTTCACCGTGCTCCAAAAGTCGCCATCATTCCTTTCCGTGTCGAGCTTCTCAACCAGCGAATTCCAGGCCTCAGTTCTCTGGGACATATATTCCTCGGAGATGAAAAATCTTAGTTGAGAGATGGCGTGCATTCTGTCTGGCGTGGGACCGAAGCGAAGGATTTCTTTATAAATTTCGTCATGTATTATATTAGCCCTCTTTATGTTTTCTGTTGTTTTGCCTGTAATCAGTGTCCGGTGGCGCGTCGTTGGGACATAGCGTGAACTTGCTTCTTGAATTTGATTAGTCCAGTTATTTAGTTTTTCTTCCAGTTGCTGCGTAGTGATATTTTCTGTGTTGACAAGAGGATGCTGTAGAAGAACTTCCTTGTATCCGTTCCAGTTTGCCTTGCGGTAGGTCAGACGAGGCTTAATTTGAATCTGAATTGGATGGGTAGTTATTGTATATAAAATAGGGTAATGGTCACTAGGGGTGTTTGGGCCTACTTCTGCGTGTGTGTTATGGTAAGCGTAGCGGTTCGTGAGAATCATATCTGGTGAAGTTTTTGATCTGTGAGTGATGAAGGTTGGAAAATGCGGACCCTCCCATATGGCATGCTTCCTGTCTATCAACATGGTGACTTGTTCTCCTGTTGTGTTGTTGTTGCCAGATCCAAATCTGACATGTCGAGCGTTGATGTCCCCAAGGAAATAAACCGGAGTCTTCTTATTGAATAGTTTGAAATAGTCAGGATAATGCAAATAGCCGATTCTTGGTGGTATGTAGGCCGTCGCTACCGTTACTTCCCCGAGCCTCGTTTGGACATGTATGCTGAGAAGGTCGCTGAGATAGTCTTCACATATTCTGTAGATTAGGTCCCGCTTTATAGCGATTGCTGCACCGGAATGTCCTTCGTTTGCCTTATTAGTTTTGTAAACATTGTAGTTGTAGATCTTTATATCTTCTCCTGACTTCATTCCATGGCTGTTCAGCAAAATTATGTCTGGATCTTCTTTGAGGTATATATTGATAAGTGACGTTTTGTTTGCTTTCCAGCTTCGGACGTTATGTTGAAGAATCTTGAGACTGTTGCTGTTCATTCTCCCTCTGTACGGACTTTTTTAGGATCTACTCTTTCTGGCGTTTTCTGGTGTCCTGTTCGTATTTTCCTGAATTCTTGTTCCCCGACCCAAACAATCCTGGTTTTCTTCTCCATTAATTTGCAGTTGTCGATTAGCAGCTCGATAATTTCCAGAGGTTGAGTACATTCATCTTTAAGTTTGTATTTCAGTTTACCTTCGCCAACCAACTTCTTAAATTCTCCAGCTTCTACATCTCTTCGAACACCATCAAGCATGAAGACATCAACACCGTACCGGGATGCTGGTCTAATTGGGACGTGATCCACTGAAGATCTTTGTGGCGCCGGTTCCGAGTACGATCTTGCTGAGGCTTGCTGCTGGTGAAGTTGCTGTTGTTGCTTGGCAATTTGGGCATGTGGTTGTAACTGCTGAATCCGCTCAGTTGAAATTTTTGGTACTGCTCCCTGTTTCTGTGGCTGTTCCGTATCCATCTCTTCTCCCTCCTCCGCCTCCGTAGAACTGGCTTCCGAGTCCGATTGAGTCTGAAGTTTTTTCATAACCTTCACCACTCTCGTCAGCAGGTCTCCTTCAAACAACTGGCTCGACTTGGGGTTATCGTCAAACTGAAGTGTTCTGAAATTGTTCCTTTTGAGAGTCCGGTTCAGATGATCGTTGTAGGTTCCTGGAGTTATTATATTTGCCACATGGGCATCCAAAATCATCACCAGTGCAGTCATTCCGCTGTCCGCCATCAGTTCTGCTGTGAGCCTGGTCCTGTGTTCCTGTCTTTCTTCTTGTTGAATGGTTTTCTGAATTACTTTAGCATATGTTTCTTGCTGTTTTTCTTTTTCCTTCTCTTCAATTAGCTTCATTTTTTCGTTCATTGCACTCTTCCTAATAGGGCAACTCATTGCCATGGTCCTGTGAGATCCGCCGCAATTGAGACATTTTTTGTTTTCCGATGTGCACTCTCGGTAGTCATGGTCTCCTGAGCACTCCGAACACACCACGGTGTTTGGTGTGGGGCAATCTTTCGTCGCATGTTTTTCGATTTGATAGCACTTGAAGCACATCAGTAGATCGATGAATTTTTCCTTTTGAATTTGAGATGATGATATTTTTACGTTGTAGCAGAGAAATCCGTTCTGAAGCGCGTGATTAGCCATGGTGATGGTGCTGAATTCAATTTTAAATACATGGGTTAGGTTCCGGAATTTTATGACCTCTTTCACTGTTAGTTGGGCATTCTTCTTGTTGATTTCCTCTTTGATTTCATCAGCCGTGTGTCCACCGACCCAGTTATCGATTTGGCGACAAATGACCGAGCGTTGGGCTCTAATCTTCGGTGGAATCCTAGCTTCCAGTCCAATGTCCCTCAGGGTTGCGGTTGCTCGGTCGTCCAGCAGCTTCTCCACATCTGCTTCGAATTCCGTGAAGGCATTGAATCCGTTGCCGACCTCCCTTAGGCCAGTCAGAGGAAGTTTCAGAGTCTTCTGAATAGTTTGGAAAACTTTGGCTTTGTCTGGAGGTTCCCTTGGGTTCACAAAGCGAAGCATCAGTTTACCAAATTGAGGCATCCTGCTGAACAAAGTTGTCTGTATGTGTAGACAAGAGTCGTGGTTTAGTCTGTATATGAATCTGAAACGCCTATCTGGTGGTGGATTGCTTACGAAAGTGTGACTAACTGAAAATTGTAATGAAGTGGTCGTCTGAAACAGAGTAAGCGTCAAAACTAGTGTACGAGGTCCCGTGCCCCCACTCTCCCCCCCACCAGACTCGGTTACCCTAGTCGGCTAGAGGGATCGTCGGATCACAGGATTCCTACTCACTCAGAAAAAACACCCAATCCTGCAAGAAGACCGATTAGTAAAGAAATCAGAGAAACAGGAGAAAAGTATCGCGCTCAAGAGTTAAAGAGCTCGCCAAGATGAATACTCACTAAGAGAGTCGTAACCCAGACAGTAATTATCCATCGAATGCAACTCGCGCAAAACGACGACAGACCTATGCACGGTGTGCTTGCGCGCCACCGCCAACTTTGCCCAGTTTGCGTAGCATTTGTGCAGCTCCGAGCGCCACCCCAGTTCCAGCAATGCGCTAGCGAGCGAGCTGCGGGCGGGGCTGCGACGGGTTCCCTTGGTCGGACGCCTTCGCGCCGAACTGACTCTTGCGTCTCATCGCTCGCGCTCGAAACTGTCGCTGAAATGGCTCGCACCAAGCAAACTGCCCGCAAATCTACCGGAGGAAAGGCTCCTCGCAAGCAGCTTGCCACCAAGGCTGCACGCAAATCTGCCCCCGCCACCGGGGGCGTGAAGAAGCCTCACAGGTACAGGCCCGGTACCGTGGCTCTTCGTGAAATCCGTCGTTACCAGAAGAGCACCGAACTGCTCATCCGCAAGCTGCCCTTCCAGCGTCTTGTTCGTGAAATCGCCCAAGATTTCAAGACTGACTTGCGATTCCAGTCCTCGGCTGTCATGGCCCTGCAGGAAGCATCCGAAGCCTACCTCGTCGGTCTCTTCGAAGACACCAACTTGTGCGCAATCCACGCCAAGCGTGTCACCATCATGCCCAAGGATATCCAGCTTGCCCGCCGGATCCGTGGAGAACGCGCTTAATTCAATAGCACGTTATACCGCGCATCGAGAGCCACAACCTCCTCTCGGCTAGTCTCTAACCGGCCCTTTACAGGGCCACTCCACCCCTCCCAAAAAAGACGTTCACTGGTCAATGAGATAAATGCGTTCGTTGAAAAACGAGTTACCTGTTATTCAAGACTATGTAGTGTAGACAAAAAAAATAGAGAGGATTCGATAGTTCCCTTAAAATGAGGAGCACGACAGAGAAAAGTACATGCATCCTAATAGTAGCACCCGCGATTAAAAATATTCATGTACTTGTGAGCACTGGTCAGACTCGTATCACAGATACGGACGGACGGGCATCCTCTTAAGAGAGAGACGGAGCAACCAATTTGATGCGTTCATTCAACGTGATCCCCACTGCAATTACGTCCGAGAAATTACGCTCAAAAAATGAACTCATTCATAAATTAAACGAAACGACACCTGGCGTTTTATTTTACGAAATGGTATTCATTGATTGATTATTTCGTGCGTTCAATCAACCCTAGTTGAACTAGGGTCAACCTTGAAACTTCATGGGCACATTCCAAGGGGCACAAAATCGAGAACGGCCACAGGAGGGAAAATCTAGAAAGTCGGAGAGTGAGTGATAGCGATAGAACGCCTAGTACATACTTTAAAAATTATTGGGTTCAACACTCTGACTATTTATTACCCATTGGTGCGGATGAGTACCTACCACTAAGTAAATAGCCCATTCACCTACAGCTGTGAACCAAATGCATCCCAATTGTTTTTCTGCCTACTCGTCAGGGTAGACAATGGCGTACGAGATAACATCATATAATAATACGAATAACCGCTGCTGCTCCCGTCATCACGACTTCACCGAAAGAGTTTTGAGTCAACAGGGTTACCAGCTACCCTTTCTCAATTCGAACGTGACACTTCAACGTTTTCGTAATTTTGACCTTCTATGATTTTGTTCATTTACTAAATATTATGCACAGAATTCAGTTTCTTAATTTTCACCCAGATTGGGGTCTTGACACCGATTGACTGCCAAGCATTGACGATAGTACGTGACAGCATTCAGGCTTTAGATTCAAGGAAGGAGAGGGTTACCAGCGCCTCTTTTTCTACGGTTTAATAACATCAACCTCCCAAGTGTATACATACATACAGACATGTATATATGTATATATATATATATATACACATTTACATAGTTTTATATATATATATGAAAATCGATATATACACATATATATATATATATATCATTGTATATATAAGAGAAAATTTTTGTGTGCGTCTGAGAGTCGTGCATCGGCGCGTATAAACGAAATCCATTTCGATACTGATTTCCCGAATGGAGTATAGCTTACATGTGTAAAAACATTAATAATTATGGTAATGATCAAAACAAGCGTCGCAGTTCCCGCCATTCGATTGCTGGCCGAATGAAGCGGTAAGTTTGGAATCAGAAGGGTTACCAGCTACCCTTTTTCTGCGTTATGTTGATTTCACCGTCATGGGATGTCGTCCTTTCGATAAATCTTATGCACAGAACTCAGTTTCTTAATTATTGATCCAGATTGGGGCCTTTACGCGAATTAGCTGCCGAACATTGACGATACCACTTGAAAGCATTCAGTTTTTAGATTCAAGTAAGGAGAGCGCTACCAGCTACCCGTTTTCTATGTTCTACGGAATGTTTACATTTAGTAAAGTCATGAGAGTCATGTCAAGATGAATTAACACGAATCATTATGTGTTTGTGTATAGAATATATTCTTCTTTCATGACGATTTCGTTGTGTGTGTAGACCTGCATAGTTTTGCATCAGAAATTCCGTAAGAATTAAGTGAATGAGTGCTGCTCCCACGGCTTGAGCAAAAATTAAACCGAAATAATATGGCGTCATGCATCAGCTGTTTTCAGTGATGCCTGTTTGACATCAATAATAGCTTCAACGCATGGTTTATATTGAATAATTTGTGATAAAATCGGTGGTTGAAAACGACAGAGAAGCTCAGCAAAGAGGAATGCATAAAATTGCTCGTAACTACGTTAATCGAACTTGAATCTGTTCAAAATTTTGGTGTCTTCAAACCCGTGTTACGCTACATTCCATGCCGAAATGACCCTTTCACGCAGTAACGTACAATTCAAATTCTAGTGAGAATTTTAAAAATCTAAGAAACGCGAAAATGTGAATTGAATTTTTACACATTTCAGAAGTTCACTTCTTGCATTTTTAATTTGCGCAGCTATTTCCGCAAATTCTATCAAAGTTTTTTATGTGTCTGGAGAAACGTCATTTAGCATAGAATTCAGTGGTTTTTCAACCTATCCTATCAAAATATTCCAGACTATGTGGTGTACGTGAGCCGCTATGAGTGACGGGATTCGACAGTTTATTTGAATAAGTCTCAATACGTGGATGGCAGACAAATACATGCATCCCAATAGTAGCACCCGCGATTGAAAGGTTCATGTACTTGTGCACTGGTCAAGCTCGTATCAGAGATACGGACGGGCATTAAGCATCCTTTTAGGGGCGGGAAAGAGAGACCATTGCAGCAACGTAGGAAAAATTACCCTCAAAAGAGGAATTTATTGATGAATTTAAGGAGACACACCTGGCGTTTCATTACACAAAAAAGCATTGCTTGATTACTGCGCGAGTTCGTCGCGTTCAATCAACGATATATGTATGGTTTTCATCACGTTGCAACCTTGAGACTCCGTGGGCTCGTTCCAAGGTGAGTCGAGAGCGGCCTCAAGGGGGAACATTTAGACACCCGGAGAGTGAGAGAGAAGGCCTAGTACATGCTACATTAGGAATTCAAAAACGAAGAAAGCACCGCATATTGAAATCACATTTAATAGAGATTTCACGAACTATGATTTGAAAACAAGTCAGTTCTATGAAACGTTTCAGTACGTGGTGCTTTGTTCGTTTTCGAATCCCTAATGTTCATTCGCCCTACGAAGGGTAACTTGCCTGACCTTTTTTATAAATAAAAAAAACATACTATATTAGGTTCGACACGCTGTAAACTGTCCATTCTGCTGCCGGTATTAACGAAATGCATTGAAATTATTTACCTTACTCCTTATACAAATTATTTCACGGCTAACGAGGTAAGTAACCAAAATGATAAATAATTTTACGAAGAACCGTAGCAGCAGCTTCTGCCATCGCGACTTCACAGAAAGAGTTAGTTTTGAGTAAACTGAGTTACCAGCTACCCTTTTTCAATTCGAAGAAGACATTCCAGCGTTTTTCTAGTTTTGACCTCTCATGGTTTGGTTCATTTGATAAATACGACGCTCAGAATTCAGTTTCTCATTTCTTGACCCAGACTTTGGGGACTTTTACACCAATTACCTGACAAACATTGACGACAGCGAGCGCTAGCGCGTGTTAGCATGGAGGGGTTATTTTGTTTTGATTGAGGAGGAGAGGGTTACCAGCTACCGCTTTTCACTTCTATGAAGACATTTCTTTGTTTCTGCATAGTTTTTGCCTCTCATGATGCTGTTCATTCAATGAGTATTGTGCTTAGAATTCAGTTTTTTAAATATTGATCCAGATTAGAGCACATACACGAATTAACTGCAAAACATTGACGACAACGAGCGCGTGTGCGTTCGTTCGTCGACGCACGGCCCATCGTCTTGAATTGTTTCACAGGAGCGCAGGCTTGGAATAGTTGTGAAGACTAATCTGAATGAAAAGCTGAAGTGTTATCACTCGAATAAATGATGGGCCATTAGAATATTCGGCCGCAACAACTTGTTCCGTCCGTCGAGAAAAGCGATCGAATCCTGTACGAGCGAGGAGCAGTTTAACTCCTCGACGAACTTCGAGGGGTAATTTTTGACGGATAATTTAGGAAAAAACCCTCCAGTTCATTTCTCGTAGGTTTCGTGCCAAGGTTCTTCTCCCACGAAAGGGACTGTGCGCATCGGAGACGAGGCTCTCACATGAAACCGTCGTGGAAGCGAGGGTTACCGGGCGGTCGGGCAGACTAGGGCTCAGAGCGGCATTCGTGGACATGGTGGTCAGCAGCGCCTGTCGCGACGACCGACCGGGAACCGAGCGAGCGCGACCAGTGCTCTCTGGCCGCAGGCCTTGTGGCACACCAGGAATTGTGCGAGGTGCTTATGCGAAACGCGGGCAATTGCCTGCCTCGGCCGTTTTGACTCGCGTGCTAACGATTCGAGCGAATAACGATCACATGATCAGAGAGACCATTATTTCGGACGGAAAGATAGCGAGCTCTTAATTTTGTCTACTGCATATTGACTTTGAACATCTTCAATTTAAGGATGATTTGTGGCTCCTTGAGGAGCCGGATGGTGTGCAGCAAGTGCGACTGCCGCCGTGAACACTCTACTTGGAAGAAGTGTACTTGGTCACAGCCTTGGTGCCTTCAGAGACAGCGTGCTTGGCAAGCTCGCCGGGAAGCAGAAGCCTGACGGCAGTCTGAATTTCCCGAGAGGTGATGGTGGTCCTCTTGTTGTACTGTGCCAGACGCGACGCTTCAGTAGCAATGCGCTCAAAGATGTCATTCACGAACGAGTTCATGATTGACATGGCCTTGCTCGAAACGCCGGTGTCGGGATGGACCTGCTTGAGCACCTTGTAAATGTAGATGGCGTAGCTCTCACGCCTCTTCTTTTTCTTCTTCTTGTCACCTTTGGTGATGGATTTCTGGGCCTTACCGGCCTTCTTAGCAGCCTTTCCAGAAGTCTTGGGAGCCATCGTGCACGACAACTTCGAACGTTACTCAGTAACTTACAATTTCGCACCGGTGGTGGTGGTGGCGATACCAAGGAGATAAAGAGAGAGAAATTAAGAGTTTGGCACAGAGTGTGCCGAAGATAGAGAGAAGCGAAAATGAAAGGGATAGTAGGAGAATGTAAAGGCACAGCTCCTGTGCATGACTAGCTGTTTATGTGTATTTTATTGGTCTATTTAGTTGCTTATGTTGTTGAATAAATCAACTACCTGTCAAGGCTTTTTATTCATTTATTGGAAGTCTGTAAAATGTGACTGTTTTTTAATTATTGTGTTAAGTAGATGGCTTGCGTCAGTAGCGGTGTGAAATGTGTTGTAATGAAGTTTTGCTCTATAGAAAGACTGGAGGTGGTTCTTGTGCTAGTGCCTGTAGTTTGGAGCTTCTGAATTGTGGGTGTTGGCGGTGTAGTGTGTCTGGTTGAAAGGTGAGGGAATCGTAGAGTTCTGGTTCTTGTTGTTCTAGTTGTGTCCATATTTTCTTGGCCTGGCGGTGTAATACGATGTTTATGGGTGGAATGTTGCATTGTCTGTGAAGTGACTCGGATGTCTTAAAGTCCTGCCAAACTGTTCCTGTTATAAATCTTAATGCTTTATTTTGGATTCTTTGCAGTGTAGACATTGCAGTTTTTGATATGGTATGTAGAGGGATAATTGGATATGTTAATGTTGCTCTTACTATTGCTAAGTACAGTTTGCCTTTGTTTTCTTTGTTTAAGTGATAGAATCGGTGAAGCTTCTGTAGGTGTCGTCTTGCCATTTGTTGCCTTGTTACTATGTGGGGTTTGTATCCTGTTGTGCTTATGGTAAGCCCTAGGACCTTTCCTTTGGTGCTATATGGAAAGTACCTTTCCTCAACTATTACGTCTCCCTTTTTCCTTCTGCTAATGGGAACTATTGTGAATTTTCTAATATTGGTTCTGATTTTCCATTTGTTTTCAAAAGCGTTTATTTGTTCAATAGCACGTCCAGTGGCGCGAGCTAGATAATTGCTGTTGTTTGGTACTGCTATGATTTGAGTGATATCGTCTGCATAGCTAATGAAGTCGCTGTTTGGAGTGGGGTTTGTGATATCGTGAGTGTAGAATGCAAACAGAGTTGGAGACAGACATGATCCTTGGGGAACACCTGTTTGTATTTCAAATTCAGGGCCTATGTAATTGCCAATGCGGATTTGTACTGTTCTGTCTGTGATAAAATCGCTCAGTGTTTTCTTAAATATTGTAGGAAGGTCAAGTTGCATGATTTTGTATTTCAGGCCCACTGTCCAAACTTTGTCAAAAGCTTTTGAGATGTCTCTCATGACTATATCTATCTTATATTCGTTTGCCAGATGAATTGCTATTGATTCGTGTAGTATCGCTAGTGCGGTATGAGTTCCTCTTTCCTTTCTAAATCCGTGTTGTTTTGGGTGAAGTTTGTCTTGTTGCAGCAGTTCTTCATATAGTCTATTGTTTAGTATTTTATCGAGTATTTTGCCATGGACATCCAGAAGTGAAATAGGTCTGTAGTTTTGTACATGATGTTGGGATGTATTGGGTTTCGGCAGGAAGATCATTGTGGCTAATTTTAATTTGTCTGGAAAGTATCCGGCTGATATTGCTTGGTTGAAAATGTAGATTAGATATTGTTTCATATTGTCTGGAAGATTCTTGATCTGTATGGTGGTTATCCCTGTGGGTCCTGGGGCTCGCTGTTTGAATGTTCTTAAGGTTCTATTGAATTCGTCTATTGTTATGGGTGGAAATCGCAAGTTGTGGAATCTGTTGATGTCACCTGTATGGTATGGAGTTATTTCGTTGTGGTTATTTGAGACATATGATTCTATTTCTTCAATGTGATCATGATTGAAATTTTCATTATCTTCGTCCGTGAATACCTGTTGCCAATGTTGTCTAAAATGGGGTTCTTTTTCTTCTGGAGTATGCAGCTGTGTACCTTCGTGTATTATGTATGGAATATATTGTTTTGTGTTTGATCCGCTCATCCTCTTAATAGTTGACCAAAATTTTTTAGGGTCTTCTTCTATATTCAAATTTCTGATAATTTGGTTCCATGTTTGGTTGAAGGCAGCTCTGTAACTTTGGTTAATTTGTCTTCGAAGTTGGAGCATGCGAGAGTATAGGATTGGGTTTGGGCCGACTGCTTGAATATGTTGAACTGTGTTTTCCAGCTGTATTTGAAGGAGTCGAATTTCGTGATTTTGTCTTATGCCGGGTATGGTTCTGTATTTAATGGTGGGTACAGCGAGATTTGTAGCTCTTTGTACTTCTGATGTCCATAGGTCTAGATAGCTGTCTATTTCTTCTAATGTAGGATTTGGTTCTACAGGTACTGTGATATTTGCTAAGCTTTCTTTGTATTGTTGCCAATTTGCAAAATGAAATGATTTCCTTGGCCTAATTGGAATTTGTAGCGGACTGGCAGAAATGGTTGCAATAATTGGTATATGGTCAGAGGGAGTGTTTGGGCCTGGTCTTAATTCTATGTTGTGATATGCGTGGCGATTTATCAGAGCTATATCAGGTGCTGTGCTGGAATTGTGTGAAATGAATGTTGGAAAATATGGACCTATGTGCATGCATTTGCCTTGTGTCATTAGTCTGTTTAGTGCAGTGCCTCTGGTATTTGCATAACTATTTCCAAGGTTTGCGTGTTTGGCGTTTAGATCTGCAATCAAGTAGACTGGATGATTAAAGTTTAATATTCTATTGTAATCTATGTAGTTTAAGTAATTCGTTCTAGGAGGAATGTATGCTGTTGCTATTGTTATAGGTCCTTGAGCTGTGTCTATCGTTATTGCTATCATATCCGATTCAAAGTTGTCTATTAGTCTGAATGCAATGTTTTTCTTGACTGCAATGGCTACTCCCGCATTTGGTTCTGCTTTAACATTTATTGTAAAGGTATTATAATTAAATATTTTGATATTTGTGTCCGTGACTGAGTGTTCATTTATTAGAATGATATCTGGGTCGATTTTGTTATAGATATTGGATAATGCTATTTTATGTGTGTTCCAGTTCCTTACATTGTGCTGTATAACCGTTAGTTTGTTTTGTCTCGCCCCTCTGGTTAGGTTTATCCATCCACGTTCTTGAAACTCTTGCATGGTTACGGTTTTGATTTCTTTGCTGTGCTTGTGGTTGAGTGTTTAGGGAGTCTGGTGAATTTTTCATGGTTTAGAGCGTGAATTTTTGTTCCTGTTAACTTTAGTCTGTCATTTTTAATCATTTCCATAATTTTTCTTGAGTCAGTGTCTTGTACAGTGAATTTCAATCCGAATTCTTTTTTGTTCAGCTCGTTAATGAACCACCTTTGGGTAGGGTTCGGAGGGACTGGCAGTCTATCAGCGGCGCTACGGTATATTTGGATTGGAATTGGTCTCTGTTCTGAATGTTCTCTCTCTCTTTCTGGTAGTACTCCTTGGTCACTTATTTTTCTTTTGATTCGAGGGTCTGTTAGTGGCTCTGTCTCATGTAGGTCTTGCTCTGTTGAAATTGGTTCTGACGTTATCTCGGACTGTGGTTGGGGTTGAATTTGGCTCGTAGTCTGTGGTTGAATTTTTGGTCTTGTTGATGGTTCATCTTCCACTTCTGATTCCATTTCCTCTTCCATGTCGGTTTCTGAATTAGTGTCATTATTTGATGATTCTTCGCTTTGTTGTTCCATGTGATATTCTTGATTCGGTGTGTGGGAGTAGAAAAAGTTGAAAATTGCGTTGGAATCTCGGTCTTCGAACTTTGCATCTATATTATAGTTGAGTTTTAGGTTTCTGGAAAGTAATGCTGCGAATCCTTCTTTCCCTGCCAGGTTTGCAATATGAGCCTCTAATATCAAGGCTAACAGTTTAATTTGGATATTGTTTGTCAGGGTGAGGCTATGTTTCGGAACTGCTGATTCTTTGATTGCTGTTTTTGCGATTTGAGAGTAGGTTTGTTGTGTTTTTTCTTGTTCTTGTTTTGTGATTCTCTCTTCCTTGTCTTTTATGGCTTTCTTGCGTACAGGGCATGCAGCTGCGAGGGTCCTATGAGGACCTGAACAATTTAGACATTTTTTGTGACTATTCTGGCATTCTGTGTACAGGTGGCCTGATTCTCCACATTCTGAGCAGACTATGGTGTTACTTTGGCACTGATGGGTTGCGTGGTCTTCCAGTTGATAGCACTTATAACATATGAGAACGTGAGTAAATTTCTCTTCTTGGCATTGGTAAGGTGTTATTTTCGTATTGAACATGAGGAATCCGTCTCGTAGTACTTTCTGCGTTATGGTTGTGTCTGTAGTGATTATTTTGATGACGTGTGTGTAATCTTTTATCTTTATGACTTCTGATATCCGAAACCATGGTTGTAACCTTTGAATTTCCTGTTTGATTTCAGCTGGTGGTTTCTCTCCAATGTATTTGTCGATTTGGCGAACAAAGATGGATCGTTTGGCTCTGAGGTCAGGTGGAATTATGGGTTGTAAGTTTATTTTTCTGAGTTCTTCCTGTGCTTTTATTGATGTTAGTTTATCTACTGCGGCTGGGTCATCGGTAACTGCATAGTATCCAAGTTTTGTGTCTGTAAGTCGGATCAGGGGTGCATCCAGTACTGAAAAAGCTGTTTGGAATACTTTCTGTCGTTCTACATTTAATGCTGGGTCTATGCGTTTTAGTTGTCCACGATAGGTGGATGTTTGCGGTTTTTTGTAGTATTGAGTTTCCGGTAGTGGTTGCAGGGAGGGACCGGTTTGGGAGAGTCCCCTTGGAAATCGGGTGGACCCGCTCGACCAAGGGGGCCTCCCCCGTGCGGCGAGTTGGGCCATACAAACGAGCTGTGCCAATCAAGTGAAAAAAATAGAAAAGAAAAACACGAAATAAAGAAAGGCTCTCTCACCCCTAGGGGCTGACGCCCCCAGTCGCGCTCAACAAGATCACCCAATTGGGTTGAAACGAGAATATTATCCGCTGTCTCTTTGAGCACCAAAGCTGGCCAAGGCCACTCTCCAAGCAAAGCCAAGTAAATATCCGGAAGTAGTAGAGCTGTTACTGTCACGATGATCATGAGGTAACATTTCGCACCGGGGGGGGGGGGGGGGGCGGTGCCATTAGGAAAGAGAGGAAAAGGGAAGAGTTTGACACAGGGCGTGCCTGAAGAAAATGAAAATAGGAAATGGAAGAGGATAGTAGGAGAGAGAATAGGCGAAAACGCATTATTTGGTGTTCCCTTTTAGTTACTATTGCTTGAGTATTCAGGGTTTTTTGGACGAAACCCATCAGGGCTTTGTATGTACATCTATATACATAGTCTCCCAAGTTACCAAATGGAAGTTACTTTGTACAATTATTTACAGTTTAAATAGGCTGCTCATAATAGTAATATTAATTAGGATTCGAGGCTATTTACAAGGAACTACTTACAGCAGTATGTACATTAAATAATTCAAGTGTCTAATCCATGCCCAATATGATTGATTTCATATTCATAAATCCATATATACAACAATATACATGAATAATAAATTACATATACAGATATATATATATATATTTTTTTTTTTTTTTTTTTTTTTTTTTTTTTTTTTTTTTTTTTTTTTCACATTAGTTTACGAATAGACATACATACACCAACAAATATCCACATATAACATGTAAATACACATTTGTACCCACATATATACACATAAACATACATATATATACATACACACATATATATATATCTTTTTTTTTTTTTTTTTTTTTTTTTTTTTTTTTTTTTTTACAGGTATATACACTATAAACAAGGAATGATATAGCACATAGGATATATTCTAGTTACTGCTGAATTATTGAGTTCATATCCATGTTTTGATGGTTGTGACTGAGAATCAGATTGGATATTGGGCGAGCGATGCGAGTGGAGAAAGATGTGAAACGCAGTGTGAATAATTTGTTAGAAGTTATTGGTGAGTATGGGTAGTAACGCTGTTGTTCTAATGTGTTGATCTGAATTGGTGTTGTGTTGGTGTAGTGGTATGGGGTTTTGACTTCCCACCCGGGGGGGAAGACCGATCCGTCCGCTCGTCAAAACCCCAATGTAAAAACAAAGTAAATAAGTAAGTATTGTTTTTCGGTCTTCCCCATATGAATGCCGGACTATTTTATGTGTACTTTGGTTCTGGAGGGGGGCCAAGTGCAGAAAGTTTAGAGCTTTTGAATCTGATGTGTTGACTATTTTCGCTGTCTGGGGAGAATGATAGCTGTTGATAAAGGTCGGGATCATCTGATTGCAAGTTGTTCCAAATTCTTCGGGCATGTTTGTGAAGTAAACTATTGATGGGAGGTAAGTTGACTTGATTATGGAGTGATCTGGATGTTTTTCGGTCTAAACGGTTGGTGTTGGTAATAAATCTTAATGCTCGGTTTTGTACTCTCTGTAATTTGGAGATGGCGGTTGTGGACATAGTGTGAAGCGGGATAACTGGATAGATCAATGCTGATCTGACACAGGCCAAATACAGTTTCCTTTTAATTTCTTGGGATAGATGCATGAAACGGTATAATTTGCTAAGATTACTGTGTCCTATTGCTTGTCTTATCGAAACCTGCGATGAAAAACCATGTGTTGTGAAGTTCAGGCCCAGTACTTTTCCACTGTTGGAATATGGAAAATATTGATCGTCTATAAAAATATCTGAGGTTGTCCGTCTGCTGATTGGAATGATTTTGAATTTTTTAACATTTGTTGAAATTTTCCACTGTTTCTCGTAATGGTTGATTTGCTGTATTGCGTGTTGGGTTTGCTGGGCTGCGTAGTTTGGTTTATATTTACCTGCAGTAATTTGTGTAATATCATCAGCAAAACATATGTAGTCAGAGTTGGGTATCGGATGGGGGATGTCATGTGTGTAATAGCTATATAATGTGGGTGAAAGGCATGCTCCTTGTGGGACTCCGGTTTGTAGTATGAAAGGGGGGCCAATGAAATTACCTATCCTGATTGATGCGGTTCGGTCTGTTAGATAGTCTGTAAGAGTGCGTAGAAAAAGGTTGTGGATGCCGGATTGCAAAAGTTTGAAAATTAGACCTATGTGCCAAACTTTGTCGAATGCTTTAGTAACGTCTCGCAGTACTATGTCTATTGTATGCTTGTTAGCTAGGTTGATGGAAATTGTTTCATTGAATGTGGCTAGTGCGGTCTGTGTTCCTCTATTCCTCCTAAATCCATGTTGTCTGCTATTGTATAGGTTGTTAATGATGAGGTGGTCGGTTAATCTATTGTTGAGAATTTTGTCCAAAAGTTTACCTTGTATGTCTAGTAACGATATTGGTCGGTAGTTTTGTACTTGTTTTTGGGATGTGAGGGGTTTCGGAAGAAATATCATGATGGCGTGTTTGAGCTTATCTGGAAAATAACCTGCGGATATAGAATTGTTGAATATATATAGGAGGTAGGTAAACATATTTTTTGGTAGGTTCTTTAATTGTAGAGTGGTGATACCTGTGGGACCGGGTGCTTTCTGTTTGAATGATCTTAAGGTTTGAATAAGTTCGTCGAGTGTGATTGGCGGGAATTGAAGAGGGTCCAGTCTATTAATATTACCTGTATGAAATGGTGTAGTTTCGTGTGCAACGTTGTTCATGTATTCTTTTATTTCTTTCGCACCGACTTTCGGCGCTAGTAATAAGTAGACCGAGAAGGGCTTGCAGGCAGCACCTCACCTCTCGGACGGCAGGCGACTGGCCCAGCGAGTGCAGCCGCTTGACCAATGAGAGAGCGAGCTCGGGACAGCGGTGCTCTCCGAACGTATATATTCGCGTGATGGAGTGCTGGCCGCGCATAATCGTACTCTGTAGCGTAAGCGCTGCTTGTTCGAAAGTTGTTTGCGTACGTACGACTCTACTACTCATCATGTCCGGCCGCGGTAAGGGAGGCAAAGTTAAGGGAAAGTCGAAGTCGCGCTCTTCTCGGGCTGGACTTCAGTTCCCCGTAGGAAGGATCCACCGTCTCCTGCGCAAGGGCAACTACGCGGAGCGTGTAGGAGCCGGAGCTCCCGTGTACTTGGCGGCAGTCATGGAATACCTCGCTGCTGAAGTTCTTGAGCTCGCTGGAAACGCTGCCCGCGATAACAAGAAGACCCGAATCATTCCTCGTCACTTGCAGCTCGCTATCCGTAACGACGAAGAACTGAACAAGCTCCTCTCGGGAGTGACCATTGCCCAGGGAGGTGTTCTGCCCAACATCCAGGCAGTTCTCCTGCCCAAGAAAACCGAGAAGAAGTAAACTTGTCTTCTCGCTCGGAAGCGCTTCCTTCCAAACAAGGCTCCTCTAGGAGCCACATTCGTGTTCGGGAAAGATATTTCAAAGTCTGTCTGAATTGGTATGAGCGTCTTTTTATTATCGTCATTAATTGTCGTGCGAGTTCGGTCCGAGCAACACTCGATAGGCATTGTTCGCTTGTCACTCCTCAGAGCATAGGCGCTCGTTTTCTTATTCGGCAGCTGCTGTAAAATTCGACTAGACCACCACGTGCTGCTGTGCTTTGGAGGCGTTGCGAATGTCGAGCGTCAGCAGCCGAATCAATAGTTGCGCTAGCTACTGCGACGACGAGGATGTGTTGCAAAGTACGCAAATATATTTTGCTTCCCTTCCCAGGGCGCAGAGCACGTCCGTCAAGGCTGATGATAACATGTGAAGTCGAGGTGGCAGTAGTGTCGCTCGCCGTGCAATATAACGTTTATCCTCATCCAGTTCATTTCTCGATGCGCATTCGAATTATAGCGCGAAAATGTTTTGGTAATTCTATTGAAGCTCGCGAGGCCTGAGCCGAGCTAATGCGAAATTATTTGACTATGGGCGCGTGAGACAATTCAAGGGCGTTGTTTGAACGCGCGTCACGCATGGCGCGAAAGATTCGGGGCCTCCAGCAAAATCAGGGTCAGGACTGAGTGCCATGTGCAAAATATCCGGTTAGGTTAGGCAAAGGTTGAATAATTTCGGTGATTCGTGCTAAACAAAGAAAGAAAGCAAATTGTCCAAGACGCGTTTTCAGCTAGTCTTGCATGGAGTACATCTCGAGACCGACGAGGCGGCGCCATGCTTCAACGGTCGTTTAGCGGCGGCACACTGCCACCTCATGTATCGTTTCTCGAGCTGAGTTTCAGCGAAAAAGAAAACTTTCGTGACCTACGAAATTGGACGGAAGCCGCTTGGACTTGACGAGAGGGGTCGGTCGGTCACTCGCTGCGTTCTCAGCAATTCGCTTTGACTGCCTGCCAGGTTGGAATATAGCGTGTGCATTGTGCGGTAGAGCAGTCAATTGCAGCAAGGCCTAATCTGCAATGACCGCTTCGGAGAGAGCGAAAGTGTTTGTTTCCTATCGGGAGTTCAATAAGTGCACCCGTCGAGGCATCGTCGAACACACACATTGAATTCGCTCCTCGAGCTATTCCATCTGCAACGACGGGCATGTGAGGAGTGGAGATGAAAAAATGGCATTCTAAGCACCGGCGCGCGCTCTCTCTACAGTAAAAAAGCGATGCTTGACAAGTGAAGCAATCCCTAAATGAAGAACTGTACTGGAGGGACTGAGTGTGAACACCTTTTCCGAGAGGATTTTGTGGACCTCGAAAGGTCCGAGTCTGTGAACTAGCCGTTGGTCGGGCACCGACTCATTTTGTTAAGAGTCAAGAGACTTAACCTCCAAATCCATAGAGGGTACGTCCTTGTCTCTTGAGGGCGTAGACAACGTCCATGGCAGTGACGGTCTTCCTCTTGGCGTGCTCGGTGTAGGTGACGGCGTCACGGATGACATTCTCAAGGAATACCTTGAGCACTCCGCGAGTCTCTTCATAGATGAGACCAGAGATACGCTTGACACCTCCACGGCGAGCCAGACGACGAATTGCAGGCTTGGTGATACCCTGGATGTTATCACGCAAAACCTTGCGATGACGCTTGGCTCCCCCCTTTCCGAGGCCCTTGCCACCCTTTCCACGTCCGGTCATGATGTCGATGGAGCTCGAGCTGGTTGCGATAGATAACGGAGAAGCGCGGTACCTATAGTCCGAATGGAACTTCTTTGATGATTCGAGAGTAAGAATAGGAGTAAAGAATTAAGTAGGAGATAACACAGATGAAATGGAAATATAGAGAAGAAGAAGAGGTGTACGAGGAAAAAGAAGATTAGAACCGGCTCTACCGGCAAGAATGGGCCTTTATTATTTGCAGTTGAAAATTTGTGAGGTCCAGAAACACTGATGTTGTTACGGAGGTTGAAATTATACATGTTTTATTTCATGTCCCTCACGCCTTCCACCGCACCCCCCACGACAAGGGCGCGTTGCGGTCAGCGTCAGGGCAAATACCCGGTGTTCTGATTTGTCGTTTCCCTAAAGATCCCCCTGTTCGCCGTGATCAAACGATCCATTGCGACCAGGGAGATAATGTGTAATTGGTCCAAGTTCAGTAGATAGGTTGAGGTTCTGGGCCTCTAGCTCTATTTCTACTGGGTGGAAGAAATTTATTTGATTTGTTTCCAATTGCGAGTTTATCTTTTGTTGCTTCATCGTTTATGAGATCCAGATTTCTCCAAACTCTTTTGGCAAGTTTGTGAAGGTGTAAGTTTAATGGGTCTATTTTGGCCAGATCGTGAGCTGTGTGAGTGTAAACCTGATCAAAAAGGGTGATTCCTAGAATAAAACGCACAGCTCTGTTTTGGATAGTTTGTAATGTTTTTATACTTGATTTAGCTAACGTATGTAATGGAACTGGAGGATAAGTAATGATGGACCGGACGTATGCTAAGTAAAGTTTCTTTTTGTTTTTGAGGCTTAAATTTTGGAATCTGTAAAGAGTAGAAAGAGTGCCTTTTGCTTTGGATGCTCTGTCCCGGACATGACTGCTGTAACCAGTCTTCGAGAAGCTAAGCCCCAACACTTTACCGGAGGAGTCGTAGTTGTAGTCTTTGTCTCCTATAGTAATTGTTTCGTTTTTTGTCTTTAAAACAGGAATGATTTGAAATTTGTCTGAATTTGTTTTTATTCTCCATTTGTGCTCATAGTCGTTAATTTGTTGTATTTCTTGAGCTGTTTTCCTTGCAAGATACTTTTCTGATCCATTTTGAGAGATTATCTGGGTTATATCGTCTGCATATAGTATGTTGAAATTGAAATAGCTAATTGGTTGCGGAATATCGTGTGTGTAAAAAGTGAACAGTGAGGGGGACAAAGCTCCACCCTGCGGAACACCGCTGTCGACTGAGAATACTGGACCGAGGTAATCATTAATCCTAATTTGTGTTGTCCTTCCGGTTAGGTAGCTGTTAAGTGTTCTGGTTAGGAAATCTGGAAGCTGACAGCCGAGCAGTTTGTCACGCAGTCCATCGTGCCAAACCCGATCGAATGCCCTACTAATATCCCTGAGTACTACGTTTGTTCTGAAATTATTTGAGGCGTTGGCAGCAAGTATCTCACAGAAGAGTCCGAGTGCAGTGTTTGTCCCTCTACCCCTCCTAAAACCAAACTGAAATGGATGGTGAAGCTTATGTTGTGTAAGGAATTGAGTAAATCTAGTATTAATTATCTTTTCAAAAAGCTTCCCTGGAACGCTTAGGAGTGAGATCGGTCTGTAATTCAGATGTGACATCGGAGATTTGTTTGCTTTTGGTATGAATATCATTACGGAGTGTTTCCATTGGCGCGGGAAGAATCCCAGTGAAAGTGCTGAGTTCATTAAGGTGGCAAGGTTCTGTAGCATGTTGTCTGGTAAATTCTGGAGGTGATATTTTGTTATACCATCTAGCCCGGGAGTTTTTGCTTTGTTGACTTGATGCAGTGTTGTAAAATGTTTGTGGTTACTAATGATGTCTGGCAGGCAAGTCGTTTCAGATCGCAGTGTTCGTGGTGAATCAGCTTCTTTTGGGTATCTTTGATGTGACGGGAGACTTTCCGGAAGTGGGCTTTATCAAATTCGTCATCCTCTTCATGGTGTCTACTGAAGATTTGCTCCCAGTACCTTCTGAAAAGAACTTCCTTTTCTCCATCATCGTAGATTTCTTCGCCCCTTTCGTTCTTCAAATATCTCTGTTCTTTCTTCGACTGCACGCCCCTCAGTCTCTTCACCGTGCTCCAAAAGTCGCCATCATTCCTTTCCGTGTCGAGCTTCTCAACCAGCGAATTCCAGGCCTCAGTTCTCTGGGACATATATTCCTCGGAGATGAAAAATCTTAGTTGAGAGATGGCGTGCATTCTGTCTGGCGTGGGACCGAAGCGAAGGATTTCTTTATAAATTTCGTCATGTATTATATTGGCCCTCTTTATGTTTTCTGTTGTTTTGCCTGTAATCAGTGTCCGGTGGCGCGTCGTTGGGACATAGCGTGAACTTGCTTCTTGAATTTGATTAGTCCAGTTATTTAGTTTTTCTTCCAGTTGCTGCGTAGTGATATTTTCTGTGTTGACAAGAGGATGCTGTAGAAGAACTTCCTTGTATCCGTTCCAGTTTGCCTTGCGGTAGGTCAGACGAGGCTTAATTTGAATCTGAATTGGATGGGTAGTTATTGTATATAAAATAGGGTAATGGTCACTAGGGGTGTTTGGGCCTACTTCTGCGTGTGTGTTATGGTAAGCGTAGCGGTTCGTGAGAATCATATCTGGTGAAGTTTTTGATCTGTGAGTGATGAAGGTTGGAAAATGCGGACCCTCCCATATGGCATGCTTCCTGTCTATCAACATGGTGACTTGTTCTCCTGTTGTGTTGTTGTTGCCAGATCCAAATCTGACATGTCGAGCGTTGATGTCCCCAAGGAAATAAACCGGAGTCTTCTTATTGAATAGTTTGAAATAGTCAGGATAATGCAAATAGCCGATTCTTGGTGGTATGTAGGCCGTCGCTACCGTTACTTCCCCGAGCCTCGTTTGGACATGTATGCTGAGAAGGTCGCTGAGATAGTCTTCACATATTCTGTAGATTAGGTCCCGCTTTATAGCGATTGCTGCACCGGAATGTCCTTCGTTTGCCTTATTAGTTTTGTAAACATTGTAGTTGTAGATCTTTATATCTTCTCCTGACTTCATTCCATGGCTGTTCAGCAAAATTATGTCTGGATCTTCTTTGAGGTATATATTGATAAGTGACATTTTGTTTGCTTTCCAGCTTCGGACGTTATGTTGAAGAATCTTGAGACTGTTGCTGTTCATTCTCCCTCTGTACGGACTTTTTTAGGATCTACTCTTTCTGGCGTTTTCTGGTGTCCTGTTCGTATTTTCCTGAATTCTTGTTCCCCGACCCAAACAATCCTGGTTTTCTTCTCCATTAATTTGCAGTTGTCGATTAGCAGCTCGATAATTTCCAGAGGTTGAGTACATTCATCTTTAAGTTTGTATTTCAGTTTACCTTCGCCAACCAACTTCTTAAATTCTCCAGCTTCTACATCTCTTCGAACACCATCAAGCATGAAGACATCAACACCGTACCGGGATGCTGGTCTAATTGGGACGTGATCCACTGAAGATCTTTGTGGCGCCGGTTCCGAGTACGATCTTGCTGAGGCTTGCTGCTGGTGAAGTTGCTGTTGTTGCTTGGCAATTTGGGCATGTGGTTGTAACTGCTGAATCCGCTCAGTTGAAATTTTTGGTACTGCTCCCTGTTTCTGTGGCTGTTCCGTATCCATCTCTTCTCCCTCCTCCGCCTCCGTAGAACTGGCTTCCGAGTCCGATTGAGTCTGAAGTTTTTTCATAACCTTCACCACTCTCGTCAGCAGGTCTCCTTCAAACAACTGGCTCGACTTGGGGTTATCGTCAAACTGAAGTGTTCTGAAATTGTTCCTTTTGAGAGTCCGGTTCAGATGATCGTTGTAGGTTCCTGGAGTTATTATATTTGCCACATGGGCATCCAAAATCATCACCAGTGCAGTCATTCCGCTGTCCGCCATCAGTTCTGCTGTGAGCCTGGTCCTGTGTTCCTGTCTTTCTTCTTGTTGAATGGTTTTCTGAATTACTTTAGCATATGTTTCTTGCTGTTTTTCTTTTTCCTTCTCTTCAATTAGCTTCATTTTTTCGTTCATTGCACTCTTCCTAATAGGGCAACTCATTGCCATGGTCCTGTGAGATCCGCCGCAATTGAGACATTTTTTGTTTTCCGATGTGCACTCTCGGTAGTCATGGTCTCCTGAGCACTCCGAACACACCACGGTGTTTGGTGTGGGGCAATCTTTCGTCGCATGTTTTTCGATTTGATAGCACTTGAAGCACATCAGTAGATCGATGAATTTTTCCTTTTGAATTTGAGATGATGATATTTTTACGTTGTAGCAGAGAAATCCGTTCTGAAGCGCGTGATTAGCCATGGTGATGGTGCTGAATTCAATTTTAAATACATGGGTTAGGTTCCGGAATTTTATGACCTCTTTCACTGTTAGTTGGGCATTCTTCTTGTTGATTTCCTCTTTGATTTCATCAGCCGTGTGTCCACCGACCCAGTTATCGATTTGGCGACAAATGACCGAGCGTTGGGCTCTAATCTTCGGTGGAATCCTAGCTTCCAGTCCAATGTCCCTCAGGGTTGCGGTTGCTCGGTCGTCCAGCAGCTTCTCCACATCTGCTTCGAATTCCGTGAAGGCATTGAATCCGTTGCCGACCTCCCTTAGGCCAGTCAGAGGAAGTTTCAGAGTCTTCTGAATAGTTTGGAAAACTTTGGCTTTGTCTGGAGGTTCCCTTGGGTTCACAAAGCGAAGCATCAGTTTACCAAATTGAGGCATCCTGCTGAACAAAGTTGTCTGTATGTGTAGACAAGAGTCGTGGTTTAGTCTGTATATGAATCTGAAACGCCTATCTGGTGGTGGATTGCTTACGAAAGTGTGACTAACTGAAAATTGTAATGAAGTGGTCGTCTGAAACAGAGTAAGCGTCAAAACTAGTGTACGAGGTCCCGTGCCCCCACTCTCCCCCCCACCAGACTCGGTTACCCTAGTCGGCTAGAGGGATCGTCGGATCACAGGATTCCTACTCACTCAGAAAAAACACCCAATCCTGCAAGAAGACCGATTAGTAAAGAAATCAGAGAAACAGGAGAAAAGTATCGCGCTCAAGAGTTAAAGAGCTCGCCAAGATGAATACTCACTAAGAGAGTCGTAACCCAGACAGTAATTATCCATCGAATGGAACTTCGCGCCAACGACGACTGACCTAAGCACGGTGTGCTTGCGCGCCACCGCCAACGTTGCCCAGTTTGCGTAGCATTTGTGCAGCGCCGAGCGCCACCCCAGTTCCAGCAATGCGCTAGCGAGCGAGCTGCGGGCGGGGCTGCGACGGGTTCCCTTGGTCGGACGCCTTCGCGCCGAACTGACTCTTGCGTCTCATCGCTCGCGCTCGAAACTGTCGCTGAAATGGCTCGCACCAAGCAAACTGCCCGCAAATCTACCGGAGGAAAGGCTCCTCGCAAGCAGCTTGCCACCAAGGCTGCACGCAAATCTGCCCCCGCCACCGGGGGCGTGAAGAAGCCTCACAGGTACAGGCCCGGTACCGTGGCCCTTCGTGAAATCCGTCGTTACCAGAAGAGCACCGAACTGCTCATCCGCAAGCTGCCCTTCCAGCGTCTTGTTCGTGAAATCGCCCAAGATTTCAAGACTGACTTGCGATTCCAGTCCTCGGCTGTCATGGCCCTGCAGGAAGCATCCGAAGCCTACCTCGTCGGTCTCTTCGAAGACACCAACTTGTGCGCAATCCACGCCAAGCGTGTCACCATCATGCCCAAGGATATCCAGCTTGCCCGCCGGATCCGCGGAGAACGCGCTTAATTCAATAGCACGTTATTCCGCGCATCGAGAGCCACAACCTCCTCTCGGCTAGTCTCTAACCGGCCCTATACAGGGCCACTCCACCTCTCCCGAAAAAGACGTTCACTGGTCAATGAGATAGATGCGTTCGTTGAAAAACGAGTTACCTGTTATTCAAGACTATGTAGTGTAGACAAAAAAAAATAGAGAGGATTCGATAGTTCCCTTCAAAATGAGGCGCAACATGCGCACGACAGAGAAAAGTACATGCATCCTAATAGTAGAACCCGCGATTAAAAATATTCATGTACTTGTGAGCACTGGTCAGACTCGTATCACAGATACGGGCATCCTCTTAAGAGAGAGAGACGGAGCAACCAATTTGATGCCTTCATTCAACGAGATCCCCACTGCAATTACGTCCGAGAAATTACGCTCAAAAACTCAACTCATTCATAAATTAAACGAAACGACACCTGGCGTTTTATGTTACGAAATGGTATTCATTGATTGATTATTTCGTGCGTTCAATCAACCCTAGTTGAACTAGGGTCAACCTTGAAACTTCATGGGCGCATTCCAAGGGGCACAAAATCGAGAACGGCCTCAGGAGGGAAAATCTAGAAAGTCGGAGAGTGAGTGATAGCGATAGAACGCCTAGTACATACTTTAAAAATTATTGGGTTCAACACGCTGACTATTTATTACCCCATTGGTGCGGATGTGTACCCAACACTAAGTAAATTGCCCATTCACCTACAGCTGTGAACGAAATGCATCCCAATTGTTTTCCTGCCTACTCTTCAGGGTAGATAATGGCGTACGAGATAACATCATATAATAATACGAATAACCGCTGCTGCTCCCGTCATCACGACTTCGCCAAAAGAGTTTAGAGTCAACAGGGTTACCAGCTACCCTTTCTCAATTCGAACGTGACACTTCAACGTTTTCGTAATTCTGACCGCCTATGATTTTGTTCATTTACTAAATATTATGCACAGAATTCAGTTTCTTAATTTTTACCCAGATTGGGGCCTTGACACCGATTGACTGCCAAGCATTGACGATAGTACGTGACAGCAGCATTCAGGCTGTAGATTCAAGGAAGGAGAGGGTTACCAGCTCCTCTTTTTCTACGGTTTAATAACATCAACCTCCCAAATGTATACATACATACAGACATGTATATTTGTATACATATATATATATACACACACATTTACATAGTTTTATATATATATATATGCAAATCGATATATACATTTATATATAAATGTATATAGAAGAGAAAATTTTTGTGTGCGTCTGAGAGTGGTGCGTCAGCGCGTATGAAAGAAATCCATTTCGATACTGGTTTCCGGAATGGAGTATAGCTTACATGTGTAATAACCTTAATAATTATTGTAATGATCAAAACAAGCGTCGCAGTTCCCGCCATTCGATTGCTAGCCGGATGAAGAGGTAAGTTTTGAATCAGAAGGGTTACCAGCTACCCTTTTTCTGCATTATGTTGATTTCACCGTCATGGGATGTCGTCCTTTCGATAAATCTTATGCACAGAACTTAGTTTCTCAATTATTGATCCAGATTGGGGCCTTTACGCGAATTAGCTGCCGAACATTGACGATACCACTTGACAGCATTCAGTTTTTAGATTCAAGTAAGGAGAGCGCTACCAGCTACCCGTTTTCTATGTTCTACGGAATGTTTACATTGAGTAAAGTCATGAGAGTCATGTCAAGATGAATTAACACGAATCCTTATGTGTTTGTGTATAGAATATATTCTTCTTTCATGACGATTTCGTTCTGTGAGTAGACCTGCATAGTTTTGCATCAGAAATTCCGTAAGAATTAAGTGAATGAGTGCTGCTCCCACGGCTTGAGCAAAAATTAAACCGAAATAAAATGGCGTCATGCACCAGCTGTTTTCAGTGATGCCTGTTTGACATCAATAATAGCTTCAATACATGGTTAATATTGAATAATTTGTGATAAAATCGGTGGTTGAAAACGACAGAGAAGCTCAGCAAAGAGGAATGCATAAAATTACTCGTAACTACGTTAATCGAACGTGAATCTGTTCAAAATTTTGATGTCGTCAAACCCATGTTATGCTACCTTCCATGCCGGAATGACCTTTTCACGCAGTAACGTACAATTTAAATTCCAGTGACAATTTTAAAAATCTAAGAAACGCGAAAATTTGAATTGAATTTATACACATTTCAGAAGTTCACTTCTTGCATTTTCAATTTGTGCAGCTATTCCCGCAAATTCTATCAAAGTTTCTTGTGTGTCTGGAAAAACATCATTTAGCATATAATTCAGTGTTTTTCCAACCTATCCTATCAAAATATTCCAGTCTATGTGGTGTTCGTGAGCCGCTATACGTGACGGGATTCGACAGTTTATTTGAATAAGTCTCAATACGTGGATGGGCAGACAAAATACATGCATCCCGAAAGTAGCACCCGCGATTGAAATATTCGTGTACTTGTGCACTGGTCAAGCTCGTATCACAGATACGGACGGGCAGTGAGCATCCTTTTAGGGGCGGGAAAGAGAGACCATTGCAGCAACGTAGGAAAAATTACGCTCAAAAGAGTAATTTATTGATGAATTTAAGGAGACACACCCGGCGTTTCATTACACAAAATAGCATTGCTTGATTACTGCGCGAGTGCGTCGCGTTCAATCAACGATATATGTATGGTTTTCATCACGTTGCAACCTTGAGACTCCATGGGCTCGTTCCAAAGTAGGGGCAGCGAGTTGAGAGCGGCCTCAAGGGGGAATATTTAGACACTCGGAGAGTGAGAGAGAAGGCCTAGTACATGCTACATTAGGAATTTAAAAACGAAGAAAGCACCACATATTGAAATCACATTTAATACAGATTTCCCGAACTATGAATTGAAAACAAGTCAGTTAGTTCTATGAAACGTTTCAGTACGTGGTGCTTTATTCGTTTTCGATTCCCTTATGATCATTCGCCCTACGAAGGGTAACTCGCCTGACCTTTTTAATTTTTTTTTTTTTTTTTTTCTTTTTTTTTTTCATTTTTTTTTTTTTTCATTTTTTTTTTTCATAAATTTACACAATATACAAGGGAGTAGCCCGAGAAGTCAAAGAAGCGCCGATCAAACGGAGCCTTTTAATGATGTCAAATTATGTTACTTAGCGTTACTTTGCGTAACATGAAACTATTTCGAGTGATGGATGTATGGTGGATGATGATGTGGAGAATATGAAAGAGTGTGAGTTGAAACTTGGTTGCTGAGTGTTTGTGTGATCCTGGTAGCTGATGTTGTGTCTTATTGTGATGATGGAGTTGTTGTGTTTTGGGGTTTTGACTTCCCACCCGTGGGGGGAAGACCGATCCTTCCGCTTGTCAAAACCCCGAGATGAAAACAAAGTAAATAAGTAAGTATCGTTTTTCGGTCTTCCCCATGTTGAACTGATAGATATTTTCATGTGTATTTCGGATCTGGAGGGGGGCCAAGTGCGGAAATTTTTGAGCTTTTGAACCTGGAGTGTTGTTTGTTAGCATTTTCCGGTGTGAATGTTAGTTGTTGATAGAGGTCGGGATCGAATAGTTGTAGGTTGCGCCATATTTTGCGGGCATGGCTGTGAAGTAGTGAATTGATAGGCGGTATGTTGACTTGATTGTGTAACGATCTGGATGCAATACGGTCTGAAAGTTTGGTGTTGGTAATAAATCTCAAAGCTTTATTCTGCACCCTTTGTAATTTGGAGACGGCTGTTGGTGACATTGTGTGCAAGGGTATAACTGGATATAATAGGGCTGATCTTACGCAAGCTAGATATAATTTCCTTTTATTCTCTCGTGATAAATGCATAAATCTGTATAGTTTGCTGAGGTTACTAAATCCTATTGCACTTCTTGTTTCTATTTGTGTTGAAAATCCATAGGTCGAAAAATTGAGGCCTAGAACTTTGCCATTGGTGGAGTATGGATAATGTTGGTTGTCTATGAAGATGTCTGAGGTTTTGCGTCTGCTAATTGGGATAATCTTAAATTTTTTAATGTTCGTTGAAATTTTCCATTGTCTTTCGTAGTTATTGATTTGTTCTATTGCGTGCTGTGTTTGTTGGGCTGCGTAATTTGGTTTATACCGGCCTGATGTGATTTGAGTAATATCGTCTGCAAAACATATGTAATCTGTGTTGGGTAGCGGATGGGGAATGTCATGTGTAAAGTAGCTATATAATGTGGGGGAAAGACATGCTCCTTGTGGGACGCCAGTATGAAGTGTGAAAGGGGGGCCAATGTAGTTCTCTATCCTGATTGAAGCTGTTCTGTCTGTTAAATAGTCGGCTAGCGTACGTAGAAAAAGGTTGTGAATGCCGGATTGTGAAAGTTTGAATATGAGTCCTGTGTGCCATACCTTGTCAAACGCTTTGGTTACGTCGCGGAGAACTATGTCTGTTGTTTGATTATTGGCAAGGTTGATCGAGAGAGTTTCTATGAGTGTTGCTAGTGCGGTGTGCGTGCCCCTGTCCCTTCTGAATCCATGCTGTCTACTGTTGTATAAGTTATTGATGTTTAGGTGATTGGTTAGTCTGTTATTCAAAATTTTGTCTAGCAGTTTGCTGTGTATATCCAGCAGTGATATGGGCCTGTAATTTTGTACCTGTTTTTGTGATGTATGGGGTTTTGGTAGAAATATCATGTGCGCATGTTTGAGGCTGTCCGGAAAGTATCCAGCTGAAATTGAGTTATTAAATATGTATAAGAGATATGTTATCATGTTTAACGGTAATTTTTTTATTTGAAGGGTGGTTATTCCAGTGGGGCCGGGCGCTTTCTGTTTGAAAGATCTTAAAGTTTGTTTTAGTTCCTCTATTGTTATTGGTGGGAAGTGGAGCTGATCCAGTCTATTAATGTTGCCTGTATGGAAAGGAATAATTTGATCTGTTATATTATTCATCTGCTCTTTTACTTCATTAATGTGGTCTATGTCAAAGTCCTCTTCATTGTCTTCCTCTGTAAAAATTTTCCTCCAGTGTTCTCTAAAAACCGGTTCCTTCTCTTGTGGTGAATGTAATTCCTTGTTTTGGTGATGCAGGTACGGAACTTTTTGTTTATTATTTGATCCTATCATGCGTTTGATTGAAGACCAGAAAATTTTTGGATCATCTTGAAGTTCTAATGCTTGGACTAGGGTTTCCCAAGTTTGCGTATATTCCTGTTGGTAGAGGGTTTGTAGTTGTCTCCTGAGACTGGTTAGTTGTCTATATAGTTCTATTGATGGCCCATTATTTTGAATGTATCCTTTCAAATGCTGGTATCTAACTTGGATTCCTAGTATTTCGGGAGTAGGTTTTATTCCGGGTATTATTCTGTGGTTCATTGAAGGAATTGCGATGTTAGTTGCTTCCTGAATGTGTTCGGTCCATTTATTTAAATGTTCATCTATTTCTTCTAAGGTTGGTTCGTCTTTCATGATTGGGTTTACTCTTGCTAGTTGTTCTCTATATATGACCCAGTTGGCTTTATGAAATTGTTTTCTCGGTTTGATTGGGATTTGGATTGGATTTGCTGAAATACTTGCGATAATCGGAATATGGTCTGATGGTGTAATTGGCCCAGGTCGTAGATGGATGTTGTGAAAGGCATTAGTGTTCTGTAGTACTATATCCGGTGCTGTGGTACTTCTATGCGTGATCATCGTGGGGAAGTACGGGCCTACATAAATGCATTTATGTCTTTCAATAAGGTAGTGTAAATGCTTCCCTCTATTGTTGTTGTGTGAGTGCCCTAAGGTTCTGTGTGCAGCATTGATATCGCCTATGAAATATACCGGATGTGGTCTATTGAATAAGGTATGAAAATCAACAAAATGAAGATAATCTACTCTTGGTGGTGTGTATGTAGTTCCTATTGTAATTGGTCCTTGGAGTGATTCGACTGTGACTGCTAGCATGTCTGAGTGAAAATTGTCATGGAGTTGAAATGAAATGTTTTTCTTAATTGCTATCCCTACTCCTGCATGTAGTTCGTTATTTTTATTTACATAGAATGTGTTGTAATTGAATATTTTTAGGTGGTTGTTTCCTGTCAAGCTGTGGGCATTAATGAGAATAATATCCGGGTCAATTTTATTGTAAATGTTTGCTAGGGAGATCCTATTGGTATTCCAAGACAGAACGTTATGTTGTATCACTATCAGATTTCGTAGGTTCATGTTGCGGAGGTAATTTTCTTAGGTTTTTTGATAGCTGTGAATATTGTTTGGTGCCTTGGGAATGCGATAAATTGTTCATTTGGAATTATGTTGATTTTTGTTCTGACAAATTGAACCCGCTTAGAGAAGATGTATTCCAGTAGTGTAGCTGATTTTATTTCCTGTACTGCGAATTTGAGACCTTTGTCGTTGTCCTTTTTTAGTTCTTGTATATACCAGTCAGAAGTAGGTTCATCTGGAATTGGCGATCGATCATTAAAGTTTCTGTATATCTTGATAGGGATGTTGTGTTTGTTGTCTATTGTTATTGTTGAATTTTCCATTTCGTCACTGATTCTTCTTTTTTGTCGTATTTCTGCTTCTTCACGTTCTTCTACTTGCGTGTCCATTGTTTCTTCTATTGAGTGGTGTTCCGGTGATGTTGGTTGTGGGTTTTCAATGTCGTTGTTTCCGTAGTAAAAGTTGAAAATGGCAGTTGAGTCTCGGTCGGGAAAAATTGTATCTATGTCAAAGTTGTCCTTGAGAGATTTGGAAAGTATTTCACTGAATTTTTTTGTTCTGTCAAGTGCGGCGATGTGTGCTTCTAGAATTAATGCAGTGAGTTTGATGTGCGTCTGGTTGGTCAGAGTTAGTGTGTGCTGTGGGGGATTGGTCTGTTGTATTGCTTGTTTAGCTATTTCTGCATAGGTGCTATTTGTGTGCTGTTGTTGTTTTTGTTGTTCCTCCTCACGTTTTTGTTTAATGATGTTTTTCCTGTATGGACAGCTAGCTGCAAGTGTTCTGTGGGGTCCTTGGCAGTTGAGGCATTGTTTAAGAGTATTTTCGCAATTTTGATATGTATGATCTTGGGCTGAGCATTCGGAGCAAAACTGAGATTTTTGTGTACACTGAAATGTTGGGTGGTCTTCGAACTTATAGCATTTATAACAAATCAAAATGTGTGTATATTCTTCTTGTTCGCACTGGTATGGGGTAATTTTAGTATGGAACATATAAAATCCATCTCTGAGAATTCGTTGGGCTGTTACGGTATCTGTAGTGACTATTTTCATTACGTGAGTGTAGTTTTTAATTTTGATGATGTCTGTGACTTTAATCCAGTTATTTTGGTTTTCTATTTCTACCTTGATTTCTTCTGATGGTCTCATTCCTATGTCGGAGTCTATTTGTCTCACGAATATTGTTCTTTTTGCTCTGAGGTCTGGAGGAATAACAGGAACTAAGTTGATTTTTTGGAAAGCTTGAATGGCCTTAGAAGATGATAATTTGTCAATGGAATTGGTGTCATCTGTCACGGCATAGAAACCAGTTTTGGTAGGAGATAGCCGGATAAGGGGAGCGTTGAGTTCCTTGAACGTAGTTTCGAATACTTTTGCTTTGTCTGTAGATTTAGAATTGTCAATTGTTTTCAGTTGAATCCGGAATGTTGGTGATTTAGATGTGCGATTGGTTGGAATTGATGAAGGAGGTTGATCCGGAGGATGGAAAACGGTCTGAGGCACAGAAGCCTGACCAGATCCGGTGGAAAAAGAGGCGGTCCGATTCCTTGAGATTGAACGAGACGGAGGCCGTAACATAGGGGTCCGGGGCGGTCGACTCACATGTCCACCTCGACCTACCCCCGCCCCCCTCCCCCGTTCAGGGGGGGGCATAGTATTAAAAACGCCGGCTTAAGGTTCACAATACACAATCCAACAGTGATCACCAAAAAATGCAATAAAAGAAAAACAAAGCAAACACAGATCGAAAGAAATAGAAAGTAGGCAATCCCCCCTACTTGGCTTCAAAGACTTCCCCCACCTCCCAGTACCAAAGTAATAATCAGAACTTTACCTAGTACTGACTCCAAGCTCCAAAGCAGGCCAAGCACTTCTCCAAGCAGTGAGTTCGCAGCAGAGAGAGAGAGCATCCACTCAGTACGGTAACTGGAGTGACATTTCGCACGGGGGGGGGCGATGCCATTAGGAAAGAGAGGAAAAGGAGAGAGTTCGGCACAGAGTGTGCCAGAAGAAACAGAAGGCGAAAGGGAAGAGGATAGTAGGAGAGGGAAGAGACGCGGAAAAAAGCGCATAATTTGGTGATCCTGTTGACTTAATTTTAAATATAAGGTTTCCCTGGGGTATGAGATAAGGGAACCTTTCAAGGCTTTGTATGTACAAATTATCAAGTTCTAAGGTGCCGATGTGGCTATTACCTAATATATAGGTAAGGTGTAATTATATATACATATTACCCTTATTTTACATAATGGCTGTGTTATATCTACAAGGTAATCTCATGCAACCATCCCCAACCGACTAATCCGCAAAAAAGTTAGCTATATTACACATTTACACAGATTTAAGAATAGTTTACATAAAGGTATGTATGACGATTGCGGTGGTTATTTTAAACTAACATTAATAATGTACACATATACAAATATACATTTTTTTTTTTTTTTTTTTTGTTTTTTTTTTTTTGCATGATTCTCATAATTTTTTTTTTTTTTTTTTTATTTATTTTTTTTTTTTATTATTTTTTGTTTGAATTTTTTTTATTTTTTTATTTTTATTTTTTTTTTTTAATTTTTTTTTTTTTTTTTTTTTTTTTTTTTTTTTTTTTTTTTTTTTAATATATGTGCACAAGTTTAGGAGTATATTACATAAAGATATGTATGATGATTGCTATGAATATTTACAAATTGATGATTTACATATACATATAACTACTGTACATACTCATACATACACGTGCATATGTATTGGGTAGAATATATCTAATTTTTTTTTTTTTTTTTTTTTTTTTTTTTTTTTTTTTTTTTCATATTCCACTCAATAACATATATACAAGTTTGGAAATATTTTACAGATAGAAATGTGTGATTGCTATGAATATTTCCAAATTGTCAATATACAATTAAACTATACGAAATATACATATATATCTTCATAAGATTTTTTTTTTTTTTTTTTTTTTTTTTTTTTTTTTTTTTTCTTTTTTTTTTTTTTTTTTTTTACAATATTTACAAAAGCCCCTGTGTAGCCTTGTTACCGGCGTATCCACCACATGTCCCTCCCGGGACGCTCCACCTCAAAAATGGACATAAACATGTAAGGTTGGCGTCTGATATTTTACTGAAAGGTTATGAATATGTTGTGTGTAAGGACGAAATGATCAATGATTATTTGGAGGGTGACTACTTAGTGTTGGTTGAAAATTGAGTTTGTGGTTTGGGGTTTTGGCTTCCCGCCCGTGGGGGGAAGACCGTTCCGTCCGCTCGCCAAAACCCCAAAAAAACAAAGTAAATAAGTAATTGAAAATTGTTACGGTCTTCCCCATTGATTGCTGATGAAAATTTATTACAAGTATCTTGGTTCCGGAGGAGGTCCTAATGCTGGAAGTTTGGAGCTCTTAAAGCGTGAATTTTGGGTATTGGCTGTATCTTCTGGAAATGTCAGCTGTTGAAATAGGTCTTGGTCAAACTGTTGTAAATTATCCCATATTCTTTTGGCATGATTGTGAAGCAGAAGGTTTATAGGAGGTAAGTCGACTTGATGATGGAGTGATAAAGAAGAGATACGGTCCATGCGTGTTGTATTGGTGATGAATCGGAGTGCTCTGTTTTGGACTTTTTGTAGCTTGGAAATGGCAGTTGGAGACAATGTGTGGAGTGGGATAGCTGGATAGATGAGTGCTGATCTGACGAATGATAGGTATAATTTGCGTTTTGTTATCTGTGAAAGGTGCATAAATCTGAACAGTTTGCTCAAGTTGCTGAATCCTATCGCCTGTCGAGTTGTTATTTGAGGTGAAAATCCGTGTGTTGAAAAGTTTAGACCTAGAATTTTGCCTTTGTTGGAGTATGGAAAATGTTGATCATCTATAAAGATGTCTGCGGTTTTGATTCTGCTGATTGGAATTATCTTAAATTTTTTGACGTTGGTGGAAATTTTCCACCTGGCTTCGAAATTGTTAATTTTTTGTATGGCATGCTGTGTTTGTTGTGCTGCAAAGTTCGGAGTGTAACGGCCAGCAGAAATTTGGGTGATGTCGTCGGCAAAGCATATGTAATCAGTATTGGGTATTGGTTCCGGAATGTCATGAGTATAGAAACTATATAATGTCGGCGATAAACAAGCTCCCTGAGGTACCCCAGTTTGCAGTATAAATGATGGACCTATGAAATTCCCTATTCTTATTGATGCGCTCCTGTCTGTTAAGTAGTCGGCCAGTGTCCGTAAAAATAATGGATGAATTCCAGATTGTGAGAGTTTGAATATCAATCCTAAATGCCATACCTTATCAAAAGCCTTGGTCACATCTCTGAGAACTATGTCTATGGCAAATTTATTGGCTAGATTTATTGCTAGTGTTTCGGTAAACGTTGCCAAGGCGGTGTGGGTTCCCCTACATCTCCTAAACCCATGCTGTCTATTGTTGTATAAGTTGTTAATGGTCATATGGTTTGTAAGTCTATTGTTGAGTATCTTGTCTTTGCCATGGATGTCTAATAGAGATATTGGTCGGTAGTTCTGCACCTGTTTTTGAGACGTAAGGGGTTTTGGGAGAAAGATCATAATGGCGTGTTTGAGACTGTCTGGGAAGTAGCCTGCTGAGATGGAGTTATTGAAGATATTTAACAAGTATTGTAACATATTAATCGGTAGGTTTTTAATTTGAAGGGTAGTTATGCCAGTTGGACCTGGAGCTTTCTGCTTGAAAGATCTCAATGTCTGTTTTAACTCATCTATTGTTATAGGGGGGAAATGAAGTTGGTCAAGTCTGTTGGTATTTCCGGTATGAAATGGTATTATTTGCTCTGATATATTGGTCATGTGTTCCTTTACTGCATTGATGTGGTCTGAGTCAAATTCTTCGTCGTCATCTGTCTCGGTAAAAATATTTTCCCAGTGCTGTCTGAATACTATTTCCTTTTCTTGCGGAGTGTGTAATTCTTTTTTGTTATGAATTAGGTATGGGATTGTTTGTTTGTTATTGTAGCCTATCATTCTCTTAATTGACGACCAGAATATCTTAGGATCTTCCTGCAATTCTAATGATTGAACTAGAGTATTCCAAGTTTGTGCATATGCCTGTTTGTATAGGTTTAGTATTTGCCGTCTGAGATTGATGAGAAGTCTATAGAGTTCTCTGTTTGTTCCGTTGATGTGAATATAATCTATTGTATGTTGGTATCTGACTTGAGTACGGAGTATTTCGGGTGTAGGTTTTATTCCGGGGATAGTTCTATGGGTTATATTTGGAATGGCAGTTTCTGTGGCTCTGTGAATATGCTCAGTCCACTTCTCCAGATGATCATCTATTTCCTCCAACGTTGGTTCTTCTTGCATATCGGGGGATACCACGGCTAGTTGTTCTCTGTACTTCCTCCAATCTGCTCTATGATATTGGTTCCTTGGTTTGATGGGAATCTGAATCGGGTTTGCTGTTATGGTTGCTATTATAGGGATATGGTCAGAAGGTGTTACAGGTCCTGGTTGAAAAAAGATATTATGGTAGGCTAGTAGGTTCTGTAGAGCAATGTCTGGTGTAGATGTGCTTCTGTGGGTGATCATTGTGGGAAAGTATGGACCTACGTGTATACATTTTTGTCTCTCTATCATGTAGTGAAGATGGTTTCCTCTTCTGTTGTTGTGTGAGTTTCCTATGGTTCTATGGGATGCATTGATGTCGCCTATGAAATATACCGGGTTTGGTCTGTTGAATAATGTGTGGAAATCTGCAAAGTGAAGGTAATCGACTCTCGGTGGGGTGTAAGTTGTGCCTATTGTAAGTGGTCCTTGAAGTGTTTCGACGGTGACTGCCATCATGTCTGAGTAGAAATTGTCATGAAGTCTGTATGGAATGTTCTTTTTTATTGCAATTGCAGCCCCTGCATGTTGTTCATTTGTCTTGTTTACGTAAAAAGTATTGTAGTTGAAAATTTTCATATGTTTATCTCCTGTTAGGCTGTGAGCGTTTATTAGAATTATGTCAGGATCTATGTGGTTGTATATGTTGGTTAGGGCTATTTTGTTAGTGTTCCAGCACTGTACGTTGTGTTGCACTACTGTCAATTTGCTTAGATTCATTTTGTAGGGGGAATATTTTTAGGTTTTTTGGTTGCTGTGATCATTGACTGGTGTCTGGGTAACGCTATGAATTGTTCGTGTGGTATTATATTTATTTTGATCCGGGTGAATTGGACTCTTTTTGCAAATATGTATTCCATTAGTGTCGCTGATCTCATTTCCTGCACTGAGAATTTTAACCCGCTTCCGTTGTCTTTCTTTAGCTCAGATATGTACCAGTCTGCGTCTGGTTCTTCTGGTATTGTTGATCGGTCCTGAAAGTTGCGGTACAGTTTAATGGGGTGGCTATGTTTCTTGTCTATGACTATTGTTGAATTCTCTGTTTCCTCGCTGATCCTCCTCTTGTGTCTAAGGTCGGTCTCTATATCAAATTCTGTTTCTGTTTGAGTATCCATGGTTTCTTCCACTAGGTGGTGTTCAGGAGGAGTTGCTTGTGTGGTTGGTGTTTCATTGTTACTATAATAAAAGTTGAAAATAGCAGTCGAGTCTCGGTCTGGGAAAGTTGTATCTATGTTAAAGTTGTCTTTGAGGGATTGGGACAGAATATTGCCAAATTTCTTTGTTCTGTCTAATGCTGCTATGTGTGCCTCTAGTATTAAGGCTGTAAGTTTAATATGCGTATGGTTGGTGAGGGTTAGGGTGTGTTGCGGTGGATTTGTCTGTTGGATTGCTTGTTTGGCTATTTCAGCGTAAGTACTATTAGTTTGTTGCTGTTTTTTCAACTGTTCCTCTTCCCGTTTTAGTTTAACGATGTTTTTTCTGTACGGACAGCTGGCTGCGAGTGTTCTATGTGGTCCTTGGCAGTTTAGGCATTGTTTCAGAGTGTTAGTGCAGTTTTGATATGTGTGTTCCTGGGATGAACACTCAGAACAGAACTGGGAACTTTGTGTGCATTGAAAGGTGGGGTGATCTTCGAACTTGTAACATTTATAGCAAATCAAGATGTGGGTGTACTCTTCCTGTTCGCATTGGTGGGATGTGATTTTTGTATGGAACATATAAAACCCGTCTCTGAGTATCCTTTGCGCTGTTACTGTGTCTGTTGTCACTATTTTTAGCAGGTGGGTGTAATTTTTTATTTTGATTATGTCTGTTACTTTTAACCAATTGTTTTGATTTTCAATCTCATTTTTTATTTCGTCTGTAGGTCTCACACCAATATCAGAGTCAATTTGTCGAACGAATATGGTCCTTTTAGCTCTCAAGTCAGGTGGTATTGCCGGAACCAGGTTTAATTTTTCAAATACTTGGGTGGCCTTAGGAGATGTTAGTTTATCTACTGCATTGGTATCATCAGTCACAGCATAGAATCCGTTTTTGGTGCTTGTTAGCCGGATGAGGGGGGCATTCAGTTCTTTAAAAGTGGCTTCGAAGATTTTTGCTTTGTCTGTCTGTTTGGAGGTGTCAATGGTCTTAAGTTGGACACGATATGTTGGTGTTTTAGTTGGTCGAGGATTCGGAAAGGAGGCTGTCAGCGGTTCTGGAGGGTGTAAGATAGTCGGTGGCGCAGAAGCCGGCCCTGACTTTCCAGAAAAGGAATCGGATCTAGTCCGTGAGGTGGAACGGCCCGAAGGCTGGAGAAAAGGGGCACGGGGTGGTCGACTACCCGCACCGACTTTCGGCGCTAGTAATAAGTAGACCGAGAAGGGCTTGCAGGCAGCACCTCACCTCTCGGACGGCAGGCGACTGGCCCAGCGAGTGCAGCCGCTTGACCAATGAGAGAGCGAGCTCGGGACAGCGGTGCTCTCCGAACGTATATATTCGCGTGATGGAGTGCTGGCCGCGCATAATCGTACTCTGTAGCGTAAGCGCTGCTTGTTCGAAAGTTGTTTGCGTACGTACGACTCTACTACTCATCATGTCCGGCCGCGGTAAGGGAGGCAAAGTTAAGGGAAAGTCGAAGTCGCGCTCTTCTCGGGCTGGACTTCAGTTCCCCGTAGGAAGGATCCACCGTCTCCTGCGCAAGGGCAACTACGCGGAGCGTGTAGGAGCCGGAGCTCCCGTGTACTTGGCGGCAGTCATGGAATACCTCGCTGCTGAAGTTCTTGAGCTCGCTGGAAACGCTGCCCGCGATAACAAGAAGACCCGAATCATTCCTCGTCACTTGCAGCTCGCTATCCGTAACGACGAAGAACTGAACAAGCTCCTCTCGGGAGTGACCATTGCCCAGGGAGGTGTTCTGCCCAACATCCAGGCAGTTCTCCTGCCCAAGAAAACCGAGAAGAAGTAAACTTGTCTTCTCGCTCGGAAGCGCTTCCTTCCAAACAAGGCTCCTCTAGGAGCCACATTCGTGTTCGGGAAAGATATTTCAAAGTCTGTCTGAATTGGTATGAGCGTCTTTTTATTATCGTCATTAATTGTCGTGCGAGTTCGGTCCGAGCAACACTCGATAGGCATTGTTCGCTTGTCACTCCTCAGAGCATAGGCGCTCGTTTTCTTATTCGGCAGCTGCTGTAAAATTCGACTAGACCACCACGTGCTGCTGTGCTTTGGAGGCGTTGCGAATGTCGAGCGTCAGCAGCCGAATCAATAGTTGCGCTAGCTACTGCGACGACGAGGATGTGTTGCAAAGTACGCAAATATATTTTGCTTCCCTTCCCAGGGCGCAGAGCACGTCCGTCAAGGCTGATGATAACATGTGAAGTCGAGGTGGCAGTAGTGTCGCTCGCCGTGCAATATAACGTTTATCCTCATCCAGTTCATTTCTCGATGCGCATTCGAATTATAGCGCGAAAATGTTTTGGTAATTCTATTGAAGCTCGCGAGGCCTGAGCCGAGCTAATGCGAAATTATTTGACTATGGGCGCGTGAGACAATTCAAGGGCGTTGTTTGAACGCGCGTCACGCATGGCGCGAAAGATTCGGGGCCTCCAGCAAAATCAGGGTCAGGACTGAGTGCCATGTGCAAAATATCCGGTTAGATTAGGCAAAGGTTGAATAATTTCGGTGATTCGTGCTAAACAAAGAAAGAAAGCAAATTGTCCAAGACGCGTTTTCAGCTAGTGTTGCATGGAGTACATCTCGAGACCGACGCGGCGGCGCCATGCTTCAACGGTCGTTTAGCGGCGGCACACTGCCACCTCATGTATCGTTTCTCGAGCTGAATTTCAGCGAAAAAGAAAACTTTCGTGCCCCACGAAATTGGACGGAAGCCGCTTGGACTTGACGAGAGGGGTCGGTCGGTCACTCGCTGCGTTCTCAGCAATTCGCTGTGACTGCCTGCCAGGCTGGAATATAGCGTGTGCATTGTGCGGTAGAGCAGTCAATTGCAGCAAGGCCTAATCTGCAATGACCGCTTCGGAGAGAGCGAAAGTGTTTAGTTTCCTATCGGAAGTTCAGTGATTGCACCCGTCGAGGCATCATCGAACACACACATTGAGTTTGCTCCTCGAGCTATTCCATCTGCAACGACGGGCATGTGAGGAGTGAGGATAACAAAAAAAAATGGCATTCCAAGCACCAAGCACTTCCTCTTGGCGTGCTCGGTGTAGGTGACGGCGTCACGGATGACATTCTCGAGGAATACCTTGAGCACTCCGCGAGTCTCTTCATAGATGAGACCAGAGATACGCTTGACACCTCCACGGCGAGCCAGACGACGAATTGCAGGCTTGGTGATACCCTGGATGTTATCACGCAAAACCTTGCGATGACGCTTGGCTCCCCCCTTTCCGAGGCCCTTGCCACCCTTTCCACGTCCGGTCATGATGTCGATGGAGCTCGAGCTGGTTGCGATAGATAACGGAGAAGCGCGGTACCTATAGTACGAATGCAACTCGCGCAAAACGACGACAGACCTATGCACGGTGTGCTTGCGCGCCACCGCCAACTTTGCCCAGTTTGCGTAGCATTTGTGCAGCTCCGAGCGCCACCCCAGTTCCAGCAATGCGCTAGCGAGCGAGCTGCGGGCGGGGCTGCGACGGGTTCCCTTGGTCGGACGCCTTCGCGCCGAACTGACTCTTGCGTCTCATCGGACTCTCGTGAATGCGCCGTGGATGGCTTGTGGCTCTCTTTGTGCGATTAATGTGCTTAAAAACAATTCTTTCTTCAGCTACCTAATTTTTCTATTTTTCTATTCTTTCTATTTGAAAGCTTAAGAGGTAGCTTAGTCGGATCGGAGTGTGGTTTTTGACCACCGGCCCCGGGGCAACCCCTCCGGGCCAGAGGTGAGAATTTTTTTCAACCATTGCCATTTTCATTTGTCTCCGTCATTCTATTCCGGTGATCTTGTGCATACTTGTTTAAATGTATTGATATTGTATAGTTTGCTGTGTTGATGTGTATAGTTTACTGTATTGATATTGTATAGTTAGGTGTATAAGTATTGTATTGTTTAATGTATTGGTATTGTACAGTTTAACGTATTTTCATTGTATAGTGTAATGTATCAGTACTGTACAGTTTAACGTATTTAATCTAGATTTCGCCAGTTAGGGACCTGATATCTCACTCAGTTGAACTGCTGCTAGGTGTGCCCTAAGTTGGTTCCTAATTGTGTGGTCGAGAGTTGTATATATTGTAGTATAATACTGTATATTGTATTGCAATTGTAATAAGGGTAGGGCTAGGCTTTTTCCGATATGCCTCCCCCAGATCGGGGGAGGGGAGCTGCTGCTGGGCGGGGAGGCTTGGGTGGCCGCCCCCCCAGGGCCCCTCTTCTTCCAAACCCTCGTTCTACTTCTAAAACTAGGGATGCCATTCCGGGGTCCCTCCCCATTAATCCTAGTAACCTTCCACCTACGGTACTCATTCCGCCAACTTCAAGCAGTGCCGCAACCGGTTCTGCACATAGAACCAAATCACCAACGTACAGAATACAACTTAAACTTATTGACAGTGCAAAGCCAGTAGATAAAACAAAAATTTTCGAAACGACCTTTAAAGACCTCAACGCTCCCCTTATTCGACTAACTCCCACCAAAACCGGTTTTTATGCAGTAACAGATGATGCCACTTCAGTTGACAAACTAACCTCTAGCAAAGCAATTAACGCATTTCAGAAGTTGAACATCATTCCGGCCATTCCCCCGGACCTAAGAGCAAAAAGATCTATTTTTGTTAGGCAAATAGACGGTGAAATAGGCTCAAGACCTGCAGAAGAAATAAAAGCAGAAATCCAGCAGCAAAATCCATGGCTATCAGTAACGGAAATAGTCAAAATAAAACAATACACTCATCTAATCAAACTGATAACTTCCGATACTACTACTGCACAAAGGATCCTCCGAGATGGTTTTTACATGTTCCACACCAAAATTACACCCTATCAATGTGAACAAGAGCAATATACACACATCCTCATCTGCTACAAATGCTATAAATACGAAGACCACCCAACAAACAAATGCACCCAACCATCTCAATACTGCTCAGAATGCTCCTCTCAAGAACACACTTACGATCAATGCACAAGCACGCTCAAGCAATGCCTCAACTGTAATGGACCTCATAGGACATTAGCATCAAGTTGCCCGTACAGAAAAAATGTAATTAAACAAAAAATCGAAAATGAAAAACATGAACAGCATCAGCAAACCCAAAACACCTATGCTGAAATTGCGAAACACGCAATTAAACAAACAAACCCCCCCGAACATACTCTCACACTAACTACAAAGACACATATAAAACTCACAGCACTCATATTGGAAGCACATATAGCAGCGCTCAATAGAACCCAAAAATTTGGTGACATTCTATCGCAATCCCTAAAAATGAATTACAATATTGACACCACCTTTCCAGATCGAGACTCTGCAGCAATTTTCAATTTCTATTACAAACCAGAATCAACCCCACAGGAAACGGAAACTGATCAGGAAAAAACGGTGGATGTGTCCCTGGAATGTGAGCAGGAGCATATGGAGGAGGCCATGGAAGCGGAGGCGAGATCAAAGCGTAGGATCAGTGATGACGTTGGAAATTCAAGCATAGTACTGGACAATAAGCACAACTTTAATATTAAACTCTACAGAAATTACCTCGACAACTCACCAATTCCAGAAAATCCCCCAACAGAATGGTATATCCAGGAACTCAATACAAAAGAAAATGACAAAGGATTAAAATTTACAGTTCAAGACATGAGATCGCAAACATTACTGGAATACATAAACAACAACAGGGTACAATTCACAAGAACTAAAATAAACATCATCCCACATGAGGACTTCACAAACCTTCCAACACACCAGTCACTAATAGCAGTCACTAAGAAACCCAAAAAATTAATTGCTCAAAAATGAATTTGAAGAAAATAACAATAATTCAACACAACGTACTATCTTGGAATACCAATAGAATCACTCTATCAAACATATATAATACACTGGACCCAGATATCATACTCATCAATAGTCACTGCCTCACAAACAATCAACCTCTCAAGATCTTCAATTACAATACATTCTATTCAAATAAGTTGAACGAAAATTACGCAGGCACCGCAATAGCTCTCAAGAAAAACATCTCATACAGACTTCACGATAATTTTCATTCAGATATGATGGCAGTAACAATAGACACGTTCCAAGGACCAATCACTATAGGCACTACTTATACACCCCCCAGAACGGACTACCTGCATTTCATAGACTTTCACACGCTTTTTAACAGACCTCATCCAACTTACTTTCTTGGTGACATTAATGCAGCACACGATATAACAGGATACTCAAACTGGAATAATAGGGGGAAACATCTCTACTACCTAATCACCAGACACAAATGCACATACGTTGGACCATATTTTCCCACCAGAATAACTCATAATAGCGCCACCTCACCAGATATAGTCCTGCAGAACAAACAAGCTTACCACAATATCTTTCTGAAGCCGGGACCAATCACTCCATCAGATCACATTCCCATAATAGCAACAATATCGGCAAATCCAATACAAATTCCAATAAAACCTCGAAGACATTTTCATAAAGCAGATTGGCAAGCCTATAGACAGAAACTTTCAGCAGTCACACCCCCATTGAAACAGGACCCGACGCTTAAAGAAATAGATCATTATTTGGAAATGTGGACAAAACACGTATTGGACGCCACCAAAGCAACGATCCCACTCATCACTCACAGAATCATACCAGGAATCAAACCAACTCATGAAACCCTGCAATTACAAGCACAATACCAGCAAACAATGCAATATGTTTACACAAACGGCCCTTCCATAGAACTCAATAGACACCTGACCGCAATCAAAACCAAACTACAGGAAGCATACAAAAGAAAATATCATGAAACCTGGGAAGAACTAATTAAGAATCTTGAACTGCAGGAGGACCCGAAGGCATTCTGGTCATCCTGCAAGAGGATGATGGGGAACAACTCAAAACAAATAGTCCCATATATAGAAAACAATAAAATTCAATTACACACACCACAAGAAAAAGAACCTATTTTCAGAGAGCATTGGGAGGAAATATTTACCGAGCAGGACGAACCTTCTTTTGACAGAGAACATATTGAAGCAGTAAATAATCACATAAACAACATAGCACATTCGATTGTCCCTCACACAACAGGAAATATTAACAGACTTGATCCAATTCATTTTCCCCCTATATCATATGAAGAGCTACTGCACGCACTCAGATCATTTAAGCAGAAAGCACCAGGAATAACAGGCATAACCACTCTGCAACTAAAAAACCTCCCAAAAAACATGATACATTTTCTCATTTACATCTTCAACATGTCTATATCTGCAGGCTATTTCCCCGACAGCTTAAAACATGCAACAATGATTTTTTTACCGAAACCAAATTCATCCCTAAAACTAGTGCAGAATTATAGGCCGATCTCCCTCCTAGATGTACAAGGTAAATTACTAGACAAAATCCTAAACAACAGATTGACAAATTTTTTCACAATTCAGAACCTTTTCAACAGCAGGCAACATGGATTTAGATGCAACCGAGGAACTCACACGGCCCTAGCAACACTTCACGAAACTATATCAATCAAACTAGCACAAAAGTGTAAAATAGACATCTGTTTGAGAGACGTAAAGAAAGCATTTGACAAGGTGTGGCACTCTGGCGTGATCTTTAAATTATCACAAAAAAACCTTCCCCCTCTATTTTTACGGACTCTGAGCAACTACTTGAGCAATAGAACAGCAGCAATAAGAATAGCAAATTACATAGGACCCAAATTCGCATTGCACACCGGCGTACCCCAAGGAGCATGTTTATCCCCCACGCTTTACAGCTTCTACACCCACGATCTACCTCCTCCATTACCACATACGGATTATATATGTTTCGCAGACGACATCACCCAAATAACAGCCGGACAATACTCGTTGAGATTTGCAACATTAAGAACCAAAAAAGCAATAGAACAGATCAATTCATTCGAAAATAAATGGAAAATCCTAACCAACAGCAGTAAATTTGCCATTATTCCAATCAGTCGAAGGAAAACTCTCGATGTAATGATAAACAACCAAGTGATTCCATACACAAATAGAGGCAAAGTTTTAGGACTAAATATAACGTCACAAGGCATTTCATCTCAGGCTTCCATTAGACAAGCAATAGCGTACAAAAACCTAAACAGAATTCTCCGTTTCACTCATCTGTCCACAAAAACGAAATTAAAACTCTACATGGCCTACGTAAGATCACCACTAATATACCCGGTTATACCATTACACACAGCATCAGCATCATCAATATCCAAACTGCAGAAGGTTCAAAACAAAGCTCTCAGATTCATCACAGGCAACACACTAATAGACGCAATACCATCTGAATATATGCACATACAACTAAAGGTCCCTCCCATCAATATACTGTTGCATGAGCACGCAAACAAAATCTGGAACAATATGCAGCAATTTGACCCTGATCTGTATACTAGTCTAACCTTCCCACCAGACCTCATCTCAGAACAAAACTCCAGATTCAAAAGCTCAAGGTTACTCGCAATGGCCCCTCCTCCCCCCCCAAAGTTTAATTGAACCACCAATATTTAACAAACATATCTATACGAAAAACCTACAAATTCTAAAACCTCTTCGGAGGAAGAGGGGGAAGACCAAAATACTTTCATTTACATTTATTTTTGTTTTTCTGGGGTTTTGGCGAGCGGTAGGACGGTCTTCCCCCCCATGGGTGGGAAGCCGAAACCCCAGACATTTCACTTCAGTTCAATCGCACTGACAAAAGAATGTTTTTCATTAATTATTTTTCATTACTTTAAAAGTTCTTAATTCCTGTTTACTTGGACCTCTAATCAGTCAATAGCCTTTCTGTAAAAAAAAGGTATGTAGTGTTAAGTGCAGGGCTGCAAAATTGTATCTAGGTGTATATAATGTATGATGTGCATAGACGCTATAATTGTATATATGTTGAGAACAATAATTAACTTAAAATGTATGTATATATGTAGGTAGGTATGGTAGGTGGAATTAGCATAAGAATAGATAAAACTTGTAATTAAGATAGTGTATAGGTAAAACTCATACATCAATTATAGGCACTAGATGATGTACATGTGTAGATATTAAACTGTTTATACCGTTGCTTAATAACTAAATAGGCCTAGGTCATAGTTCAGTACCACGAATGAAATTTCAGGTAATGCTTACTGTGTAGGTAAGATAAGCGTAATTGTTTAGATAGCTAGAATGTAGTGCAAAAAAAAAAAGAAAAAAAAAAAAAAAAAAAAAAAAAAAAATATATTAAAAAAAAAAAAAAAATGAAAAAAAAAAAAAAAAATAAAAAAAAATAAAAAAAAAATAAATAAAAAAATAAAATAAAAATATATTGAAAAAAAAAAAAAAAAAAAAAAAAAATTATCCATAATAATGATGTATATATGCATATTGGTGTGCATGAGTATCGTCGGGTGCGTGTGTATGTGGGTGCTTGAGTATGAGATGTATATAACTATTTGTGTGTTCTTGTGGTGTGTGGTATGTATATATGTACAAAAAAAAAAAAAAAAAAAAAAAAAAAAAAGAAAAAAAAAATAGTGGGTGCGTGTCGGGTATGAATGTGTGTATATGTATGTAAAGTTGTAAATATGCATATATATAAAAAAAAAAAAAAAAAAAAAAAAAAAAAAATAAATAAATAAATAAAATCAAAAATGAAAAAAAAAAATACAAAAAAAAATTAAAAAAAAAATTAAAAAAAAAAAAAAAAAAATTAGATAAAAAAAAAAAAAAAAAAAAAAAAAATAAATATATATGTATATGTTAGTATATAGTATAGGTGTATATAGTGTATGTATATAGGGTAGTGTAGATGAGCACAAGTTGCCTGAGCTTAAATCTAAATTCACTTCATGTACGGATTGCTGATGTCGCCCTCTACCGTGCATTTAATAATACAATAGAGCAAAGTAGACGCGGCACAATAGAAAACATGAATCATTTTTTAGCATAAAAAGCCCTGATGGGTACTTTTCCCTTTTTATATTAACTAATTAGCAGTATAAAGAACACAAGATGCACAAGATCACCTAATTATGCGTTAAGCGCCTTTTTCTTCTTCCACTATCCCTTTCCTTTTCTCTCCTCCTATTTCTCTTCTGGCACACTCTGTGCCAAACTCTAATTCTCTTCGCTTCTTTCCTATTGTCACCGCCCCCCCCCCCCCCCCTTGCGTCTCATCGCTCGCGCTCGAAACTGTCGCTGAAATGGCTCGCACCAAGCAAACTGCCCGCAAATCTACCGGAGGAAAGGCTCCTCGCAAGCAGCTTGCCACCAAGGCTGCACGCAAATCTGCCCCCGCCACCGGGGGCGTGAAGAAGCCTCACAGGTACAGGCCCGGTACCGTGGCTCTTCGTGAAATCCGTCGTTACCAGAAGAGCACCGAACTGCTCATCCGCAAGCTGCCCTTCCAGCGTCTTGTTCGTGAAATCGCCCAAGATTTCAAGACTGACTTGCGATTCCAGTCCTCGGCTGTCATGGCCCTGCAGGAAGCATCCGAAGCCTACCTCGTCGGTCTCTTCGAAGACACCAACTTGTGCGCAATCCACGCCAAGCGTGTCACCATCATGCCCAAGGATATCCAGCTTGCCCGCCGGATCCGTGGAGAACGCGCTTAATTCAATAGCACGTTATTCCGCGCATCGAGAGCCACAACCTCCTCTCGGCTAGTCTCTAACCGGCCCTTTACAGGGCCACTCCACCCCTCCCAAAAAAGACGTTCACTGGTCAATGAGATAAATGCGTTCGTTGAAAAACGAGTTACCTGTTATTCAAGACTATGTAGTGTAGACAAAAAAAATAGAGAGGATTCGATAGTTCCCTTAAAATGAGGAGCACGACAGAGAAAAGTACATGCATCCTAATAGTAGCACCCGCGATTAAAAATATTCATGTACTTGTGAGCACTGGTCAGACTCGTATCACAGATACGGACGGACGGGCATCCTCTTAAGAGAGAGACGGAGCAACCAATTTGATGCGTTCATTCAACGTGATCCCCACTGCAATTACGTCCGAGAAATTACGCTCAAAAAATGAACTCATTCATAAATTAAACGAAACGACACCTGGCGTTTTATTTTACGAAATGGTATTCATTGATTGATTATTTCGTGCGTTCAATCAACCCTAGTTGAACTAGGGTCAACCTTGAAACTTCATGGGCACATTCCAAGGGGCACAAAATCGAGAACGGCCTCAGGAGGGAAAATCTAGAAAGTCGGAGAGTGAGTGATAGCGATAGAACGCCTAGTACATACTTTAAAAATTATTGGGTTCAACACTCTGACTATTTATTACCCATTGGTGCGGATGAGTACCTACCACTAAGTAAATAGCCCATTCACCTACAGCTGTGAACCAAATGCATCCCAATTGTTTTTCTGCCTACTCGTCAGGGTAGACAATGGCGTACGAGATAACATCATATAATAATACGAATAACCGCTGCTGCTCCCGTCATCACGACTTCACCGAAAGAGTTTTGAGTCAACAGGGTTACCAGCTACCCTTTCTCAATTCGAACGTGACACTTCAACGTTTTCGTAATTTTGACCGCCTATGATTTTGTTCATTTACTAAATATTATGCACAGAATTCAGTTTCTTAATTTTCACCCAGATTGGGGTCTTGACACCGATTGACTGCCAAGCATTGACGATAGTACGTGACAGCATTCAGGCTTTAGATTCAAGGAAGGAGAGGGTTACCAGCGCCTCTTTTTCTACGGTTTAATAACATCAACCTCCCAAGTGTATACATACATACAGACATGTATATATGTATATATATATATATATATACACATTTACATAGTTTTATATATATATATGAAAATCGATATATACACATATATATATATATATCATTGTATATATAAGAGAAAATTTTTGTGTGCGTCTGAGAGTCGTGCATCGGCGCGTATAAACGAAATCCATTTCGATACTGATTTCCCGAATGGAGTATAGCTTACATGTGTAAAAACATTAATAATTATGGTAATGATCAAAACAAGCGTCGCAGTTCCCGCCATTCGATTGCTGGCCGAATGAAGCGGTAAGTTTGGAATCAGAAGGGTTACCAGCTACCCTTTTTCTGCGTTATGTTGATTTCACCGTCATTGGATGTCGTCCTTTCGATAAATCGTATGCACAGAACTCAGTTTCTTAATTATTGATCCAGATTGGGGCCTTTACGCGAATTAGCTGCCGAACAGTGACGATACCACTTGACAGCATTCAGTTTTTAGATTCAAGTAAGGAGAGCGCTTCCAGCTTCCCGTTTTCTATGTTCTACGGAATGTTTACATTGAGTAAAGTCATGAGAGTCATTTCAAGATGAATTAACACGAATCATTATGTGTTTCTGTATAGAATATGTTCTTCTTTCATGACGATTTCGTTGTGTGTGTAGACCTGAATAGTTTTTCCATCAGAAATTCCGTAAGAATTAAGTGAATGAGTGCTGCTCCCACGGCTTGAGCAAAAATTAAACCGAAATAATATGGCGTCATGCATCAGCTGTTTTCAGTGATGCCTGTTTGACATCAATAATAGCTTCAACGCATGGTTTATATTGAATAATTTGTGATAAAATCGGTGGTTGAAAACGACAGAGAAGCTCAGCAAAGAGGAATGCATAAAATTGCTCGTAACTACGTTAATCGAACTTGAATCTGTTCAAAATTTTGGTGTCGTCAAACCCGTGTTACGCTACATTCCATGTCGAAATGACCCTTTCACGCAGTAACGTACAATTCAAATTCTAGTGAGAATTTTAAAAATCTAAGAAACGCGAAAATGTGAATTGAATTTTTACACATTTCAGAAGTTCACTTCTTGCATTTTTAATTTGCGCAGCTATTTCCGCAAATTCTATCAAAGTTTTTTATGTGTCTGGAGAAACGTCATTTAGCATAGAATTCAGTGGTTTTTCAACCTATCCTATCAAAATATTCCAGACTATGTGGTGTACGTGAGCCGCTATGAGTGACGGGATTCGACAGTTTATTTGAATAAGTCTCAATACGTGGATGGCAGACAAATACATGCATCCCAATAGTAGCACCCGCGATTGAAAGGTTCATGTACTTGTGCACTGGTCAAGCTCGTATCAGAGATACGGACGGGCATTAAGCATCCTTTTAGGGGCGGGAAAGAGAGACCATTGCAGCAACGTAGGAAAAATTACCCTCAAAAGAGGAATTTATTGATGAATTTAAGGAGACACACCTGGCGTTTCATTACACAAAAAAGCATTGCTTGATTACTGCGCGAGTTCGTCGCGTTCAATCAACGATATATGTATGGTTTTCATCACGTTGCAACCTTGAGACTCCGTGGGCTCGTTCCAAGGTGAGTCGAGAGCGGCCTCAAGGGGGAACATTTAGACACCCGGAGAGTGAGAGAGAAGGCCTAGTACATGCTACATTAGGAATTCAAAAACGAAGAAAGCACCGCATATTGAAATCACATTTAATAGAGATTTCACGAACTATGATTTGAAAACAAGTCAGTTCTATGAAACGTTTCAGTACGTGGTGCTTTGTTCGTTTTCGAATCCCTAATGTTCATTCGCCCTACGAAGGGTAACTTGCCTGACCTTTTTAATAAATAAAAAAAACATACTATATTAGGTTCGACACGCTGTAAACTGTCCATTCAGCTGCCGGTACCAACGAAATGCATTGAAATTATTTCCCTTATTCCTTATTCAAATTATTTCACGGCCAGCGAGTTAAGTAATCAAAATGATATATAATTTTACGATGACCGTAGCAGCAGCTTCTGCCATCGCGAGTTCACAGAAAGAGTGAGTTTTTAGTAAACAGTTTGCGTGTGAGAGTGGTGCATCTGAGTTGAAACGAAGTTGAATTTCGATCAACACCAATTTCAAGAATGGAGCATAGCATACGTGTGTAATAATATTTCTGGTCGCAGTAACAATTTTTGTAACGATAGGAATACTCCTCGCAGCCCCACGCCATATGAATGCCTGCCGAAACAGTAAGTTTTAATTCAAGAGAATTACCAGCTACCCTTGTTCTACGTGTTTGTTATTTTACTGTCGTAGGATGTCGTTCGTCTTATAAATGATATGCCTGGAATTCAGTTGCTTATCAATTCGCCCAGATTGGGGCCTTTACACCAATTAACTGCCGAACACTGACGATTGCACGTGATGGCATGAAAAGTTCAGTTGAGGCAGAGAAAAGAGAGTTACCAGCCACCTTTTATCAATTCTGAGAAGACATTTCTTTGCTTCTGTATAGTTTTAACCTCTTATGATGATGTTCATTCGATAAATATTATGCATAGAACTCAGTTTCTATAATTGTCGAAACAGATTGGGGCCTTAACGCGAATTAACTGCCAAACATTGGCAATAGCACGCTCGTTCGTTCATTCATGAGCTTATGCACGGCCCATATCGTCTTGAATTGTTTCAGAGAAGCGCAGGCTTGCAATAGTTAAGAAGACTAATCTAGAAGAAATGTTGGGGTGGAATCACTCAAGTAAGGACACCTCGTTATTCCTGAAAAACCGTCGAATCCTGAACGACCAACGAGCACCTGAAATCTTTCGTTACTTCGAGACGTTTTCTTATATACATATTTATATATATAAATAAGTGATATCTCCATGTATACATATATATATATATATATGTATGTATGTATGTATGTGAGCAAATTTTTGTGTTCGTCTGAGAGTGGTGCGTCAGCGCGTATGAAAGAAATCCATTTCGATACTGATTTCCCGAATGGAGTATAGCTCACATGTTTAATAACATTAATAATTATTGTAATGATCAAAACAAGCGTCGCAGTTCCCGCCATTCGATTGCTAGCCGAAAGAAGAGGTAAGTTTTGAATCAGAAGGGTTACCAGCTACCCATTTTTTGCGTTATGTTGATTTCACCGTCATGGGATGTCGTCCTTTCGATAAATCTTATGCACAGAACTCAGTTTCTTAATTATTGATCCAGATTGGGGCCTTTACGCGAATTAGCTGCCGAACATTGACGATACCACTTGAAAGCATTCAGTTTTTAGATTCAAGTAAGGAGAGCGCTACCAGCTACCCGTTTTCTATGTTCTACGGAATGTTTACATTTAGTAAAGTCATGAGAGTCATGTCAAGATGAATTAACACGAATCATTATGTGTTTGTGTATAGAATATATTCTTCTTTCATGACGATTTCGTTGTGTGTGTAGACCTGCATAGTTTTGCATCAGAAATTCCGTAAGAATTAAGTGAATGAGTGCTGCTCCCACGGCTTGAGCAAAAATTAAACCGAAATAATATGGCGTCATGCATCAGCTGTTTTCAGTGATGCCTGTTTGACATCAATAATAGCTTCAACGCATGGTTTATATTGAATAATTTGTGATAAAATCGGTGGTTGAAAACGACAGAGAAGCTCAGCAAAGAGGAATGCATAAAATTGCTCGTAACTACGTTAATCGAACTTGAATCTGTTCAAAATTTTGGTGTCTTCAAACCCGTGTTACGCTACATTCCATGCCGAAATGACCCTTTCACGCAGTAACGTACAATTCAAATTCTAGTGAGAATTTTAAAAATCTAAGAAACGCGAAAATGTGAATTGAATTTTTAAACATTTCAGAAGTTCACTTCTTGCATTTTTAATTTGCGCAGCTATTTCCGCAAATTCTATCAAAGTTTCTTGTGTGTCTGGAAAAACATCATTTAGCATATAATTCAGTGGTTTTCCAACCTATCTTATCAAAATATTCCAGTCTATGTGGTGTTCGTGAGCCGCTATACGTGACGGGATTCGACAGTTTATTTGAATAAGTCTCAATACGTGGATGGCAGACAAAATACATGCATCCCGAAAGTAGCACCCGCGATTGAAATATTCATGTACTTGTGCACTGGTCAAGCTCGTATCACAGATACGGACGGGCAGTGAGCATCCTTTTAGGGGTGGGAAAGAGAGACCATTGCAGCAACGTAGGAAAAATTACGCTCAAAAGAGGAATTTATTGATGAATTTAAGGAGACACACCTGGCGTTTCATTACACAAAATAGCATTGCTTGATAACTGCGCGAGTTCGTCGCGTTCAATCAACGATATATGTACGGTTTTCATCACGTTGCAACCTTGAGACTCCGTGGGCTCGTTCCAAGGTGAGTCGAGAGCGGCCTCAAGGGGGAATATTTAGACACCCGGAGAGTGAGAGAGAAGGCCTAGTACATGCTACATTAGGAATTCAAAAACGAAGAAAGCACCACATATTGAAATCACATTTAACAATGATTTCACGAACTATGATTTGAAAACAAGTCAGTTCAATGAAACGTTTCAGTACGTGGTGCTTTGTTCTTTTTCGAATCCCTAATGATCATTCGCCCTACGAAGGGTAACTTGCCTGACCTTTTTATAAATAAAAAAACATACTTTATTAGGTTCGACACGCTGTAAACTGTCCATTCAGCTGCCGGTACCAACGAAATGCATTGAAATTATTTCCCTTATTCATTATTCAAATTATTTCACCGCCAGCGAGTTAAGTCATCAAAATGATATATAATTTTACGATGAACCGTAGCAGCAGCTTCTGCCATCGCGACTTCACAGAAAGAGTGAGTTTTGAGTAAACAGTTTGCGTGTGAGAGTGGTGCATCTGAGTTGAAACGAAGTTGAATTTCGATCGACACCAATTTCAAGAATGGAGCATAGCATAAGTGTGTAATAATTTTTATGGTCACAGTAACAATTATTGTAACGATAGGAATACTCCTCGCAGCCCCACGCCTTATGAATGCCTGCCGAAACAGTAAGTTTTAATTCAAGAGAATTACCAGCTACCCTTGTTCTACGTGTTTGTTATTTTACTGTCATAGGATGTCGTTCGTCTTATAAATGATATGCCTGGAATTCAGTTGCTTATCAATTCGCCCAGATTGGGGCCTTTACACCAATTAACTGCCGAACACTGACGATGGCACGTGATGGCCTGAAAAGTTCAGTTGAGACAAAGAAAAGGGAGTTACCAGCCACCCTTTATCAATTCTGAGAAGACATTTCTTTGCTTCTGTATCGTTTTAACCTCTTATGATGCTGTTCATTCGATAAATATTATGCATAGAACTCAGTTTCTATAATTATCGAAACAGATTGGGGCCTTAACGCGAATTAACTGCCAAACATTGGCAATAGCACGCTCGTTCGTTCATTCATGAGCTTATGCACGGCCCATATCGTCTTGAATTGTTTCAGAGGAGCGCAGGCTTGCAATAGTTAACAAGACTAATCTGGAAGAAATGTTAGGGTGTAATCACTCAAGTAAATCTTGGGTCATTAGAAGACTCGGCCGTGACACCTCGTTAATTCCTGAAAAACCGTCGAATCCTGAACGACCAACGAGCACCTGAACTCTTTCGTTACTTCGAGACGTTTTCTTAAATACATATATATATATATATATATATATATATATATAAGTGATATCTCCATGTATAAATATATATATATATATATATATAGATCAGACGCACACAAAAATTCTCTTTTATTTATACATATATATATATATATATATATATATATATATATAAATGTATGTATGTATATGAGCAAATTTTTGTGTGCGTCTGAGAGTGGTGCGACAGCGCGTATGAAAGAAATCCATTTCGATACTGATTTCCCGAATGGAGTGTAGCTTACATGTGTAATAACAATAATAATTATTGTAATGATCAAAACAAGCGTCGCAGTTCCCGCCATTCGATTGCTAGCCGGATGAAGAGGTAAGTTTTGAATCAGAAGGGTTACCAGCTACCCTTTTTCTGCATTATGTTGATTTCACCGTCATGGGATGTCGTCCTTTGGATAAATCTTATGCACAGAACTTAGTTTCTCAATTATTGATCCAGATTGGGGCCTTTACGCGAATTAGCTGCCGAAAATTGACGATACCACTTGACAGCATTCAGTTTTTAGATTCAAGTAAGGAGAGCGCTACCAGCTACCCGTTTTCTATGTTCTACGGAATGTTTACATTGAGTAAAGTCATGAGAGTCATGTCAAGATGAATTAACACGAATCCTTATGTGTTTGTGAATAGAATATATTCTTCTTTCATGACGATTTCGTTCTGTGTGTAGACCTGCATAGTTTTGCATCAGAAATTCCGTAAGAATTAAGTGAATGAGTGCTGCTCCCACGGCTTGAGCAAAAATTAAACCGAAATAAAATGGCGTCATGCATCAGCTGTTTTCAGTGATGCCTGTTTGACATCAATAATAGCTTCAATACATGGTTAATATTGAATAATTTGTGATAAAATCGGTGGTTGAAAACGACAGAGAAGCTCAGCAAAGAGGAATGCATAAAATTACTCGTAACTACGTTAATCGAACGTGAATCTGTTCAAAATTTTGATGTCGTCAAACCCATGTTATGCTACCTTCCATGCCGGAATGACCTTTTCACGCAGTAACGTACAATTTAAATTCTAGTGACAATTTTAAAAATCTAAGAAACGCGAAAATGTGAAATGAATTTATACACATTTCAGAAGTTCACTTCTTGCATTTTCAATTTGTGCAGCTATTCCCGCAAATTCTATCAAAGTTTCTTGTGTGTCTGGAAAAACATCATTTAGCATATAATTCAGTGGTTTTCCAACCTATCTTATCAAAATATTCCAGTCTATGTGGTGTTCGTGAGCCGCTATACGTGACGGGATTCGACAGTTTATTTGAATAAGTCTCAATACGTGGATGGCAGACAAAATACATGCATCCCGAAAGTAGCACCCGCGATTGAAATATTCATGTACTTGTGCACTGGTCAAGCTCGTATCACAGATACGGACGGGCAGTGAGCATCCTTTTAGGGGCGGGAAAGAGAGACCATTGCAGCAACGTAGGAAAAATTACGCTCAAAAGAGGAATTTATTGATGAATTTAAGGAGACACACCTGGCGTTTCATTACACAAAATAGCATTGCTTGATAACTGCGCGAGTTCGTCGCGTTCAATCAACGATATATGTACGGTTTTCATCACGTTGCAACCTTGAGACTCCGTGGGCTCGTTCCAAGGTGAGTCGAGAGCGGCCTCAAGGGGGAATATTTAGACACCCGGAGAGTGAGAGAGAAGGCCTAATACATGCTACATTAGGAATTCAAAAACGAAGAAAGCACCACATATTGAAATCACATTTAACAATGATTTCACGAACTATGATTTGAAAACAAGTCAGTTCAATGAAACGTTTCAGTACGTGGTGCTTTGTTCTTTTTCGAATCCCTAATGATCATTCGCCCTACGAAGGGTAACTTGCCTGACCTTTTTATAAATAAAAAAACATACTTTATTAGGTTCGACACGCTGTAAACTGTCCATTCAGCTGCCGGTACCAACGAAATGCATTGAAATTATTTCCCTTATTCATTATTCAAATTATTTCACCGCCAGCGAGTTAAGTCATCAAAATGATATATAATTTTACGATGAACCGTAGCAGCAGCTTCTGCCATCGCGACTTCACAGAAAGAGTGAGTTTTGAGTAAACAGTTTGCGTGTGAGAGTGGTGCATCTGAGTTGAAACGAAGTTGAATTTCGATCGACACCAATTTCAAGAATGGAGCATAGCATAAGTGTGTAATAATTTTTATGGTCACAGTAACAATTATTGTAACGATAGGAATACTCCTCGCAGCCCCACGCCTTATGAATGCCTGCCGAAACAGTAAGTTTTAATTCAAGAGAATTACCAGCTACCCTTGTTCTACGTGTTTGTTATTTTACTGTCATAGGATGTCGTTCGTCTTATAAATGATATGCCTGGAATTCAGTTGCTTATCAATTCGCCCAGATTGGGGCCTTTACACCAATTAACTGCCGAACACTGACGATGGCACGTGATGACCTGAAAAGTTCAGTTGAGACAGAGAAAAGGGAGTTACCAGCCACCCTTTATCAATTCTGAGAAGACATTTCTTTGCTTCTGTATCGTTTTAACCTCTTATGATGCTGTTCATTCGATAAATATTATGCATAGAACTCAGTTTCTATAATTATCGAAACAGATTGGGGCCTTAACGCGAATTAACTGCCAAACATTGGCAATAGCACGCTCGTTCGTTCATTCATGAGCTTATGCACGGCCCATATCGTCTTGAATTGTTTCAGAGGAGCGCAGGCTTGCAATAGTTAACAAGACTAATCTGGAAGAAATGTTAGGGTGTAATCACTCAAGTAAATCTTGGGTCATTAGAAGACTCGGCCGTGACACCTCGTTAATTCCTGAAAAACCGTCGAATCCTGAACGACCAACGAGCACTTGAACTCTTTCGTTACTTCGAGACGTTTTCTTAAATACGTATATATATATATATATATATATATATATATAAGTGATATCTCCATGTATAAATATATATATATATATATATAGATCAGACGCACACAAATATTCTCTTTTATTTATACATATATATATATATATATATATATATATATAAATGTATGTATGTATGTATATGAGCAAATTTTTGTGTGCGTCTGAGAGTGGTGCGTCAGCGCGTATGAAAGAAATCCATTTCGATACTGGTTTCCGGAATGGAGTATAGCTTACATGTGTAATAACCTTAATAATTATTGTAATGATCAAAACAAGCGTCGCAGTTCCCGCCATTCGATTGCTAGCCGGATGAAGAGGTAAGTTTTGAATCAGAAGGGTTACCAGCTACCCTTTTTCTGCATTATGTTGATTTCACCGTCATGGGATGTCGTCCTTTCGATAAATCTTATGCACAGAACTTAGTTTCTCAATTATTGATCCAGATTGGGGCCTTTACGCGAATTAGCTGCCGAACATTGACGATACCACTTGACAGCATTCAGTTTTTAGATTCAAGTAAGGAGAGCGCTACCAGCTACCCGTTTTCTATGTTCTACGGAATGTTTACATTGAGTAAAGTCATGAGAGTCATGTCAAGATGAATTAACACGAATCCTTATGTGTTTGTGTATAGAATATATTCTTCTTTCATGACGATTTCGTTCTGTGTGTAGACCTGCATAGTTTTGCATCAGAAATTCCGTAAGAATTAGGTGAATGAGTGCTGCTCCCACGGCTTGATCAAAAATTAAACCGAAATAAAATGGCGTCATGCATCAGCTGTTTTCAGTGATGCCTGTTTGACATCAATAATAGCTTCAATACATGGTTAATATTGAATAATTTGTGATAAAATCGGTGGTTGAAAACGACAGAGAAGCTCAGCAAAGAGGAATGCATAAAATTACTCGTAACTACGTTAATCGAACGTGAATCTGTTCAAAATTTTGATGTCGTCAAACCCATGTTATGCTACCTTCCATGCCGGAATGACCTTTTCACGCAGTAACGTACAATTTAAATTCTAGTGACAATTTTAAAAATCTAAGAAACGCGAAAATGTGAATTGAATTTATACACATTTCAGAAGTTCACTTCTTGCATTTTCAATTTGTGCAGCTATTCCCGCAAATTCTATCAAAGTTTCTTGTGTGTCTGGAAAAACATCATTTAGCATATAATTCAGTGTTTTTCCAACCTATCCTATCAAAATATTCCAGTCTATGTGGTGTTCGTGAGCCGCTATACGTGACGGGATTCGACAGTTTATTTGAATAAGTCTCAATACGTGGATGGCAGACAAAATACATGCATCCCGAAAGTAGCACCCGCGATTGAAATATTCGTGTACTTGTGCACTGGTCAAGCTCGTATCACAGATACGGACGGGCAGTGAGCATCCTTTTAGGGGCGGGAAAGAGAGACCATTGCAGCAACGTAGGAAAAATTACGCTCAAAAGAGTAATTTATTGTTGAATTTAAGGAGACATACCCGGCGTTTCATTACACAAAATAGCATTGCTTGATTACTGCGCGAGTGCGTCGCGTTCAATCAACGATATATGTATGGTTTTCATCACGTTGCAACCTTGAGACTCCATGGGCTCGTTCCAAAGTAGGGGCAGCGAGTTGAGAGCGGCCTCAAGGGGGAATATTTAGACACTCGGAGAGTGAGAGAGAAGGCCTAGTACATGCTACATTAGGAATTTAAAAACGAAGAAAGCACCACATATTGAAATCACATTTAATACAGATTTCCCGAACTATGAATTGAAAACAAGTCAGTTAGTTCTATGAAACGTTTCAGTACGTGGTGCTTTATTCGTTTTCGATTCCCTTATGATCATTCGCCCTACGAAGGGTAACTCGCCTGACCTTTTTATAAATAAAAAAAACATGCTTCATTAGGTTCGACACGCTGTAAACTGTGCATTCAGCTGCCGGTGTCAACGAAATGCATTGAAATTATTTCCCTTATTTAAATTATTTCACGGCTAACGAGGTAAGTAATCAAAAGGATAAATAATTTTACGATGAACCGTAGCAGCAGCTTCTGCCATCGCGACTTCACAGAAAGAGTGAGTTGTGAGTAAACAGGGTTACCAGCTACCCTTTTTCAATTCGAAGATGACATTTCAGCGTTTTTCAGGTTTTGACCTCTCATGGTTTGGTTCAATTGATAAATACGACGCTCAGAATTCAGTTTCTTATTTCTTGACCCAGACTTTGGGGGCTTTTACACCAATTAACTGACAAACATTGACGATAGCGAGCGCTATCGCGTGTTAGCATCGAGGGGTTATTTCGTTTCGATTGAGGAGGAGAGGGTTACCAGCTACCGCTTTTCACTTCTATGAAGACATTTCTTTGTTTTTGCATGGTTTTTGTCTCTCATGATGCTGTTCATTCAATGAGTATTATGCTTAGAATTCAGAGTTTTAAATAATTTATCCAGATTAGAGCACATACACGAATTAACTGCAAAACACTGACGACAACGAGCGCGTGTGCGTTCGCTCGTCGACGCACGGCCCATCGTCTTGAATTGTTTCACAGGAGCGCAGGCATGCAATAAATGTGAAGACTAATCTGAATGAAAAGCTGAAGTGTTATCACTCGAATAAATGATGAGCCATTAGAAGATTCGGCCGCAACAACATGTTCCGTCCGTCGAGATAAGCGATCGAATCCCGTACGAGCGAGGAGCAGTTTAACTCCTCGACGAACTTCGAGGGGTAATTTTTGACGGATAATTTAGGAAAAAACCCTCCAGTTCATTTCTCGAAGGTTTCGTGCTAAGGTTCTTCTCCCACGAAAGGGACTGTGCGCATCGGAGACGAGGCTCTCGCATGAAACCGTCGTGGAAGCGAGGGTTACCGGGCGGTCGGGCAGACTACGGCTCAGAGCGGCATTCGTGGACATGGTGGTCAGCAGCGCCTGTCGCGACCGGGAACCGAGCGAGCGCGACCAGTGCTCTCTGGCCGCAGGCCTTGTGGCACACCAGGAATTGTGCGAGGTGCTTTTGCGAAACGCGGGCAATTGCCTGCCTCGGCCGTCTTGACTCGCGTGCTAACGATTCGAGCGAATAACGATCACATGATCAGAGAGACCATTATTTCGGACGGAAAGATAGCGAGCTCTTAATTTTGTCTACTGCATATTGACTTTGAACATCTTCAATTTAAGGATGATTTGTGGCTCCTTGAGGAGCCGGATGGTGTGCAGCAAGTGCGACTGCCGCCGTGAACACTCTACTTGGAAGAAGTGTACTTGGTCACAGCCTTGGTGCCTTCAGAGACAGCGTGCTTGGCAAGCTCGCCGGGAAGCAGAAGCCTGACGGCAGTCTGAATTTCCCGAGAGGTGATGGTGGTCCTCTTGTTGTACTGTGCCAGACGCGACGCTTCAGTAGCAATGCGCTCAAAGATGTCATTCACGAACGAGTTCATGATTGACATGGCCTTGCACGAAACGCCGGTGTCGGGATGGACCTGCTTGAGCACCTTGTAAATGTAGATGGCGTAGCTCTCACGCCTCTTCTTTTTCTTCTTCTTGTCACCTTTGGTGATGGATTTCTGGGCCTTACCGGCCTTCTTAGCAGCCTTTCCAGAAGTCTTGGGAGCCATCATGCACGACAACTTCGAACGTTACTCAGTAACTTACGATTTGGCAGTGGTGGTGGTGGCGATACCGAGGAGATAAAGAGAGAGAAATTAAGAGTTTGGCACAGAGTGTGCCGAAGATAGAGAGAAGCGAAAATGAAAGGGATAGTAGGAGAATGTAAAGGCACAGCTCCTGTGCATGACTAGCTATTTATGTGTATTTTATTGGTCTATTTAGTTGCTTATGTTGTTGAATAAATCAACTACCTGTCAAGGCTTTTTATTCATTTATTGGAAGTCTGTAGAATGTGACTGTTTCTTGAATTGTTGTGTTAAATAGATGGCTTGCGTCAGTAGCGGTGTGAAATGTGTTGTAATGAAGTTTTGCTCTATAGAGAGACTGGAGGTGGTTCTTGTGCTAGTGCCTGTAGTTTGGAGCTTCTGAATTGTGGGTGTTGGCGGTGTAGTGTGTCTGGTTGGAAGGTGAGGGAATCGTAGAGTTCTGGTTCTTGTTGTTCTAGTTGTGTCCATATTTTCTTGGCCTGGCGGTGTAATACGATGTTTATGGGTGGAATGTTGCATTGTCTGTGAAGTGACCCGGATGTCTTAAAGTCCTGCCAAACTGTTCCTGTTATAAATCTTAATGCTTTATTCTGGATTCTTTGCAGTGTAGACATTGCAGTTTTTGATATGATGTGTAGAGGGATAATTGGATATGTTAATGTTGCTCTTACTATTGCTAAGTACAGTTTGCCTTTGTTTTCTTTGTTTAAGTGATAGAATCGGTGAAGCTTCTGCAGGTGTCGTCTTGCCATTTGTTGCCTTGTTACTATGTGGGGTTTGTATCCTGTTGTGCTTATGGTAAGCCCTAAGACCTTTCCTTTGGTGCTATATGGAAAGTACATTTTCTCAACTATTACGTCTCCCTTTTTCTTTCTGCTAATGGGAACTATTGTGAATTTTCTAATATTGGTTCTGATTTTCCATTTGTTTTCAAAAGCGTTTATTTGTTCAATAGCACGTCCAGTGGCGCGAGCTAGATAATTGCTGTTGTTTGGTACTGCTATGATTTGAGTGATATCGTCTGCATAGCTAATGAAGTCGCTGTTTGGAGTGGGGTTTGTGATATCGTGAGTGTAGAATGCAAACAGAGTTGGAGACAGACATGATCCTTGGGGAACACCTGTTTGTATTTCAAATTCAGGGCCTATGTAATTGCCAATGCGGATTTGTACTGTTCTGTCTGTGATAAAATCGCTCAGTGTTTTGATAAATATTGTAGGAAGTTCAAGTTGCATGATTTTGTATTTCAGGCCCACTGTCCAAACTTTGTCAAAAGCTTTTGAGATGTCTCTCATGACTATATCTATCTTATATTTGTTTGCCAGATGAATTGCTATTGATTCGTGTAGTATTGCTAGCGCGGTATGAGTTCCTCTTTCCTTTCTAAATCCGTGTTGTTTTGGGTGAAGTTTGTCTTGTTGCAGCAGTTCTTCATATAGTCTATTGTTTAGTATTTTATCGAGTATTTTGCCATGGACATCCAGAAGTGAAATAGGTCTGTAGTTTTGTACATGATGTTGGGATGTATTGGGTTTCGGCAGGAAGATCATTGTGGCTAATTTTAATTTGTCTGGAAAGTATCCGGCTGATATTGCTTGGTTGAAAATGTAGATTAGATATTGTTTCATATTTTCTGGAAGATTCTTGATCTGTATGGTGGTTATCCCTGTGGGTCCTGGGGCTCGCTGTTTGAATGTTCTTAAGGTTCTATTGAATTCGTCTATTGTTATGGGTGGAAATCGCAAGTTGTGGAATCTGTTTATGTCACCTGTATGGTATGGAGTTATTTCGTTGTGGTTATTTGAGACGTATGATTCTATTTCTTCGATGTGATCATGATTGAAATTTTCATTATCTTCGTCCGTGAATACCTGTTGCCAATGTTGTCTAAAATGGGGTTCTTTTTCTTCCGGAGTATGCAGCTGTGTACCTTCGTGTATTATGTATGGAATATATTGTTTGGTGTTTGATCCACTCATCCTCTTAATAGTTGACCAAAATTTTTTAGGGTCTTCTTCTATATTCAAGTTTCTGATAATTCGGTTCCATGTTTGGTTGAAGGCAGCTCTGTAACTTTGGGTAATTTGTCTTCGAAGTTGGAGCATGCGAGAGTATAGGATTGGGTTTGGGCCGACTGCTTGAATATATTGAACTGTGTTTTCCAGCTGTATTTGGAGGAGTCGAATTTCGTGATTTTGTCTTATGCCGGGTATGGTTCTGTATTTAATGGTGGGTACAGCGAGATTTGTAGCTCTTTGTACTTCTGATGTCCATTGGTCTAGATAGCAGTCTATTTCTTCTAATGTAGGATTTGGTTCTACAGGTACTGTGATATTTGCTAAGCTTTCTTTGTATTGTTGCCAATTTGCAAAATGAAATGATTTCCTTGGCCTAATTGGAATTTGTAGCGGACTGGCTGAAATGGTTGCAATAATTGGTATATGGTCAGAGGGAGTGTTTGGGCCTGGTCTTAATTCTATGTTGTGATATGCGTGGCGATTTATCAGAGCTATATCAGGTGCTGTGCTGGAATTGTGTGAAATGAATGTTGGAAAATATGGACCTATGTGCATGCATTTGCCTTGTGTCATTAGTCTGTTTAGTGCAGTGCCTCTGGTATTTGCATAACTATTTCCAAGGTTTGCGTGTTTGGCGTTTAGATCTGCAATCAAGTAGACTGGATGATTAAAGTTTAATATTCTATTGTAATCTATGTAGTTTAAGTAATTCGTTCTAGGAGGAATGTATGCTGTTGCTATTGTTATAGGTCCTTGAGCTGTGTCTATCGTTATTGCTATCATATCCGATTCAAAGTTGTCTATTAGTCTGAATGCAATGTTTTTCTTGACTGCAATGGCTACTCCCGCATTTGGTTCTGCTCTAACGTTTATGGTAAAGGTATTATAATTAAATTTTTTGATATTTGTGTCCGTGACTGAGTGTTCATTTATTAGAATGATATCTGGGTCGATTTTGTTATAGATATTGGATAATGCTATTTTATGTGTGTTCCAGTTCCTTACATTGTGCTGTATAACCGTTAGTTTGTTTTGTCTCGCCCCTCTGGTTAGGTTTATCCATCCACGTTCTTGAAACTCTTGCATGGTTACGGTTTTGATTTCTTTGCTGTGCTTGTGGTTGAGTGTTTAGGGAGTCTGGTGAATTTTTCATGGTTTAGAGCGTGAATTTTTGTTCCTGTTAACTTTAGTCTGTCATTTTTAATCATTTCCATAATTTTTCTTGAGTCAGTGTCTTGTACAGTGAATTTCAGTCCGAATTCTTTTTTGTTCAGCTCGTTAATGAACCACCTTTGGGAAGGGTTCGGAGGGACTGGCAGTCTATCAGCGGCGCTACGGTATATTTGGATTGGAATTGGTCTCTGTTCTGAATGTTCTCTCTCTCTTTCTGGTAGTACTCCTTGGTCACTTATTTTTCTTTTGATTCGAGGGTCTGTTAGTGGCTCTGTCTCATGTATGTCTTGCTCTGTTGAAATTGGTTCTGATGTTATCTCGGACTGTGGTTGGGGTTGAATTTGGCTCGTAGTCTGTGGTTGAATTTTTGGTCTTGTTGATGGTTCATCTTCCACTTCTGATTCCATTTCCTCTTCCATGTCGGTTTCTGAATTAGTGTCATTATTTGATGATTCTTCACTTTGTTGTTCCATGTGATATTCTTGATTCGGTGTGTGGGAGTAGAAAAAGTTGAAAATTGCGTTGGAATCTCGGTCTTCGAACTTTGCATCTATATTATAGTTGAGTTTTAGGTTTCTGGAAAGTAATGCTGCGAATCCTTCTTTCCCTGCCAGGTTTGCAATATGAGCCTCTAATATCAAGGCTAACAGTTTAATTTGGATATTGTTTGTCAGGGTGAGGCTATGTTTCGGAACTGCTGATTCTTTGATTGCTGTTTTTGCGATTTGAGAGTAGGTTTGTTGTGTTTTTTCTTGTTCTTGTTTTGTGATTCTCTCTTCCTTGTCTTTTATGGCTTTCTTGCGTACAGGGCATGCAGCTGCGAGGGTCCTATGAGGACCTGAACAATTTAGACATTTTTTGTGACTATTCTGGCATTCTGTGTACAGGTGGCCTGATTCTCCACATTCTGAGCAGACTATGGTGTTACTTTGGCACTGATGGGTTGCGTGGTCTTCCAGTTGATAGCATTTATAACATATGAGAACGTGAGTAAATTTCTCTTCTTGGCATTGATAAGGTGTTATTTTCGTATTGAACATGAGGAATCCGTCTTGTAGTACTTTCTGCGTTATGGTTGTGTCTGTAGTGATTATTTTGATGACGTGTGTGTAATCTTTTATCTTTATGACTTCTGATATCCGAAACCATGGTTGTAACCTTTGAATTTCCTGTTTGATTTCAGCTGGTGGTTTCTCTCCAATGTATTTGTCGATTTGGCGTACAAAGATGGATCGTTTTGCTCTGAGGTCAGGTGGTATTATGGGTTGTAAGTTTATTTTTCTGAGTTCTTCCTGTGCTTTTATTGATGTTAGTTTATCTACAGCGGCTGGGTCATCGGTAACTGCATAGTATCCAAGTTTTGTGTCTGTAAGTCGGATCAGGGGTGCATCCAGTACTGAAAAAGCTGTTTGGAATACTTTCTGTCGTTCTACATTTAATGCTGGGTCTATGCGTTTTAGTTGGACACGATAGGTGGATGTTTGCGGTTTTTTGTAGTATTGAGTTTCCGGTAGTGGTTGCAGGGAGGGACCGGTTTGGGAGAGTCCCCTTGGAAATCGGGTGGACCCGCTCGACCAAGGGGGCCTCCCCCGTGCGGCGAGTTGGGCCATACAAACGAGCTGTGCCAATCAAGTGAAAAAATAGAAAAGAAAAACACGAAATAAAGAAAGGCTCTCTCACCCCTAGGGGCTGACGCCCCCAGTCGCGCTCAACAAGATCAACCAATTGGGTTGAAACGAGAATATTATCCGCTGTCTCTTTGAGCACCAAAGCTGGCCAAGGCCACTCTCCAAGCAAAGCCAAGTAAATATCCGGAAGTAGTAAAGCTGTTACTCTCACGATGATCATGAGGTAACGATTTGGCACCGACTTTCGGCGCTACTAATAAGTAGACCGAGAAGGTCTTGCAGGCAGCATCTCACCTCTCGGACGGCAGGCGACTGGCCCAGCGAGCGCTGCCGCTTGACCAATGAGAGAGCGAGCTCGGGACAGCGGTGCTCTCCGAACGTATATATTCGCGTGATGGGGTGCTGGCCGCGCATAATCGTACTCTGTAGCGTAAGCGCTGCTTGTTCGAAAGTTGTTTGCGTACGTACGACTCTACTACTCATCATGTCCGGCCGCGGTAAGGGAGGCAAAGTTAAGGGAAAGTCGAAGTCGCGCTCTTCTCGGGCTGGACTCCAGTTCCCCGTAGGAAGGATCCACCGTCTCCTGCGCAAGGGCAACTACGCGGAGCGTGTAGGAGCCGGAGCTCCCGTGTACTTGGCGGCAGTCATGGAATACCTCGCTGCTGAAGTTCTTGAGCTCGCTGGAAACGCTGCCCGCGATAACAAGAAGACCCGAATCATTCCTCGTCACTTGCAGCTCGCTATCCGTAACGACGAAGAACTGAACAAGCTCCTCTCGGGAGTGACCATTGCCCAGGGAGGTGTTCTGCCCAACATCCAGGCAGTTCTCCTGCCCAAGAAAACCGAGAAGAAGTAAACTTGTCTTCTCGCTCGGAAGCGCTTCCTTCCAAACAAGGCTCCTCTAGGAGCCACATTCGTGTTCGGGAAAGATATTTCAAAGTCTGTCTGAATTGGTATGAGCGTCTTTTTATTATCGTCATTAATTGTCGTGCGAGTTCGGTCCGCGCAACACTCGATAGGCATTGTTCGCTTGTCACTCCTAAGAGCATAGGCGCTCGTTTTCTTATTCGGCAGCTGCTGTAAAATTCGACTAGACCACCACGTGCTGCTGTGCTTTGGAGGCGTTGCGAATGTCGAGCGTCAGCAGCCGAATCAATAGTTGCGCTAGCTACTGCGACGACGAGGATGTGTTGCAAAGTACGCAAATATATTTTGCTTCCCTTCCCAGGGCGCAGAGCACGTCCGTCAAGGCAGATGAGAACATGTGAAGTCGAGGTGGCAGTAGTGTCGCTCGCCGTGCAATATAACGTTTATCCTCATCCAGTTCATTTCTTGATGCGCATTCGAATTATAGCGCGAAAATGTTTTGGTAATTCAATTGAAGCTCGCGAGGCCTGAGCCGAGCTAATGCGAAATGATTTGACTATGGGCGCGTGACACAATTCAAGGGCGTTGTTTGAACGCGCGTCACGCATGGCGCGAAAGATTCGGGGCCTCCAGCAAAATCAGGGTCAGGACTGAGTGCCATGTGCAAAATATCCGGTTAGGTTAGGCAAAGGTTGAATAATTTTGGTGATTCGTGCTAAACAAAGAAAGAAAGCAAATTGTCCAAGACGCGTTTTCAGCTAGTCTTGCATGGAGTACATCTCGAGACCGACGAGGCGGCGCCATGCTTCAACGGTCGTTTAGCGGCGGCACACTGCCACCTCATGTATCGTTTCTCGAGCTGAGTTTCAGCGAAAAAGAAAACTTTCGTGACCTACGAAATTGGACGGAAGCCGCTTGGACTTGACGAGAGGGGTCGGTCGGTCACTCGCTGCGTTCTCAGCAATTCGCTTTGACTGCCTGCCAGGTTGGAATATAGCGTGTGCATTGTGCGGTAGAGCAGTCAATTGCAGCAAGGCCTAATCTGCAATGACCGCTTCGGAGAGAGCGAAAGTGTTTGTTTCCTATCGGGAGTTCAATAAGTGCACCCGTCGAGGCATCGTCGAACACACACATTGAATTCGCTCCTCGAGCTATTCCATCTGCAACGACGGGCATGTGAGGAGTGGAGATGAAAAAAAATGGCATTCTAAGCACCGGCGCGCGCTCTCTCTACAGTAAAAAAGCGATGCTTGACAAGTGAAGCAATCCCTAAATGAAGAACTGTACTGGAGGGACTGAGTGTGAACACCTTTTCCGAGAGGATTTTGTGGACCTCGAAAGGTCCGAGTCTGTGAACTAGACGTTGATCGGGCACCGACTCATTTTGTTAAGAGTCAAGAGACTTAACCTCCAAATCCATAGAGGGTACGTCCTTGTCTCTTGAGGGCGTAGACAACGTCCATGGCAGTGACGGTCTTCCTCTTGGCGTGCTCGGTGTAGGTGACGGCGTCACGGATGACATTCTCAAGGAATACCTTGAGCACTCCGCGAGTCTCTTCATAGATGAGACCAGAGATACGCTTGACACCTCCACGGCGAGCCAGACGACGAATTGCAGGCTTGGTGATACCCTGGATGTTATCACGCAAAACCTTGCGATGACGCTTGGCTCCCCCCTTTCCGAGGCCCTTGCCACCCTTTCCACGTCCGGTCATGATGTCGATGGAGCTCGAGCTGGTTGCGATAGATAACGGAGAAGCGTGGTACTTATAGTCCGAATGGAACTTCGCGCCAACGACGACTGACCTAAGCACGGTGTGCTTGCGCGCCACCGCCAACGTTGCCCAGTTTGGGTAGCATTTGTGCAGCGCCGAGCGCCACCCCAGTTCCAGCAATGCGCTAGCGAGCGAGCTGCGGGCGGGGCTGCGACGGGTTCCCTTGGTCGGACGCCTTCGCGCCGAACTGACTCTTGCGTCTCATCGCTCGCGCTCGAAACTGTCGCTGAAATGGCTCGCACCAAGCAAACTGCCCGCAAATCTACCGGAGGAAAGGCTCCTCGCAAGCAGCTTGCCACCAAGGCTGCACGCAAATCTGCCCCCGCCACCGGGGGCGTGAAGAAGCCTCACAGGTACAGGCCCGGTACCGTGGCCCTTCGTGAAATCCGTCGTTACCAGAAGAGCACCGAACTGCTCATCCGCAAGCTGCCCTTCCAGCGTCTTGTTCGTGAAATCGCCCAAGATTTCAAGACTGACTTGCGATTCCAGTCCTCGGCTGTCATGGCCCTGCAGGAAGCATCCGAAGCCTACCTCGTCGGTCTCTTCGAAGACACCAACTTGTGCGCAATCCACGCCAAGCGTGTCACCATCATGCCCAAGGATATCCAGCTTGCCCGCCGGATCCGCGGAGAACGCGCTTAATTCAATAGCACGTTATTCCGCGCATCGAGAGCCACAACCTCCTCTCGGCTAGTCTCTAACCGGCCCTTTACAGGGCCACTCCACCTCTCCCGAAAAAGACGTTCACTGGTCAATGAGATAGATGCGTTCGTTGAAAAACGAGTTACCTGTTATTCAAGACTATGTAGTGTAGACAAAAAAAATAGAGAGGATTCGATAGTTCCCTTCAAAATGAGGCGCAACATGCGCACGACAGAGAAAAGTACATGCATCCTAATAGTAGAACCCGCGATTAAAAATATTCATGTACTTGTGAGCACTGGTCAGACTCGTATCACAGATACGGGCATCCTCTTAAGAGAGAGAGACGGAGCAACCAATTTGATGCCTTCATTCAACGAGATCCCCACTGCAATTACGTCCGAGAAATTACGCTCAAAAACTCAACTCATTCATAAATTAAACGAAACGACACCTGGCGTTTTATGTTACGAAATGGTATTCATTGATTGATTATTTCGTGCGTTCAATCAACCCTAGTTGAACTAGGGTCAACCTTGAAACTTCATGGGCGCATTCCAAGGGGCACAAAATCGAGAACGGCCTCAGGAGTTAAAATCTAGAAAGTCGGAGAGTGAGTGATAGCGATAGAACGCCTAGTACATACTTTAAAAATTATTGGGTTCAACACGCTGACTATTTATTACCCCATTGGTGCGGATGTGTACCCAACACTAAGTAAATTGCCCATTCACCTACAGCTGTGAACGAAATGCATCCCAATTGTTTTCCTGCCTACTCTTCAGGGTAGATAATGGCGTACGAGATAACATCATATAATAATACGAATAACCGCTGCTGCTCCCGTCATCACGACTTCGCCAAAAGAGTTTAGAGTCAACAGGGTTACCAGCTACCCTTTCTCAATTCGAACGTGACACTTCAACGTTTTCGTAATTCTGACCGCCTATGATTTTGTTCATTTACTAAATATTATGCACAGAATTCAGTTTCTTAATTTTTACCCAGATTGGGGCCTTGACACCGATTGACTGCCAAGCATTGACGATAGTACGTGACAGCATTCAGGCTGTAGATTCAAGGAAGGAGAGGGTTACCAGCTCCTCTTTTTCTACGGTTTAATAACATCAACCTCCCAAATGTATACATACATACAGACATGTATATTTGTATACATATATATATATATATATATACACACACATTTACATAGTTTTATATATATATATGCAAATCGATATATACATTTATATATAAATGTATATAGAAGAGAAAATTTTTGTGTGCGTCTGAGAGTGGTGCGGGAGCGCGTATGAAAGAAATCCATTTCGATACTGATTTCCCGAATGGAGTGTAGCTTACATGTGTAATAACAATAATAATTATTGTAATGATCAAAACAAGCGTCGCAGTTTCCGCCATTCGATTGCTAGCCGAAAGAAGAGGTAAGTTTTGAATCAGAAGGGTTACCAGCTACCCTTTTTCTGCATTATGTTGATTTCACCGTCATGGGATGTCGTCCTTTCGATAAATCTTATGCACAGAACTTAGTTTCTCAATTATTGATCCAGATTGGGGCCTTTACGCGAATTAGCTGCCGAACATTGACGATACCACTTGACAGCATTCAGTTTTTAGATTCAAGTAAGGAGAGCGCTACCAGCTACCCGTTTTCTATGTTCTACGGAATGTTTACATTGAGTAAAGTCATGAGAGTCATGTCAAGATGAATTAACACGAATCCTTATGTGTTTGTGTATAGAATATATTCTTCTTTCATGACGATTTCGTTCTGTGAGTAGACCTGCATAGTTTTGCATCAGAAATTCCGTAAGAATTAAGTGAATGAGTGCTGCTCCCACGGCTTGAGCAAAAATTAAACCGAAATATAATGGCGTCATGCATCAGCTGTTTTCAGTGATGCCTGTTTGACATCAATAATAGCTTCAATACATGGTTAATATTGAATAATTTGTGATAAAATCGGTGGTTGAAAACGACAGAGAAGCTCAGCAAAGAGGAATGCATAAAATTACTCGTAACTACGTTAATCGAACGTGAATCTGTTCAAAATTTTGATGTCGTCAAACCCATGTTATGCTACCTTCCATGCCGGAATGACCTTTTCGCGCAGTAACGTACAATTTAAATTCTAGTGACAATTTTAGAAATCTAAGAAACGCGAAAATGTGAATTGAATTTATACACATTTCAGAAGTTCACTTCTTGCATTTTCAATTTGTGCAGCTATTCCCGCAAATTCTATCAAAGTTTCTTGTGTGTCTGGAAAAACATCATTTAGCATATAATTCAGTGTTTTTCCAACCTATCCTATCAAAATATTCCAGTCTATGTGGTGTTCGTGAGCCGCTATACGTGACGGGATTCGACAGTTTATTTGAATAAGTCTCAATACGTGGATGGCAGACAAAATACATGCATCCCGAAAGTAGCACCCGCGATTGAAATATTCGTGTACTTGTGCACTGGTCAAGCTCGTATCACAGATACGGACGGGCAGTGAGCATCCTTTTAGGGGCGGGAAAGAGAGACCATTGCAGCAACGTAGGAAAAATTACGCTCAAAAGAGTAATTTATTGATGAATTTAAGGAGACACACCCGGCGTTTCATTACACAAAATAGCATTGCTTGATTACTGCGCGAGTGCGTCGCGTTCAATCAACGATATATGTATGGTTTTCATCACGTTGCAACCTTGAGACTCCATGGGCTCGTTCCAAAGTAGGGGCAGCGAGTTGAGAGCGGCCTCAAGGGGGAATATTTAGACACTCGGAGAGTGAGAGAGGTTAGGTTAGGTTAGGTTAACATCGGCATCTTTGGGATGCTTTATTTCCAATCAAGCCTGATACATATGATCTTAGCATTGGTTTTTCAAATGTCTTATAACTAAGCCTATATATAGGACACCATGACGGTTCCCCCGTAATGCCGGTACCCATTTCCGACACCTGGGTTGAGTGGGGTATTGTGCTTGAGCTTTCCCTTATACCCAACGGGGAAAATCTCCGCGCCAGCGCTGGGAACGAACCCGCGACTTCCAGCATACAAGTCCGATCCCTTAACCGCTGTGCCACGGAGAGAGAAGGCCTAGTACATGCTACATTAGGAATTTAAAAACGAAGAAAGCACCACATATTGAAATCACATTTAATACAGATTTCCCGAACTATGAATTGAAAACAAGTCAGTTAGTTCTATGAAACGTTTCAGTACGTGGTGCTTTATTCGTTTTCGATTCCCTTATGATCATTCGCCCTACGAAGGGTAACTCGCCTGACCTTTTTATAAATAAAAAAAAACATGCTTCATTAGGTTCGACACGCTGTAAACTGTGCATTCAGCTGCCGGTGTCAACGAAATGCATTGAAATTATTTCCCTTATTTAAATTATTTCACGGCTAACGAGGTAAGTAATCAAAATGATAAATAATTTTACGATGAACCGTAGCAGCAGCTTCTGCCATCGCGACTTCACAGAAAGAGTGAGTTGTGAGTAAACAGGGTTACCAGCTACCCTTTTTCAATTCGAAGATGACATTTCAGCGTTTTTCAGGTTTTGACCTCTCATGGTTTGGTTCAATTGATAAATACGACGCTCAGAATTCAGTTTCTTATTTCTTGACCCAGACTTTGGGGGCTTTTACACCAATTAACTGACAAACATTGACGATAGCGAGCGCTATCGCGTGTTAGCATCGAGGGGTTATTTCGTTTCGATTGAGGAGGAGAGGGTTACCAGCTACCGCTTTTCACTTCTATGAAGACATTTCTTTGTTTTTGCATAGTTTTTGTCTCTCATGATGCTGTTCATTCAATGAGTATTATGCTTAGAATTCAGAGTTTTAAATAATTTATCCAGATTAGAGCACATACACGAATTAACTGCAAAACACTGAGGACAACGAGCGCGTGTGCGTTCGCTCGTCGACGCACGGCCCATCGTCTTGAATTGTTTCACAGGAGCGCAGGCATGCAATAAATGTGAAGACTAATCTGAATGAAAAGCTGAAGTGTTATCACTCGAATAAATGATGAGCCATTAGAATATTCGGCCGCAACAACTTGTTCCGTCCGTCGAGATAAGCGATCGAATCCCGTACGAGCGAGGAGCAGTTTAACTCCTCGACGAACTTCGAGGGGTAATTTTTGACGGATAATTTAGGAAAAACCCTCCAGTTCATTTCTCGAAGGTTTCGTGCTAAGGTTCTTCTCCCACGAAAGGGACTGTGCGCATCGGAGACGAGGCTCTCGCATGAAACCGTCGTGGAAGCGAGGGTTACCGGGCGGTCGGGCAGACTACGGCTCAGAGCGGCATTCGTGGACATGGTGGTCAGCAGCGCCTGTCGCGACCGGGAACCGAGCGAGCGCGACCAGTGCTCTCTGGCCGCAGGCCTTGTGGCACACCAGGAATTGTGCGAGGTGCTTTTGCGAAACGCGGGCAATTGCCTGCCTCGGCCGTCTTGACTCGCGTGCTAACGATTCGAGCGAATAACGATCACATGATCAGAGAGACCATTATTTCGGACGGAAAGATAGCGAGCTCTTAATTTTGTCTACTGCATATTGACTTTGAACATCTTCAATTTAAGGATGATTTGTGGCTCCTTGAGGAGCCGGATGGTGTGCAGCAAGTGCGACTGCCGCCGTGAACACTCTACTTGGAAGAAGTGTACTTGGTCACAGCCTTGGTGCCTTCAGAGACAGCGTGCTTGGCAAGCTCGCCGGGAAGCAGAAGCCTGACGGCAGTCTGAATTTCCCGAGAGGTGATGGTGGTCCTCTTGTTGTACTGTGCCAGACGCGACGCTTCAGTAGCAATGCGCTCAAAGATGTCATTCACGAACGAGTTCATGATTGACATGGCCTTGCTCGAAACGCCGGTGTCGGGATGGACCTGCTTGAGCACCTTGTAAATGTAGATGGCGTAGCTCTCACGCCTCTTCTTTTTCTTCTTCTTGTCACCTTTGGTGATGGATTTCTGGGCCTTACCGGCCTTCTTAGCAGCCTTTCCAGAAGTCTTGGGAGCCATCGTGCACGACAACTTCGAACGTTACTCAGTAACTTACGATTTGGCGGGGGGGGGGGGGGGGCGGTGCCATTAGGAAAGAGAGGAAAACAAGAGTTTGGCACAGGTTGTGCCAGAAGAAAAGGAATAGGAAAGAGAAGATGGACAGTCGGAGAGAGAAAAGGCGAACAAAAACGCATAATTTGGTGTTCTCGATCAGTTCTCTTATTGGTTAGTAACTTAGAGTATGAAGAACGGGAAAACCTTTCAAGGCTTTGTATATACGAAAAATATGCTAGTCTCTCGAGTTGCCGAGTGAAATCTACAATTTTTGCAGTATTTAAATTATGCTAATTTTAAAGGCTGGCTAAGATTACCTAGATCCTATTTACATACGCAGAGGACACAATAACATATGTACATAATTTACACTACTCATCTAATATACAGGGTGTTTCAAAAATACACGGCATAATTTCAGGTATGTATTTCCCACATGTAGACAATCAAAATAGTTCATTACAACATATGTCCGGAAATGCTTCATTTCCGAGTTATGGCCTTCACAACATTGAAATTCACCGGAACGTTTTTCTTTCCGCAGGTCGTTGCCGTCAAAGGACACATTAAGAGGGCACTCTGACAGATCATTCCTAGGCGAAGGTTAAATTCAGTGTTGTGTTTGGCGTTCGACTGTGTGTCATGTACACAAATCAGGAGCTGGCAGAGATGCACTTGATCTACGGTAAGGCAGACGGCAATGCTGCGCTGGCTCGTCGTTTGTACCAGGAGAGGTACCCACAGCGACAATGTCCAGATCGGAAGACATTTGTAAGTCTCCATCAGCGTCTGTGCGAGTATGGAAAATTTGACTCTCCTGGATTGGGAAGGGGACGACCAAGATCTACAACTCCAGAAGAACAGGAGGAGATTCTGGAGATTGTGAACAGAACTCCTTCTATCAGCACACGAAGGTTAGCGTTGCAAGTGAATGTTCCCCATACGACTGTCTGGAGACTGCTGAAAGAGTATCAATTGTATCCTTACCATTTGCAACGTGTACAGGCGCTGTCACCAGCAGATTACCCTGCACGAGTTAGGTACTGTCAGTGGTTCTTGCAGCAATGTGCTGCAAATCCGAACTTTCCTGCCTTAGTATTATTTACAGATGAAGCACAGTTCACACGAGATGGCATAACAAATCTCCACAATCAGCATGTATGGGCGTATGAAAACCCAAATGCAACTGTTGTATCTCATCACCAGGTGCGGTTCTCCCTCAACATGTGGGCCGGTATCATTGGTGATCGGTTAGTTGGACCCCATGTACTTGTAAACAGACTTACGGGGCAGGCGTACACAAACTTCCTGGAAAACATCATACCTGATGTTTATGACGACACTCCACTGATCGATCGTCAGCACGCTCACTTCTTGCATGACGGCGCTCCTGCACACTTCAGTCGTACGGCTCGCCGGTACTTGGATCGAAGATTTCCTGATCGATGGATAGGTAGAGGTGGCCCAATTGCTTGGCCTCCACGCTCACCTGATCTGAACCCTCTCGATTTCTACTTGTGGGGCCATTTAAAATCATTGGTTTATTCGTCTCCGGTGCCTGATTTGGAATCCCTTCGGAATCGAATTGTGGCACGCTCTGAGGACATACGCAACATTCCTGGAGTGTGGGATCGTGTTCGCAGGTCAATGAGACATCGATGTGAGGTCTGTATTCAAGCAGGAGGTGGTCATTTTGAACATCTTCTGTAATGGCAACGACCTGCGGAAAGAAAAACGTTCCGGTGAATTTCAATGTTGTGAAGGCCATAACTCGGAAATGAAGCATTTCCGGACATATGTTGTAATGAACTATTTTGATTGTCTACATGTGGGAAATACATACCTGAAATTATGCCGTGTATTTTTGAAACACCCTGTATACGTACGAAAAGTTATTAAATACATTAAATACACATATACATACACATACATTTATATATATATATATTTTTTTTCTATATTTATTATTATTATTTTTTTTTTTTTTTTTTTTTTTTTTGTTTTTTTTTTTTATATTTATAATATATATATATATATTATTTTTTTTTTTTTTTTTTTCCAAACACATATGTACACAAACTAATACTTTGTAATATTTTTTTTTTTTTTTTTTTTTTTTTTTTTTTTTCAAAGACCAGGATGTACATAAATTATCTCTATGTACAGAGATTCATAGATACAACCATATACACCTATTTAGGATTTTTTTTTTTTTTTTTTTTTTTTTTTTAATACATTATATACATCAAACTGTCCAAGGAACCTTGTTCTCATTGCAAGCCTGCCCGAGGGGGGAGGGGTTCCATCTGACATCATGAATGGAGTTAATCTGGGTTGGATTTAATCTGAATGGGAATAATGGATATAATCTGGGAGTTGCTGGGTTGTGGGTCCTCATAATTTGATGGTTGTAGTGGGTTATTCTGATCGGATGCCTGATTTAGAGGTTGGGTTTCTATTGAGTTGTGTTGAAATGATGAGTGGAGATTTGGGGTTCTGACTTCCCACCCGGGGGGGAAGACCGTTCCGTCCTCTCGTCAGAACCCCAATGAAAAACAAAGTAAATAAGTAAAGTTGGTACGGTCTTCCCCATGTGTTTTTGGATACAGTTACTTGTATTTGGGTTCAGGTGTGGGTCCTAATGCGAGAAGTTTGGAACTTTTAAACCGAAAGTTTTGGCTATTGGCACTATCTAATGGAAACGTTAATTGATGGAATAAATCGGGTTCTAATAGTTGTAAATTTTCCCAAATTTTACGAGCGTGATTGTGTAGCAGGATGTTTATTGGAGGAATATCGGTTTGTTCATGCAGTGTTTTAGATGAAATTCTATCCACAAGCCTTGTATTGGTTATAAATCTTAGAGCTTTATTTTGTACTTTCTGCAGTTTTGAAATGGCTGTGGGAGACATTGAATGGAGTGGAATGGTTGGGTATGTAATGGCTGATCTTACGAATGCTAAATATAGTTCCTTTTAGTATCGAGGGATAGATGCTGAAATCTGTATAGTTTACTGAGGTTGCTATATCCTATTGCTTGTCGTTGTGTTACTTGGGCTGAAAATCCATGGGTTGAGAAATTGAGACCTAACATTTTACCTCTGTCTGTATACGGAAGGTATTGGTTGTCGATGAAAATATCTCCAGTGTTGTGCCGACTTATGGGAATGATTTTAAATTTTTTGTGGTTTGTTGATATTTTCCATTTATTTTCAAATTGGTTGATTTGTTGGATTGCGTGCTCGGTTTGATGGGCTGCATATGCTGGAGAATATCGGCCTGTGGTAATTTGGGTTATGTCGTCGGCAAAACAGATGTAGTCAGAGTTTGGTAACGGTGGAGGGATATCGTGTGTGTAAAAGCTGTATAATGTTGGTGATAGGCATGCTCCCTGGGGTACTCCGGATTCTAATGTGAATTGAGGGCCTATGTAGTTTGCTATCCTGGTCGATGCTGTTCGATCGGTCAAATAATCTGCAAGTGTACGGAGAAATAGTGAATGGATGCCGGATTGAGAGAGTTTGTATATTAATCCTGAGTGCCAGACTTTATCGAATGCTTTGGTGACGTCACGAAGTACAATGTCTATTGTGTGTTTGTTGGCTAGATTAATGGATATTGTTTCTGTGAATGTTGCCAATGCTGTATGGGTGCCTCTGTCTTTCCTGAAACCATGTTGTCTGCTATTGTTCAGGTTGTGAATGACTAAATGGTTGGTGAGTCTATTGTTTAATATTTTGTCCAATAGCTTGCCCTGTATGTCTAGTAAGGATATCGGTCTATAGTTTTGAACTTGCTTCTGAGATGTGAGGGGTTTGGGGATGAAAATCATGATAGCATGTTTCAAACTGTCTGGGAAGTATCCTGCAGATATGGCGTTGTTAAATATGTACAAAAGGTATTTAAGCATATTTTCTGGTAATTTCTTTAATTGTAGTGTGGTAATACCTGATGGTCCGGGGGCTTTCTGTTTGAACGGTCGTAGGGTCTGAGTAAGTTCATCTAAAGTTATTGGTGGGAAATGAAGTAGGTCTAATCTGCTCAAGTTGCCGGTGTGAAATGGTATAATTTGATGCGCTGTATTGTTCATGTGTTCTTTAATTGAATTTATGTGTTCAATGTCGAAATCTTCATCGTCCTGCTCTGAGAATATATTTTTCCAATGTTGTCTAAAAATCGGTTCTTTTTCTTCAGGTGTATGAAGTTCGAGTCTATTGTGCTGTAAGTATGGAATTTTTTGTTTGTTATTTGTACCCATCATTCTTTTAATTGATTTCCAGAATTTTGTCGGATCTTCTTGTAGGTCTATTTTTTGTATTAATGCATTCCAAGTCTGCGTGTAGCTCATTTTATAGATTTTTTGTAATTCTTTCCTGAGATTTGAGAGAGTACTGTGCAATTCTTTAGATGGTCCGTTAATGCGTATGTAGTTTAATATATGTTGGTATCGTACCTGGATGCTCAAGGTTTCGTGGGTGGGTTTGATGCCAGGAATTGTTCTGTGGGTTATTGTCGGTATTATGTTTTTTGAGGCTTCTTGTATGTGTTTTGTCCATTTTTCCAGATGCTCATCAATTTCTTCCAGGGTTGGGTTTACTTGTAGGTCAGGACTAATGCGGGTTAATTCTTGCCTATATTTTTTCCAATCTGCTCTGTGAAATTGGTATCTTGGCTTGATTGGGATTTGGATGGGATTAGCTGTAATTGTAGCTATTATTGGGATGTGGTCGGATGGAGTTAATGGGCCAGGCTGAAAGTAGATGTTGTGAAAGGCTTGTGGGTTTTGAAGAGCAATATCTGGTGAGGTGGAGCTTCTATGAGTTATCAGTGTTGGAAAATATGGCCCAATATGTATGCATTTGTTCCGTTCGATTAAATAGTGTAAATGTTTACCTCTATTATTGCTATAAGTGTGTCCTATTGTTCTGTGTGCTGCATTTATGTCTCCAATGAAATAAACTGGGTGTGCTCTATTGAATAATGTGTGGAAGTCAGCAAAGTGGAGGTATTCTGTTCTTGGGGGAGTATATGTTGTGCCGATAGTAATTGGTTCCTGTATTGTATCTATCGTAATTGCCAGCATGTCCGAATTGAAGTTATCATGTAGTTTATATGATATATTTTTCTTAATTGCTATTGCAGCTCCTGCATGAGGTTCATCCTGTTTGTTCACATAAAAGGTGTTATAATTGAATATTTTCAGGTGGTTATCCCCTCTCAGATTGTGTGCATTGATGAGTATAATATCCGGATTTATGTTATTGTAAATGTTGGATAGAGATATTTTATTGGAGCTCCAAGATTGTACATTGTGTTGTAATACTGTTAGTTTGCTAATGTTCATTTATTGGAAGTAACTTTTTTAGGTTTTTTTGCTGCTGTGTGTAGTGATTGGTGCCTTGGAAGCGCCAAGAATTGTTCGGGTGGTATTATGTTGATTTTTGTTCTTATAAATTTTACACGGTTTGAGAATATATATTCTAGTAGGGTTCCTGATTTAATTTCTTGTACTGCGAATTTAAGTCCTCTATTGTTTTCTTTGCTTAGCTCTCCCATATACCAGTCTGTGTCAGGGTTTTCAGGAATTGGAGATGTATCTTGTAGATTGCGGTATAGTTTTATTGGGACATTATGTTTGTTGTCTATTAATATTGTTGAGTTTTCAGTTTCATCGCTTATCCTTCTCTTCTGCCTTTGATCATTTTCGGGGTCTGCATCTACTGTTTGGGTATCCATAGATGTTTCGAGTGCTGGCTGTTCCAGAGTAATTGTTTGTGTTGGTTCTGAAACTCCTTTGTCTACGTTATCGTAATAAAAGTTGAAAATAGCTGTTGAGTCTCTGTCTGGAAATGTGGTGTCAATGTCAAAATTTTCTTTAAGTGATTTGGATAGTATTTCTCCGAATTTTTTGGTTCTATCAAGGGCTGCGATGTGGGCTTCTAGAATGAGGGCCGTTAGTTTGATGTGTGTTCTATTGGTAAGTGTTAGTGAATGTTGCGGTGGGTTTGTCTGCTGTATGGCTTGTTTGGCAATTTCTGCGTATGTACTTTGGTTTTGCTGTTGTTGTTTTAGCTGTTCATCCTCCCGTTTTTGTTTGATGATATTTTTCCTGTAGGGGCATCCCGCTGCTAATGTTCTGTGAGGTCCTTGGCAATTTATGCACTGCTTTAAGGTGTTCTGACAATTTTGGAAGGTATGATCTTGCGCTGAACATTCTGAACAGATGATTGTCGTCTGCGTGCATTGGTTAGTCGTGTGATCCTCGAACTTGTAGCATTTGTAGCAGATGAGAATATGAGTGTATTGTTCCTGTTTACATTGGTATGGGGTTATCTTGTTATGAAACATGTAGAAGCCGTCTCGTAGTATTCGTTGCGCTGTAAGTGTGTCCGTTGTCACTATTTTGATTAGGTGCGTGTAGTTTTTGATTTTGATAATATCTGTCACCTTAATCCAACTGTTTTGGTTTTCTATTACTTCCTTTATTTCATCTGTGGGTCTGGTTCCAATGTCTGAATCTATTTGTCTTACGAATACCGTTCTTTTCGCTCTCAAATCTGGGGGGATAGCCGGAGTCAGGTTGATCTTTTGGAATGCTTGAGTTGCTTTGGTAGATGTTAGTTTGTCTATTGAGTTTATGTCGTCGGTAACTGCGTAGTAGCCATTCTTTGTTGGGGTGAGTCGGATCAGAGGGGCATTTAACTCTTTGAATGTAGTTTCGAAAACTTTTCCTCTGTCGGTAGGTTTGGTACTATCGATGGTTTTGAGTTGAATTCTATATGTTTGAGTTTTGGCAGGACGGAAGTTGGAACTGACTGGTGCCGGATCCGGAGGTTGGAGAGTGGTCTGAGGCGCAGAAGCCTGAACAGACCTACTCGACTCAGAGGATGTCCTTGGACGTACGGATGGAGTTGTCGGAGTTGGAATGAGAGGGGCACGGGGCGGGCGGCTTCCATACGCGCCACGACCACCCGCCGCCCCCCTCCCCCTGTCAGGGGGGGGCATAGAAGTGAAAACCTTGCTCTTAATAGATAACCAACCGAGAACACCACAAATGCAAAAAGAAATGAAAACAAAGTAAAGATAGAACAAGAAAAAGTTATTGGCACTCACCCCCTATTTACAATAAATACGAATTAGCAAATTGTCCAAGACGCGTTTTCAGCTAGTCTTGCATGGAGTACATCTCGAGACCGACGAGGCGGCGCCATGCTTCAACGGTCGTTTAGCGGCGGCACACTGCCACCTCATGTATCGTTTCTCGAGCTGAGTTTCAGCGAAAAAGAAAACTTTCGTGACCTACGAAATTGGACGGAAGCCGCTTGGACTTGACGAGAGGGGTCGGTCGGTCACTCGCTGCGTTCTCAGCAATTCGCTTTGACTGCCTGCCAGGTTGGAATATAGCGTGTGCATTGTGCGGTAGAGCAGTCAATTGCAGCAAGGCCTAATCTGCAATGACCGCTTCGGAGAGAGCGAAAGTGTTTGTTTCCTATCGGGAGTTCAATAAGTGCACCCGTCGAGGCATCGTCGAACACACACATTGAATTCGCTCCTCGAGCTATTCCATCTGCAACGACGGGCATGTGAGGAGTGGAGATGAAAAAAAATGGCATTCTAAGCACCGGCGCGCGCTCTCTCTACAGAAAAAAAGCGATGCTTGACAAGTGAAGCAATCAATAAATGAAGAACTGTACTGGAGGGACTGAGTGTGAACACCTTTTCCGAGAGGATTTTGTGGACCTCGAAAGGTCCGAGTCTGTGAACTAGCCGTTGGTCGGGCACCGACTCATTTTGTTAAGAGTCAAGAGACTTAACCTCCAAATCCATAGAGGGTACGTCCTTGTCTCTTGAGGGCGTAGACAACGTCCATGGCAGTGACGGTCTTCCTCTTGGCGTGCTCGGTGTAGGTGACGGCGTCACGGATGACATTCTCAAGGAATACCTTGAGCACTCCGCGAGTCTCTTCATAGATGAGACCAGAGATACGCTTGACACCTCCACGGCGAGCCAGACGACGAATTGCAGGCTTGGTGATACCCTGGATGTTATCACGCAAAACCTTGCGATGACGCTTGGCTCCCCCCTTTCCGAGGCCCTTGCCACCCTTTCCACGTCCGGTCATGATGTCGATGGAGCTCGAGCTGGTTGCGATAGATAACGGAGAAGCGCGGTACCTATAGTCCGAATGGAACTTCGCGCCAACGACGACTGACCTAAGCACGGTGTGCTTGCGCGCCACCGCCAACGTTGCCCAGTTTGCGTAGCATTTGTGCAGCGCCGAGCGCCACCCCAGTTCCAGCAATGCGCTAGCGAGCGAGCTGCGGGCAGGGCTGCGACGGGTTCCCTTGGTCGGACGCCTTCGCGCCGAACTGACTCTTGCGTCTCATCGCTCGCGCTCGAAACTGTCGCTGAAATGGCTCGCACCAAGTAAACTGCCCGCAAATCTACCGGAGGAAAGGCTCCTCGCAAGCAGCTTGCCACCAAGGCTGCACGCAAATCTGCCCCCGCCACCGGGGGCGTGAAGAAGCCTCACAGGTACAGGCCCGGTACCGTGGCCCTTCGTGAAATCCGTCGTTACCAGAAGAGCACCGAACTGCTCATCCGCAAGCTGCCCTTCCAGCGTCTTGTTCGTGAAATCGCCCAAGATTTCAAGACTGACTTGCGATTCCAGTCCTCGGCTGTCATGGCCCTGCAGGAAGCATCCGAAGCCTACCTCGTCGGTCTCTTCGAAGACACCAACTTGTGCGCAATCCACGCCAAGCGTGTCACCATCATGCCCAAGGATATCCAGCTTGCCCGCCGGATCCGCGGAGAACGCGCTTAATTCAATAGCACGTTATTCCGCGCATCGAGAGCCACAACCTCCTCTCGGCTAGTCTCTAACCGGCCCTTTACAGGGCCACTCCACCTCTCCCGAAAAAGACGTTCACTGGTCAATGAGATAGATGCGTTCGTTGAAAAACGAGTTACCTGTTATTCAAGACTATGTAGTGTAGACAAAAAAAAATAGAGAGGATTCGATAGTTCCCTTCAAAATGAGGCGCAACATGCGCACGACAGAGAAAAGTACATGCATCCTAATAGTAGAACCCGCGATTAAAAATATTCATGTACTTGTGAGCACTGGTCAGACTCGTATCACAGATACGGGCATCCTCTTAAGAGAGAGAGACGGAGCAACCAATTTGATGCCTTCATTCAACGAGATCCCCACTGCAATTACGTCCGAGAAATTACGCTCAAAAACTCAACTCATTCATAAATTAAACGAAACGACACCTGGCGTTTTATGTTACGAAATGGTATTCATTGATTGATTATTTCGTGCGTTCAATCAACCCTAGTTGAACTAGGGTCAACCTTGAAACTTCATGGGCGCATTCCAAGGGGCACAAAATCGAGAACGGCCTCAGGAGGGAAAATCTAGAAAGTCGGAGAGTGAGTGATAGCGATAGAACGCCTAGTACATACTTTAAAAATTATTGGGTTCAACACGCTGACTATTTATTACCCCATTGGTGCGGATGTGTACCCAACACTAAGTAAATTGCCCATTCACCTACAGCTGTGAACCAAATGCATCCCAATTGTTTTTCTGCCTACTCGTCAGGGTAGACAATGGCGTACGAGATAACATCATATAATAATGCGAATAACCGCTGCTGCTCCCGTCATCACGACTTCACCGAAAGAGTTTTGAGTCAACAGGGTTACCAGCTACCCTTTCTCAATTCGAACGTGACACTTCAACGTTTTCGTAATTTTGACCGCCTATGATTTTGTTCATTTACTAAATATTATGCACAGAATTCAGTTTCTTAATTTTTACCCAGATTGGGGTCTTGACACCGATTGACTGCCAAGCATTGACGATAGTACGTGACAGCATTCAGGCTTTAGATTCAAGGAAGGAGAGGGTTACCAGCGCCTCTTTTTCTACGGTTTAATAACATCAACCTCCCAAGTGTATACATACATACAGACATGTATATATGTATATATATATATATATATATATATATATATACACATTTACATAGTTTTATATATATATATGAAAATCTATATATACATATATATATATATATATATAATTGTATATATAAGAGAAAATTTTTGTGTGCGTCTGAGAGTCGTGCATCGGCGCGTATAAACGAAATCCATTTCGATACTGATTTCCCGAATGGAGTATAGCTTACATGTGTAATAACATTAATAATTATTGTAATGATCAAAACAAGCGTCGCAGTTTCCGCCATTCGATTGCTAGCCGAAAGAAGAGGTAAGTTTTGAATCAGAAGGGTTGCCAGCTACCCTTTTTTTGCGTTATGTTAATTTCACCGTCATGAGATGTCGTCCTTTCGATAAATCTTATGCACAGAACTCAGTTTCTTAATTATTGATCCAGATTGGGGCCTTTACGCGAATTAGCTGCCGAACATTGACGATACCACTTGACAGCATTCAGTTTTTAGATTCAAGTAAGGAGAGCGCTACCAGCTACCCGTTTTCTATGTTCTACGGAATGTTTACATTTAGTAAAGTCATGAGAGTCATGTCAAGATGAATTAACACGAATCATTATGTGTTTGTGTATAGAATATATTCTTCTTTCATGACGATTTCGTTGTGTGTGTAGACCTGCATAGTTTTGCATCAGAAATTCCGTAAGAATTAAGTGAATGAGTGCTGCTCCCACGGCTTGAGCAAAAATTAAACCGAAATAATATGGCGTCATGCATCAGCTGTTTTCAGTGATGCCTGTTTGACATCAATAATAGCTTCAATGCATGGTTAATATTGAATAATTTGTGATAAAATCGGTGGTTGAAAACGACAGAGAAGCTCAGCAAAGAGGAATGCATAAAATTACTCGTAACTACGTTAATCGAACTTGAATCTGTTCAAAATTTTGGTGTCGTCAAACCCGTGTTATGCTACATTCCATGCCGAAATGACCCTTTCACGCAGTAACGTACAATTTAAATTCTAGTGACAATTTTAAAAATCTAAGAAACGCGAAAATGTGAATTGAATTTTTACACATTTCAGAAGTTCACTTCTTGCATTTTTAATTTGCGCAGCTGTTTCCGCAAATTCTATCAAAGTTTTTTATGTGTCTGGAGAAACGTCATTTAGCATATAATTCAGTGGTTTTTCAACCTATCCTATCAAAATATTCCAGACTATGTGGTGTACGTGAGCCGCTATAAGTGACGGGATTCGACAGTTTATTTGAATAAGTCTCAATACGTGGATGGCAGACAAAATACATGCATCCCAATAGTAGCACCCGCGATTGAAAGGTTCGTGTACTTGTGCACTGGTCAAGCTCGTATCAGAGATACGGACGGGCATTAAACGTAGGAAAAATTACCCTCAAAAGAGGAATTTATTGATGAATTTAAGGAGACACACCTGGCGTTTCATTACACAAAATAGCATAGCTCGATTACTGCGCGAGTTCGTCGCGTTCAATCAACGATATATGTATGGTTTTCATCACGTTGCAACCTTGAGACTCCGTGGGCTCGTTCCGAGGTGAGTCGAGTGCGGCCTCAAGGGGGAATATTTAGACACCCGGAGAGTGAGAGAGAAGGCCTAGTACATGCTACATTAGGAATTCAAAAACGAAGAAAGCACCGCATATTGAAATCACATTTAATAGAGATTTCACGAACTATGATTTGAAAACAAGTCAGTTCTATGAAACGTTTCAGTACGTGGTGCTTTGTTCTTTTTCGAATCCCTAATGATCATTCGCCCTACGAAGGGTAACTTGCCTGACCTTTTTATAAATAACAAAACATACTTTACTAGGTTCGACACGCTCTAAACTGTCCATTCAGCTGCCGGTACCAACGAAATGCATTGAAATTATTTCCCTTATTCCTTATTCAAATTATTTCACGGCCAGCGAGTTAAGTAATTAAAATGATATATAATTTTACGAGGAACCGTAGCAGCAGCTTCTGCCATCGCGAGTTCACAGAAAGAGTGAGTTTTTAGTAAACAGTTTGCGTGTGAGAGTGGTGCATCTGAGTTGAAACGAAGTTGAATTTCGATCAACACCAATTTCAAGAATGGAGCATAGCATACGTGTGTAATAATATTTATGGTCGCAGTAACAATTATTGTAACGATAGGAATACTCCTCGCAGCCCCACGCCATATGAATGCCTGCCGAAACAGTAAGTTTTAATTCAAGAGAATTACCAGCTACCCTTGTTCTACGTGTTTGTTATTTTACTGTCATAGGATGTCGTTCGTCTTATAAATGATATGCCTGGAATTCAGTTGCTTATCAATTCGCCCAGATTGGGGCCTTTACACCAATTAACTGCCGAACACTGACGATGGCACGTGATGGCATGAAAAGTTCAGTTGAGGCAGAGAAAAGGGAGTTACCAGCCACCTTTTATCAATTCTGAGAAGACATTTCTTTGCTTCTGTATAGTTTTAACCTCTTATGATGATGTTCATTCGATAAATATTATGCATAGAACTCAGTTTCTATAATTATCGAAACAGATTGGGGCCTTAACGCGAATTAACTGCCAAACATTGGCAATAGCACGCTCGTTCGTTCATTCATGAGCTTATGCACGGCCCATATCGTCTTGAATTGTTTCAGAGAAGCGCAGGCTTGCAATAGTTAACAAGACTAATCTAGAAGAAATGTTGGGGTGTAATCACTCAAGTAAGGACACCTCGTTATTCCTGAAAAACCGTCGAATCCTGAACGACCAACGAGCACCTGAACTCTTTCGTTACTTCGAGACGTTTTCTTAAATACATATTTATATATATGAATAAGTGATATCTCCATGTATACATATATATATATATATATATATATATATATATATATATATATGTATGTATGTATATGAGCAAATTTTTGTGTTCGTCTGAGAGTGGTGCGTCAGCGCGTATGAAAGAAATCCATTTCGATACTGATTTCCCGAATGGAGTATAGCTTACATGTTTAATAACATTAATAATTATTGTAATGATCAAAACAAGCGTCGCAGTTTCCGCCATTCGATTGCTAGCCGAAAGAAGAGGTAAGTTTTGAATCAGAAGGGTTGCCAGCTACCCTTTTTTTGCGTTATGTTAATTTCACCGTCATGAGATGTCGTCCTTTCGATAAATCTTATGCACAGAACTCAGTTTCTTAATTATTGATCCAGATTGGGGCCTTTACGCGAATTAGCTGCCGAACATTGACGATACCACTTGACAGCATTCAGTTTTTAGATTCAAGTAAGGAGAGCGCTACCAGCTACCCGTTTTCTATGTTCTACGGAATGTTTACATTTAGTAAAGTCATGAGAGTCATGTCAAGATGAATTAACACGAATCATTATGTGTTTGTGTATAGAATATATTCTTCTTTCATGACGATTTCGTTGTGTGTGTAGACCTGCATAGTTTTGCATCAGAAATTCCGTAAGAATTAAGTGAATGAGTGCTGCTCCCACGGCTTGAGCAAAAATTAAACCGAAATAATATGGCGTCATGCATCAGCTGTTTTCAGTGATGCCTGCTTGACATCAATAATAGCTTCAATGCATGGTTAATATTGAATAATTTGTGATAAAATCGGTGGTTGAAAACGACAGAGAAGCTCAGCAAAGAGGAATGCATAAAATTACTCGTAACTACGTTAATCGAACTTGAATCTGTTCAAAATTTTGGTGTCGTCAAACCCGTGTTATGCTACATTCCATGCCGAAATGACCCTTTCACGCAGTAACGTACAATTTAAATTCTAGTGACAATTTTAAAAATCTAAGAAACGCGAAAATGTGAATTGAATTTTTACACATTTCAGAAGTTCACTTCTTGCATTTTTAATTTGCGCAGCTGTTTCCGCAAATTCTATCAAAGTTTTTTATGTGTCTGGAGAAACGTCATTTAGCATATAATTCAGTGGTTTTTCAACCTATCCTATCAAAATATTCCAGACTATGTGGTGTACGTGAGCCGCTATAAGTGACGGGATTCGACAGTTTATTTGAATAAGTCTCAATACGTGGATGGCAGACAAAATACATGCATCCCAATAGTAGCACCCGCGATTGAAAGGTTCGTGTACTTGTGCACTGGTCAAGCTCGTATCAGAGATACGGACGGGCATTAAACGTAGGAAAAATTACCCTCAAAAGAGGAATTTATTGATGAATTTAAGGAGACACACCTGGCGTTTCATTACACAAAATAGCATAGCTCGATTACTGCGCGAGTTCGTCGCGTTCAATCAACGATATATGTATGGTTTTCATCACGTTGCAACCTTGAGACTCCGTGGGCTCGTTCCGAGGTGAGTCGAGTGCGGCCTCAAGGGGGAATATTTAGACACCCGGAGAGTGAGAGAGAAGGCCTAGTACATGCTACATTAGGAATTCAAAAACGAAGAAAGCACCGCATATTGAAATCACATTTAATAGAGATTTCACGAACTATGATTTGAAAACAAGTCAGTTCTATGAAACGTTTCAGTACGTGGTGCTTTGTTCTTTTTCGAATCCCTAATGATCATTCGCCCTACGAAGGGTAACTTGCCTGACCTTTTTATAAATAACAAAACATACTTTACTAGGTTCGACACGCTCTAAACTGTCCATTCAGCTGCCGGTACCAACGAAATGCATTGAAATTATTTCCCTTATTCCTTATTCAAATTATTTCACGGCCAGCGAGTTAAGTAATTAAAATGATATATAATTTTACGAGGAACCGTAGCAGCAGCTTCTGCCATCGCGAGTTCACAGAAAGAGTGAGTTTTTAGTAAACAGTTTGCGTGTGAGAGTGGTGCATCTGAGTTGAAACGAAGTTGAATTTCGATCAACACCAATTTCAAGAATGGAGCATAGCATACGTGTGTAATAATATTTATGGTCGCAGTAACAATTATTGTAACGATAGGAATACTCCTCGCAGCCCCACGCCATATGAATGCCTGCCGAAACAGTAAGTTTTAATTCAAGAGAATTACCAGCTACCCTTGTTCTACGTGTTTGTTATTTTACTGTCATAGGATGTCGTTCGTCTTATAAATGATATGCCTGGAATTCAGTTGCTTATCAATTCGCCCAGATTGGGGCCTTTACACCAATTAACTGCCGAACACTGACGATGGCACGTGATGGCATGAAAAGTTCAGTTGAGGCAGAGAAAAGGGAGTTACCAGCCACCTTTTATCAATTCTGAGAAGACATTTCTTTGCTTCTGTATAGTTTTAACCTCTTATGATGATGTTCATTCGATAAATATTATGCATAGAACTCAGTTTCTATAATTATCGAAACAGATTGGGGCCTTAACGCGAATTAACTGCCAAACATTGGCAATAGCACGCTCGTTCGTTCATTCATGAGCTTATGCACGGCCCATATCGTCTTGAATTGTTTCAGAGAAGCGCAGGCTTGCAATAGTTAACAAGACTAATCTAGAAGAAATGTTGGGGTGTAATCACTCAAGTAAGGACACCTCGTTATTCCTGAAAAACCGTCGAATCCTGAACGACCAACGAGCACCTGAACTCTTTCGTTACTTCGAGACGTTTTCTTAAATACATATTTATATATATGAATAAGTGATATCTCCATGTATACATATATATATATATATATATATATATATATATATATATATGTATGTATGTATATGAGCAAATTTTTGTGTTCGTCTGAGAGTGGTGCGTCAGCGCGTATGAAAGAAATCCATTTCGATACTGATTTCCCGAATGGAGTATAGCTTACATGTTTAATAACATTAATAATTATTGTAATGATCAAAACAAGCGTCGCAGTTTCCGCCATTCGATTGCTAGCTGAAAGAAGAGGTAAGTTTTGAATCAGAAGGGTTGCCAGCTACCCTTTTTTTGCGTTATGTTGATTTCACCGTCATGGGATGTCGTCCTTTCGATAAATCTTATGCACAGAACTCAGTTGCTTAATTATTGATCCAGATTGGGGCCTTTACGCGAATTAGCTGCCGAACATTGACGATACCACTTGAAAGCATTCAGTTTTTAGATTCAAGTAAGGAGAGCGCTACCAGCTACCCGTTTTCTATGTTCTACGGAATGTTTACATTTAGTAAAGTCATGAGAGTCATGTCAAGATGAATTAACACGAATCATTATGTGTTTGTGTATAGAATATATTCTTCTTTCATGACGATTTCGTTGTGTGTGTAGACCTGCATAGTTTTGCATCAGAAATTCCGTAAGAATTAAGTGAATGAGTGCTGCTCCCACGGCTTGAGCAAAAATTAAACCGAAATAATATGGCGTCATGCATCAGCTGTTTTCAGTGATGCCTGTTTGACATCAATAATAGCTTCAATGCATGGTTAATATTGAATAATTTGTGATACAATCGGTGGTTGAAAACGACAGAGAAGCTCAGCAAAGAGGAATGCATAAAATTACTCGTAACTACGTTAATCGAACTTGAATCTGTTCAAAATTTTGGTGTCGTCAAACCCGTGTTATGCTACATTCCATGCCGAAATGACCCTTTCACGCAGTAACGTACAATTTAAATTCTAGTGACAATTTTAAAAATCTAAGAAACGCGAAAATGTGAATTGAATTTTTACACATTTCAGAAGTTCACTTCTTGCATTTTTAATTTGCGCAGCTGTTTCCGCAAATTCTATCAAAGTTTTTTATGTGTCTGGAGAAACGTCATTTAGCATATAATTCAGTGGTTTTTCAACCTATCCCATCAAAATATTCCAGACTATGTGGTGTACGTGAGCCGCTATAAGTGACGGGATTCGACAGTTTATTTGAATAAGTCTCAATACGTGGATGGCAGACAAAATACATGCATCCCAATAGTAGCACCCGCGATTGAAAGGTTCATGTACTTGTGCACTGGTCAAGCTCGTATCAGAGATACGGACGGGCATTAAACGTAGGAAAAATTACCCTCAAAAGAGGAATTTATTGATGAATTTAAGGAGACACACCTGGCGTTTCATTACACAAAATAGCATAGCTCGATTACTGCGCGAGTTCGTCGCGTTCAATCAACGATATATGTATGGTTTTCATCACGTTGCAACCTTGAGACTCCGTGGGCTCGTTCCAAGGTGAGTCGAGAGCGGCCTCAAGGGGGAATATTTAGACACCCGGAGAGTGAGAGAGAAGGCCTAGTACATGCTACATTAGGAATTCAAAAACGAAGAAAGCACCGCATATTGAAATCACATTTAATAGAGATTTCACGAACTATGATTTGAAAACAAGTCAGTTCTATGAAACGTTTCAGTACGTGGTGCTTTGTTCGTTTTCGAATCCCTAATGTTCATTCGCCCTACGAAGGGTAACTTGCCTGACCTTTTTTATAAATAAAAAAACATACTATATTAGGTTCGACACGATGTAAACTGTCCATTCAGCTGCCGGTATCAACGAAATGCATTGAAATTATTTACCTTACTCCTTATACAAATTATTTCACGGCAAACGACGTAAGTAACCATAATGATAAATAATTTTACGAAGAACCGTAGCAGCAGCTTCTGCCATCGCGACTTCACAGAAAGAGTGAGTTTTGAGTAAACTGAGTTACCAGCTACCCTTTTTCAATTCGAAGAAGACATTCCAGCGTTTTTCTAGTTTTGACCTCTCATGGTTTGGTTCATTTGATAAATACGACGCTCAGAATTCAGTTTCTCATATCTTGACCCAGACTTTGGGGACTTTTACACCAATTAACTGACAAACATTGACGACAGCGAGCGCTTGCGCGTGTTAGCATCGAGGGGTTATTTTGTTTTGATTGAGGAGGAGAGGGTTACCAGCTACCGCTTTTCACTTCTATGTAGACATTTCTTTGTTTTTGCATAGTTTTTGCCTTTCATGATGCTGTTCATTCAATGAGTATTGTGCTTAGAATTCAGTTTTTTAAATATTGATCCAGATTAGAGCACATACACGAATTAACTGCAAAACATTGACGACAACGAGCGCGTGTGCGTTCGTTCGTCGACGCACGGCCCATCGTCTTGAATTGTTTCACAGGAGCGCAGGCTTGGAATAGTTGTGAAGACTAATCTGAATGAAAAGCTGAAGTGTTATCACTCGAATAAATGATGGGCCATTAGAATATTCGGCCGCAACAACTTGTTCCGTCCGTCCGTCGAGAAAAGCGATCGAATCCTGTACGAGCGAGGAGCAGTTTAACTCCTCGACGAACTTCGAGGGGTAATTTTTGACGGATAATTTAGGAAAAAACCCTCCAGTTCATTTCTCGAAGGTTTCGTGCCAAGGTTCTTCTCCCACGAAAGGGACTGTGCGCATCGGAGACGAGGCTCTCACATGAAACCGTCGTGGAAGCGAGGGTTACCGGGCGGTCGGGCAGACTAGGGCTCAGAGCGGCATTCGTGGACATGGTGGTCAGCAGCGCCTGTCGCGACCGACCGGGAACCGAGCGAGCGCGACCAGTGCTCTCTGGCCGCAGGCCTTGTGGCACACCAGGAATTGTGCGAGGTGCTTTTGCGAAACGCGGGCAATTGCCTGCCTCGGCCGTTTTGACTCGCGTGCTAAAGATTCGAGCGAATAACGATCACATGATCAGAGAGACTATTATTTCGGACGGAAAGATAGCGAGCTCTTAATTTTGTCTACTGCATATTGACTTTGAACATCTTCAATTTAAGGATGATTTGTGGCTCCTTGAGGAGCCGGATGGTGTGCAGCAAGTGCGACTGCCGCCGTGAACACTCTACTTGGAAGAAGTGTACTTGGTCACAGCCTTGGTGCCTTCAGAGACAGCGTGCTTGGCAAGCTCGCCGGGAAGCAGAAGCCTGACGGCAGTCTGAATTTCCCGAGAGGTGATGGTGGTCCTCTTGTTGTACTGTGCCAGACGCGACGCTTCAGTAGCAATGCGCTCAAAGATGTCATTCACGAACGAGTTCATGATTGACATGGCCTTGCTCGAAACGCCGGTGTCGGGATGGACCTGCTTGAGCACCTTGTAAATGTAGATGGCGTAGCTCTCACGCCTCTTCTTTTTCTTCTTCTTGTCACCTTTGGTGATGGATTTCTGGGCCTTACCGGCCTTCTTAGCAGCCTTTCCAGAAGTCTTGGGAGCCATCGTGAACGACAACTTTGAACGTTACTCAGTAACATGCGATTTCGCCGGTGGTGGTGGCGATACCGAGGAGATAAAGAGAGAGAAATTAAGAGTTTGGCACAGAGTGTGCCGAAGATAGAGAGAAGCGAAAATGAAAGGGATAGTAGGAGAATGTAAAGGCACAGCTCCTGTGCATGACTAGCTATTTATGTGTATTTTATTGGTCTATTTAGTTGCTTATGTTGTTGAATAAATCAACTACCTGTCAAGGCTTTTTATTCATTTATTGGAAGTCTGTAAAATGTGACTGTTTCTTGAATTGTTGTGTTAAATAGATGGCTTGCGTCAGTAGCGGTGTGAAATGTGTTGTAATGAAGTTTTGCTCTATAGAAAGACTGGAGGTGGTTCTTGTGCTAGTGCCTGTAGTTTGGAGCTTCTGAATTGTGGGTGTTGGCGGTGTAGTGTGTCTGGTTGGAAGGTGAGGGAATCGTAGAGTTCTGGTTCTTGTTGTTCTAGTTGTGTCCATATTTTCTTGGCCTGGCGGTGTAATACGATGTTTATGGGTGGAATGTTGCATTGTCTGTGAAGTGACTCGGATGTCTTAAAGTCCTGCCAAACTGTTCCTGTTATAAATCTTAATGCTTTATTTTGGATTCTTTGCAGTGTAGACATTGCAGTTTTTGATATGATGTGTAGAGGGATAATTGGATAACTATTGCTAAGTACAGTTTGCCTTTGTTTTTTTTTGTTTAAGTGATAGAATCGGTGAAGCTTCTGCAGGTGTCGTCTTGCCATTTGTTGCCTCGTTACTATGTGGGGTTTGTATCCTGTTGTGCTTATGGTAAGCCCTAAGACCTTTCCTTTGGTGCTATATGGAAAGTACATTTCCTCAACTATTACGTCTCCCTTTTTCTTTCTGCTAATGGGAACTATTGTGAATTTTCTAATATTGGTTCTGATTTTCCATTTGTTTTCAAAAGCGTTTATTTGTTCAATAGCACGTCCAGTGGCGCGAGCTAGATAATTGCTGTTGTTTGGTACTGCTATGATTTGAGTGATATCGTCTGCATAGCTAATGAAGTCGCTGTTTGGAGTGGGGTTTGTGATATCGTGAGTGTAGAATGCAAACAGAGTAGGAGACAGACATGATCCTTGGGGAACACCTGTTTGTATTTCAAATTCAGGGCCTATGTAATTGCCAATGCGGATTTGTACTGTTCTGTCTGTGATAAAATCGCTCAGTGTTTTCTTAAATATTGTAGGAAGTTCAAGTTGCATGATTTTGTATTTCAGGCCCACTGTCCAAACTTTGTCAAAAGCTTTTGAGATGTCTCTCATGACTATATCTATCTTATATTTGTTTGCCAGATGAATTGCTATTGATTCGTGTAGTATTGCTAGCGCGGTATGAGTTCCTCTTTCCTTTCTAAATCCGTGTTGTTTTGGGTGAAGTTTGTCTTGTTGCAGCAGTTCTTCATATAGTCTATTGTTTAGTATTTTATCGAGTATTTTGCCATGGACATCCAGAAGTGAAATAGGTCTGTAGTTTTGTACATGATGTTGGGATGTATTGGGTTTCGGCAGGAAGATCATTGTGGCTAATTTTAATTTGTCTGGAAAGTATCCGGCTGATATTGCTTGGTTGAAAATGTAGATTAGATATTGTTTCATATTTTCTGGAAGATTCTTGATCTGTTTGGTGGTTATCCCTGTGGGTCCTGGGGCTCGCTGTTTGAATGTTCTTAAGGTTCTATTGAATTCGTCTATTGTTATGGGGGGAAATCGCAAGTTGTGGAATCTGTTTATGTCACCTGTATGGTATGGAGTTATTTCGTTGTGGTTATTTGAGACGTATGATTCTATTTCTTCGATGTGATCATGATTGAAATTTTCATTATCTTCGTCCGTGAATACCTGTTGCCAATGTTGTCTAAAATGGGGTTCTTTTTCTTCCGGAGTATGCAGCTGTGTACCTTCGTGTATTATGTATGGAATATATTGTTTGGTGTTTGATCCGCTCATCCTCTTAATAGTTGACCAAAATTTTTTAGGGTCTTCTTCTATATTCAAGTTTCTGATAATTTGGTTCCATGTTTGGTTGAAGGCAGCTCTGTAACTTTGGTTAATTTGTCTTCGAAGTTGGAGCATGCGAGAGTATAGGATTGGGTTTGGGCCGACTGCTTGAATATATTGAACTGTGTTTTCCAGCTGTATTTGGAGGAGTCGAATTTCGTGATTTTGTCTTATGCCGGGTATGGTTCTGTATTTAATGGTGGGTACAGCGAGATTTGTAGCTCTTTGTACTTCTGATGTCCATTGGTCTAGATAGCAGTCTATTTCTTCTAATGTAGGATTTGGTTCTACAGGTACTGTGATATTTGCTAAGCTTTCTTTGTATTGTTGCCAATTTGCAAAATGAAATGATTTCCTTGGCCTAATTGGAATTTGTAGCGGACTGGCTGAAATGATTGCAATAATTGGTATATGGTCAGAGGGAGTGTTTGGGCCTGGTCTTAATTCTATGTTGTGATATGCGTGGCGATTTATCAGAGCTATATCAGGTGCTGTGCTGGAATTGTGTGAAATGAATGTTGGAAAATATGGACCTATGTGCATGCATTTGCCTTGTGTCATTAGTCTGTTTAGTGCAGTGCCTCTGGTATTTGCATAACTATTTCCAAGGTTTGCGTGTTTGGCGTTTAGATCTGCAATCAAGTAGACTGGATGATTGAAGTTTAATATTCTATTGTAATCTATGTAGTTTAAGTAATTCGTTCTAGGAGGAATGTATGCTGTTGCTATTGTTATAGGTCCTTGAGCTGTGTCTATCGTTATTGCTATCATATCCGATTCAAAGTTGTCTATTAGTCTGAATGCAATGTTTTTCTTGACTGCAATGGCTACTCCCGCATTTGGTTCTGCTCTAACGTTTATTGTAAAGGTATTATAATTAAATATTTTGATATTTGTGTCCTTGACTGAGTGTTCATTTATTAGAATGATATCTGGGTCGATTTTGTTATAGATATTGGATAATGCTATTTTATGTGTGTTCCAGTTCCTTACATTGTGTTGTATAACCGTTAGTTTGTTTTGTCTCGCCCCTCTGGTTAGGTTTATCCATCCACGTTCTTGAAACTCTTGCATGGTTACGGTTTTGATTTCTTTGCTGTGCTTGTGGTTGAGTGTTTAGGGAGTCTGGTGAATTTTTCATGGTTTAGAGCGTGAATTTTTGTTCCTGTTAACTTTAGTCTGTCATTTTTAATCATTTCCATAATTTTTCTTGAGTCAGTGTCTTGTACAGTGAATTTCAGTCCGAATTCTTTTTTGTTCAGCCCGTTAATGAACCACCTTTGGGAAGGGTTCGGAGGGACTGGCAGTCTATCAGCGGCGCTACGGTATATTTGGATTGGAATTGGTCTCTGTTCTGAATGTTCTCTCTCTCTTTCTGGTAGTACTCCTTGGTCACTTATTTTTCTTTTGATTCGAGGGTCTGTTAGTTGTATGTCTTGCTCTGTTCTGAATTGGTTCTGATGTTATCTCGGACTGTGGTTGGGGTTGAATTTGGCTCGTAGTCTGTGGTTGAATTTTTGGTCTTGTTGATGGTTCATCTTCCACTTCTGATTCCATTTCCTCTTCCATGTCGGTTTCTGAATTAGTGTCATTATTTGATGATTCTTCACTTTGTTGTTCCATGTGATATTCTCGATTCGGTGTGTGGGAGTAGAAAAAGTTGAAAATTGCGTTGGAATCTCGGTCTTCGAACTTTGCATCTATATTATAGTTGAGTTTTAGGTTTCTGGAAAGTAATGCTGCGAATCCTTCTTTCCCTGCCAGGTTTGCAATATGAGCCTCTAATATCAAGGCTAACAGTTTAATTTGGATATTGTTTGTCAGGGTGAGGCTATGTTTCGGAACTGCTGATTCTTTGATTGCTGTTTTTGCGATTTGAGAGTAGGTTTGTTGTGTTTTTTCTTGTTCTTGTTTTGTGATTCTCTCTTCCTTGTCTTTTATGGCTTTCTTGCGTACAGGGCATGCAGCTGCGAGGGTCCTATGAGGACCTGAACAATTTAGACATTTTTTGTGACTATTCTGGCATTCTGTGTACAGGTGGCCTGATTCTCCACATTCTGAGCAGACTATGGTGTTACTTTGGCACTGATGGGTTGCGTGGTCTTCCAGTTGATAGCATTTATAACATATGAGAACGTGAGTAAATTTCTCTTCTTGGCATTGATAAGGTGTTATTTTCGTATTGAACATGAGGAATCCGTCTTGTAGTACTTTCTGCGTTATGGTTGTGTCTGTAGTGATTATTTTGATGACGTGTGTGTAATCTTTTATCTTTATGACTTCTGATATCCGAAACCATGGTTGTAACCTTTGAATTTCCTGTTTGATTTCAGCTGGTGGTTTCTCTCCAATGTATTTGTCGATTTGGCGTACAAAGATGGATCGTTTTGCTCTGAGGTCAGGTGGTATTATGGGTTGTAAGTTTATTTTTCTGAGTTCTTCCTGTGCTTTTATTGATGTTAGTTTATCTACAGCGGCTGGGTCATCGGTAACTGCATAGTATCCAAGTTTTGTGTCTGTAAGTCGGATCAGGGGTGCATCCAGTACTGAAAAAGCTGTTTGGAATACTTTCTGTCGTTCTACATTTAATGCTGGGTCTATGCGTTTTAGTTGGACACGATAGGTGGATGTTTGCGGTTTTTTGTAGTATTGAGTTTCCGGTAGTGGTTGCAGGGAGGGACCGGTTTGGGAGAGTCCCCTTGGAAATCGGGTGGACCCGCTCGACCAAGGGGGCCTCCCCCGTGCGGCGAGTTGGGCCATACAAACGAGCTGTGCCAATCAAGTGAAAAAATAGAAAAGAAAAACACGAAATAAAGAAAGGCTCTCTCACCCCTAGGGGCTGACGCCCCCAGTCGCGCTCAACAAGATCAACCAATTGGGTTGAAACGAGAATATTATCCGCTGTCTCTTTGAGCACCAAAGCTGGCCAAGGCCACTCTCCAAGCAAAGCCAAGTAAATATCCGGAAGTAGTAAAGCTGTTACTGTCACGATGATCATGAGGTAACGATTTGGCACCGACTTTCGGCGCTACTAATAAGTAGACCGAGAAGGTCTTGCAGGCAGCATCTCACCTCTCGGACGGCAGGTGACTGGCCCAGCGAGCGCAGCTGCTTGACCAATGAGAGAGCGAGCTCGGGACAGCGGTGCTCTCCGAACGTATATATTCGCGTGATGGATTGCTGGCCGCGCATAATCGTACTCTGTAGCGTAAGCGCTGCTTGTTCGAAAGTTGTTTGCGTACGTACGACTCTACTACTCATCATGTCCGGCCGCGGTAAGGGAGGCAAAGTTAAGGGAAAGTCGAAGTCGCGCTCTTCTCGGGCTGGGCGTCTTTTTATTATCGTCATTAATTGTCGTGCGAGTTCGGTCCGCGCAACACTCGATAGGCATTGTTCGCTTGTCACTCCTCAGAGCATAGGCGCTCGTTTTCTTATTCGGCAGCTGCTGTAAAATTCGACTAGACCACCACGTGCTGCTGTGCTTTGGAGGCGTTGCGAATGTCGAGCGTCAGCAGCCGAATCAATAGTTGCGCTAGCTACTGCGACGACGAGGATGTGTTGCAAAGTACGCAAATATATTTTGCTTCCCTTCCCAGGGCGCAGAGCACGTCCGTCAAGGCAGATGATAACATGTGAAGTCGAGGTGGCAGTAGTGTCGCTCGCCGTGCAATATAACGTTTATCCTCATCCAGTTCATTTCTCGATGCGCATTCGATTTATGGCGCGAAAATGTTTTGGTAATTCAATTGAAGCTCGCGAAGCCTGAGCCGAGCTAATGCGAAATTATTTGACTATGGGCGCGTGAGACAATTCAAGGGCGTTGTTTGAACGCGCGTCACGCATGGCGCGAAAGATTCGGGGCCTCCAGCAAAATCAGGGTCAGGACTGAGTGCCATGTGCAAAATATCCGGTTAGATTAGGCAAAGGTTGAATAATTTCGGTGATTCGTGCTAAACAAAGAAAGAAAGCAAATTGTCCAAGACGCGTTTTCAGCTAGTGTTGCATGGAGTACATCTCGAGACCGACGCGGCGGCGCCATGCTTCAACGGTCGTTTAGCGGCGGCACACTGCCACCTCATGTATCGTTTCTCGAGCTGAATTTCAGCGAAAAAGAAAACTTTCGTGCCCCACGAAATTGGACGGAAGCCGCTTGGACTTGACGAGAGGGGTCGGTCGGTCACTCGCTGCGTTCTCAGCAATTCGCTGTGACTGCCTGCCAGGCTGGAATATAGCGTGTGCATTGTGCGGTAGAGCAGTCAATTGCAGCAAGGCCTAATCTGCAATGACCGCTTCGGAGAGAGCGAAAGTGTTTAGTTTCCTATCGGGAGCTCAATGATTGCACCCGTCGAGGCATCATCGAACACACACATTGAATTTGCTCCTCGAGCTATTCCATCTGCAACGACGGGCATGTGAGGAGTGGAGATAACAAAAAAATATGGCATTCCAAGCACCGGCGCGCGCTCTCTCTACAGTAAAAAAGCGATGCTTGACAAGTGAAGCAATCCCTAAATGAAGAAGCATACACTGTACTGGAGGGACTGAGTGTGAACACCTTTTCCGAGAGGATTTTGTGGACCTCGAAAGGTCCGAGTCTGTGAATTAGCCGTTGGTCGGGCACCGACTCATTTTACAAGAGAGTCAAGAGACTTAACCTCCAAATCCATAGAGGGTACGTCCTTGTCTCTTGAGGGCGTAGACAACGTCCATGGCAGTGACGGTCTTCCTCTTGGTGTGCTCGGTGTAGGTGACGGCGTCACGGATGACATTCTCGAGGAATACCTTGAGCACTCCGCGAGTCTCTTCATAGATGAGACCAGAGATACGCTTGACACCTCCACGGCGAGCCAGACGACGAATTGCAGGCTTGGTGATACCCTGGATGTTATCACGCAAAACCTTGCGATGACGCTTGGCTCCCCCCTTTCCGAGGCCCTTGCCACCCTTTCCACGTCCGGTCATGATGTCGATGGAGCTCGAGCTGGTTGCGATAGATAACGGAGAAGCGCGGTACCTATAGTACGAATGCAACTCGTTCGTTCGTTCGTTCGATGCTTATAGAAAAGACGGAGATAGGGTTTGCCGCAGAGTGCGTCGGGAAGAGAAGGGGTGAAACGGAAAAGGATAGATAGGAAACTGATAGAGATGCGCTTTGCGCATATGATGCTAGTGTTCGGGGGTAATTTTTTGTAGGTAGTTTGAGGGTGTTAGAAGTTAATTACCCGTCAGGGTTTTGTATGGTTGGGTATTTAGTTAGTATGCATCTTTAATACCGGACGTGGGTGGGTTGGCTTGCCGTAGGGGTTAAGTCTCTCTTCTAGCACAAAACATGTGCTTGAGTCGGTGCTGGTCAGTCGAGTCTGTCCGTCCGTCCGTCGTTAGAGTCGTGTTAAGTGTATTTTGGTCTCGGTTGGGGTGCGAGTGTTTTCATTTTTGAGCTCTGAAATTGTCTGTGTGGTATTTGTGGAGTGTCTTGCGGGAATGTGAGTTGTTGGTAGAGTTGTGGGTACATGTCGTGAATGTTTTGCCAGATTCTTTTTGCGTGTTTGTGGAGTGTAATGTTAATTGGCTGCAAGTTTGCTCGGCGATGTAATTGTGCAGAGGTGGCGAAATCTTGCCATTCGGAATTTGTTATGTATCTCGTGGCTCGGTTTTGTACACGCTGGAGTGTTGAGATAGATGTTGGTGGAAGTGTGTGTAGGGGAATGACTGGGTAGATGAGAGTGGATCTTACTAGGGCGATGTATAGTTGGCGTTTTACTTCTAGGGTCAGATGTTTGAATCGGTAGAGGCGTGAGAGGTTTTGGTGTGCTAGTGCTGCTCGTTGTCTGGTGTGGGGTGCGTATCCGGTTGTGCTGATTGTGAGTCCCAGAACTTTACCTGAGTTTGTGTAGGGGTGTGGGGTGTTGTTGATGTGCACTGTTGGGTGTTTGCGGCGACTGATGGCTATTATTTTGAATTTTTTTGCATTAGTTTGGATTTTCCATTTTCGTTCGTAATCGTTGATTTGGGCAATGGCTCGTGTTGTTAGAAGGGCTGCCATGTTATATGAGTGCTTTGCGGATATGATTTATGTGATGTCGTCTGCAAAAGCTATGTAGTCAGTGTTGGGTATTGGTGGGGGAAGGTCGTGTGTGAAGTAGTTGTATAGTGTTGGGGAGAGGACTGCTCCCTGGGGGACACCTGACTTGATTTGGAAGGGTGGGCCAGTGTAGTTTGCGATTCGTATGGCTGCGGTGCGATTAGTGATGAAGCTGTACAGGATTTTTGTGAATAGGGGGTGAATTTGTAGCTGGGACAGTTTGAATTTGAGTCCTGTGTGCCAGACTTTGTCGAAGGCCTTGCTTACATCTCGTAGAATGATGTCTGTTTTGTTTCTCTGTGTTTGTTTAATGTGGAGGGTCTCATGTAGCGTGGCAAGTGCGGTGTGTGTACCTCTTCCGTGTCGAAATCCGTGTTGGCGGCTGTTGTAGATGTTGTTGATGGTTAGGTGGTCTGTTAGCCTGTAGGTTAATATCTTGTCTAGGAGCTTAGCGTGGGTGTCGAGTAAGGAGATGGGGCGGTAATTTTGCACCTCGTGTTGGGAGGTGGAGGGCTTCGGTAAAAAGATCATTATTGCGTGTTTCAGTTTGTTTGGGAAATAGCCCGCTGAGAGGGCGTTGTTATATATGTACAGAAGATACTGGAGCATGTTTTGCGGTAAGTCTTTAAGGTGGTGTGTGGTTATTTTAGTTGGTCCTGGAGCTTTTTGGGAAAACGTTCGAAGTGCGTTTTTCAATTCTTCGATTGTGATTGCTGGGTAGTGGAAATTATGAAGACGGGAAGTGTCTCCTGTCTCGTGTGGTTCGTTTTGGGGAGCGATGTCGTTCATTTGTGTTTCTATGGTGTGTATGTGTTCAGCGTCGAAATCGTTGTTGGGGTCATCAATACCTGAGTATATGTTTGACCAGTGTTGTCGGAACAAAGGTTCCTTGGATTGTGGTGAGTGGTAGAAGATGCCGCCTTCTTTGATGTAGGGGGTGTTTTGTTTTTTATTGTTGCCTGACATGCGTTTGATGGCGGACCAGAATTGTTGGGGATTGTCCATCTTTTTGATGTTACCGATAGTGTTGTTCCATGTCGCCGAGTAGACACGTTGATATGCAGTTTTTATCTGTTGTCTGAGGCTGAGGAGTTCTCTGTATAGGTGGGGTGAGTGGCCGTGTCGTTGGAGATGGTCGTAAATGTGTTTGTGTCTCGTTTGGAGGACGAGTATGGCATGTGTGGGTTTGATGCCTGGTGTGGTTCTGTGTGTGATAGTTGGAATAGATTGGTTGGAGGCTTCGATGATGTGGGACTCCCATGTGATTAGGTGGTTGTCTATGTCCTCTTGCGTAGGGTTTACGTCTTGCGGTGTTGTGTGTTCAACGAGAAGGTTGCGGTATAGTTCCCAGTTTGCATTGTGGAAGGAGGGTCGTGGGCGGATGGGAATTTGTATTGGGTTGGCTGATATTGTGGCTATGATGGGAATGTGGTCGGAGGGTGTTAGTGGACCTGGTTCGAGTATGATGTTGTGGAATGTTTGCGTGTTTGTTAGTACGATGTCTGGGCTGGTACAAGCGCGGTGAGTGATTATCGTGGGGAAATTGGGGCCTATGTGGAGACATTTGTTCCTGTCTATTAGTGAGTGGACTTGTCTTCCCTTCCTGTTTGCGTATGTGTATCCAAAGGTGGGGTGTATGGCATTCATGTCGGCTAGGAGGTAGGTGGGGTGTTTTCTGTTAAAGAGAGTGTGCATGTCAATATAGTTTATGTAATCAATGCGTGGAGGTATGTAGGTTGTGGCAAGTGTGATTGGGCCTTGTGGTGTTTCTACTGTGATGGCCAACATATCTGTATGAAAGGTATCGTGAAGCTTGAATGGAAGGTCTTTGCGAATTGCTATTGCTACTCCAGCGTGATTTTCGTTTGCTTTGTTTGTGGTATATGTGTTGTAATTACAAATTTTGATGGGGGTGTCGTTACGCATGCAGTGCGAGTTAAGCAGAATTATGTGTGGATTGTATTGACGGTAGATGTTGCACAGTGCGATTTTATTGTTTTGCCAGTGTTGGACGTTGTGTTGGATGACGGTTAGTGTTTTGTTCATATTGTGTGTATCCATTGTGGAGTCGAGTGTTTGGGTTTCTTGTGGGGGGTGTCAGATTTTGAGCATGTGTTCATCATATCGAAGTGTTCGTGTGGGATTGTGGCTATGGGTGCCACTTCGAGGTCGAATTGGCCGTCAATGATTTCTTTCCATATTTTGTCCGGGTGTGGGTGTACGACAGCGATTTTGAGGCCAGGAGGTTTTTTTGTTAGTTCTTCTATTATCTGTTGGTTGGTGGGTTCGCTTGGGATATGCTGTGAGTGCGTGTCGCTGCGGAATAGTGAAACCCCTATTTTGTCGTGTCTAGGAGATTCTTCAGAGGATGGTTGTTTCTTCTTTTTCCGTTTTTTTGTTTTCTTTTTCGGGCTGGACTGCGTCCTCCAGTTTTCTTGCAAGTTGTCGTCGCTTGTTTCGTCCTGGGTCGAGTTTTCTTCTGTTGAGTGGTAGCTTGTGTCCATTGCGTCGTCGTTGGGGTCGGTGCTTGCTTGATTTGCAGGAGTCTGCGTTGTTTCTGCTTGGGGTTGTTTGTGTTTTTCAATGAACATGTTGAATATTTTTTGGGAATCACGGTTGGGGAACTGGGTGTCCACGCCGTAATTTTCTTTGAGGGACTTCGACAGGATTGATCCGAAATCCCCTCCCTGTACGAGGCCTGCGATGTGGGTCTCGATGATGATTGCGGCCAGTTTTATGTGCATCTCGCTGGTGAGTGTGAGTGTATGTTCTGTTTTTGCAGTTTGTTGGATGGCCGTTTTTGCGATTTCGATGTAGGTGCTCTTGGTTTGGTCGGTTTCTCTTTTTTGGAGTTCGTCGTTCTTCTTGCGGATAGCTTCTTTCCTGTATGGGCAGGAGGCTGCGAGTGTTCGGTGGTTTCCTTGGCAGTTGAGGCACTTCTTGTCCGGTGAACTGCACTGTTGGTAGGTGTGGTCGTGAACAGCGCATTCAGAGCAGTGTGGTGTCTTGTCAGTGCATTGGTGTGTAGAATGGTCCTCGATTTTGTAGCATTTGAAGCAGATCCGGAGGTGAGTGTATTTTTCTAGTTCCATTTGCGATGGTGTGATTTTTGTGTTAAACATGAGGAGCCCATTCTGGAGAGCGCGCTGTGTCATGGCGGTGTCGGTGAAGGTTACTTTGATAACGTGTGTGTAGTTTTTGATTTTGTTTATTTCCATGATTTTTGCCCATTGTTGCACGCGTGTTATTTCTTCTTGTATTTCTTGCGGTTGACGTTGGCCAATGCTGCTGTCCAGTTGTCTGATGAATATGGTTCTTTTTGCTCTGAGATCTGGGGGGATGATCGGTTTCAGATTTATTTTCTGAAAGTGTTTGGTGGCTCTGTCCGAGGTCAGTTTATCGATAGCAGTGATGTCATCAGTTATGGCGTAGAATCCGTTTGAGTTGCTGGTGAGTCGTATGAGGGGGGCTTCCAAGTGTTTGAATGCAGCTTCAAAGACTTGTTGTCGGTCTGTTTGTTGTCTGGGGTCGATCTTGCGGAGTTGGACTTTGTAGGTAGTGTTGGATTTGTTGGCGGGCTGTGCTGGGATGGTTGTGGTAGTTTGCTTGGTCGTTCGTGGTTGAGTGTTGTTGCCGGGGGTGGCGTTGGTGCGTGTGTTGGTGTTATGTTGCATAGTGTTGGGTCTAATATGGGTGGGTGTTTGTAGTAAGGGGCGGGAAAACTGGCTGTAGCCAGCTCTCCATGAACCCCGACTTCCTTGGTGGTGATGCATGGTGTTAGTCCTAAGTGTTGGTGTATAGTCTCAGGCGTCGGAAATTGTCCGGAAGGCGGCTGGTGCCCTACTTGTACCCGCTCCCCCCCTACTATAATGGGGTTTGCCCAGATGGTCTGGGGCCTTTCGGTACACCAGGCTCTACTACCTTCCGGCGACGCTCAACGGTCGGTAAACGTAAGAGCGAATTAAGAAAAGGCTACTCACACTCGCTTGAGAGGTTAGGGCTCGGCAAGCGAGGTACGGAGTCGGCTGCTGTTGTGATATCTTAGAAGTGAGAAGGTCGTTGTTGAAGATTAGATGCTTCTTAGACGGTTTTCACTGGTGAACTGCATGCAACTCGCGGCCAACGACGAAAGACCTATGCACGGTGTTGTGCCACCTGTGTGCCGCATCTGACGCGTATCTAAGGGTGGATATTGAGTAGAACGAGTAGACTTTTCAGCGTGTACTTGAGGTAAGGAGGTAGTACAACCAAATGCGCTCTGCTAGCTGAACACGGGGCTTTTATACACACAAAATGCTGACTCAGCTGCGCATGGTGCGCAAGTCGCACCAGGCGTGGCCCGAAACGTACGTACTAAACATGTGCACGAGGGTAAATGCGTGACCATGTTGGCACACACCTCCCCACCATACCTGTTTTATTACTCAAATGGGAATAAATCGCTCAGAATTTAAAATTCATAACTCCAAGAAATGACAAAGTTATCTAAAGGCGTAAATTTCTAAGATTGAAAAAGTATGCAAGGTGAAAATGCGCAATATACCCCCACCAACCAAAAGAAGATGAGAACCGCAGGTTATGAACATATTTCGTAATAAAGAGTGAAAGATATCCATTTTCTTCAAACAATACCCGTATTGAAAAACGCAATAGTACAACAACAATAATATGTTTATCGAAAAAAAAACATTCGTAAATATAAGTAAAACGCATCGAAATAAAGACGGCAAGAATCGCAACAGAACAATATCAGCGTACCGCAAAAGTAGTGAAGGTATTCAGAAATATCGTACCAAAAAAAATCCACGGTACAAGGAACCAACATTTAACTATCTCTATACCTGTAAGGAAATCACCGAAGAAAAATAAACGTTACGACATTAACGAACAACATCAATATCAAACTACGTAGGCATCATATGAAATTAAACAACAAAAATTTATTTAAAAAAATTTTCAACGTTAAATTTATTTATTATTTTCATATTTTTGAAGAAAAAAATTTTATATTCATTACGCGTGAAGAAGTGTAATTATTAAACATCGCATGTATGTATCTATTACATTTACATCAACATTCGCCATGAAATCACAATTACCGCAACATTAATTCGTGATGAACAGTGTAAATGCTAAACGCAGTAAAAATAGAAAATCGCATCTTGAAACAACAATAAAATACTTTTATTCAAACATAATTAAAAAATAAAAAGTTATACTTGCCATTAATTTGTAGTAAGAACAATACATTCGTTAAATATAAGAATAATCAAACATGAAAATAATTCCAACGCAATGTCTATGAAATTTAGTTGATCAGAAAATTCGCATTACATTTACTGAATTCGGCAAACAATTAATACATACTGAGTTACGTTAACGTCATATTATAAACGTGAATCAACTTAATACCTTACAACTAATTCCTGAGGTATATGTTAAACATAAAACTAGAATTCCGGTTTAAAACGCATGAGAAAAATAGTGTCGCTTAGAAGACACGCAAAAAAATTAAAGTCCACATATTAAAAAAAACAAGAAAAACACATGCTTCACTGACACCTAAACTTCGCTATTTGCTTGCAGGTGACGCAGTGGTTGCTCAGCGTTACTCGATCTGAGCTGCTGCCGGCGGAGTAAGGCATCTTCCGCGCGGAAGCGATCCGCTAACAGACGAAGTTCTCGGCGAAGGTAGAAGAAAGATACACCTAAAGCCAGAGTTAAAGGGAAAAGAAGAAGAATACCGAGGTCGGACACTCTATCCGGTAGAATGTCGACGAGCGCGTTCGCTCGCACCCAGTCCTCCGAGACTCTACCTTGATGGCTCTCTAGGGCATTCGTTAGTGCCTCCACCGACACATGCGTCATTCTATTTCCCATCGTGGACGACAGGTACTTGAGCGTGCTCGCTCTGAAATTGAAACAAACACAGAGTTCAATTAGCATGGCCTCATAAAAAAATTTAGAACCAATTAATATTACGTCAAATTAATTAAAGAAACCAATAGTCACAGCTGGCGACAGCTGCTATGGGAAAAAAAAAAACAAACATCAAATCTTCACGCAGCAAGTCCCACACGGCATCGACAGCTGCACACCTATTTGCAAAACAAATCGGGAGCCAGCCTTCGCTCCCACAGCAATGAGGGGCCGCGTTTCTAAACACAGGATGTTATTGAACCGGGCAAGATGTTATTGGACTGAGCAAGATGTTATTGGACTGAGCAAGGCTCTCGGACAGATGTAAGCCTTGGTGGTGAAGTTAATGGGTACAGACTCGATCACGCACGCAATAACACGGTACACCAAATACGAAACGAAATATAAGGTAAATACATACGGTTATATAAGGAAAATTCCAGTTAAAAATATACGTAAAATTAACATCGAAACAGAATCACACAATAGAATTATGTGGACCTAGTAACATCGTCATTCGTAAGTCGCATAGTATTCATTCAACACTTTTTACGTAAGGGTAATACATGATTTTTATTGCTTCGGAATATTTTATTGCCTATTTTTATTTCCACGTAATTTCGGTTAATTTTTGTTATAATACCTGGTCCGTTCCAGGCTATATCAAGCTTGTTTTTTCGCATGTGATTGCGCAATAATACACGGTCATTGAGTTCAAAATTTTTATTTTTGCGTCGAAGGTTGTGATACATGGTTCTTTCACTGGTATTATTTATGATAGTAGCTCTAACGTTTTCAACAATGCGGGCAGCTTCCTGAGCTCGAAATCTTATTATATCGACGTTCGTGTCGTGACTGTAATTAGGTTCGAAAGTTACAGCGCTAAAGCTCGGACACGTATCGCGATTGAAAACAATGAACGAGGGTGTATCCCCCAATGTGGTATTTAAACTATTGTTTATCGCGTTCTCCGTGCTGTTGAGGCATTGATCCCATTCCGTATGCGCCAAAGAATTTATGTATAATTTTAATAAATTCGTAATTTTGCGATTATTACGTTCAACAATAGCGTTACTGTGAGGACTCCAAGGGAGGCCCTCTTTTTTCGCAATACAATGAATTTGAGAGAATTTTTTAACTGCCGCAGACTTAAATTCAAGAGCTTGGTCACTTAGAAGTGTTTTAGGATAGCCAAAGGTTGAGAAGCAGCTGTCCAGACAAGAGACAACTGTATCTGCTAATCGATCTGCTGTCGCGTAAAGCTTACAGTAACGCGAAAATAAATCAATCAAAATGAGAATATATTTATTCTGCTGATCTGTGACCGGTAGAGGGCCCAGGAAATCCATTGATACCACCTCAAACGGTTCTTTAGCGATGGGAGCGTCTAAAATTTTAATAGGTACAGTACTGGGGGCCTTCAGAATCTTACATACATCACACATTTTGACAAAATTACGGATGATACTCTTCTCCAATAAATGAAAATAACGCAACTTAAATTTAAACAACGTATGCGTGGCATCAGTATGGTACAAGGAATGTATACTCAGCACCGCCTTGTGCATGAGCGATGTCGGTATAACCGAAGTGAGAATAGTACTTTCCCTAGAGTCTATTTGTCGTCGTCTATAAAGAATGTCGTTCAGAATTAGGTATTTTTCTAAGTCAGGGATCGTAGATTGTCTACTAGATAGTAATGCGTCCTTAACCTCAGAACAGAATGGGTCTAGTCGTTGCTCATTTCTGAATTCGTCTAAAGTCCATGATACGTCTTTTAACTTAGGTACGTAGTTAGTCAGTCGGGGTTTTTCAGTCGACTCTGGCGCCACTTGATTAGAGGGCGTCGCGTCTGTATCGTCTACGTCGGCTGTCAGTGCACCACGGCGTGTAGTCACTGCCAAGACATCAACCTCGTCGAACTCTGAGCATTCTTCAAGATCAGAAATAGTTAATTGCTCGGGTAGTCTACTTAGGCAATCTGCAACTAGATTCTTTTTTCCGGGGAAATACTTTACTATTGGTTCGAAACATTGCACTGTTAGACACCATCGAGACATAGCCGAATCGTCAGGAAGCTTTTTGAAAAATAAAGGTTGTAGGGGTTTGTGATCAGTGTAAATATGGATCGGGTATCCAAGAATGAGATATTTAAATGCTTTAAGTGCGCTCACAATGGCGTAGAATTCTTTTTTCGTCGTTGAATAGCGCTTTTGTGTTGAATTTAAACTTTTACTGTAATAAGCTATAGCCTTCATGGATTTTTTTGAATCATTATCTTGTTGCAAAAGTACTGCCCCGATACCATAGTTTGAAGCATCTGTAAATACATGAAAAGGCTTGGAAAAATCAGGGTGCTTTAAAACGGTATCTGATGTTAAAACAGATTTAATCTTTTCAAAAGCTTTCTGACATTCAGGCGTCCAGATGAATTCAACGTTTTTTCGTAATAATTGATAGAGAGGATATGAAATTGAACCGAACATCGGGATGTGATTTCGGAAATAGTTCGCCACACCTAGAAAACTTTGTAGTTCCTTCACATTTTTTGGAATCGGTAATTTTTGTAGTTTTTCCGATTCTTTGCAACGGATTCCGTCTGCCGACACAATGTGTCCAAGATATTCAATTGAGCTTTTTAGAAAATGACATTTTTCAAGTTTAAGGGACAGATTTCCACTACGTAGCTTCTCAAAAACACTCTGTAAATCTTTCAGATGTTGGTTCATGGATTTGGAAAATACTAGTATATCATCAAGGAATACAAAACATAATTTACCGATGATATTTGCAAGAACAGAAGAAATTATTCTTTGGAAAACTGATGGGCTCGAGGATAACCCGAATGGTAACCTCTTGAACTGAAATTTCTCGTAACCGATACTGAACGCGGTGAATTTACGGCATTTCTCTTCCAACTCGACCTGATGGAAGGCTGAGCGGAGATCAAGACTTGAAAAAATACAATTACCACCTAACGAATAAAGAACCTCGTCAATTCGTGGGATTGGGTAACTTTCCTTGATAATTATTTTATTGAGTTCACGAAAATCTATGACGGGTCGAATCTCGCCCGACTTCTTTTTCACCACGATTAAAGGAAAATTGTATTCGGAGCTTGAAGGTTCAATTATTCCTTGATTCAACATCTGTTTATTGGCTTCCAATAATTCATTTTGATACTTATGTGGAATTCGATATGGAGGGATGTTAAGTACTGGAGCATCAGGTTTTAATACAATATCATGTCGCATTACATTCGTGACTGCAATATTTTCGCCTTCGAGAGTAATTACGTCTCTAAAATTGTTTAATAAATTCATCAATAATGGTTTAGCATCATCATTTTCACAATTTACATCGTTACACGTCAGAGGACGTCTCCCGTTACTACCTCCTTCAGGTACAACATCTTTGTTTGCATTAATTTCTACTTCATCAATACGATTATCGTTTCCACAATGCCTCGTTTTCGCAGATACTAAACCAACGTCTTTACCAGAGATGGCATTGAACTTTCCACCATTAACACTGTCGACTTTGGGTAGTTCCGCATTATCTCGAGCATCGCACAAATTTGCATCTCGCACAGCTTCGTGCACGGTAGACATGTAACTCTCGCGTTCAATTTCCAAGTCGTTAATTTCTTCAATCGTACTTAACATCGTATTGTCGCTCAAATATACCACGTCTTCCGAGACGTTCAAAAGCATTACAGGGACAAACCCATTTGACTTGATATCCACAACAGATTCGGCGACATAAATACCATTCGCGAGAATTGTCTTATTCATAATATACCTTCCGGGCTTAGCCTTTTTGACATACCCATTAATAACACGTAAGCAGTTTCTGGGCATTTCCAATGCTCCACAATGAACAACTATTTCTCGTTTTTTACTATATTTTAAACCTCTCGCATGTTCCTTAGTTTCTCTTATTTTCTTCGCATGCTGTTTATTTTTTACTTTCCCATTATTCTCTCGCCCTGCAGTTGGGCCTTGGTTACCCTTCTCTTCTGCAGTATTTATCTCTAGATCTTTTTTATTTCCACCTTCCTTGCTCGCAATTTTTGATTCTCTCTCCCTCAGCAGATATCTTCTTATTTTCCTCTTATTCGCAAGCATGTCAGCCATCAGACATTCTGGATTACTCACAGTGTTCAAGAATATCTCCTTCCTACTTTGCTCGTGCAATTCCTGCACATCATGAAACGGTACTTTTACGCCGTCGAGAACAATGAATCCTTCTTTAAAATTTAGCACGGCGTCCTGCAAAACATCTCTGCCAAGGATCACGTCATATTTAAATTCGGCGTCCTTCAAAATCAAAGCGCTGGTATTGATTTTTTTACTATTAGGCAGCGTAATACATAGATCGACTTCTCCTGATACCTGGCTTTTGGAATTTACACCTCTGATACTCAGAGCACTGGGCTTAATTGGCTCGTTTATACCTTTTAAATTCCGGTAACTCACTAAACATCTGTCGCTACCACTATCTATGAGAGCGCTCATCAACTTTGTATCATGACGTAGAATAATTGTAGGCTTCTTAGAACGCCGTAATGAAAATAATCCATCGCTTTCTTTCCTTAAACGACCTTCCTTCATTATCGTCGCTGACAAACAAACTTCTACAGGTAGTTCAGAATTTGCACCTACATCAAGTTCTTGTTCACCTAGTAATTCGTATTTATTATTACACAGGAAAAGCGGATCCACCACAGAAGTCGACTGTATAATAGTATCTGGTTTCAACACCACATTTTTGTTGACGAGGATAGTAGCTGCAACCCCGGGCATTGGCAACTCCTTCTCTACTCCAAGACACTCTGAATTTTCCGATTTTTCTTTGTCTACTCTAAAAAATTTTCACCCTCGCAAGATGCAGCGTAGCACGCTTCACCTCGCCCTCTACCACGACCACGCGAAAGACATTCGCGTGCAAAATGGCCCGTCTTCCCACAAGCGTAACAAGCATGGCCTCGGAAATTTGATTTGCTTTGGCCTCTTTTACTCGTGCACATACTCTGAACATGACCTGCGGTATTGCACAGTGAACAAAACGACTTAGATTTATCATTATTAGTCTGTTGTGGGTTTACCACCTGAGCCTCGTGGCACTCCAACGAACCGAACGGTCGATCTCCGAAGTAAGCATGCTGTCTCCCCCTTTGAAATCTAGCAGCTCTCCAATTGCTTCTGAAAAATGGTCTCCGACCTTGAAATCGTCGGCTGGTATTTTGTGATGCATACAAGACCTCGGGGGACGAATCTCTCTCATCCCATTCTCCCTCTTCAGGTACGACCGCAAGATAAGTCTCTCTGGTTTGATACGGGTACTGGGTATTATTTTTGCGCGCAAGTATTTCTCTTCCCTCAGGGTTATTACGCACAGCGGAAACGAGACGAGCTAAAAGCTCCTCTGAACTTATGAATGGTCGGGAAAATATTTTTTTACAGAAATTCTCTTCCAATAATGGTGCAAGAAGTGCTATAGCAAGGCTGAAAACAACTAGATCGCCAGAGAACTTTTTCAATTCGTTCTGATTTGTACAGGCAGTTACAAATGGATGTCTTTGTATTGCCACTTCATTACTATTAAGAATATGATCACTCAAATTTCTTATTTTTGACATCGCCATAACCAATTGGGCAGACAACCCTTCGTTTCGTAACAGCCGTAGCTGGTTAAGGTCGCAAGCTAAAGCATGTACAGATCGTTCACCTTTCGAGACATAGATGTCGTCGAGAATATCGATAACTTGGTCAAATGAATAATTAATAGCAGGGTCTACTAATTTCGTGACGACGCTATTAAAGTCGCCCATGCTTTTGTGTGCGCTGCGCACAAGTAACTCTTTTTTCGCCTCATCTGAAGTAACGTCGGGCAACAAACACATGTAAGATTTGAGATTCGCCACATGCGTTCGAAAACTTTTCGTTTCACTGAAAATAGGATCTCTGACTCTTTGACGGCCCTTAAACAAAGGTAGCTCTGCACTTGACAAAATAGTACTGCCTCTTTGTAACGTGGTTGTTACACCACCACCTGTCATCGGTCCGCTAGAGGACGTCATTGTACTAACACTCGGCGTACTGAACGACACAGTCTGTGTGCTAACAGTGGTCGTAATTACTGTCGTGGTCTGTGGTCCAGACATTATCACACTAGATGGAGTATTGATACACGTACCAGGTAACGTACCACTAAATACTGGAACAGAAACCCTTCCACTACCAGTAATAGTACTCGTAGAACGGATAAATTCTGGATCCGAATCTGAGTCACCCATCAGTTATCGTAACAAGGAAATAAATCTTTCGCACAAAGCTAAAAAAATCAATAACGCCACTGCCCAACTCAATATTTTCCAACACCACAAGAAATAAGACTGTAGAACCTCAAAAAAAATACTTCACCTCGCAAAAATTTAATCACATAACGTAACGCTAAAGACACACGTTACACCAAACGTGGAGATAGTACACGGTTAAATCTCCAATTACATATCACTGAAAATTTAAATCCCAAAATTTTTTTCTTGCTACTTGCAAACCGAACTGAAATCAATTAATAACAAGGAACTTGTTACACGAATTCAAAGGTATTGATCCCTACAATTTCTGACACAATAAGAAGTAACAAAATAATACTGACGAAGTCACGGAAAATCACCTAACAATTTCAACAAGAACAAAATAGTTATAGAACACTTAACTGATAATACAGCACGCAGCCAATGCAGTGTAGCAGCCGCAGGGAGTAGGCAGCACAGCTACAGCTGATTGCAAGGACGCCCGAGGATGACAGCCCAGCAACAGCAGTACCAGACTCGGCGCGGCTTGTCTCAAGGTCGCCTGCGTAGCACAGACACAGCACGGCCAGATGCGAGACTGCCAGATGCCAAGGTCGTACACGAAGCGCCGACACACAGCGGGGTAGCGATGGGAACACGAGCACGTTCTTGGAGTGTTTACGGATATTTACGGTTCCAGACTGCGTATAAGATCACAGTCAACAGTTTATCTACACGTATTAATAACTTTAACACAGTTTCTGTATAGACTTTAAGTAAACACACTTTTGTATGCAATCTATTTATCACATACACGTGTCACAAATGTTCTCGAAGATGTAGTATCACAGGAATTGTTCGTGTAAATTAATGAACACAATCACTTATGCATTCAACTGATAAATGACCACGTTACTTTTTCCGATGGAAATTTACGCACAATTTAATAACGCAGTTATCTCCTTCCTGCTCCAGGTCGACACGCGCTTTGTAGGGCACTCCGACGGGGATCTGCAGGTCCAATTTGTAAGAATCGACCATATCTTTCTCAGGAACCCTTTTCACCATAAACTTAAAAACGTTGTTATATACTTTCGGTGCTTCTTCAATTTCTCTTCCCGTTGCCTTAGATGCCTCCATAATAATATCGACGCTTGATCCAAAAGTTTCTCTTCACACGAAGCGATGAGCAGACCTCCACACTACGATAAGTTCCGTAAAAACACGATCAAAGTAGAATCACCGACGAAGCTTTTGACTCAACTTCCGTTTCCTTCAAATACAAAAGTCACTGAACCACGTTCATAGCACAAGTCTCAATAATACAACACGTCGTGGGTACGTACGAACTGATCCACCAGTGTGCCACCTGTGTGCCGCATCTGACGCGTATCTAAGGGTGGATATTGAGTAGAACGAGTAGACTTTTCAGCGTGTACTTGAGGTAAGGAGGTAGTACAACCAAATGCGCTCTGCTAGCTGAACACGGGGCTTTTATACACACAAAATGCTGACTCAGCTGCGCATGGTGCGCAAGTCGCACCAGGCGTGGCCCGAAACGTACGTACTAAACATGTGCACGAGGGTAAATGCGTGACCATGTTGGCACAGTGTGCTTGCGCGCCACCGCCAACTTTGCCCAGTTTGCGTAGCATTTGTGCAGCTCCGAGCGCCACCCCAGTTCCAGCAATGCGCTAGCGAGCGAGCTGCGGGCGGGGCTGCGACGGGTTCCCTTGGTCGGACGCCTTCGCGCCGAACTGACTCTTGCGTCTCATCGCTCGCGCTCGAAACTGTCGCTGAAATGGCTCGCACAAAGCAAACTGCCCGCAAATCTACCGGAGGAAAGGCTCCTCGCAAGCAGCTTGCCACCAAGGCTGCACGCAAATCTGCCCCCGCCACCGGGGGCGTGAAGAAGCCTCACAGGTACAGGCCCGGTACCGTGGCTCTTCGTGAAATCCGTCGTTACCAGAAGAGCACCGAACTGCTCATCCGCAAGCTGCCCTTCCAGCGTCTTGTTCGTGAAATCGCCCAAGATTTCAAGACTGACTTGCGATTCCAGTCCTCGGCTGTCATGGCCCTGCAGGAAGCATCCGAAGCCTACCTCGTCGGTCTCTTCGAAGACACCAACTTGTGCGCAATCCACGCCAAGCGTGTCACCATCATGCCCAAGGATATCCAGCTTGCCCGCCGGATCCGTGGAGAACGCGCTTAATTCAATAGCACGTTATTCCGCGCATCGAGAGCCACAACCTCCTCTCGGCTAGTCTCTAACCGGCCCTTTACAGGGCCACTCCACCCCTCCCGAAAAAGACGTTCACTGGTCAATGAGATAAATGCGTTCGTTGAAAAACGAGTTACCTGTTATTCAAGACTATGTAGTGTAGACAAAAAAAATAGAGAGGATTCGATAGTTCCCTTAAAATGAGGAGCACGACAGAGAAAAGTACATGCATCCTAATAGTAGCACCCGCGATTAAAAATATTCATGTACTTGTGAGCACTGGTCAGACTCGTATCACAGATACGGACGGACGGGCGTCCTCTTAAGAGAGAGACGGAGCAACCAATTTGATGCGTTCATTCAACGTGATCCCCACTGCAATTACGTCCGAGAAATTACGCTCAAAAAATAAACTCATTCATAAATTAAACGAAACGACACCTGGCGTTTTATTTTACGAAATAGTATTCATTGATTGATTATTTCGTGCGTTCAATCAACCCTAGTTGAACTAGGGTCAACCTTGAAACTTCATGGGCACATTCCAAGGGGCACAAAATCGAGAACGGCCTCAGGAGGGAAAATCTAGAAAGTCGGAGAGTGAGTGATAGCGATAGAACGCCTAGTACATACTTTAAAAATTATTGGGTTCAACACTCTGACTATTTATTACCCATTGGTGCGGATGAGTACCTACCACTAAGTAAATTGCCCATTCACCTACAGCTGTGAACCAAATGCATCCCAATTGTTTTTCTGCCTACTCGTCAGGGTAGACAATGGCGTACGAGAAAACATCATATAATAATGCGAATAACCGCTGCTGCTCCCGTCATCACGACTTCACCGAAAGAGTTTTGAGTCAACAGGGTTACCAGCTACCCTTTCTCAATTCGAACGTGACACTTCAACGTTTTCGTAATTTTGACCGCCTATGATTTTGTTCATTTACTAAATATTATGCACAGAATTCAGTTTCTTAATTTTTAGCCAGATTGGGGTCTTGACACCGATTGACTGCCAAGCATTGACGATAGTACGTGACAGCATTCAGGCTTTAGATTCAAGGAAGGAGAGGGTTACCAGCGCCTCTTTTTCTACGGTTTAATAACATCAACCTCCCAAGTGTATACATACATACAGACATGTATATATGTATATATATATATATAAACTATGTAAATGTGTATATATATATATATATACACATTTACATAGTTTTATATATATATATGAAAATCTATATATACATATATATATATAATTGTATACATAAGAGAAAATTTTTGTGTGCGTCTGAGAGTCGTGCATCGGCGCGTATAAACGAAATCCATTTCGATACTGATTTCCCGAATGGAGTATAGCTAACATGTGTAATAACATTAATAATTATTGTAATGATCAAAACAAGCGTCGCAGTTTCCGCCATTCGATTGCTAGCCGAAAGAAGAGGTAAGTTTTGAATCAGAAGAGTTGCCAGCTACCCTTTTTTTGCGTTATGTTGATTTCACCGTCATGGGATGTCGTCCTTTCGATAAATCTTATGCACAGAACTCAGTTTCTTAATTATTGATCCAGATTGGGGCCTTTACGCGAATTAGCTGCCGAACATTGACGATACCACTTGAAAGCATTCAGTTTTTAGATTCAAGTAAGGAGAGCGCTACCAGCTACCCGTTTTCTATGTTCTACGGAATGTTTACATTGAGTAAAGTCATGAGAGTCATGTCAAGATGAATTAACACGAATCATTATGTGTTTGTGTATAGAATATATTCTTCTTTCATGACGATTTCGTTGTGTGTGTAGACCTGCATAGTTTTGCATCAGAAATTCCGTAAGAATTAAGTGAATGAGTGCTGCTCCCACGGCTTGAGCAAAAATTAAACCGAAATAATATGGCGTCATGCATCAGCTGTTTTCAGTGATGCCTGTTTGACATCAATAATAGCTTCAATGCATGGTTAATATTGAATAATTTGTGATAAAATCGGTGGTTGAAAACGACAGAGAAGCTCAGCAAAGAGGAATGCATAAAATTACTCGTAACTACGTTAATCGAACTTGAATCTGTTCAAAATTTTGGTGTCGTCAAACCCGTGTTATGCTACATTCCATGCCGAAATGACCCTTTCACGCAGTAACGTACAATTTAAATTCTAGTGACAATTTTAAAAATCTAAGAATCGCGAAAATGTGAATTGAATTTTTACACATTTCAGAAGTTCACTTCTTGCATTTTTAATATGCGCAGCTGTTTCCGCAAATTCTATCAAAGTTTTTTATGTCTGGAGAAACGTCATTTAGCATATAATTCAGTGGTTTTTCAACCTATCCTATCAAAATATTCCAGACTATGTGGTGTACGTGAGCCGCTATAAGTGACGGGATTCGACAGTTTATTTGAATAAGTCTCAATACGTGGATGGCAGACAAAATACATGCATCCCAATAGTAGCACCCGCGATTGAAAGGTTCGTGTACTTGTGCACTGGTCAAGCTCGTATCAGAGATACGGACGGGCATTAAACGTAGGAAAAATTACCCTCAAAAGAGGAATTTATTGATGAATTTAAGGAGACACACCTGGCGTTTCATTACACAAAATAGCATAGCTCGATTACTGCGCGAGTTCGTCGCGTTCAATCAACGATATATGTATGGTTTTCATCACGTTGCAACCTTGAGACTCCGTGGGCTCGTTCCAAGGTGAGTCGAGAGCGGCCTCAAGGGGGAATATTTAGACACCCGGAGAGTGAGAGAGAAGGCCTAGTACATGCTACATTAGGAATTCAAAAACGAAGAAAGCACCGCATATTGAAATCACATTTAATAGAGATTTCACGAACTATGATTTGAAAACAAGTCAGTTCTATGAAACGTTTCAGTACGTGGTGCTTTGTTCTTTTTCGAATCCCTAATGATCATTCGCCCTACGAAGGGTAACTTGCCTGACCTTTTTATAAATAAAAAAACATACTTTACTAGGTTCGACACGCTGTAAACTGTCCATTCAGCTGCCGGTACCAACGAAATGCATTGAAATTATTTCCCTTATTCCTTATTGAAATTATTTCACCGCCAGCGAGTTAAGTGATCAAAATGATATATAATTTTACGATGAACCGTAGCAGCAGCTTCTGCCATCGCGACTTCACAGAAAGAGTGAGTTTTGAGTAAACAGTTTGCGTGTGAGAGTGGTGCATCTGAGTTGAAACGAAGTGGAATTTCGATCGACACCAATTTCAAGAATGGAGCATAGCATAAGTGTGTAATAATTTTTATGGTCACAGTGACAATTATTGAAACGATAGGAATACTCCTCGCAGCCCCACGCCTTATGAATGCCTGCCGAAACAGTAAGTTTTAATTCAAGAGAATTACCAGCTACCCTTGTTCTACGTGTTTGTTATTTTACTGTCATAGGATGTCGTTCGTCTTATAAATGATATGCCTGGAATTCAGTTGCTTATCAATTCGCCCAGATTGGGGCCTTTACACCAATTAACTGCCGAACACTGACGATGGCACGTGATGGCCTGAAAAGTTCAGTTGAGACAGAGAAAAGGGAGTTACCAGCCACCCTTTATCAATTCTGAGAAGACATTTCTTTGCTTCTGTATAGTTTTAACCTCTTATGATGCTGTTCATTCGATAAATATTATGCATAGAACTCAGTTTCTATAATTATCGAAACAGATTGGGGCCTTAACGCGAATTAACTGCCAAACATTAACAATAGCACGCTCGTTCGTTCATTCATGAGCTTATGCACGGCCCATATCGTCTTGAATTGTTTCAGAGGAGCGCAGGCTTGCAATAGTTAACAAGACTAATCTGGAAAAAATGTTAGGGTGTAATCACTCAAGTGAATCTTGGGTCATTAGAAGACTCGGCCGTGACACCTCGTTAATTCCTGAAAAACCGTCGAATCCTGAACGACCAACGAGCACCTGAACTCTTTCGTTACTTCGAGACGTTTTCTTAAATACATATATATATATATATATATATATAAGTGATATCTCCATGTATAAATATATATATATATAGATCAGACGCACACAAAAATTCTCTTTTATTTATACATATATATATATATATATATATATGTATGTATGTATATGAGCAAATTTTTGTGTGCGTCTGAGAGTGGTGCGTCAGCGCGTATGAAAGAAATCCATTTCGATACTGGTTTCCGGAATGGAGTATAGCTTACATGTGTAATAACCTTAATAATTATTGTAATGATCAAAACAAGCGTCGCAGTTCCCGCCATTCGATTGCTAGCCGAATGAAGAGGTAAGTTTTGAATCAGAAGGGTTACCAGCTACCCTTTTTCTGCATCATGTTGATTTCACCGTCATGGGATGTCGTCCTTTCGATAAATCTTATGCACAGAACTCACACTGAGAAAAAATATAGGGTCATTTTGACACACTTAGGCGTGTCATACGTTTGTCACAAAACCGGCACACAATTGTGTGTCATGGAGGCGACATGACACACTTAAGTGTGTTACATGACACACTTAGGGCCGTCATGACACACCTAGGGGAAATCTACGGAACCTAAAACATAGATTTAACTTACTCCTACCATACCCCTCTGACTCGCCCGTGGATCAAGAAAAATGGTTATACAGGATTATTGAACTACGAGTATTTGAGGCTTATGGTGTATCAACTCTTGACTTTCAAATTTAAAATTATCACTATACTTCCACAGAACAAAATCAGTTCTTAAATTGCATACCGTAGTGTAGAGAAACTTCAAAAATTTATTGAGTAGAACAGATTAATTGAAAACAGCAAATAAATTGGGAACATCTTCAATAACTTCTCCACAACAATGTTAAATGTATATTAACACGATATATGAGCTTGAATCACTGTGACGGTTACTATACCTATACATTCATCGAATGAAGAAAGCCCTGAATTCATAACGAATTGTATTCTAAATAACTAAGAGCTTTCACGCTCTAAAAATAGGCTTCAACATGACCACATCCTTCATTCATTCAAATAAAAACAGCATCAGTTCAGTTCGCCCATTTTATTCAACACTGAAATACACATTTTCTCGGTATTTATTTCTCAGAAAATTAATAGTTGAAGTCTAAACAGTAAAAAAGGTGAAACAAATTCAGCACTAAATGTTTATCTACTTAGAACTGGAAGTGAAAAAAATTATTCAACATTTAGGATAAATTCTGTGTACATCTGTGATAACTTTTCCGCATGCGTAATCATGAAATGTCCTAAAAATTAAAACACATTTTTTCAATTTTAATTTCATATTTAACATGAAACGTAAAGGTCTCACGCTATAGTACAAGAATTCTCTATTTTGAAACAGAAAGTTCCCAAAACACAAGTCACACAAGTAACATTCTACTTTCTCGCAATACCTTTGGAAATGTTAAATCGCATTTTAAAATATTTTTCTATCAATCACAGATCAAGTTAATGAATAGTATTATATTATAGGACTCTAAGTGAAATAAAAAAATTCTGCTCTGTACTCATTTCCAGGTGAACCTGAAAATATTCATACGGAAGGAAATAATTTAGTTCTGCTTTTAGTTTCATAATTAATTTAAGTTCTTCTAAAATAACGCATGTCTTAAGCAAAGGTGAAAAGATTTCATTGTGAAAATTAAAATAACTTTCCAAACACAAATGAAATCATGATTCATCTCCACACAGGATGATTATATTTTCATTCAAGAAAAACTTTGACAATTATTTATACCGGTCAAGTTATCCATGCACTTTCACACAAGTAACGAAATGAAAGTGAAGAATCAAATATTAAAACGTCATTTTGAACGTTCCCGAATAAATTCAGGAGCTTTCGAAAGAACGGAAAATATTTTATTTTTCACTTTGGGTTCCGTAAAAAACAGGAGTTGTTGCAGAATTGGACAAAGTCTTACACTGCTGTAGAGAAAATGTTCTTCAAGTTGTAACCGCAAAAAGAATTCTACCCGATTTCATCACTTATAAGAATTCTTATAATAACTGTGGTTAAACAGCTTAATAGTAGTATTTTTTACACGACTTATAGAACATGACATATTACTAATCGCAGTTAAAGGAAATGGACGCTATAAAATCAGATAATTCTACTCCTTTGTCACTTCAAATTAATCTAAGTCAAGTTCAATTCAATCCAAGTCTAGTTCAATTCAATCCAAGTCAAGTTCAATTCAATCCAAGTCAAGTTCAATTTAATCCAATTCATGTTCAATATAATCCAAGTCAAGTTCAATTTAATCTAAGTCAAGTTCAATATAATCCAAGTCAAGTTCAATTTAATTCAAGTCAAGTTCAATTTAATCCAAGTCATGTTCAATTTAATCCAAGTCAAGTTCAATTCAATCCAAGTCAAGTTCAATATAATCCAAGTCAAGTTCAATATAATCCAAGTCAAGCTCAATTTAATCCAAGTCAAGTTCATATTAATCCAAGTCAAGTTCAATTTAATCCAAGTCAAGTTCAATTTAATCCAAATCAAGGTCAATTTAATCCAAGTCATGTTCAATTTAATCCAAGTCAAGTTCAATTTAATCCAAGTCAAGTTCAATATAATCCAAGTCAAGTTCAATATAATCCAAGTCAAGTTCAATTTAATCCAAGTAAAGTTCATATTAATCCAAGTCAAGTTCGAATTAATCCAAGTCAAGTTCAAATTAATCCAAGTCAAGTTCAATATAATCCAAGTCAAGTTCAATTTAATCCAAGTAAAGTTCATATTAATCCAAGTAAAGTTCGAATAAATCCAAGTCTAGTTCAAATTAATCCAAGTCGAGTTCAAATTAATCCAAGTCAAGTTCAAATTAATCAAAGTCAAGTTCAAATTAATCAAAGTCAAGTTCAATTTAATCCAAGTCAAGTTCAATATAATCCAAGTCAAGTTCAAATTAATTCAAGTAACAATCGAATTAATCCAGCCCTCAGTTGAGTTAAAAAATAATACCATCACTAGTCAATTTGAGCTTTTTTGTGTTATATATATGGGTCTATTTGATGTGATGAGCAAGACAGGTTTCGAGGTTTTATTTACACTCGAATATATTTATATACGTGAAATTTCACTTTATCACATGTATGAAATCATATACGCAAATACAAAAGATCATTGGACGATATGTAGATTTAAACTTTTAAAGGAATATAGAAATGCGATTCACTGAGTACTAATGAACGATTTCGTTTGAGTACAATTACATTACTACCCAGATACATTCCTGCACTAGCAATGAAAATATTGCCATCCATTATAATTCCTTGTTAGTCAATGTGAAGAAATGTAGGATCCATTTACAATACACAATAATAATACAAGAAACAATGTTTCTAACATAATGCTGATCTTATTTGTGCGTGTTTACAATTCAATATATAATATTATCAAGACTTGAATATTCATTAAATGATTATCATAGAAGTTATTTAGGTCTTGAAAGCATCATATATTGAATTGTAAACACACACAAATAAAATCAGCATTAAGTTAGAAATATTGCTTTTGTATTATTATTATTATTGTGTATTGTAAGTGGATCCTACACTTCTCCACATTGACTAACACGGAATTAGAATGGATGGCAATATTTTCATTGCTAAAGCATGAATGTATCAGTGTAGTAATGTACTCCTTTGAATAGTAATCAAACGGAATCGTACATTCGTACTCAGTGAATCACATTTCAATATTCCTTTTAAAGATTAAATCTACATATCGTCCAATGATAATCTTTTGTATTTGCGTATATGATTTCATGCATGTGATAAAGTAAAATTTCACGTATATAAATATATTCGAGTGTAAATAAAACCTCGAAACCTGTCTTGCTCATCACATCCAATAGACCCATATATATAACACAAAAACGCTGAAATTAACAAGTGATGGTATCATTTTTTAACTTAACTGAGGGTTGGATTAATTCGATTGTTACTTGAATTAATTTGAACTTGACTTGGATTAATTTGACCTTGACTTGGATTAATTTGACCTTGACATGGATCAAATTGACCTTGACTTGGAATAATTTGAACTTGACTTTGATTAATTTGAACTTGACTTGGATTAATTTGAACTGAAAAAGGTGTAGTGACCATTAATTTTTTTACAATAGTACGGATATTTCTACATAAATTAGAGAATGTATGAACAAGCGAAAAGCTACATTAATCCTTTTAGTATCATATTCACTTCAAGTTAACAAAAAAAGGTCTCATGCAACATTAGGAAACATTCTCTCTATTCTGAAACGGTGAAATAATTTCCTATTGCTTATCATCGCACAAATGAAATTCTCATTCACTGTAAAGTAGGCGTGTTCCTTTGGAACTCAATACGAGTTTAAACGAAAATTTTTTACACCAAACTAAAATTCCACAACGCAACCTTAAGCTATGTCAAATGGCCATGACTCGAATGTGTTGACGGCCACTGGCAGCGATACCGAGATCTTTTGGTGGAGGTGAGGACTGGACGAGGTTGTCGTTGTCGCTGGACGAGGTTGTCGACTGGTCGAGTTACGGGCACCGGATCCTGCTAGCCTGTTCTGCTCAAGTAAGAATACATGCAATGAATTTTTATCAACAAATTTAACACATTTTTTACATGATGTTAGTAAAACTGTTGCTTTGATGAGCATCTATGGGATAGGTGGACACAACTTCATAACAGTGTGATTAATCTGTAGAGTCAGATTCGTGGTCTTTCCGAAGTTCAGTTATTAATTTTCATTAATAATTTATTCGTAAGCTTAATATTAAGATTCTCTTAACCACAACATACGCGATCCAAAGAGAGCAAGGAGAAGAGACAAACATTTAGTAGATTAGATTGTTAGTTAGTTTAACCTCCCTATCCGCAACAAAGGCAATCCAAAGAGAGGAAGGAAGAAGGCACCATATAGTATGGAGTTGAGGGAACGTAGAATCTATGCAGAAAAGGCACAGAAACAGTAAGACGAGAAAGAAGTTCATGAAACAAGATCAAAGTTCAAGAAGAAAGTAGTAGGTGGTGAAAAACAGGACAGCAGTGAACCGAAAAAAGATGGTCCGTAACAAAACAAAAACCTATTCTATTGCAACAAAAAAAAGAAGCCTACTTAGCTAACTCGCAGCTCGGGCCCTCACAATGACACATTGTCCCCTTGGGAGCGCTAATTCCCATAGATACAACAGCTGTATCCCCCTGAGGAGACATACATTTAGTATCGACTGTTAAAAAACATTGAACTTATGCACGAAGTGATTCCCACCAAGGGTACCCTGCACAATAAAACAGCAGGTTAGTATTGCAATAGAAAAAGAAATGGCATGAAAGTCAACGAAGAGGATATGGAAACTAAAAATCAAGGTGGTCGCGAAAGAAGTCTCAAGGGCCTATCAATAGATGAGGTAACCCAGCAGTATCCTATTGCCTTTATAAAGCCTCCTACAACTTATGCTGTGAATTGTTTGACCTGCTAAGAGATCAGCTGATAAACGCAACCTGGAACTAGAAAGGGAAGTTCTGCTTTATAATGAAATTTTAATTCTTTGTTCATGAATGATACAAAGGAGACTGTTTAAATAATTAAGACTTTATACTAAATAGGTAAGTTTGTTGGGGACATGAGTACTGTGAATTTCACTATCTTCGTTAGACGGAGTATAATGCGGAGTGTACCTTGAATTAAGAACTGGGTAGTCAATACCTAAATTTTCTGAACAAGTATTTAATCACAGTTGTACAGCTAATGACTTCGACTCCAACTTAGGGTTATATCAATTTGAATTTCACTTGGATTAATTTAACTTTGGCTTGGATCAAATGGAGTTTGACTTGAATTAAACTGAACTTGACTTGAATTAATTTGAAGTAGGCTTGGATTATTCAAACTTGACTTGGATTAATTCGAATTTGACTTGGATTAATTTGAAGTGAAAAGGTGTAGTCTGAAGACGAGACCTAATTGTCACTTACTTGAGTTTTATCTTATGGAAAGTCGCGCAGCATCATTTAGGATGGCAGCAATCGAAACCGTAGCAACTTCCACCCTCGACTGCTATGTCAGCGTCCTTCAAAAGCGCAGACCTCTCCTCCTTCTGCCACAAGTCTCTCGCATGTGGCTGGAGCCAAATGTTTGGACCGTCGAAGATGGTCATCGGTAATGGCTCCTGGGTGAAAAAAAAAAAAATTTAGTATGTGTGTCACTTATAATCTTGAGAAATTTGACCTGAATACAATAAAACTTTTATTATTTAGTTTGTTTAGATGCTTTCTTGGTCGTTTGTAAGTTCATTAGCATCCATGATATGCTTATTAGAATAACATTCGACTATATTTTCAGTAATAACGTAGGGTTTGAATAAATTTCCTCGCATTGTAGTACGAACATGATGGGTTTAAATACTTATTTTTCTAAAAATTCATATCTCTAATATCTTCCATATGAAGACTGACTTGATGAGTAATTACTTGTTATGATTTAACATTAGGTCAATATTCCTTAAAAAATATTTAAATCCAGGATTCCTTCATTAGTGTAAGTAATTTAATTTTCACTCTGCACGCCAACTCTACAATGAAGGAATAATTATGAAATGACAACAAATGATTTTCACTTTTTTCAAATGAAATTTTTGCCTTCATTCTTGCGTTCGCTTGGACTATTTTAACAACTGCCTTTAGAAGACAAATGTTTCATTTTCAATTTTTCTTAATAATTGAGGGACAAAAACTGCTAAAATAACAATAGAATGAAGTTCTTACCTTTTTACTTGTCTTCACAGGGCGAGGTATGGACACCTCACGAGACACTTGAATTATTCCAGCTGCATATTTCCAGGAGATTACCTTGCATTGCATCGATGATATTCATCTCAGTGATTCCCACGAATTCAATGCATATCTGAAAAAATTAAGGTCATGTTATTATTCAAGAAAGACAAAAAATATACTCTCGCATGATTTTTTTCCTCACCTAGAGAGTTTTCGTCTAACAATTATTATTGTGTTTTATTTTCATCATCACAATGTGAAACATCCGATAGCCAAGATTTTCATTTTGTGGACGAACGTCAATGCTCGCCCGCCTTCGCTGTGTGCGGAATTCGCGAAACATACGTGCTGAAACCCAACGTTAAAATTAACGAATTTTTACGATTAGTTAATTCCATCCACTCTGGAACATGGAAATGTAGACAGTAACTTTATATTGTCAGACATAATTATTGGTTAGAAATTTATATTAAAGTACTACTTCTAACATACCTATTCAAGCTATTATACTTTGAACTATGTTCATTCTTCATTTATTTGTATAGAAAACATAAGTGCAATCAACATCTTCTTATCAAAATCAACTTCTGATTGGATCTATTTTAGTTTCAAGAATTTCCAATCATGAATTATGAATTGCTTAAGCAAACTGGCAACTCCATGTTCAGCATATCTGTTGCTTTGATTATCTATACATATATACAGTCTGAACTTGGCTGTCACATATCTTGCAGTAAGTCAAAACATTTATTTTAAAGATAACAAAGAAGTTAATTCTACTTTTCTTCATTTTACCAAAATCCTCTGTAGCCTGAACATGTTAAAAAGAATTGTAGACTGTAACAAAGATTTAAATTTTCATTGATTATCAAGCACTTTTGAGTTGGAAGTTTGAGTTTCATTATAACAAACTTTTCTGAGGACAGTCTTCTCATATCCTATTCTGTAGGTATATATTCTGGAGAGGCCTGCTATAAAGTCATTATTTATAGATATTTACATTAACAATAACCTGTACAAAACATCAAACTACAGAAAATTAATAGAAGTACTTTCACGTGCAACCAAAATACTTGATTATGTTTGGGTCCCATATTACGCTTAAGTTAAAGCCTTTCTTTCCAATACCTACTAATCAGTAAACTCTAATGGAATTGAATTAGAAGAAAAACTATTTTCAATAATTTATATACCATTTACAAGTTAATAACCTAATAATTAATATAGGCTAATCAATTAATCAATTATAATAAGAATTTCATGCAGAGAAAATTAAAGCACTAATAATATAATGAGCAGTAGTACTTACATGAGTTTTGTCCTTGATTGAGTGAACTCACAACCACTGGTTAATGGAGAAGGCTCACTCCGAGCACAAGTTGAAGGAACTGAGAATACTTTTATCAAGCCATTACTGGGCCAATGATCTGTTTAGTTTAATAATATTCAAGTGAAGCTATAAATCTGGACTTACAAGAATAGAGGGAACACTGTTTGTAATTCATTTTCAAATGCTGAAAAATATCAAAAACTTTTAAAACAAATTAGGATATATTTTTGAAAAAGAACATACCAAATGAGTATCAAGTAAGGTCTTAGTGAAAAGCAAGCAAAAAGAAAAAAGTTAGGCTATCCAACAATAAGACTAAAGCCAATAATAATTGTAAAATAATTACATTCATGGTTTCACCAGGTTCTCTTAGTGTGACTAATAACTTTAGCCTAGTCCAAAAAATCAGGTAATATAGTTTTATACCTGCTTGTTTGGTTTTCTTCAAAGCTATTTTTTTTTAACATATGGCCATTGTTGAATGTAATATTGAACTTGAAATTTCATGCGCATGATTGGATAAATGAATTTCCCAAAGCAAGATACATATACCGTGGCTGCGTTTAAATGAATTTTCATATCAATGATAATTTTCAGTAAAATAATCATATCATATCTGATTTTATCTAATCATAATACTGTTACTAATTATTCATTCATTACCTTTTAACATAATAACATGATTTTGACTGCAAAAGTTAATCCATGTCCCACACACATGAAACTGTAACACATGGTTTTGTATTTCATCCCTGTTGTTTTTCATTCTAAGTTAATTAATTACTTCTTTACACATTTGCATCATTACAAATTAATAACCAGTAATTCAAACCCATTTATTTATACGCCAACATAAATTATTACTCTATTCCTTCCGAAAACAATAAAGAAATTTGAATCGTCGAGGATGCGACCTTGAACTTGAACGCCAAGGTCGCATAAAGACGCTTAAGATGAGTCACCTGTAATCTATCAACCCACAAGCCCGTATCTCGGCTGATGCATGAAAAATCACATTTGACGCTCAAATACATATCCTCTTTACACATGAAATAAAATCAAAACATTAAACAGGCTTTAGAACGAATGACTTTCAGGTTATCATCATGAAGTGAACGAACTAGTTACGTAGCCCGGGTACAAAAATCACGGCGGCAGAAATGAAGATGCCACTTTAGCTGTTTCACTGCTACGTAATTGAATGCAATATGTTTTAACAGGTGCACAAGTACATGTGGCTTTCAATATACACCAAACAAATCACTAGGGTCTTGAATGAGACCACTAAGATAGTTGACACCACTTTCTTACGAAAAGTACGCTGGATATGGGTGCTTCGCGGATTACACATGCACGCGTGACTACCCGCAATGACAAGCAGACCGATACTAATTAATCATGCCATTGCATGCATGCATGCATGCATGGTGGCGAGGCCGCGGGCTATCTGCGTGAGCTGCGGTTGCCTCTCACGACGTTGGAAGGAACACAAATGAGCTATTTACTTCAGTACTTGATAAATAGATTAGTGATTGGCGAACTGAAGATAATTGCAATTATCATGCGCTATTTCTTAAAAGCTTTCATTCTACCAAGCCCTTCATTATCTTCATTATACGTCTAATTTAACTGCATAATTCTGCTGGAAAGTGTAAGTTAATTTATTACACCAACAAGCTTGAGTCGTAAGCGAAAGTGTTGCCTTATAAATTTTTCATAGTGATTTCCTTCTAGTATATCGGCATTAATATCTTGCATATTAGTTATTAACACGTTTACCGCGTTTTTGCGGTTGATAAAGGTTGGTTTGGTTGCGTTGCAAGTAGCAGAATTGGGAAATAGATTTTAAATACTTCCTGAGATATGTGAGAAATACAATTGCGTGATAACATTTCACCTTTTATTTTAAATATTTTATTTTAAAAAGATCTTGATGCACATAAACTTCAAAAATTTATACGGGTATGCAAATAAGTAATTTACTTAATGGTACACATAGTCCTAAAACGCAAGAAACGTGTCCCCTGACGTGAATATCTTATATCTTGGAATGAACTGAACAAATATGTTTATGCGTGAAAAAAACGTACGCAATAACTTTATTTTTTTCCTTTTTTTTATCGTATTAACTGAGAAAGTGAAAAAAATGGACATATATTTGCTTACATTTACTTGTTATGGTATATGAATTGAACATTTTGTTGAAAATGTAAAATTTGGATCAACAAAACCCCTAAACAGGCAACCGATACTTCATTGTCTTACTGGCGGTGACTTTACATTCTCGCCCGAACTGTGAGTGCGTCAAGGTTGACACACCTGGGTGTGTCAAGATTTCTCTGAGTGCAGTTTCTCAATTATTGATCCAGATTGGGGCCTTTACGCGAATTAGCTGCCGAACATTGACGATACCACTTGACAGCATTCAGTTTTTAGATTCAAGTAAGGAGAGCACTAGAAACTACCCGTATTCTATGTTCTACGGAATGTTTACATTGAGTAAAGTCATGAGAGTCATGTCAAGATGAATTAACACGAATCCTTATGTGTTTGTGTATAGAATATATTCTTCTTTAATGACGATTTCGTTGTGTGTGTAGACCTGCATAGTTTTGCATCAGATATTCCGTAAGAATTAAATGAATGAGTGCTGCTCTCACGGTTTGAGCAAAAATTAAACCGAAATAATATGGCGTCATGCATCAGCTGTTTTCAGTAATGCCTGTTTCACATCAATAATAGCTTCAATACATGGTTAATATTGAATAATTTGTGATAAAATCGGTGGTTGAAAACGACAGAGAAGCTCAGCAAAGAGGAATGCATAAAATTACTCGTAACTACGTTAATCGAACGTGAATCTGTTCAAAATTTTGATGTCGTCAAACCCATGTTAAGCTACATTCCATGCCGAAATGACCTTTTCACGCAGTAACGTACAATTTAAATTCTAGTGACAATTTTAAAAATCTAAGAAACGCGAAAATGTGAATTGAATTTATACACATTTCAGAAGTTCACTTCTTGCATTTTCAATTTGTGCAGCTATTCCCGCAAATTCTATCAAAGTTTCTTGTGTGTCTGGAAAAACATCATTTAGCATATAATTCAGTGGTTTTCCAACCTATCCTATCAAAATATTCCAGTCTATGTGGTGTTCTTGAGCCGCTATACGTGACGGGATTCGACAGTTTATTTGAATAAGTCTCAATACGTGGATGGCAGACAAAATACATGCATCCCGAAAGTAGCACCCGCGATTGAAATATTCGTGTACTTGTGCACTGGTCAAGCTCGTATCACAGCTACGGACGGGCAGTGAGCATCCTTTTAGGGGCGGGAAAGAGAGACCATTGCTGCAACGTAGGAAAAATTACGCTCAAAAGAGTAATTTATTGATGAATTTAAGGAGACACACCCGGCGTTTCATTACACAAAATAGCATTGCTTGATTACTGCGCGAGTGCGTCGCGTTCAATCAACGATATATGTATGGTTTTCATCACGTTGCAACCTTGAGACTCCATGGGCTCGTTCCAAAGTAGGGGCAGCGAGTTGAGAGCGGCCTCAAGGGAGAATATTTAGACACTCGGAGAGTGAGAGAGAAGGCCTAGTACATGCAACATTAGGAATTTAAAAACGAAGAAAGCACCACATATTGAAATCACATTTAATACAGATTTCCCGAACTATGAATTGAAAACAAGTCAGTTAGTTCTATGAAACGTTTCAGTGCGTGGTGCTTTGTTCGTTTTCGATTCCCTTATGATCATTCGCCCTACGAAGGGTAACTCGCCTGACCTTTTTATAAATAAAAAAAACATGCTTCATTAGGTTCGACACGCTGTAAACTGTGCATTCAGCTGCCGGTGTCAACGAAATGCATTGAAATTATTTCCCTTATTTAAATTATTTCACGGCTAACGAGGTAAGTAATCAAAATGATAAATAATTTTACGATGAACCGTAGCAGCAGCTTCTGCCATCGCGACTTCACAGAAAGAGTGAGTTGTGAGTAAACAGGGTTACCAGCTACCCTTTTTCAATTCGAAGATGACATTTCAGCGTTTTTCAGGTTTTGACCTCTCATGGTTTGGTTCAATTGATAAATACGACGCTCAGAATTCAGTTTCTTATTTCTTGACCCAGACTTTGGGGGCTTTTACACCAATTAACTGACAAACATTGACGACAGCGAGCGCTATCGCGTGTTAGCATCGAGGGGTTATTTCGTTTCGATTGAGGAGGAGAGGGTTACCAGCTACCGCTTTTCACTTCTATGAAGACATTTCTTTGTTTTTGCATAGTTTTTGTCTCTCATGATGCTGTTCATTCAATGAGTATTATGCTTAGAATTCAGAGTTTTAAATAATTTATCCAGATTAGAGCACATACACGAATTAACTGCAAAACATTGACGACAACGAGCGCGTGTGCGTTCGTTCGTCGACGCACGGCCCATCGTCTTGAATTGTTTCACAGGAGCGCAGGCATGCAATAAATGTGAAGACTAATCTGAATGAAAAGCTGAAGTGTTATCACTCGAATAAATGATGAGCCAATAGAATATTCGGCCGCAACAACTTGTTCCGTCCGTCGAGATAAGCGATCGAATCCCGTACGAGCGAGGAGCAGTTTAACTTCTCGACGAACTTCGAGGGGTAATTTTTGACGGATAATTTAGGAAAAAACCCTCCAGTTCATTTCTCGAAGGTTTCGTGCTAAGGTTCTTCTCCCACGAAAGGGACTGTGCGCATCGGAGACGAGGCTCTCGCATGAAACCGTCGTGGAAGCGAGGGTTACCGGGCGGTCGGGCAGACTACGGCTCAGAGCGGCATTCGTGGACATGGTGGTCAGCAGCGCCTGTCGCGACCGGGAACCGAGCGAGCGCGACCAGTGCTCTCTGGCCGCAGGCCTTGTGGCACACAAGGAATTGTGCGAGGTGCTTTTGCGAAACGCGGGCAATTGCCTGCCTCGGCCGTCTTGACTCGCGTGCTAACGATTCGAGCGAATAACGATCACATGATCAGAGAGACCATTATTTCGGACGGAAAGATAGCGAGCTCTTAATTTTGTCTACTGCATATTGACTTTGAACATCTTCAATTTAAGGATGATTTGTGGCTCCTAGAGGAGCCGGATGGTGTGCAGCAAGTGCGACTGCCGCCGTGAACACTCTACTTGGAAGAAGTGTACTTGGTCACAGCCTTGGTGCCTTCAGAGACAGCGTGCTTGGCAAGCTCGCCGGGAAGCAGAAGCCTGACGGCAGTCTGAATTTCCCGAGAGGTGATGGTGGTCCTCTTGTTGTACTGTGCCAGATGCGACGCTTCAGTAGCAATGCGCTCAAAGATGTCATTCACGAACGAGTTCATGATTGACATGGCCTTGCTCGAAACGCCGGTGTCGGGATGGACCTGCTTGAGCACCTTGTAAATGTAGATGGCGTAGCTCTCACGCCTCTTCTTTTTCTTCTTCTTGTCACCTTTGGTGATGGATTTCTGGGCCTTACCGGCCTTCTTAGCAGCCTTTCCAGAAGTCTTGGGAGCCATCGTGCACGACAACTTCGAACGTTACTCAGTAACTTACGATTTGGCATCGATGCTGAGGAGGAAAGAGACAGAAATAGGGTAGAATTTGGCACAGAGTGTGCCAGATTAGAAAAAAATTGAAAAGGAAATGGATAGTAGGAGACAAAGGACACAACTCGCGTGCATAACTAGATTGATTTAATTCTTTTCATGATGAGTATTTATGTATATTGAAAAGAAAAATACCTATCAAGGCTTCGTGTTGTGCTATGGGGTTGTGCAGTGTTTGGAGGGTTAGTACTGTTTGGTGTTACCGACTGTAAATACGCTGCCGGTATGTCTATTGTATTGTGTGTTTCGTTGTTAAATTGTGATGATTTAAAATGATTTCTATTGAGGGGAGGAGATCTTGGGGTCCCAGCTGCCCGCCCTTCCTAATAAGTGGAGACCAGGCCTACCCGCGCTGGTTCCCCAAGAAAAATAAATTGAAAAAAAGTGTTAAATAGTTATGTTGAACGTCTTAGGCCTGGTCTCAAGTAAATATAGGGGTTGGAGGTGGTCCTAGTGCTAGGAGCCTTGAGCTCCTGAACCACGCGTGTGGTCTTTCATAGTAACCTGAAATGATGATTTCGTATAGCTCGGGGAAATTATCTTGTATGTGTTGCCAGGTTTTGTTTGCTTGATTATGTAACACTGTATTGATGGGTTCGAGACTGCATTGCCGATGTAGTACTTGTGAAGTTATTCTATCTGATCGAGAGGAATTTGTGATGAAACGGGTTGCGGTATTTTGAACTCTTTGTAGTTTTCTGAGTGAGGTAGTAGACAATGTGTGTAACGGAATGGCCGGGTATAATAGTGCTGATCTAACATATGCTAAGTAGAGTTTCCTTTTAATCTTGGTGTTCAACTGTCTGAATCTGAAAAGTTTGGTCAGGTTTGCTCTTGCTATTGTCATTCTTGTTCCCAGTTGCAATGTGTAGCCTCTTATTGAGAAGTTCAAACCAAGAACTTTGCCCTTGTTTTGGTATGGAATGTGCACATCGTCAATATGAACCGTGTCTGATTTTAGTCTTGCTATTGGTACTATTGTAAATTTTTGCATGTTGGTCTTTATTTTCCACTTGTTTTCGAACTGATTAATGTTGTAGATTGCCATTTCTGTGTTTCTTGCTATATCCCTTATATTGGTGGAACGAATTGCTACTATTTGAGTGATATCGTCTGCATATGCTATGTATTCTGAGTTTGGTACTGGGTCAGGTAAGTCGTGAGTTTAGAAGTTGTAGAGAGTGGGGGAAAGGCACGAACCCTGCGGTACGCCAGCCTCTAGCTCGAAAAAGGGTCCTGTAATGCCACCTATCCTGACTGCTGCTGCTCTGTCTGTTATGAAGTCGCAAAGTGTTTTGGTGAGGGATGGATGTAGGTTTAGATTAACTATCTTGTATTTAAGGCCCACATGCCAGACCTTATCGAAGGCTTTAGCAACGTCTCGGAGGACTACATCAATTTTGCATTTGTCTGATAAATGGTTAACTATGGTTTCGTGGAAAACTGCTAGTGCCGTGTGTGTTCCATGGTCTGCTTTGAATCCGTGCTGTCTCATGTTTAGTTTGTTTAACTGTATTAAATGGCATGTGAATCTGTTGTTTAGAATTTTCTCAAATAGTTTTGCATGAATGTCTATTAGTGAAATTGGGCGGTAATTTTTGACTTCGTGTGGGGAGGATCCAGTTTTGGGTAGAAAAATCATTATTGCTCTCTTTAGGCTGTCTGGAAAGTACCCAGCTGATAGGGAATAGTTGAAGATGTTTGTTAGAATGGTCAGCATGTTTAATGGCAGATTCTTTAAATGATTGAAAGTTATTCCTGCTGGTCCGGGGGCCTTTTGTTTAAATGTCCGAAGAGTACTGATGGCTTCTTGTGGGGTAATTGGTGGGCATTGCAATGGATCAAGTCGGGTAAGATCGCCTGTGTGGAATGGTATTGTTTGCTGATAGTTATGATTGAACCAGTTCTCTATTGTTTCAATATGTTCATGATCGAATGCCTCATCGTCCTCGTTGGTAAATAATTGCTGCCAGTGATCCCTGAAAACCCTCTCTTTGTCTGCCGGTTCTGTTAATTCTGTATTGTTGTACCTGATATAGGGTGCATGTTGTTTATTACTGTTTGTGCCTTGGAGTTTCTTAACTGTGGTCCAAAATTTATGTATGTCTTCCTTGATGTTCAGGTCGTTCATGATGTTGTTCCATGATAAAGTATACAAACCGTAGTAGATGGTGTTGAGATTGTTTCTGACGCTGGTAATGTATCTAATTAACTGTCTAGATGGACCGAATGTGGACATATGATTTAAAGCTGCTTTGTATATTAATTGAGTGTTGAGGGCTTCTTGACTGGGCTTGATACCTGGAATAGTTCTGTATGCTATTGTGGGAATGTGTTTGTTTGCCGCCGTACGAATTGCTGAAGTCCAGTCCTCTACTGCTTTATCAATTTCCTCTAGGGTGGGATTTGAATCTATGTATTGTGTATGCCGTCGTAATTCAGTTCTGTACTCCTTCCAGTTAGCTCTGTGAAAACATTTCCTGGGTTGTATGGGAACTTGAATTGGGTTTGCTGAAATTTTAATGAGTAGCGGTATGTGGTTGGATGGAGTCAAGGGTCCTGCTTTAAGATGTGTGTTCATGTAAGCCCTGCGGTTCTGTAACATGATGTCTGGAGTGGAAGTATGATGTCCGTTGATGTAGGTTGGAAAGAAGGGCCCAACATGGGAACAAATCCCTGACCTTATTAGGGTGTATAGGTTTCATCCTCTTGTGTTTGACCTGTTGTGCCCTAAAAACGGATGCCGTGCGTTGAGGTCACCAATCAGGTAGGTGGGGTGGTTTCTTCTGAAGAGGGTATATAAGTCAATTATGTTGAGGTATTGCGTTCGATGGGGTGTGTACATAGTTGCTATTGTGACTGGTCCTTGCAGTGTTTCCAGAGTTACAGCGATCATATCTGAATAAAAATTGTCTATTAGTCTGCATTTGATGTTTTTCCTGATACCTATTGCTGCTCCAGCGTAGCGTTCGTTTGCGTGATTGACAGCGAAAACATTATAGTTGAAAATTTTGATTGATTCCCCAGTTGTTACTGCTGTTTCATTAAGGAGGATGATGTCTGGATCGAATTGATTGTAAATGTTCGAGAGGGTGATTTTTTTGTTATTCCACGAGGTTACGTTGTGCTGTAGTATTGTTAGAGAATGCATGGCTAAGGCTTGGATTTTTTTGCTGTGCTTGTGGTGGAGTGATTGGGTAGTCTAAGATACTTATCGTGGTTCAGAATGTGTATTTTGGTGCCTGTGAGTTTCAATCTCTCTGTTCTTATCATTTCGAGTATTTTTCTTGAATCTGCGTCCTGTACTGTGAATTTTAAACCAAAATCTTTCTTTGCTAGTTCGTTGATGTACCATTTCTGAGTTGGGTTGGGAGGAATGGGCAGTTTGTCATTGGAGCTACGGTAAATTTGGATTGTCACTGGTCGTGTTTCTGAGGGTTCTCTTTCTCTTTCAGTTAGTGGAAATTGATCGCTGATTTTTCTCTTAATTCGTGGGTCTGTTGGTGGTTCAGGGTCTATTTCTGCCGCCATCGCTGTTGGATCCTGTACCGGTTCGATATTGGCAATGAGTTGTTGGGTAATTTGAGAATGGGTTTTAGGCCTCACTGAAGGACCAGCCTCCTCCTCCTCGAGTTCGCTGTCACTGTTTGTATCGTCCACAGATTGCATACCCGAGCTTGATGGTTCTGATTGTTGTTCCTGTTGCATGTGAAATTCAGTATCCGGATTGTTGTAGAAAAAGTTGAAAATGGATTTGGAGTCTCTGTCCTCAAATTTGGCATCAATACCGTAGTTCAATTGGAGGTTTCTGGAGAGAAGGCAGCCAAAGCTATCTTTTCCTGCTAGGCTGGCGATATGGGCCTCGAGGATGAGTGTGAGTAGCTTGATCTGTATGTTGTTGGTAAGGGTGAGTGTGTGCTTCGGTATTGTGGATTCTTTAATTGCTGTTTTTGCTATTTGTGAGTAGGTTTGTTGAGTTCGTTCGTTTTCCTTTTGGGTGATTTTTTGTTCCTTCTCTTTTATTGCGTTTTTCCTGGTGGGGCAGCTGGCAGCTAGAGTTCTGTGGGCTTCACCACAGTTTAAGCATCTTCTGTGCTCGTTTTGGCACTGAGTGTAGGTGTGTCCTACATCTCCACATTCTGAGCAAACTGTTATGGTGGCAGGGCATTGGTGGGTGGCATGTTCTTCTATTTTGTAGCATTTGTAGCATATCAAGAGGTGGGTAAATTTTTCTGCTTGACATTGATGTGAAGTTATCTTGGTGTTGAACATGAGAAAACCGTCGCGCAGCACTCTTTGGGCTATGGTAGTGTCAGTTGTTATGATTTTGATGAAATGGGTGTAGTCCTTTATTTTGATTATGTCGGCAATTTTGAGCCAGGGCTGGAGTCTTTGAATTTCCTGTTGAATTTCGGATGATGGTTTTTCTCCTATGAAGCTGTCTATCTGTCTTACGAAGATGGAGCGTTTAGCTCTCAGGTCTGGAGGTATGACAGGCTGTAAGTTAATGCGCCTGAAAATTTCCTGAGCATTGGTTGAAGTGAGTTTGTCTACTGCGTTTGGATCATCTGTGACGGCATAGAAGCCGAGTCTATTGTCTGTAAGTCTGATTAGGGGGGCTTCAAGTTCCGAGAATGCTGCACTGAAAATACTTTGACGTGTAACTTCCTTCTTTGGGTCAATCCGTTTTAGTTGGACTCTGTAGGTGGTTGCATTTGGTTTTTTGTAGAATTGTGATGCGCTGCTATTGTCCGGAAGTGTAAGAGTTGGATGACCGGTTTGGGAGGGTCCCCTTGGCTGGCGAGTGGACCCACCAGGCCAAGGGGGCCTCCCCCGTGCGGCAGGATCAGTCATACACGCGAGCTGTGGTCCAGAGAAGTGAAGAAATAACGCGAGAAAAAAAGCAAAAAAGAAAGTAAGTCTCTCACCTCCCCAGGGCAAGGCCCCGAGGCACTTCAAGCACCCCACCGAAAGCAAGGCTTACCGATGAAAAGTGACTCTTACCAAGAAACTCCACTACCCCCAAAGACACCAAGGCAGGACAAAGTACAATTCCAGAAGAGCAAAGAATGACATTCCGCGCACTGCTGAATACTGTCACCATGAGTGACCACGATTTGGCACCGACTTTCGGCGCTACTAATAAGTAGACCGAGAAGGGCTTGCAGGCAGCATCTCACCTCTCGGACGGCAGGCGACTGGCCCAGTGAGCGCTGCCGCTTGACCAATGAGAGAGCGAGCTCGGGACAGCGGTGCTCTCCGAACGTATTTATTCGCGTGATGGGGTGCTGGCCGCGCATAATCGTACTCTGTAGCGTAAGCGCTGCTTGTTCGAAAGTTGTTTGCGTACGTACGACTCTACTACTCATCATGTCCGGCCGCGGTAAGGGAGGCAAAGTTAAGGGAAAGTCGAAGTCGCGCTCTTCTCGGACTGGACTTCAGTTCCCCGTAGGAAGGATCCACCGTCTCCTGCGCAAGGGCAACTACGCGGAGCGTGTAGGAGCCGGAGCTCCCGTGTACTTGGCGGCAGTCATGGAATACCTCGCTGCTGAAGTTCTTGAGCTCGCTGGAAACGCTGCCCGCGATAACAAGAAGACCCGAATCATTCCTCGTCACTTGCAGCTCGCTATCCGTAACGACGAAGAACTGAACAAGCTCTTCTCGGGAGTGACCATTGCCCAGGGAGGTGTTCTGCCCAACATCCAGGCAGTTCTCCTGCCCAAGAAAACCGAGAAGAAGTAAACTTGTCTTCTCGCTCGGAAGCGCTTCCTTCCAAACAAGGCTCCTCTAGGAGCCACATTCGTGTTCGGGAAAGATATTTCAAAGTCTGTCTGAATTGGTATGAGCGTCTTTTTATTATCGTCATTAATTGTCGTGCGAGTTCGGTCCGAGCAACACTCGATAGGCATTGTTCGCTTGTCACTCCTCAGAGCATAGGCGCTCGTTTTCTTATTCGGCAGCTGCTGTAAAATTCGACTAGACCACCACGTGCTGCTGTGCTTTGGAGGCGTTGCGAATGTCGAGCGTCAGCAGCCGAATCAATAGTTGCGCTAGCTACTGCGACGACGAGGATGTGTTGCAAAGTACGCAAATATATTTTGCTTCCCTTCCCAGGGCGCAGAGCACGTCCGTCAAGGCAGATGATAACATGTGAAGTCGAGGTGGCAGTAGTGTCGCTCGCCGTGCAATATAACGTTTATCCTTAAAAGAAATAAAACTACAAACGATGAAATAAAATTCATATTGATGGGCATTCAGACTAGCGCGCATAGTTTCGAATATTACAATTCATTTTCAATGAATGCCTGAAACAACACAAGAAAGCACATTAAAAAGACTTACAAATTTGCATATTACTTTTGAAATAGAAACTAACACATTATGATTTCAGAGAATGTTCAATGGATATGCAGATTGGTCTAAATTCAGGTTAGGTTGCAGTTTTTTTATATAAATGGATTCTAAAATTCTGATATCTATTTCATTGCACGTATCTATAATTTTGAAATCAGCATAGGAGAAACTATGATTGGTCTGATCACAATGGTTCCTGGGAGCAGACTGAGGTGGAGTTTGAAGTGGATTATTTGTTCTGAAAGAACGGCCTAAATGTTGCCAGAAACGAATTTTCGACTGCTTTCGCGTACTCCCAATGTAGGAACTCTTGCAAGTTCCGCACGTATATTGATAAATAACATTTGAGAGAACAGCGGCAGGCAGTCGATCTTTATATTGAAAGAAATTTTGGATTTTGAATGAATTTTTGAAGCTGAAGCGAAAATCTAGTTGGGGATAAAATTTTGATAAAGTCAAAGCTAAATATTTCTGCATATCGTATGAACACTCGCCAATGAAAGGCAAAGACACATAAAGTTTTTTTCTCGCAACAGTAGCCATTTCACAATGGCTCCCAGGAACCATTGTGATCAGACCAATCATAGTTTCTCCTATGCTGATTTCAAAATTATAGATACGTGCAATGAAATAGATATCAGAATTTTAGAATCCATTTATATAAAAAAACTGCAACCTAACCTGAATTTAGACCAATCTGCATATCCATTGAACATTCTCTGAAATCATAATGTGTTAGTTTCTATTTCAAAAGTAATATGCAAATTTGTAAGTCTTTTTAATGTGCTTTCTTGTGTTGTTTCAGGCATTCATTGAAAATGAATTGTAATATTCGAAACTATGCGCGCTAGTCTGAATGCCCATCAATATGAATTTTATTTCATCGTTTGTAGTTTTATTTCTTTTAAAGATTCGATTTCCAAAGAGTGTACCCATTGGTGATAACGTTTATCCTCATCCAGTTCATTTCTCGATGCGCATTCGAATTATAGCGCGAAAATGTTTTGGTAATTCAATTGAAGCTCGCGAGGCCTGAGCCGAGCTAATGCGAAATTATTTGACTATGGGCGCGTGAGACAATTCAAGGGCGTTGTTTGAACGCGCGTCACGCATGGCGCGAAAGATTCGGGGCCTCCAGCAAAATCAGGGTCAGGACTGAGAGCCATGTGCAAAATATCCGGTTAGGTTAGGCAAAGGTTGAATAATTTCGGTGATTCGTGCTAAACAAAGAAAGAAAGCAAATTGTCCAAGACGCGTTTTCAGCTAGTCTTGCATGGAGTACATCTCGAGACCGACGCGGCGGCGCCATGCTTCAACGGTCGTTTAGCGGCGGCACACTGCCACCTCATGTATCGTTTCTCGAGCTGAATTTCAGCGAAAAAGAAAACTTTCGTGACCTACGAAATTGGACGGAAGCCGCTTGGACTTGACGAGAGGGGTCGGTCGGTCACTCGCTGCGTTCTCAGCAATTCGCTTTGACTGCCTGCCAGGTTGGAATATAGCGTGTGCATTGTGCGGTAGAGCAGTCAATTGCAGCAAGGCCTAATCTGCAATGACCGCTTCGGAGAGAGTGAAAGTGTTTGTTTCCTATCGGGAGTTCAATAAGTGCACCCGTCGAGGCATCGTCGAACACACACATTGAATTCGCTCCTCGAGCTATTCCATCTGCAACGACGGGCATGTGAGGAGTGGAGATGAAAAAAAATGGCATTCTAAGCACCGGCGCGCGCTCTCTCTACAGTAAAAAAGCGATGCTTGACAAGTGAAGCAATCCCTAAATGAAGAACTGTACTGGAGGGACTGAGTGTGAACACCTTTTCCGAGAGGATTTTGTGGACCTCGAAAGGTCCGAGTCTGTGAACTAGCCGTTGGTCGGGCACCGACTCATTTTGTTAAGAGTCAAGAGACTTAACCTCCAAATCCATAGAGGGTACGTCCTTGTCTCTTGAGGGCGTAGACAACGTCCATGGCAGTGACGGTCTTCCTCTTGGCGTGCTCGGTGTAGGTGACGGCGTCACGGATGACATTCTCGAGGAATACCTTGAGCACTCCGCGAGTCTCTTCATAGATGAGACCAGAGATACGCTTGACACCTCCACGGCGAGCCAGACGACGAATTGCAGGCTTGGTGATACCCTGGATGTTATCACGCAAAACCTTGCGATGACGCTTGGCTCCCCCCTTTCCGAGGCCCTTGCCACCCTTTCCACGTCCGGTCATGATGTCGATGGAGCTCGAGCTGGTTTCGATAGATAACGGAGAAGCGCGGTACTTATAGTCCGAATGGAACTTCGTTCGTTCGTTCGATGCTTATAGAAAAGACGGAGATAGGGTTTGACGCAGAGTGTGTCTGGAAGAGAAGGGGTGAAACGGAAAAGGATAGATAGGAAGCTGATAGAGATGCGCTTTGCGCATATGATGCTAGTGTTAGGGGGTAATTTTTTGTAGGTAGTTTGAGGGTGGTAGAAGTTAATTACCCGTCAGGGTTTTGTATGGTTGGGTATTTATTTAGTATGCATCTTTTCATACCGGACGTGGGTGGGTTGGCTTGCCGTAGGGGTTAAGTCTCTCTTCTAGCACAAAACATGTGCTTGAGTCGGTGCTGGTCAGTCGAGTCTGTCCGTCCGTCCGTCGTTAGAGTCGTGTTAAGTGTATTTTGGTCTCGGTTGGGGTGCGAGTGTTTTCATTTTTGAGCTCTGAAATTGTCTGTGTGGTATTTGTGGAGTGTCTTGCGGGAATGTGAGTTGTTGGTAGAGTTGTGGGTACATGTCGTGAATGTTTTGCCAGATTCTTTTTGCGTGTTTGTGGAGTGTAATGTTAATTGGCTGCAAGTTTGCTCGGCGATGTAGTTGTGCAGAGGTGGCGAAATCTTGCCATTCGGAATTTGTTATGTATCTCGTGGCCCGGTTTTGTACACGCTGGAGTGTTGAGATAGATGTTGGTGGAAGTGTGTGTAGGGGAATGACTGGGTATATGAGAGTGGATCTTACTAGAGCGATGTATAGTTGGCGTTTTACTTCTAGGTTCAGATGTTTGAATCGGTAGAGGCGTGAGAGGTTTTGGTGTGCTAGTGCTGCTCGTTGTCTGGTGTGGGGTGCGTATCCGGTTGTGCTGATTGTGAGTCCCAGAACTTTACCTGAGTTTGTGTAGGGGTGTGGGGTGTTGTTGATGTGCACTGTTGGGTGTTTGCGGCGGCTGATGGCAATTATTTTGAATTTATTTGCATTAGTTTGGATTTTCCATTTTCGTTCGTAATCGTTGATTTGGGCAATGGCTCGCGTTGTTAGAAGAGCTGCCATGTTATATGAGTGCTTTGCGGATATGATTTGTGTGATGTCGTCTGCAAAAGCTATGTAGTCAGTGTTGGGTATTGGTGGGGGGAGGTCGTGTGTGAAGTAGTTGTACAGTGTTGGGGAGAGGACTGCTCCCTGGGGGACACCTGACTTGATTGGGAAGGGTGGGCCAGTGTAGTTTGCGATTCGTATGGCTGCGGTGCGGTTAGTGATGAAGCTGTACAGGATTTTTGTGAATAGGGGGTGAATATGTAGCTGCGACAGTTTGAATTTGAGTCCTGTGTGCCAGAATTTGTCGAAGGCCTTGCTTACATCTCGTAGAATGATGTCTGTTTTGTTTCTCTGTGTTTGTTTAATGTGGAGGGTCTCATGTAGCGTGGCAAGTGCGGTGTGTGTACCTCTTCCGTGTCGAAATCCGTGTTGGCGGCTGTTGTAGATGTTGTTGATGGTTAGGTGGTCTGTTAGCCTGTAGGTTAATATCTTGTCTAGGAGCTTAGCGTGGGTGTCGAGTAAGGAGATGGGGCGGTAATTTTGCACCTCGTGTTGGGAGGTGGAGGGCTTCGGTAAAAAGATCATTATTGCGTGTTTCAGTTTGTTTGGGAAATAGCCCGCTGAGAGGGCGTTGTTATATATGTACAAAAGATACTGGAGCATGTTTTGCGGTAAGTGCTTAAGGTGGTGTGTGGTTATTTTAGTTGGTCCTGGAGCTTTTTGGGAAAACGTTCGAAGTGCGTTTTTCAATTCTTCGATTGTGATTGCTGGGTAGTGGAAGTTATGAAGACGGGAAGTGTCTCCTGTCTCGTGTGGTTCGTTTTGGGGAGCGATGTCGTTCATTTGTGTTTCTATGGTGTGTATGTGTTCATCGTCGAAATCGTTGTTGGGGTCATCAATACCTGAGTATATGTTTGACCAGTGTTGTCGGAACAAAGGTTCCTTGGATTGTGGTGAGTGGTAAAAGATGCCGCCTTCTTTGATGTAGGGGGTGCTTCGTTTTTTATTGTTGCCTGACATGCGTTTGATGGCGGACCAGAATTGTTGGGGATTGTCCATCTTTTTGATGTTACCGATAGTGTTGTTCCATGTCGCTGAGTAGATGCGTTGATATGCAGTTTTTATCTGTTGCCTGAGGCTGAGGAGTTCTCTGTATAGGTGGGGTGAGTGGCCGTGTCGTTGGAGATGGTCGTAAATGTGTTTGTGTCTCGTTTGAAGGACGAGTATGGCATGAGTGGGTTTGATGCCTGGTGTGGTTCTGTGTGTGATAGTTGGAATAGATTGGTTGGAGGCTTCGATGATGTGGGATTCCCATGTGATTAGGTGGTTGTCTATGTCCTCTTGTGTAGGGCTTACGTCTTGCGGTGTTGTGTGTTCAACGAGAAGGTTGCGGTATAGTTCTTAGTTTGCATTGTGGAAGGAGGGTCGTGGGCGGATGGGAATTTGTATTGGGTTAGCTGATATTGTAGCTATGATGGGAATGTGGTCGGAGGGTGTTAGTGGACCTGGTTCGAGTATGATGTTGTGGAATGTTTGCGTGTTTGTTAGTACGATGTCTGGGCTGGTACAAGCGCGGTGAGTGATTATCGTGGGGAAATTGGGGCCTATGTGGAGACATTTGTTCCTGTCTATTAGTGAGTGGACTTGTCTTCCCTTCCTGTTTGCGTATGTGTATCCAAAGGTTTGTATGGCATTCATGTCGGCTAGGAGGTAAGTGGGGTGTTTTCGGTTAAAGAGAGTGTGCATGTCGATGTAGTTTATGTAATTAATGCGTGGAGGTATGTAGGTTGTGGCAAGTGTGATTGGGCCTTGTGGTGTTTCTACTGTGATGGCCAACATGTCTGTATGAAAGGTATCGTGAAGCTTGAATGGAAGGTCTTTGCGAATTGCTATTGCTACTCCGGCGTGATTTTCGTTTGCTTTGTTTGTCGTATATGTGTTGTAATTCCAAATTTTGATGGGGGTGTCGTTACGCATGCAGTGCGAGTTTAGCAGAATTATGTGTGGATTTTATTGACGGTAGATGTTGCACAGTGCGATTTTATTGTTTTGCCAGTGTTGGACGTTGTGTTGGATGACGGTTAGTGTTTTGTTCATATTGTGTGTATCCATTATGGGGTCGAGTGTTTGGGTTTCTTGTGGGGGGTGTCAGATTTTGAGCATGTGTTCATCATGTCGAAGTGTTCGTGTGGGATTGTGGCTATGGGTGCCACTTCGAGGTCGAATTGGCCGTCGATGATTTCTTTCCATATTTTGTCCGGGTGTGTACGACAGCGATTTTGAGGCCAGGAGGTTTTTTTGTTAGTTCTTCTATTATCTGTTGGTTGGTGGGTTCGTTTGGGATATGCTGTGAGTGCGTGTCGCTGCGGAATAGTGAAACCCCTATTTTGTCGTGTCTAGGAGATTCTTCAGAGGATGGTTGTTTCTTCTTTTTCCGTTTTTTTGTTTTCTTTTTCGGGCTGGACTGCGTCCTCCAGTTTTCTTGCAAGTTGTCGTCGCTTGTTTCGTCCTGGGTCGAGTTTTCTTCTGTTGAGTAGTAGCTTGTGTCCATTGCGTCGTCGTTGGGGTCGATGCTTGCTTGATTTGCAGGAGTCTCCGTTGTTTCTGCTTGGGGTTGTTTGTTTTTTTCAATGAACATGTTGAATATTTTTTGGGAATCACGGTTGGGGAACTGGGTGTCCACGCCGTAATTTTCTTTGAGGGACTTCGACAAGATTGATCCGAAATCCCCTCCCTGTACGAGGCCTGCGATGTGGGCCTCGATGATGATTGCGGCCAGTTTTATGTGCATCCCGCTGGTGAGTGTGAGTGTATGTTCTGTTTTTGCAGTTTTTTGGATGGCCGTTTTTGCGATTTCAATGTAGGTGCTCTTGGTTTGGTCGGTTTCTCTTTTTTGGAGTTTTTCGTTCTTCTTGCGGATAGCTTCTTTCCTGTATGGGCAGGAGGCTGCGAGTGTTCGGTGGTTTCCTTGGCAGTTGAGGCACTTCTTGTCCGGTGAACTGCACTGTTGGTAGGTGTGATCGTGAGCAGCGCATTCAGAGCAGTGTGGTGTCTTGTCAGTGCATTGGTGTGTAGAATGGTCCTCGAGTTTGTAGCATTTGAAGCAGATCCGGAGGTGAGTGTATTTTTCTAGTTCCATTTGCGATGGTGTGATTTTTGTGTTGAACATCAGGAGCCCATTCTGGAGAGCGCGCTGTGTCATGGCAGTGTCGGTGAAAGTTACTTTGATAACGTGTGTGTAGTTTTTGATTTTGTTTATTTCCATGATTTTTGCCCATTGTTGCACTCGTGTTATTTCTTCCTGTATTTCTTGCGGTTGGCGTTGGCCGATGCTGCTGTCCAGTTGTCTGATGAATATGGTCGTTTTGGCTCTGAGATCTGGGGGGATGATAGGCTTCAGATTTATTTTCTGGAAGTGAGTGGTTGCTTTGTCCGAGGTCAGTTTATCGATGGCGGTGATGTCATCGGTTATGGCGTAGAATCCGCTTGAGTTGCTGGTGAGTCGTATGAGTGGGGCTTCCAAGTGTTTGAAAGCAGTTTCAAAGACTTGTTCTCGCTTTGTAACTTTGCTTGGGTCGATCTTGCGGAGTTGGACTATGTAGGTAGTGTTGGATTTGTTGGCAGGCTGTGCTGGGATGGTTGTGGTAGTTTGCTTGGTCGTTCGTGGTTGAGTGTTGTTGCCAGGGATGGCGTTGGTGCGTGTGTTGGTGTTATGTTGCATAGTGTTGGGTCTTATATGGGTGGGTGTTTGTAGTAAGGGGCGGGAAAACTGGCTGTAGCCAGCTCTCCATGAACCACGACTTCCTTGGTGGTGATACATGGTGTTTGTCCTAAGTGTTGGTGTATAGTCTCAGGCGTCGGATTTGTCCGGAAGGCGGCTGGTGCCCTACTTGTACCCGCTCCCCCCCTACTATGATGGGGTTTGCCCAGATGGTCTGGGGCCTTTCGGTACACCAGGCTCTACTACCTTCCGGCGACGCTCAACGGTCGGTAAACGTAAGAGCGAATTAAGAAAAGGCTACTCACACTCGCTTGAGAGGTTAGGGCTCGGCAAGCGAGGTACGGAGTCGGCTGTTGTTGTGATATCTTAGAAGTGAGAAGGTCTTTGTTGAAGATTAGATGCTTCTTAGACGGTTTTCACTGGTGGAACTTCGCGCCAACGACGACTGACCTAAGCACGGTGTGCTTGCGCGCCACCGCCAACGTTGCCCAGTTTGCGTAGCATTTGTGCAGCGCCGAGCGCCACCCCAGTTCCAGCAATGCGCCAGCGAGCGAGCTGCGGGCGGGGCTGCGACGGGTTCCCTTGGTCGGACGCCTTCGCGCCGAACTGACCCTTGCGTCTCATCGCTCGCGCTCGAAACTGTCGCTGAAATGGCTCGCACCAAGCAAACTGCCCGCAAATCTACCGGAGGAAAGGCTCCTCGCAAGCAGCTTGCCACCAAGGCTGCACGCAAATCTGCCCCCGCCACCGGGGGCGTGAAGAAGTCTCACAGGTACAGGCCCGGTACCCTGGCTCTTCGTGAAATCCGTCGTTACCAGAAGAGCACCGAACTGCTCATCCGCAAGCTGCCCTTCCAGCGTCTTGTTCGTGAAATCGCCCAAGATTTCAAGACTGACTTGCGATTCCAGTCCTCGGCTGTCATGGCCCTGCAGGAAGCATCCGAAGCCTACCTCGTCGGTCTCTTCGAAGACACCAACTTGTGCGCAATCCACGCCAAGCGTGTCACCATCATGCCCAAGGATATCCAGCTTGCCCGCCGGATCCGCGGAGAACGCGCTTAATTCAATAGCACGTTATTCCGCGCATCGAGAGCCACAACCTCCTCTCGGCTAGTCTCTAACCGGCCCTTTACAGGGCCACTCCACCTCTCCCGAAAAAGACGTTCACTGGTCAATGAGATAGATGCGTTCGTTGAAAAACGAGTTACCTGTTATTCAAGACTATGTGGTGTAGACAAAAAAAAATAGAGAGGATTCGATAGTTCCCTTTAAAATGAGGCGCAACATGCGCACGACAGAGAAAAGTACATGCATCCTAATAGTAGAACCCGCGATTAAAAATATTCATGTACTTGTGAGCACTGGTCAGACTCGTATCACAGATACGGGCATCCTCTTAAGAGAGAGAGACGGAGCAACCAATTTGATGCCTTCATTCAACGAGATCCCCACTGCAATTACGTCCGAGAAATTACGCTCAAAAACTCAACTCATTCATAAATTAAACGAAACGACACCTGGCGTTTTATGTTACGAAATGGTATTCATTGATTGATTATTTCGTGCGTTCAATCAACCCTAGTTGAACTAGGGTCAACCTTGAAACTTCATGGGCGCATTCCAAGGGGCACAAAATGGAGAACGGCCTCAGGAGGGAAAATCTAGAAAGTCGGAGAGTGAGTGATAGCGATAGAACGCCTAGTACATACTTTAAAAATTATTGGGTTCAACACGCTGACTATTTATTACCCCATTGGTGCGGATGTGTACCCAACACTAAGTAAATTGCCCATTCACCTACAGCTGTGAACGAAATGCATCCCAATTGTTTTCCTGCCTACTCTTCAGGGTAGATAATGGCGTACGAGATAACATCATATAATAATACGAATAACCGCTGCTGCTCCCGTCATCACGACTTCGCCAAAAGAGTTTAGAGTCAACGGGGTTACCAGCTACCCTTTCTCAATTCGAACGTGACACTTCAACGTTTTCGTAATTCTGACCGCCTATGATTTTGTTCATTTACTAAATATTATGCACAGAATTCAGTTTCTTAATTTTTACCCAGATTGGGGCCTTGACCCCGATTGACTGCCAAGCATTGACGATAGTACGTGACAGCATTCAGGCTGTAGATTCAAGGAAGGAGAGGGTTACCAGCTCCTCTTTTTCTACGGTTTAATAACATCAACCTCCCAAATGTATACATACATACAGACATGTATATTTGTATACATATATATATATATATACACACACATTTACATAGTTTTATATATATATATGCAAATCGATATATACATTTATATATAAATGTATATAGAAGAGAAAATTTTTGTGTGCGTCTGAGAGTGGTGCGACAGCGCGTATGAAAGAAATCCATTTCGATACTGATTTCCCGAATGGAGTGTAGCTTACATGTGTAATAACAATAATAATTATTGTAATGATCAAAACAAGCGTCGCAGTTCCCGCCATTCGATTGCTAGCCGGATGAAGAGGTAAGTTTTGAATCAGAAGGGTTACCAGCTACCCTTTTTCTGCATTATGTTGATTTCACCGTCATGGGATGTCGTCCTTTCGATAAATCTTATGCACAGAACTTAGTTCCTCAATTATTGATCCAGATTGGGGCCTTTACGCGAATTAGCTGCCGAACATTGACGATACCACTTTTCGAACCTTCCTGCTACTTGAACTTCTTGAACCTTCCTGCTACTTGAACTTCTTGAACCTTCCTGATACCTGAACTTTTTGAACTTCTTGAACCTTCCTGCTACTTGAACTTCTTGGACTTCTTGAACCTTCCTGCTACTTGAACTTCTTGAACTTCTTGAACTTTCCTGCTACTTGAACTTTTTGAACTTCTTGAACCTTCGTGCTACTTGAACTTCTTGAACCTTCCTGCTACTTGAACTTCTTGAACTTCTTGAACCTTCCTGCTACTTGAACTTCTTGAAAATCTTGAACCTTCCTGCTACTTGAACTTCTTGAACCTTCCTGCTACTCGAACTACTTGAACTTCTTGAACCTTCCTGCTACTAGAACTTCGTGAACCTTCCTGCTAATTGAACTTATTGAACTTCTTGAACCTTCCTGCTACTTGAACTTCTTGAACTTCTTGAACCTTCCTGCAACTTGAACATCTTGAACTTCTTGAACCTTCCTGCTACTTGAACTTCTTGAACTTTCCTGCTACTTGAACTTTTTGAATCATGAACCTTCCTGCCACTTGAACTTCTTGAACCTTCCTGCTACTTGAACTTCTTGAACTTCTTGAACCTTCCTGCTACTTGAACTTCTTGAACCTTCCTGCTACTTGAACTTCTCGAACCTTCCTGCTACTTGAACTTCTTGAACCTGCCTGCTACTTGAACTTCTTGAACTTCTTGAACCTTCCTGCTACTTGAACTTCTCGAACCTTCCTGCTACTTGAACTTCTTGAACCTGCCTGCTACTTGAACTTCTTGAACCTTCCTGCTACTTGAACTTCTTGAACTTATTGAACCTTCCTGCTACTTGAACTACTTGAACTTCTTGAACCTTCCTGCTACTTGAACTTCTTGAACTTCTTGAACCTTCCTGCTACTTAAACTTTTGAACCTTCCTGCTACTTGATCTTCTTGAACCTTCCTGCTACCTGAACTTCTTGAACTTCTTGAACCTTCCTGCTACTCGAACTTCTTGAACCTTCCCGCTACTTGAACTTCTTGAACCTTCCTGCTACTTGAACTTCTTGAACTTCTTGAACCTTCCTGCTACTCGAACTTTTTGAACTTCTTGAACCTTCCTGCTGCTTGAACTTCTTGAACCTTCCTGCTACTTAAACTTCTTGAACTTCTTGAACCTTCCTGCTACTTGAACTTCTTGAACCTTCCTGCTACTTGAACTTCTTGAACTTCTTGATCCTTCCTGCTACTTGAACTTCTTGAACCTTCCTGCTACTTGAACTTCTTGAACTTCTTGAACCTTCCTGCTACTTGAACTTCTTGAACTTCTTGAACCTTCCTGCTACTTGAAATTCTTGAACCTTCCTGCTACTCGAACTACTTGAACTTCTTGAACCTTCCTGCTACCTGAACTTCGTGAACCTTCCTGCTACTTGAACTTCTTGAACTTCTTGAACCTTCCTGCTACTTGAACTTCTTGAACCTTCCTGCTACTTGAACTTCTTGAACCTTCCTGCTACTTGAAGTTCTTGAACTTCTTGAACCTTCCTGCTACTTGAACTTCTTGAACCTTCCTGCTACTTGAACTCCTTGAACCTTCCTGCTACTTGAACTTCTTGAACTTCTTGAACCTTCCTGCTATTTGAACTTCTTGAACTTCTTGATCCTTCCTGCTACTTGAACTTCTTGAACTTCTTGAACCTTCCTGCTACTTGAACTTCTTGAACCTTCCTGCTACTTGAACTTCTTGAACCTTCTTGCTACATGAACTTCTTGAACTTCTTGAACCTTCCTGCTACTTGAACTTCTTGAACTTCCTGAACCTTCCTGCTACTTGAACTTCTTAAACCTTCCTGCTACCTGAACTTCTTGAACCTTCCTGCTACTTGAACTTCTTGAACTTCTTGAACCTTTCTGCTACTTGAACTTCTTGAACTTATTGAACCTTCCTGCTACTTGAACTTCTTGAACTTCTTGAACCTTCCTGATACTTGAACTTCTTGAACCTTCCTGCTACTTGAACTTCTTGAACTTCTTGAACCTTCCTGCTACTTGAACTTCTTGAACCTTCCTGCTACTTGAACTACTTGAACCTTCCTGCTACCTGAACTTCTTGAACTTCTTGAACGTTCCTGCTACTAGAACTTCTTCAAACTTCCTGCTACTTGAACTATTTGAACTTCTTGAATCTTCCTGCTACCTGAACTACTTGAACTTCTTGAACCTTCCTTCTACTTGAACTTCTTGAACCTTCCTGCCACCCAAACTTCTTGAACTTCGTGAACCTTCCTGCTAATTGAACTTCTTGAACCTTCCTGCTACTTGAACTTCTTGAACTTCTCAAACCTTCCTGCTACTTGAACTTCTTGAACTTCTTGAACCTTCCTGCTACTTGAACTTCTTGAACCTTCCTGCTACTTGAACTTCTTGAACTTCTTGAACCTTCCTGCTACTTGAACTTCTTGAACCTTCCTGCTACTTGAACTTCTTGAACCTTCCTGCTACTTGAACTTCTTGAACTTCTTGAACCTTCCTGCTACTCGAACTTTTTGAACTTCTTGAACCTTCCTGCTGCTTGAACTTCTTGAACCTTCCTGCTACTTGAACTTCTTGAACTTCTTGAACCTTCCTGCTACTTGAACTTCTTGAACCTTCCTTCTACTTGAACTTCTTGAACCTTCCTGCTACTTGAACTTCTTGAACCTTCCTGCTACTTGAACTTCTTGAACTTCTTGAACCTTCCTGCTACTTGAACTTCTTGAACCTTCCTGCTACTTGAACTTCTTGAACTTCTTGATCCTTCCTGCTACTTGAACTTCTTGAACCTTCCTGCTACTTGAACTTCTTGAACTTCTTGAACCTTCCTGCTACTTGAACTTCTTGAACTTCTTGAACCTTCCTGCTACTTGAACTTCTTGAACCTTCCTGCTACTCGAACTACTTGAACTTCTTGAACCTTCCTGCTACCTGAACTTCGTGAACCTTCCTGCTACTTGAACTTCTTGAACTTCTTGAACCTTCCTGCTACTTGAACTTCTTGAACCTTGCTGCTACTTGAACTTCTTGAACCTTCCTGCTACTTGAAGTTCTTGAACTTCTTGAACCTTCCTGCTACTTGAACTTCTTGAACCTTCCTGCTACTTGAACTCCTTGAACCCTCCTGCTACTTGAACTTCTTGAACTTCTTGAACCTTCCTGCTATTTGAACTTCTTGAACTTCTTGAACCTTCCTGCTACTTGAACTTCTTGAACTTCTTGAACCTTCCTGCTACTTGAACTTCTTGAACCTTCCTGCTACTTGAACTTCTTGAACTTCTTGAACCTTCCTGCTACTTGAACTTCTTGAACCTTCTTGCTACATGAACTTCTTGAACTTCTTGAACCTTCCTGCTACTTGAACTTCTTGAACTTCTTGAACCTTCCTGCTACTTGAACTTCTTAAACCTTCCTGCTACCTGAACTTCTTGAACCTTCCTGCTACTTGAACTTCTTGAACTTCTTGAACCTTTCTGCTACTTGAACTTCTTGAACTTATTGAACCTTCCTGCTACTTAAACTTCTTGAACTTCTTGAACCTTCCTGATACTTGAACTTCTTGAACCTTCCTGCTACTTGAACTTCTTGAACTTCTTGAACCTTCCTGCTACTTGAACTTCTTGAACCTTCCTGCTACTTGAACTACTTGAACCTTCCTGCTACCTGAACTTCTTGAACTTCTTGAACGTTCCTGCTACTAGAACTTCTTCAAACTTCCTGCTACTTGAACTATTTGAACTTCTTGAACCTTCCTGCTACCTGAACTACTTGAACTTCTTGAACCTTCCTTCTACTTGAACTTTTTGAACCTTCCTGCCACCCAAACTTCTTGAACTTCGTGAACCTTCCTGCTAATTGAACTTCTTGAACCTTCCTGCTACTTGAACTTCTTGAACTTCTCAAACCTTCCTGCTACTTGAACTTCTTGAACTTCTTGAACCTTCCTGCTACTTGAACTTCTTGAACCTTCCTGCTACTTGAACTTCTTGAACTTCTTGAACCTTCCTGCTACTTGAACTTCTTGAACCTTCTTGCTACATGAACTTCTTGAACTTCTTGAACCTTCCTGCTACTTGAACTTCTTGAACTTCTTGAACCTTCCTGCTACTTGAACTTCTTAAACCTTCCTGCTACCTGAACTTCTTGAACCTTCCTGCTACTTGAACTTCTTGAACTTCTTGAACCTTTCTGCTACTTGAACTTCTTGAACTTATTGAACCTTCCTGCTACTTGAACTTCTTGAACTTCTTGAACCTTCCTGATACTTGAACTTCTTGAACCTTCCTGCTACTTGAACTTCTTGAACTTCTTGAACCTTCCTGCTACTTGAACTTCTTGAACCTTCCTGCTACTTGAACTACTTGAACCTTCCTGCTACCTGAACTTCTTGAACTTCTTGAACGTTCCTGCTACTAGAACTTCTTCAAACTTCCTGCTACTTGAACTATTTGAACTTCTTGAACCTTCCTGCTACCTGAACTACTTGAACTTCTTGAACCTTCCTTCTACTTGAACTTCTTGAACCTTCCTGCCACCCAAACTTCTTGAACTTCGTGAACCTTCCTGCTAATTGAACTTCTTGAACCTTCCTGCTACTTGAACTTCTTGAACTTCTCAAACTTTCCTGCTACTTGAATTTCTTGTACTTCTTTCCCCTTCCTGCTACTTGAACTTTTTGAACCTTCCTGCTACTTGAACTTCTTGAACCTTCCTGCTACTTGAACTTCTTGAACCTTCCTGCTACTCGAACTACTTGAACTTCTTGAACCTTCCTGCTACCTGAACTTCGTGAACCTTCCTGCTACTTGAACTTCTTGAACTTCGTGAACCTTCCTGCTACTTGAACTTCTTGAACCTTCCTGCTACTTGAACTTCTTGAACCTTCCTGCTACTTGAACTTCTTGAACTTCTTGATCCTTCCTGCTACTTGAACTTCTTGAACCTTCCTGCTACTTGAACTTCTTGAACTTCTTGAACCTTCCTGCTACTTGAACTTCTTGAAATTCTTGAACCTTCCTGCTACTTGAACTTCTTGAACCTTCCTGCTACTCGAACTACTTGAACTTCTTGAACCTTCCTGCTACCTGAACTTCGTGAACCTTCCTGCTACTTGAACTTCTTGAACTTCTTGAACCTTCCTGCTACTTGAACTTCTTGAACCTTCCTGCTACTTGAACTTCTTGAACCTTCCTGCTACTTGAAGTTCTTGAACTTCTTGAACCTTCCTGCTACTTGAACTTCTTGAACCTTCCTGCTACTTGAACTTCTTGAACCTTCCTGCTACTTGAACTTCTTGAACTTCTTGAACCTTCCTGCTACTTGAACTTCTTGAACTTCTTGAACCTTCCTGCTACTTGAACTTCATGAACCTTCCACCTACTTGAACTCCTTGAACCTTCCTGCTACTTGAACTTCTTGAACTTCTTGAACCTTCCTGCTAATTGAACTTCTTGAACTTCTTGAACCTTCCTGCTACTTGAACTTCTTGAACTTCTTGAACCTTCTTCCTACATGAACTTCTTGAACTTCTTGAACCTTCCTGCTACTTGAACTTCTTGAACTTCTTGAACCTTCCTGCTAGTTGAACTTCTTGAACCTTCCTGCTACCTGAACTTCTTGAACCTTCCTGCTACTTGAACTTCTTGAACTTCTTGAACCTTTCTGCTACTTGAACTTCTTGAACTTATTGAACCTTAATGCTACTTGAACTTCTTGAACTTCCTGAACCTTCCTGATACTTGAACTTCTTGAACCTTCCTGCTACTTGAACTTCTTGAACTTCTTGAACCTTCCTGCTACTTGAACTTCTTGAACCTTCCTGCTACTTGAACTACTTGAACCTTCCTGCTACCTGAACTTCTTGAACTTCTTGAACGTTCCTGCTACTTGAGACTTCTTCAAACTTCCTGCTACTTGAACTATTTGAACTTCTTGAACCTTACTGCTACCTGAACTACTTGAACTTCTTGAACCTTCCTTCTACTTGAACTTCTTGAACCTTCCTGCCACCCAAACTTCTTGAACTTCGTGAACCTTCCTGCTAATTGAACTTCTTGAACCTTCCTGCTACTTGAACTTCTTGAACTTCTCAAACCTTCCTGCTACTTGAATTTCTTGTACTTCTTTCCCCTTCCTGCTACTTGAACTTCTTGAACCTTCCTGCTACTTGAACTTTTTGAACCTTCCTGCTACTTGAATTTCTTGAACCTTCCTGCTACTTGAACTACTTGAACTTCTTGAACCTTCCTTCTACATGAACTTCTTGAACCTTCCTGCCACCCAAAGTTCTTGAACTTCTTGAACCTTCCTGCCACCCAAACTTCTTGAACTTCTTGAACCTTCCTGCTACTTGAACTTCTTGAACCTTCCTGCTACTTGAACTTCTTGAACCTTCCTGCTACTTGAACTTCTTGAACATCTTGAACCTTCCTGCTACTTGAACTTCTTGAACCTTCCTGCTACTTGAACTTCTTGAACCTTCCTGCTACTTGAACTTCTTGAACATCTTTAACTTTCCTGCTACTTGAACTTCGTGAACCTTCCTGCTACTTGAACTTCTTGAACTTCTTGAACCCTCCTGCTACTTGAACTTCTTGAACTTCATCAACCTTCCTGCTACTTGAACATCTTGAACTTCTTGAACCTTCCTGTTACTTGAACTTTTTGAACTTCTTGAACTTTCCTGCTACTTGAACTTCTTGAACTTCTTGAACCTTCCTGCTACTTGAACTTTTTGAACTTCCTGAACCTTCCTGCTACTTGAACTTCTTGAAACTTCCTGCTACTAGAACTTCTTGAAATTCTTGAACCTTCCTGTTCTTGAAGTTCTTGAACTTCTTGAACCTTCCTGCTACTTGAACTTCTTGAACCTTTCTGCTACTTGAACTTCTTGAACCTTCCTGCTACTTGAACTTCTTGAACCTTCCTGCTACTTGAACTTCTTGAACCTTCCTGCTACTTGATTTTCCTGAACCTTCCTGCTACTTGAACTTCTTGAACCTTCCTGCTACTTGAACTTCTTGAACTTCTTGAATCTTCCTGCTACTTGAACTTCTTGAACTTCTTGAACCTTCCTGCTACTTGAACTTCTTGAATTTCTTGAACCTTCCTGCTGCTTGATCTTCTTGAACTTCTTGAACCTTTCTGCTACTTGAACTTCTTGAACTTCTTGAACTTCTTGAACCTTCCTGCTACTTGAACTTCTTGAACCTTCCTGCTACTTGAACTTCTTGCAACTTCCTGCTACTTGAACTTCTGGAACTTCTTGAACCTTCCTGCTACTTGAACTTCTTGAACCTTCCTGCAACTTGAACTTCTTGAACTTATTGAACTTCTTGAACCTTCCTGCTACTTGAACTTCTTGAACCATCCTGCTACTTGAACTTCTTGAACCTTCCTGCTACTTGAACTTCTTGAACTTCTTGAACCTTCCTGCTACTTGAACTTCCTGAACCTTCCTGCTACTTGAACTACTTGAACTTCTTGTACCTTCCTGGTACTTGAACTTCTTGAACTTCTTGAACCTTCCTGCTACTTGAACTTCTTGAACTTTTCGAACCTTCCTGCTACATGAACTTCTTGAACTTCTTGAACCTTCCTGCTACTTGAACTTCTTGAACCTTCCTGCTACTTGAACTTCTTGAACCTTCCTGCTACTTGAACTTCTTGAACCTTCCTGCTACTTGAACTTCTTGAACCTTCCTGCTGCTTGAACTTCTTGAACTTCTTGAACCTTTTTGCCACTTGAATTTCTTGAACCTCCCTGCTACTTGAACTTCTTGAACCTTCCTTCTACTCGAACTTCTTGAACCTTTCTGCTACTTGAACTTCTAGAAAATCTTGATCCTTCCTGCAACTTGAACTTCTTGAACCTTCCTGCTACTTGAACTTCTTGAACTTCTTGAACCTTCCTTCTACTTGAACTTCTTGAACCTTCCTGCTACTTGAACTTCTTGAACCTTCCTGCTACTCGAACTACTTGAACTTCTTGAACCTTCCTGCTACTTGAACTTCTCGAACTTCTTGAACCTTCCTGCTACTTCAACTTCTTGAACCTTCCTGCTACTTGAACTTCTTTAACTTCTTGAATCTTCCTGCAACCTGAACTTCTTGAACTTCTTGAACCTTCCTGCTACTTGAACTTCTTGAACCTTCCTGCTACTTGAACTTTTTGAACTTCTTGAACCTTCCTGCTACTTGAACTACTTGAACTTCTTGAACCTTATTGCTACTTGAACTTCTTGAACTTCTTGAACCTTCCTGCTACCAGAACTTCTTGAACTTCTGGAACCTTCCTGCTACTTGAACTTCTTGAACCTTCCTGCTACTTGAACTTCTTGAACCTTCCTGCAACTTGAACTTCTTGAACTTCTTGAACCTTCCTGCTACTTGAACTTCTTGAACCTTCCTGCTACTTGAACTTCTTGAACTTCTTGAACCTTCCTGCTACCTGAACTTCTTGAACTTCTATAACCTTCCTGCTACTTGAACTTCTTGAACCTTCCTGCTACTCGAGCTACTTGAACTTCTTGAACCTTCCTGCTACTAGAACTTCGTGAACCTTCCTGCTAATTGAACTTCTTGAACTTCTTGAACCTTCCTGCTACTTGAACTTCTTGAACTTCTTGAACCTTCCTGCAACTTGAACATCTTGAACTTCTTGAACCTTCCTGCTACTTGAACTTCTTGAACTTTCCTGCTACTTGAACTTTTTGAATCATGAACCTTCCTGCCACTTGAACTTCTTGAACCTTCCTGCTACTTGAACTTCTTGAACTTCTTGAACCTTCCTGCTACTTGAACTTCTTGAACCTTCCTGCTACTTGAACTTCTCGAACCTTCCTGCTACTTGAACTTCTTGAACCTGCCTGCTACTTGAACTTCTTGAACTTCTTAAACCTTCCTGATATTTGAACTTCTTGAAATTCTTGAACCTTCCTGCTACTTGAACTTCTTGAACTTCATCAACCTTCCTGCTACTTGAACATCTTGAACTTCTTGAACCTTCCTGTTACTTGAACTTTTTGTGAACTTCTTGAACCTTCCTGTTACTTGAACTTTTTGAACTTCTTGAACTTTCCTGCTACTTGAACTTCTTGAACTTCTTGAACCTTCCTGCTACTTGAACTTCTTGAACTTCTTGAACCTTCCTTCTACTTGAACTTCTTGAACCTTCCTGCTACTTGAACTTCTTGAACCTTCCTGCTACTCGAACTACTTGAACTTCTTGAACCTTCCTGCTACTTGAACTTCTTGAACTTCTTGAACCTTCCTGCTACTTCAACTTCTTGAACCTTCCTGCTACTTGAACTTCTTTAACTTCTTGAATCTTCCTGCAACCTGAACTTCTTGAACTTCTTGAACCTTCCTGCTACTTGAACTTCTTGAACCTTCCTGCTACTTGAACTTTTTGAACTTCTTGAACCTTCCTGCTACTTGAACTACTTGAACTTCTTGAACCTTATTGCTACTTGAACTTCTTGAACTTCTTGAACCATCCTGCTACCTGAACTTCTTGAACTTCTTGAACCTTCCTGCTACTTGAACTTCTTGAACCTTCCTGCTACTTGAACTTCTTGAACCTTCCTGCAACTTGAACTTCTTGAACTTCTTGAACCTTCCTGCTACTTGAACTTCTTGAACCTTCCTGCTACTTGAACTTCTTGAACTTCTTGAACCTTCCTGCTACCTGAAAATCTTGAACTTCTATAACCTTCCTGCTACTTGAACTTCTTGAACCTTCCTGCTACTCGAGCTACTTGAACTTCTTGAACCTTCCTGCTACTAGAACTTCGTGAACCTTCCTGCTAATTGAACTTCTTGAACTTCTTGAACCTTCTGCTACTTGAACTTCTTGAACTTCTTGAACTTTCCTGCAACTTGAACATCTTGAACTTCTTGAACCTTCCTGCTACTTGAACTTCTTGAACTTTCCTGCTACTTGAACTTTTTGAATCATGAACCTTCCTGCTACTTGAACTTCTTGAACCTTCCTGCTACTTGAACTTCTTGAACTTCTTGAACCTTCCTGCTACTTGAACTTCTTGAACCTTCCTGCTACTTGAACTTCTCGAACCTTCCTGCTACTTTAACTTCTTGAACCTGCCTGCTACTTGAACTTCTTGAACTTCTTAAACCTTCCTGATATTTGAACTTCTTGAACTTCTTGAACCTTCCTGCTACTTGAACTTCTTGAAACTTCCTGCTACTTGAACTTCTTGAACCTTCCTGCTACTTGAACTTCTTGAACTTCTTGAACCTTCCTGCTACTCGAACTTTTTGAACTTCTTGAACCTTCCTGCTGCTTGAACTTCTTGAAACTTCCTGCTACTTGAACTTCTTGAACTTCTTGAACCTTCCTGCTACTTGAACTTCTTGAACCTTCCTTCTACTTGAACTTCTTGAACCTTCCTGCTACTTGAACTTCTTGAACCTTCCTGCTACTTGAACTTCTTGAACTTCTTGAACCTTCCTGCTACTTGAACTTCTTGAACCTTCCTGCTACTTGAACTTCTTGAACTTCTTGATCCTTCCTGCTACTTGAACTTCTTGAACCTTCCTGCTACTTGAACTTCTTGAACTTCTTGAACCTTCCTGCTACTTGAACTTCTTGAACTTCTTGAACCTTCCTGCTACTTGAACTTCTTGAACCTTCCTGCTACTCGAACTACTTGAACTTCTTGAACCTTCCTGCTACCTGAACTTCGTGAACCTTCCTGCTACTTGAACTTCTTGAACCTTCCTGCTACTTGAACTTCTTGAACTTCTTGAACCTTCCTGCTACTTGAACTTCTTGAACCTTCTTGCTACATGAACTTCTTGAACTTCTTGAACCTTCCTGCTACTTGAACTTCTTGAACTTCTTGAACCTTCCTGCTACTTGAACTTCTTAAACCTTCCTGCTACCTGAACTTCTTGAACCTTCCTGCTACTTGAACTTCTTGAACTTCTTGAACCTTTCTGCTACTTGAACTTCTTGAACTTATTGAACCTTCCTGCTACTTAAACTTCTTGAACTTCTTGAACCTTCCTGATACTTGAACTTCTTGAACCTTCCTGCTACTTGAACTTCTTGAACTTCTTGAACCTTCCTGCTACTTGAACTTCTTGAACCTTCCTGCTACTTGAACTACTTGAACCTTCCTGCTACCTGAACTTCTTGAACTTCTTGAACGTTCCTGCTACTAGAACTTCTTCAAACTTCCTGCTACTTGAACTATTTGAACTTCTTGAACCTTCCTGCTACCTGAACTACTTGAACTTCTTGAACCTTCCTTCTACTTGAACTTCTTGAACCTTCCTGCCACCCAAACTTCTTGAACTTCGTGAACCTTCCTGCTAATTGAACTTCTTGAACCTTCCTGCTACTTGAACTTCTTGAACTTCTCAAACCTTCCTGCTACTTGAACTTCTTGAACTTCTTGAACCTTCCTGCTACTTGAACTTCTTGAACCTTCCTGCTACTTGAACTTCTTGAACTTCTTGAACCTTCCTGCTACTTGAACTTCTTGAACCTTCTTGCTACATGAACTTCTTGAACTTCTTGAACCTTCCTGCTACTTGAACTTCTTGAACTTCTTGAACCTTCCTGCTACTTGAACTTCTTAAACCTTCCTGCTACCTGAACTTCTTGAACCTTCCTGCTACTTGAACTTCTTGAACTTCTTGAACCTTTCTGCTACTTGAACTTCTTGAACTTATTGAACCTTCCTGCTACTTGAACTTCTTGAACTTCTTGAACCTTCCTGATACTTGAACTTCTTGAACCTTCCTGCTACTTGAACTTCTTGAACTTCTTGAACCTTCCTGCTACTTGAACTTCTTGAACCTTCCTGCTACTTGAACTACTTGAACCTTCCTGCTACCTGAACTTCTTGAACTTCTTGAACGTTCCTGCTACTAGAACTTCTTCAAACTTCCTGCTACTTGAACTTTTTGAACTTCTTGAACCTTCCTGCTACCTGAACTACTTGAACTTCTTGAACCTTCCTTCTACTTGAACTTCTTGAACCTTCCTGCCACCCAAACTTCTTGAACTTCGTGAACCTTCCTGCTAATTGAACTTCTTGAACCTTCCTGCTACTTGAACTTCTTGAACTTCTCAAACTTTCCTGCTACTTGAATTTCTTGTACTTCTTTCCCCTTCCTGCTACTTGAACTTCTTGAACCTTCCTTCTACTTGAACTTTTTGAACCTTCCTGCTACTTGAACTTCTTGAACCTTCCTGCTACTTGAACTTCTTGAACCTTCCTGCTACTCGAACTACTTGAACTTCTTGAACCTTCCTGCTACCTGAACTTCGTGAACCTTCCTGCTACTTGAACTTCTTGAACTTCGTGAACCTTCCTGCTACTTGAACTTCTTGAACCTTCCTGCTACTTGAACTTCTTGAACCTTCCTGCTACTTGAACTTCTTGAACTTCTTGATCCTTCCTGCTACTTGAACTTCTTGAACCTTCCTGCTACTTGAACTTCTTGAACTTCTTGAACCTTCCTGCTACTTGAACTTCTTGAAATTCTTGAACCTTCCTGCTACTTGAACTTCTTGAACCTTCCTGCTACTCGAACTACTTGAACTTCTTGAACCTTCCTGCTACCTGAACTTCGTGAACCTTCCTGCTACTTGAACTTCTTGAACTTCTTGAACCTTCCTGCTACTTGAACTTCTTGAACCTTCCTGCTACTTGAACTTCTTGAACCTTCCTGCTACTTGAAGTTCTTGAACTTCTTGAACCTTCCTGCTACTTGAACTTCTTGAACCTTCCTGCTACTTGAACTTCTTGAACCTTCCTGCTACTTGAACTTCTTGAACTTCTTGAACCTTCCTGCTACTTGAACTTCTTGAACTTCTTGAACCTTCCTGCTACTTGAACTTCATGAACCTTCCACCTACTTGAACTCCTTGAACCTTCCTGCTACTTGAACTTCTTGAACTTCTTGAACCTTCCTGCTAATTGAACTTCTTGAACTTCTTGAACCTTCCTGCTACTTGAACTTCTTGAACTTCTTGAACCTTCTTCCTACATGAACTTCTTGAACTTCTTGAACCTTCCTGCTACTTGAACTTCTTGAACTTCTTGAACCTTCCTGCTAGTTGAACTTCTTGAACCTTCCTGCTACCTGAACTTCTTGAACCTTCCTGCTACTTGAACTTCTTGAACTTCTTGAACCTTTCTGCTACTTGAACTTCTTGAACTTATTGAACCTTAATGCTACTTGAACTTCTTGAACTTCCTGAACCTTCCTGATACTTGAACTTCTTGAACCTTCCTGCTACTTGAACTTCTTGAACTTCTTGAACCTTCCTGCTACTTGAACTTCTTGAACCTTCCTGCTACTTGAACTACTTGAACCTTCCTGCTACCTGAACTTCTTGAACTTCTTGAACGTTCCTGCTACTTGAGACTTCTTCAAACTTCCTGCTACTTGAACTATTTGAACTTCTTGAACCTTACTGCTACCTGAACTACTTGAACTTCTTGAACCTTCCTTCTACTTGAACTTCTTGAACCTTCCTGCCACCCAAACTTCTTGAACTTCGTGAACCTTCCTGCTAATTGAACTTCTTGAACCTTCCTGCTACTTGAACTTCTTGAACTTCTCAAACCTTCCTGCTACTTGAATTTCTTGTACTTCTTTCCCCTTCCTGCTACTTGAACTTCTTGAACCTTCCTGCTACTTGAACTTTTTGAACCTTCCTGCTACTTGAATTTCTTGAACCTTCCTGCTACTTGAACTACTTGAACTTCTTGAACCTTCCTTCTACATGAACTTCTTGAACCTTCCTGCCACCCAAAGTTCTTGAACTTCTTGAACCTTCCTGCCACCCAAACTTCTTGAACTTCTTGAACCTTCCTGCTACTTGAACTTCTTGAACCTTCCTGCTACTTGAACTTCTTGAACCTTCCTGCTACTTGAACTTCTTGAACATCTTGAACCTTCCTGCTACTTGAACTTCTTGAACCTTCCTGCTACTTGAACTTCTTGAACCTTCCTGCTACTTGAACTTCTTGAACATCTTTAACTTTCCTGCTACTTGAACTTCGTGAACCTTCCTGCTACTTGAACTTCTTGAACTTCTTGAACCCTCCTGCTACTTGAACTTCTTGAACTTCATCAACCTTCCTGCTACTTGAACATCTTGAACTTCTTGAACCTTCCTGTTACTTGAACTTTTTGAACTTCTTGAACTTTCCTGCTACTTGAACTTCTTGAACTTCTTGAACCTTCCTGCTACTTGAACTTTTTGAACTTCCTGAACCTTCCTGCTACTTGAACTTCTTGAAACTTCCTGCTACTAGAACTTCTTGAAATTCTTGAACCTTCCTGTTCTTGAAGTTCTTGAACTTCTTGAACCTTCCTGCTACTTGAACTTCTTGAACCTTTCTGCTACTTGAACTTCTTGAACCTTCCTGCTACTTGAACTTCTTGAACCTTCCTGCTACTTGAACTTCTTGAACCTTCCTGCTACTTGATTTTCCTGAACCTTCCTGCTACTTGAACTTCTTGAACCTTCCTGCTACTTGAACTTCTTGAACTTCTTGAATCTTCCTGCTACTTGAACTTCTTGAACTTCTTGAACCTTCCTGCTACTTGAACTTCTTGAATTTCTTGAACCTTCCTGCTGCTTGATCTTCTTGAACTTCTTGAACCTTTCTGCTACTTGAACTTCTTGAACTTCTTGAACTTCTTGAACCTTCCTGCTACTTGAACTTCTTGAACCTTCCTGCTACTTGAACTTCTTGCAACTTCCTGCTACTTGAACTTCTGGAACTTCTTGAACCTTCCTGCTACTTGAACTTCTTGAACCTTCCTGCAACTTGAACTTCTTGAACTTATTGAACTTCTTGAACCTTCCTGCTACTTGAACTTCTTGAACCATCCTGCTACTTGAACTTCTTGAACCTTCCTGCTACTTGAACTTCTTGAACTTCTTGAACCTTCCTGCTACTTGAACTTCCTGAACCTTCCTGCTACTTGAACTACTTGAACTTCTTGTACCTTCCTGGTACTTGAACTTCTTGAACTTCTTGAACCTTCCTGCTACTTGAACTTCTTGAACTTTTCGAACCTTCCTGCTACATGAACTTCTTGAACTTCTTGAACCTTCCTGCTACTTGAACTTCTTGAACCTTCCTGCTACTTGAACTTCTTGAACCTTCCTGCTACTTGAACTTCTTGAACCTTCCTGCTACTTGAACTTCTTGAACCTTCCTGCTGCTTGAACTTCTTGAACTTCTTGAACCTTTTTGCCACTTGAATTTCTTGAACCTCCCTGCTACTTGAACTTCTTGAACCTTCCTTCTACTCGAACTTCTTGAACCTTTCTGCTACTTGAACTTCTAGAAAATCTTGATCCTTCCTGCAACTTGAACTTCTTGAACCTTCCTGCTACTTGAACTTCTTGAACTTCTTGAACCTTCCTTCTACTTGAACTTCTTGAACCTTCCTGCTACTTGAACTTCTTGAACCTTCCTGCTACTCGAACTACTTGAACTTCTTGAACCTTCCTGCTACTTGAACTTCTTGAACTTCTTGAACCTTCCTGCTACTTCAACTTCTTGAACCTTCCTGCTACTTGAACTTCTTTAACTTCTTGAATCTTCCTGCAACCTGAACTTCTTGAACTTCTTGAACCTTCCTGCTACTTGAACTTCTTGAACCTTCCTGCTACTTGAACTTTTTGAACTTCTTGAACCTTCCTGCTACTTGAACTACTTGAACTTCTTGAACCTTATTGCTACTTGAACTTCTTGAACTTCTTGAACCTTCCTGCTACCAGAACTTCTTGAACTTCTGGAACCTTCCTGCTACTTGAACTTCTTGAACCTTCCTGCTACTTGAACTTCTTGAACCTTCCTGCAACTTGAACTTCTTGAACTTCTTGAACCTTCCTGCTACTTGAACTTCTTGAACCTTCCTGCTACTTGAACTTCTTGAACTTCTTGAACCTTCCTGCTACCTGAACTTCTTGAACTTCTATAACCTTCCTGCTACTTGAACTTCTTGAACCTTCCTGCTACTCGAGCTACTTGAACTTCTTGAACCTTCCTGCTACTAGAACTTCGTGAACCTTCCTGCTAATTGAACTTCTTGAACTTCTTGAACCTTCCTGCTACTTGAACTTCTTGAACTTCTTGAACCTTCCTGCAACTTGAACATCTTGAACTTCTTGAACCTTCCTGCTACTTGAACTTCTTGAACTTTCCTGCTACTTGAACTTTTTGAATCATGAACCTTCCTGCCACTTGAACTTCTTGAACCTTCCTGCTACTTGAACTTCTTGAACTTCTTGAACCTTCCTGCTACTTGAACTTCTTGAACCTTCCTGCTACTTGAACTTCTCGAACCTTCCTGCTACTTGAACTTCTTGAACCTGCCTGCTACTTGAACTTCTTGAACTTCTTAAACCTTCCTGATATTTGAACTTCTTGAACTTCTTGAACCTTCCTGCTACTTGAACTTCTTGAACTTCATCAACCTTCCTGCTACTTGAACATCTTGAACTTCTTGAACCTTCCTGTTACTTGAACTTTTTGTGAACTTCTTGAACCTTCCTGTTACTTGAACTTTTTGAACTTCTTGAACTTTCCTGCTACTTGAACTTCTTGAACTTCTTGAACCTTCCTGCTACTTGAACTTCTTGAACTTCTTGAACCTTCCTTCTACTTGAACTTCTTGAACCTTCCTGCTACTTGAACTTCTTGAACCTTCCTGCTACTCGAACTACTTGAACTTCTTGAACCTTCCTGCTACTTGAACTTCTTGAACTTCTTGAACCTTCCTGCTACTTCAACTTCTTGAACCTTCCTGCTACTTGAACTTCTTTAACTTCTTGAATCTTCCTGCAACCTGAACTTCTTGAACTTCTTGAACCTTCCTGCTACTTGAACTTCTTGAACCTTCCTGCTACTTGAACTTTTTGAACTTCTTGAACCTTCCTGCTACTTGAACTACTTGAACTTCTTGAACCTTATTGCTACTTGAACTTCTTGAACTTCTTGAACCTTCCTGCTACCTGAACTTCTTGAACTTCTTGAACCTTCCTGCTACTTGAACTTCTTGAACCTTCCTGCTACTTGAACTTCTTGAACCTTCCTGCAACTTGAACTTCTTGAACTTCTTGAACCTTCCTGCTACTTGAACTTCTTGAACCTTCCTGCTACTTGAACTTCTTGAACTTCTTGAACCTTCCTGCTACCTGAAAATCTTGAACTTCTATAACCTTCCTGCTACTTGAACTTCTTGAACCTTCCTGCTACTCGAGCTACTTGAACTTCTTGAACCTTCCTGCTACTAGAACTTCGTGAACCTTCCTGCTAATTGAACTTCTTGAACTTCTTGAACCTTCTGCTACTTGAACTTCTTGAACTTCTTGAACTTTCCTGCAACTTGAACATCTTGAACTTCTTGAACCTTCCTGCTACTTGAACTTCTTGAACTTTCCTGCTACTTGAACTTTTTGAATCATGAACCTTCCTGCTACTTGAACTTCTTGAACCTTCCTGCTACTTGAACTTCTTGAACTTCTTGAACCTTCCTGCTACTTGAACTTCTTGAACCTTCCTGCTACTTGAACTTCTCGAACCTTCCTGCTACTTTAACTTCTTGAACCTGCCTGCTACTTGAACTTCTTGAACTTCTTAAACCTTCCTGATATTTGAACTTCTTGAACTTCTTGAACCTTCCTGCTACTTGAACTTCTTGAAACTTCCTGCTACTTGAACTTCTTGAACCTTCCTGCTACTTGAACTTCTTGAACTTCTTGAACCTTCCTGCTACTCGAACTTTTTGAACTTCTTGAACCTTCCTGCTGCTTGAACTTCTTGAAACTTCCTGCTACTTGAACTTCTTGAACTTCTTGAACCTTCCTGCTACTTGAACTTCTTGAACCTTCCTTCTACTTGAACTTCTTGAACCTTCCTGCTACTTGAACTTCTTGAACCTTCCTGCTACTTGAACTTCTTGAACTTCTTGAACCTTCCTGCTACTTGAACTTCTTGAACCTTCCTGCTACTTGAACTTCTTGAACCTTCCTGCTACTTGAACTTCTTGAACTTCTTGATCCTTCCTGCTACTTGAACTTCTTGAACCTTCCTGCTACTTGAACTTCTTGAACTTCTTGAACCTTCCTGCTACTTGAACTTCTTGAACTTCTTGAACCTTCCTGCTACTTGAACTTCTTGAACCTTCCTGCTACTCGAACTACTTGAACTTCTTGAACCTTCCTGCTACCTGAACTTCGTGAACCTTCCTGCTACTTGAACTTCTTGAACTTCTTGAACCTTCCTGCTACTTGAACTTCTTGAACCTTCCTGCTACTTGAACTTCTTGAACCTTCCTGCTACTTGAAGTTCTTGAACTTCTTGAACCTTCCTGCTACTTGAACTTCTTTAACCTTCCTGCTACTTGAACTTCTTGAACCTTCCTGCTACTTGAACTTCTTGAACTTCTTGAACCTTCCTGCTACTTGAACTTCATGAACCTTCCACCTACTTGAACTCCTTGAACCTTCCTGCTACTTGAACTTCTTGAACTTCTTGAACCTTCCTGCTATTTGAACTTCTTGAACTTCTTGAACCTTCCTGCTACTTGAACTTCTTGAACTTCTTGAACCTTCTTGCTACATGAACTTCTTGAACTTCTTGAACCTTCCTGCTACTTGAACTTCTTGAACTTCTTGAACCTTCCTGCTACTTGAACTTCTTAAACCTTCCTGCTACCTGAACTTCTTGAACCTTCCTGCTACTTGAACTTCTTGAACTTCTTGAACCTTTCTGCTACTTGAACTTCTTGAACTTATTGAACCTTCCTGCTACTTGAACTTCTTGAACTTCTTGAACCTTCCTGATACTTGAACTTCTTGAACCTTCCTGCTACTTGAACTTCTTGAACTTCTTGAACCTTCCTGCTACTTGAACTTCTTGAACCTTCCTGCTACTTGAACTACTTGAACCTTCCTGCTACCTGAACTTCTTGAACTTCTTGAACGTTCCTGCTACTAGAACTTCTTCAAACTTCCTGCTACTTGAACTATTTGAACTTCTTGAACCTTCCTGCTACCTGAACAACTTGAACTTCTTGAACCTTCCTTCTACTTAAACTTCTTGAACCTTCCTGCCACCCAAACTTCTTGAACTTCGTGAACCTTCCTGCTAATTGAACTTCTTGAACCTTTTTGCTACTTGAACTTCTTGAACTTCTCAAACCTTCCTGCTACTTGAATTTCTTGTACTTCTTTCCCCTTCCTGCTACTTGAACTTCTTGAACCTTTCTTCTACTTGAACTTCTTGAACCTCCCTGCTACTTGAACTTCTTGAACCTTCCTGCTACTTGAACTTCTTGAACCTTCCTGCTACTTTAATTTCTTGAACTTCTTGATCCTTCCTGCTACTTGAACTTCTTGAACCTTCCTGCTACTTGAACTTCTTGAACTTCTTGAACCTTCCTGCTACTTGAACTTCTTGAACTTCTTGAACCTTCATGCTACTTGAACTTCTTGAACCTTCCTGCTACCTGAACTTATTGAACCTTCCTGCTACTTGAACTTCTTGAACTTCTCGAACCTTTCTGCTACTTGAACTTCTTGAACTTATTGAACCTTCCTGCTACTTGAACTTCTTGAACTTCTTGAACCTTCCTGATACTTGAACTTCTTGAACCTTCCTGCTACTTGAACTTCTTGAACTTCTTGAACCTTCCTGCTACTTGAACTTCTTGAACCTTCCTGCTACTTGAACTACTTGAACCTTCCTGCTACCTGAACTTCTTGAACTTCTTGAACGTTCCTGCTACTTGAACTTCTTCAAACTTCCTGCTACTTGAACTATTTGAACTTCTTGAACCTTCCTGCTACTCGAACTACTTGAACTTCTTGAACCTTCCTGCTACCTGAACTTCGTGAACCTTCCTGCTACTTGAACTTCTTGAACTTCTTGAACCTTCCTGCTACTTGAACTTCTTGAACCTTCCTGCTACTTGAACTTCTTGAACCTTCCTGCTACTTGAAGTTCTTGAACTTCTTGAACCTTCCTTCTACTTGAACTTCTTGAACCTTCCTGCCACCCAAACTTCTTGAACTTCGTGAACCTTCCTGCTAATTGAACTTCTTGAACCTTCCTGCTACTTGAACTTCTTGAACTTCTCAAACCTTCCTGCTACTTGAATTTCTTGTACTTCTTTCCCCTTCCTGCTACTTGAACTTCTTGAACCTTCCTGCTACTTGAACTTTTTGAACCTTCCTGCTACTTGAATTACTTGAACCTTCCTGCTACTTGAACTACTTGAACTTCTTGAACCTTCCTTCTACATGAACTTCTTGAACCTTCCTGCCACCCAAAGTTCTTGAACTTCTTGAACCTTCCTGCCACCCAAACTTCTTGAACTTCTTGAACCTTCCTGCTACTTGAACTTCTTGAACCTTCCTGCTACTTGAACTTCTTGAACCTTCCTGCTACTTGAACTTCATGAACATCTTGAACCTTCCTGCTACTTGAACTTCTTGAACCTTCCTGCTACTTGAACTTCTTGAACCTTCCTGCTACTTGAACTTCTTGAACATCTTGAACTTTCCTGCTACTTGAACTTCTTGAACCTTCCTGCTACTTGAACTTCTTGAACTTCTTGAACCCTCCTGCTACTCGAACTTCTTGAACTTCATCAACCTTCCTGCTACTTGAACATCTTGAACTTCTTGAACCTTCCTGTTACTTGAACTTTTTGAACTTCTTGAACTTTCCTGCTACTTGAACTTCTTGAACTTCTTGAACCTTCCTGCTACTTGAACTTTTTGAACTTCCTGAACCTTCCTGCTACTTGAACTTCTTGAACCTTCCTGCTACTAGAACTTCTTGAAATTCTTGAACCTTCCTGTTCTTGAAGTTCTTGAACTTCTTGAACCTTCCTGCTACTTGAACTTCTTGAACCTTCCTGCTACTTGAACTTCTTGAACCTTCCTGCTACTTGAACTTCTTGAACCTTCCTGCTACTTGAACTTCTTGAACCTTCCTGCTACTTGAACTTCTTGAACCTTCCTGCTACTTGAACTTCTTGAACCTTCCTGCTACTTGATTTTCCTGAACCTTCCTGCTACTTGAACTTCTTGAACCTTCCTGCTACTTGAACTTCTTGAACTTCTTGAATCTTCCTGCTACTTGAACTTCTTGAACTTCTTGAACCTTCCTGCTACTTGAACTTCTTGAATTTCTTGAACCTTCCTGCTGCTTGATCTTCTTGAACTTCTTGAACCTTTCTGCTACTTGAACTTCTTGAACTTCTTGAACTTCTTGAACCTTCCTGCTACTTGAACTTCTTGAACCTTCCTGCTACTTGAACTTCTTGCAACTTCCTGCTACTTGAACTTCTGGAACTTCTTGAACCTTCCTGCTACTTGAACTTCTTGAACCTTCCTGCAACTTGAACTTCTTGAACTTATTGAACTTCTTGAACCTTCCTGCTACTTGAACTTCTTGAACCATCCTGCTACTTGAACTTCTTGAACCTTCCTGCTACTTGAACTTCTTGAACTTCTTGAACCTTCCTGCTACTTGAACTTCCTGAACCTTCCTGCTACTTGAACTACTTGAACTTCTTGAACCTTCCTGGTACTTGAACTTCTTGAACTTCTTGAACCTTCCTGCTACTTGAACTTCTTGAACTCTTCGAACCTTCCTGCTACTTGAACTTCTTGAACTTCTTGAACCTTCCTGCTACTTGAACTTCTTGAACCTTCCTGCTACTTGAACTTCTTGAACCTTCCTGCTACTTGAACTTCTTGAACCTTCCTGCTACTTGAACTTCTTGAACCTTCCTGCTACTTGAACTTCTTGAACTTCTTGAACCTTTTTGCTACTTGAATTTCTTGAACCTCCCTGCTACTTGAACTTCTTGAACCTTCCTTCTACTTGAACTTCTTGAACCTTCCTGCTACTTGAACTTCTAGAAAATCTTGATCCTTCCTGCAACTTGAACTTCTTGAACCTTCCTGCTACTTGAACTTCTTGAACTTCTTGAACCTTCCTTCTACTTGAACTTCTTGAACCTTCCTGCTACTTGAACTTCTTGAACCTTCCTGCTACTCGAACTACTTGAACTTCTTGAACCTTCCTGCTACTTGAACTTCTTGAACCTTCCTGCTACTTGAACTTCTTGAATTTCTTGAACCTTCCTGCTACTTCAACTTCTTGAACCTTCCTGCTACTTGAACTTCTTTAACTTCTTGAATCTTCCTGCAACCTGAACTTCTTGAACTTCTTGAACCTTCCTGCTACTTGAACTTCTTGAACCTTCCTGCTACTTGAACTTTTTGAACTTCTTGAACCTTCCTGCTACTTGAACTACTTGAACTTCTTGAACCTTATTGCTACTTGAACTTCTTGAACTTCTTGAACCTTCCTGCTACCTGAACTTCTTGAACTTCTTGAACCTTCCTGCTACTTGAACTTCTTGAACCTTCCTGCTACCTGAACTTCTTGAACCTTCCTGCTACTTGAACTTCTTGAACTTCTTGAACCTTTCTGCTACTTGAACTTCTTGAACTTATTGAACCTTCCTGCTACTTGAACTTCTTGAACTTCTTGAACCTTCCTGATACTTGAACTTCTTGAACCTTCCTGCTACTTGAACTTCTTGAACTTCTTGAACCTTCCTGCTACTTGAACTTCTTGAACCTTCCTGCTACTTGAACTACTTGAACCTTCCTGCTACCTGAACTTCTTGAACTTCTTGAACGTTCCTGCTACTTGAACTTCTTCAAACTTCCTGCTACTTGAACTATTTGAACTTCTTGAACCTTCCTGCTACCTGAACTACTTGAACTTCTTGAACCTTCCTTCTACTTGAACTTCTTGAACCTTCCTGCCACCCAAACTTCTTGAACTTCGTGAACCTTCCTGCTAATTGAACTTCTTGAACCTTCCTGCTACTTGAACTTCTTGAACTTCTCAAACCTTCCTGCTACTTGAATTTCTTGTACTTCTTTCCCCTTCCTGCTACTTGAACTTCTTGAACCTTCCTGCTACTTGAACTTTTTGAACCTTCCTGCTACTTGAATTTCTTGAACCTTCCTGCTACTTGAACTACTTGAACTTCTTGAACCTTCCTTCTACATGAACTTCTTGAACCTTCCTGCCACCCAAAGTTCTTGAACTTCTTGAACCTTCCTGCCACCCAAACTTCTTGAACTTCTTGAACCTTCCTGCTTCTTGAACTTCTTGAACCTTCCTGCTACTTGAACTTCTTGAACCTTCCTGCTACTTGAACTTCTTGAACATCTTGAACCTTCATGCTACTTGAACTTCTTGAACCTTCCTGCTACTTGAACTTCTTGAACCTTCCTGCTACTCGAACTATTTGAACTTCTTGAACCTTCCTGCTACCTGAACTTCGTGAACCTTCCTGCTACTCGAACTTCTTGAACTTCTTGAACCTTCCTGCTACTTGAACTTCTTGAACCTTCCTGCTACTTGAACTTCTTGAACCTTCCTGCTACTTGAAGTTCTTGAACTTCTTGAACCTTCCTGCTACTTGAACTTCTTGAACCTTCCTGCTACTTGAACTTCTTGAACCTTCCTGCTACTTGAACTTCTTGAACTTCTTGAACCTTCCTGCTACTTGAACTTCATGAACCTTCCACCTACTTGAACTCCTTGAACCTTCCTGCTACTTGAACTTCTTGAACTTCTTGAACCTTCCTGCTACTTGAACTTCTTGAACTTCTTGAACCTTCCTGCTACTTGAACTTCTTGAACTTTTTGAACCTTCTTGCTACATGAACTTCTTGAACTTCTTGAACCTTCCTGCTACTTGAACTTCTTGAACTTCTTGAACCTTCCTGCTACTTGAACTTCTTGAACCTTCCTGCTACCTGAACTTCTTGAACCTTCCTGCTACTTGAACTTCTTGAACTTCTTGAACCTTTCTGCTACTTGAACTTCTTGAACTTATTGAACCTTCCTGCTACTTGAACTTCTTGAACTTCTTGAACATTCCTGATACTTGAACTTCTTGAACCTTCCTGCTACTTGAACTTCTTGAACTTCTTGAACCTTCCTGCTACTTGAACTTCTTGAACCTTCCTGCTACTTGAACTACTTGAACCTTCCTGCAACCTGAACTTCTTGAACTTCTTGAACGTTCCTGCTACTTGAACTTCTTCAAACTTCCTGCTACTTGAACTATTTGAACTTCTTGAACCTTCCTGCTACCTGAACTACTTGAACTTCTTGAACCTTCCTTCTACTTGAACTTCTTGAACCTTCCTGCCACCCAAACTTCTTGAACTTCTTGAACCTTCCTGCTAATTGAACTTCTTGAACCTTCCTGCTACTTGAACTTCTTGAACTTCTCAAACCTTCCTGCTACTTGAATTTCTTGTACTTCTTTCCCCTTCCTTCTACTTGAACTTCTTGAACCTTCCTGCTACTTGAACTTTTTGAACCTTCCTGCTACTTGAATTTCTTGAACCTTCCTGCTACTTGAACTACTTGAACTTCTGGAACCTTCCTTCTACATGAACTTCTTGAACCTTCCTGCCACCCAAAGTTCTTGAACTTCTTGAACCTTCCTGCCACCCAAACTTCTTGAACTTCTTGAACCTTCCTGCTACTTGAACTTCTTGAACCTTCCTGCTACTTGAACTTCTTGAACCTTCCTGCTACTTGAACTTCTTGAACATCTTGAACCTTCATGCTACTTGAACTTCTTGGACCTTCCTGCTACTTGAACTTCTTGAACCTTCCTGCTACTTGAACTTCTTAAACATCTTGAACTTTCCTGCTACTTGAACTTCTTGAACCTTCTTGCTACTTGAACTTCTTGAACTTCTTGAACCCTCCTGCTACTTGAACTTCTTGAACTTCATCAACCTTCCTGCTACTTGAACATCTTGAACTTCTTGAACCTTCCTGTTACTTGAACTTTTTGAACTTCTTGAACTTTCCTGCTACTTGAACTTCTTGAACTTCTTGAACCTTCCTGCTACTTGAACTTTTTGAACTTCCTGAACCTTCCTGCTACTTGAACTTCTTGAACCTTCCTGCTACTAGAACTTCTTGAAATTCTTGAACCTTCCTGTTCTTGAAGTTCTTGAACTTCTTGAACCTTCCTGCTACTTGAACTTCTTGAACCTTCCTGCTACTTGAACTTCTTGAACCTTCCTGCTACTTGAACTTCTTGAACCTTCCTGCTACTTGAACTTCTTGAACCTTCCTGCTACTTGATTTTCCTGAACCTTCCTGCTACTTGAACTTCTTGAACCTTCCTGCTACTTGAACTTCTTGAACTTCTTGAACTTCATGAACCTTCCTGCTACTTGAACTTCTTGAACCTTCCTGCTACTTGAACTTCTTGCAACTTCCTGCTACTTGAACTTCTGGAACTTCTTTAACCTTCCTGCTACTTGAACTTCTTGAACCTTCCTGCAACTTGAACTTCTTGAACTTATTGAACTTCTTGAACCTTCCTGCTACTTGAACTTCTTGAACCATCCTGCTACTTGAACTTCTTGAACTTCTTGAACCTTTCTGCTACTTGAACTTCTTGAACTTATTGAACCTTCCTGCTACTTGAACTTCTTGAACTTCTTGAACTTCATGAACCTTCCTGCTACTTGAACTTCTTGAACCTTCCTGCTACTTGAACTTCTTGCATTTTCCTGCTACTTGAACTTCTGGAACTTCTTTAACCTTCCTGCTACTTGAACTTCTTGAACCTTCCTGCAACTTGAACTTCTTGAACTTATTGAACTTCTTGAACCTTCCTGCTACTTGAACTTCTTGAACCATCCTGCTACTTGAACTTCTTGAACTTCTTGAACCTTTCTGCTACTTGAACTTCTTGAACTTATTGAACCTTCCTGCTACTTGAACTTCTTGAACTTCTTGAACCTTCCTGATACTTGAACTTCTTGAACCTTCCTGCTACTTGAACTTCTTGAACTTCTTGAACCTTCCTGCTACTTGAACTTCTTGAACCTTCCTGCTACTTGAACTACTTGAACCTTCATGCTACCTGAACTTCTTGAACTTCTTGAACGTTCCTGCTACTAGAACTTCTTCAAACTTCCTGCTACTTGAACTATTTGAACTTCTTGAACCTTCCTGCTACCTGAACTACTTGAACTTCTTGAACCTTCCTTCTACTTGAACTTCTTGAACCTTCCTGCCACCCAAACTTCTTGAACTTCGTGAACCTTCCTGCTAATTGAACTTCTTGAACCTTCCTGCTACTTGAACTTCTTGAACTTCTCAAACCTTCCTGCTACTTGAATTTCTTGTACTTCTTTCCCCTTCCTGCTACTTGAACTTCTTGAACCTCTCTCTACTTGAACTTCTTGAACCTTCCTGCTACTTGAACTTCTTGAACCTTCCTGCTACTTGAACTTCTTGAACTTCTTGAACCTTCCTGCTACTTGAACTTCTTGAACCTTCCTGCTACTTGAACTTCTTGAACTTCTTGATCCTTCCTGCTACTTGAACTTCTTGAACCTTCCTGCTACTTGAACTTCTTGAACTTCTTGAACCTTCCTGCTACTTGAACTTCTTGAACTTCTTGAACCATCCTGCTACTTGAACTTCTTGAACCTTCCTGCTACTCGAACTACTTGAACTTCTTGAACCTTCCTGCTACCTGAACTTCGTGAACCTTCCTGCTACTTGAACTTCTTGAACATCTTGAACCTTCCTGCTACTTGAACTTCTTGAACCTTCCTGCTACTTGAACTTCTTGAACCTTCCTGCTACTTGAAGTTCTTGAACTTCTTGAACCTTCCTGCTACTTGAACTTCTTGAACCTTCCTGCTACTTGAACTTCTTGAACCTTCCTGCTACTTGAACTTCTTGAACTTCTTGAACCTTCCTGCTACTTGAACTTCATGAACCTTCCACCTACTTGAACTCCTTGAACCTTCCTGCTACTTGAACTTCTTGAACTTCTTGAACCTTCCTGCTACTTGAACTTTTTGAACTTCTTGAACCTTCCTGCTACTTGAACTTCTTGAACTTCTTGAACCTTCTTGCTACATGAACTTCTTGAACCTTCCTGCTACTTGAACTTCTTGAACTTCTTGAACCTTCCTGCTACTTGAACTTCTTGAACCTTCCTGCTACCTGAACTTCTTGAACCTTCCTGCTACTTGAACTGCTTGAACTTCTTGAACCTTTCTGCTACTTGAACTTCTTGAACTTATTGAACCTTCCTGCTACTTGAACTTCTTGAACTTCTTGAACCTTCCTGATACTTGAACTTCTTGAACCTTCCTGCTACTTGAACTTCTTGAACTTCTTGAACCTTCCTGCTACTTGAACTTCTTGAACCTTCCTGCTACTTGAACTACTTGAACCTTCCTGCTACCTGAACTTCTTGAACTTCTTGAACGTTCCTGCTACTTGAACTTCTTCAAACTTCCTGCTACTTGAACTATTTGAACTTCTTGAACCTTCCTGCTACCTGAACTACTTGAACTTCTTGAACCTTCCTTCTACTTGAACTTCTTGAACCTTCCTGCCACCCAAACTTCTTGAACTTCGTGAACCTTCCTGCTAATTGAACTTCTTGAACCTTCCTGCTACTTGAACTTCTTGAACTTCTCAAACCTTCCTGCTACTTGAATTTCTTGTACTTCTTCCCCCTTCCTGCTACTTGAACTTCTTGAACCTTCCTGCTACTTGAACTTTTTGAATCTTCCTGCTACTTGAATTTCTTGAACCTTCCTGCTACTTGAACTACTTGAACTTCTTGAACCTTCCTTCTACATGAACTTCTTGAACCTTCCTGCCACCCAAAGTTCTTGAACTTCTTGAACCTTCCTGCCACCCAAACTTCTTGAACTTCTTGAACCTTCCTGCTACTTGAACTTCTTGAACCTTCCTGCTACTTGAACTTCTTGAAACTTCCTGCTACTTGAACTTCTTGAACATCTTGAACCTTCCTGCTACTTGAACTTCTTGAACCTTCCTGCTACTTGAACTTCTTGAACCTTCCTGCTACCTGAACTTCTTGAACATCTTGAACTTTAATGCTACTTGAACTTCTTGAACCTTCCTGCTACTTGAACTTCTTGAACTTCTTGAACCCTCCTGCTACTTGAACTTCTTGAACTTCATCAACCTTCCTGCTACTTGAACATCTTGAACTTCTTGAACCTTCCTGTTACTTGAACTTTTTGAACTTCTTGAACTTTCCTGCTACTTGAACTTCTTGAACTTCTTGAACCTTCCTGCTACTTGAACTTTTTGAACTTCCTGAACCTTCCTGCTACTTGAACTTCTTGAACCTTCCTGCTACTAGAACTTCTTGAAATTCTTGAACCTTCCTGTTCTTGAAGTTCTTGAACTTCTTGAACCTTCCTGCTACTTGAACTTCTTGAACCTTCCTGCTACTTGAACTTCTTGAACCTTCCTGCTGCTTGAACTTCTTGAACCTTCCTGCTACTTGAACTTCTTGATACTTCCTGCTACTTGATTTTCCTGAACCTTCCTGCTACTTGAACTTCTTGAACCTTCCTGCTACTTGAACTTCTTGAACTTCTTGAATCTTCCTGCTACTTGAACTTCTTGAACTTCTTGAACCTTCCTGCTACTTGAACTTCTTGAATTTCTTGAACCTTCCTGCTGCTTGATCTTCTTGAACTTCTTGAACCTTTCTGCTACTTGAACTTCTTGAACTTCTTGAACTTCTTGAACCTTCCTGCTACTTGAACTTCTTGAACCTTCCTGCTACTTGAACTTCTTGCAACTTCCTGCTACTTGAACTTCTGGAACTTCTTGAACCTTCCTGCTACTTGAACTTCTTGAACCTTCCTGCAACTTGAACTTCTTGAACTTATTGAACTTCTTGAACCTTCCTGCTACTTGAACTTCTTGAACCATCCTGCTACTTGAACTTCTTGAACCTTCCTGCTACTTGAACTTCTTGAACTTCTTGAACCTTCCTGCTACTTGAACTTCCTGAACCTTCCTGCTACTTGAACTACTTGAACTTCTTGAACCTTCCTGGTACTTGAACTTCTTGAACTTCTTGAACCTTCCTGCTACTTGAACTTCTTGAACTTTTCGAACCTTCCTTCTACTTGAACTTCTTGAACTTCTTGAACCTTCCTGCTACTTGAACTTCTTGAACCTTCCTGCTACTTGAACTTCTTGAACCTTCCTGCTACTTGAACTTCTTGAACCTTCCTGCTACTTAAACTTCTTGAACTTCTTGAACCTTTTTGCTACTTGAATTTCTTGAACCTCCCTGCTCCTTGAACTTCTCGAACTTCTTGAACCTTCCTGCTACTTGAACTTCTTGAACCTTCCTGCTACTTGAACTTCTTGAACTTCTTGAACCTTCCTGCTACTTCAACTTCATGAACCTTCCTGCTACTTGAACTTCTTCAACTTCTTGAATCTTCCTGCAACCTGAACTTCTTGAACTTCTTGAACCTTCCTGCTACTTGAACTTCTTGAACCTTCCTGCTACTTGAACTTTTTGAACTTCTTGAACCTTCCTGCTACTTGAACTACTTGAACTTCTTGAGCCTTATTGCTACTTGAACTTCTTGAACTTCTTGAACCTTCCTGCTACCTGAACTTCTTGAACTTCTTGAACCTTCCTGCTACTTGAACTTCTTGAACCTTCCTGCTACTTGAACTTCTTGAACCTTCCTGCAACTTGAACTTCTTGAACTTCTTGAACCTTCCTGCTACTTGAACTTCTTGAACCTTCCTGCTACTTGAACTTCTTGAACTTCTTGAACCTTCCTGCTACTTGAACTTCTTGAACTTCTATAACCTTCCTGCTACTTGAACTTCTTGAACCTTCCTGCTACTCGAGCTACTTGAACTTCTTGAACCTTCCTGCTACTTGAACTTCTCGAACCTTCCTGCTACTTGAACTTCTTGAACCTGCCTGCTACTTGAACTTCTTGAACTTCTTGAACCTTCCTGATATTTGAACTTTTTGAACTTCTTGAACCTTCCTGCTACTTGAACTTCTTGAACCTTCCTGCTACTTGAACTTCTTGAACCTTCCTGCTACTTGAACTTCTTGAACTTCTTGAACCTTTCTGCTACTTGAACTACTTGAACTTCTTGAACCTTCCTGCTACTTGAACTTCTTGAACTTCTTGAACCTTCCTGCTACCCAAACTTTTGAACCTTCCTGCTACTTGAACTTCTTGAACCTTCCTGCTACCTGAACTTCTTGAACTTCTTGAACCTTCCTGCTACTTGAACTTCTTGAACTTCTTGAACCTTCCTGCTACTCGAACTTTTTGAACTTCTTGAACCTTCCTGCTGCTTGAACTTCTTGAACCTTCCTGCTACTTGAACTTCTTGAACTTCTTGAACCTTCCTGCTACTTGAACTTCTTGAACCTTCCTGCTACTTGAACTTCTTGAACCTTCCTTCTACTTGAACTTCTTGAACCTTCCTGCTACTTGAACTTCTTGAACCTTCCTGCTACTTGAACTTCTTGAACTTCTTGAACCTTCCTGCTACTTGAACTTCTTGAACCTTCCTGCTACTTGAACTTTTTGAACTTCTTGATCCTTCCTGCTACTTGAACTTCTTGAACCTTCCTGCTACTTGAACTTCTTGAACTTCTTGAACCTTCCTGCTACTTGAACTTCTTGAACTTCTTGAACCTTCCTGCTACTTGAACTTCTTGAACCTTCCTGCTACTCGAACTACTTGAACTTCTTGAACCTTCCTGCTACCTGAACTTCGTGAACCTTCCTGCTACTTGAACTTCTTGAACTTCTTGAACCTTCCTGCTACTTGAACTTCTTGAACCTTCCTGCTACTTGAACTTCTTGAACCTTCCTGCTACTTGAACTTCTTGAATCTTCCTGCAACTTGAACTTCTTGAACTTCTTGAACCTTCCTGCTACTTGAACTTCTTGAACCTTCCTGCTACTTGAACTTCTTGAACTTCTTGAACCATCCTGCTACTTGAACTTCTTGAACTTCTATAACCTTCCTGCTACTTGAACTTCTTGAACCTTCCTGCTACTCGAGCTACTTGAACTTCTTGAACCTTCCTGCTACTAGAACTTCGTGAACCTTCCTGCTAATTGAACTTCTTGAACTTCTTGAACCTTCCTGCTACTTGAACTTCTTGAACTTCTTGAACCTTCCTGCAACTTGAACATCTTGAACTTCTTGAACCTTCCTGCTACTTGAACTTCTTGAACTTTCCTGCTACTTGAACTTTTTGAATCATGAACCTTCCTGCCACTTGAACTTCTTGAACCTTCCTGCTACTTGAACTTCTTGAACTTCTTGAACCTTCCTGCTACTTGAACTTCTTGAACCTTCCTGCTACTTGAACTTCTCGAACCTTTCTGCTACTTGAACTTCTTGAACCTGCCTGCTACTTGAACTTCTTGAACTTCTTGAACCTTCCTGATATTTGAACTTCTTGAACTTCTTGAACCTTCCTGCTACTTGAACTTCTTGAACCTTCCTGCTACTTGAACTTCTTGAACCTTCCTGCTACTTGAACTTCTTGAACTTCTTGAACCTTCCTGCTACTTGAACTACTTGAACTTCTTGAACCTTCCTGCTACTTGAACTTCTTGAACTTCTTGAACCTTCCTGCTACTCTAACTTTTGAACCTTCCTGCTACTTGAACTTCTTGAACCTTCCTGCTACCTGAACTTCTTGAACTTCTTGAACCTTCCTGCTACTTGAACTTCTTGAGCCTTCCTGCTACTTGAACTTCTTGAACCTTCCTGCTACTTGAACTTCTTGAACTTCTTGAACCTTCCTGCTACTCGAACTTTTTGAACTTCTTGAACCTTCCTGCTGCTTGAACTTCTTGAACCTTCCTGCTACTTGAACTTCTTGAACTTCTTGAACCTTCCTGCTACTTGAACTTCTTGAACCTTCCTTCTACTTGAACTTCTTGAACCTTCCTGCTACTTGAACTTCTTGAACCTTCCTGCTACTTGAACTTCTTGAACTTCTTGAACCTTCCTGCTACTTGAACTTCTTGAACCTTCCTGCTACTTGAACTTCTTGAACTTCTTGATCCTTCCTGCTACTTTAACTTCTTGAACCTTCCTGCTACTTGAACTTCTTGAACTTCTTGAACCTTCCTGCTACTTGAACTTCTTGAACCTTCCTGCTACTCGAACTACTTGAACTTCTTGAACCTTCCTGCTACCTGAACTTCGTGAACCTTCCTGCTACTTGAACTTCTTGAACTTCTTGAACCTTCCTGCTACTTGAACTTCTTGAACCTTCCTGCTACTTGAACTTTTTGAACCTTAATGCTACTTGAAGTTCGTGAACTTCTTGAACCTTCCTGCTACTTGAACTTCTTGAACCTTCCTGCTACTTGAACTTCTTGAACCTTCCTGCTACTTGAACTTCTTGAACTTCTTGAACCTTCCTGCTACTTGAACTTCATGAACCTTCCACCTACTTGAACTCCTTGAACCATCCTGCTACTTGAACTTCTTGAACTTCTTGAACCTTCCTGCTATTTGAACTTCTTGAACTTCTTGAACCTTCCTGCTACTTGAACTTCTTGAACTTCTTGAACCTTCTTGCTACATGAACTTCTTGAACTTCTTGAACCTTCCTGCTACTTGAACTTCTTGAACTTCTTGAACCTTCCTGCTACTTGAACTTCTTAAACCTTCCTGCTACCTGAACTTCTTGAACCTTCCTGCTACTTGAACTTCTTGAACTTCTTGAACCTTTCTGCTACTTGAACTTCTTGAACTTATTGAACCTTCCTGCTACTTGAACTTCTTGAACTTCTTGAACCTTCCTGATACTTGAACTTCTTGAACCTTCCTGCTACTTGAACTTCTTGAACTTCTTGAACCTTCCTGCTACTTGAACTTCTTGAACCTTCCTGCTACTTGAACTACTTGAACCTTCCTGCTACCTGAACTTCTTACACTCTTGAACGTTCCTGCTACTAGAACTTCTTCAAACTTCCTGCTACTTGAACTATTTGAACTTCTTGTACCTTCCTGCTACCTGAACTACTTGAACTTCTTGAACCTTCCTTCTACTTGAACTTCTTGAACCTTCCTGCCACCCAAATTTCTTGAACTTCGTGAACCTTCCTGCTAATTGAACTTCTTGAACCTTCCTGCTACTTGAACTTCTTGAACTTCTCAAACCTTCCTGCTACTTGAATTTCTTGTACTTCTTTCCCCTTCCTGCTACTTGAACTTCTTGAACCTTCCTTCTACTTGAACTTCTTGAACCTTCCTGCTACTTGAACTTCTTGAACCTTCCTGCTACTTGAACTTCTTGAACTTCTTGAACCTTCCTGCTACTTGAACTTCTTGAACCTTCCTGCTACTTGAACTTCTTGAACTTCTTGATCCTTCCTGCTACTTGAACTTCTTGAACCTTCCTGCTACTTGAACTTCTTGAACTTCTTGAACCTTCCTGCTACTTGAACTTCTTGAACTTCTCGAACCTTCCTGCTACTTGAACTTCTTGAACCTTCCTGCTACTCGAACTACTTGAACTTCTTGAACCTTCCTGCTACCTGAACTTCGTGAACCTTCCTGCTACTTGAACTTCTTGAACTTCTTGAACCTTCCTGCTACTTGAACTTCTTGAACCTTCCTGCTACTTGAACTTCTTGAACCTTCCTGCTACTTGAAGTTCTTGAACTTCTTGAACCTTCCTGCTACTTGAACTTCTTGAACCTTCCTGCTACTTGAACTTCTTGAACCTTCCTGCTACTTGAACTTCTTGAACTTCTTGAACCTTCCTGCTACTTGAACTTCTTGAACCTTCCTGCTACTTGAACTTCTTGAACTTCTTGAACCTTCCTGCTACTTGAACTTCTTGAACCTTCCTGCTACTTGAACTACTTGAACCTTCCTGCTACCTGAACTTCTTGAACTTCTTGAACGTTCCTGCTACTTGAACTTCTTCAAACTTCCTGCTACTTGAACTATTTGAACTTCTTGAACCTTCCTGCTACCTGAACTACTTGAACTTCTTGAACCTTCCTTCTACTTAAACTTCTTGAACCTTCCTGCCACCCAAACTTCTTGAACTTCGTGAACCTTCCTGCTAATTGAACTTCTTGAACCTTCCTGCTACTTGAACTTCTTGAACTTCTCAAACCTTCCTGCTACTTGAATTTCTTGTACTTCTTTCCCCTTCCTGCTACTTGAACTTCTTGAACCTTCCTGCTACTTGAACTTTTTGACCCTTCCTGCTACTTGAATTTCTTGAACCTTCCTGCTACTTGAACTACTTGAACTTCTTGAACCTTCCTTCTACATGAACTTCTTGAACCTTCCTGCCACCAAAAGTTCTTGAACTTCTTGAACCTTCCTGCCACCCAAACTTCTTGAACTTCTTGAACCTTCCTGCTACTTGAACTTCTTGAACATCTTGAACCTTCCTGCTACTTGAACTTCTTGAACCTTCCTGCTACTTGAACTTCTTGAACCTTCCTGCTACTTGAACTTCTTGAACATCTTGAACTTTCCTGCTACTTGAACTTCTTGAACCTTCCTGCTACTTGAACTTCTTGAACTTCTTGAACCCTCCTGCTACTTGAACTTCTTGAACTTCATCAACCTTCCTGCTACTTGAACATCTTGAACTTCTTGAACCTTCCTGTTACTTGAACTTTTTGAACTTCTTGAACTTTCCTGCTACTTGAACTTCATGAACTTCTTGAACCTTCCTGCTACTTGAACTTTTTGAACTTCCTGAACCTTCCTGCTACTTGAACTTCTTGAACCTTCCTGCTACTAGAACTTCTTGAAATTCTTGAACCTTCCTGTTCTTGAAGTTCTTGAACTTCTTGAACCTTCCTGCTACTTGAACTTCTTTAACCTTCCTGCTACTTGAACTTCTTGAACCTTCCTGCTACTTGAACTTCTTGAACCTTCCTGCTACTTGAACTTCTTGAACCTTCCTGCTACTTGATTTTCCTGAACCTTCCTGCTACTTGAACTTCTTGAACCTTCCTGCTACTTGAACTTCTTGAACTTCTTGAATCTTCCTGCTACTTGAACTTCTTGAACTTCTTGAACCTTCCTGCTACTTGAACTTCTTGAATTTCTTGAACCTTCCTGCTGCTTGATCTTCTTGAACTTCTTGAACCTTTCTGCTACTTGAACTTCTTGAACTTCTCGAACTTCTTGAACCTTCCTGCTACTTGAACTTCTTGAACCTTCCTGCTACTTGAACTTCTTGCAACTTCCTGCTACTTGAACTTCTGGAACTTCTTGAACCTTCCTGCTACTTGAACTTCTTGAACCTTCCTGCAACTTGAACTTCTTGAACTTATTGAACTTCTTGAACCTTCCTGCTACTTGAACTTCTTGAACCATCCTGCTACTTGAACTTCTTGAACCTTCCTGCTACTTGAACTTCTTGAACTTCTTGAACCTTCCTGCTACTTGAACTTCCTGAACCTTCCTGCTACTTGAACTACTTGAACTTCTTGAACCTTCCTGCTACTTGAACTTCTTGAAATTCTTGAACCTTCCTGCTACTTGAACTTCTTGAACCTTCCTGCTATTTGAACTACTTGAACCTTCCTGCTACCTGAACTTCTTGAACTTCTTGAACGTTCCTGCTACTTGAACTTCTTCAAACTTCCTGCTACTTGAACTATTTGAACTTCTTGAACCTTCCTGCTACCTGAACTACTTGAACTTCTTGAACCTTCCTTCTACTTGAACTTCTTGAACCTTCCTGCCACCCAAACTTCTTGAACTTCGTGAACCTTCCTGCTAATTGAACTTCTTGAACCTTCCTGCTACTTGAACTTCTTGAACTTCTCAAACCTTCCTGCTACTTGAATTTCTTGTACTTCTTTCCCCTTCCTGCTACTTGAACTTCTTGAACCTTCCTGCTACTTGAACTTTTTGAACCTTCCTGCTACTTGAATTTCTTGACCCTTCCTGCTACTTGAACTACTTGAACTTCTTGAACCTTCCTTCTACATGAACTTCTTGAACCTTCCTGCCACCCAAAGTTCTTGAACTTCTTGAACCTTCCTGCCACCCAAACTTCTTGAACTTCTTGAACCTTCCTGCTACTTGAACTTCTTGAACCTTCCTGCTACTTGAACTTCTTGAACCTTCCTGCTACTTGAACTTCTTGAACATCTTGAACCTTCCTGCTATTTGAACTTCTTGAACCTTCCTGCTACTTGAACTTCTTGAACCTTCCTGCTACTTGAACTATTTGAACTTCTTGAACCTTCCTGCTACCTGAACTACTTGAACTTCTTGAACCTTCCTGCTACTTGAACTTCTTGAACATCTTGAACCTTCCTGCTATTCGAACTTCTTGAACTTTCCTGCTACTTGAACTTCTTGAACCTTCCTGCTACTTGAACTTCTTGAACTTCTTGAACCCTCCTGCTACTTGAACTTCTTGAACTTCATCAACCTTCCTGCTACTTGAACATCTTGAACTTCTTGAACCTTCCTGTTACTTGAACTTTTTGAACTTCTTGAACTTTCCTGCTACTTGAACTTCTTGAACTTCTTGAACCTTCCTGCTACTTGAACTTTTTGAACTTCCTGAACCTTCCTGCTACTTGAACTTCTTGAACCTTCCTGCTACTAGAACTTCTTGAAATTCTTGAACCTTCCTGTTCTAGAAGTTCTTGAACTTCTTGAACCTTCCTGCTACTTGAACTTCTTGAACCTTCCTGCTACTTGAACTTCTTGAACCTTCCTGCTACTTGAACTTCTTGAACCTTCCTGCTACTTGAACTTCTTGAACCTTCCTGCTACTTGATTTTCCTGAACCTTCCTGCTACTTGAACTTCTTGAACCTTCCTGCTACTTGAACTTCTTAAACTTCTTGAATCTTCCTGCTACTTGAACTTCTTGAACTTCTTGAACCTTCCTGCTACTTGAACTTCTTGAATTTCTTGAACCTTCCTGCTGCTTGATCTTCTTGAACTTCTTGAACCTTTCTGCTACTTGAACTTCTTGAACTTCTTGAACTTCTTGAACCTTCCTGCTACTTGAACTTCTTGAACCTTCCTGCTACTTGAACTTCTTGCAACTTCCTGCTACTTGAACTTCTGGAACTTCTTGAACCTTCCTGCTACTTGAACTTCTTGAACCTTCCTGCAACTTGAACTTCTTGAACTTATTGAACTTCTTGAACCTTCCTGCTACTTGAACTTCTTGAACCATCCTGCTACTTGAACTTCTTGAACCTTCCTGCTACTTGAACTTCTTGAACTTCTTGAACCTTCCTGCTACTTGAACTTCCTGAACCTTCCTGCTACTTGAACTACTTGAACTTCTTGAACCTTCTTGGTACTTGAACTTCTTGAACTTCTTGAACCTTCCTGCTACTTGAACTTCTTGAACTTTTCGAACCTTCCTGCTACCAGAACTTTTTGAACTTCTTGAACCTTCCTGCTACTTGAACTTCTTGAACCTTCCTGCTACTTGAACTTCTTGAACCTTCCTGCTACTTGAACTTCTTGAACCTTCCTGCTACTTGAACTTCTTGAACCTTCCTGCTACTTGAACTTCTTGAACTTCTTGAACCTTTTTGCTACTTGAATTTCTTGAACCTCCCTGCTACTTGAACTTCTTGAACCTTCCTTCTACTTGAACTTCTTGAACCTTCCTGCTACTTGAACTTCTAGAAAATCTTGATCCTTCCTGCAACTCGAACTTCTTGAACCTTCCTGCTACTTGAACTTCTTGAACTTCTTGAACCTTCCTGCTACTCGAACTACTTGAACTTTTTGAACCTTCCTGCTACTTGAACTTCTTGAACCTTCCTGCTACTTGAACTTCTTGAACTTCTTGAACCTTCCTGCTACTTCAACTTCTTGAACCTTCCTGCTACTTGAACTTCTTTAACTTCTTGAATCTTCCTGCAACCTGAACTTCTTGAACTTCTTGAACCTTCCTGCTACTTGAACTTCTTGAACCTTCCTGCTACTTGAACTTCTTGAACCTTCCTGCTACTTGAACTTTTTGAACTTCTTGAACCTTCCTGCTACTTGAACTACTTGAACTTCTTGAACCTTATTGCTACTTGAACTTCTTGAACTTCTTGAACCTTCCTGCTACCAGAACTTCTTGAACTTCTTGAACCTTCCTGCTACTTGAACTTCTTGAACTTTCCTGCTACTTGAACTTCTTGAACCTTCCTGCAACTTGAACTTCTTGAACTTCTTGAACCTTCCTGCTACTTGAACTTCTTGAACCTTCCTGCTACTTGAACTTCTTGAACCTTCCTGCTACTCGAGCTACTTGAACTTCTTGAACTTCCTGCTACTTGAACTTCTTGAACCTTCCTGCAACTTGAACTTCTTGAACTTCTTGAACCTTCCTACTACTTGAACTTCTTGAACTTCTTGAACCTTTCTGCAACCTGAACTTCTTGAACTTCTTGAACCTTCCTGCTACTTGAACTTCTTGAACCTTCCTGCTACTTGAACTTCTTGAACTTCTTGAACCTTCCTGCTACTTGAACTTCTTGAACCATCCTGCTACTTGAACTTCTTGTACCTTCCTGCCACTTGAACTTCTTGAACCTTCCTGCTACTTGAACTTCTTGTACCTTCCTGCTACTTGAACTTCTTGAACCTGCCTGCTACTTGAACTTCTTGAACTTCTTGAACCTTCCTGCTATTTAAACTTCTTGAACTTCTTGAACCTTCCTGCTACTTGAACTTCTTGAACCTTCCTGCTAATTGAACTTCTTGAACCTTCCTGCTACTTGAACTTCTTGAACTTCTTGAACCTTCCTGCTACTTGAACTACTTGAACTTCATGAACCTTCCTGCTACTTGAACTTCTTGAACTTCTTGAACCTTCCTGCTACTTAAACTTCTTGAAACTTCCTGCTACTTGAACTTCTTGAACCTTCCTGCTACCTGAACTTCTAGAGCTTCTTGAACCTTCCTGCTACTTTAACTTCTTGAACCTTCCTGCTACTTGAACTTCTTGAACCTACCTGCTACTTGAGCTTCTTGAACTTCTTGAACCTTCCTGCTACTTGAACTTTTTGACCTTCATGAACCCTCCTGCGACTTGAACTTCTTGAACCTTCCTGCTACTTGAACTTCTTGAACTTCTTGAACCTTCATGCTACTTGAACTTCTTGAACTTCTTGAACCTTCCTGCAACCTGAACTTCTTGAACTTCTTGAACCTTCCTGCTACTTGAACTTCTTGAACCTTCCTGCTACTTGAACTTTTTGAATCATGAACTTTCCTGCCACTTAAACTTCTTGAACCTTCCTGCTACTTGAACTTCTTGAACCTTCCTGCTACTTGAACTTCTTGTACCTTCCTGCCACTTGAACTTCTTGAACCTTCCTGCTACATGAACTTCTTGTACCTTCCTGCTACTTGAACTTCTTGATCCTGCCTGCTACTTGAACTTCTTGAACTTCTTGAACCTTCCTGCTATTTGAACTTCTTGAACTTCTTGAACCTTCCTGCTACTTGAACTTCTTGAACCTTCCTGCTAATTGAACTTCTTGAACCTTCCTGCTACTTGAACTTCTTGAACTTCTTGAACCTTCCTGCTACTTGAACTACTTGAACTTCATGAACCTTCCTGCTACTTGAACTTCTTGAACTTCTTGAACCTTCCTGCTACTTAAACTTCTTGAACCTTCCTGCTACTTGAACTTCTTGAACCTTCCTGCTACCTGAACTTCTAGAGCTTCTTGAACCTTCCTGCTACTTTAACTTCTTGAACCTTCCAGCTACTTGAACTTCTTGAACCTTCCTGCTACTTGAGCTTCTCGAACTTCTTGAACCTTCCTGCTACTTGAACTTCTTGAACTTCTTGAACCTTCCTGCTACTTGAACTTCTTGAACTTCTTTAACCTTCCTGCTACTTGAACTTGAACCTTCCTGCTACTAGAACTACTTGAACTTCTTGAACCTTCCTGCTACTCGAACTACTCGAACTTCTTGAACCTTCCTGCTACTTGAACTTCTTGAACCTTCCTGCTACTTGAACTTCTTGAACTTCTTGAACCTTCCTGCTACTTGAACTTCTAGAACTTCTTGAACCTTCTTGCTACTTGAACTTCTTGAACCTTTCTGCTACTTGAACTTTTTGAACCTTCCTGCTACTCGAACTTTTTGAGCCGTCCTGCTACTTGAACTTCTTGAACTTCTTGAACCTTCCTGCTACTTGAACTTCTCGAACCTTCCTGCTACTTGAATTTCTTGAACCTTCCTGCTACTTGAACTACTTGAACTTCTTGAACCTTCCTTCTACATGAACTTCTTGAACCTTCCTGCCACCCAAAGTTCTTGAACTTCTTGAACCTTCCTGCTACTTGAACTTCTTGAACATCTTGAAACTTCCTGCTACTTGAACTTCTTGAACCTTCCTGCTACTTGAACTTCTTGAACCTTCCTGCTACTTGAACTTCTTGAACCTTCCTGCTACTTGAACTTCTTGAACCTTCCTGCTACTTGAACTTCTTGAACATCTTGAACTTTCCTGCTACTTGAACTTCTTGAACCTTCCTGCTACTTGAACTTCTTGAACTTCTTGAACCCTCCTGCTACTTGAACTTCTTGAACTTCTTCAACCTTCCTGCTACTTGAACATCTTGAACTTCTTGAACCTTCCTGTTACCTGAACTTTTTGAACTTCTTGAACTTTCCTGCTACTTGAACTTCTCGAACTTCTTGAACCTTCCTGCTACTTGAACTTTTTGAACTTCCTGAACCTTCCTGCTACTTGAACTTCTTGAACCTTCCTGCTACTAGAACTTCTTGAAATTCTTGAACCTTCCTGTTCTTGAACTTCTTGAACTTCTTTAACCTTCCTGCTACTTGAACTTCTTGAACCTTCCTGCTACTTGAACTTCTTGAACCTTCCTGCTACTTGAACTTCTTGAGCCTTCCTGCTACTTGAACTTCTTGAAATTCTTAAGCCTTCCTGTTCTTGAACTTCTTGAACTTCTTGAACCTTCCTGCTACCTGATTTTCCTGAACCTTCCTGCTACTTGAACTTCTTGAACCTTCCTGCTACTTGAACTTCTTGAACTTCTTGAATCTTCCTGCTACTTGAACTTCTTGAACTTCTTGAACCTTCCTGCTACTTGAACTTCTTGAACCTTCCTGCTGCCTTGATCTTCATGAACTTCTTGAACCTTTCTGCTACTTGAACTTCTTGAACTTCTTGAACTTCTTGAACCTTCCTGCTACTTGAACTTCTTGAACCTTCCTGCTACTTGAACTTCTTGAACCTTCCTGCAACTTGAACTTCTTGAACATATTGAACTTCTTGAACCTTCCTGCTACTTGAACTTCTTGAACCTTCCTGCTACTTGAACTTCTTGAACTTCTTGAACCTTCCTGCTACTTGAACTTCCTGAACCTTCCTCCTACTTGAACTACTTGAACTTCTTGAACCTTCCTGGTACTTGAACTTCTTGAACTTCTTGAACCTTCCTGCTACTTGAACTTCTTGAACTTTTCGAACCTTCCTGCTACTTGAACTTCTTGAACTTCTTGAACCTTCCTGCTACTTGAACTTCTTGAACCTTCCTGCTACTTGAACTTCTTGAACCTTCCTGCTACTTGAACTTCTTGAACCTTCCTGCTACTTGAACTTCTTGAACCTTCCTGCTACGTGAACTTCTTGAACCTTCCTGCTACTTGAACTTCTTGAACCTTCCTGCTACGTGGTTTCTTGAACTTCTTGAACCTTTTTGCTACTTGAATTTCTTGAACCTTCCTGCTACTTGAACTTCTTGAACCTTCCTTCTACTTGAACTTCTTGAACCTTCCTGCTACTTTAACTTCTTGAACTTCTTGATCCTTCCTGCAACTTGAACTTCTTGAACCTTCCTGCTACTTGAACTTCTTGTACTTCTTGAACCTTCCTTCTACTTGAACTTCTTGAACCTTCCTGCTACTTGAACTTCTTGAACCTTCCTGCTACTCGAACTACTTGAACTTCTTGAACCTTCCTGCTACTTGAACTTCTTGAACCTTCCTGCTACTTGAACTTCTTGAACTTCTTGAACCTTCCTGCTACTTGAACTTCTTGAACCTTCCTGCTACTTGAACTTCTTTAACTTCTTGAATCTTCCTGCAACTTAAACTTCTTGAACTTCTTGAACCTTCCTGCTACTTGAACTTCTTGAACCTTCGTGCTACTTGAACTTTTTGAATCTTGAACCTTCCTGCCACTTGAACTTCTTGAATCTTCCTGCTACTTGAACTTCTTGAACTTCTTGAACCTTTCTTCTACTTGAACTTCTCGAACCTTCCTGCTACTTGAACTTTTTGAACTTCTTGAACCTTCCTGCTACTTGAACTACTTGAACTTCTTGAACCTTATTGCTACTTGAACTTCTTGAACCTTCCTGCTACCTGAACTTCTTGAACTTCTTGAACCTTCCTGCTACTTGAGTTTCTTGAACCTTCCTTCTACTTTAACTTCTTGAACCTTCCTGCAACTTGAACTTCTTGAACTTCTTGAACCTTCCTGCTACTTGAACTTCTTGAACCTTCCTGCTACTTGAACTTCTTGAACTTCTTGAACCTTCCTGCTACTTGAACTTCTTGAACATTCCTGCTATTTGAACTTCTTGAACTTCTTGAACCTTCCTGCTACTTGAATTTCCTGAACCTTCCTCCTACTTGAACTACTTGAACTTCTTGAACCTTCCTGGTACTTGAACTTCTTGAGCTTCTTGAACCTTCCTGCTACTTGAACTTCTTGAACTTTTCGAACCTTCCTGCTACTTGAACTTCTTGAACTTCTTGAACCTTCCTGCTACTTGAACTTCTTGAACCTTCCTGCTACTTGAACTTCTTGAACCTTCCTGCTACTTGAACTTCTTGAACCTTCCTGCTACTTGAAATTCTTGAACCTTCCTGCTACTTGAACTTCTTGAACTTCTTGAACCTTTTTGCTACTTGAATTTCTTGAACCTTCCTGCTACTTGAACTTCTTGAACCTTCCTTCTACTTGAACTTCTTGAACCTTCCTGCTACTTGAACTTCTTGAACTTCTTGATCCTTCCTGCAACTTGAACTTCTTGAACCTTCCTGCTACTTGAACTTCTTGAACTTCTTGAACCTTCCTTCTACTTGAACTTCTTGAACCTTCCTGCTACTTGAACTTGAACCTTCCTGCTACTCGAACTACTTGAACTTCTTGAACCTTCCTGCTACTCGAACTACTCGAACTTCTTGAACCTTCCTGCTACTTGAACTTCTTGAACCTTCCTGCGACTTGAACTTCTTGAACTTCTTGAACCTTCCTGCTACTTGAACTTCTAGAACTTCTTGAACCTTCTTGCTACTTGAACTTCTTGAACCTTTCTGCTACTTGAACTTTTTGAACCTTCCTGCTACTTGAACTTTTTGAACCGTCCTGCTACTTGAACTTCTTGAACTTCTTGAACCTTCCTGCTACTTGAACTTCTCGAACCTTCCTGCTACTTGAATTTCTTGAACCTTCCTGCTACTTGAACTACTTGAACTTCTTGAACCTTCCTTCTACATGAACTTCTTGAACCTTCCTGCCACCCAAAGTTCTTGAACTTCTTGAACCTCCCTGCTACTTGAACTTCTTGAACATCTTGAACCTTCCTGCTACTTGAACTTCTTGAACCTTCCTGCTACTTGAACTTCTTGAACCTTCCTGCTACTTGAACTTCTTGAACCTTCCTGCTACTTGAACTTCTTGAACCTTCCTGCTACTTGAACTTCTTGAACATCTTGAACTTTCCTGCTACTTGAACTTCTTGAACCTTCCTGCTACTTGAACTTCTTGAACTTCTTGATCCTTCCTGCTACTTGAACTTCTTGAACCTTCCTGCTACTTGAACTTCTTGAACTTCTTGAACCTTCCTGCTACTTGAACTTCTTGAACTTCTCGAACCTTCCTGCTACCTGAACTTCTTGAACCTTCCTGCTACTCGAACTACTTGAACTTCTTGAACCTTCCTGCTACCTGAACTTCGTGAATTTTCCTGCTACTTGAACTTCTTGAACTTCTTGAACCTTCCTGCTACTTGAACTTCTTGAACCTTCCTGCGACTTGAACTTCTTGAACCTTCCTGCTACTTGAAGTTCTTGAACTTCTTGAACCTTCCTGCTACTTGAACTTCTTGAACCTTCCTGCTACTTGAACTTCTTGAACCTTCCTGCTACTTGAACTTCTTGAACTTCTTGAACCTTCCTGCTACTTGAACTTCTTGAACCTTCCTGCTACTTGAACTTCTTGAACTTCTTGAACCTTCCTGCTACTTGAACTTCTTGAACCTTCCTGCTACTTAAACTACTTGAACCTTCCTGCTACCTGAACTTCTTGAACTTCTTGAACGTTCCTGCTACTTGAACTTCTTCAAACTTCCTGCTACTTGAACTATTTGAACTTCTTGAACCTTCCTGCTACCTGAACTACTTGAACTTCTTGAACCTTCCTTCTACTTGAACTTCTTGAACCTTCCTGCCACCCAAACTTCTTGAACTTCGTGAACCTTCCTGCTAATTGAACTTCTTGAACCTTCCTGCTACTTGAACTTCTTGAACTTCTCAAACCTTCCTGCTACTTGAATTTCTTGTACTTCTTTCCCCTTCCTGCTACTTGAACTTCTTGAACCTTCCTGCTACTTGAACTTTTTGAACCTTCCTGCTACTTGAATTTCTTGAACCTTCCTGCTACTTGAACTACTTGAACTTCTTGAACCTTCCTTCTACATGAACTTCTTGAACCTTCCTGCCACCCAAAGTTCTTGAACTTCTTGAACCTTCCTGCCACCCAAACTTCTTGAACTTCTTGAACCTTCCTGCTACTTGAACTTCTTGAACCTTCCTGCTACTTGAACTTCTTGAACATCTTGAACCTTCCTGCTACTTGAACTTCTTGAACCTTCCTGCTACTTGAACTTCTTGAACCTTCCTGCTACTTGAACTTCTTGAACATCTTGAACTTTCCTGCTACTTGAACTTCTTGAACCTTCCTGCTACTTGAACTTCTTGAACTTCTTGAACCCTCCTGCTACTTGAACTTCTTGAACTTCATCAACCTTCCTGCTACTTGAACATTTCGAACTTCTTGAACCTTCCTGTTACTTGAACTTTTTGAACTTCTTGAACTTTCCTGCTACTTGAACTTCATGAACTTCTTGAATCTTCCTGCTACTTGAACTTTTTGAACTTCCTGAACCTTCCTGCTACTTGAACTTCTTGAACCTTCCTGCTACTAGAACTTCTTGAAATTCTTGAACCTTCCTGTTCTTGAAGTTCTTGAACTTCTTGAACCTTCCTGCTACTTGAACTTCTTTAACCTTCCTGCTACTTGAACTTCTTGAACCTTCCTGCTACTTGAACTTCTTCAACCTTCCTGCTACTTGAACTTCTTGAACCTTCCTGCTACTTGATTTTCCTGAACCTTCCTGCTACTTGAACTTCTTGAACCTTCCTGCTACTTGAACTTCTTGAACTTCTTGAATCTTCCTGCTACTTGAACTTCTTGAACTTCTTGAACCTTCCTGCTACTTGAACTTCTTGGATTTCTTGAACCTTCCTGCTGCTTGATCTTCTTGAACTTCTTGAACCTTTCTGCTACTTGAACTTCTTGAACTTCTTGAACTTCTTGAACCTTCCTGCTACTTGAACTTCTTGAACCTTCCTGCTACTTGAACTTCTTGCAACTTCCTGCTACTTGAACTTCTGGAACTTCTTGAACCTTCCTGCTACTTGAACTTCTTGAACCTTCCTGCAACTTGAACTTCTTGAACTTATTGAACTTCTTGAACCTTCCTGCTACTTGAACTTCTTGAACCATCCTGCTACTTGAACTTCTTGAACCTTCCTGCTACTTGAACTTCTTGAACTTCTTGAACCTTCCTGCTACTTGAACTTCCTGAACCTTCCTGCTACTTGAACTACTTGAACTTCTTGAACCTTCCTGCTACTTGAACTTCTTGAAATTCTTGAACCTTCCTGCTACTTGAACTTCTTGAACCTTCCTGCTACTTGAACTACTTGAACCTTCCTGCTACCTGAACTTCTTGAACTTCTTGAACGTTCCTGCTACTTGAACTTCTTCAAACTTCCTGCTACTTGAACTATTTGAACTTCTTGAACCTTCCTGCTACCTGAACTACTTGAACTTCTTGAACCTTCCTTCTACTTGAACTTCTTGAACCTTCCTGCCACCCAAACTTCTTGAACTTCGTGAACCTTCCTGCTAATTGAACTTCTTGAACCTTCCTGCTACTTGAACTTCTTGAACTTCTCAAACCTTCCTGCTACTTGAATTTCTTGTACTTCTTTCCCCTTCCTGCTACTTGAACTTCTTGAACCTTCCTGCTACTTGAACTTTTTGAACCTTCCTGCTACTTGAATTTCTTGACCCTTCCTGCTACTTGAACTACTTGAACTTCTTGAACCTTCCTTCTACATGAACTTCTTGAACCTTCCTGCCACCCAAAGTTCTTGAACTTCTTGAACCTTCCTGCCACCAAAACTTCTTGAACTTCTTGAACCTTCCTGCTACTTGAACTTCTTGAACCTTCCTGCTACTTGAACTTCTTGAACCTTCCTGCTACTTGAACTTCTTGAACATCTTGAACCTTCCTGCTATTCGAACTTCTTGAACTTTCCTGCTACTTGAACTTCTTGAACCTTCCTGCTACTTGAACTTCTTGAACTTCTTGAACCCTCCTGCTACTTGAACTTCTTGAACTTCATCAACCTTCCTGCTACTTGAACATCTTGAACTTCTTGAACCTTCCTGTTACTTGAACTTTTTGAACTTCTTGAACTTTCCTGCTACTTGAACTTCTTGAACTTCTTGAACCTTCCTGCTACTTGAACTTTTTGAACTTCCTGAACCTTCCTGCTACTTGAACTTCTTGAACCTTCCTGCTACTAGAACTTCTTGAAATTCTTGAACCTTCCTGTTCTAGAAGTTCTTGAACTTCTTGAACCTTCCTGCTACTTGAACTTCTTGAACCTTCCTGCTACTTGAACTTCTTGAACCTTCCTGCTACTTGAACTTCTTGAACCTTCCTGCTACTTGAACTTCTTGAACCTTCCTGCTACTTGATTTTCCTGAACCTTCCTGCTACTTGAACTTCTTGAACCTTCCTGCTACTTGAACTTCTTAAACTTCTTGAATCTTCCTGCTACTTGAACTTCTTGAACTTCTTGAACCTTCCTGCTACTTGAACTTCTTGAATTTCTTGAACCTTCCTGCTGCTTGATCTTCTTGAACTTCTTGAACCTTTCTGCTACTTGAACTTCTTGAACTTCTTGAACTTCTTGAACCTTCCTGCTACTTGAACTTCTTGAACCTTCCTGCTACTTGAACTTCTTGCAACTTCCTGCTACTTGAACTTCTGGAACTTCTTGAACCTTCCTGCTACTTGAACTTCTTGAACCTTCCTGCAACTTGAACTTCTTGAACTTATTGAACTTCTTGAACCTTCCTGCTACTTGAACTTCTTGAACCATCCTGCTACTTGAACTTCTTGAACCTTCCTGCTACTTGAACTTCTTGAACTTCTTGAACCTTCCTGCTACTTGAACTTCCTGAACCTTCCTGCTACTTGAACTACTTGAACTTCTTGAACCTTCTTGGTACTTGAACTTCTTGAACTTCTTGAACCTTCCTGCTACTTGAACTTCTTGAACTTTTCGAACCTTCCTGCTACCAGAACTTTTTGAACTTCTTGAACCTTCCTGCTACTTGAACTTCTTGAACCTTCCTGCTACTTGAACTTCTTGAACCTTCCTGCTACTTGAACTTCTTGAACCTTCCTGCTACTTGAACTTCTTGAACCTTCCTGCTACTTGAACTTCTTGAACTTCTTGAACCTTTTTGCTACTTGAATTTCTTGAACCTCCCTGCTACTTGAACTTCTTGAACCTTCCTTCTACTTGAACTTCTTGAACCTTCCTGCTACTTGAACTTCTAGAAAATCTTGATCCTTCCTGCAACTCGAACTTCTTGAACCTTCCTGCTACTTGAACTTCTTGAACTTCTTGAACCTTCCTGCTACTCGAACTACTTGAACTTTTTGAACCTTCCTGCTACTTGAACTTCTTGAACCTTCCTGCTACTTGAACTTCTTGAACTTCTTGAACCTTCCTGCTACTTCAACTTCTTGAACCTTCCTGCTACTTGAACTTCTTTAACTTCTTGAATCTTCCTGCAACCTGAACTTCTTGAACTTCTTGAACCTTCCTGCTACTTGAACTTCTTGAACCTTCCTGCTACTTGAACTTCTTGAACCTTCCTGCTACTTGAACTTTTTGAACTTCTTGAACCTTCCTGCTACTTGAACTACTTGAACTTCTTGAACCTTATTGCTACTTGAACTTCTTGAACTTCTTGAACCTTCCTGCTACCAGAACTTCTTGAACTTCTTGAACCTTCCTGCTACTTGAACTTCTTGAACTTTCCTGCTACTTGAACTTCTTGAACCTTCCTGCAACTTGAACTTCTTGAACTTCTTGAACCTTCCTGCTACTTGAACTTCTTGAACCTTCCTGCTACTTGAACTTCTTGAACCTTCCTGCTACTCGAGCTACTTGAACTTCTTGAACTTCCTGCTACTTGAACTTCTTGAACCTTCCTGCAACTTGAACTTCTTGAACTTCTTGAACCTTCCTACTACTTGAACTTCTTGAACTTCTTGAACCTTTCTGCAACCTGAACTTCTTGAACTTCTTGAACCTTCCTGCTACTTGAACTTCTTGAACCTTCCTGCTACTTGAACTTCTTGAACTTCTTGAACCTTCCTGCTACTTGAACTTCTTGAACCATCCTGCTACTTGAACTTCTTGTACCTTCCTGCCACTTGAACTTCTTGAACCTTCCTGCTACTTGAACTTCTTGTACCTTCCTGCTACTTGAACTTCTTGAACCTGCCTGCTACTTGAACTTCTTGAACTTCTTGAACCTTCCTGCTATTTAAACTTCTTGAACTTCTTGAACCTTCCTGCTACTTGAACTTCTTGAACCTTCCTGCTAATTGAACTTCTTGAACCTTCCTGCTACTTGAACTTCTTGAACTTCTTGAACCTTCCTGCTACTTGAACTACTTGAACTTCATGAACCTTCCTGCTACTTGAACTTCTTGAACTTCTTGAACCTTCCTGCTACTTAAACTTCTTGAAACTTCCTGCTACTTGAACTTCTTGAACCTTCCTGCTACCTGAACTTCTAGAGCTTCTTGAACCTTCCTGCTACTTTAACTTCTTGAACCTTCCTGCTACTTGAACTTCTTGAACCTACCTGCTACTTGAGCTTCTTGAACTTCTTGAACCTTCCTGCTACTTGAACTTTTTGACCTTCATGAACCCTCCTGCGACTTGAACTTCTTGAACCTTCCTGCTACTTGAACTTCTTGAACTTCTTGAACCTTCATGCTACTTGAACTTCTTGAACTTCTTGAACCTTCCTGCAACCTGAACTTCTTGAACTTCTTGAACCTTCCTGCTACTTGAACTTCTTGAACCTTCCTGCTACTTGAACTTTTTGAATCATGAACTTTCCTGCCACTTAAACTTCTTGAACCTTCCTGCTACTTGAACTTCTTGAACCTTCCTGCTACTTGAACTTCTTGTACCTTCCTGCCACTTGAACTTCTTGAACCTTCCTGCTACATGAACTTCTTGTACCTTCCTGCTACTTGAACTTCTTGATCCTGCCTGCTACTTGAACTTCTTGAACTTCTTGAACCTTCCTGCTATTTGAACTTCTTGAACTTCTTGAACCTTCCTGCTACTTGAACTTCTTGAACCTTCCTGCTAATTGAACTTCTTGAACCTTCCTGCTACTTGAACTTCTTGAACTTCTTGAACCTTCCTGCTACTTGAACTACTTGAACTTCATGAACCTTCCTGCTACTTGAACTTCTTGAACTTCTTGAACCTTCCTGCTACTTAAACTTCTTGAACCTTCCTGCTACTTGAACTTCTTGAACCTTCCTGCTACCTGAACTTCTAGAGCTTCTTGAACCTTCCTGCTACTTTAACTTCTTGAACCTTCCAGCTACTTGAACTTCTTGAACCTTCCTGCTACTTGAGCTTCTCGAACTTCTTGAACCTTCCTGCTACCTGAACTTCTAGAGCTTCTTGAACCTTCCTGCTACTTTAACTTCTTGAACCTTCCAGCTACTTGAACTTCTTGAACCTTCCTGCTACTTGAGCTTCTCGAACTTCTTGAACCTTCCTGCTACTTGAACTTCTTGAACTTCTTGAACCTTCCTGCTACTTGAACTTCTTGAACTTCTTTAACCTTCCTGCTACTTGAACTTGAACCTTCCTGCTACTAGAACTACTTGAACTTCTTGAACCTTCCTGCTACTCGAACTACTCGAACTTCTTGAACCTTCCTGCTACTTGAACTTCTTGAACCTTCCTGCTACTTGAACTTCTTGAACTTCTTGAACCTTCCTGCTACTTGAACTTCTAGAACTTCTTGAACCTTCTTGCTACTTGAACTTCTTGAACCTTTCTGCTACTTGAACTTTTTGAACCTTCCTGCTACTCGAACTTTTTGAGCCGTCCTGCTACTTGAACTTCTTGAACTTCTTGAACCTTCCTGCTACTTGAACTTCTCGAACCTTCCTGCTACTTGAATTTCTTGAACCTTCCTGCTACTTGAACTACTTGAACTTCTTGAACCTTCCTTCTACATGAACTTCTTGAACCTTCCTGCCACCCAAAGTTCTTGAACTTCTTGAACCTTCCTGCTACTTGAACTTCTTGAACATCTTGAAACTTCCTGCTACTTGAACTTCTTGAACCTTCCTGCTACTTGAACTTCTTGAACCTTCCTGCTACTTGAACTTCTTGAACCTTCCTGCTACTTGAACTTCTTGAACCTTCCTGCTACTTGAACTTCTTGAACATCTTGAACTTTCCTGCTACTTGAACTTCTTGAACCTTCCTGCTACTTGAACTTCTTGAACTTCTTGAACCCTCCTGCTACTTGAACTTCTTGAACTTCTTCAACCTTCCTGCTACTTGAACATCTTGAACTTCTTGAACCTTCCTGTTACCTGAACTTTTTGAACTTCTTGAACTTTCCTGCTACTTGAACTTCTCGAACTTCTTGAACCTTCCTGCTACTTGAACTTTTTGAACTTCCTGAACCTTCCTGCTACTTGAACTTCTTGAACCTTCCTGCTACTAGAACTTCTTGAAATTCTTGAACCTTCCTGTTCTTGAACTTCTTGAACTTCTTTAACCTTCCTGCTACTTGAACTTCTTGAACCTTCCTGCTACTTGAACTTCTTGAACCTTCCTGCTACTTGAACTTCTTGAGCCTTCCTGCTACTTGAACTTCTTGAAATTCTTAAGCCTTCCTGTTCTTGAACTTCTTGAACTTCTTGAACCTTCCTGCTACCTGATTTTCCTGAACCTTCCTGCTACTTGAACTTCTTGAACCTTCCTGCTACTTGAACTTCTTGAACTTCTTGAATCTTCCTGCTACTTGAACTTCTTGAACTTCTTGAACCTTCCTGCTACTTGAACTTCTTGAACCTTCCTGCTGCCTTGATCTTCATGAACTTCTTGAACCTTTCTGCTACTTGAACTTCTTGAACTTCTTGAACTTCTTGAACCTTCCTGCTACTTGAACTTCTTGAACCTTCCTGCTACTTGAACTTCTTGAACCTTCCTGCAACTTGAACTTCTTGAACATATTGAACTTCTTGAACCTTCCTGCTACTTGAACTTCTTGAACCTTCCTGCTACTTGAACTTCTTGAACTTCTTGAACCTTCCTGCTACTTGAACTTCCTGAACCTTCCTCCTACTTGAACTACTTGAACTTCTTGAACCTTCCTGGTACTTGAACTTCTTGAACTTCTTGAACCTTCCTGCTACTTGAACTTCTTGAACTTTTCGAACCTTCCTGCTACTTGAACTTCTTGAACTTCTTGAACCTTCCTGCTACTTGAACTTCTTGAACCTTCCTGCTACTTGAACTTCTTGAACCTTCCTGCTACTTGAACTTCTTGAACCTTCCTGCTACTTGAACTTCTTGAACCTTCCTGCTACGTGAACTTCTTGAACCTTCCTGCTACTTGAACTTCTTGAACCTTCCTGCTACGTGGTTTCTTGAACTTCTTGAACCTTTTTGCTACTTGAATTTCTTGAACCTTCCTGCTACTTGAACTTCTTGAACCTTCCTTCTACTTGAACTTCTTGAACCTTCCTGCTACTTTAACTTCTTGAACTTCTTGATCCTTCCTGCAACTTGAACTTCTTGAACCTTCCTGCTACTTGAACTTCTTGTACTTCTTGAACCTTCCTTCTACTTGAACTTCTTGAACCTTCCTGCTACTTGAACTTCTTGAACCTTCCTGCTACTCGAACTACTTGAACTTCTTGAACCTTCCTGCTACTTGAACTTCTTGAACCTTCCTGCTACTTGAACTTCTTGAACTTCTTGAACCTTCCTGCTACTTGAACTTCTTGAACCTTCCTGCTACTTGAACTTCTTTAACTTCTTGAATCTTCCTGCAACTTAAACTTCTTGAACTTCTTGAACCTTCCTGCTACTTGAACTTCTTGAACCTTCGTGCTACTTGAACTTTTTGAATCTTGAACCTTCCTGCCACTTGAACTTCTTGAATCTTCCTGCTACTTGAACTTCTTGAACTTCTTGAACCTTTCTTCTACTTGAACTTCTCGAACCTTCCTGCTACTTGAACTTTTTGAACTTCTTGAACCTTCCTGCTACTTGAACTACTTGAACTTCTTGAACCTTATTGCTACTTGAACTTCTTGAACCTTCCTGCTACCTGAACTTCTTGAACTTCTTGAACCTTCCTGCTACTTGAGTTTCTTGAACCTTCCTTCTACTTTAACTTCTTGAACCTTCCTGCAACTTGAACTTCTTGAACTTCTTGAACCTTCCTGCTACTTGAACTTCTTGAACCTTCCTGCTACTTGAACTTCTTGAACTTCTTGAACCTTCCTGCTACTTGAACTTCTTGAACATTCCTGCTATTTGAACTTCTTGAACTTCTTGAACCTTCCTGCTACTTGAATTTCCTGAACCTTCCTCCTACTTGAACTACTTGAACTTCTTGAACCTTCCTGGTACTTGAACTTCTTGAGCTTCTTGAACCTTCCTGCTACTTGAACTTCTTGAACTTTTCGAACCTTCCTGCTACTTGAACTTCTTGAACTTCTTGAACCTTCCTGCTACTTGAACTTCTTGAACCTTCCTGCTACTTGAACTTCTTGAACCTTCCTGCTACTTGAACTTCTTGAACCTTCCTGCTACTTGAAATTCTTGAACCTTCCTGCTACTTGAACTTCTTGAACTTCTTGAACCTTTTTGCTACTTGAATTTCTTGAACCTTCCTGCTACTTGAACTTCTTGAACCTTCCTTCTACTTGAACTTCTTGAACCTTCCTGCTACTTGAACTTCTTGAACTTCTTGATCCTTCCTGCAACTTGAACTTCTTGAACCTTCCTGCTACTTGAACTTCTTGAACTTCTTGAACCTTCCTTCTACTTGAACTTCTTGAACCTTCCTGCTACTTGAACTTGAACCTTCCTGCTACTCGAACTACTTGAACTTCTTGAACCTTCCTGCTACTCGAACTACTCGAACTTCTTGAACCTTCCTGCTACTTGAACTTCTTGAACCTTCCTGCGACTTGAACTTCTTGAACTTCTTGAACCTTCCTGCTACTTGAACTTCTAGAACTTCTTGAACCTTCTTGCTACTTGAACTTCTTGAACCTTTCTGCTACTTGAACTTTTTGAACCTTCCTGCTACTTGAACTTTTTGAACCGTCCTGCTACTTGAACTTCTTGAACTTCTTGAACCTTCCTGCTACTTGAACTTCTCGAACCTTCCTGCTACTTGAATTTCTTGAACCTTCCTGCTACTTGAACTACTTGAACTTCTTGAACCTTCCTTCTACATGAACTTCTTGAACCTTCCTGCCACCCAAAGTTCTTGAACTTCTTGAACCTCCCTGCTACTTGAACTTCTTGAACATCTTGAACCTTCCTGCTACTTGAACTTCTTGAACCTTCCTGCTACTTGAACTTCTTGAACCTTCCTGCTACTTGAACTTCTTGAACCTTCCTGCTACTTGAACTTCTTGAACCTTCCTGCTACTTGAACTTCTTGAACATCTTGAACTTTCCTGCTACTTGAACTTCTTGAACCTTCCTGCTACTTGAACTTCTTGAACTTCTTGATCCTTCCTGCTACTTGAACTTCTTGAACCTTCCTGCTACTTGAACTTCTTGAACTTCTTGAACCTTCCTGCTACTTGAACTTCTTGAACTTCTCGAACCTTCCTGCTACCTGAACTTCTTGAACCTTCCTGCTACTCGAACTACTTGAACTTCTTGAACCTTCCTGCTACCTGAACTTCGTGAATTTTCCTGCTACTTGAACTTCTTGAACTTCTTGAACCTTCCTGCTACTTGAACTTCTTGAACCTTCCTGCGACTTGAACTTCTTGAACCTTCCTGCTACTTGAAGTTCTTGAACTTCTTGAACCTTCCTGCTACTTGAACTTCTTGAACCTTCCTGCTACTTGAACTTCTTGAACCTTCCTGCTACTTGAACTTCTTGAACTTCTTGAACCTTCCTGCTACTTGAACTTCTTGAACCTTCCTGCTACTTGAACTTCTTGAACTTCTTGAACCTTCCTGCTACTTGAACTTCTTGAACCTTCCTGCTACTTAAACTACTTGAACCTTCCTGCTACCTGAACTTCTTGAACTTCTTGAACGTTCCTGCTACTTGAACTTCTTCAAACTTCCTGCTACTTGAACTATTTGAACTTCTTGAACCTTCCTGCTACCTGAACTACTTGAACTTCTTGAACCTTCCTTCTACTTGAACTTCTTGAACCTTCCTGCCACCCAAACTTCTTGAACTTCGTGAACCTTCCTGCTAATTGAACTTCTTGAACCTTCCTGCTACTTGAACTTCTTGAACTTCTCAAACCTTCCTGCTACTTGAATTTCTTGTACTTCTTTCCCCTTCCTGCTACTTGAACTTCTTGAACCTTCCTGCTACTTGAACTTTTTGAACCTTCCTGCTACTTGAATTTCTTGAACCTTCCTGCTACTTGAACTACTTGAACTTCTTGAACCTTCCTTCTACATGAACTTCTTGAACCTTCCTGCCACCCAAAGTTCTTGAACTTCTTGAACCTTCCTGCCACCCAAACTTCTTGAACTTCTTGAACCTTCCTGCTACTTGAACTTCTTGAACCTTCCTGCTACTTGAACTTCTTGAACATCTTGAACCTTCCTGCTACTTGAACTTCTTGAACCTTCCTGCTACTTGAACTTCTTGAACCTTCCTGCTACTTGAACTTCTTGAACATCTTGAACTTTCCTGCTACTTGAACTTCTTGAACCTTCCTGCTACTTGAACTTCTTGAACTTCTTGAACCCTCCTGCTACTTGAACTTCTTGAACTTCATCAACCTTCCTGCTACTTGAACATTTCGAACTTCTTGAACCTTCCTGTTACTTGAACTTTTTGAACTTCTTGAACTTTCCTGCTACTTGAACTTCATGAACTTCTTGAATCTTCCTGCTACTTGAACTTTTTGAACTTCCTGAACCTTCCTGCTACTTGAACTTCTTGAACCTTCCTGCTACTAGAACTTCTTGAAATTCTTGAACCTTCCTGTTCTTGAAGTTCTTGAACTTCTTGAACCTTCCTGCTACTTGAACTTCTTTAACCTTCCTGCTACTTGAACTTCTTGAACCTTCCTGCTACTTGAACTTCTTCAACCTTCCTGCTACTTGAACTTCTTGAACCTTCCTGCTACTTGATTTTCCTGAACCTTCCTGCTACTTGAACTTCTTGAACCTTCCTGCTACTTGAACTTCTTGAACTTCTTGAATCTTCCTGCTACTTGAACTTCTTGAACTTCTTGAACCTTCCTGCTACTTGAACTTCTTGGATTTCTTGAACCTTCCTGCTGCTTGATCTTCTTGAACTTCTTGAACCTTTCTGCTACTTGAACTTCTTGAACTTCTTGAACTTCTTGAACCTTCCTGCTACTTGAACTTCTTGAACCTTCCTGCTACTTGAACTTCTTGCAACTTCCTGCTACTTGAACTTCTGGAACTTCTTGAACCTTCCTGCTACTTGAACTTCTTGAACCTTCCTGCAACTTGAACTTCTTGAACTTATTGAACTTCTTGAACCTTCCTGCTACTTGAACTTCTTGAACCATCCTGCTACTTGAACTTCTTGAACCTTCCTGCTACTTGAACTTCTTGAACTTCTTGAACCTTCCTGCTACTTGAACTTCCTGAACCTTCCTGCTACTTGAACTACTTGAACTTCTTGAACCTTCCTGCTACTTGAACTTCTTGAAATTCTTGAACCTTCCTGCTACTTGAACTTCTTGAACCTTCCTGCTACTTGAACTACTTGAACCTTCCTGCTACCTGAACTTCTTGAACTTCTTGAACGTTCCTGCTACTTGAACTTCTTCAAACTTCCTGCTACTTGAACTATTTGAACTTCTTGAACCTTCCTGCTACCTGAACTACTTGAACTTCTTGAACCTTCCTTCTACTTGAACTTCTTGAACCTTCCTGCCACCCAAACTTCTTGAACTTCGTGAACCTTCCTGCTAATTGAACTTCTTGAACCTTCCTGCTACTTGAACTTCTTGAACTTCTCAAACCTTCCTGCTACTTGAATTTCTTGTACTTCTTTCCCCTTCCTGCTACTTGAACTTCTTGAACCTTCCTGCTACTTGAACTTTTTGAACCTTCCTGCTACTTGAATTTCTTGACCCTTCCTGCTACTTGAACTACTTGAACTTCTTGAACCTTCCTTCTACATGAACTTCTTGAACCTTCCTGCCACCCAAAGTTCTTGAACTTCTTGAACCTTCCTGCCACCAAAACTTCTTGAACTTCTTGAACCTTCCTGCTACTTGAACTTCTTGAACCTTCCTGCTACTTGAACTTCTTGAACCTTCCTGCTACTTGAACTTCTTGAACATCTTGAACCTTCCTGCTATTTGAACTTCTTGAACCTTCCTGCTACTTGAACTTCTTGAACCTTCCTGCTACTTGAACTTCTTGAACATCTTGAACTTTCCTGCTACTTGAACTTCTTGAACCTTCCTGCTACTTGAACTTCTTGAACTTCTTGAACCCTCCTGCTACTTGAACTTCTTGAACTTCATCAACCTTCCTGCTACTTGAACATCTTGAACTTCTTGAACCTTCCTGTTACTTGAACTTTTTGAACTTCTTGAACTTTCCTGCTACTTGAACTTCTTGAACTTCTTGAACCTTCCTGCTACTTGAACTTTTTGAACTTCCTGAACCTTCCTGCTACTTGAACTTCTTGAACCTTCCTGCTACTAGAACTTCTTGAAATTCTTGAACCTTCCTGTTCTAGAAGTTCTTGAACTTCTTGAACCTTCCTGCTACTTGAACTTCTTGAACCTTCCTGCTACTTGAACTTCTTGAACCTTCCTGCTACTTGAACTTCTTGAACCTTCCTGCTACTTGAACTTCTTGAACCTTCATGCTACTTGATTTTCCTGAACCTTCCTGCTACTTGAACTTCTTGAACCTTCCTGCTACTTGAACTTCTTAAACTTCTTGGATCTTCCTGCTACTTGAACTTCTTGAACTTCTTGAACCTTCCTGCTACTTGAACTTCTTGAATTTCTTGAACCTTCCTGCTGCTTGATCTTCTTGAACTTCTTGAACCTTTCTGCTACTTGAACTTCTTGAACTTCTTGAACTTCTTGAACCTTCCTGCTACTTGAACTTCTTGAACCTTCCTGCTACTTGAACTTCTTGCAACTTCCTGCTACTTGAACTTCTGGAACTTCTTGAACCTTCCTGCTACTTGAACTTCTTGAACCTTCCTGCAACTTGAACTTCTTGAACTTATTGAACTTCTTGAACCTTCCTGCTACTTGAACTTCTTGAACCATCCTGCTACTTGAACTTCTTGAACCTTCCTGCTACTTGAACTTCTTGAACTTCTTGAACCTTCCTGCTACTTGAACTTCCTGAACCTTCCTGCTACTTGAACTACTTGAACTTCTTGAACCTTCTTGGTACTTGAACTTCTTGAACTTCTTGAACCTTCCTGCTACTTGAACTTCTTGAACTTTTCGAACCTTCCTGCTACCTGAACTTCTTGAACTTCTTGAACCTTCCTGCTACTTGAACTTCTTGAACCTTCCTGCTACTTGAACTTCTTGAACCTTCCTGCTACTTGAACTTCTTGAACCTTCCTGCTACTTGAACTTCTTGAACCTTCCTGCTACTTGAACTTCTTGAACTTCTTGAACCTTTTTGCTACTTGAATTTCTTGAACCTCCCTGCTACTTGAACTTCTTGAACCTTCCTTCTACTTGAACTTCTTGAACCTTCCTGCTACTTGAACTTCTAGAAAATCTTGATCCTTCCTGCAACTTGAACTTCTTGAACCTTCCTGCTACTTGAACTTCTTGAACTTCTTGAAACTTCCTGCTACTCGAACTACTTGAACTTCTTGAACCTTCCTGCTACTTGAACTTCTTGAACCTTCCTGCTACTTGAACTTCTTGAACTTCTTGAACCTTCCTGCTACTTCAACTTCTTGAACCTTCCTGCTACTTGAACTTCTTTAACTTCTTGAATCTTCCTGCAACCTGAACTTCTTGAACTTCTTGAACCTTCCTGCTACTTGAACTTCTTGAACCTTCCTGCTACTTGAACTTCTTGAACCTTCCTGCTACTTGAACTTTTTGAACTTCTTGAACCTTCCTGCTACTTGAACTACTTAAACTTCTTGAACCTTATTGCTACTTGAACTTCTTGAACTTCTTGAACCTTCCTGCTACCTGAACTTCTTGAACTTCTTGAACCTTCCTGCTACTTGAACTTCTTGAACTTTCCTGCTACTTGAACTTCTTGAACCTTCCTGCAACTTGAACTTCTTGAACTTCTTGAACCTTCCTGCTACTTGAACTTCTTGAACCTTCCTGCTACTTGAACTTCTTGAACTTCTTGAACCTTCCTGCTACTTGAACTTCTTGAACTTCTATAACCTACCTGCTAGTTGAACTTCTTGAACCTTCCTGCTACTCGAGCTACTTGAACTTCTTGAACTTCCTGCTACTTGAACTTCTTGAACCTTCCTGCTACTTGAACTTCTTGAACTTCTTGAACCTTCCTACTACTTGAACTTCTTGAACTTCTTGAACCTTTCTGCAACCTGAACTTCTTGAACTTCTTGAACCTTCCTGCTACTTGAACTTCTTGAACCTTCCTGCTACTTGAACTTCTTGAACTTCTTGAACCTTCCTGCTACTTGAACTTCTTGAACCATCCTGCTACTTGAACTTCTTGTACCTTCCTGCCACTTGAACTTCTTGAACCTTCCTGCTACTTGAACTTCTTGTACCTTCCTGCTACTTGAACTTCTTGAACCTGCCTGCTACTTGAACTTCTTGAACTTCTTGAACCTTCCTGCTATTTAAACTTCTTGAACTTCTTGAACCTTCCTGCTACTTGAACTTCTTGAACCTTCCTGCTAATTGAACTTCTTGAACCTTCCTGCTACTTGAACTTCTTGAACTTCTTGAACCTTCCTGCTACTTGAACTACTTGAACTTCATGAACCTTCCTGCTACTTGAACTTCTTGAACTTCTTGAACCTTCCTGCTACTTAAACTTCTTGAAACTTCCTGCTACTTGAACTTCTTGAACCTTCCTGCTACCTGAACTTCTAGAGCTTCTTGAACCTTCCTGCTACTTTAACTTCTTGAACCTTCCTGCTACTTGAACTTCTTGAACCTTCCTGCTACTTGAGCTTCTTGAACTTCTTGAACCTTCCTGCTACTTGAACTTTTTGACCTTCATGAACCTTCCTGCGACTTGAACTTCTTGAACCCTCCTGCTACTTGAACTTCTTGAACTTCTTGAACCTTCATGCTACTTGAACTTCTTGAACTTCTTGAACCTTCCTGCAACCTGAACTTCTTGAACTTCTTGAACCTTCCTGCTACTTGAACTTCTTGAACCTTCCTGCTACTTGAACTTTTTGAATCATGAACTTTCCTGCCACTTAAACTTCTTGAACCTTCCTGCTACTTGAACTTCTTGAACCTTCCTGCTACTTGAACTTCTTGTACCTTCCTGCCACTTGAACTTCTTGAACCTTCCTGCTACTTGAACTTCTTGTACCTTCCTGCTACTTGAACTTCTTGATCCTGCCTGCTACTTGAACTTCTTGAACTTCTTGAACCTTCCTGCTATTTGAACTTCTTGAACTTCTTGAACCTTCCTGCTACTTGAACTTCTTGAACCTTCCTGCTAATTGAACTTCTTGAACCTTCCTGCTACTTGAACTTCTTGAACTTCTTGAACCTTCCTGCTACTTGAACTACTTGAACTTCATGAACCTTCCTGCTACTTGAACTTCTTGAACTTCTTGAACCTTCCTGCTACTTAAACTTCTTGAACCTTCCTGCTACTTGAACTTCTTGAACCTTCCTGCTACCTGAACTTCTAGAGCTTCTTGAACCTTCCTGCTACTTTAACTTCTTGAACCTTCCAGCTACTTGAACTTCTTGAACCTTCCTGCTACTTGAGCTTCTCGAACTTCTTGAACCTTCCTGCTACTTGAACTTCTTGAACTTCTTGAACCTTCCTGCTACTTGAACTTCTTGAACTTCTTTAACCTTCCTGCTACTTGAACTTGAACCTTCCTGCTACTCGAACTACTTGAACTTCTTGAACCTTCCTGCTACTCGAACTACTCGAACTTCTTGAACCTTCCTGCTACTTGAACTTCTTGAACCTTCCTGCTACTTGAACTTCTTGAACTTCTTGAACCTTCCTGCTACTTGAACTTCTAGAACTTCTTGAACCTTCTTGCTACTTGAACTTCTTGAACCTTTCTGCTACTTGAACTTTTTGAACCTTCCTGCTACTCGAACTTTTTGAACCGTCCTGCTACTTGAACTTCTTGAACTTCTTGAACCTTCCTGCTACTTGAACTTCTCGAACCTTCCTGCTACTTGAATTTCTTGAACCTTCCTGCTACTTGAACTACTTGAACTTCTTGAACCTTCCTTCTACATGAACTTCTTGAACCTTCCTGCCACCCAAAGTTCTTGAACTTCTTGAACCTTCCTGCTACTTGAACTTCTTGAACATCTTGAAACTTCCTGCTACTTGAACTTCTTGAACCTTCCTGCTACTTGAACTTCTTGAACCTTCCTGCTACTTGAACTTCTTGAACCTTCCTGCTACTTGAACTTCTTGAACCTTCCTGCTACTTGAACTTCTTGAACATCTTGAACTTTCCTGCTACTTGAACTTCTTGAACCTTCCTGCTACTTGAACTTCTTGAACTTCTTGAACCCTCCTGCTACTTGAACTTCTTGAACTTCTTCAACCTTCCTGCTACTTGAACATCTTGAACTTCTTGAACCTTCCTGTTACCTGAACTTTTTGAACTTCTTGAACTTTCCTGCTACTTGAACTTCTCGAACTTCTTGAACCTTCCTGCTACTTGAACTTTTTGAACTTCCTGAACCTTCCTGCTACTTGAACTTCTTGAACCTTCCTGCTACTAGAACTTCTTGAAATTCTTGAACCTTCCTCTTCTTGAACTTCTTGAACTTCTTTAACCTTCCTGCTACTTGAACTTCTTGAACCTTCCTGCTACTTGAACTTCTTGAACCTTCCTGCTACTTGAACTTCTTGAGCCTTCCTGCTACTTGAACTTCTTGAAATTCTTAAGCCTTCCTGTTCTTGAACTTCTTGAACTTCTTGAACCTTCCTGCTACTTGATTTTCCTGAACCTTCCTGCTACTTGAACTTCTTGAACCTTCCTGCTACTTGAACTTCTTGAACTTCTTGAATCTTCCTGCTACTTGAACTTCTTGAACTTCTTGAACCTTCCTGCTACTTGAACTTCTTGAACCTTCCTGCTGCTTGATCTTCATGAACTTCTTGAACCTTTCTGCTACTTGAACTTCTTGAACTTCTTGAACTTCTTGAACCTTCCTGCTACTTGAACTTCTTGAACCTTCCTGCTACTTGAACTTCTTGAACCTTCCTGCAACTTGAACTTCTTGAACATATTGAACTTCTTGAACCTTCCTGCTACTTGAACTTCTTGAACCTTCCTGCTACTTGAACTTCTTGAACTTCTTGAACCTTCCTGCTACTTGAACTTCCTGAACCTTCCTCCTACTTGAACTACTTGAACTTCTTGAACCTTCCTGGTACTTGAACTTCTTGAACTTCTTGAACCTTCCTGCTACTTGAACTTCTTGAACTTTTCGAACCTTCCTGCTACTTGAACTTCTTGAACTTCTTGAACCTTCCTGCTACTTGAACTTCTTGAACCTTCCTGCTACTTGAACTTCTTGAACCTTCCTGCTACGTGAACTTCTTGAACCTTCCTGCTACTTGAACTTCTTGAACCTTCCTGCTACGTGGTTTCTTGAACTTCTTGAACCTTTTTGCTACTTGAATTTCTTGAACCTTCCTGCTACTTGAACTTCTTGAACCTTCCTTCTACTTGAACTTCTTGAACCTTCCTGCTACTTTAACTTCTTGAACTTCTTGATCCTTCCTGCAACTTGAACTTCTTGAACCTTCCTGCTACTTGAACTTCTTGAACTTCTTGAACCTTCCTTCTACTTGAACTTCTTGAACCTTCCTGCTACTTGAACTTCTTGAACCTTCCTGCTACTCGAACTACTTGAACTTCTTGAACCTTCCTGCTACTTGAACTTCTTGAACCTTCCTGCTACTTGAACTTCTTATACTTCTTGAACCTTCCTGCTACTTGAACTTCTTGAACCTTCCTGCTACTTGAACTTCTTTAACTTCTTGAATCTTCCTGCAACTTAAACTTCTTGAACTTCTTGAACCTTCCTGCTACTTGAACTTCTTGAACCTTCGTGCTACTTGAACTTTTTGAATCTTGAACCTTCCTGCCACTTGAACTTCTTGAATCTTCCTGCTACTTGAACTTCTTGAACTTCTTGAACCTTTCTTCTACTTGAACTTCTCGAACCTTCCTGCTACTTGAACTTTTTGAACTTCTTGAACCTTCCTGCTACTTGAACTACTTGAACTTCTTGAACCTTATTGCTACTTGAACTTCTTGAACCTTCCTGCTACCTGAACTTCTTGAACTTCTTGAACCTTCCTGCTACTTGAGTTTCTTGAACCTTCCTACTACTTTAACTTCTTGAACCTTCCTGCAACTTGAACTTCTTGAACTTCTTGAACCTTCCTGCTACTTGAACTTCTTGAACCTTCCTGCTACTTGAACTTCTTGAACTTCTTGAACCTTCCTGCTACTTGAACTTCTTGAACATTCCTGCTATTTGAACTTCTTGAACTTCTCGAACCTTCCTGCTACTTGAATTTCCTGAACCTTCCTCCTACTTGAACTACTTGAACTTCTTGAACCTTCCTGGTACTTGAACTTCTTGAGCTTCTTGAACCTTCCTGCTACTTGAACTTCTTGAACTTTTCGAACCTTCCTGCTACTTGAACTTCTTGAACTTCTTGAACCTTCCTGCTACTTGAACTTCTTGAACCTTCCTGCTACTTGAACTTCTTGAACCTTCCTGCTACTTGAACTTCTTGAACCTTCCTGCTACTTGAAATTCTTGAATCTTCCTGCTACTTGAACTTCTTGAACTTCTTGAACCTTTTTGCTACTTGAATTTCTTGAACCTTCCTGCTACTTGAACTTCTTGAACCTTCCTTCTACTTGAACTTCTTGAACCTTCCTGCTACTTGAACTTCTTGAACTTCTTGATCCTTCCTGCAACTTGAACTTCTTGAACCTTCCTGCTACTTGAACTTCTTGAACTTCTTGAACCTTCCTTCTACTTGAACTTCTTGAACCTTCCTGCTACTTGAACTTGAACCTTCCTGCTACTCGAACTACTTGAACTTCTTGAACCTTCCTGCTACTCGAACTACTCGAACTTCTTGAACCTTCCTGCTACTTGAACTTCTTGAACCTTCCTGCGACTTGAACTTCTTGAACTTCTTGAACCTTCCTGCTACTTGAACTTCTAGAACTTCTTGAACCTTCTTGCTACTTGAACTTCTTGAACCTTTCTGCTACTTGAACTTTTTGAACCTTCCTGCTACTTGAACTTTTTGAACCGTCCTACTACTTGAACTTCTTGAACTTCTTGAACCTTCCTGCTACTTGAACTTCTCGAACCTTCCTGCTACTTGAATTTCTTGAACCTTCCTGCTACTTGAACTACTTGAACTTCTTGAATCTTCCTTCTACATGAACTTCTTGAACCTTCCTGCCACCCAAAGTTCTTGAACTTCTTGAACCTCCCTGCTACTTGAACTTCTTGAACATCTTGAACCTTCCTGCTACTTGAACTTCTTGAACCTTCCTGCTACTTGAACTTCTTGAACCTTCCTGCTACTTGAACTTCTTGAACCTTCCTGCTACTTGAACTTTTTGAACCTTCCTGCTACTTGAACTTCTTGAACATCTTGAACTTTCCTGCTACTTGAACTTCTTGAACCTTCCTGCTACTTGAACTTCTTGAACTTCTTGAACCCTCCTGCTACTTGAACTTCTTGAACTTCTTCAACCTTCCTGCTACTTGAACATCTTGAACTTCTTGAACCTTCCTGTTACCTGAACTTTTTGAACTTCTTGAACTTTCCTGCTACTTGAACTTCTCGAACTTCTTGAACCTTCCTGCTACTTGAACTTTTTGAACTTCCTGAACCTTCCTGCTACTTGAACTTCTTGAACCTTCCTGCTACTAGAACTTCTTGAAATTCTTGAACCTTCCTGTTCTTGAACTTCTTGAACTTCTTTAACCTTCCTGCTACTTGAACTTCTTGAACCTTCCTGCTACTTGAACTTCTTGAACCTTCCTGCTACTTGAACTTCTTGAGCCTTCCTGCTACTTGAACTTCTTGAACATCTTGAACTTTCCTGCTACTTGAACTTCTTGAACCTTCCTGCTACTTGAACTTCTTGAACTTCTTGAACCCTCCTGCTACTTGAACTTCTTGAACTTCATCAGCCTTCCTGCTACTTGAGCATCTTGAACTTCTTGAACCTTCCTGTTACTTGAACTTTTTGAACTTCTTGAACTTTCCTGCTACTTGAACTTCTTGAACTTCTTGAACCTTCCTGCTACTTGAACTTTTTGAACTTCCTGAACCTTCCTGCTACTTGAACTTCTTGAACCTTCCTGCTACTAGAACTTCTTGAAATTCTTGAACCTTCCTGTTCTTGAAGTTCTTGAACTTCTTGAACCTTCCTGCTACTTGAACTTCTTTAACCTTCCTGCTACTTGAACTTCTTGAACCTTCCTGCTACTTGAACTTCTTGAACCTTCCTGCTACTTGAACTTCTTGAACCTTCCTGCTACTTGATTTTCCTGAACCTTCCTGCTACTTGAACTTCTTGAACCTTCCTGCTACTTGAACTTCTTGAACTTCTTGAATCTTCCTGCTACTTGAACTTCTTGAACTTCTTGAACCTTCCTGCTACTTGAACTTCTTGAATTTCTTGAACCTTCCTGCTGCTTGATCTTCTTGAACTTCTTGAACCTTTCTGCTACTTGAACTTCTTGAACTTCTTGAACTTCTTGAACCTTCCTGCTACTTGAACTTCTTGAACCTTCCTGCTACTTGAACTTCTTGCAACTTCCTGCTACTTGAACTTCTGGAACTTCTTGAACCTTCCTGCTACTTGAACTTCTTGAACCTTCCTGCAGCTTGAACTTCTTGAACTTATTGAACTTCTTGAACCTTCCTGCTACTTGAACTTCTTGAACCATCCTGCTACTTGAACTTCTTGAACCTTCCTGCTACTTGAACTTCATGAACTTCTTGAACCTTCCTGCTACTTGAACTTCCTGAACCTTCCTGCTACTTGAACTACTTAAACTTCTTGAACCTTCCTGCTACTTGAACTTCTTGAAATTCTTGAACCTTCCTGCTACTTGAACTTCTTGAACCTTCCTGCTACTTGAACTACTTGAACCTTCCTGCTACCTGAACTTCTTGAACTTCTTGAACGTTCCTGCTACTTGAACTTCTTCAAACTTTCTGCTACTTGAACTATTTGAACTTCTTGAACCTTCCTGCTACCTGAACTACTTGAACTTCTTGAACCTTCCTTCTACTTGAACTTCTTGAACCTTCCTGCCACCCAAACTTCTTGAACTTCGTGAACCTTCCTGCTAATTGAACTTCTTGAACCTTCCTGCTACTTGAACTTCTTGAACTTCTCAAACCTTCCTGCTACTTGAATTTCTTGTACTTCTTTCCCCTTCCTGCTACTTGAAATTCTTGAACCTTCCTGCTACTTGAACTTTTTGAACCTTCCTGCTACTTGAATTTCTTGACCCTTCCTGCTACTTGAACTACTTGAACTTCTTGAACCTTCCTTCTACATGAACTTCTTGAACCTTCCTGCCACCCAAAGTTCTTGAACTTCTTGAACCTTCCTGCCACCCAAACTTCTTGAACTTCTTGAACCTTCCTGCTACTTGAACTTCTTGAACCTTCCTGCTACTTGAACTTCTTGAACCTTCCTGCTACTTGAACTTCTTGAACATCTTGAACCTTCCTGCTATTTGAACTTCTTGAACCTTCCTGCTACTTGAACTTCTTGAACCTTCCTGCTACTTGAACTTCTTGAACATCTTGAACTTTCAATTGCCATGACAAGCTCAACAGCGGATTTAACAGAAACACAAGCCAACGCTGAAAATCTTCTGAGAAATCTGAAATTGTGGTATGACCATAATGGCCTCAAACTTAACGCAAGTAAAACGCAATGCATTATTTTTGGATCACAGAATGCGACTGAAAATTTACCACCATTCAAACTAACATTTGGAGACGATACAATTAAACCAGTCGATAAGGTTAAAAATCTGGGTGTTTGGTTTGACAAAAATATGACTTTCAATTCACACGTCGAAACAATGTGCAACAAAATTAACGGAACCTTAATGTTCTTTCATCGTATAAAGAACACACTTGACGAAAAATCTAGATTGTTAGTGATTCAGTCTTTAGTTTTATCGCGTCTGGACTACTGCAGTCTTGTGTGGGGAGACTTACCTAAATGTCGTCAGGAAGAGTTGCAAAAATGTGTAAACTTCGCCGCCAAAGTGGTATGCAAAGGAAATTTCAATAAATACGATCATGTCACCCCTCTTTTAAAAAAACTCGACTGGATCCCAATACCCAACAGATTCATGATCCAGAAAGCACGACGAGTATTCTCCTCTCTGTACCTCCCCCAAAGTAATGCAGAGGTGGTAAAATTTTTTCCATCTAATATCCCAAACGAAAGACCAAACCGGAGGAACGATGTTTTAGTCAGTTACCGCTCATCTAACGTGGGACAAAAAGCTCTCTCAGTTTCTGGAGCTTTTTTGTGGAACAAGCTTCCCCAGCATATCAAAAACTCTAAAACTGGAAAAGAATTTAGAGTAAATGTGTCACGTCATTTTGCATCCCTGTCATAGGGCCTGCAGCATCTCGGTGTGAACTTCCCATCTATCAGAAATTTTAATTTTTCCTGAAATTTCTGTTAGAAATTTAGAAACTATTTCATTTTACGTTTGCTAAGCGATTCGCATATTCATCTTACTTATTTCTGTCGACAACAATGAGCACCACAGCCGTCAGTTCAGTGCAGCAGAACGAACGTTCTTTCCATAATTAGGAGTATTTCCTCATATTGATTTTGTTATTTCTTTCTCTTTTCTGTATTAATATTTAACGTCCGTATGACAAATATACCATGAAATACATTTTGAGTGTACACCAATAAACAAGTTTATAGATGTGAGGGTTGTGCAAAGTTTATAATGAATTAAATTTTTGGCTAACGTTGTCTCGCTATTTCAAAATCATTCTCGAAGATGTTTTCAATCGATTTTCGGCTGAGCTGGGGGGAAAGGGGTAATTTAAGCATTGCATTTAGTCTTTTTATTTTTATTTTTTTTCCGTGCGTTCAGCGCACACTAGCACCGAACTTTCAAATCGGAAAAAACTCTAAATTTCTGTAATCAAAATTATTTTTTGGATCAAGGCCTAATCTTCCTATATGTGCCAATTTTGTGAATATTCTCCACTCAGATGTGATATCCGGCCACAATGTTACTCCATTTTATCCCACGTACAAATGTCCGTATAATGCTGAAGAGTTGTGTTGCTTCTTGACTATAACTTGATTTTTCTTAAAAATTTCTGTGAAGAAATTAAAAAACAGCTCATTTTTATGCTTTTCGAAGTCTTCTCTTCCTTTTAGTTATCTTTTGCGAAAAATTACTTAGGATTACAGTGAGCTCAGCTGTCATTTTCTGTGTAGTAGATGGTAGGTTGCTTCTTTCTTTTATCTTATATATGTATTTTTTTTTTCTAATATTTTATTTTCAATAAGTATATATATATATATTAATATGTGTGTGTACGTGTGTAGGTATATATATGTATCTACATAAATAGATATACATGTTTCTATTTCATTTCTTTACGCAAGAACCATTCGGGTAATAAATTTTATTGCAATAGCGAAATGATTCAAAAATAGATCTAGCACTTCCCCAGAGGGCGTTTCTGTGAATCGGATTAATGTCATATATAATTAATGAAATGAAGTGCAGTTTGAGCATATGAATCGTAGTAAAATTATCTTTCTGTCCGTATGTTGTACAAGCTATGAATTTTGATATTGAATATATGTTTGTTTACCCATTTCTACCAATATTTTTTAGATATTTGTCAATCATGAGTGGTAACCGGCTTACACTGTATCTCTATTTTATCCCATGCACCCATGTCCGCATGATGTGGTGAATATCGAGAAGATATGAAATATGTTTTTGGTGGTGATAGGGCTTTGCATATTTTTAGGGCATATTTTTCATTTCTCATTCAACTACCCTTGACAGAGATAGACTATTGGCACGCCACGTGTGGTTTGTCTATTAGTACGCCTCGTATATTTTGTCTATTAATATGCCTCGTATGGTCTATCTATTTTGTACACCTCTGATAGCTTGTCTATTAGTACACCTCGTATAGTTTGCCTATTATTATCATGCCTCGTATGGCTTATCTATTTGTACACCTCGGATGGTTTGTAAATTAGTACTCCTAGTATAGAACTTTTGTTAGACTACTAGCACACCACAAATGGTTTGTCTATTAGAACGCCTCGTATATTTTGTCAATTAATATGCCTCGTATGGTCTATCTACTTGTACACCTCTGACAGTTTGTCTATTAGTAAACCTCGTATAGTTTGTCTATTATTATGCCTCGTATGGCTCATCTACTTGTACACCTCGGATGGTTTGTCAATTAGTACTCCTCGTATGGAACATTTGTTTTAGGATGCCCTATATTTAAGAAACTTTTAAAAGCCAATATGCTGGCATGTATCTCATGTGAAAATTTGGAAATAAACGTTTTTTCTTTTCTTTCTTTTCTTTCCTGCAACTTGAACTTCTTGAACCTTCCTGCTACTTGAACTTCTTGAACTTCTTGAACCCTCCTGCTACTTGAACTTCTTGAACTTCATCAACCTTCCTGCTACTTGAACATCTTGAACTTCTTGAACCTTCCTGTTACTTGAACTTTTTGAACTTCTTGAACTTTCCTGCTACTTGAACTTCTTGAACTTCTTGAACCTTCCTGCTACTTGAACTTTTTGAACTTCCTGAACCTTCCTGCTACTTGAACTTCTTGAACCTTCCTGCTACTAGAACTTCTTGAAATTCTTGAACCTTCCTGTTCTAGAAGTTCTTGAACTTCTTGAACCTTCCTGCTACTTGAACTTCTTGAACCTTCCTGCTACTTGAACTTCTTGAACCTTCCTGCTACTTGAACTTCTTGAACCTTCCTGCTACTTGAACTTCTTGAACCTTCCTGCTACTTGATTTTCCTGAACCTTCCTGCTACTTGAACTTCTTGAACCTTCCTGCTACTTGAACTTCTTGAACTTCTTGAATCTTCCTGCTACTTGAACTTCTTGAACTTCTTGAACCTTCCTGCTACTTGAACTTCTTGAATTTCTTGAACCTTCCTGCTGCTTGATCTTCTTGAACTTCTTGAACCTTTCTGCTACTTGAACTTCTTGAACTTCTTGAACTTCTTGAACCTTCCTGCTACTTGAACTTCTTGAACCTTCCTGCTACTTGAACTTCTTGCAACATCCTGCTACTTGAACTTCTGGAACTTCTTGAACCTTCCTGCTACTTGAACTTCTTGAACCTTCCTGCAACTTGAACTTCTTGAACTTATTGAACTTCTTGAACTTATTGAACTTCTTGAACCTTCCTGCTACTTGAACTTCTTGAACCATCCTGCTACTTGAACTTCTTGAACCTTCCTGCTACTTGAACTTCTTGAACTTCTTGAACCTTCCTGCTACTTGAACTTCCTGAACCTTCCTGCTACTTGAACTACTTGAACTTCTTGAACCTTCCTGGTACTTGAACTTCTTGAACTTCTTGAACCTTCCTGCTACTTGAACTTCTTGAACTTTTCGAACCTTCCTGCTACTTGAACTTCTTGAACTTCTTGAACCTTCCTGCTACTTGAACTTCTTGAACCTTCCTGCTACTTGAACTTCTTGAACCTTCCTGCTACTTGAACTTCTTGAACCTTTCTGCTACTTGAACTTCTTGAACCTTCCTGCCACTTGAACTTCTTGAACTTCTTGAACCTTTTTGCTACTTGAATTTCTTGAACCTCCCTGCTACTTGAACTTCTTGAACCTTCCTTCTACTTGAACTTCTTGAACCTTCCTGCTACTTGAACTTCTAGAAAATCTTGATCCTTCCTGCAACTTGAACTTCTTGAACCTTCCTGCTACTTGAACTTCTTGAACTTCTTGAACCTTCCTGCTACTCGAACTACTTGAACTTCTTGAACCTTCCTGCTACTTGAACTTCTTGAACCTTCCTGCTACTTGAACTTCTTGAACTTCTTGAACCTTCCTGCTACTTCAACTTCTTGAACCTTCCTGCTACTTGAACTTCTTTAACTTCTTGAATCTTCCTGCAACCTGAACTTCTTGAACTTCTTGAACCTTCCTGCTACTTGAACTTCTTGAACCTTCCTGCTACTTGAACTTCTTGAACCTTCCTGCTACTTGAACTTTTTGAACTTCTTGAACCTTCCTGCTACTTGAACTACTTGAACTTCTTGAACCTTATTGCTACTTGAACTTCTTGAACTTCTTGAACCTTCCTGCTACCTGAACTTCTTGAACTTCTTGAACCTTCCTGCTACTTGAACTTCTTGAACTTTCCTGCTACTTGAACTTCTTGAACCTTCCTGCAACTTGAACTTCTTGAACTTCTTGAACCTTCCTGCTACTTGAACTTCTTGAACCTTCCTGCTACTTGAACTTCTTGAACTTCTTGAACCTTGCTGCTACTTGAACTTCTTGAACTTCTATAACCTTCCTGCTAGTTGAACTTCTTGAACCTTCCTGCTACTCGAGCTACTTGAACTTCTTGAACTTCCTGCTACTTGAACTTCTTGAACCTTCCTGCTACTTGAACTTCTTGAACTTCTTGAACCTTCCTACTACTTGAACTTCTTGAACTTCTTGAACCTTCCTGCAACCTGAACTTCTTGAACTTCTTGAACCTTCCTGCTACTTGAACTTCTTGAACCTTCCTGCTACTTGAACTTTTTGAATCATGAACCTTCCTGCCACTTGAACTTCTTGAACCTTCCTGCTACTTGAACTTCTTGAACTTCTTGAACCTTCCTGCTACTTGAACTTCTTGAACCATCCTGCTACTTGAACTTCTTGTACCTTCCTGCCACTTGAACTTCTTGAACCTTCCTGCTACTTGAACTTCTTGTACCTTCCTGCTACTTGAACTTCTTGAACCTGCCTGCTACTTGAACTTCTTGAACTTCTTGAACCTTCCTGCTATTTAAACTTCTTGAACTTCTTGAACCTTCCTGCTACTTGAACTTCTTGAACCTTCCTGCTAATTGAACTTCTTGAACCTTCCTGCTACTTGAACTTCTTGAACTTCTTGAACCTTCCTGCTACTTGAACTACTTGAACTTCATGAACCTTCCTGCTACTTGAACTTCTTGAACTTCTTGAACCTTCCTGCTACTTAAACTTCTTGAAACTTCCTGCTACTTGAACTTCTTGAACCTTCCTGCTACCTGAACTTCTAGAGCTTCTTGAACCTTCCTGCTACTTTAACTTCTTGAACCTTCCTGCTACTTGAACTTCTTGAACCTTCCTGCTACTTGAGCTTCTTGAACTTCTTGAACCTTCCTGCTACTTGAACTTTTTGACCTTCATGAACCTTCCTGCGACTTGAACTTCTTGAACCTTCCTGCTACTTGAACTTCTTGAACTTCTTGAACCTTCATGCTACTTGAACTTCTTGAACTTCTTGAACCTTCCTGCAACCTGAACTTCTTGAACTTCTTGAACCTTCCTGCTACTTGAACTTCTTGAACCTTCCTGCTACTTGAACTTTTTGAATCATGAACCTTCCTGCCACTTGAACTTCTTGAACCTCCCTGCTACTTGAACTTCTTGAACCTTCCTGCTACTTGAACTTCTTGTACCTTCCTGCCACTTGAACTTCTTGAACCTTCCTGCTACTTGAACTTCTTGTACCTTCCTGCTACTTGAACTTCTTGATCCTGCCTGCTACTTGAACTTCTTGAACTTCTTGAACCTTCCTGCTATTTGAACTTCTTGAACTTCTTGAACCTTCCTGCTACTTGAACTTCTTGAACCTTCCTGCTAATTGAACTTCTTGAACCTTCCTGCTACTTGAACTTCTTGAACTTCTTGAACCTTCCTGCTACTTGAACTACTTGAACTTCATGAACCTTCCTGCTACTTGAACTTCTTGAACTTCTTGAACCTTCCTGCTACTTAAACTTCTTGAACCTTCCTGCTACTTGAACTTCTTGAACCTTCCTGCTACCTGAACTTCTAGAGCTTCTTGAACCTTCCTGCTACTTTAACTTCTTGAACCTTCCTGCTACTTGAACTTCTTGAACCTTCCTGCTACTTGAGCTTCTCGAACTTCTTGAACCTTCCTGCTACTTGAACTTCTTGAACTTCTTGAACCTTCCTGCTACTTGAACTTCTTGAACTTCTTTAACCTTCCTGCTACTTGAACTTGAACCTTCCTGCTACTCGAACTACTTGAACTTCTTGAACCTTCCTGCTACTCGAACTACTCGAACTTCTTGAACCTTCCTGCTACTTGAACTTCTTGAACCTTCCTGCTACTTGAACTTCTTGAACTTCTTGAACCTTCCTGCTACTTGAACTTCTAGAACTTCTTGAACCTTCTTGCTACTTGAACTTCTTGAACCTTTCTGCTACTTGAACTTTTTGAACCTTCCTGCTACTTGAACTTTTTGAACCGTCCTGCTACTTGAACTTCTTGAACTTCTTGAACCTTCCTGCTACTTGAACTTCTCGAACCTTCCTGCTACTTGAATTTCTTGAACCTTCCTGCTACTTGAACTACTTGAACTTCTTGAACCTTCCTTCTACATGAACTTCTTGAACCTTCCTGCCACCCAAAGTTCTTGAACTTCTTGAACCTTCCTGCAACTTGAACTTCTTGAACATCTTGAACCTTCCTGCTACTTGAACTTCTTGAACCTTCCTGCTACTTGAACTTCTTGAACCTTCCTGCTACTTGAACTTCTTGAACCTTCCTGCTACTTGAACTTCTTGAACCTTCCTGCTACTTGAACTTCTTGAACATCTTGAACTTTCCTGCTACTTGAACTTCTTGAACCTTCCAGCTACTTGAACTTCTTGAACTTCTTGAACCCTCCTGCTACTTGAACTTCTTGAACTTCTTCAACCTTCCTGCTACTTGAACATCTTGAACTTCTTGAACCTTCCTGTTACCTGAACTTTTTGAACTTCTTGAACTTTCCTGCTACTTGAACTTCTCGAACTTCTTGAACCTTCCTGCTACTTGAACTTTTTGAACTTCCTGAACCTTCCTGCTACTTGAACTTCTTGAACCTTCCTGCTACTAGAACTTCTTGAAATTCTTGAACCTTCCTGTTCTTGAACTTCTTGAACTTCTTTAACCTTCCTGCTACTTGAACTTCTTGAACCTTCCTGCTACTTGAACTTCTTGAACCTTCCTGCTACTTGAACTTCTTGAGCCTTCCTGCTACTTGAACTTCTTGAAATTCTTAAGCCTTCCTGTTCTTGAACTTCTTGAACTTCTTGAACCTTCCTGCTACTTGATTTTCCTGAACCTTCCTGCTACTTGAACTTCTTGAACCTTCCTGCTACTTGAACTTCTTGAACTTATTGAATCTTCCTGCTACTTGAACTTCTTGAACTTCTTGAACCTTCCTGCTACTTGAACTTCTTGAACCTTCCTGCTGCTTGATCTTCATGAACTTCTTGAACCTTTCTGCTACTTGAACTTCTTGAACTTCTTGAACTTCTTGAACCTTCCTGCTACTTGAACTTCTTGAACCTTCCTGCTACTTGAACTTCTTGAACCTTCCTGCAACTTGAACTTCTTGAACATATTGAACTTCTTGAACCTTCCTGCTACTTGAACTTCTTGAACCTTCCTGCTACTTGAACTTCTTGAACTTCTTGAACCTTCCTGCTACTTGAACTTCCTGAACCTTCCTCCTACTTGAACTACTTGAACTTTTTGAACCTTCCTGGTACTTGAACTTCTTGAACTTCTTGAACCTTCCTGCTACTAGAACTTCTTGAAATTCTTGAACCTTCCTGTTCTAGAAGTTCTTGAACTTCTTGAACCTTCCTGCTACATGAACTTCTTGAACCTTCCTGCTACTTGAACTTCTTGAACCTTCCTGCTACTTGAACTTCTTGAACCTTCCTGCTACTTGAACTTCTTGAACCTTCCTGCTACTTGAGCTTCTCGAACTTCTTGAACCTTCCTGCTACTTGAACTTCTTGAACTTCTTGAACCTTCCTGCTACTTGAACTTCTTGAACTTCTTTAACCTTCCTGCTACTTGAACTTGAACCTTCCTGCTACTCGAACTACTTGAACTTCTTGAACCTTCCTGCTACTCGAACTACTCGAACTTCTTGAACCTTCCTGCTACTTGAACTTCTTGAACCTTCCTGCTACTTGAACTTCTTGAACTTCTTGAACCTTCCTGCTACTTGAACTTCTAGAACTTCTTGAACCTTCTTGCTACTTGAACTTCTTGAACCTTTCTGCTACTTGAACTTTTTGAACCTTCCTGCTACTTGAACTTTTTGAACCGTCCTGCTACTTGAACTTCTTGAACTTCTTGAACCTTCCTGCTACTTGAACTTCTCGAACCTTCCTGCTACTTGAATTTCTTGAACCTTCCTGCTACTTGAACTACTTGAACTTCTTGAACCTTCCTTCTACATGAACTTCTTGAACCTTCCTGCCACATAAAGTTCTTGAACTTCTTGAACCTTCCTGCTACTTGAACTTCTTGAACATCTTGAACCTTCCTGCTACTTGAACTTCTTGAACCTTCCTGCTACTTGAACTTCTTGAACCTTCCTGCTACTTGAACTTCTTGAACCTTCCTGCTACTTGAACTTCTTGAACCTTCCTGCTACTTGAACTTCTTGAACATCTTGAACTTTCCTGCTACTTGAACTTCTTGAACCTTCCAGCTACTTGAACTTCTTGAACTTCCTGAACCCTCCTGCTACTTGAACTTCTTGAACTTCTTCAACCTTCCTGCTACTTGAACATCTTGAACTTCTTGAACCTTCCTGTTACCTGAACTTTTTGAACTTCTTGAACTTTCCTGCTACTTGAACTTCTCGAACTTCTTGAACCTCCCTGCTACTTGAACTTTTTGAACTTCCTGAACCTTCCTGCTACTTGAACTTCTTGAACCTTCCTGCTACTAGAACTTCTTGAAATTCTTGAACCTTCCTGTTCTTGAACTTCTTGAACTTCTTTAACCTTCCTGCTACTTGAACTTCTTGAACCTTCCTGCTACTTGAACTTCTTGAACCTTCCTGCTACTTGAACTTCTTGAGCCTTCCTGTTACTTGAACTTCTTGAAATTCTTAAGCCTTCCTGTTCTTGAACTTCTTGAACTTCTTGAACCTTCCTGCTACTTGATTTTCCTGAACCTTCCTGCTACTTGAACTTCTTGAACTTTCCTGCTACTTGAACTTCTTGAACTTCTTGAATCTTCCTGCTACTTGAACTTCTTGAACTTCTTGAACCTTCCTGCTACTTGAACTTCTTGAACCTTCCTGCTGCTTGATCTTCATGAACTTCTTGAACCTTTCTGCTACTTGAACTTCTTGAACTTCTTGAACTTCTTGAACCTTCCTGCTACTTGAACTTCTTGAACCTTCCTGCTACTTGAACTTCTTGAACCTTCCTGCAACTTGAACTTCTTGAACATATTGAACTTCTTGAACCTTCCTGCTACTTGAACTTCTTGAACCTTCCTGCTACTTGAACTTCTTGAACTTCTTGAACCTTCCTGCTACTTGAACTTCCTGAACCTTCCTCCTACTTGAACTACTTGAACTTCTTGAACCTTCCTGGTACTTGAACTTCTTGAACTTCTTGAACCTTCCTGCTACTAGAACTTCTTGAAATTCTTGAACCTTCCTGTTCTAGAAGTTCTTGAACTTCTTGAACCTTCCTGCTACATGAACTTCTTGAACCTTCCTGCTACTTGAACTTCTTGAACCTTCCTGCTACTTGAACTTCTTGAACCTTCCTGCTACTTGAACTTCTTGAACCTTCCTGCTACTTGATTTTCCTGAACCTTCCTGCTACTTGAACTTCTTGAACCTTCCTGCTACTTGAACTTCTTGAACTTCTTGAATCTTCCTGCTACTCGAACTTCTTGAACTTCTTGAACCTTCCTGCTACTTGAACTTCTTGAATTTCTTGAACCTTCCTGCTGCTTGATCTTCTTGAACTTCTTGAACCTTTCTGCCACTTGAACTTCTTGAACTTCTTGAACTTCTTGAACCTTCCTGCTACTTGAACTTCTTGAACCTTCCTGCTACTTGAACTTCTTGCAACTTCCTGCTACTTGAACTTCTGGAACTTCTTGAACCTTCCTGCTACTTGAACTTCTTGAACCTTCCTGCAACTTGAACTTCTTGAACTTATTGAACTTCTTGAACCTTCCTGCTACTTGAACTTCTTGAACCATCCTGCTACTTGAACTTCTTGAACCTTCCTGCTACTTGAACTTCTTGAACTTCTTGAACCTTCCTGCTACTTGAACTTCCTGAACCTTCCTGCTACTTGAACTACTTGAACTTCTTGAACCTTCCTGGTACTTGAACTTCTTGAACTTCTTGAACCTTCCTGCTACTTGAACTTCTTGAACTTTTCGAACCTTCCTGCTACTTGAACTTCTTGAACTTCTTGAACCTTCCTGCTACATGAACTTCTTGAACCTTCCTGCTACTTGAACTTCTTGAACCTTCCTGCTACTTGAACTTCTTGAACCTTCCTGCTACTTGAACTTCTTGAACCTTCCTGCTACTTGAACTTCTTGAACTTCTTGAACCTTTTTGCTACTTGAATTTCTTGAACCTCCCTGCTACTTGAACTTCTTGAACCTTCCTTCTACTTGAACTTCTTGAACCTTCCTGCTACTTGAACTTCTAGAAAATCTTGATCCTTCCTGCAACTTGAACTTCTTGAACCTTCCTGCTACTTGAACTTCTTGAACTTCTTGAACCTTCCTGCTACTCGAACTACTTGAACTTCTTGAACCTTCCTGCTACTTGAACTTCTTGAACCTTCCTGCTACTTGAACTTCTTGAACTTCTTGAACCTTCCTGCTACTTCAACTTCTTGAACCTTCCTGCTACTTGAACTTCTTTAACTTCTTGAATCTTCCTGCAACCTGAACTTCTTGAACTTCTTGAACCTTCCTGCTACTTGAACTTCTTGAACCTTCCTGCTACTTGAACTTCTTGAACCTTCCTGCTACTTGAACTTTTTGAACTTCTTGAACCTTCCTGCTACTTGAACTACTTGAACTTCTTGAACCTTATTGCTACTTGAACTTCTTGAACTTCTTGAACCTTCCTGCTACCTGAACTTCTTGAACTTCTTGAACCTTCCTGCTACTTGAACTTCTTGAACTTTCCTGCTACTTGAACTTCTTGAACCTTCCTGCAACTTGAACTTCTTGAACTTCTTGAACCTTCCTGCTACTTGAACTTCTTGAACCTTCCTGCTACTTGAACTTCTTGAACTTCTTGAACCTTCCTGCTACTTGAACTTCTTGAACTTCTATAACCTTCCTGCTAGTTGAACTTCTTGAACCTTCCTGCTACTCGAGCTACTTGAACTTCTTGAACTTCCTGCTACTTGAACTTCTTGAACCTTCCTGCTACTTGAACTTCTTGAACTTCTTGAACCTTCCTACTACTTGAACTTCTTGAACATCTTGAACCTTCCTGCAACCTGAACTTCTTGAACTTCTTGAACCTTCCTGCTACTTGAACTTCTTGAACCTTCCTGCTACTTGAGCTTCTCGAACTTCTTGAACCTTCCTGCTACTTGAACTTCTTGAACTTCTTGAACCTTCCTGCTACTTGAACTTCTTGAACTTCTTTAACCTTCCTGCTACTTGAACTTGAACCTTCCTGCTACTCGAACTACTTGAACTTCTTGAACCTTCCTGCTACTCGAACTACTCGAACTTCTTGAACCTTCCTGCTACTTGAACTTCTTGAACCTTCCTGCTACTTGAACTTCTTGAACTTCTTGAACCTTCCTGCTACTTGAACTTCTAGAACTTCTTGAACCTTCTTGCTACTTGAACTTCTTGAACCTTTCTGCTACTTGAACTTTTAGAACCTTCCTGCTACTTGAACTTTTTGAACCGTCCTGCTACTTGAACTTCTTGAACTTCTTGAACCTTCCTGCTACTTGAACTTCTCGAACCTTCCTGCTACTTGAATTTCTTGAACCTTCCTGCTACTTGAACTACTTGAACTTCTTGAACCTTCCTTCTACATGAACTTCTTGAACCTTCCTGCCACCCAAAGTTCTTGAACTTCTTGAACCTTCCTGCAACTTGAACTTCTTGAACATCTTGAACCTTCCTGCTACTTGAACTTCTTGAACCTTCCTGCTACTTGAACTTCTTGAACCTTCCTGCTACTTGAACTTCTTGAACCTTCCTGCTACTTGAACTTCTTGAACCTTCCTGCTACTTGAACTTCTTGAACATCTTGAACTTTCCTGCTACTTGAACTTCTTGAACCTTCCAGCTACTTGAACTTCTTGAACTTCTTGAACCCTCCTGCTACTTGAACTTCTTGAACTTCTTCAACCTTCCTGCTACTTGAACATCTTGAACTTCTTGAACCTTCCTGTTACCTGAACTTTTTGAACTTCTTGAACTTTCCTGCTACTTGAACTTCTCGAACTTCTTGAACCTTCCTGCTACTTGAACTTTTTGAACTTCCTGAACCTTCCTGCTACTTGAACTTCTTGAACCTTCCTGCTACTAGAACTTCTTGAAATTCTTGAACCTTCCTGTTCTTGAACTTCTTGAACTTCTTTAACCTTCCTGCTACTTGAACTTCTTGAACCTTCCTGCTACTTGAACTTCTTGAACCTTCCTGCTACTTGAACTTCTTGAGCCTTCCTGCTACTTGAACTTCTTGAAATTCTTAAGCCTTCCTGTTCTTGAACTTCTTGAACTTCTTGAACCTTCCTGCTACTTGATTTTCCTGAACCTTCCTGCTACTTGAACTTCTTGAACCTTCCTGCTACTTGAACTTCTTGAACTTATTGAATCTTCCTGCTACTTGAACTTCTTGAACTTCTTGAACCTTCCTGCTACTTGAACTTCTTGAACCTTCCTGCTGCTTGATCTTCATGAACTTCTTGAACCTTTCTGCTACTTGAACTTCTTGAACTTCTTGAACTTCTTGAACCTTCCTGCTACTTGAACTTCTTGAACCTTCCTGCTACTTGAACTTCTTGAACCTTCCTGCAACTTGAACTTCTTGAACATATTGAACTTCTTGAACCTTCCTGCTACTTGAACTTCTTGAACCTTCCTGCTACTTGAACTTCTTGAACTTCTTGAACCTTCCTGCTACTTGAACTTCCTGAACCTTCCTCCTACTTGAACTACTTGAACTTTTTGAACCTTCCTGGTACTTGAACTTCTTGAACTTCTTGAACCTTCCTGCTACTAGAACTTCTTGAAATTCTTGAACCTTCCTGTTCTAGAAGTTCTTGAACTTCTTGAACCTTCCTGCTACATGAACTTCTTGAACCTTCCTGCTACTTGAACTTCTTGAACCTTCCTGCTACTTGAACTTCTTGAACCTTCCTGCTACTTGAACTTCTTGAACCTTCCTGCTACTTGAGCTTCTCGAACTTCTTGAACCTTCCTGCTACTTGAACTTCTTGAACTTCTTGAACCTTCCTGCTACTTGAACTTCTTGAACTTCTTTAACCTTCCTGCTACTTGAACTTGAACCTTCCTGCTACTCGAACTACTTGAACTTCTTGAACCTTCCTGCTACTCGAACTACTCGAACTTCTTGAACCTTCCTGCTACTTGAACTTCTTGAACCTTCCTGCTACTTGAACTTCTTGAACTTCTTGAACCTTCCTGCTACTTGAACTTCTAGAACTTCTTGAACCTTCTTGCTACTTGAACTTCTTGAACCTTTCTGCTACTTGAACTTTTTGAACCTTCCTGCTGCTTGAACTTTTTGAACCGTCCTGCTACTTGAACTTCTTGAACTTCTTGAACCTTCCTGCTACTTGAACTTCTCGAACCTTCCTGCTACTTGAATTTCTTGAACCTTCCTGCTACTTGAACTACTTGAACTTCTTGAACCTTCCTTCTACATGAACTTCTTGAACCTTCCTGCCACATAAAGTTCTTGAACTTCTTGAACCTTCCTGCTACTTGAACTTCTTGAACATCTTGAACCTTCCTGCTACTTGAACTTCTTGAACCTTCCTGCTACTTGAACTTCTTGAACCTTCCTGCTACTTGAACTTCTTGAACCTTCCTGCTACTTGAACTTCTTGAACCTTCCTGCTACTTGAACTTCTTGAACATCTTGAACTTTCCTGCTACTTGAACTTCTTGAACCTTCCAGCTACTTGAACTTCTTGAACTTCCTGAACCCTCCTGCTACTTGAACTTCTTGAACTTCTTCAACCTTCCTGCTACTTGAACATCTTGAACTTCTTGAACCTTCCTGTTACCTGAACTTTTTGAACTTCTTGAACTTTCCTGCTACTTGAACTTCTCGAACTTCTTGAACCTCCCTGCTACTTGAACTTTTTGAACTTCCTGAACCTTCCTGCTACTTGAACTTCTTGAACCTTCCTGCTACTAGAACTTCTTGAAATTCTTGAACCTTCCTGTTCTTGAACTTCTTGAACTTCTTTAACCTTCCTGCTACTTGAACTTCTTGAACCTTCCTGCTACTTGAACTTCTTGAACCTTCCTGCTACTTGAACTTCTTGAGCCTTCCTGTTACTTGAACTTCTTGAAATTCTTAAGCCTTCCTGTTCTTGAACTTCTTGAACTTCTTGAACCTTCCTGCTACTTGATTTTCCTGAACCTTCCTGCTACTTGAACTTCTTGAACTTTCCTGCTACTTGAACTTCTTGAACTTCTTGAATCTTCCTGCTACTTGAACTTCTTGAACTTCTTGAACCTTCCTGCTACTTGAACTTCTTGAACCTTCCTGCTGCTTGATCTTCATGAACTTCTTGAACCTTTCTGCTACTTGAACTTCTTGAACTTCTTGAACTTCTTGAACCTTCCTGCTACTTGAACTTCTTGAACCTTCCTGCTACTTGAACTTCTTGAACCTTCCTGCAACTTGAACTTCTTGAACATATTGAACTTCTTGAACCTTCCTGCTACTTGAACTTCTTGAACCTTCCTGCTACTTGAACTTCTTGAACTTCTTGAACCTTCCTGCTACTTGAACTTCCTGAACCTTCCTCCTACTTGAACTACTTGAACTTCTTGAACCTTCCTGGTACTTGAACTTCTTGAACTTCTTGAACCTTCCTGCTACTAGAACTTCTTGAAATTCTTGAACCTTCCTGTTCTAGAAGTTCTTGAACTTCTTGAACCTTCCTGCTACATGAACTTCTTGAACCTTCCTGCTACTTGAACTTCTTGAACCTTCCTGCTACTTGAACTTCTTGAACCTTCCTGCTACTTGAACTTCTTGAACCTTCCTGCTACTTGATTTTCCTGAACCTTCCTGCTACTTGAACTTCTTGAACCTTCCTGCTACTTGAACTTCTTGAACTTCTTGAATCTTCCTGCTACTCGAACTTCTTGAACTTCTTGAACCTTCCTGCTACTTGAACTTCTTGAATTTCTTGAACCTTCCTGCTGCTTGATCTTCTTGAACTTCTTGAACCTTTCTGCCACTTGAACTTCTTGAACTTCTTGAACTTCTTGAACCTTCCTGCTACTTGAACTTCTTGAACCTTCCTGCTACTTGAACTTCTTGCAACTTCCTGCTACTTGAACTTCTGGAACTTCTTGAACCTTCCTGCTACTTGAACTTCTTGAACCTTCCTGCAACTTGAACTTCTTGAACTTATTGAACTTCTTGAACCTTCCTGCTACTTGAACTTCTTGAACCATCCTGCTACTTGAACTTCTTGAACCTTCCTGCTACTTGAACTTCTTGAACTTCTTGAACCTTCCTGCTACTTGAACTTCCTGAACCTTCCTGCTACTTGAACTACTTGAACTTCTTGAACCTTCCTGGTACTTGAACTTCTTGAACTTCTTGAACCTTCCTGCTACTTGAACTTCTTGAACTTTTCGAACCTTCCTGCTACTTGAACTTCTTGAACTTCTTGAACCTTCCTGCTACATGAACTTCTTGAACCTTCCTGCTACTTGAACTTCTTGAACCTTCCTGCTACTTGAACTTCTTGAACCTTCCTGCTACCTGAACTTCTTGAACCTTCCTGCTACTTGAACTTCTTGAACTTCTTGAACCTTTTTGCTACTTGAATTTCTTGAACCTCCCTGCTACTTGAACTTCTTGAACCTTCCTTCTACTTGAACTTCTTGAACCTTCCTGCTACTTGAACTTCTAGAAAATCTTGATCCTTCCTGCAACTTGAACTTCTTGAACCTTCCTGCTACTTGAACTTCTTGAACTTCTTGAACCTTCCTGCTACTCGAACTACTTGAACTTCTTGAACCTTCCTGCTACTTGAACTTCTTGAACCTTCCTGCTACTTGAACTTCTTGAACTTCTTGAACCTTCCTGCTACTTCAACTTCTTGAACCTTCCTGCTACTTGAACTTCTTTAACTTCTTGAATCTTCCTGCAACCTGAACTTCTTGAACTTCTTGAACCTTCCTGCTACTTGAACTTCTTGAACCTTCCTGCTACTTGAACTTCTTGAACCTTCCTGCTACTTGAACTTTTTGAACTTCTTGAACCTTCCTGCTACTTGAACTACTTGAACTTCTTGAACCTTATTGCTACTTGAACTTCTTGAACTTCTTGAACCTTCCTGCTACCTGAACTTCTTGAACTTCTTGAACCTTCCTGCTACTTGAACTTCTTGAACTTTCCTGCTACTTGAACTTCTTGAACCTTCCTGCAACTTGAACTTCTTGAACTTCTTGAACCTTCCTGCTACTTGAACTTCTTGAACCTTCCTGCTACTTGAACTTCTTGAACTTCTTGAACCTTCCTGCTACTTGAACTTCTTGAACTTCTATAACCTTCCTGCTAGTTGAACTTCTTGAACCTTCCTGCTACTCGAGCTACTTGAACTTCTTGAACTTCCTGCTACTTGAACTTCTTGAACCTTCCTGCTACTTGAACTTCTTGAACTTCTTGAACCTTCCTACTACTTGAACTTCTTGAACATCTTGAACCTTCCTGCAACCTGAACTTCTTGAACTTCTTGAACCTTCCTGCTACTTGAACTTCTTGAACCTTCCTGCTACTTGAACTTTTTGAATCATGAACCTTCCTGCCACTTGAACTTCTTGAACCTTCCTGCTACTTGAACTTCTTGAACTTCTTGAACCTTCCTGCTACTTGAACTTCTTGAACCATCCTGCTACTTGAACTTCTTGTACCTTCCTGCCACTTGAACTTCTTGAACCTTCCTGCTACTTGAACTTCTTGTACCTTCCTGCTACTTGAACTTCTTGAACCTGCCTGCTACTTGAACTTCTTGAACTTCTTGAACCTTCCTGCTATTTAAACTTCTTGAACTTCTTGAACCTTCCTGCTACTTGAACTTCTTGAACCTTCCTGCTAATTGAACTTCTTGAACCTTCCTGCTACTTGAACTTCTTGAACTTCTTGAACCTTCCTGCTACTTGAACTACTTGAACTTCATGAACCTTCCTGCTACTTGAACTTCTTGAACTTCTTGAACCTTCCTGCTACTTAAACTTCTTGAAACTTCCTGCTACTTGAACTTCTTGAACCTTCCTGCTACCTGAACTTCTAGAGCTTCTTGAACCTTCCTGCTACTTTAACTTCTTGAACCTTCCTGCTACTTGAACTTCTTGAACCTTCCTGCTACTTGAGCTTCTTGAACTTCTTGAACCTTCCTGCTACTTGAACTTTTTGACCTTCATGAACCTTCCTGCGACTTGAACTTCTTGAACCTTCCTGCTACTTGAACTTCTTGAACTTCTTGAACCTTCATGCTACTTGAACTTCTTGAACTTCTTGAACCTTCCTGCAACCTGAACTTCTTGAACTTCTTGAACCTTCCTGCTACTTGAACTTCTTGAACCTTCCTGCTACTTGAACTTTTTGAATCATGAACCTTCCTGCCACTTGAACTTCTTGAACCTTCCTGCTACTTGAACTTCTTGAACCTTCCTGCTACTTGAACTTCTTGTACCTTCCTGCCACTTGAACTTCTTGAACCTTCCTGCTACTTGAACTTCTTGTACCTTCCTGCTACTTGAACTTCTTGATCCTGCCTGCTACTTGAACTTCTTGAACTTCTTGAACCTTCCTGCTATTTGAACTTCTTGAACTTCTTGAACCTTCCTGCTACTTGAACTTCTTGAACCTTCCTGCTAATTGAACTTCTTGAACCTTCCTGCTACTTGAACTTCTTGAACTTCTTGAACCTTCCTGCTACTTGAACTACTTGAACTTCATGAACCTTCCTGCTACTTGAACTTCTTGAACTTCTTGAACCTTCCTGCTACTTAAACTTCTTGAACCTTCCTGCTACTTGAACTTCTTGAACCTTCCTGCTACCTGAACTTCTAGAGCTTCTTGAACCTTCCTGCTACTTTAACTTCTTGAACCTTCCTGCTACTTGAACTTCTTGAACCTTCCTGCTACTTGAGCTTCTCGAACTTCTTGAACCTTCCTGCTACTTGAAATTCTTGAACTTCTTGAACCTTCCTGCTACTTGAACTTCTTGAACTTCTTTAACCTTCCTGCTACTTGAACTTGAACCTTCCTGCTACTCGAACTACTTGAACTTCTTGAACCTTCCTGCTACTCGAACTACTCGAACTTCTTGAACCTTCCTGCTACTTGAACTTCTTGAACCTTCCTGCTACTTGAACTTCTTGAACTTCTTGAACCTTCCTGCTACTTGAACTTCTAGAACTTCTTGAACCTTCTTGCTACTTGAACTTCTTGAACCTTTCTGCTACTTGAACTTTTTGAACCTTCCTGCTACTTGAACTTTTTGAACCGTCCTGCTACTTGAACTTCTTGAACTTCTTGAACCTTCCTGCTACTTGAACTTCTCGAACCTTCCTGCTACTTGAATATCTTGAACCTTCCTGCTACTTGAACTACTTAAACTTCTTGAACCTTCCTTCTACATGAACTTCTTGAACCTTCCTGCCACCCAAAGTTCTTGAACTTCTTGAACCTTCCTGCTACTTGAACTTCTTGAACATCTTGAACCTTCCTGCTACTTGAACTTCTTGAACCTTCCTGCTACTTGAACTTCTTGAACCTTCCTGCTACTTGAACTTCTTGAACCTTCCTGCTACTTGAACTTCTTGAACATCTTGAACTTTCCTGCTACTTGAACTTCTTGAACCTTCCTGCTACTTGAACTTCTTGAACTTCTTGAACCCTCCTGCTACTTGAACTTCTTGAACTTCTTCAACCTTCCTGCTACTTGAACATCTTGAACTTCTTGAACCTTCCTGTTACCTGAACTTTTTGAACTTCTTGAACTTTCCTGCTACTTGAACTTCTGGAACTTCTTGAACCTTCCTGCTACTTGAACTTTTTGAACTTCCTGAACCTTCCTGCTACTTGAACTTCTTGAACCTTCCTGCTACTAGAACTTCTTGAAATTCTTGAACCTTCCTGTTCTTGAACTTCTTGAACTTCTTTAACCTTCCTGCTACTTGAACTTCTTGAACCTTCCTGCTACTTGAACTTCTTGAACCTTCCTGCTACTTGAACTTCTTGAGCCTTCCTGCTACTTGAACTTCTTGAAATTCTTAAGCCTTCCTGTTCTTGAACTTCTTGAACTTCTTGAACCTTCCTGCTACTTGATTTTCCTGAACCTTCCTGCTACTTGAACTTCTTGAACCTTCCTGCTACTTGAACTTCTTGAACTTCTTGAATCTTCCTGCTACTTGAACTTCTTGAACTTCTTGAACCTTCCTGCTACTTGAACTTCTTGAACCTTCCTGCTGCTTGATCTTCATGAACTTCTTGAACCTTTCTGCTACTTGAACTTCTTGAACTTCTTGAACTTCTTGAACCTTCCTGCTACTTGAACTTCTTGAACCTTCCTGCTACTTGAACTTCTTGAACCTTCCTGCAACTTGAACTTCTTGAACATATTGAACTTCTTGAACCTTCCTGCTACTTGAACTTCTTGAACCTTCCTGCTACTTGAACTTCTTGAACTTCTTGAACCTTCCTGCTACTTGAACTTCCTGAACCTTCCTCCTACTTGAACTACTTGAACTTCTTGAACCTTCCTGGTACTTGAACTTCTTGAACTTCTTGAACCTTCCTGCTACTTGAACTTCTTGAACTTTTCGAACCTTCCTGCTACTTGAACTTCTTGAACTTCTTGAACCTTCCTGCTACTTGAACTTCTTGAACCTTCCTGCTACTTGAACTTCTTGAACCTTCCTGCTACTTGAACTTCTTGAACCTTCCTGCTACTTGAACTTCTTGAACCTTCCTGCTACGTGAACTTCTTGAACCTTCCTGCTACTTGAACTTCTTGAACCTTCCTGCTACGTGGTTTCTTGAACTTCTTGAACCTTTTTGCTACTTGAATTTCTTGAACCTTCCTGCTACTTGAACTTCTTGAACCTTCCTTCTACTTGAACTTCTTGAACCTTCCTGCTACTTTAACTTCTTGAACTTCTTGATCCTTCCTGCAACTTGAACTTCTTGAACCTTCCTGCTACTTGAACTTCTTGAACTTCTTGAACCTTCCTTCTACTTGAACTTCTTGAACCTTCCTGCTACTTGAACTTCTTGAACCTTCCTGCTACTCGAACTACTTGAACTTCTTGAACCTTCCTGCTACTTGAACTTCTTGAACCTTCCTGCTACTTGAACTTCTTGAACTTCTTGAACCTTCCTGCTACTTGAACTTCTTGAACCTTCCTGCTACTTGAACTTCTTTAACTTCTTGAATCTTCCTGCAACTTAAACTTCTTGAACTTCTTGAACCTTCCTGCTACTTGAACTTCTTGAACCTTCGTGCTACTTGAACTTTTTGAATCTTGAACCTTCCTGCCACTTGAACTTCTTGAATCTTCCTGCTACTTGAACTTCTTGAACTTCTTGAACCTTTCTTCTACTTGAACTTCTCGAACCTTCCTGCTACTTGAACTTTTTGAACTTCTTGAACCTTCCTGCTACTTGAACTACTTGAACTTCTTGAACCTTATTGCTACTTGAACTTCTTGAACCTTCCTGCTACCTGAACTTCTTGAACTTCTTGAACCTTCCTGCTACTTGAGTTTCTTGAACCTTTCTACTACTTTCACTTCTTGAACCTTCCTGCAACTTGAACTTCTTGAACTTCTTGAACCTTCCTGCTACTTGAACTTCTTGAACCTTCCTGCTACTTGAACTTCTTGAACTTCTTGAACCTTCCTGCTACTTGAACTTCTTGAACATTCCTGCTATTTGAACTTCTTGAACTTCTTGAACCTTCCTGCTACTTGAATTTCCTGAACCTTCCTCCTACTTGAACTACTTGAACTTCTTGAACCTTCCTGGTACTTGAACTTCTTGAGCTTCTTGAACCTTCCTGCTACTTGAACTTCTTGAACTTTTCGAACCTTCCTGCTACTTGAACTTCTTGAACTTCTTGAACCTTCCTGCTACTTGAACTTCTTGAACCTTCCTGCTACTTGAACTTCTTGAACCTTCCTGCTACTTGAACTTCTTGAACCTTCCTGCTACTTGAACTTCTTGAACCTTCCTGCTACTTGAAATTCTTGAACCTTCCTGCTACTTGAACTTCTTGAACTTCTTGAACCTTTTTGCTACTTGAATTTCTTGAACCTTCCTGCTACTTGAACTTCTTGGACCTTCCTTCTACTTGAACTTCTTGAACCTTCCTGCTACTTGAACTTCTTGAACTTCTTGATCCTTCCTGCAACTTGAACTTCTTGAACCTTCCTGCTACTTGAACTTCTTGAACTTCTTGAACCTTCCTTCTACTTGAACTTCTTGAACCTTCCTGCTACTTGAACTTGAACCTTCCTGCTACTCGAACTACTTGAACTTCTTGAACCTTCCTGCTACTCGAACTACTCGAACTTCTTGAACCTTCCTGCTACTTGAACTTCTTGAACCTTCCTGCTACTTGAACTTCTTGAACTTCTTGAACCTTCCTGCTACTTGAACTTCTTGAACTTCTTGAACCTTCTTGCTACTTGAACTTCTTGAACCTTTCTGCTACTTGAACTTTTTGAACCTTCCTGCTACTTGAACTTTTTGAACCGTCCTGCTACTTGATCTTCTTGAACTTCTTGAACCTTCCTGCTACTTGAACTTCTCGAACCTTCCTGCTACTTGAATTTCTTGAACCTTCCTGCTACTTGAACTACTTGAACTTCTTGAACCTTCCTTCTACATGAACTTCTTGAACCTTCCTGCCACCCAAAGTTCTTGAACTTCTTGAACCTTCCTGCTACTTGAACTTCTTGAACATCTTGAACCTTCCTGCTACTTGAACTTCTTGAACCTTCCTGCTACTCGAACTTCTTGAACCTTCCTGCTACTTGAACTTCTTGAACCATCCTGCTACTTGAACTTCTTGAACCTTTCTGCTACTTGAACTTCTTGAACATCTTGAACTTTCCTGCTACTTGAACTTCTTGAACCTTCCTGCTACTTGAACTTCTTGAACTTCTTGAACCCTCCTGCTACTTGAACTTCTTGAACTTCTTCAACCTTCCTGCTACTTGAACATCTTGAACTTCTTGAACCTTCCTGTTACCTGAACTTTTTGAACTTCTTGAACTTTCCTGCTACTTGAACTTCTCGAACTTCTTGAACCTTCCTGCTACTTGAACTTTTTGAACTTCCTGAACCTTCCTGCTACTTGAACTTCTTGAACCTTCCTGCTACTAGAACTTCTTGAAATTCTTGAACCTTCCTGTTCTTGAACTTCTTGAACTTCTTTAACCTTCCTGCTACTTGAACTTCTTGAACCTTCCTGCTACTTGAACTTCTTGAACCTTCCTGCTACTTGAACTTCATGAGCCTTCCTGCTACTTGAACTTCTTGAAATTCTTAAGCCTTCCTGTTCTTGGACTTCTTGAACTTCTTGAACCTTCCTGCTACTTGATTTTCCTGAACCTTCCTGCTACTTGAACTTTTTGAACCTTCCTGCTACTTGAACTTCTTGAACTTCTTGAATCTTCCTGCTACTTGAACTTCTTGAACTTCTTGATTCTTCCTGCTACTTGAACTTCTTGAACCTTCCTGCTGCTTGATCTTCATGAACTTCTTGAACCTCTCTGCTACTTGAACTTCTTGAACTTCTTGAACTTCTTGAACCTTCCTGCTACTTGAACTTCTTGAACCTTCCTGCTACTTGAACTTCTTGAACCTTCCTGCAACTTGAACTTCTTGAACATATTGAACTTCTTGAACCTTCCTGCTACTTGAACTTCTTGAACCTTCCTGCTACTTGAACTTCTTGAACTTCTTGAACCTTCCTGCTACTTGAACTTCCTGAACCTTCCTCCTACTTGAACTACTTGAACTTCTTGAACCTTCCTGGTACTTGAACTTCTTGAACTTCTTGAACCTTCCTGCTACTTGAACTTCTTGAACTTTTCGAACCTTCCTGCTACTTGAACTTCTTGAACTTCTTGAACTTTCCTGCTACTTGAACTTCTTGAACCTTCCTGCTACTTGAACTTTTTGAACCTTCCTGCTACTTGAACTTCTTGAACCTTCCTGCTACTTGAACTTCTTGAACCTTCCTGCTACGTGAACTTCTTGAACCTTCCTGCTACTTGAACTTCTTGAACCTTCCTGCTACGTGGTTTCTTGAACTTCTTGAACCTTTTTGCTACTTTAATTTCTTGAACTTTCCTGCTACTTGAACTTCTTGAACCTTCCTTATACTTGAACTTCTTGAACCTTCCTGCTACTTTAACTTCTTGAACTTCTTGATCCTTCCTGCAACTTGAACCTCTTGAACCTTCCTGCTACTTGAACTTCTTGAACTTCTTGAACCTTCCTTCTACTTGAACTTCTTGAACCTTCCTGCTACTTGAACTTCTTGAACCTTCCTGCTACTCGAACTACTTGAACTTCTTGAACCTTCCTGCTACTTGAACTTCTTGAACCTTCCTGCTACTTGAACTTCTTGAACCTTCCTGCTACTTGAACTTCTTTAACTTCTTGAATCTTCCTGCAACTTAAACTTCTTGAACTTCTTGAACCTTCCTGCTACTTGAACTTCTTGAACCTTCGTGCTACTTGAACTTTTTGAATCTTGAACCTTCCTGCCACTTGAACTTCTTGAATCTTCCTGCTACTTGAACTTCTTGAACTTCTTGAACCTTTCTTCTACTTGAACTTCTCGAACCTTCCTGCTACTTGAACTTTTTGAACTTCTTGAACCTTCCTGCTACTTGAACTACTTGAACTTCTTGAACCTTATTGCTACTTGAACTTCGCGAACCTTCCTGCTACCTGAACTTCTTGAACTTCTTGAACCTTCCTGCTACTTGAGTTTCTTGAACCTTCCTACTACTTTAACTTCTTGAACCTTCCTGCAACTTGAACTTCTTGAACTTCTTGAACCTTCCTGCTACTTGAACTTCTTGAACCTTCCTGCTACTTGAACTTCTTGAACTTCTTGAACCTTCCTGCTACTTGAACTTCTTGAACATTCCTGCTATTTGAACTTCTTGAACTTCTTGAACCTTCCTGCTACTTGAATTTCCTGAACCTTCCTCCTACTTGAACTACTTGAACTTCTTGAACCTTCCTGGTACTTGAACTTCTTGAGCTTCTTGAACCTTCCTGCTACTTGAACTTCTTGAACTTTTCGAACCTTCCTGCTACTTGAACTTCTTGAACTTCTTGAACCTTCCTGCTACTTGAACTTCTTGAACCTTCCTGCTACTTGAACTTCTTGAACCTTCCTGCTACTTGAACTTCTTGAACCTTCCTGCTACTTGAAATTCTTGAACCTTCCTGCTACTTGAACTTCTTGAACTTCTTGAACCTTTTTGCTACTTGAATTTCTTGAACCTTCCTGCTACTTGAACTTCTTGAACCTTCCTTCTACTTGAACTTCTTGAACCTTCCTGCTACTTGAACTTCTTGAACTTCTTGATCCTTCCTGCAACTTGAACTTCTTGAACCTTCCTGCTACTTGAACTTCTTGAACTTCTTGAACCTTCCTTCTACTTGAACTTCTTGAACCTTCCTGCTACTTGAACTTCTTGAACCTTCCTGCTACTCGAACTACTTGAACTTCTTGACCCTTCCTGCTACTTGAACTTTTTGAACCTTCCTGCTACTTGAACTTCTTGAACTTCTTGAACCTTCCTGCTACTTGAACTTCTTGAACCTTCCTGCTACTTGAACTTCTTTAACTTCTTGAATCTTCCTGCAACTTAAACTTCTTGAACTTCTTGAACCTTCCTGCTACTTGAACTTCTTGAACCTTCGTGCTACTTGAACTTTTTGAATCTTGAACCTTACTGCCACTTGAACTTCTTGAACCTTCCTGCTACTTGAACTTCTTGAACTTCTTGAACCTTTCTTCTACTTGAACTTCTCGAACCTTCCTGCTACTTGAACTTCTTGAACTTCTTGAACCTTCCTGCTACTTGAACTACTTGAACTTCTTGAACCTTATTGCTACTTGAACTTCTTGAACTTCTTGAACCTTCCTGCTACCTGAACTTCTTGAACTTCTTGAACCTTCCTGCTACTTGAACTTCTTGAACCTTCCTACTACTTGAACTTCTTGAACCTTCCTGCAACTTGAACTTCTTGAACTTCTTGAACCCTCCTGCTACTTGAACTTCTTGAACCTTCCTGCTACTTGAAATTCTTGAACTTCTTGAACCTTCCTGCTACTTGAACTTCTTGAACTTCTATAACCTTCCTGCTACTTGAACTTCTTGAACCTTCCTGCTACTCGAGCTGCTTGAACTTCTTGAACTTCCTGCTATTTGAACTTCTTCAACCTTCCTGCTACTTGAACTTCTTGATCTTCTTGAACCTTCCTGCTACTTGAACTTCTTGAACTTCTTGAACCTTCCTGCAACCTGAACTTCTTGAACTTCTTGAACCTTCCTGCTACTTGAACTTCTTGAACCTTCCTGCTACTTGAACTTTTTGAATCATGAACCTTCCTGCCACTTGAACTTCTTGAACCTTCCTGCTACTTGAACTTCTTGAACTTCTTGAACCTTCCTGCTACTTGAACTTCTTGTACCTTCCTGCAACTTGAACTTCTTGTACCTTCCTGCCACTTGAACTTCTTGAACCTTCCTGCTACTTGAACTTCTTGTACCTTCCTGCTACTTGAACTTCTTGAACCTGCCTGCTACTTGAACTTCTTGAACTTCTTGAACCTTCCTGCTATTTGAACTTCTTGAACTTCTTGAACCTTCCTGCTACTTGAACTTCTTGAACCTTCCGCATAATTGAACTTCTTGAACCTTCCTGCTACTTGAACTTCTTGAACTTCTTGAACCTTCCTGCTACTTGAACTACTTGAACTTCTTGAACCTTCCTGCTACTTGAACTTCTTGAACTTCTTGAACCTTCCTGCTACTTAAACTTCTTGAACCTTCCTGCTACTTGAACTTCTTGAACCTTCCTGCTACCTGAACTTCTACAACTTCTTGAACCTTCCTGCTACTTTAACTTCTTGAACCTTCCTGCTACTTGAACTTCTTGAACCTTCCTGCTACTTGAGCTTCTTGAACTTCTTGAACCTTCCTGCTACTTGAACTTTTTGAACTTTTCGAACCTTCCTGCTACTTGAACTTCTTGAAATTCTTGAACCTTCCTGCTACTTGAACTTCTTGAACCTTCCTGCTACTTGAACTTCTTGAACCTTCCTGCTACTTGAACTTCTTGAACCTTCCTGCTACTTGAACTTCTTGAACCTTCCTGCTACGTGAACTTCTTGAACCTTCCTGCTACTTGAACTTCTTGAACCTTCCTGCTACGTGGTTTCTTGAACTTCTTGAACCTTTTTGCTACTTGAATTTCTTGAACCTTCCTGCTACTTGAACTTCTTGAACCTTCCTTCTACTTGAACTTCTTGAACCTTCCTGCTACTTTAACTTCTTGAACTTCTTGATCCTTCCTGCAACTTGAACTTCTTGAACCTTCCTGCTACTTGAACTTCTTGAACTTCTTGAACCTTCCTTCTACTTGAACTTCTTGAACCTTCCTGCTACTTGAACTTCTTGAACCTTCCTGCTACTCGAACTACTTGAACTTCTTGAACCTTCCTGCTACTTGAACTTCTTGAACCTTCCTGCTACTTGAACTTCTTGAACTTCTTGAACCTTCCTGCTACTTGAACTTCTTGAACCTTCCTGCTACTTGAACTTCTTTAACTTCTTGAATCTTCCTGCAACTTAAACTTCTTGAACTTCTTGAACCTTCCTGCTACTTGAACTTCTTGAACCTTCGTGCTACTTGAACTTTTTGAATCTTGAACCTTCCTGCCACTTGAACTTCTTGAATCTTCCTGCTACTTGAACTTCTTGAACTTCTTGAACCTTTCTTCTACTTGAACTTCTCGAACCTTCCTGCTACTTGAACTTTTTGAACTTCTTGAACCTTCCTGCTACTTGAACTACTTGAACTTCTTGAACCTTATTGCTACTTGAACTTCTTGAACCTTCCTGCTACCTGAACTTCTTGAACTTCTTGAACCTTCCTGCTACTTGAGTTTCTTGAACCTTCCTACTACTTTAACTTCTTGAACCTTCCTGCAACTTGAACTTCTTGAACTTCTTGAACCTTCCTGCTACTTGAACTTCTTGAACCTTCCTGCTACTTGAACTTCTTGAACTTCTTGAACCTTCCTGCTACTTGAACTTCTTGAACATTCCTGCTATTTGAACTTCTTGAACTTCTTGAACCTTCCTGCTACTTGAATTTCCTGAACCTTCCTCCTACTTGAACTACTTGAACTTCTTGAACCTTCCTGGTACTTGAACTTCTTGAGCTTCTTGAACCTTCCTGCTACTTGAACTTCTTGAACTTTTCGAACCTTCCTGCTACTTGAACTTCTTGAACTTCTTGAACCTTCCTGCTACTTGAACTTCTTGAACCTTCCTGCTACTTGAACTTCTTGAACCTTCCTGCTACTTGAACTTCTTGAACCTTCCTGCTACTTGAAATTCTTGAACCTTCCTGCTACTTGAACTTCTTGAACTTCTTGAACCTTTTTGCTACTTGAATTTCTTGAACCTTCCTGCTACTTGAACTTCTTGAACCTTCCTTCTACTTGAACTTCTTGAACCTTCCTGCTACTTGAACTTCTTGAACTTCTTGATCCTTCCTGCAACTTGAACTTCTTGAACCTTCCTGCTACTTGAACTTTTTGAACTTCTTGAACCTTCCTGCTACTTGAACTACTTGAACTTCTTGAACCTTATTGCTACTTGAACTTCTTGAACCTTCCTGCTACCTGAACTTCTTGAACTTCTTGAACCTTCCTGCTACTTGAGTTTCTTGAACCTTCCTACTACTTTAACTTCTTGAACCTTCCTGCAACTTGAACTTCTTGAACTTCTTGAACCTTCCTGCTACTTGAACTTCTTGAACCTTCCTGCTACTTGAACTTCTTGAACTTCTTGAACCTTCCTGCTACTTGAACTTCTTGAACATTCCTGCTATTTGAACTTCTTGAACTTCTTGAACCTTCCTGCTACTTGAATTTCCTGAACCTTCCTCCTACTTGAACTACTTGAACTTCTTGAACCTTCCTGGTACTTGAACTTCTTGAGCTTCTTGAACCTTCCTGCTACTTGAACTTCTTGAACTTTTCGAACCTTCCTGCTACTTGAACTTCTTGAACTTCTTGAACCTTCCTGCTACTTGAACTTCTTGAACCTTCCTGCTACTTGAACTTCTTGAACCTTCCTGCTACTTGAACTTCTTGAACCTTCCTGCTACTTGAAATTCTTGAACCTTCCTGCTACTTGAACTTCTTGAACTTCTTGAACCTTTTTGCTACTTGAATTTCTTGAACCTTCCTGCTACTTGAACTTCTTGAACCTTCCTTCTACTTGAACTTCTTGAACCTTCCTGCTACTTGAACTTCTTGAACTTCTTGATCCTTCCTGCAACTTGACCTTCTTGAACCTTCCTGCTACTTGAACTTCTTGAACTTCTTGAACCTTCCTTCTACTTGAACTTCTTGAACCTTCCTGCTACTTGAACTTGAACCTTCCTGCTACTCGAACTACTTGAACTTCTTGAACCTTCCTGCTACTCGAACTACTCGAACTTCTTGAACCTTCCTGCTACTTGAACTTCTTGAACCTTCCTGCTACTTGAACTTCTTGAACTTCTTGAACCTTCCTGCTACTTGAACTTCTAGAACTTCTTGAACCTTCTTGCTACTTGAACTTCTTGAACCTTTCTGCTACTTGAACTTTTTGAACCTTCCTGCTACTTGAACTTTTTGAACCGTCCTGCTACTTGAACTTCTTGAACTTCTTGAACCTTTCTGCTACTTGAACTTCTCGAACCTTCCTGCTACTTGAATTTCTTGAACCTTCCTGCTACTTGAACTAATTGAACTTCTTGAACCTTCCTTCTACATGAACTTCTTGAACCTTCCTGCCACCCAAAGTTCTTGAACTTCTTGAACCTCCCTGCTACTTGAACTTCTTGAACATCTTGAACCTTCCTGCTACTTGAACTTCTTGAACCTTCCTGCTACTTGAACTTCTTGAACCTTCCTGCTACTTGAACTTCTTGAACCTTCCTGCTACTTGAACTTCTTGAACATCTTGAACTTTCCTGCTACTTGAACTTCTTGAACCTTCCTGCTACTTGAACTTCTTGAACTTCTTGAACCCTCCTGCTACTTGAACTTCTTGAACTTCTTCAACCTTCCTGCTACTTGAACATCTTGAACTTCTTGAACCTTCCTGTTACCTGAACTTTTTGAACTTCTTGAACTTTCCTGCTACTTGAACTTCTCGAACTTCTTGAACCTTCCTGCTACTTGAACTTTTTGAACTTCCTGAACCTTCCTGCTACTTGAACTTCTTGAACCTTCCTGCTACTAGAACTTCTTGAAATTCTTGAACCTTCCTGTTCTTGAACTTCTTGAACTTCTTTAACCTTCCTGCTACTTGAACTTCTTGAACCTTCCTGCTACTTGAACTTCTTGAACCTTCCTGCTACTTGAACTTCTTGAGCCTTCCTGCTACTTGAACTTCTTGAACATCTTGAACTTTCCTGCTACTTGAACTTCTTGAACCTTCCTGCTACTTGAACTTCTTGAACTTCTTGAACCCTCCTGCTACTTGAACTTCTTGAACTTCATCAGCCTTCCTGCTACTTGAGCATCTTGAACTTCTTGAACCTTCCTGTTACTTGAACTTTTTGAACTTCTTGAACTTTCCTGCTACTTGAACTTCTTGAACTTCTTGAACCTTCCTGCTACTTGAACTTCTTTAACCTTCCTGCTACTTGAACTTCTTGAACCTTCCTGCTACTTGAACTTCTTGAACCTTCCTGCTACTTGAACTTCTTGAACCTTCCTGCTACTTGATTTTCCTGAACCTTCCTGCTACTTGAACTTCTTGATCCTTCCTGCTACTTGAACTTCTTGAACTTCTTGAATCTTCCTGCTACTTGAACTTCTTGAACTTCTTGAACCTTCCTGCTACTTGAACTTCTTGATTTTCTTGAACCTTCCTGCTGCTTGATCTTCTTGAACTTCTTGAACCTTTCTGCTACTTGAACTTCTTGAACTTCTTGAACTTCTTGAACCTTCCTGCTACTTGAACTTCTTGAACCTTCCTGCTACTTGAACTTCTTGCAACTTCCTGCTACTTGAACTTCTGGAACTTCTTGAACCTTCCTGCTACTTGAACTTCTTGAACCTTCCTGCAGCTTGAACTTCTTGAACTTATTGAACTTCTTGAACCTTCCTGCTACTTGAACTTCTTGAACCATCCTGCTACTTGAACTTCTTGAACCTTCCTGCTACTTGAACTTCTTGAACTTCTTGAACCTTCCTGCTACTTGAACTTCCTGAACCTTCCTGCTACTTGAACTACTTAAACTTCTTGAACCTTCCTGCTACTTGAACTTCTTGAAATTCTTGAACCTTCCTGCTACTTGAACTTCTTGAACCTTCCTGCTACTTGAACTACTTGAACCTTCCTGCTACCTGAACTTCTTGAACTTCTTGAACGTTCCTGCTACTTGAACTTCTTCAAACTTCCTGCTACTTGAACTATTTGAACTTCTTGAACCTTCCTGCTACCTGAACTACTTGAACTTCTTGAACCTTCCTTCTACTTGAACTTCTTGAACCTTCCTGCCACCCAAACTTCTTGAACTTCGTGAACCTTCCTGCTAATTGAACTTCTTGAACCTTCCTGCTACTTGAACTTCTTGAACTTCTCAAACCTTCCTGCTACTTGAATTTGTTGTACTTCTTTCCCCTTCCTGCTACTTGAACTTCTTGAACCTTCCTGCTACTTGAACTTTTTGAACCTTCCTGCTACTTGAATTTCTTGACCCTTCCTGCTACTTGAACTACTTGAACTTCTTGAACCTTCCTTCTACATGAACTTCTTGAACCTTCCTGCCACCCAAAGTTCTTGAACTTCTTGAACCTTCCTGCCACCCAAACTTCTTGAACTTCTTGAACCTTCCTGCTACTTGAACTTCTTGAACCTTCCTGCTACTTGAACTTCTTGAACCTTCCTGCTACTTGAACTTCTTGAACATCTTGAACCTTCCTGCTATTTGAACTTCTTGAACCTTCCTGCTACTTGAACTTCTTGAACCTTCCTGCTACTTGAACTTCTTGAACATCTTGAACTTTCAATTGCCATGACAAGCTCAACAGCGGATTTAACAGAAACACAAGCCAACGCTGAAAATCTTCTGAGAAATCTGAAATTGTGGTATGACCATAATGGCCTCAAACTTAACGCAAGTAAAACGCAATGCATTATTTTTGGATCACAGAATGCGACTGAAAATTTACCACCATTCAAACTAACATTTGGAGACGATACAATTAAACCAGTCGATAAGGTTAAAAATCTGGGTGTTTGGTTTGACAAAAATATGACTTTCAATTCACACGTCGAAACAATGTGCAACAAAATTAACGGAACCTTAATGTTCTTTCATCGTATAAAGAACACACTTGACGAAAAATCTAGATTGTTAGTGATTCAGTCTTTAGTTTTATCGCGTCTGGACTACTGCAGTCTTGTGTGGGGAGACTTACCTAAATGTCGTCAGGAAGAGTTGCAAAAATGTGTAAACTTCGCCGCCAAAGTGGTATGCAAAGGAAATTTCAATAAATACGATCATGTCACCCCTCTTTTAAAAAAACTCGACTGGATCCCAATACCGAACAGATTCATGATCCAGAAAGCTCGACGAGTATTCTCCTCTCTGTACCTCCCCCAAAGTAATGCAGAGGTGGTAAAATTTTTTCCATCTAATATCCCAAACGAAAGACCAAACCGGAGGAACGATGTTTTAGTCAGTTACCGCTCATCTAACGTGGGACAAAAAGCTCTCTCAGTTTCTGGAGCTTTTTTGTGGAACAAGCTTCCCCAGCATATCAAAAACTCTAAAACTGGAAAAGAATTTAGAGTAAATGTGTCACGTCATTTTGCATCCCTGTCATAGGGCCTGCAGCATCTCGGTGTGAACTTCCCATCTATCAGAAATTTTAATTTTTCCTGAAATTTCTGTTAGAAATTTAGAAACTATTTCATTTTACGTTTGCTAAGCGATTCGCATATTCATCTTACTTATTTCTGTCGACAACAATGAGCACCACAGCCGTCAGTTCAGTGCAGCAGAACGGACGTTCTTTCCATAATTAGGAGTATTTCCTCATATTGATTTTGTTATTTCTTTCTCTTTTCTGTATTAATATTTAACGTCCGTATGACAAATATACCATGAAATACATTTTGAGTGTACACCAATAAACAAGTTTATAGATGTGAGGGTTGTGCAAAGTTTATAATGAATTAAATTTTTGGCTAACGTTGTCTCGCTATTTCAAAATCATTCTCGAAGATGTTTTCAATCGATTTTCGGCTGAGCTGGGGGGAAAGGGGTAATTTAAGCATTGCATTTAGTCTTTTTATTTTTATTTTTTTTCCGTGCGTTCAGCGCACACTAGCACCGAACTTTCAAATCGGAAAAAACTCTAAATTTCTGTAATCAAAATTATTTTTTGGATCAAGGCCTAATCTTCCTATATGTGCCAATTTTGTGAATATTCTCCACTCAGATGTGATATCCGGCCACAATGTTACTCCATTTTATCCCACGTACAAATGTCCGTATAATGCTGAAGAGTTGTGTTGCTTCTTGACTATAACTTGATTTTTCTTAAAAATTTCTGTGAAGAAATTAAAAAACAGCTCATTTTTATGCTTTTCGAAGTCTTCTCTTCCTTTTAGTTATCTTTTGCAAAAAATTACTTAGGATTACAGTGAGCTCAGCTGTCATTTTCTGTGTAGTAGATGGTAGGTTGCTTCTTTCTTTTATCTTATATATGTATTTTTTTTTTCTAATATTTTATTTTCAATAAGTATATATATATTAATATGTGTGTGTACGTGTGTAGGTATATATATGTATCTACATAAATAGATATACATGTTTCTATTTCATTTCTTTACGCAAGAACCATTCGGTTAATAAATTTTATTGCAATAGCGAAATGATTCAAAAATAGATCTAGCACTTCCCCAGAGGGCGTTTCTGTGAATCGGATTAATGTCATATATAATTAATGAAATGAAGTGCAGTTTGAGCATATGAATCGTAGTAAAATTATCTTTCTGTCCGTATGTTGTACAAGCTATGAATTTTGATATTGAATATATGTTTGTTTACCCATTTCTACCAATATTTTTTAGATATTTGTCAATCATGAGTGGTAACCGGCTTACACTGTATCTCTATTTTATCCCATGCACCCATGTCCGCATGATGTGGTGAATATCGAGAAGATATGAAATATGTTTTTGGTGGTGATAGGGCTTTGCATATTTTTAGGGCATATTTTTCATTTCTCATTCAACTACCCTTGACAGAGATAGACTATTGGCACGCCACGTGTGGTTTGTCTATTAGTACGCCTCGTATATTTTGTCTATTAATATGCCTCGTATGGTCTATCTATTTTGTACACCTCTGATAGCTTGTCTATTAGTACACCTCGTATAGTTTGCCTATTATTATCATGCCTCGTATGGCTTATCTATTTGTACACCTCGGATGGTTTGTAAATTAGTACTCCTAGTATAGAACTTTTGTTAGACTACTAGCACACCACAAATGGTTTGTCTATTAGAACGCCTCGTATATTTTGTCAATTAATATGCCTCGTATGGTCTATCTACTTGTACACCTCTGACAGTTTGTCTATTAGTAAACCTCGTATAGTTTGTCTATTATTATGCCTCGTATGGCTCATCTACTTGTACACCTCGGATGGTTTGTCAATTAGTACTCCTCGTATGGAACATTTGTTTTAGGATGCCCTATATTTAAGAAACTTTTAAAAGCCAATATGTTGGCATGTATCTCATGTGAAAATTTGGAAATAAACGTTTTTTCTTTTCTTTCTTTTCTTTCCTGCTACTTGAACTTCTTGAACCTTCCTGCTACTTGAACTTCTTGAACTTCTTGAACCCTCCTGCTACTTGAACTTCTTGAACTTCATCAACCTTCCTGCTACTTGAACATTTTGAACTTCTTGAACCTTCCTGTTACTTGAACTTTTTGAACTTCTTGAACTTTCCTGCTACTTGAACTTCTTGAACTTCTTGAACCTTCCTGCTACTTGAACTTTTTGAACTTCCTGAACCTTCCTGCTACTTGAACTTCTTGAACCTTCCTGCTACTAGAACTTCTTGAAATTCTTGAACCTTCCTGTTCTAGAAGTTCTTGAACTTCTTGAACCTTCCTGCTACTTGAACTTCTTGAACCTTCCTGCTACTTGAACTTCTTGAACCTTCCTGCTACTTGAACTTCTTGAACCTTCCTGCTACTTGAACTTCTTGAACCTTCCTGCTACTTGATTTTCCTGAACCTTCCTGCTACTTGAACTTCTTGAACCTTCCTGCTACTTGAACTTCTTGAACTTCTTGAATCTTCCTGCTACTTGAACTTCTTGAACTTCTTGAACCTTCCTGCTACTTGAACTTCTTGAATTTCTTGAACCTTCCTGCTGCTTGATCTTCTTGAACTTCTTGAACCTTTCTGCTACTTGAACTTCTTGAACTTCTTGAACTTCTTGAACCTTCCTGCTACTTGAACTTCTTGAACCTTCCTGCTACTTGAACTTCTTGCAACTTCCTGCTACTTGAACTTCTGGAACTTCTTGAACCTTCCTGCTACTTGAACTTCTTGAACCTTCCTGCAACTTGAACTTCTTGAACTTATTGAACTTCTTGAACCTTCCTGCTACTTGAACTTCTTGAACCATCCTGCTACTTGAACTTCTTGAACCTTCCTGCTACTTGAACTTCTTGAACTTCTTGAACCTTCCTGCTACTTGAACTTCCTGAACCTTCCTGCTACTTGAACTACTTGAACTTCTTGAACCTTCCTGGTACTTGAACTTCTTGAACTTCTTGAACCTTCCTGCTACTTGAACTTCTTGAACTTTTCGAACCTTCCTGCTACTTGAACTTCTTGAACTTCTTGAACCTTCCTGCTACTTGAACTTCTTGAACCTTCCTGCTACTTGAACTTCTTGAACCTTCCTGCTACTTGAACTTCTTGAACCTTTCTGCTACTTGAACTTCTTGAACCTTCCTGCTACTTGAACTTCTTGAACTTCTTGAACCTTTTTGCTACTTGAATTTCTTGAACCTCCCTGCTACTTGAACTTCTTGAACCTTCCTTCTACTTGAACTTCTTGAACCTTCCTGCTACTTGAACTTCTAGAAAATCTTGATCCTTCCTGCAACTTGAACTTCTTGAACCTTCCTGCTACTTGAACTTCTTGAACTTCTTGAACCTTCCTGCTACTCGAACTACTTGAACTTCTTGAACCTTCCTGCTACTTGAACTTCTTGAACCTTCCTGCTACTTGAACTTCTTGAACTTCTTGAACCTTCCTGCTACTTCAACTTCTTGAACCTTCCTGCTACTTGAACTTCTTTAACTTCTTGAATCTTCCTGCAACCTGAACTTCTTGAACTTCTTGAACCTTCCTGCTACTTGAACTTCTTGAACCTTCCTGCTACTTGAACTTCTTGAACCTTCCTGCTACTTGAACTTTTTGAACTTCTTGAACCTTCCTGCTACTTGAACTACTTGAACTTCTTGAACCTTATTGCTACTTGAACTTCTTGAACTTCTTGAACCTTCCTGCTACCTGAACTTCTTGAACTTCTTGAACCTTCCTGCTACTTGAACTTCTTGAACTTTCCTGCTACTTGAACTTCTTGAACCTTCCTGCAACTTGAACTTCTTGAACTTCTTGAACCTTCCTGCTACTTGAACTTCTTGAACCTTCCTGCTACTTGAACTTCTTGAACTTCTTGAACCTTCCTGCTACTTGAACTTCTTGAACTTCTATAACCTTCCTGCTAGTTGAACTTCTTGAACCTTCCTGCTACTCGAGCTACTTGAACTTCTTGAACTTCCTGCTACTTGAACTTCTTGAACCTTCCTGCTACTTGAACTTCTTGAACTTCTTGAACCTTCCTACTACTTGAACTTCTTGAACTTCTTGAACCTTCCTACTACTTGAACTTCTTGAACTTCTTGAACCTTCCTGCAACCTGAACTTCTTGAACTTCTTGAACCTTCCTGCTACTTGAACTTCTTGAACCTTCCTGCTACTTGAACTTTTTGAATCATGAACCTTCCTGCCACTTGAACTTCTTGAACCTTCCTGCTACTTGAACTTCTTGAACTTCTTGAACCTTCCTGCTACTTGAACTTCTTGAACCATCCTGCTACTTGAACTTCTTGTACCTTCCTGCCACTTGAACTTCTTGAACCTTCCTGCTACTTGAACTTCTTGTACCTTCCTGCTACTTGAACTTCTTGAACCTGCCTGCTACTTGAACTTCTTGAACTTCTTGAACCTTCCTGCTATTTAAACTTCTTGAACTTCTTGAACCTTCCTGCTACTTGAACTTCTTGAACCTTCCTGCTAATTGAACTTCTTGAACCTTCCTGCTACTTGAACTTCTTGAACTTCTTGAACCTTCCTGCTACTTGAACTACTTGAACTTCATGAACCTTCCTGCTACTTGAACTTCTTGAACCTTCCTGCTACTTAAACTTCTTGAAACTTCCTGCTACTTGAACTTCTTGAACCTTCCTGCTACCTGAACTTCTAGAGCTTCTTGAACCTTCCTGCTACTTTAACTTCTTGAACCTTCCTGCTACTTGAACTTCTTGAACCTTCCTGCTACTTGAGCTTCTTGAACTTCTTGAACCTTCCTGCTACTTGAACTTTTTGACCTTCATGAACCTTCCTGCGACTTGAACTTCTTGAACCTTCCTGCTACTTGAACTTCTTGAACTTCTTGAACCTTCATGCTACTTGAACTTCTTGAATTTCTTGAACCTTCCTGCAACCTGAACTTCTTGAACTTCTTGAACCTTCCTGCTACTTGAACTTCTTGAACCTTCCTGCTACTTGAACTTTTTGAATCATGAACCTTCCTGCCACTTGAACTTCTTGAACCTTCCTGCTACTTGAACTTCTTGAACCTTCCTGCTACTTGAACTTCTTGTACCTTCCTGCCACTTGAACTTCTTGAACCTTCCTGCTACTTGAACTTCTTGTACCTTCCTGCTACTTGAACTTCTTGATCCTGCCTGCTACTTGAACTTCTTGAACTTCTTGAACCTTCCTGCTATTTGAACTTCTTGAACTTCTTGAACCTTCCTGCTACTTGAACTTCTTGAACCTTCCTGCTAATTGAACTTCTTGAACCTTCCTGCTACTTGAACTTCTTGAACTTCTTGAACCTTCCTGCTACTTGAACTACTTGAACTTCATGAACCTTCCTGCTACTTGAACTTCTTGAACTTCTTGAACCTTCCTGCTACTTAAACTTCTTGAACCTTCCTGCTACTTGAACTTCTTGAACCTTCCTGCTACCTGAACTTCTAGAGCTTCTTGAACCTTCCTGCTACTTTAACTTCATGAACCTTCCTGCTACTTGAACTTCTTGAACCTTCCTGCTACTTGAGCTTCTCGAACTTCTTGAACCTTCCTGCTACTTGAACTTCTTGAACTTCTTGAACCTTCCTGCTACTTGAACTTCTTGAACTTCTTTAACCTTCCTGCTACTTGAACTTGAACCTTCCTGCTACTCGAACTACTTGAACTTCTTGAACCTTCCTGCTACTCGAACTACTCGAACTTCTTGAACCTTCCTGCTACTTGAACTTCTTGAACCTTCCTGCTACTTGAACTTCTTGAACTTCTTGAACCTTCCTGCTACTTGAACTTTTAGAACTTCTTGAACCTTCTTGCTACTTGAACTTCTTGAACCTTTCTGCTACTTGAACTTTTTGAACCTTCCTGCTACTTGAACTTTTTGAACCGTCCTGCTACTTGAACTTCTTGAACTTCTTGAACCTTCCTGCTACTTGAACTTCTCGAACCTTCCTGCTACTTGAATTTCTTGAACCTTCCTGCTACTTGAACTACTTGAACTTCTTGAACCTTCCTTCTACATGAACTTCTTGAACCTTCCTGCCACCCAAAGTTCTTGAACTTCTTGAACCTTCCTGCTACTTGAACTTCTTGAACATCTTGAACCTTCCTGCTACTTGAACTTCTTGAACCTTCCTGCTACTTGAACTTCTTGAACCTTCCTGCTACTTGAACTTCTTGAACCTTCCTGCTACTTGAACTTCTTGAACCTTCCTGCTACTTGAACTTCTTGAACATCTTGAACTTTCCTGCTACTTGAACTTCTTGAACCTTCCAGCTACTTGAACTTCTTGAACTTCTTGAACCCTCCTGCTACTTGAACTTCTTGAACTTCTTCAACCTTCCTGCTACTTGAACATCTTGAACTTCTTGAACCTTCCTGTTACCTGAACTTTTTGAACTTCTTGAACTTTCCTGCTACTTGAACTTCTCGAACTTCTTGAACCTTCCTGCTACTTGAACTTTTTGAACTTCCTGAACCTTCCTGCTACTTGAACTTCTTGAACCTTCCTGCTACTAGAACTTCTTGAAATTCTTGAACCTTCCTGTTCTTGAACTTCTTGAACTTCTTTAACCTTCCTGCTACTTGAACTTCTTGAACCTTCCTGCTACTTGAACTTCTTGAACCTTCCTGCTACTTGAACTTCTTGAGCCTTCCTGCTACTTGAACTTCTTGAAATTCTTAAGCCTTCCTGTTCTTGAACTTCTTGAACTTCTTGAACCTTCCTGCTACTTGATTTTCTTGAACCTTCCTGCTACTTGAACTTCTTGAACCTTCCTGCTACTTGAACTTCTTGAACTTCTTGAATCTTCCTGCTACTTGAACTTCTTGAACTTCTTGAACCTTCCTGCTACTTGAACTTCTTGAACCTTCCTGCTGCTTGATCTTCATGAACTTCATGAACCTTTCTGCTACTTGAACTTCTTGAACTTCTTGAACTTCTTGAACCTTCCTGCTACTTGAACTTCTTGAACCTTCCTGCTACTTGAACTTCTTGAACCTTCCTGCAACTTGAACTTCTTGAACATATTGAACTTCTTGAACCTTCCTGCTACTTGAACTTCTTGAACCTTCCTGCTACTTGAACTTCTTGAACTTCTTGAACCTTCCTGCTACTTGAACTTCCTGAACCTTCCTCCTACTTGAACTACTTGAACTTCTTGAACCTTCCTGGTACTTGAACTTCTTGAACTTCTTGAACCTTCCTGCTACTAGAACTTCTTGAAATTCTTGAACCTTCCTGTTCTAGAAGTTCTTGAACTTTTTGAACCTTCCTGCTACATGAACTTCTTGAACCTTCCTGCTACTTGAACTTCTTGAACCTTCCTGCTACTTGAACTTCTTGAACCTTCCTGCTACTTGAACTTCTTGAACCTTCCTGCTACTTGATTTTCCTGAACCTTCCTGCTACTTGAACTTCTTGAACCTTCCTGCTACTTGAACTTCTTGAACTTCTTGAATCTTCCTGCTACTCGAACTTCTTGAACTTCTTGAACCTTCCTGCTACTTGAACTTCTTGAATTTCTTGAACCTTCCTGCTGCTTGATCTTCTTGAACTTCTTGAACCTTTCTGCCACTTGAACTTCTTGAACTTCTTGAACTTCTTGAACCTTCCTGCTACTTGAACTTCTTGAACCTTCCTGCTACTTGAACTTCTTGCAACTTCCTGCTACTTGAACTTCTGGAACTTCTTGAACCTTCCTGCTACTTGAACTTCTTGAACCTTCCTGCAACTTGAACTTCTTGAACTTATTGAACTTCTTGAACCTACCTGCTACTTGAACTTCTTGAACCATCCTGCTACTTGAACTTCTTGAACCTTCCTGCTACTTGAACTTCTTGAACTTCTTGAACCTTCCTGCTACTTGAACTTCCTGAACCTTCCTGCTACTTGAACTACTTGAACTTCTTGAACCTTCCTGGTACTTGAACTTCTTGAACTTCTTGAACCTTCCTGCTACTTGAACTTCTTGAACTTTTCGAACCTTCCTGCTACTTGAACTTCTTGAACTTCTTGAACCTTCCTGCTACTTGAACTTCTTGAACCTTCCTGCTACTTGAACTTCTTGAACCTTCCTGCTACTTGAACTTCTTGAACCTTCCTGCTACTTGAACTTCTTGAACTTCTTGAACCTTTTTGCTACTTGAATTTCTTGAACCTCCCTGCTACTTGAACTTCTTGAACCTTCCTTCTACTTGAACTTCTTGAACCTTCCTGCTACTTGAACTTCTAGAAAATCTTGATCCTTCCTGCAACTTGAACTTCTTGAACCTTCCTGCTACTTGAACTTCTTGAACTTCTTGAACCTTCCTGCTACTCGAACTACTTGAACTTCTTGAACCTTCCTGCTACTTGAACTTCTTGAACTTCTTGAACCTTCCTGCTACTTCAACTTCTTGAACCTTCCTGCTACTTGAACTTCTTTAACTTCTTGAATCTTCCTGCAACCTGAACTTCTTGAACTTCTTGAACCTTCCTGCTACTTGAACTTCTTGAACCTTGCTGCTACTTGAACTTCTTGAACCTTCCTGCTACTTGAACTTTTTGAACTTCTTGAACCTTCCTGCTACTTGAACTACTCGAACTTCTTGAACCTTATTGCTACTTGAACTTCTTGAACTTCTTGAACCTTCCTGCTACCTGAACTTCTTGAACTTCTTGAACCTTCCTGCTACTTGAACTTCTTGAACTTTCCTGCTACTTGAACTTCTTGAACCTTCCTGCAACTTGAACTTCTTGAACTTCTTGAACCTTCCTGCTACTTGAACTTCTTGAACCTTCCTGCTACTTGAACTTCTTGAACTTCTTGAACCTTCCTGCTACTTGAACTTCTTGAACTTCTATAACCTTCCTGCTAGTTGAACTTCTTGAACCTTCCTGCTACTCGAGCTACTTGAACTTCTTGAACTTCCTGCTACTTGAACTTCTTGAACCTTCCTGCTACTTGAACTTCTTGAACTTCTTGAACCTTCCTACTACTTGAACTTCTTGAACTTCTTGAACCTTCCTGCAACCTGAACTTCTTGAACTTCTTGAACCTTCCTGCTACTTGAACTTCTTGAACCTTCCTGCTACTTGAACTTTTTGAATCATGAACCTTCCTGCCACTTGAACTTCTTGAACCTTCCTGCTACTTGAACTTCTTGAACTTCTTGAACCTTCCTGCTACTTGAACTTCTTGAACCATCCTGCTACTTGAACTTCTTGTACCTTCTTGCCACTTGAACTTCTTGAACCTTCCTGCTACTTGAACTTCTTGTACCTTCCTGCTACTTGAACTTCTTGAACCTGCCTGCTACTTGAACTTCTTGAACTTCTTGAACCTTCCTGCTATTTAAACTTCTTGAACTTCTTGAACCTTCCTGCTACTTGAACTTCTTGAACCTTCCTGCTAATTGAACTTCTTGAACCTTCCTGCTACTTGAACTTCTTGAACTTCTTGAACCTTCCTGCTACTTGAACTACTTGAACTTCATGAACCTTCCTGCTACTTGAACTTCTTGAACTTCTTGAACCTTCCTGCTACTTAAACTTCTTGAAACTTCCTGCTACTTGAACTTCTTGAACCTTCCTGCTACCTGAACTTCTAGAGCTTCTTGAACCTTCCTGCTACTTTAACTTCTTGAACCTTCCTGCTACTTGAACTTCTTGAACCTTCCTGCTACTTGAGCTTCTTGAACTTCTTGAACCTTCCTGCTACTTGAACTTTTTGACCTTCATGAACCTTCCTGCGACTTGAACTTCTTGAACCTTCCTGCTACTTGAACTTCTTGAACTTCTTGAACCTTCATGCTACTTGAACTTCTTGAACTTCTTGAACCTTCCTGCAACCTGAACTTCTTGAACTTCTTGAACCTTCCTGCTACTTGAACTTCTTGAACTTTCCTGCTACTTGAACTTTTTGAATCATGAACCTTCCTGCCACTTGAACTTCTTGAACCTTCCTGCTACTTGAACTTCTTGAACCTTCCTGCTACTTGAACTTCTTGTACCTTCCTGCCACTTGAACTTCTTGAACCTTCCTGCTACTTGAACTTCTTGTACCTTCCTGCTACTTGAACTTCTTGATCCTGCCTGCTACTTGAACTTCTTGAACTTCTTGAACCTTCCTGCTATTTGAACTTCTTGAACTTCTTGAACCTTCCTGCTACTTGAACTTCTTGAACCTTCCTGCTAATTGAACTTCTTGAACCTTCCTGCTACTTGAACTTCTTGAACTTCTTGAACCTTCCTGCTACTTGAACTACTTGAACTTCATGAACCTTCCTGCTACTTGAACTTCTTGAACTTCTTGAACCTTCCTGCTACTTAAACTTCTTGAACCTTCCTGCTACTTGAACTTCTTGAACCTTCCTGCTACCTGAACTTCTAGAGCTTCTTGAACCTTCCTGCTACTTTAACTTCTTGAACCTTCCTGCTACTTGAACTTCTTGAACCTTCCTGCTACTTGAGCTTCTCGAACTTCTTGAACCTTCCTGCTACTTGAACTTCTTGAACTTCTTGAACCTTCCTGCTACTTGAACTTCTTGGACTTCTTTAACCTTCCTGCTACTTGAACTTGAACCTTCCTGCTACTCGAACTACTTGAACTTCTTGAACCTTCCTGCTACTCGAACTACTCGAACTTCTTGAACCTTCCTGCTACTTGAACTTCTTGAACCTTCCTGCTACTTGAACTTCTTGAACTTCTTGAACCTTCCTGCTACTTGAACTTCTAGAACTTCTTGAACCTTCTTGCTACTTGAACTTCTTGAACCTTTCTGCTACTTGAACTTTTTGAAACTTCCTGCTACTTGAACTTTTTGAACCGTCCTGCTACTTGAACTTCTTGAACTTCTTGAACCTTCCTGCTACTTGAACTTCTCGAACCTTCCTGCTACTTGAATATCTTGAACCTTCCTGCTACTTGAACTACTTGAACTTCTTGAACCTTCCTTCTACATGAACTTCTTGAACCTTCCTGCCACCCAAAGTTCTTGAACTTCTTGAACCTTCCTGCTACTTGAACTTCTTGAACATCTTGAACCTTCCTGCTACTTGAACTTCTTGAACCTTCCTGCTACTTGAACTTCTTGAACCTTCCTGCTACTTGAACTTCTTGAACCTTCCTGCTACTTGAACTTCTTGAACCTTCCTGCTACTTGAACTTCTTGAACATCTTGAACTTTCCTGCTACTTGAACTTCTTGAACCTTCCTGCTACTTGAACTTCTTGAACTTCTTGAACCCTCCTGCTACTTGAACTTCTTGAACTTCTTCAACCTTCCTGCTACTTGAACATCTTGAACTTCTTGAACCTTCCTGTTACCTGAACTTTTTGAACTTCTTGAACTTTCCTGCTACTTGAACTTCTCGAACTTCTTGAACCTTCCTGCTACTTGAACTTTTTGAACTTCCTGAACCTTCCTGCTACTTGAACTTCTTGAACCTTCCTGCTACTAGAACTTCTTGAAATTCTTGAACCTTCCTGTTCTTGAACTTCTTGAACTTCTTTAACCTTCCTGCTACTTGAACTTCTTGAACCTTCCTGCTACTTGAACTTCTTGAACCTTCCTGCTACTTGAACTTCTTGAGCCTTCCTGCTACTTGAACTTCTTGAAATTCTTAAGCCTTCCTGTTCTTGAACTTCTTGAACTTCTTGAACCTTCCTGCTACTTGATTTTCCTGAACCTTCCTGCTACTTGAACTTCTTGAACCTTCCTGCTACTTGAACTTCTTGAACTTCTTGAATCTTCCTGCTACTTGAACTTCTTGAACTTCTTGAACCTTCCTGCTACTTGAACTTCTTGAACCTTCCTGCTGCTTGATCTTCATGAACTTCTTGAACCTTTCTGCTACTTGAACTTCTTGAACTTCTTGAACTTCTTGAACCTTCCTGCTACTTGAACTTCTTGAACCTTCCTGCTACTTGAACTTCTTGAACCTTCCTGCAACTTGAACTTCTTGAACATATTGAACTTCTTGAACCTTCCTGCTACTTGAACTTCTTGAACCTTCCTGCTACTTGAACTTCTTGAACTTCTTGAACCTTCCTGCTACTTGAACTTCCTGAACCTTCCTCCTACTTGAACTACTTGAACTTTTTGAACCTTCCTGGTACTTGAACTTCTTGAACTTCTTGAACCTTCCTGCTACTTGAACTTCTTGAACTTTTCGAACCTTCCTGCTACTTGAACTTCTTGAACTTCTTGAACCTTCCTGCTACTTGAACTTCTTGAACCTTCCTGCTACTTGAACTTCTTGAACCTTCCTGCTACTTGAACTTCTTGAACCTTCCTGCTACTTGAACTTCTTGAACCTTCCTGCTACGTGAACTTCTTGAACCTTCCTGCTACTTGAACTTCTTGAACCTTCCTGCTACGTGGTTTCTTGAACTTCTTGAACCTTTTTGCTACTTGAATTTCTTGAACCTTCCTGCTACTTGAACTTCTTGAACCTTCCTTCTACTTGAACTTCTTGAACCTTCCTGCTACTTTAACTTCTTGAACTTCTTGATCCTTCCTGCAACTTGAACTTCTTGAACCTTCCTGCTACTTGAACTTCTTGAACTTCTTGAACCTTCCTTCTACTTGAACTTCTTGAACCTTCCTGCTACTTGAACTTCTTGAACCTTCCTGCTACTCGAACTACTTGAACTTCTTGAACCTTCCTGCTACTTGAACTTCTTGAACCTTCCTGCTACTTGAACTTCTTGAACTTCTTGAACCTTCCTGCTACTTGAACTTCTTGAACCTTCCTGCTACTTGAACTTCTTTAACTTCTTGAATCTTCCTGCAACTTAAACTTCTTGAACTTCTTGAACCTTCCTGCTACTTGAACTTCTTGAACCTTCGTGCTACTTGAACTTTTTGAATCTTGAACCTTCCTGCCACTTGAACTTCTTGAATCTTCCTGCTACTTGAACTTCTTGAACTTCTTGAACCTTTCTTCTACTTGAACTTCTCGAACCTTCCTGCTACTTGAAGTTTTTGAACTTCTTGAACCTTCCTGCTACTTGAACTACTTGAACTTCTTGAACCTTATTCCTACTTGAACTTCTTGAACCTTCCTGCTACCTGAACTTCTTGAACTTCTTGAACCTTCCTGCTACTTGAGTTTCTTGAACCTTTCTACTACTTTAACTTCTTGAACCTTCCTGCAACTTGAACTTCTTGAACTTCTTGAACCTTCCTGCTACTTGAACTTCTTGAACCTTCCTGCTACTTGAACTTCTTGAACTTCTTGAACCTTCCTGCTACTTGAACTTCTTGAACATTCCTGCTATTTGAACTTCTTGAACTTCTTGAACCTTCCTGCTACTTGAATTTCCTGAACCTTCCTCCTACTTGAACTACTTGAACTTCTTGAACCTTCCTGGTACTTGAACTTCTTGAGCTTCTTGAACCTTCCTGCTACTTGAACTTCTTGAACTTTTCGAACCTTCCTGCTACTTGAACTTCTTGAACTTCTTGAACCTTCCTGCTACTTGAACTTCTTGAACCTTCCTGCTACTTGAACTTCTTGAACCTTCCTGCTACTTGAACTTCTTGAACCTTCCTGCTACTTGAAATTCTTGAACCTTCCTGCTACTTGAACTTCTTGAACTTCTTGAACCTTTTTGCTACTTGAATTTCTTGAACCTTCCTGCTACTTGAACTTCTTGAACCTTCCTTCTACTTGAACTTCTTGAACCTTCCTGCTACTTGAACTTCTTGAACTTCTTGATCCTTTCTGCAACTTGAACTTCTTGAACCTTCCTGCTACTTGAACTTCTTGAACTTCTTGAACCTTCCTTCTACTTGAACTTCTTGAACCTTCCTGCTACTTGAACTTGAACCTTCCTGCTACTCGAACTACTTGAACTTCTTGAACCTTCCTGCTACTCGAACTACTCGAACTTCTTGAACCTTCCTGCTACTTGAACTTCTTGAACCTTCCTGCTACTTGAACTTCTTGAACTTCTTGAACCTTCCTGCTACTTGAACTTCTAGAACTTCTTGAACCTTCTTGCTACTTGAACTTCTTGAACCTTTCTGCTACTTGAACTTTTTGAACCTTCCTGCTACTTGAACTTTTTGAACCGTCCTGCTACTTGAACTTCTTGAACTTCTTGAACCTTCCTGCTACTTGAACTTCTCGAACCTTCCTGCTACTTGAATTTCTTGAACCTTCCTGCTACTTGAACTACTTGAACTTCTTGAACCTTCCTTCTACATGAACTTCTTGATCCTTCCTGCCACCCAAAGTTCTTGAACTTCTTGAACCTTCCTGCGACTTGAACTTCTTGAACATCTTGAACCTTCCTGCTACTTGAACTTCTTGAACCTTCCTGCAACTTGAACTTCTTGAACCTTCCTGCTACTTGAACTTCTTGAACCTTCCTGCTACTTGAACTTCTTGAACCTTTCTGCTACCTGAACTTCTTGAACATCTTGAACTTTCCTGCTACTTGAACTTCTTGAACCTTCCTGCTACTTGAACTTCTTGAACTTCTTGAACCCTCCTGCTACTTGAACTTCTTGAACTTCTTCAACCTTCCTGCTACTTGAACATCTTGAACTTCTTGAACCTTCCTGTTACCTGAACTTTTTGAACTTCTTGAACTTTCCTGCTACTTGAACTTCTCGAACTTCTTGAACCTTCCTGCTACTTGAACTTTTTGAACTTCCTGAACCTTCCTGCTACTTGAACTTCTTGAACCTTCCTGCTACTAGAACTTCTTGAAATTCTTGAACCTTCCTGTTCTTGAACTTCTTGAACTTCTTTAACCTTCCTGCTACTTGAACTTCTTGAACCTTCCTGCTACTTGAACTTCTTGAACCTTCCTGCTACTTGAACTTCTTGAGCCTTCCTGCTACTTGAACTTCTTGAAATTCTTAAGCCTTCCTGTTCTTGAACTTCTTGAACTTCTTGAACCTTCCTGCTACTTGATTTTCCTGAACCTTCCTGCTACTTGAACTTCTTGAACCTTCCTGCTACTTGAACTTCTTGAACTTCTTGAATCTTCCTGCTACTTGAACTTCTTGAACTTCTTGATTCTTCCTGCTACTTGAACTTCTTGAACCTTCCTGCTGCTTGATCTTCATGAACTTCTTGAACCTTTCTGCTACTTGAACTTCTTGAACTTCTTGAACTTCTTGAACCTTCCTGCTACTTGAACTTCTTGAACCTTCCTGCTACTTGAACTTCTTGAACCTTCCTGCAACTTGAACTTCTTGAACATATTGAACTTCTTGAACCTTCCTGCTACTTGAACTTCTTGAACCTTCCTGCTACTTGAACTTCTTGAACTTCTTGAACCTTCCTGCTACTTGAACTTCCTGAACCTTCCTCCTACTTGAACTACTTGAACTTCTTGAACCTTCCTGGTACTTGAACTTCTTGAACTTCTTGAACCTTCCTGCTACTTGAACTTCTTGAACTTTTCGAACCTTCCTGCTACTTGAACTTCTTGAACTTCTTGAACCTTCCTGCTACTTGAACTTCTTGAACCTTCCTGATACTTGAACTTCTTGAACCTTCCTGCTACTTGAACTTCTTGAACCTTCCTGCTACTTGAACTTCTTGAACCTTCCTGCTACGTGAACTTCTTGAACCTTCCTGCTACTTGAACTTCTTGAACCTTCCTGCTACGTGGTTTCTTGAACTTCTTGAACCTTTTTGCTACTTGAATTTCTTGAACCTTCCTGCTACTTGAACTTCTTGAACCTTCCTTCTACTTGAACTTCTTGAACCTTCCTGCTACTTTAACTTCTTGAACTTCTTGATCCTTCCTGCAACTTGAACCTCTTGAACCTTCCTGCTACTTGAACTTCTTGACCTTCTTGAACCTTCCTTCTACTTGAACTTCTTGAACCTTCCTGCTACTTGAACTTCTTGAACCTTCCTGCTACTCGAACTACTTGAACTTCTTGAACCTGCCTGCTACTTGAACTTCTTGAACCTTCCTGCTACTTGAACTTCTTGAACCTTCCTGCTACTTGAACTTCTTTAACTTCTTGAATCTTCCTGCAACTTAAACTTCTTGAACTTCTTGAACCTTCCTGCTACTTGAACTTCTTGAACCTTCGTGCTACTTGAACTTTTTGAATCTTGAACCTTCCTGCCACTTGAACTTCTTGAATCTTCCTGCTACTTGAACTTCTTGAACTTCTTGAACCTTTCTTCTACTTGAACTTCTCGAACCTTCCTGCTACTTGAACTTTTTGAACTTCTTGAACCTTCCTGCTACTTGAACTACTTGAACTTCTTGAACCTTATTGCTACTTGAACTTCGCGAACCTTCCTGCTACCTGAACTTCTTGAACTTCTTGAACCTTCCTGCTACTTGAGTTTCTTGAACCTTCCTACTACTTTAACTTCTTGAACCTTCCTGCAACTTGAACTTCTTGAACTTCTTGAACCTTCCTGCTACTTGAACTTCTTGAACCTTCCTGCTACTTGAACTTCTTGAACTTCTTGAACCTTCCTGCTACTTGAACTTCTTGAACATTCCTGCTATTTGAACTTCTTGAACTTCTTGAACCTTCCTGCTACTTGAATTTCCTGAACCTTCCTCCTACTTGAACTTCTTGAACTTCTTGAACCTTCCTGGTACTTGAACTTCTTGAGCTTCTTGAACCTTCCTGCTACTTGAACTTCTTGAACTTTTCGAACCTTCCTGCTACTTGAACTTCTTGAACTTCTTGAACCTTCCTGCTACTTGAACTTCTTGAACCTTCCTGCTACTTGAACTTCTTGAACCTTCCTGCTACTTGAACTTCTTGAACCTTCCTGCTACTTGAAATTCTTGAACCTTCCTGCTACTTGAACTTCTTGAACTTCTTGAACCTTTTTGCTACTTGAATTTCTTGAACCTTCCTGCTACTTGAACTTCTTGAACCTTCCTTCTACTTGAACTTCTTGAACCTTCCTGCTACTTGAACTTCTTGAACTTCTTGATCCTTCCTGCAACTTGAACTTCTTGAACCTTCCTGCTACTTGAACTTCTTGAACTTCTTGAACCTTCCTTCTACTTGAACTTCTTGAACCTTCCTGCTACTTGAACTTCTTGAACCTTCCTGCTACTCGAACTACTTGAACTTCTTGACCCTTCCTGCTACTTGAACTTTTTGAACCTTCCTGCTACTTGAACTTCTTGAACTTCTTGAACCTTCCTGCTACTTGAACTTCTTGAACCTTCCTGCTACTTGAACTTCTTTAACTTCTTGAATCTTCCTGCAACTTAAACTTCTTGAACTTCTTGAACCTTCCTGCTACTTGAACTTCTTGAACCTTCGTGCTACTTGAACTTTTTGAATCTTGAACCTTACTGCCACTTGAACTTCTTGAACCTTCCTGCTACTTGAACTTCTTGAACTTCTTGAACCTTTCTTCTACTTGAACTTCTCGAACCTTCCTGCTACTTGAACTTCTTGAACTTCTTGAACCTTCCTGCTACTTGAACTACTTGAACTTCTTGAACCTTATTGCTACTTGAACTTCTTGAACTTCTTGAACCTTCCTGCTACCTGAACTTCTTGAACTTCTTGAACCTTCCTGCTACTTGAACTTCTTGAACCTTCCTACTACTTGAACTTCTTGAACCTTCCTGCAACTTGAACTTCTTGAACTTCTTGAACCCTCCTGCTACTTGAACTTCTTGAACCTTCCTGCTACTTGAAATTCTTGAACTTCTTGAACCTTCCTGCTACTTGAACTTCTTGAACTTCTATAACCTTCCTGCTACTTGAACTTCTTGAACCTTCCTGCTACTCGAGCTGCTTGAACTTCTTGAACTTCCTGCTATTTGAACTTCTTCAACCTTCCTGCTACTTGAACTTCTTGAACTTCTTGAACCTTCCTGCTACTTGAACTTCTTGAACTTCTTGAACCTTCCTGCAACCTGAACTTCTTGAACTTCTTGAACCTTCCTGCTACTTGAACTTCTTGAACCTTCCTGCTACTTGAACTTTTTGAATCATGAACCTTCCTGCCACTTGAACTTCTTGAACCTTCCTGCTACTTGAACTTCTTGAACTTCTTGAACCTTCCTGCTACTTGAACTTCTTGTACCTTCCTGCTACTTGAACTTCTTGTACCTTCCTGCCACTTGAACTTCTTGAACCTTCCTGCTACTTGAACTTCTTGTACCTTCCTGCTACTTGAACTTCTTGAACCTGCCTGCTACTTGAACTTCTTGAACTTCTTGAACCTTCCTGCTATTTAAACTTCTTGAACTTCTTGAACCTTCCTGCTACTTGAACTTCTTGAACCTTCCTGCTAATTGAACTTCTTGAACCTTCCTGCTACTTGAACTTCTTGAACTTCTTGAACCTTCCTGCTACTTGAACTACTTGAACTTCATGAACCTTCCTGCTACTTGAACTTCTTGAACTTCTTGAACCTTCCTGCTACTTAAACTTCTTGAAACTTCCTGCTACTTGAACTTCTTGAACCTTCCTGCTACCTGAACTTCTAGAGCTTCTTGAACCTTCCTGCTACTTTAACTTCTTGAACCTTCCTGCTACTTGAACTTCTTGAACCTTCCTGCTACTTGAGCTTCTTGAACTTCTTGAACCTTCCTGCTACTTGAACTTTTTGACCTTCATGAACCTTCCTGCGACTTGAACTTCTTGAACCTTCCTGCTACTTGAACTTCTTGAACTTCTTGAACCTTCATGCTACTTGAACTTCTTGAACTTCTTGAACCTTCCTGCAACCTGAACTTCTTGAACTTCTTGAACCTTCCTGCTACTTGAACTTCTTGAACTTTCCTGTTACTTGAACTTTTTGAATCATGAACCTTCCTGCCACTTGAACTTCTTGAACCTTCCTGCTACTTGAACTTCTTGAACCTTCCTGCTACTTGAACTTCTTGTACCTTCCTGCCACTTGAACTTCTTGAACCTTCCTGCTACTTGAACTTCTTGTACCTTCCTGCTACTTGAACTTCTTGATCCTGCCTGCTACTTGAACTTCTTGAACTTCTTGAACCTTCCTGCTATTTGAACTTCTTGAACTTCTTGAACCTTCCTGCTACTTGAACTTCTTGAACCTTCCTGCTAATTGAACTTCTTGAACCTTCCTGCTACTTGAACTTCTTGAACTTCTTGAACCTTCCTGCTACTTGAACTACTTGAACTTCATGAACCTTCCTGCTACTTGAACTTCTTGAACTTCTTGAACCTTCCTGCTACTTAAACTTCTTGAACCTTCCTGCTACTTGAACTTCTTGAACCTTCCTGCTACCTGAACTTCTAGAGCTTCTTGAACCTTCCTGCTACTTTAACTTCTTGAACCTTCCTGCTACTTGAACTTCTTGAACCTTCCTGCTACTTGAGCTTCTCGAACTTCTTGAACCTTCCTGCTACTTGAACTTCTTGAACTTCTTGAACCTTCCTGCTACTTGAACTTCTTGGACTTCTTTAACCTTCCTGCTACTTGAACTTGAACCTTCCTGCTACTCGAACTACTTGAACTTCTTGAACCTTCCTGCTACTCGAACTACTCGAACTTCTTGAACCTTCCTGCTACTTGAACTTCTTGAACCTTCCTGCTACTTGAACTTCTTGAACTTCTTGAACCTTCCTGCTACTTGAACTTCTAGAACTTCTTGAACCTTCTTGCTACTTGAACTTCTTGAACCTTTCTGCTACTTGAACTTTTTGAAACTTCCTGCTACTTGAACTTTTTGAACCGTCCTGCTACTTGAACTTCTTGAACTTCTTGAACCTTCCTGCTACTTGAACTTCTCGAACCTTCCTGCTACTTGAATATCTTGAACCTTCCTGCTACTTGAACTACTTGAACTTCTTGAACCTTCCTTCTACATGAACTTCTTGAACCTTCCTGCCACCCAAAGTTCTTGAACTTCTTGAACCTTCCTGCTACTTGAACTTCTTGAACATCTTGAACCTTCCTGCTACTTGAACTTCTTGAACCTTCCTGCTACTTGAACTTCTTGAACCTTCCTGCTACTTGAACTTCTTGAACCTTCCTGCTACTTGAACTTCTTGAACCTTCCTGCTACTTGAACTTCTTGAACATCTTGAACTTTCCTGCTACTTGAACTTCTTGAACCTTCCTGCTACTTGAACTTCTTGAACTTCTTGAACCCTCCTGCTACTTGAACTTCTTGAACTTCTTCAACCTTCCTGCTACTTGAACATCTTGAACTTCTTGAACCTTCCTGTTACCTGAACTTTTTGAACTTCTTGAACTTTCCTGCTACTTGAACTTCTCGAACTTCTTGAACCTTCCTGCTACTTGAACTTTTTGAACTTCCTGAACCTTCCTGCTACTTGAACTTCTTGAACCTTCCTGCTACTAGAACTTCTTGAAATTCTTGAACCTTCCTGTTCTTGAACTTCTTGAACTTCTTTAACCTTCCTGCTACTTGAACTTCTTGAACCTTCCTGCTACTTGAACTTCTTGAACCTTCCTGCTACTTGAACTTCTTGAGCCTTCCTGCTACTTGAACTTCTTGAAATTCTTAAGCCTTCCTGTTCTTGAACTTCTTGAACTTCTTGAACCTTCCTGCTACTTGATTTTCCTGAACCTTCCTGCTACTTGAACTTCTTGAACCTTCCTGCTACTTGAACTTCTTGAACTTCTTGAATCTTCCTGCTACTTGAACTTCTTGAACTTCTTGAACCTTCCTGCTACTTGAACTTCTTGAACCTTCCTGCTGCTTGATCTTCATGAACTTCTTGAACCTTTCTGCTACTTGAACTTCTTGAACTTCTTGAACTTCTTGAACCTTCCTGCTACTTGAACTTCTTGAACCTTCCTGCTACTTGAACTTCTTGAACCTTCCTGCAACTTGAACTTCTTGAACATATTGAACTTCTTGAACCTTCCTGCTACTTGAACTTCTTGAACCTTCCTGCTACTTGAACTTCTTGAACTTCTTGAACCTTCCTGCTACTTGAACTTCCTGAACCTTCCTCCTACTTGAACTACTTGAACTTTTTGAACCTTCCTGGTACTTGAACTTCTTGAACTTCTTGAACCTTCCTGCTACTTGAACTTCTTGAACTTTTCGAACCTTCCTGCTACTTGAACTTCTTGAACTTCTTGAACCTTCCTGCTACTTGAACTTCTTGAACCTTCCTGCTACTTGAACTTCTTGAACCTTCCTGCTACTTGAACTTCTTGAACCTTCCTGCTACTTGAACTTCTTGAACCTTCCTGCTACGTGAACTTCTTGAACCTTCCTGCTACTTGAACTTCTTGAACCTTCCTGCTACGTGGTTTCTTGAACTTCTTGAACCTTTTTGCTACTTGAATTTCTTGAACCTTCCTGCTACTTGAACTTCTTGAACCTTCCTTCTACTTGAACTTCTTGAACCTTCCTGCTACTTTAACTTCTTGAACTTCTTGATCCTTCCTGCAACTTGAACTTCTTGAACCTTCCTGCTACTTGAACTTCTTGAACTTCTTGAACCTTCCTTCTACTTGAACTTCTTGAACCTTCCTGCTACTTGAACTTCTTGAACCTTCCTGCTACTCGAACTACTTGAACTTCTTGAACCTTCCTGCTACTTGAACTTCTTGAACCTTCCTGCTACTTGAACTTCTTGAACTTCTTGAACCTTCCTGCTACTTGAACTTCTTGAACCTTCCTGCTACTTGAACTTCTTTAACTTCTTGAATCTTCCTGCAACTTAAACTTCTTGAACTTCTTGAACCTTCCTGCTACTTGAACTTCTTGAACCTTCGTGCTACTTGAACTTTTTGAATCTTGAACCTTCCTGCCACTTGAACTTCTTGAATCTTCCTGCTACTTGAACTTCTTGAACTTCTTGAACCTTTCTTCTACTTGAACTTCTCGAACCTTCCTGCTACTTGAAGTTTTTGAACTTCTTGAACCTTCCTGCTACTTGAACTACTTGAACTTCTTGAACCTTATTCCTACTTGAACTTCTTGAACCTTCCTGCTACCTGAACTTCTTGAACTTCTTGAACCTTCCTGCTACTTGAGTTTCTTGAACCTTTCTACTACTTTAACTTCTTGAACCTTCCTGCAACTTGAACTTCTTGAACTTCTTGAACCTTCCTGCTACTTGAACTTCTTGAACCTTCCTGCTACTTGAACTTCTTGAACTTCTTGAACCTTCCTGCTACTTGAACTTCTTGAACATTCCTGCTATTTGAACTTCTTGAACTTCTTGAACCTTCCTGCTACTTGAATTTCCTGAACCTTCCTCCTACTTGAACTACTTGAACTTCTTGAACCTTCCTGGTACTTGAACTTCTTGAGCTTCTTGAACCTTCCTGCTACTTGAACTTCTTGAACTTTTCGAACCTTCCTGCTACTTGAACTTCTTGAACTTCTTGAACCTTCCTGCTACTTGAACTTCTTGAACCTTCCTGCTACTTGAACTTCTTGAACCTTCCTGCTACTTGAACTTCTTGAACCTTCCTGCTACTTGAAATTCTTGAACCTTCCTGCTACTTGAACTTCTTGAACTTCTTGAACCTTTTTGCTACTTGAATTTCTTGAACCTTCCTGCTACTTGAACTTCTTGAACCTTCCTTCTACTTGAACTTCTTGAACCTTCCTGCTACTTGAACTTCTTGAACTTCTTGATCCTTTCTGCAACTTGAACTTCTTGAACCTTCCTGCTACTTGAACTTCTTGAACTTCTTGAACCTTCCTTCTACTTGAACTTCTTGAACCTTCCTGCTACTTGAACTTGAACCTTCCTGCTACTCGAACTACTTGAACTTCTTGAACCTTCCTGCTACTCGAACTACTCGAACTTCTTGAACCTTCCTGCTACTTGAACTTCTTGAACCTTCCTGCTACTTGAACTTCTTGAACTTCTTGAACCTTCCTGCTACTTGAACTTCTAGAACTTCTTGAACCTTCTTGCTACTTGAACTTCTTGAACCTTTCTGCTACTTGAACTTTTTGAACCTTCCTGCTACTTGAACTTTTTGAACCGTCCTGCTACTTGAACTTCTTGAACTTCTTGAACCTTCCTGCTACTTGAACTTCTCGAACCTTCCTGCTACTTGAATTTCTTGAACCTTCCTGCTACTTGAACTACTTGAACTTCTTGAACCTTCCTTCTACATGAACTTCTTGATCCTTCCTGCCACCCAAAGTTCTTGAACTTCTTGAACCTTCCTGCGACTTGAACTTCTTGAACATCTTGAACCTTCCTGCTACTTGAACTTCTTGAACCTTCCTGCAACTTGAACTTCTTGAACCTTCCTGCTACTTGAACTTCTTGAACCTTCCTGCTACTTGAACTTCTTGAACCTTTCTGCTACCTGAACTTCTTGAACATCTTGAACTTTCCTGCTACTTGAACTTCTTGAACCTTCCTGCTACTTGAACTTCTTGAACTTCTTGAACCCTCCTGCTACTTGAACTTCTTGAACTTCTTCAACCTTCCTGCTACTTGAACATCTTGAACTTCTTGAACCTTCCTGTTACCTGAACTTTTTGAACTTCTTGAACTTTCCTGCTACTTGAACTTCTCGAACTTCTTGAACCTTCCTGCTACTTGAACTTTTTGAACTTCCTGAACCTTCCTGCTACTTGAACTTCTTGAACCTTCCTGCTACTAGAACTTCTTGAAATTCTTGAACCTTCCTGTTCTTGAACTTCTTGAACTTCTTTAACCTTCCTGCTACTTGAACTTCTTGAACCTTCCTGCTACTTGAACTTCTTGAACCTTCCTGCTACTTGAACTTCTTGAGCCTTCCTGCTACTTGAACTTCTTGAAATTCTTAAGCCTTCCTGTTCTTGAACTTCTTGAACTTCTTGAACCTTCCTGCTACTTGATTTTCCTGAACCTTCCTGCTACTTGAACTTCTTGAACCTTCCTGCTACTTGAACTTCTTGAACTTCTTGAATCTTCCTGCTACTTGAACTTCTTGAACTTCTTGATTCTTCCTGCTACTTGAACTTCTTGAACCTTCCTGCTGCTTGATCTTCATGAACTTCTTGAACCTTTCTGCTACTTGAACTTCTTGAACTTCTTGAACTTCTTGAACCTTCCTGCTACTTGAACTTCTTGAACCTTCCTGCTACTTGAACTTCTTGAACCTTCCTGCAACTTGAACTTCTTGAACATATTGAACTTCTTGAACCTTCCTGCTACTTGAACTTCTTGAACCTTCCTGCTACTTGAACTTCTTGAACTTCTTGAACCTTCCTGCTACTTGAACTTCCTGAACCTTCCTCCTACTTGAACTACTTGAACTTCTTGAACCTTCCTGGTACTTGAACTTCTTGAACTTCTTGAACCTTCCTGCTACTTGAACTTCTTGAACTTTTCGAACCTTCCTGCTACTTGAACTTCTTGAACTTCTTGAACCTTCCTGCTACTTGAACTTCTTGAACCTTCCTGATACTTGAACTTCTTGAACCTTCCTGCTACTTGAACTTCTTGAACCTTCCTGCTACTTGAACTTCTTGAACCTTCCTGCTACGTGAACTTCTTGAACCTTCCTGCTACTTGAACTTCTTGAACCTTCCTGCTACGTGGTTTCTTGAACTTCTTGAACCTTTTTGCTACTTGAATTTCTTGAACCTTCCTGCTACTTGAACTTCTTGAACCTTCCTTCTACTTGAACTTCTTGAACCTTCCTGCTACTTTAACTTCTTGAACTTCTTGATCCTTCCTGCAACTTGAACCTCTTGAACCTTCCTGCTACTTGAACTTCTTGAACTTCTTGAACCTTCCTTCTACTTGAACTTCTTGAACCTTCCTGCTACTTGAACTTCTTGAACCTTCCTGCTACTCGAACTACTTGAACTTCTTGAACCTTCCTGCTACTTGAACTTCTTGAACCTTCCTGCTACTTGAACTTCTTGAACCTTCCTGCTACTTGAACTTCTTTAACTTCTTGAATCTTCCTGCAACTTAAACTTCTTGAACTTCTTGAACCTTCCTGCTACTTGAACTTCTTGAACCTTCGTGCTACTTGAACTTTTTGAATCTTGAACCTTCCTGCCACTTGAACTTCTTGAATCTTCCTGCTACTTGAACTTCTTGAACTTCTTGAACCTTTCTTCTACTTGAACTTCTCGAACCTTCCTGCTACTTGAACTTTTTGAACTTCTTGAACCTTCCTGCTACTTGAACTACTTGAACTTCTTGAACCTTATTGCTACTTGAACTTCGCGAACCTTCCTGCTACCTGAACTTCTTGAACTTCTTGAACCTTCCTGCTACTTGAGTTTCTTGAACCTTCCTACTACTTTAACTTCTTGAACCTTCCTGCAACTTGAACTTCTTGAACTTCTTGAACCTTCCTGCTACTTGAACTTCTTGAACCTTCCTGCTACTTGAACTTCTTGAACTTCTTGAACCTTCCTGCTACTTGAACTTCTTGAACATTCCTGCTATTTGAACTTCTTGAACTTCTTGAACCTTCCTGCTACTTGAATTTCCTGAACCTTCCTCCTACTTGAACTTCTTGAACTTCTTGAACCTTCCTGGTACTTGAACTTCTTGAGCTTCTTGAACCTTCCTGCTACTTGAACTTCTTGAACTTTTCGAACCTTCCTGCTACTTGAACTTCTTGAACTTCTTGAACCTTCCTGCTACTTGAACTTCTTGAACCTTCCTGCTACTTGAACTTCTTGAACCTTCCTGCTACTTGAACTTCTTGAACCTTCCTGCTACTTGAAATTCTTGAACCTTCCTGCTACTTGAACTTCTTGAACTTCTTGAACCTTTTTGCTACTTGAATTTCTTGAACCTTCCTGCTACTTGAACTTCTTGAACCTTCCTTCTACTTGAACTTCTTGAACCTTCCTGCTACTTGAACTTTTTGAACTTCTTGATCCTTCCTGCAACTTGAACTTCTTGAACCTTCCTGCTACTTGAACTTCTTGAACTTCTTGAACCTTCCTTCTACTTGAACTTCTTGAACCTTCCTGCTACTTGAACTTCTTGAACCTTCCTGCTACTCGAACTACTTGAACTTCTTGACCCTTCCTGCTACTTGAACTTTTTGAACCTTCCTGCTACTTGAACTTCTTGAACTTCTTGAACCTTCCTGCTACTTGAACTTCTTGAACCTTCCTGCTACTTGAACTTCTTTAACTTCTTGAATCTTCCTGCAACTTAAACTTCTTGAACTTCTTGAACCTTCCTGCTACTTGAACTTCTTGAACCTTCGTGCTACTTGAACTTTTTGAATCTTGAACCTTACTGCCACTTGAACTTCTTGAACCTTCCTGCTACTTGAACTTCTTGAACTTCTTGAACCTTTCTTCTACTTGAACTTCTCGAACCTTCCTGCTACTTGAACTTCTTGAACTTCTTGAACCTTCCTGCTACTTGAACTACTTGAACTTCTTGAACCTTATTGCTACTTGAACTTCTTGAACTTCTTGAACCTTCCTGCTACCTGAACTTCTTGAACTTCTTGAACCTTCCTGCTACTTGAACTTCTTGAACCTTCCTACTACTTGAACTTCTTGAACCTTCCTGCAACTTGAACTTCTTGAACTTCTTGAACCCTCCTGCTACTTGAACTTCTTGAACCTTCCTGCTACTTGAAATTCTTGAACTTCTTGAACCTTCCTGCTACTTGAACTTCTTGAACTTCTATAACCTTCCTGCTACTTGAACTTCTTGAACCTTCCTGCTACTCGAGCTGCTTGAACTTCTTGAACTTCCTGCTATTTGAACTTCTTCAACCTTCCTGCTACTTGAACTTCTTGAACTTCTTGAACCTTCCTGCTACTTGAACTTCTTGAACTTCTTGAACCTTCCTGCAACCTGAACTTCTTGAACTTCTTGAACCTTCCTGCTACTTGAACTTCTTGAACCTTCCTGCTACTTGAACTTTTTGAATCATGAACCTTCCTGCCACTTGAACTTCTTGAACCTTCCTGCTACTTGAACTTCTTGAACTTCTTGAACCTTCCTGCTACTTGAACTTCTTGTACCTTCCTGCTACTTGAACTTCTTGTACCTTCCTGCCACTTGAACTTCTTGAACCTTCCTGCTACTTGAACTTCTTGTACCTTCCTGCTACTTGAACTTCTTGAACCTGCCTGCTACTTGAACTTCTTGAACTTCTTGAACCTTCCTGCTATTTGAACTTCTTGAACTTCTTGAACCTTCCTGCTACTTGAACTTCTTGAACCTTCCGCATAATTGAACTTCTTGAACCTTCCTGCTACTTGAACTTCTTGAACTTCTTGAACCTTCCTGCTACTTGAACTACTTGAACTTCTTGAACCTTCCTGCTACTTGAACTTCTTGAACTTCTTGAACCTTCCTGCTACTTAAACTTCTTGAACCTTCCTGCTACTTGAACTTCTTGAACCTTCCTGCTACCTGAACTTCTACAACTTCTTGAACCTTCCTGCTACTTTAACTTCTTGAACCTTCCTGCTACTTGAACTTCTTGAACCTTCCTGCTACTTGAGCTTCTTGAACTTCTTGAACCTTCCTGCTACTTGAACTTTTTGACCTTCATGAACCTTCCTGCTACTTGAACTTCTTGAACCTTCCTGCTACTTGAACTTCTTGAACCTTCCTGCTACTTGAACTTCTTGAACCTTCCTGCTACTTGAACTTCTTTAACTTCTTGAATCTTCCTGCAACTTAAACTTCTTGAACTTCTTGAACCTTCCTGCTACTTGAACTTCTTGAACCTTCGTGCTACTTGAACTTTTTGAATCTTGAACCTTCCTGCCACTTGAACTTCTTGAATCTTCCTGCTACTTGAACTTCTTGAACTTCTTGAACCTTTCTTCTACTTGAACTTCTCGAACCTTCCTGCTACTTGAACTTTTTGAACTTCTTGAACCTTCCTGCTACTTGAACTACTTGAACTTCTTGAACCTTATTGCTACTTGAACTTCGCGAACCTTCCTGCTACCTGAACTTCTTGAACTTCTTGAACCTTCCTGCTACTTGAGTTTCTTGAACCTTCCTACTACTTTAACTTCTTGAACCTTCCTGCAACTTGAACTTCTTGAACTTCTTGAACCTTCCTGCTACTTGAACTTCTTGAACCTTCCTGCTACTTGAACTTCTTGAACTTCTTGAACCTTCCTGCTACTTGAACTTCTTGAACATTCCTGCTATTTGAACTTCTTGAACTTCTTGAACCTTCCTGCTACTTGAATTTCCTGAACCTTCCTCCTACTTGAACTTCTTGAACTTCTTGAACCTTCCTGGTACTTGAACTTCTTGAGCTTCTTGAACCTTCCTGCTACTTGAACTTCTTGAACTTTTCGAACCTTCCTGCTACTTGAACTTCTTGAACTTCTTGAACCTTCCTGCTACTTGAACTTCTTGAACCTTCCTGCTACTTGAACTTCTTGAACCTTCCTGCTACTTGAACTTCTTGAACCTTCCTGCTACTTGAAATTCTTGAACCTTCCTGCTACTTGAACTTCTTGAACTTCTTGAACCTTTTTGCTACTTGAATTTCTTGAACCTTCCTGCTACTTGAACTTCTTGAACCTTCCTTCTACTTGAACTTCTTGAACCTTCCTGCTACTTGAACTTCTTGAACTTCTTGATCCTTCCTGCAACTTGAACTTCTTGAACCTTCCTGCTACTTGAACTTCTTGAACTTCTTGAACCTTCCTTCTACTTGAACTTCTTGAACCTTCCTGCTACTTGAACTTCTTGAACCTTCCTGCTACTCGAACTACTTGAACTTCTTGACCCTTCCTGCTACTTGAACTTTTTGAACCTTCCTGCTACTTGAACTTCTTGAACTTCTTGAACCTTCCTGCTACTTGAACTTCTTGAACCTTCCTGCTACTTGAACTTCTTTAACTTCTTGAATCTTCCTGCAACTTAAACTTCTTGAACTTCTTGAACCTTCCTGCTACTTGAACTTCTTGAACCTTCGTGCTACTTGAACTTTTTGAATCTTGAACCTTACTGCCACTTGAACTTCTTGAACCTTCCTGCTACTTGAACTTCTTGAACTTCTTGAACCTTTCTTCTACTTGAACTTCTCGAACCTTCCTGCTACTTGAACTTCTTGAACTTCTTGAACCTTCCTGCTACTTGAACTACTTGAACTTCTTGAACCTTATTGCTACTTGAACTTCTTGAACTTCTTGAACCTTCCTGCTACCTGAACTTCTTGAACTTCTTGAACCTTCCTGCTACTTGAACTTCTTGAACCTTCCTACTACTTGAACTTCTTGAACCTTCCTGCAACTTGAACTTCTTGAACTTCTTGAACCCTCCTGCTACTTGAACTTCTTGAACCTTCCTGCTACTTGAAATTCTTGAACTTCTTGAACCTTCCTGCTACTTGAACTTCTTGAACTTCTATAACCTTCCTGCTACTTGAACTTCTTGAACCTTCCTGCTACTCGAGCTGCTTGAACTTCTTGAACTTCCTGCTATTTGAACTTCTTCAACCTTCCTGCTACTTGAACTTCTTGAACTTCTTGAACCTTCCTGCTACTTGAACTTCTTGAACTTCTTGAACCTTCCTGCAACCTGAACTTCTTGAACTTCTTGAACCTTCCTGCTACTTGAACTTCTTGAACCTTCCTGCTACTTGAACTTTTTGAATCATGAACCTTCCTGCCACTTGAACTTCTTGAACCTTCCTGCTACTTGAACTTCTTGAACTTCTTGAACCTTCCTGCTACTTGAACTTCTTGTACCTTCCTGCTACTTGAACTTCTTGTACCTTCCTGCCACTTGAACTTCTTGAACCTTCCTGCTACTTGAACTTCTTGTACCTTCCTGCTACTTGAACTTCTTGAACCTGCCTGCTACTTGAACTTCTTGAACTTCTTGAACCTTCCTGCTATTTGAACTTCTTGAACTTCTTGAACCTTCCTGCTACTTGAACTTCTTGAACCTTCCGCATAATTGAACTTCTTGAACCTTCCTGCTACTTGAACTTCTTGAACTTCTTGAACCTTCCTGCTACTTGAACTACTTGAACTTCTTGAACCTTCCTGCTACTTGAACTTCTTGAACTTCTTGAACCTTCCTGCTACTTAAACTTCTTGAACCTTCCTGCTACTTGAACTTCTTGAACCTTCCTGCTACCTGAACTTCTACAACTTCTTGAACCTTCCTGCTACTTTAACTTCTTGAACCTTCCTGCTACTTGAACTTCTTGAACCTTCCTGCTACTTGAGCTTCTTGAACTTCTTGAACCTTCCTGCTACTTGAACTTTTTGACCTTCATGAACCTTCCTGCTACTTGAACTTCTTGAACCTTCCTGCTACTTGAACTTCTTGAACTTCTTGAACCTTCCTGCTAGTTGAACTTTTTGACCTTCATGAACCTTCCTGCTACTTGAACTTCTTGAACCTTCCTGCTACTTGAACTTCTTGAACTTCTTGAACCTTCCTGCTAGTTGAACTTTTTGAACTTCTTGAACCTTCCGGCTACTCGAACTTCTTGAACCTTCCTGCTACTTGAACTTCTTGAACCTTGCTGCTACTTGAACTTCTTGAACCTTCCTGCTGCTTGAACTTCTTGAACTTCTTGAACCTTCCTGATACTTGAACTTTTTGAACTTCTTGAACCTTCCTGCTACCTGAACTTCTTGAACCTTCCTGCTACCTGAACTTCTTGAACCTTCCTGCTACTTGAACTTCTTGAACTTCTTGAACCTTCCTGCTACTTGAACTTCTTGAACTTCTTGAACCTTCCTGCTACTTGAACTTCCTGAACTTCTTGAACCTTCCTGCTACTTGAACTTCTTGAACCTTCCTGCTACTGGAACTTCTTGAACTTCTTGAACCTTCCTGCTACTTGAACTTCTTGAACTTCTTGAACCTTCTTGCTACTTGAACTTCTTGAACCTTCCTGCTACTTGAACTTCTTGAACCTTCCTGCTACTTGAACTTCTTGAACCTTCATGCCACTTGAACTTCTTGAACCTTCATGCTACTTGAACTCCTGGAACCTTCCTGCTACTTGAACTTCTTGAACTTCTTGAACCTTCCTGCAACTTGAACTTCTTGAACGTCTTGAAGCGTCCTGCTACTTGAACTTCTTGAACTTCTTGAACCTTCCTGCTACTTGAACTTCTTGAAACTTCCTGGTACTTGAACATCTTGAACTTCTTGAACCTACCTGCTACTTGAACTTCTTGAACCTTCATGCTACTTGAACTTCTTGAACTTCTTGAACCTTCCTGCTACTTGAACTACTTGAACCTTCCTGCTACTTGAACTTCTTGAACTTCTTGAACCTTCCTGCTACTTGAACTTCTTTAACCTTCCTGTTTCTTGAACTATTTAACTTCTTGAACCTTCCTGCTACTTGAACTACTTGAACTTCTTGAACCTTCCTGCTACTTAAACTTCTTGAACTTCTTGAACCTTCCTGCTACTTGAACTTATTGAACCTTCCTGCTACTTGAACTTCTTGAATTTCTCAAACCTTCTTGCTACTTGAACTTCTTGTACTTCTTTCCCCTTCCTGCTACTTGAACTTCATGAACCTTCCTGCTACATGAACTTTTTGAACCTTCCTGCTACTTGAACTTCTTGAATTTCTTGAACCTTCCTGCTACTTGATCTTCTTGAACCTTCCTGCTACTTAAACTTCTTGAACTTCTTGAACCTTCCTGCTACTTGAACTTCTAGAACTTCTTGAACCTTCTTGCTATTAGAACTTCTTGAACCTTTCTGCTACTTGAACTTTTTGAACCTTCCTGCTACTTGAACTTTTTGAACCGTCCTGCTACTTGAACTTCTTGAACTTCTTGAACCTTCCTGCTACTTGAACTTCTCGAACCTTCCTGCTACTTGAATTTCTTGAACCTTCCTGCTACTTGAACTACTTGAACTTCTTGAACCTTCCTTCTACATGAACTTCTTGAACCTTCCTGCCACCCAAAGTTCTTGAACTTCTTGAACCTTCCTGCTACTTGAACTTCTTGAACATCTTGAACCTTCCTGCTACTTGAACTTCTTGAACCTTCCTGCTACTTGAACTTCTTGAACCTTCCTGCTACTTGAACTTCTTGAACCTTCCTGCTACTTGAACTTCTTGAACCTTCCTGCTACTTGAACTTCTTGAACATCTTGAACTTTCCTGCTACTTGAACTTCTTGAACCTTCCTGCTACTTGAACTTCTTGAACTTCTTGAACCCTCCTGCTACTTGAACTTCTTGAACTTCTTCAACCTTCCTGCTACTTGAACATCTTGAACTTCTTGAACCTTCCTGTTACCTGAACTTTTTGAACTTCTTGAACTTTCCTGCTACTTGAACTTCTCGAACTTCTTGAACCTTCCTGCTACTTGAACTTTTTGAACTTCCTGAACCTTCCTGCTACTTGAACTTCTTGAACCTTCCTGCTACTAGAACTTCTTGAAATTCTTGAACCTTCCTGTTCTTGAACTTCTTGAACTTCTTTAACCTTCCTGCTACTTGAACTTCTTGAACCTTCCTGCTACTTGAACTTCTTGAACCTTCCTGCTACTTGAACTTCTTGAGCCTTCCTGCTACTTGAACTTCTTGAAATTCTTAAGCCTTCCTGTTCTTGAACTTCTTGAACTTCTTGAACCTTCCTGCTACTTGATTTTCCTGAACCTTCCTGCTACTTGAACTTCTTGAACCTTCCTGCTACTTGAACTTCTTGAACTTCTTGAATCTTCCTGCTACTTGAACTTCTTGAACTTCTTGAACCTTCCTGCTACTTGAACTTCTTGAACCTTCCTGCTGCTTGATCTTCATGAACTTCTTGAACCTTTCTGCTACTTGAACTTCTTGAACTTCTTGAACCTTCCTGCTACTTGAACTTCTTGAACCTTCCTGCTACTTGAACTTCTTGAACCTTCCTGCAACTTGAACTTCTTGAACATATTGAACTTCTTGAACCTTCCTGCTACTTGAACTTCTTGAACCTTCCTGCTACTTGAACTTCTTGAACTTCTTGAACCTTCCTGCTACTTGAACTTCCTGAACCTTCCTCCTACTTGAACTACTTGAACTTCTTGAACCTTCCTGGTACTTGAACTTCTTGAACTTCTTGAACCTTCCTGCTACTTGAACTTCTTGAACTTTTCGAACCTTCCTGCTACTTGAACTTCTTGAACTTCTTGAACCTTTCTGCTACTTGAACTTCTTGAACCTTCCTGCTACTTGAACTTCTTGAACCTTCCTGCTACTTGAACTTCTTGAACCTTCCTGCTACTTGAACTTCTTGAACCTTCCTGCTACGTGAACTTCTTGAACCTTCCTGCTACTTGAACTTCTTGAACCTTCCTGCTACGTGGTTTCTTGAACTTCTTGAACCTTTTTGCTACTTGAATTTCTTGAACCTTCCTGCTACTTGAACTTCTTGAACCTTCCTTCTACTTGAACTTCTTGAACCTTCCTGCTACTTTAACTTCTTGAACTTCTTGATCCTTCCTGCAACTTGAACTTCTTGAACCTTCCTGCTACTTGAACTTCTTGAACTTCTTGAACCTTCCTTCTACTTGAACTTCTTGAACCTTCCTGCTACTTGAACTTCTTGAACCTTCCTGCTACTCGAACTACTTGAACTTCTTGAACCTTCCTGCTACTTGAACTTCTTGAACCTTCCTGCTACTTGAACTTCTTGAACTTCTTGAACCTTCCTGCTACTTGAACTTCTTGAACCTTCCTGCTACTTGAACTTCTTTAACTTCTTGAATCTTCCTGCAACTTAAACTTCTTGAACTTCTTGAACCTTCCTGCTACTTGAACTTCTTGAACCTTCGTTCTACTTGAACTTTTTGAATCTTGAACCTTCCTGCCACTTGAACTTCTTGAATCTTCCTGCTACTTGAACTTCTTGAACTTCTTGAACCTTATTGCTACTTGAACTTCTTGAACCTTCCTGCTACCTGAACTTCTTGAACTTCTTGAACCTTCCTGCTACTTGAGTTTCTTGAACCTTCCTACTACTTTAACTTCTTGAACCTTCCTGCAACTTGAACTTCTTGAACTTCTCGAACCTTCCTGCTACTTGAACTTCTTGAACCTTCCTGCTACTTGAACTTCTTGAACTTCTTGAACCTTCCTGCTACTTGAACTTCTTGAACATTCCTGCTACTTGAACTTCTTGAACTTCTTGAACCTTCCTGCTACTTGAATTTCCTGAACCTTCCTCCTACTTGAACTACTTGAACTTCTTGAACCTTCCTGGTACTTGAACTTCTTGAGCTTCTTGAACCTTCCTGCTACTTGAACTTCTTGAACTTTTCGAACCTTCCTGCTACTTGAACTTCTTGAACTACTTGAACCTTCCTGCTACTTGAACTTCTTGAACCTTCCTGCTACTTGAACTTCTTGAACCTTCCTGCTACCTGAACTTCTTGAACCTTCCTGCTACTTGAAATTCTTGAACCTTCCTGCTACTTGAACTTCTTGAACTTCTTGAACCTTTTTGCTACTTGAATTTCTTGAACCTTCCTGCTACTTGAACTTCTTGAACCTTCCTTCTACTTGAACTTCTTGAACCTTCCTGCTACTTGACCTTCTTGAACTTCTTGATCCTTCCTGCGACTTGAACTTCTTGAACCTTCCTGCTACTTGAACTTCTTGAACCGTCCTGCTACTTGAACTTCTTGAACTTCTTGAACCTTCCTGCTACTTGAACTTCTCGAACCTTCCTGCTACTTGAATTTCTTGAACCTTCCTGCTACTTGAACTACTTGAACTTCTTGAACCTTCCTTCTACATGAACTTCTTGAACCTTCCTGCCACCCAAAGTTCTTGAACTTCTTGAACCTTCCTGCTACTTGAACTTCTTGAACATCTTGAACCTTCCTGCTACTTGAACTTCTTGAACCTTCCTGCTACTTGAACTTCTTGAACCTTCCTGCTACTTGAACTTCTTGAACCTTCCTGCTACTTGAACTTCTTGAACCTTCCTGCTACTTGAACTTCTTGAACATCTTGAACTTTCCTGCTACTTGAACTTCTTGAACCTTCCTGCTACTTGAACTTCTTGAACTTCTTGAACCCTCCTGCTACTTGAACTTCTTGAACTTCTTCAACCTTCCTGCTACTTGAACATCTTGAACTTCTTGAACCTTCCTGTTACCTGAATTTTTTGAACTTCTTGAACTTTCCTGCTACTTGAACTTCTCGAACTTCTTGAACCTTCCTGCTACTTGAACTTTTTGAACTTCCTGAACCTTCCTGCTACTTGAACTTCTTGAACCTTCCTGCTACTAGAACTTCTTGAAATTCTTGAACCTTCCTGTTCTTGAAGTTCTTGAACTTCTTTAACCTTCCTGCTACTTGAACTTCTTGAACCTTCCTGCTACTTGAACTTCTTGAACCTTCCTGCTACTTGAACTTCTTGAGCCTTCCTGCTACTTGAACTTCTTGAAATTCTTAAGCCTTCCTGTTCTTGAACTTCTTGAACTTCTTGAACCTTCCTGCTACTTGATTTTCCTGAACCTTCCTGCTACTTGAACTTCTTGAACCTTCCTGCTACTTGAACTTCTTGAACTTCTTGAATCTTCCTGCTACTTGAACTTCTTGAACTTCTTGAACCTTCCTGCTACTTGAACTTCTTGAACCTTCCTGCTGCTTGATCTTCATGAACTTCTTGAACCTTTCTGCTACTTGAACTTCTTGAACTTCTTGAACCTTCCTGCTACATGAACTTCTTGAACCTTCCTGCTACTTGAACTTCTTGAACCTTCCTGCAACTTGAACTTCTTGAACATATTGAACTTCTTGAACCTTCCTGCTACTTGAACTTCTTGAACCTTCCTGCTACTTGAACTTCTTGAACTTCTTGAACCTTCCTGCTACTTGAACTTCCTGAACCTTCCTCCTACTTGAACTACTTGAACTTCTTGAACCTTCCTGGTACTTGAACTTCTTGAACTTCTTGAACCTTCCTGCTACTTGAACTTCTTGAACTTTTCGAACCTTCCTGCTACCTGAACTTCTTGAACTTCTTGAACCTTTCTGCTACTTGAACTTCTTGAACCTTCCTGCTACTTGAACTTCTTGAACCTTCCTGCTACTTGAACTTCTTGAACCTTCCTGCTACTTGAACTTCTTGAACCTTCCTGCTACGTGAACTTCTTGAACCTTCCTGCTACTTGAACTTCTTGAACCTTCCTGCTACGTGGTTTCTTGAACTTTTTGAACCTTTTTGCTACTTGAATTTCTTGAACCTTCCTGCTACTTGAACTTCTTGAACCTTCCTTCTACTTGAACTTCTTGAACCTTCCTGCTACTTTAACTTCTTGAACTTCTTGATCCTTCCTGCAACTTGAACTTCTTGAACCTTCCTGCTACTTGAACTTCTTGAACTTCTTGAACCTTCCTTCTACTTGAACTTCTTGAACCTTCCTGCTACTTGAACTTCTTGAACCTTCCTGCTACTCGAACTACTTGAACTTCTTGAACCTTCCTGCTACTTGAACTTCTTGAACCTTCCTGCTACTTGAACTTCTTGAACTTCTTGAACCTTCCTGCTACTTGAACTTCTTGAACCTTCCTGCTACTTGAACTTCTTTAACTTCTTGAATCTTCCTGCAACTTAAACTTCTTGAACTTCTTGAACCTTCCTGCTACTTGAACTTCTTGAACCTTCGTGCTACTTGAACTTTTTGAATCTTGAACCTTCCTGCCACTTGAACTTCTTGAATCTTCCTGCTACTTGAACTTCTTGAACTTCTTGAACCTTTCTTCTACTTGAACTTCTCGAACCTTCCTGCTACTTGAACTTTTTGAACTTCTTGAACCTTCCTGCTACTTGAACTACTTGAACTTCTTGAACCTTATTGCTACTTGAACTTCTTGAACCTTCCTGCTACCTGAACTTCTTGAACTTCTTGAACCTTCCTGCTACTTGAGTTTCTTGAACCTTCCTACTACTTTAACTTCTTGAACCTTCCTGCAACTTGAACTTCTTGAACTTCTTGAACCTTCCTGCTACTTGAACTTCTTGAACCTTCCTGCTACTTGAACTTCTTGAACTTCTTGAACCTTCCTGCTACTTGAACTTCTTGAACATTCCTGCTACTTGAACTTCTTGAACTTCTTGAACCTTCCTGCTACTTGAATTTCCTGAACCTTCCTCCTACTTGAACTACTTGAACTTCTTGAACCTTCCTGGTACTTGAACTTCTTGAGCTTCTTGAACCTTCCTGCTACTTGAACTTCTTGAACTTTTCGAACCTTCCTGCTACTTGAACTTCTTGAACTTCTTGAACCTTCCTGCTACTTGAACTTCTTGAACCTTCCTGCTACCTGAACTTCTTGAACCTTCCTGCTACTTGAAATTCTTGAACCTTCCTGCTACTTGAACTTCTTGAACTTCTTGAACCTTTTTGCTACTTGAATTTCTTGAACCTTCCTGCTACTTGAACTTCTTGAACCTTCCTTCTACTTGAACTTCTTGAACCTTCCTGCTACTTGAACTTCTTGAACTTCTTGATCCTTCCTGCGACTTGAACTTCTTGAACCTTCCTGCTACTTGAACTTCTTGAACTTCTTGAACCTTCCTTCTACTTGAACTTCTTGAACCTTCCTGCTACTTGAACTTCTTGAACCTTCCTGCTACTCGAACTACTTGAACTTCTTGAACCTTCCTGCTACTTGAACTTTTTGAACCTTCCTGCTACTTGAACTTCTTGAACTTCTTGAACCTTCCTGCTACTTGAACTTCTTGAACCTTCCTGCTACTTGAACTTCTTTAACTTCTTGAATCTTCCTGCAACTTAAACTTCTTGAACTTCTTGAACCTTCCTGCTACTTGAACTTCTTGAACCTTCGTGCTACTTGAACTTTTTGAATCTTGAACCTTCCTGCCACTTGAACTTCTTGAACCTTCCTGCTACTTGAACTTCTTGAACTTCTTGAACCTTTCTTCTACTTGAACTTCTCGAACCTTCCTGCTACTTGAACTTCTTGAACTTCTTGAACCTTCCTGCTACTTGAACTACTTGAACTTATTGAACCTTATTGCTACTTGAACTTCTTGAACTTATTGAACCTTCCTGCTACCTGAACTTCTTGAACTTCTTGAACCTTCCTGCTACTTGAACTTCTTGAACTTCTATAACCTTCCTGCTACTTGAACTTCTTGAACCTTCCTGCTACTCGAGCTGCTTGAACTTCTTGAACTTCCTGCTATTTGAACTTCTTCAACCTTCCTGCTACTCGAACTTCTTGAACTTCTTGAACCTTCCTGCTACTTGAACTTCTTGAACTTCTTGAACCTTCCTGCAACCTGAACTTCTTGAACTTCTTGAACCTTCCTGCTACTTGAACTTCTTGAACCTTCCTGCTACTTGAACTTTTTGAATCATGAACCTTCCTGCCACTTGAACTTCTTGAACCTTCCTGCTACTTGAACTTCTTGAACTTCTTGAACCTTCCTGCTACTTGAACTTCTTGTACCTTCCTGCTACTTGAACTTCTTGTACCTTCCTGCCACTTGAACTTCTTGAACCTTCCTGCTACTTGAACTTCTTGTACCTTCCTGCTACTTGAACTTCTTGAACCTGCCTGCTACTTGAACTTCTTGAACTTCTTGAACCTTCCTGCTATTTGAACTTCTTGAACTTCTTGAACCTTCCTGCTACTTGAACTTCTTGAACCTTCCGCATAATTGAACTTCTTGAACCTTCCTGCTACTTGAACTTCTTGAACTTCTTGAACCTTCCTGCTACTTGAACTAGTTGAACTTCTTGAACCTTCCTGCTACTTGAACTTCTTGAACTTCTTGAACCTTCCTGCTACTTAAACTTCTTGAACCTTCCTGCTACTTGAACTTCTTGAACCTTCCTGCTACCTGAACTTCTAGAACTTCTTGAACCTTCCTGCTACTCTAACTTCTTGAACCTTCCTGCTACTTGAACTTCTTGAACCTTCCTGCTACTTGAGCTTCTTGAACTTCTTGAACCTTCCTGCTACTTGAACTTTTTGACGTTCATGAACCTTCCTGCTACTTGAACTTCTTGAACCTTCCTGCTACTTGAACTTCTTGAACTTCTTGAACCTTCCTGCTAGTTGAACTTTTTGACCTTCATGAACCTTCCTGCTACTTGAACTTCTTGAACCTTCCTGCTACCTGAACTTCTTGAACTTCTTGAACCTTCCTGCTAGTTGAACTTTTTGAACTTCTCGAACCTTCCGGCTACTCGAACTTCTTGAACCTTCCTGCTACTTGAACTTCTTGAACCTTGCTGCTACTTGAACTTCTTGAACCTTCCTGCTGCTTGAACTTCTTGAACTTCTTGAACCTTCCTGATACTTGAACTTTTTGAACTTCTTGAACCTTCCTGCTACTTGAACTTCTTGAACCTTCCTGCTACCTGAACTTCTTGAACCTTCCTGCTACTTGAACTTCTTGAACTTCTTGAACCTTCCTGCTACTTGAACTTCTTGAACTTCTTGAACCTTCCTGCTACTTGAACTTCCTGAACTTCTTGAACCTTCCTGCTACTTGAACTTCTTGAACCTTCCTGCTACTTGAACTTCTTGAACTTCTTGAACCTTCCTGCTACTTGAACTTCTTGAACTTCTTGAACCTTCTTGCTACTTGAACTTCTTGAACCTTCCTGCTCCTTGAACCTCTTGAACCTTCCTGCTACTTGAACTTCTTGAACCTTCATGCCACTTGAACTTCTTGAACCTTCATGCTACTTGAACTCCTGGAACCTTCCTGCTACTTGAACTTCTTGAACTTCTTGAACCTTCCTGCAACTTGAACTTCTTGAACGTCTTGAAGCGTCCCGCTACTTGAACTTCTTGAACTTCTTGAACCTTCCTGCTACTTGAACTTCTTGAACTTCTTGAACTTTCCTGCTACTTGAACTTCTTGAACCTTCCTGCTACTTGAACTTCTTGAAACTTCCTGGTACTTGAACATCTTGAACTTCTTGAACCTACCTGCTACTTGAACTTCTTGAACCTTCATGCTACTTGAACTTCTTGAACTTCTTGAACCTTCCTGCTACTTGAACTACTTGAACCTTCCTGCTACTTGAACTTCTTTAACCTTCCTGTTTCTTGAACTATTTAACTTCTTGAACCTTCCTGCTACTTGAACTACTTGAACTTCTTGAACCTTCCTGCTACTGGAACTTCTTGAACCTTCCTGCTACTTAAACTTCTTGAACTTCTTGAACCTTCCTGCTACTTGAACTTAATGAACCTTCCTGCTACTTGAACTTCTTGAACTTCTCGAACCTTCTTGCTACTTGAACTTCTTGTACTTCTTTCCCCTTCCTGCTACTTGAACTTCATGAACCTTCCTGCTACATGAACTTTTTGAACCTTCCTGCTACTTGAACTTCTTGAACTTCTTGAACCTTCCTGCTACTTGAACTTCTTGAACCTTCCTGCTACTTGAACTTCTTGAACTTCTTGAACCTTCCTGCTACTTGAACTTCTTGAACCTTCCTGCTACTTGAACTTCTTTAACTTCTTGAATCTTCCTGCAACTTAAACTTCTTGAACTTCTTGAACCTTCCTGCTACTTGAACTTCTTGAACCTTCGTGCTACTTGAACTTTTTGAATCTTGAACCTTCCTGCCACTTGAACTTCTTGAATCTTCCTGCTACTTGAACTTCTTGAACTTCTTGAACCTTTCTTCTACTTGAACTTCTCGAACCTTCCTGCTACTTGAACTTTTTGAACTTCTTGAACCTTCCTGCTACTTGAACTACTTGAACTTCTTGAACCTTATTGCTACTTGAACTTCTTGAACCTTCCTGCTACCTGAACTTCTTGAACTTCTTGAACCTTCCTGCTACTTGAGTTTCTTGAACCTTCCTACTACTTTAACTTCTTGAACCTTCCTGCAACTTGAACTTCTTGAACTTCTTGAACCTTCCTGCTACTTGAACTTCTTGAACCTTCCTGCTACTTGAACTTCTTGAACTTCTTGAACCTTCCTGCTACTTGAACTTCTTGAACATTCCTGCTACTTGAACTTCTTGAACTTCTTGAACCTTCCTGCTACTTGAATTTCCTGAACCTTCCTCCTACTTGAACTACTTGAACTTCTTGAACCTTCCTGGTACTTGAACTTCTTGAGCTTCTTGAACCTTCCTGCTACTTGAACTTCTTGAACTTTTCGAACCTTCCTGCTACTTGAACTTCTTGAACTTCTTGAACCTTCCTGCTACTTGAACTTCTTGAACCTTCCTGCTACTTGAACTTCTTGAACCTTCCTGCTACCTGAACTTCTTGAACCTTCCTGCTACTTGAAATTCTTGAACCTTCCTGCTACTTGAACTTCTTGAACTTCTTGAACCTTTTTGCTACTTGAATTTCTTGAACCTTCCTGCTACTTGAACTTCTTGAACCTTCCTTCTACTTGAACTTCTTGAACCTTCCTGCTACTTGAACTTCTTGAACTTCTTGATCCTTCCTGCGACTTGAACTTCTTGAACCTTCCTGCTACTTGAACTTCTTGAACTTCTTGAACCTTCCTTCTACTTGAACTTCTTGAACCTTCCTGCTACTTGAACTTCTTGAACCTTCCTGCTACTCGAACTACTTGAACTTCTTGAACCTTCCTGCTACTTGAACTTTTTGAACCTTCCTGCTACTTGAACTTCTTGAACTTCTTGAACCTTCCTGCTACTTGAACTTCTTGAACCTTCCTGCTACTTGAACTTCTTTAACTTCTTGAATCTTCCTGCAACTTAAACTTCTTGAACTTCTTGAACCTTCCTGCTACTTGAACTTCTTGAACCTTCGTGCTACTTGAACTTTTTGAATCTTGAACCTTCCTGCCACTTGAACTTCTTGAACCTTCCTGCTACTTGAACTTCTTGAACTTCTTGAACCTTTCTTCTACTTGAACTTCTCGAACCTTCCTGCTACTTGAACTTCTTGAACTTCTTGAACCTTCCTGCTACTTGAACTACTTGAACTTCTTGAACCCCATTGCTACTTGAACTTCTTGAACTTCTTGAACCTTCCTGCTACCTGAACTTCTTGAACTTCTTGAACCTTCCTGCTACTTGAACTTCTTGAACCTTCCTACTACTTGAACTTCTTGAACCTTCCTGCAACTTGAACTTCTTGAACTTCTTGAACCCTCCTGCTACTTGAACTTCTTGAACCTTCCTGCTACTTGAACTTCTTGAACTTCTATAACCTTCCTGCTACTTGAACTTCTTGAACCTTCCTGCTACTCGAGCTGCTTGAACTTCTTGAACTTCCTGCTATTTGAACTTCTTCAACCTTCCTGCTACTTGAACTTCTTGAACTTTTTGAACCTTCCTGCTACTTGAACTTCTTGAACTTCTTGAACCTTCCTGCAACCTGAACTTCTTGAACTTCTTGAACCTTCCTGCTACTTGAACTTCTTGAACCTTCCTGCTACTTGAACTTTTTGAATCATGAACCTTCCTGCCACTTGAACTTCTTGAACCTTCCTGCTACTTGAACTTCTTGAACTTCTTGAACCTTCCTGCTACTTGAACTTCTTGTACCTTCCTGCTACCTGAACTTCTTGTACCTTCCTGCCACTTGAACTTCTTGAACCTTCCTGCTACTTGAACTTCTTGTACCTTCCTGCTACTTGAACTTCTTGAACCTGCCTGCTACTTGAACTTCTTGAACTTCTTGAACCTTCCTGCTATTTGAACTTCTTGAACTTCTTGAACCTTCCTGCTACTTGAACTTCTTGAACCTTCCGCATAATTGAACTTCTTGAACCTTCCTGCTACTTGAACTTCTTGAACTTCTTGAACCTTCCTGCTACTTGAACTACTTGAACTTCTTGAACCTTCCTGCTACTTGAACTTCTTGAACTTCTTGAAACTTCCTGCTACTTAAACTTCTTGAACCTTCCTGCTACTTGAACTTCTTGAACCTTCCTGCTACCTGAACTTCTAGAACTTCTTGAACCTTCCTGCTACTTTAACTTCTTGAACCTTCCTGCTACTTGAACTTCTTGAACCTTCCTGCTACTTGAGCTTCTTGAACTTCTTGAACCTTCCTGCTACTTGAACTTTTTGACCTTCATGAACCTTCCTGCTACTTGAACTTCTTGAACCTTCCTGCTACTTGAACTTCTTGAACTTCTTGAACCTTCCTGCTGGTTGAACTTTTTGACCTTCATGAACCTTCCTGCTACTTGAACTTCTTGAACCTTCCTGCTACTTGAACTTCTTGAACTTCTTGAACCTTCCTGCTAGTTGAACTTTTTGAACTTCTCGAACCTTCCGGCTACTCGAACTTCTTGAACCTTCCTGCTACTTGAACTTCTTGAACCTTGCTGCTACTTGAACTTCTTGAACCTTCCTGCTGCTTGAACTTCTTGAACTTCTTGAACCTTCCTGATACTTGAACTTTTTGAACTTCTTGAACCTTCCTGCTACTTGAACTTCTTGAACCTTCCTGCTACCTGAACTTCTTGAACCTTCCTGCTACTTGAACTTCTTGAACTTCTTGAACCTTCCTGCTACTTGAACTTCTTGAACTTCTTGAACCTTCCTGCTACTTGAACTTCCTGAACTTCTTGAACCTTCCTGCTACTTGAACTTCTTGAACCTTCCTGCTACTTGAACTTCTTGAACTTCTTGAACCTTCCTGCTACTTGAACTTCTTGAACTTCTTGAACCTTCTTGCTACTTGAACTTCTTGAACCTTCCTGCTCCTTGAACCTCTTGAACCTTCCTGCTACTTGAACTTCTTGAACCTTCATGCCACTTGAACTTCTTGAACCTTCATGCTACTTGAACTCCTGGAACCTTCCTGCTACTTGAACTTCTTGAACTTCTTGAACCTTCCTGCAACTTGAACTTCTTGAACGTCTTGAAGCGTCCTGCTACTTGAACTTCTTGAACTTCTTGAACCTTCCTGCTACTTGAACTTCTTGAACTTCTTGAACTTTCCTGCTACTTGAACTTCTTGAACCTTCCTGCTACTTGAACTTCTTGAAACTTCCTGGTACTTGAACATCTTGAACTTTTTGAACCTACCTGCTACTTGAACTTCTTGAACCTTCATGCTACTTGAACTTCTTGAACTTCTTGAACCTTCCTGCTACTTGAACTACTTGAACCTTCCTGCTACTTGAACTTCTTGAACTTCTTGAACCTTCCTGCTACTTGAACTTCTTTAACCTTCCTGTTTCTTGAACTATTTAACTTCTTGAACCTTCCTGCTACTTGAACTACTTGAACTTCTTGAACCTTCCTGCTACTGGAACTTCTTGAACCTTCCTGCTACTTAAACTTCTTGAACTTCTTGAACCTTCCTGCTACTTGAACTTATTGAACCTTCCTGCTACTTGAACTTCTTGAACTTCTCAAACCTTCTTGCTACTTGAACTTCTTGTACTTCTTTCCCCTTCCTACTACTTGAACTTCATGAACCTTCCTGCTACATGAACTTTTTGAACCTTCCTGCTACTTGAACTTCTTGAATTTCTTGAACCTTCCTGCTACTTGATCTTCTCGAACCCTCCTGCTACTTGAACTTCTTGAACCTTCCTGCTACTTGAACTTCTTGAACTTCTTGAACTTTCCTGCTACTTGAACTTCTTGAACCTTCCTGCCACTTGAACTTCTTGAACTTCTTGAATCTTCCTGCTACGTGAACTTCTTGAACCTTCCTGCTACTTGAACTTCTTGAACTTCTTGAACCTTCCTGCTACTTGAACTACTTGAACTTCTTGAACCTTCCTGCTACTTGAACTTCTTGAACTTCATGAACCCTCCAGCTATTTGAACTTCTTGAACTTTTTCAACCTTCCTTCTACTTGAACTTCTTGAACTTCTTGAACCTTCCTGTTACTTGAACTTCTTGAACTTCTTGAACCTTCCTGCTACTTGAACTTCTTATACTTCTTGAACCTTCCTGCTACTTGAACTTTTTGAACTTATAGAACCTTCCTGCTACTTGAACTTCTTGCACCTTCCTGCTACTAGAACTTCTTGAACTTCTTTTCCCTTCCTGTTCTTGAACTTCTTTAACTTCTTGAACCTTCCTGCTACTTGAACTTCCTGAACCTTCCTGCTACTTGAACTTCTTGAACCTTCCTGCTACTTGAACTTTTTGAATCTTGAACCTTCCTGCCACTTGAACTTCTTGAACCTTCCTGCTACTTGAACTTCTTGAACTTCTTGAACCTTCCTGCTACTTGAACTTCTTGAACTTCTTGAACCTTCCTTCTACTTGAACTTTTTGAACCTTCCTGCTACTTGAACTTCTTGAACCTTCCTGCTACTTGAACTTCTTGAACTTCTTGAACCTTCCTGCTACTTGAACTGCTTGAACTTCTTGAACCTTATTGCTACTTGAACTTCTTGAACTTCTTGAACCTTCCTGCTACCTGAACTTCTTGAACTTCTTGAACCTTCCTTCTACTTGAACTTCTTGAACCTTCCTGCTACTCGAACTTCTTGAACCTTCCTGCGACTTGAACTTCTTGAACTTCTTGAACCTTCCTGCTACTTGAACTTCTTGAACCTTCCTGCTACTTGAAGTTCTTGAACTTCTTGAACCTTCCTGCTACTTGAACTTCTTGAACTTCTTTAACCTTCCTGCTACTTGAACTTGAACCTTCCTGCTACTCGAACTACTTGAACTTCTTGAACCTTCCTGCTACTCGAACTACTTGAACTTCTTGAACCTTCCTGCTACTTGAACTTCTTGAACCTTCCTGCTACTTGAACTTCTTGACTTTCTTGAACCTTCCTGCTACTTGAACTTCTAGAACTTCTTGAACCTTCTTGCTACTTGAACTTCTTGAACCTTTCTGCTACTTGAACTTTTTTAATCATGAACCTTCCTGCCACTTGAACTTCTTGAACCTTCCTGCTACTTGAAGTTCTTGAACTTCTTGAACCTTCCTGCTACTTGAACTTCTTGAACCTTCCTGCTACTTGAACTTCTTGTACCTTCCTGCTACTTGAACTTCTTGAACCTGCCTGCTACTTGAACTTCTTGAACTTCTTGAACCTTCCTGCTATTTGAACTTTTTGAACTTCTTGAACCTTCCTGCTACTTGAACTTCTTGAACCTTCCTGCTACTTGAACTTCTTGAACTTCTTGAACCTTCCTGCTACTTGAACTACTTGAACTTCTTGAACCTTCCTGCTACTTGAACTTCTTGAACTTCTTGAACCTTCCTGCTACTTGAACTTCTTGAACTTCTTGAACCTTCCTGCTACTTTAACTTCTTGAACGTTCCTGCTACTTGAACTTCTTGAACCTTCCTGCTACTTGAGCTTCTTGAACTTCTTGAACCTTCCTGCTACTTGAAATTTTTGACCTTCATGAACCTTCCTGCTACTTGAACTTCTTGAACCTTCCTGCTACTTGAACTTCTTGAATTTCTTGAATCTTCATGCTACTTGAACTTCTTGAACTTCTTGAACCTTCCTGCTAGGGAAACTTTTTGAACTTCTTGAACCTTCCTGCTACTTGAACTTCTTGAACGTTCCTGCTACTTGAACTTCTTGAACTTCTTGAACCTTCCTGCTACTTGAACTTCTTGAACCTCTTGAACCTTCCGGCTACTTGAACTTCTTGAACCTTCCTGCTATTTGAACTTCTTGAACCTTCCTGCTACTTGAACCACTTGAACTTCCTAAACCTTCCTGCTACTTGAACTTCTTGATCTTCTTGAACCTTCGTGCTACCTGAACTTCTTGAACCTTCCTGCTACCTGAACTTCTTGAACCTTCCTGCTACTTGAACTTCTTGAACTTCTTGAACCTTCCTGCTACTTGAACTTCTTGAACTTCTTGAACCTTCCTGCTACTTGAACTTCCTGAACTTCTTGAACCTTCCTGCTACCTGAACTTCTTGAACCTTCCTGCTACTTAAACTTCTTGAACTTCTTGAACCTTCCTGCTACTTGAACTTCTTGAACTTCTTGAACCTTCCTGCTACTTGAACTTCCTGAACTTCTTGAACCTTCCTGCTACTTGAACTTCTTAAACTTCTAGAACCTTCTTGCTACTTGAACTTCTTGAACCTTCCTGCTACTTGAACTTCTTGAACCTTCCTGCTACTTGAACTTCTTGAACCTTCATGCCACTTGAACTTCTTGAACCTTCCTGCTACCTGAACTTCTTGAACCTTCCTGCTACTTGAACTTCTTGAACTTCTTGAACCTTCTTGCAACTTGAACTTCTTGAACGTCTTGACCCGTCCTGCTACTTGAACTTCTTGAACTTCTTGAACCTTCCTGCTACTTGAACTTCTTGAACTTCTTAAACTTTCCTGCTACTTGAACTTCTTGAACTTTCCTGCTACTTGAACTTCTTGAAACTCCCTGGTACTTGAACATCTTGAACTTCTTGAACCTACCTGCTACTTGAACTTCTTGAACCTTCATGCTAATTGAACTTCTTGAACTTCTTGAACCTTCCTGCTACTTGAACTTCTTGAACCTTCCTGCTACTTGAACTACTCGAACCTTCCTGCTACTTGAACTATTTAACTTCTTGAACCTTCCTGCCACTTGAACTTCTTTAACCTTCATGCTACTTGAACTATTTAACTTCTTGAACCTTCCTGCTACTTGAACTACTTGAACTTCTTGAAGCTTCCTGCTACTTGAACTTCTTGAACCTTCCTGCTACTTAAACTTCTTGAACTTCTTGAACCTTCCTGCTACTTGAACTTATTGAACCTTCCTGCTACTTGAACTTCTTGAACTTCTCAAACCTTCTTGCTACTTGAACTTCTTGTACTTCTTTAACCTTCCTGCTACTTGAACTTCTTGAACCTTCCTGCTACATGAACTTTTTTAACCCTCCTGCTACTTGAACTTCTTGAACTTCTTGAACCTTCCTGCTACTTGAACTTCTCGAACCTTCCTGCTACTTGAACTTCTTGAACCTTCCTGCTACTTGAACTTCTTGAACTTCTTGAACCTTCCTGCTACTTGAACTTCTTGAACTTCTTTAACCTTCCTGCTACTTGAACTTGAACCTTCCTGCTACTCGAACTACTTGAACTTCTTGAACCTTCCTGCTACTCGAACTACTTGAACTTCTTGAACCTTCCTGCTACTTGAACTTCTTGAACTTCTTGAACCTTCCTGCTACTTGAACTTCTAGAACTTCTTGAACCTTCTTGCTACTTGAACTTCTTGAACCTTTCTGCTACTTGAACTTTTTGAATCATTAACCTTCCTGCCACTTGAACTTCTTGAACCTTCCTGCTACTTGAACTTCTTGAACTTCTTGAACCTTCCTGCTACTTAAACTTCTTGAACCTTCCTGCTACTTGAACTTCTTGTACCTTCCTGCTACTTGAACTTCTTGAACCTGCCTGCTACTTGAACTTCTTGAACTTCTTGAACCTTCCTGCTATTTGAACTTCTTGAACTTCTTGAACCTTCCTGCTACTTGAACTTCTTGAACCTTCCTGCTACTTGAACTTCTTGAACTTCTTGAACCTTCCTGCTACTTGAACTACTTGAACTTCTTGAACCTTCCTGCTACTTGAACTTCTTGAACTTCTTGAACCTTCCTGCTACTTTCACTTCTTGAACCTTCCTGCTACTTGAACTTCTTGAACTTCTTGAACCTTACTGCTAGGGAAACTTTTTGAACTTCTTGAACCTTCCTGCTACTTGAACTTCTTGAACCTTCCTGCTACTTGAACTTCTTGAACTTCTTGAACCTTCGTGCTACTTAAACTTCTTGAACCTCTTGAACCTTCCGGCTACTTGAACTTCTTGAACCTTCCTGCCCTTTGAACTTCTTGAACCTTCCTGCTACTTGAACTTCTTGAACCTTCCTGCTACTTGAACTTCTTGAACTTCTTGAACCTTCCTGCTACTTGAACTTCTTGAACTTCTTGAACCTTCCTGCTACTTGAACTTCTTGAACCTTCCTGCTACCTGAACTTCTTGAACCTTCCTGCTACTTGAACTTCTTGAACTTCTTGAACCTTCCTGCTACTTGAACTTCTTGAACTTCTTGAACCTTCCTGCTACTTGAACTTCCTGAACTTCTTGAACCTTCCTGCTACCTGAACTTCTTGAACCTTCCTGTTACTTGAACTTCTTGAACTTCTTGAACCTTCCTGCTACTTGAACTTCTTGAACTTCTAAAACCTTCTTGCTACTTGAACTCCTTGAACCTTCCTGCTACTTGAACTTCTTGAACCTTCCTGCTACTTGAACTTCTTGAACCTTCATGCCACTTGAACTTCTTGAACCTTCCTGCTACCTGAACTTCTTGAACCTTCCTGCTAATTGAACTTCTTGAACTTCTTGAACCTTCTTGCAACTTGAACTTCTTGAACGTCTTGACCCGTCCTGCTACTTGAACTTCTTGAACTTCTTGAACCTTCCTGCTACTTGAACTTCTTGAACTTCTTAAACTTTCCTGCTACTTGAACTTCTTGAACCTTCCTGCTACTTGAACTTCTTGAAACTTCCTGGTACTTGAACATCTTGAACTTCTTGAACCTACCTGCTACTTGAACTTCTTGAACCTTCATGCTACTTGAACTTCTTGAACTTCTTGAACCTTCCTGCTACTTGAACTTCTTGAACCTTCCTGCTACTTGAACTACTTGAACCTTCCTGCTACTTGAACTATTTAACTTCTTGAACCTTCCTGCCACTTGAACTTCTTTAACCTTCATACTACTTGAACTATTTAACTTCTTGAACCTTCCTGCTACTTGAACTACTTGAACTTCTTGAACCTTCCTGCTACTTGAACTTCTTGAACCTTCCTGCTACTTAAACTTCTTGAACTTCTTGAACCTTCCTTCTACTTGAACTTATTGAACCTTCCTGCTACTTGAACTTATTGAACCTTCCTGCTACTTGAACTTCTTGAACTTCTCAAACCTTCTTGCTACTTGAACTTCTTGTACTTCTTTAACCTTCCTGCTACTTGAACTTCTTGAACCTTCCTGCTACATGAACTTTTTGAACCTTCCTGCTACTTGAACTTCTTGAACTTCTTGAACCTTCCTGCTACTTGAACTTCTCGAACCTTCCTGCTACTTGAACTTCTTGAACCTTCCTGCTACTTGAACTTCTTGAACTTCTTGAACTTTCCTGCTACTTGAACTTCTTGAACCATCCTGCTACTTGAACTTCTTGAACTTCTTGAACCTTCCTGCTACTTGAACTTCTTGAACTTCTTGAACCTTCCTGCTACTTGAACTTATTGAACCTTCCTGCTACTTGAACTTCTTGAACCTTCCTGCTACTTGAACTTCTTGAACTTTTTGAACCTTCCTGCTTCTTGAACTTCTTGAACTTCTTGAACCTTCCTGCTACTTGAACTTCTTGAACTTCTTGAACCTTCCTGTTACTTGAACTTCTTGAAGCTTCCTGCTACTTGAACTTCTTGAACCTTCCTGCTACTTGAACTTCTTGAACCTTCCTGCTACTTGAAATACTTGAACTTCTTGAACTTTCCTGTTACCTGAACTTCTTGAACTTCTTGAACCTTCCTGCTACTTGAACTTCTTGAACCTTCCTGCTACTGGAACTTCTTGAACTTTCCTGCTACTTGAACTTCTTGAACTTCTTGAACCTTCCTGCTACTTGAACTTCTTGAACTTCTTGACCCTTCCTGCTACTTGAACTTGTTGAACTTCTTGAACCTTTCTGCTACTCGAACTTTTTGAACTTCTTGAACCTTACTGCTACTTGAACTTCTTGAACTTCTTGAACCTTACTGCTACTCGAACTTCTTGAACTTCTTGAACCTTCCTGCTACTTGAACTTCTTGAACTTCTTGAACCTTCTTGCTACTTGAACTTCTTGAACTTCATGAACCTTCCTGCTACTTGAACTTTCTGAACTTCTTGAACCTTCCTGCTACTTGAACTTCTTGAACTTCTTGAACCTTCCTGCTACTTGAACTTCTTGAACTTCATGAACCTTCCTGTTACTTGAACTTTTTGAGCCTTCCTGCTACTTGAACTTCTTAGACCTTCCTGCTACTTGAACTTCTTGAACCTTCCTGCTACTTGAACTTCTTGAACCTTCCTGCTACTTGAACTTCTTGAACTTTCCTGCTACTTGAACTTCTTGAACCTTACCGCTTCTTGAACTTCTTGAACTTCTTGAACCTTCCTGCCAAATGAACTTCTTGAACTTCTTGAACCTTCCTGATACTTGAACTTCTTGAACTTCTTGAACCTTCCTGCTACTTGAACTTCTTGCACCTTACTGCTACTTGAACTTTTTGAACCTTCCTGCTACTTGAACTTCTTGAACTTCTTGAACTTCTTGAACCTTCCTGCTACTTGAACTTCTTGAACCTTCCTGCTACTTGAACTTTTTGAACTTCTTGAACCTTTCTGCTACTTGAACTTCTTGAACCTTCCTGCTACCTGAACTACTTGAACTTCTTGAACCTTCCTGCTGCTTGAACTTCTTGAACTTTCCTGCTACTTGAACTTCTTGAACCTTCCTGCTACTTGAACTTCTTGAACTTTTTGAACATTTCTGCTACTTGAACTTTTTGAACCTTCCTGCTACTGGAACTACTTGAACTTCTTGAACCTTCCTGCTGCTTGAACTTCTTGAACCTTCCTGCTACTTGAACTTCTTGAACCTTCCTGCTACTTGAACTTCTTGAACTTCTTGAACCTTCCTGCTACTTGAACTTCTTGAACCTTTCTGCTACTTGAACTTGTTGAACTTCTTGAACCTTCCTGCTACTTGAACTTCTTGAACCTTCATGCTACTTGAACTTCTTGAACCTTCCTGCTACTTGAACTTCTTGAACCTTCCTGCTACTTGAACTTCTTGAACCTTCCTGCTACTTGAACTTCTTGAACTTCTTGAACCTTCCTGCTACTTGAACTTTTTGAAGTTCTTGAACCTTTCTGCCACTTGAACTTCTTGAACTTCTTGAACCTTCCTGCTGCTTGATCTTCTTGAACTTCTTGAACCTTCCTGCTACTTGAACTTCTTGAACTTCTTGAACCTTCCTGCTACTTGAACTTCTTGAACCTTCCTGCTACTTGAACTTCTTGAAACTTCCTGCTACCTGAACTTCTTGAACTTCTTGAACCTTCCTGCTACTTGAACTTCTTGAACCTTCCTGCGACTTGAACTTCTTGAACTTCTTGTACCTTCCTGCTACTTGAACTTCTTGAACGTCTTGAACCTTCCTGCTACTTGAACTTCTTGAACTTCTTGAACCTTCCTGCTACTTGAACTTCTTGAACCTTCCTGCTACTTGAACTTCTTGAACCTTCCTGCTACCTGACCTTCTTGAACATCTTGAACCTTCCTGCTACTTGAACTTCTTTAACCTTCCTGCTACTTGAACTTCTTGAACTTCTTGAACCTTCCTGCTACTTGAACTTCTTGAACCTTCCTGCTACTTAAAATATTTGAACTTCTTGAACCTTCCTTTTACTTGAACTTCTTGAACTTCTTGAACGTTCTTCTACTTGAACTTCTTGAACTTCTTGAACCTTCCTGCTACTTGAACTTCTTGAACCTTCCTGCTACTTGAACTTCTTGAACATCTTGACCCTTTCTGCTACTTGAACTTCTTGAACTTCTTGAACCTTTCTGCTACGTGAACATTTTGAACTTCTTGAACCTAACTGCTACTTGAACTTCTTGAACTTCTTGAACCTTCCTGCTACTCGAACTTCTTGAACTTCTTGAACCTTAATGCTACTTGAACTTCTTGAACTTCATGAACCTTCTTGCAACTTGAACTTCTTGAACTTCTTGAACCTTCCTGCTACTTGAACTTTTTGAACTTCTTGAACCTTCCTGCTACTTGAACTTCTTGAACCTTCCTGCTACTTGAACTTCTTGAACTTTCCTGCTACTTGAACTACTTGAACCTCACCGCTTCTTGAACTTCATGAACTTCTTGAACCTTCCTGCTAAATGAACTTCTTGAACTTCTTGAACCTTACTGATACATGAACTTCTCGAGCCTTCCTGCTACTTGAACTTCTTGAACTTCTTGCACCTTCCTGCTACTTGAACTTTTTGAACCTTCCTCCTACTTGAACTTTTTGAACTTCTTGAACTTCTTGAACCTTCCTGCTACTTGAACTTCTTGAACCTTCCTGCTACTTGAACTTTTTGAACTTCTTGAACCCTTCTGCTACTTGAACTTCTTGAACCTTCCTGCTACTTGAACTACTTGAACTTCTTGAACCTTCCTGCTGCTTGAACTTCTTGAAATTCTTGAACCTTCCTGCTACTTGAACTTCTTGAACCTTCCTGCTACCTGAACTTCTTGAACTTCTTGAACCTTCCTGCTACTTGAACTTCTTGAACTTCTTGATTCTTCCTGCTTCTTGAACTTCCTGAACATTCCTGCTACTTGAACTTCTTGAACCTTCCTGCTACTTGAACTTCTTGAACTTCTTGAACCTTCCTGCTACTTGAACTTCTTGAACCTTCCTGCTACTTGAACTTCTTGAACTTCTTGAACCTTCCTGCCACTTGAACTTCATGAACTTCTTGAACCTTCCTGCTACTTGAACTTCTTGAACCTTCCTGCTACTCTAACTTCTTGAACCTTCCTGCTACTTGAACTTCTTGAACTTCTTGAACCCTCCTGCTATTTGAACTTCTTGAACCTTCCTGCTACTTGAACTACTTGAACTTCTTGAACCTTCCTGCTACTTGAACTTCTTGAACTTCTTGAACCTTCCTGCTACTTGAACTTCTTGAACCTTCCTGCTACTTGAACTTCTTGAACCTTCATGCTACTTGAACTTCTTGAACCTTCCTGCTACCTGAACTTCTTGAACCTTCCTGCTACTTGAACTTCTTGACCCTTCCTGCTACATGAACTTCTTGAAGTTTCCTGCTACTTGAACTTCTTGAACTTCTTGAACCTTCCTGCAACTTGAACTTCTTGAACTTCTTGAACCTTCCTGCTACTTGAACTTCTTGAACTTTCCTGCTACTTGAACTTTTTGAATCATGAACCTTCCTGCCACTTGAACTTCTTGAACCTTCCTGCTACTTGAACTTCTTGAACTTCTTGAACCTTCCTGCTACTTGAACTTCTTGAACCTTCCTGCTACTTGAACCTCTTGAACGTTCCTGCTACTTGAACTTCTTGAACCTGCCTGCTACTTGAACTTCTTGAACTTCGTGAACCTTCCTGCTATTTGAACTTCATGAACTTCTTGAACCTTCCTGCTACTTGAACTTCTTGAACCTTCCTGCTACTTGAACTTCTTGAACCTTCCTGCTACTTGAACTTCTTGAACTTCTTGATCCTTCCTTCTACTTGAACTTCTTGAACTTCTTGAACCTTCTTGCTACTTGAACGTTTTGAACTTCATGAACCTTCCTGCTACTTGAACTTTCTGAACTTCTTGAACCTTCCTGCTACTTGAACTTCTTGAACTTCTTGAACCTTCCTGCTACTTGAACTTCTTGAACTTCATGAACCTTATTGTTACTTGAACTTTTTGAACCTTCCTGCTACTTGAACTTCTTAGACCTTCCTGCTACTTGAACTTCTTGAACCTTCCTGCTACTTGAACTTCTTGTACCTTCCTGCTACTTGAACTTCTTAGACCTTCCTGCTACTTGAACTTCTTGAACCTTCCTGCTACTTGAACTTCTTGAACCTTCCTGCTACTTGAACTCCTTGAACTTTTTGAACATTTCTGCTACTTGAACTTTTTGAACCTTCCTGCTACTGGAACTACTTGAACTTCTTGAACCTTCCTGCTGCTTGAACTTCTTGAACCTTCCTGCTACTTGAACTTCTTGAACCTTCCTGCTACTTGAACTTCTTGAACTTCTTGAACCGTCCTGCTACTTGAACTTCTTGAACCTTCCTGCTACTTGAACTTGTTGAACTTCTTGAACCTTTCTGCTACTTGAACTTCTTGAACCTTCATGCTACTTGAACTTCTTGAACCTTCCTGCTACTTGAACTTCTTGAACCTTCCTGCTACTTGAACTTCTTGAACCTTCCTGCTACTTGAACTTCTTGAACTTCTTGAACCTTCCTGCTACTTGAACTTTTTGAAGTTCTTGAACCTTTCTGCCACTTGAACTTCTTGAACTTCTTGAACCTTCCTGCTGCTTGATCTTCTTGAACTTCTTGAACCTTACTGCTACTTGAACTTCTTGAACTTCTTGAACCTTCCTGCTACTTGAACTTCTTGAACCTTCCTGCTACTTGAACTTCTTGAAACTTCCTGCTACCTGAACTTCTTGAACTTCTTTAACCTTCCTGCTACTTGAACTTCTTGAACCTTCCTGCGACTTGAACTTCTTGAACTTCTTGTACCTTCCTGCTACTTGAACTTCTTGAACGTCTTGAACCTTCCTGCTACTTGAACTTCTTGAACTTCTTGAACCTTCCTGCTACTTGAACTTCTTGAACCTTCCTGCTACTTGAACTTCTTGAACCTTCCTGCTACCTGAACTTCTTGAACATCTTGAACCTTCCTGCTACTTGAACTTCTTTAACCTTCCTGCTACTTGAACTTCTTGAACTTCTTGAACCTTCCTGCTACTTGTACTTCTTGAACCTTCCTGCTACTTAAAATATTTGAACTTCTTGAACCTTCCTTTTACTTGAACTTCTTGAACTTCTTGAACCTTCTTCTACTTGAACTTCTCGAACTTCTTGAACCTTCCTGCTACTTGAACTTCTTGAACCTTCCTGCTACTTGAACTTCTTGAACATCTTGACCCTTCCTGCTACTTGAACTTCTTGAACTTCTTGAACCTTCCTGCTACTTGAACTTCTTGAACCTTCCTGCTACTTAAAATATTTGAACTTCTTGAACCTTCCTTTTACTTGAACTTCTTGAACGTCTTGAACCTTCTTCTACTTGAACTTCTTGAACTTCTTGAACCTTCCTGCTACTTGAACTTCTTGAACCTTCCTGCGACTTGAACTTCTTGAACTTCTTGTACCTTCCTGCTACTTGAACTTCTTGAACGTCTTGAACCTTCCTGCTACTTGAACATCTTGAACTTCTTGAACCTTCCTGCTACTTGAACTTCTTGAACCTTCCTGCTACTTGAACTTCTTGAACCTTCCTGCTACCTGAACTTCTTGAACATCTTGAACCTTCCTGCTACTTGAACTTCTTTAACCTTCCTGCTACTTGAACTTCTTGAACTTCTTGAACCTTCCTGCTACTTGAACTTCTTGAACCTTCCTGCTACTTAAAATATTTGAACTTCTTGAACCTTCCTTTTACTTGAACTTCTTGAACTTCTTGAACGTTCTTCTACTTGAACTTCTTGAACTTCTTGAACCTTCCTGCTACTTGAACTTCTTGAACCTTCCGGCTACTTGAACTTCTTGAACATCTTGACCCTTCCTGCTACTTGAACTTCTTGAACTTCTTGAACCTTTCTGCTACGTGAACATTTTGAACTTCTTGAACCTTACTGCTACTTGAACTTCTTGAACTTCTTGAACCTTCCTGCTACTCGAACTTCTTGAACTTCTTGAACCTTCCTGCTACTTGAACTTCTTGAACTTCTTGAACCTTCTTGCAACTTGAACTTCTTGAACTTCTTGAACCTTCCTGCTACTTGAACTTTTTGAACTTCTTGAACCTTCCTGCTACTTGAACTTCTTGAACCTTCCTGCTACTTGAACTTCTTGAACTTTCCTGCTACTTGAACTACTTGAACCTCACCGCTTCTTGAACTTCATGAACTTCTTGAACCTTCCTGCTAAATGAACTTCTTGAACTTCTTGAACCTTACTGATACATGAACTTCCTGAGCCTTCCTGCTACTTGAACTTCTTGAACTTCTTGCACCTTCCTGCTACTTGAACTTTTTGAACCTTCCTCCTACTTGAACTTTTTGAACTTCTTGAACTTCTTGAACCTTCCTGCTACTTGAACTTCTTGAACCTTCCTGCTACTTGAACTTTTTGAACTTCTTGAACCTTTCTGCTACTTGAACTTCTTGAACCTTCCTGCTACTTGAACTACTTGAACTTCTTGAACCTTCCTGCTGCTTGAACTTCTTGAACTTCTTGAACCTTCCTGCTACTTGAACTTCTTGAACCTTCCTGCTACCTGAACTTCTTGAACTTCTTGAACCTTCCTGCTACTTGAACTTCTTAAACTTCTTGATTCTTCCTGCTTCTTGAACTTCCTGAACATTCCTGCTACTTGAACTTCTTGAACCTTCCTGCTACTTGAACTTCTTGAACTTTTTGAACATTTCTGCTACTTGAACTTTTTGAACCTTCCTGCTACTGGAACTACTTGAACTTCTTGAACCTTCCTGCTGCTTGAACTTCTTGAACCTTCCTGCTACTTGAACTTCTTGAACCTTCCTGCTACTTGAACTTCTTGAACTTCTTGAACCTTCCTGCTACTTGAACTTCTTGAACCTTTCTGCTACTTGAACTTGTTGAACTTCTTGAACCTTCCTGCTACTTGAACTTCTTGAACCTTCATGCTACTTGAACTTCTTGAACCTTCCTGCTACTTGAACTTCTTGAACCCCCTGCTACTTGAACTTCTTGAACCTTCCTGCTACTTGAACTTCTTGAACTTCTTGAACCTTCCTGCTACTTGAACTTTTTGAAGTTCTTGAACCTTTCTGCCACTTGAACTTCTTGAACTTCTTGAACCTTCCTGCTGCTTGATCTTCTTGAACTTCTTGAACCTTCCTGCTACTTGAACTTCTTGAACTTCTTGAACCTTCCTGCTACTTGAACTTCTTGAACCTTCCTGCTACTTGAACTTCTTGAAACTTCCTGCTACCTGAAATTCTTGAACTTCTTGAACCTTCCTGCTACTTGAACTTCTTGAACCTTCCTGCGACTTGAACTTCTTGAACTTCTTGTACCTTCCTGCTACTTGAACTTCTTGAACGTCTTGAACCTTCCTGCTACTTGAACTTCTTGAACTTCTTGAACCTTCCTGCTACTTGAACTTCTTGAACCTTCCTGCTACTTGAACTTCTTGAACCTTCCTGCTACCTGAACTTCTTGAACATCTTGAACCTTCCTGCTACTTGAACTTCTTTAACCTTCCTGCTACTTGAACTTCTTGAACTTCTTGAACCTTCCTGCTACTTGAACTTCTTGAACCTTCCTGCTACTTAAAATATTTGAACTTCTTGAACCTTCCTTTTACTTGAACTTCTTGAACTTCTTGAACGTTCTTCTACTTGAACTTCTTGAACTTCTTGAACCTTCCTGCTACTTGAACTTCTTGAACCTTCCTGCTACTTGAACTTCTTGAACATCTTGACCCTTCCTGCTACTTGAACTTCTTGAACTTCTTGAACCTTTCTGCTACGTGAACATTTTGAACTTCTTGAACCTAACTGCTACTTGAACTTCTTGAACTTCTTGAACCTTCCTGCTACTCGAACTTCTTGAACTTCTTGAACCTTAATGCTACTTGAACTTCTTGAACTTCTTGAACCTTCTTGCAACTTGAACTTCTTGAACTTCTTGAACCTTCCTGCTACTTGAACTTTTTGAACTTCTTGAACCTTCCTGCTACTTGAACTTCTTGAACCTTCCTGCTACTTGAACTTCTTGAACTTTCCTGCTACTTGAACTACTTGAACCTCACCGCTTCTTGAACTTCATGAACTTCTTGAACCTTCCTGCTAAATGAACTTCTTGAACTTCTTGAACCTTACTGATACTTGAACTTCTCGAGCCTTCCTGCTACTTGAACTTCTTGAACTTCTTGCACCTTCCTGCTACTTGAACTTTTTGAACCTTCCTCCTACTTGAACTTTTTGAACTTCTTGAACTTCTTGAACCTTCCTGCTACTTGAACTTCTTGAACCTTCCTGCTACTTGAACTTTTTGAACTTCTTGAACCCTTCTGCTACTTGAACTTCTTGAACCTTCCTGCTACTTGAACTACTTGAACTTCTTGAACCTTCCTGCTGCTTGAACTTCTTGAAATTCTTGAACCTTCCTGCTACTTGAACTTCTTGAACCTTCCTGCTACCTGAACTTCTTGAACTTCTTGAACCTTCCTGCTACTTGAACTTCTTGAACTTCTTGATTCTTCCTGCTTCTTGAACTTCCTGAACATTCCTGCTACTTGAACTTCTTGAACCTTCCTGCTACTTGAACTTCTTGAACTTCTTGAACCTTCCTGCTACTTGAACTTCTTGAACCTTCCTGCTACTTGAACTTCTTGAACTTCTTGAACCTTCCTGCCACTTGAACTTCATGAACTTCTTGAACCTTCCTGCTACTTGAACTTCTTGAACCTTCCTGCTACTCTAACTTCTTGAACCTTCCTGCTACTTGAACTTCTTGAACTTCTTGAACCCTCCTGCTATTTGAACTTCTTGAACCTTCCTGCTACTTGAACTACTTGAACTTCTTGAACCTTCCTGCTACTTGAACTTCTTGAACCTTCCTGCTACTTGAACTTCTTGAACCTTCATGCTACTTGAACTTCTTGAACCTTCCTGCTACCTGAACTTCTTGAACCTTCCTGCTACTTGAACTTCTTGACCCTTCCTGCTACATGAACTTCTTGAAGTTTCCTGCTACTTGAACTTCTTGAACTTCTTGAACCTTCCTGCAACTTGAACTTCTTGAACTTCTTGAACCTTCCTGCTACTTGAACTTCTTGAACTTTCCTGCTACCTGAACTTTTTGAATCATGAACCTTCCTGCCACTTGAACTTCTTGAACCTTCCTGCTACTTGAACTTCTTGAACTTCTTGAACCTTCCTGCTACTTGAACTTCTTGAACCTTCCTGCTACTTGAACCTCTTGAACGTTCCTGCTACTTGAACTTCTTGAACCTGCCTGCTACTTGAACTTCTTGAACTTCGTGAACCTTCCTGCTATTTGAACTTCATGAACTTCTTGAACCTTCCTGCTACTTGAACTTCTTGAACCTTCCTGCTACTTGAACTTCTTGAACCTTCCTGCTACTTGAACTTCTTGAACTTCTTGATCCTTCCTTCTACTTGAACTTCTTGAACTTCTTGAACCTTCTTGCTACTTGAACGTCTTGAACTTCATGAACCTTCCTGCTACTTGAACTTTCTGAACTTCTTGAACCTTCCTGCTACTTGAACTTCTTGAACTTCTTGAACCTTCCTGCTACTTGAACTTCTTGAACTTCATGAACCTTCCTGTTACTTGAACTTTTTGAACCTTCCTGCTACTTGAACTTCTTAGACCTTCCTGCTACTTGAACTTCTTGAACCTTCCTGATACTTGAACTTCTTGTACCTTCCTGCTACTTGAACTTCTTGAACTTTCCTGCTACTTGAACTTCTTGAACCTTACCGCTTCTTGAACTTCTTGAACTTCTTGAACCTTCCTGCCAAATGAACTTCTTGAACTTCTTGAACCTTCCTGATACTTGAACTTCTTGAACTTCTTGAACCTTCCTGCTACTTGAACTTCTTGCACCTTACTGCTACTTGAACTTTTTGAACCTTCCTGCTACTTGAACTTCTTGAACTTCTTGAACATCTTGAACCTTCCTGCTACTTGAACTTCTTGAACCTTCCTGCTACTTGAACTTTTTGAACTTCTTGAACCTTTCTGCTACTTGAACTTCTTGAACCTTCCTGCTACCTGAACTACTTGAACTTCTTGAACCTTCCTGCTGCTTGAACTTCTTGAACTTTCCTGCTACTTGAACTTCTTGAACCTTCCTGCTACTTGAACTCCTTGAACTTTTTGAACATTTCTGCTACTTGAACTTTTTGAACCTTCCTGCTACTGGAACTACTTGAACTTCTTGAACCTTCCTGCTGCTTGAACTTCTTGAACCTTCCTGCTACTTGAACTTCTTGAACCTTCCTGCTACTTGAACTTCTTGAACTTCTTGAACCGTCCTGCTACTTGAACTTCTTGAACCTTTCTGCTACTTGAACTTGTTGAACTTCTTGAACCTTTCTGCTACTTGAACTTCTTGAACCTTCATACTACTTGAACTTCTTGAACCTTCCTGCTACTTGAACTTCTCGAACCTTCCTGCTACTTGAACTTCTTGAACCTTCCTGCTACTTGAACTTCTTGAACTTCTTGAACCTTCCTGCTACTTGAACTTTTTGAAGTTCTTGAACCTTTCTGCCACTTGAACTTCTTGAACTTCTTGAACCTTCCTGCTGCTTGATCTTCTTGAACTTCTTGAACCTTACTGCTACTTGAACTTCTTGAACTTCTTGAACCTTCCTGCTACTTGAACTTCTTGAACCTTCCTGCTACTTGAACTTCTTGAAACTTCCTGCTACCTGAACTTCTTGAACTTCTTTAACCTTCCTGCTACCTGAACTTCTTGAACCTTCCTGCGACTTGAACTTCTTGAACTTCTTGTACCTTCCTGCTACTTGAACTTCTTGAACGTCTTGAACCTTCCTGCTACTTGAACTTCTTGAACTTCTTGAACCTTCCTGCTACTTGAACTTCTTGAACCTTCCTGCTACTTGAACTTCTTGAACCTTCCTGCTACCTGAACTTCTTGAACATCTTGAACCTTCCTGCTACTTGAACTTCTTTAACCTTCCTGCTACTTGAACTTCTTGAACTTCTTGAACCTTCCTGCTACTTGTACTTCTTGAACCTTCCTGCTACTTAAAATATTTGAACTTCTTGAACCTTCCTTTTACTTGAACTTCTTGAACTTCTTGAACCTTCTTCTACTTGAACTTCTCGAACTTCTTGAACCTTCCTGCTACTTGAACTTCTTGAACCTTCCTGCTACTTGAACTTCTTGAACATCTTGACCCTTCCTGCTACTTGAACTTCTTGAACTTCTTGAACCTTCCTGCTACTTGAACTTCTTGAACCTTCCTGCTACTTAAAATATTTGAACTTCTTGAACCTTCCTTTTACTTGAACTTCTTGAACTTCTTGAACCTTCTTCTACTTGAACTTCTTGAACTTCTTGAACCTTCCTGCTACTTGAACTTCTTGAACCTTCCTGCGACTTGAACTTCTTGAACTTCTTGTACCTTCCTGCTACTTGAACTTCTTGAACGTCTTGAACCTTCCTGCTACTTGAACTTCTTGAACTTCTTGAACCTTCCTGCTACTTGAACTTCTTGAACCTTCCTGCAACTTGAACTTCTTGAACCTTCCTGCTACCTGAACTTCTTGAACATCTTGAACCTTCCTGCTACTTGAACCTCTTTAACCTTCCTGCTACTTGAACTTCTTGAACTTCTTGAACCTTCCTGCTACTTGAACTTCTTGACCCTTCCTGCTACTTAAAATATTTGAACTTCTTGAACCTTCCTTTTACTTGAATTTCTTGAACTTCTTGAACCTTCTTCTACTTGAACTTCTTGAACTTCTTGAACCTTCCTGCTACTTGAACTTCTTGAACCTTCCTGCTACTTGAACTTCTTGAACATCTTGACCCTTCCTGCTACTTGAACTTCTTGAACTTCTTGAACCTTTCTGCTACGTGAACATTTTGAACTTCTTGAACCTTACTGCTACTTGAACTTCTTGAACTTCTTGAACCTTCCTGCTACTCGAACTTCTTGAACTTCTTGAACCTTCCTGCTACTTGAACTTCTTGAACTTCTTGAACCTTCTTGCAACTTGAACTTCTTGAACCTTCCTGCTACTTGAACCTTCCTGCTACTTGAACTTCTTGAACCTTCCTGCTACTTGAACTTCTTGAACCTTCCTGCTACGTGGTTTCTTGAACTTCTTGAACCTTTTTGCTACTTGAATTTCTTGAACCTTCCTGCTACTTGAACTTCTTGAACCTTCCTTCTACTTGAACTTCTTGAACCTTCCTGCTACTTTAACTTCTTGAACTTCTTGATCCTTCCTGCAACTTGAACTTCTTGAACCTTGTGGGGGGTTAGGTCCGTTTATGACTAGCCAGGCAGGATAAATGATTTGAATCGAAATTCCGTCCGCAAACCGAAACCTGAAAGGATCAAGTTCGGTTTTTTTATTCCATTCGAGTTACAATTCAATATAAACCAAAGTACAGTACGTCAGAAAAAAATGTTAATTACATTAGAAGGCAATACTGAATACGAACATGATTTAATTATTCAATAAACAGAAATGATGCAGGATAACACTCACCCTTTAAACAAGGGTTTTCAGGGCGTAAATCGATACGAAAAGAAAGTACTGGAATTTTCTCAATTACGTCTAGTCTGTAATAGAAAAAGAAATGCTATGAAATAAATTATGAAATCTTTCTAATTCTACAGATAAGTTAGAAGAATTTTTAGAAGTTTAAACAAGATAATACATTAAACAATTTACTAATGGTATTAAGCGCACACCATGCTCTACCGCCCCTAACTGACGAGGTAACGGTCTTTGTATCTTACGCCTAAATGGCAAGTGTTGCCATACACTACACTATCAGAGGTTTTTTTTTTATTAAGAAAAAATGAATAAAACTCGCTGAATGAGCGCCACATTACTCCCCGCCCAAACAGCGGAGCTGCTAAGTCTAATAATAATGACAATTTGCATCTTTCTTAAATTTCACAATCCTTCCACTTCTCGTACTCCGTAGTGGTGGCGAGGCTGATTCAGCTGTAGACTGACTAGCCTTCGTTTCCTTCTGGCGAGCCTTATCACGCTCGCGAAGAGGATTCGCTCGTTGGCGTACGGGGCAATTCTCCGGTCCAGTTTCTTCATTGCTTGCTGCAGGAGCTTCGGCGATGTGCGGGACAGGAGTTTGCGCGTGTACTGGCTTTAGCCGGTCAATGGAGACAGATTCTTCAGCACCCGATGGTAGGGTTATCACGAAGTATTTGTCGTAACGTTCACTCACAGGATGCGGTCCAGAGTACGGAGCTTCGAGCGGCCGTCTAACTCTGTCTACACGTTTCCAGACGTGAGTGCACGTCTTTAGAGCAGGTGGTAAGAAAGATTTACGTTTATCGTGATGCGTGGAAGGCAACGATGTTGAGAGGTCTAAGTTTCTCATTTCCTTTGCTAGCAGACTGATATTTGTGTTTTTGAAATTTTCCGTTTCAGTCTTCTCAATGATCGGCTGAGGGAGCAGAAATGAGGCGCCTGTCACTGATGTGAATGGAGAGAAGTTCGACTCGTTAGGCACGCTTCTAATGCCTAGAAGCACGATTGGTAACGCGTCGAGCCACGATTGTTTCCTTGCAACGATTGCCGTTTTGATAGTTCGATGAGCTCGCTCAATCAAACCGTTGCTTTGAGGGTGATAAGATGTAGTACGTAATTTGTGGAATCCGATGAGACGGGATAGTTCGAGGAAAAGTTCAGCCTCAAATTGAGTTCCTCTGTCCGTCACCACGTACAGAGGTACCCCAAAGCGTGATACCCAGCCTGCGAGAAAGGCACTGGCAACGGAGGCTGCGGTTATTTCAGTCAAAGGAACAGCCTCGATCCATCTCGTAGCGCGATCGATGCACGTTAGCAAATACCTCATCGGGCTTAAGAATTGTTCACCGTGCCGTTTGACGGCTGGGAGTGGTCCCACGATATCGATGTGCACAGTTCGAAATCGCTCTGATGGTAAAGCGAATTGACTCACGGGGCTCTTTGTGTGCCTTTGGACCTTTGCTTGCTGGCAAGACATACATTCCTGGCACATTTTCCTGACGCCGCGGTCGATGTCAGGCCAAAAATATCTTGATTTAACTAGTTTTAGTGTGCCTTTAACTCCAGGATGAGATATGCCATGCAGCATTCGAAAAATCGATTCTCTTGAACTTGCAGGTACGAATGGCCTTGGGTAAGGGAGCGAAGTATCGCACCAAATTTCCAAGTTTTCCTTAAGAGGATAGGGTGTCAATCGTTCCTTATACCGATGAATTTCTTCGTCTTCTTTTTGTTTCTCTGCTAGGGAAGGCAAATCAAACGGATCGCAATGAACGGCGTTGAGAGATCGAGATAAGCAATCTGCTACAACATTTTGGTCGCCTCTAATATACTGCACGTCGCTCAAGTATTCAACGAGCACGGAAAGATGCCGTTGCTGCTTGTCTGATTTTGCGGGCTGCTGACTGAAAAATGCAGATTGTAGTGGCTTATGGTCGGTGAAAAGCGTCACATTTCGTCCTTCTATGTAACTTTTAAAATGCAGAACTGCTTGGTACGCAGCTAGGAGCTCTCTGTCGAATGTGGAGTAGCGCCGCTGCGTGGCAGTCAGCTTCCTTGAGAAAAATCCGATTGGGATTGGTTCGTTATTAACGATTTGGTGCAGAGCAGCACCAATCGCAGCTTGAGATGCGTCGGTGACCAAGTGGTAGTTTACGACTCCTGGCTTCGGATGAGGCAAGGTCGTGGATGCGCAAAGATCTTGTTTGATCTTACGAAAAGATTCCTTTGCGCACTCCGGGAGCTCTAGGGACTTTGCTTTTGGGTGGTCCCTGATCAAGTCAGACAACGGAAGTACGGTTTCACTGAAGTTTGGGATCAAATGCCTGTAATATCCGACCATTCCAATGAAACGTCTCAAGGCTTGAGAGTCTTGAGGAATCGGGTATTCAGATATTACTTTGAGTTTGTCTTCAGTTGGAGATATTCCTTCTTTCGAGATTTTAAAACCCAAGAAGTCGATAGAAGTGCTGAAAAATTTACATTTATCGATTGAAATTTTTAAGTCATGCTTGTCGAGAATTTCAAAAACTGCTTCCAGGTCACGGGTATGCTGCTCTGCAGTTTCTGAAAATACTAGAATATCGTCCAGATAAATGAAAACACAATTACAGTTCAAGAAGATATGTTCCATGAATCGTTGGAAGGTGGAACCAGAATTACGGAGTCCGAAAGGCATGAACACGTATTCGTATAGGCCAAATGGGGTTGTAACTGCAGTTTTGGGAATATCGTCAGGATTTATGGGTATTTGGTGATAAGCTCTGATTAAGTCAATTTTAGAGAAGACTGCCTTACCGTCCAACTGTGAAGTGACGCTGCGTAAAAAAGGTATTGGGTACCTGTCAGGCAAGGTTACTGAATTAAGGGCTCTGTAGTCTCCACATGGTCTCCATTCTCCAGGACTTTTCTTCGGTACCATATGAAGAGGAGATGCCCAAGGTGATTTAGACGGTCGAATTATGCCTGCTGAGAGCAGATTCTTGAACTCGTCTTGTGCGGCTTTTTATTTATCAGGCGCTAAATTTCTTCGCCTCGAATACACAGGTTTGCTGTCCTTCGTTTCGATGTGGTGGTACACGTCGATTGTTAAGTTAGGAGAGGTGCTGCGAGGACCGGTAACGCTTGGGAATTTCTTCAAAACAGGCTTGGCGGCTTCAGGTAAGTCTTCAGTGTTGTTAATTTGTATTTGAGACACGTCATCTACATTTTCTTCAACAGTCATTACAGAGTTGGTAGTTAGGTCACACAGTTTACGTTCTTTGCAGTTTACGCTGAGGCAAAAATGGCTCAGAAAGTCTATTCCAAGAAGTGGCTGAGTTGTCTCAGCGACTACAAACGTCCATGCGTAGGAGCGTCTGTGCTGCTTGAAAGCTACGTTCAAGCGCGCTTCTCCCAAGACTGGAATAGTTTGTCCGGATGCAGAAGTTAGTTTGACCGCACAGGGCTTCAAAATCATGCCTTTGGCAAAGCATTTAGGTAATATTGATACAGAAGCACCTGTGTCGATGATGAACGAAACAGAAGCAGAACCTACGGTGGCGACAACCTTAAGAAGTGGCGAGCTGGTTACTGCCATGACAACTCGCTCCGTTAGTTTCCCTGGTGCGAGTCAGGTTGTGGTGAGGAAGCACGAGATGAAGGTCTGGATGACGGCTGCATTTTGAAATTCCCTTTGTTAGGAAATTTACACCAAGGCTTGCACGTCCTGGCTCGATCTGCGTAGTACAGATGGCTTCTGCACACTTTAGGGCGTTGATCTTGATGAAATGGTCGTATGCCAACAGGGATCTGGTCGAATTTAGCAGTTGCTGAGTAAGGAGTTGCTGAGTGATGCGTTTTAGCAACCTCTCGCGAAAAGTCACGAGACTTCCTTTGTTGATAATCGACGTTGTGTACTTGCGTGTGCAGAGGCATCAAATTGTCGGCCAGACTGCCCAGTTGAGAAAGAGTCAGCTCTGTTTGAGCCGCAACTGCACTAGCAATCGTAGAGGGCAGCGACTGCACAAACTTGTGTCGAATGAGGTCGTCTCCAATTTTCACTTTAGCTGCCATTCTCTGAAGTTCACGTAGATACGCTGAGGGTCGGCCAGTCATCACGGTTGTTGAGATTAATTTTTCAAATAGCTCCGGCTTTGTTTTCTCATAATAGGAGACAATTTCAGCGCAAAGCTCGTCATACTTTTCTTTCTCAATCAAATTAGGCGGAACCTGGTCGAGCACCTCAGATGGCAGAAACGACAGCGCGTAGTAAAACTTTGTTTCACTTTGAGTTATGTTTCGTAGGCGAAACTGAGCGTCTAGGATTTTGAAGAAGGTGGCAGGTGAAGTTTCGGAAAAAGTTGGTGGCTTTAACGCCACTCCGAGCGCATGCTCGCTTTCACCCTCTGCCATAGTTGATAATTTTCTCTGCCTGGCTGTTTGGTTGAAACAGCCTTTGGCTTGTTGAAATAGCCTTTCTCTGCCTGGCCGTTTGGTTGAAACAGCCTTTGGCTTGTTGAAATAGCCTTTCTCTGCCTGGCTGTTTGATTGAAACGTCTGGGGTCACCAATTGTGGGGGGTTAGGTCCGTTTATGACTAGCCAGGCAGGATAAATGATTTGAATCGAAATTCCGTCCGCAAACCGAAACCTGAAAGGATCAAGTTCGGTTTTTTTATTCCATTCGAGTTACAATTCAATATAAACCAAAGTACAGTACGTCAGAAAAAAATGTTAATTACATTAGAAGGCAATACTGAATACGAACATGATTTAATTATTCAATAAACAGAAATGATGCAGGATAACACTCACCCTTTAAACAAGGGTTTTCAGGGCGTAAATCGATACGAAAAGAAAGTACTGGAATTTTCTCAATTACGTCTAGTCTGTAATAGAAAAAGAAATGCTATGAAATAAATTATGAAATCTTTCTAATTCTACAGATAAGTTAGAAGAATTTTTAGAAGTTTAAACAAGATAATACATTAAACAATTTACTAATGGTATTAAGCGCACACCATGCTCTACCGCCCCTAACTGACGAGGTAACGGTCTTTGTATCTTACGCCTAAATGGCAAGTGTTGCCATACACTACACTATCAGAGGTTTTTTTTTTTATTAAGACAAAATGAATAAAACTCGCTGAATGAGCGCCACAACCTTCCTGCTACTTGAACTTCTTGAACTTCTTGAACCTTCCTTCTACTTGAACTTCTTGAACCTTCCTGCTACTTGAACTTCTTGAACCTTCCTGCTACTCGAACTACTTGAACTTCTTGAACCTTCCTGCTACTTGAACTTCTTGAACCTTCCTGCTACTTGAACTTCTTGAACTTCTTGAACCTTCCTGCTACTTGAACTTCTTGAACCTTCCTGCTACTTGAACTTCTTTAACTTCTTGAATCTTCCTGCAACTTAAACTTCTTGAACTTCTTGAACCTTCCTGCTACTTGAACTTCTTGAACCTTCGTGCTACTTGAACTTTTTGAATCTTGAACCTTCCTGCCACTTGAACTTCTTGAATATTCCTGCTACTTGAACTTCTTGAACTTCTTGAACCTTTCTTCTACTTGAACTTCTCGAACCTTCCTGCTACTTGAACTTTTTGAACTTCTTGAACCTTCCTGCTACTTGAACTACTTGAACTTCTTGAACCTTATTGCTACTTGAACTTCTTGAACCTTCCTGCTACCTGAACTTCTTGAACTTCTTGAACCTTCCTGCTACTTGAGTTTCTTGAACCTTCATACTACTTTAACTTCTTGAACCTTCCTGCAACTTGAACTTCTTGAACTTCTTGAACCTTCCTGCTACTTGAACTTCTTGAACCTTCCTGCTACTTGAACTTCTTGAACTTCTTGAACCTTCCTGCTACTTGAACTTCTTGAACATTCCTGCTATTTGAACTTCTTGAACTTCTTGAACCTTCCTGCTACTTGAATTTCCTGAACCTTCCTCCTACTTGAACTACTTGAACTTCTTGAACCTTCCTGGTACTTGAACTTCTTGAGCTTCTTGAACCTTCCTGCTACTTGAACTTCTTGAACTTTTCGAACCTTCCTGCTACTTGAACTTCTTGAACTTCTTGAACCTTCCTGCTACTTGAACTTCTTGAACCTTCCTGCTACTTGAACTTCTTGAACCTTCCTGCTACCTGAACTTCTTGAACCTTCCTGCTACTTGAAATTCTTGAACCTTCCTGCTACTTGAACTTCTTGAACTTCTTGAACCTTTTTGCTACTTGAATTTCTTGAACCTTCCTGCTACTTGAACTTCTTGAACCTTCCTTCTACTTGAACTTCTTGAACCTTCCTGCTACTTGAACTTCTTGAACTTCTTGATCCTTCCTGCAACTTGAACTTCTTGAACCTTCCTGCTACTTGAACTTTTTGAACTTCTTGAACCTTCCTGCTACTTGAACTACTTGAACTTCTTGAACCTTATTGCTACTTGAACTTCTTGAACCTTCCTGCTACCTGAACTTCTTGAACTTCTTGAACCTTCCTGCTACTTGAGTTTCTTGAACCTTCCTACTACTTTAACTTCTTGAACCTTCCTGCAACTTGAACTTCTTGAACTTCTTGAACCTTCCTGCTACTTGAACTTCTTGAACCTTCCTGCTACTTGAACTTCTTGAACTTCTTGAACCTTCCTGCTACTTGAACTTCTTGAACATTCCTGCTATTTGAACTTCTTGAACTTCTTGAACCTTCCTGCTACTCGAATTTCCTGAACCTTCCTCCTACTTGAACTACTTGAACTTCTTGAACCTTCCTGGTACTTGAACTTCTTGAGCTTCTTGAACCTTCCTGCTACTTGAACTTCTTGAACTTTTCGAACCTTCCTGCTACTTGAACTTCATGAACTTCTTGAACCTTCCTGCTACTTGAACTTCTTGAACCTTCCTGCTACTTGAACTTCTTGAACCTTCCTGCTACTTGAACTTCATGAACCTTCCTGCTACTTGAAATTCTTGAACCTTCCTGCTACTTGAACTTCTTGAACTTCTTGAACCTTTTTGCTACTTGAATTTCTTGAACCTTCCTGCCACTTGAACTTCTTGAACCTTCCTTCTACTTGAACTTCTTGAACCTTCCTGCTACTTGAACTTCTTGAACTTCTTGATCCTTCCTGCAACTTGAACTTCTTGAACCTTCCTGCTACTTGAACTTCTTGAACTTCTTGAACCTTCCTTCTACTTGAACTTCTTGAACCTTCCTGCTACTTGAACTTGAACCTTCCTGCTACTCGAACTACTTGAACTTCTTGAACCTTCCTGCTACTCGAACTACTCGAACTTCTTGAACCTTCCTGCTACTTGAACTTCTTGAACCTTCCTGCTACTTGAACTTCTTGAACTTCTTGAACCTTCCTGCTACTTGAACTTCTAGAACTTCTTGAACCTTCTTGCTACTTGAACTTCTTGAACCTTTCTGCTACTTGAACTTTTTGAACCTTCCTGCTACTTGAACTTTTTGAACCGTCCTGCTACTTGAACTTCTTGAACTTCTTGAACCTTCCTGCTACTTGAACTTCTCGAACCTTCCTGCTACTTGAATTTCTTGAACCTTCCTGCTACTTGAACTAATTGAACTTCTTGAACCTTCCTTCTACATGAACTTCTTGAACCTTCCTGCCACCCAAAGTTCTTGAACTTCTTGAACCTCCCTGCTACTTGAACTTCTTGAACATCTTGAACCTTCCTGCTACTTGAACTTCTTGAACCTTCCTGCTACTTGAACTTCTTGAACCTTCCTGCTACTTGAACTTCTTGAACCTTCCTGCTACTTGAACTTCTTGAACCTTCCTGCTACTTGAACTTCTTGAACATCTTGAACTTTCCTGCTACTTGAACTTCTTGAACCTTCCTGCTACTTGAACTTCTTGAACTTCTTGAACCCGCCTGCTACTTGAACTTCTTGAACTTCTTCAACCTTCCTGCTACTTGAACATCTTGAACTTCTTGAACCTTTCTGTTACCTGAACTTTTTGAACTTCTTGAACTTTCCTGCTACTTGAACTTCTCGAACTTCTTGAACCTTCCTGCTACTTGAACTTTTTGAACTTCCTGAACCTTCCTGCTACTTGAACTTCTTGAACCTTCCTGCTACTAGAACTTCTTGAAATTCTTGAACCTTCCTGTTCTTGAACTTCTTGAACTTCTTTAACCTTCCTGCTACTTGAACTTCTTGAACCTTCCTGCTACTTGAACTTCTTGAACCTTCCTGCTACTTGAACTTCTTGAGCCTTCCTGCTACTTGAACTTCTTGAACATCTTGAACTTTCCTGCTACTTGAACTTCTTGAACCTTCCTGCTACTTGAACTTCTTGAACTTCTTGAACCCTCCTGCTACTTGAACTTCTTGAACTTCATCAGCCTTCCTGCTACTTGAGCATCTTGAACTTCTTGAACCTTCCTGTTACTTGAACTTTTTGAACTTCTTGAACTTTCCTGCTACTTGAACTTCTTGAACTTCTTGAACCTTCCTGCTACTTGAACTTCTTTAACCTTCCTGCTACTTGAACTTCTTGAACCTTCCTGCTACTTGAACTTCTTGAACCTTCCTGCTACTTGAACTTCTTGAACCTTCCTGCTACTTGATTTTCCTGAACCTTCCTGCTACTTGAACTTCTTGATCCTTCCTGCTACTTGAACTTCTTGAACTTCTTGAATCTTCCTGCTACTTGAACTTCTTGAACCTTCCTGCTACTTGAACTTCTTGAATTTCTTGAACCTTCCTGCTGCTTGATCTTCTTGAACTTCTTGAACCTTTCTGCTACTTGAACTTCTTGAACTTCTTGAACTTCTTGAACCTTCCTGCTACTTGAACTTCTTGAACCTTCCTGCTACTTGAACTTCTTGCAACTTCCTGCTACTTGAACTTCTGGAACTTCTTGAACCTTCCTGCTACTTGAACTTCTTGAACCTTCCTGCAGCTTGAACTTCTTGAACTTATTGAACTTCTTGAACCTTCCTGCTACTTGAACTTCTTGAACCATCCTGCTACTTAAACTTCTTGAACCTTCCTGCTACTTGAACTTCTTGAAATTCTTGAACCTTCCTGCTACTTGAACTTCTTGAACCTTCCTGCTACTTGAACTACTTGAACCTTCCTGCTACCTGAACTTCTTGAACTTCTTGAACGTTCCTGCTACTTGAACTTCTTCAAACTTCCTGCTACTTGAACTATTTGAACTTCTTGAACCTTCCTGCTACCTGAACTACTTGAACTTCTTGAACCTTCCTTCTACTTGAACTTCTTGAACCTTCCTGCCACCCAAACTTCTTGAACTTCGTGAACCTTCCTGCTAATTGAACTTCTTGAACCTTCCTGCTACTTGAACTTCTTGAACTTCTCAAACCTTCCTGCTACTTGAATTTGTTGTACTTCTTTCCCCTTCCTGCTACTTGAACTTCTTGAACCTTCCTGCTACTTGAACTTTTTGAACCTTCCTGCTACTTGAATTTCTTGACCCTTCCTGCTACTTGAACTACTTGAACTTCTTGAACCTTCCTTCTACATGAACTTCTTGAACCTTCCTGCCACCCAAAGTTCTTGAACTTCTTGAACCTTCCTGCCACCCAAACTTCTTGAACTTCTTGAACCTTCCTGCTACTTGAACTTCTTGAACCTTCCTGCTACTTGAACTTCTTGAACCTTCCTGCTACTTGAACTTCTTGAACATCTTGAACCTTCCTGCTATTTGAACTTCTTGAACCTTCCTGCTACTTGAACTTCTTGAACCTTCCTGCTACTTGAACTTCTTGAACATCTTGAACTTTCAATTGCCATGACAAGCTCAACAGCGGATTTAACAGAAACACAAGCCAACGCTGAAAATCTTCTGAGAAATCTGAAATTGTGGTATGACCATAATGGCCTCAAACTTAACGCAAGTAAAACGCAATGCATTATTTTTGGATCACAGAATGCGACTGAAAATTTACCACCATTCAAACTAACATTTGGAGACGATACAATTAAACCAGTCGATAAGGTTAAAAATCTGGGTGTTTGGTTTGACAAAAATATGACTTTCAATTCACACGTCGAAACAATGTGCAACAAAATTAACGGAACCTTAATGTTCTTTCATCGTATAAAGAACACACTTGACGAAAAATCTAGATTGTTAGTGATTCAGTCTTTAGTTTTATCGCGTCTGGACTACTGCAGTCTTGTGTGGGGAGACTTACCTAAATGTCGTCAGGAAGAGTTGCAAAAATGTGTAAACTTCGCCGCCAAAGTGGTATGCAAAGGAAATTTCAATAAATACGATCATGTCACCCCTCTTTTAAAAAAACTCGACTGGATCCCAATACCGAACAGATTCATGATCCAGAAAGCTCGACGAGTATTCTCCTCTCTGTACCTCCCCCAAAGTAATGCAGAGGTGGTAAAATTTTTTCCATCTAATATCCCAAACGAAAGACCAAACCGGAGGAACGATGTTTTAGTCAGTTACCGCTCATCTAACGTGGGACAAAAAGCTCTCTCAGTTTCTGGAGCTTTTTTGTGGAACAAGCTTCCCCAGCATATCAAAAACTCTAAAACTGGAAAAGAATTTAGAGTAAATGTGTCACGTCATTTTGCATCCCTGTCATAGGGCCTGCAGCATCTCGGTGTGAACTTCCCATCTATCAGAAATTTTAATTTTTCCTGAAATTTCTGTTAGAAATTTAGAAACTATTTCATTTTACGTTTGCTAAGCGATTCGCATATTCATCTTACTTATTTCTGTCGACAACAATGAGCACCACAGCCGTCAGTTCAGTGCAGCAGAACGAACGTTCTTTCCATAATTAGGAGTATTTCCTCATATTGATTTTGTTATTTCTTTCTCTTTTCTGTATTAATATTTAACGTCCGTATGACAAATATACCATGAAATACATTTTGAGTGTACACCAATAAACAAGTTTATAGATGTGAGGGTTGTGCAAAGTTTATAATGAATTAAATTTTTGGCTAACGTTGTCTCGCTATTTCAAAATCATTCTCGAAGATGTTTTCAATCGATTTTCGGCTGAGCTGGGGGGAAAGGGGTAATTTAAGCATTGCATTTAGTCTTTTTATTTTTATTTTTTTTCCGTGCGTTCAGCGCACACTAGCACCGAACTTTCAAATCGGAAAAAACTCTAAATTTCTGTAATCAAAATTATTTTTTGGATCAAGGCCTAATCTTCCTATATGTGCCAATTTTGTGAATATTCTCCACTCAGATGTGATATCCGGCCACAATGTTACTCCATTTTATCCCACGTACAAATGTCCGTATAATGCTGAAGAGTTGTGTTGCTTCTTGACTATAACTTGATTTTTCTTAAAAATTTCTGTGAAGAAATTAAAAAACAGCTCATTTTTATGCTTTTCGAAGTCTTCTCTTCCTTTTAGTTATCTTTTGCAAAAAATTACTTAGGATTACAGTGAGCTCAGCTGTCATTTTCTGTGTAGTAGATGGTAGGTTGCTTCTTTCTTTTATCTTATATATGTATTTTTTTTTTCTAATATTTTATTTTCAATAAGTATATATATATATATATTAATATGTGTGTGTACGTGTGTAGGTATATATATGTATCTACATAAATAGATATACATGTTTCTATTTCATTTCTTTACGCAAGAACCATTCGGTTAATAAATTTTATTGCAATAGCGAAATGATTCAAAAATAGATCTAGCACTTCCCCAGAGGGCGTTTCTGTGAATCGGATTAATGTCATATATAATTAATGAAATGAAGTGCAGTTTGAGCATATGAATCGTAGTAAAATTATCTTTCTGTCCGTATGTTGTACAAGCTATGAATTTTGATATTGAATATATGTTTGTTTACCCATTTCTACCAATATTTTTTAGATATTTGTCAATCATGAGTGGTAACCGGCTTACACTGTATCTCTATTTTATCCCATGCACCCATGTCCGCATGATGTGGTGAATATCGAGAAGATATGAAATATGTTTTTGGTGGTGATAGGGCTTTGCATATTTTTAGGGCATATTTTTCATTTCTCATTCAACTACCCTTGACAGAGATAGACTATTGGCACGCCACGTGTGGTTTGTCTATTAGTACGCCTCGTATATTTTGTCTATTAATATGCCTCGTATGGTCTATCTATTTTGTACACCTCTGATAGCTTGTCTATTAGTACACCTCGTATAGTTTGCCTATTATTATCATGCCTCGTATGGCTTATCTATTTGTACACCTCGGATGGTTTGTAAATTAGTACTCCTAGTATAGAACTTTTGTTAGACTACTAGCACACCACAAATGGTTTGTCTATTAGAACGCCTCGTATATTTTGTCAATTAATATGCCTCGTATGGTCTATCTACTTGTACACCTCTGACAGTTTGTCTATTAGTAAACCTCGTATAGTTTGTCTATTATTATGCCTCGTATGGCTCATCTACTTGTACACCTCGGATGGTTTGTCAATTAGTACTCCTCGTATGGAACATTTGTTTTAGGATGCCCTATATTTAAGAAACTTTTAAAAGCCAATATGTTGGCATGTATCTCATGTGAAAATTTGGAAATAAACGTTTTTTCTTTTCTTTCTTTTCTTTCCTGCTACTTGAACTTCTTGAACCTTCCTGCTACTTGAACTTCTTGAACTTCTTGAACCCTCCTGCTACTTGAACTTCTTGAACTTCATCAACCTTCCTGCTACTTGAACATTTTGAACTTCTTGAACCTTCCTGTTACTTGAACTTTTTGAACTTCTTGAACTTTCCTGCTACTTGAACTTCTTGAACTTCTTGAACCTTCCTGCTACTTGAACTTTTTGAACTTCCTGAACCTTCCTGCTACTTGAACTTCTTGAACCTTCCTGCTACTAGAACTTCTTGAAATTCTTGAACCTTCCTGTTCTAGAAGTTCTTGAACTTCTTGAACCTTCCTGCTACTTGAACTTCTTGAACCTTCCTGCTACTTGAACTTCTTGAACCTTCCTGCTACTTGAACTTCTTGAACCTTCCTGCTACTTGAACTTCTTGAACCTTCCTGCTACTTGATTTTCCTGAACCTTCCTGCTACTTGAACTTCTTGAACCTTCCTGCTACTTGAACTTCTTGAACTTCTTGAATCTTCCTGCTACTTGAACTTCTTGAACTTCTTGAACCTTCCTGCTACTTGAACTTCTTGAATTTCTTGAACCTTCCTGCTGCTTGATCTTCTTGAACTTCTTGAACCTTTCTGCTACTTGAACTTCTTGAACTTCTTGAACTTCTTGAACCTTCCTGCTACTTGAACTTCTTGAACCTTCCTGCTACTTGAACTTCTTGCAACTTCCTGCTACTTGAACTTCTGGAACTTCTTGAACCTTCCTGCTACTTGAACTTCTTGAACCTTCCTGCAACTTGAACTTCTTGAACTTATTGAACTTCTTGAACCTTCCTGCTACTTGAACTTCTTGAACCATCCTGCTACTTGAACTTCTTGAACCTTCCTGCTACTTGAACTTCTTGAACTTCTTGAACCTTCCTGCTACTTGAACTTCCTGAACCTTCCTGCTACTTGAACTACTTGAACTTCTTGAACCTTCCTGGTACTTGAACTTCTTGAACTTCTTGAACCTTCCTGCTACTTGAACTTCTTGAACTTTTCGAACCTTCCTGCTACTTGAACTTCTTGAACTTCTTGAACCTTCCTGCTACTTGAACTTCTTGAACCTTCCTGCTACTTGAACTTCTTGAACCTTCCTGCTACTTGAACTTCTTGAACCTTTCTGCTACTTGAACTTCTTGAACCTTCCTGCTACTTGAACTTCTTGAACTTCTTGAACCTTTTTGCTACTTGAATTTCTTGAACCTCCCTGCTACTTGAACTTCTTGAACCTTCCTTCTACTTGAACTTCTTGAACCTTCCTGCTACTTGAACTTCTAGAAAATCTTGATCCTTCCTGCAACTTGAACTTCTTGAACCTTCCTGCTACTTGAACTTCTTGAACTTCTTGAACCTTCCTGCTACTCGAACTACTTGAACTTCTTGAACCTTCCTGCTACTTGAACTTCTTGAACCTTCCTGCTACTTGAACTTCTTGAACTTCTTGAACCTTCCTGCTACTTCAACTTCTTGAACCTTCCTGCTACTTGAACTTCTTTAACTTCTTGAATCTTCCTGCAACCTGAACTTCTTGAACTTCTTGAACCTTCCTGCTACTTGAACTTCTTGAACCTTCCTGCTACTTGAACTTCTTGAACCTTCCTGCTACTTGAACTTTTTGAACTTCTTGAACCTTCCTGCTACTTGAACTACTTGAACTTCTTGAACCTTATTGCTACTTGAACTTCTTGAACTTCTTGAACCTTCCTGCTACCTGAACTTCTTGAACTTCTTGAACCTTCCTGCTACTTGAACTTCTTGAACTTTCCTGCTACTTGAACTTCTTGAACCTTCCTGCAACTTGAACTTCTTGAACTTCTTGAACCTTCCTGCTACTTGAACTTCTTGAACTTCTATAACCTTCCTGCTAGTTGAACTTCTTGAACCTTCCTGCTACTCGAGCTACTTGAACTTCTTGAACTTCCTGCTACTTGAACTTCTTGAACCTTCCTGCTACTTGAACTTCTTGAACTTCTTGAACCTTCCTACTACTTGAACTTCTTGAACTTCTTGAACCTTCCTGCAACCTGAACTTCTTGAACTTCTTGAACCTTCCTGCTACTTGAACTTCTTGAACCTTCCTGCTACTTGAACTTTTTGAATCATGAACCTTCCTGCCACTTGAACTTCTTGAACCTTCCTGCTACTTGAACTTCTTGAACTTCTTGAACCTTCCTGCTACTTGAACTTCTTGAACCATCCTGCTACTTGAACTTCTTGTACCTTCCTGCCACTTGAACTTCTTGAACCTTCCTGCTACTTGAACTTCTTGTACCTTCCTGCTACTTGAACTTCTTGAACCTGCCTGCTACTTGAACTTCTTGAACTTCTTGAACCTTCCTGCTATTTAAACTTCTTGAACTTCTTGAACCTTCCTGCTACTTGAACTTCTTGAACCTTCCTGCTAATTGAACTTCTTGAACCTTCCTGCTACTTGAACTTCTTGAACTTCTTGAACCTTCCTGCTACTTGAACTACTTGAACTTCATGAACCTTCCTGCTACTTGAACTTCTTGAACTTCTTGAACCTTCCTGCTACTTAAACTTCTTGAAACTTCCTGCTACTTGAACTTCTTGAACCTTCCTGCTACCTGAACTTCTAGAGCTTCTTGAACCTTCCTGCTACTTTAACTTCTTGAACCTTCCTGCTACTTGAACTTCTTGAACCTTCCTGCTACTTGAGCTTCTTGAACTTCTTGAACCTTCCTGCTACTTGAACTTTTTGACCTTCATGAACCTTCCTGCGACTTGAACTTCTTGAACCTTCCTGCTACTTGAACTTCTTGAACTTCTTGAACCTTCATGCTACTTGAACTTCTTGAACTTCTTGAACCTTCCTGCAACCTGAACTTCTTGAACTTCTTGAACCTTCCTGCTACTTGAACTTCTTGAACCTTCCTGCTACTTGAACTTTTTGAATCATGAACCTTCCTGCCACTTGAACTTCTTGAACCTTCCTGCTACTTGAACTTCTTGAACCTTCCTGCTACTTGAACTTCTTGTACCTTCCTGCCACTTGAACTTCTTGAACCTTCCTGCTACTTGAACTTCTTGTACCTTCCTGCTACTTGAACTTCTTGATCCTGCCTGCTATTTGAACTTCTTGAACTTCTTGAACCTTCCTGCTATTTGAACTTCTTGAACTTCTTGAACCTTCCTGCTACTTGAACTTCTTGAACCTTCCTGCTAATTGAACTTCTTGAACCTTCCTGCTACTTGAACTTCTTGAACTTCTTGAACCTTCCTGCTACTTGAACTACTTGAACTTCATGAACCTTCCTGCTACTTGAACTTCTTGAACTTCTTGAACCTTCCTGCTACTTAAACTTCTTGAACCTTCCTGCTACTTGAACTTCTTGAACCTTCCTGCAACTTGAACTTCTTGAACTTCTTGAACCTTCCTGCTACTTGAACCTCTTGAACCTTCCTGCTACTTGAACTTCTTGAACTTCTTGAACCTTCCTGCTACTTGAACTTCTTGAACTTCTATAACCTTCCTGCTAGTTGAACTTCTTGAACCTTCCTGCTACTCGAGTTACTTGAACTTCTTGAACTTCCTGCTACTTGAACTTCTTGAACCTTCCTGCTACTTGAACTTCTTGAACTTCTTGAACCTTCCTACTACTTGAACTTCTTGAACTTCTTGAACCTTCCTGCAACCTGAACTTCTTGAACTTCTTGAACCTTCCTGCTACTTGAACTTCTTGAACCTTCCTGCTACTTGAACTTTTTGAATCATGAACCTTCCTGCCACTTGAACTTCTTGAACCTTCCTGCTACTTGAACTTCTTGAACTTCTTGAACCTTCCTGCTACTTGAACTTCTTGAACCATCCTGCTACTTGAACTTCTTGTACCTTCCTGCCACTTGAACTTCTTGAACCTTCCTGCTACTTGAACTTCTTGTACCTTCCTGCTACTTGAACTTCTTGAACCTGCCTGCTACTTGAACTTCTTGAACTTCTTGAACCTTCCTGCTATTTAAACTTCTTGAACTTCTTGAACCTTCCTGCTACTTGAACTTCTTGAACCTTCCTGCTAATTGAACTTCTTGAACCTTCCTGCTACTTGAACTACTTGAACTTCTTGAACCTTCCTGCTACTTGAACTACTTGAACTTCATGAACCTTCCTGCTACTTGAACTTCTTGAACTTCTTGAACCTTCCTGCTACTTAAACTTCTTGAAACTTCCCGCTACTTGAACTTCTTGAACCTTCCTGCTACCTGAACTTCTAGAGCTTCTTGAACCTTCCTGCTACTTTAACTTCTTGAACCTTCCTGCTACTTGAACTTCTTGAACCTTCCTGCTACTTGAGCTTCTTGAACTTCTTGAACCTTCCTGCTACTTGAACTTTTTGACCTTCATGAACCTTCCTGCGACTTGAACTTCTTGAACCTTCCTGCTACTTGAACTTCTTGAACTTCTTGAACCTTCATGCTACTTGAACTTCCTGAACTTCTTGAACCTTCCTGCAACCTGAACTTCTTGAACTTCTTGAACCTTCCTGCTACTTGAACTTCTTGAACCTTCCTGCTACTTGAACTTTTTGAATCATGAACCTTCCTGCCACTTGAACTTCTTGAACCTTCCTGCTACTTGAACTTCTTGAACCTTCCTGCTACTTGAACTTCTTGTACCTTCCTGCCACTTGAACTTCTTGAACCTTCCTGCTACTTGAACTTCTTGTACCTTCCTGCTACTTGAACTTCTTGATCCTGCCTGCTACTTGAACTTCTTGAACTTCTTGAACCTTCCTGCTATTTGAACTTCTTGAACTTCTTGAACCTTCCTGCTACTTGAACTTCTTGAACCTTCCTGCTAATTGAACTTCTTGAACCTTCCTGCTACTTGAACTTCTTGAACTTCTTGAACCTTCCTGCTACTTGAACTACTTGAACTTCATGAACCTTCCTGCTACTTGAACTTCTTGAACTTCTTGAACCTTCCTGCTACTTTAACTTCTTGAACCTTCCTGCTACTTGAACTTCTTGAACCTTCCTGCTACTTGAGCTTCTCGAACTTCTTGAACCTTCCTGCTACTTGAACTTCTTGAACTTCTTGAACCTTCCTGCTACTTGAACTTCTTGAACTTCTTTAACCTTCCTGCTACTTGAACTTGAACCTTCCTGCTACTCGAACTACTTGAACTTCTTGAACCTTCCTGCTACTCGAACTACTCGAACTTCTTGAACCTTCCTGCTACTTGAACTTCTTGAACTTCTTGAACCTTCCTGCTACTTGAACTTCTAGAACTTCTTGAACCTTCTTGCTACTTGAACTTCTTGAACCTTTCTGCTACTTGAACTTTTTGAACCTTCCTGCTACTTGAACTTTTTGAACCGTCCTGCTACTTGAACTTCTTGAACTTCTTGAACCTTCCTGCTACTTGAACTTCTCGAACCTTCCTGCTACTTGAATTTCTTGAACCTTCCTGCTACTTGAACTACTTGAACTTCTTGAACCTTCCTTCTACATGAACTTCTTGAACCTTCCTGCCACCCAAAGTTCTTGAACTTCTTGAACCTTCCTGCTACTTGAACTTCTTGAACATCTTGAACCTTCCTGCTACTTGAACTTCTTGAACCTTCCTGCTACTTGAACTTCTTGAACCTTCCTGCTACTTGAACTTCTTGAACCTTCCTGCTACTTGAACTTCTTGAACCTTCCTGCTACTTGAACTTCTTGAACATCTTGAACTTTCCTGCTACTTGAACTTCTTGAACCTTCCAGCTACTTGAACTTCTTGAACTTCTTGAACCCTCCTGCTACTTGAACTTCATGAACTTCTTCAACCTTCCTGCTACTTGAACATCTTGAACTTCTTGAACCTTCCTGTTACCTTAACTTTTTGAACTTCTTGAACTTTCCTGCTACTTGAACTTCTCGAACTTCTTGAACCTTCATGCTACTTGAACTTTTTGAACTTCCTGAACCTTCCTGCTACTTGAACTTCTTGAACCTTCCTGCTACTAGAACTTCTTGAAATTCTTGAACCTTCCTGTTCTTGAACTTCTTGAACTTCTTTAACCTTCCTGCTACTTGAACTTCTTGAACCTTCCTGCTACTTGAACTTCTTGAACCTTCCTGCTACTTGAACTTCTTGAGCCTTCCTGCTACTTGAACTTCTTGAAATTCTTAAGCCTTCCTGTTCTTGAACTTCTTGAACTTCTTGAACCTTCCTGCTACTTGATTTTCTTGAACCTTCCTGCTACTTGAACTTCTTGAACCTTCCTGCTACTTGAACTTCTTGAACTTCTTGAATCTTCCTGCTACTTGAACTTCTTGAACTTCTTGAACCTTCCTGCTACTTGAACTTCTTGAACCTTCCTGCTGCTTGATCTTCATGAACTTCTTGAACCTTTCTGCTACTTGAACTTCTTGAACTTCTTGAACTTCTTGAACCTTCCTGCTACTTGAACTTCTTGAACCTTCCTGCTACCTGAACTTCTAGAGCTTCTTGAACCTTCCTGCTACTTTAACTTCTTGAACCTTCCTGCTACTTGAACTTCTTGAACCTTCCTGCTACTTGAGCTTCTTGAACTTCTTGAACCTTCCTGCTACTTGAACTTTTTGACCTTCATGAACCTTCCTGCGACTTGAACTTCTTGAACCTTCCTGCTACTTGAACTTCTTGAACTTCTTGAACCTTCATGCTACTTGAACTTCTTGAACTTCTTGAACCTTCCTGCAACCTGAACTTCTTGAACTTCTTGAACCTTCCTGCTACTTGAACTTCTTGAACCTTCCTGCTACTTGAACTTTTTGAATCATGAACCTTCCTGCCACTTGAACTTCTTGAACCTTCCTGCTACTTGAACTTCTTGAACCTTCCTGCTACTTGAACTTCTTGTACCTTCCTGCCACTTGAACTTCTTGAACCTTCCTGCTACTTGAACTTCTTGTACCTTCCTGCTACTTGAACTTCTTGATCCTGCCTGCTACTTGAACTTCTTGAACTTCTTGAACCTTCCTGCTATTTGAACTTCTTGAACTTCTTGAACCTTCCTGCTACTTGAACTTCTTGAACCTTCCTGCTAATTGAACTTCTTGAACCTTCCTGCTACTTGAACTTCTTGAACTTCTTGAACCTTCCTGCTACTTGAACTACTTGAACTTCATGAACCTTCCTGCTACTTGAACTTCTTGAACTTCTTGAACCTTCCTGCTACTTAAACTTCTTGAACCTTCCTGCTACTTGAACTTCTTGAACCTTCCTGCTACCTGAACTTCTAGAGCTTCTTGAACCTTCCTGCTACTTTAACTTCTTGAACCTTCCTGCTACTTGAACTTCTTGAACCTTCCTGCTACTTGAGCTTCTCGAACTTCTTGAACCTTCCTGCTACTTGAACTTCTTGAACTTCTTGAACCTTCCTGCTACTTGAACTTCTTGAACTTCTTTAACCTTCCTGCTACTTGAACTTGAACCTTCCTGCTACTCGAACTACTTGAACTTCTTGAACCTTCCTGCTACTCGAACTACTCGAACTTCTTGAACCTTCCTGCTACTTGAACTTCTTGAACCTTCCTGCTACTTGAACTTCTTGAACTTCTTGAACCTTCCTGCTACTTGAACTTCTAGAACTTCTTGAAACTTCTTGCTACTTGAACTTCTTGAACCTTTCTGCTACTTGAACTTTTTGAACCTTCCTGCTACTTGAACTTTTTGAACCGTCCTGCTACTTGAACTTCTTGAACTTCTTGAACCTTCCTGCTACTTGAACTTCTCGAACCTTCCTGCTACTTGAATTTCTTGAACCTTCCTGCTACTTGAACTACTTGAACTTCTTGAACCTTCCTTCTACATGAACTTCTTGAACCTTCCTGCCACCCAAAGTTCTTGAACTTCTTGAACCTTCCTGCTACTTGAACTTCTTGAACATCTTGAACCTTCCTGCTACTTGAACTTCTTGAACCTTCCTGCTACTTGAACTTCTTGAACCTTCCTGCTACTTGAACTTCTTGAACCTTCCTGCTACTTGAACTTCTTGAACCTTCCTGCTACTTGAACTTCTTGAACATCTTGAACTTTCCTGCTACTTGAACTTCTTGAACCTTCCAGCTACTTGAACTTCTTGAACTTCTTGAACCCTCCTGCTACTTGAACTTCTTGAACTTCTTCAACCTTCCTGCTACTTGAACATCTTGAACTTCTTGAACCTTCCTGTTACCTGAACTTTTTGAACTTCTTGAACTTTCCTGCTACTTGACCTTCTCGAACTTCTTGAACCTTCCTGCTACTTGAACTTTTTGAACTTCCTGAACCTTCCTGCTACTTGAACTTCTTGAACCTTCCTGCTACTAGAACTTCTTGAAATTCTTGAACCTTCCTGTTCTTGAACTTCTTGAACTTCTTTAACCTTCCTGCTACTTGAACTTCTTGAACCTTCCTGCTACTTGAACTTCTTGAACCTTCCTGCTACTTGAACTTCTTGAGCCTTCCTGCTACTTGAACTTCTTGAAATTCTTAAGCCTTCCTGTTCTTGAACTTCTTGAACTTCTTGAACCTTCCTGCTACTTGATTTTCTTGAACCTTCCTGCTACTTGAACTTCTTGAACCTTCCTGCTACTTGAACTTCTTGAACTTCTTGAATCTTCCTGCTACTTGAACTTCTTGAACTTCTTGAACCTTCCTGCTACTTGAACTTCTTGAACCTTCCTGCTGCTTGATCTTCATGAACTTCTTGAACCTTTCTGCTACTTGAACTTCTTGAACTTCTTGAACTTCTTGAACCTTCCTGCTACTTGAACTTCTTGAACCTTCCTGCTACTTGAACTTCTTGAACCTTCCTGCAACTTGAACTTCTTGAACATATTGAACTTCTTGAACCTTCCTGCTACTTGAACTTCTTGAACTTCTTGAACCTTCCTGCTACTTGAACTTCCTGAACCTTCCTCCTACTTGAACTACTTGAACTTCTTGAACCTTCCTGGTACTTGAACTTCTTGAACTTCTTGAACCTTCCTGCTACTAGAACTTCTTGAAATTCTTGAACCTTCCTGTTCTAGAAGTTCTTGAACTTCTTGAACCTTCCTGCTACATGAACTTCTTGAACCTTCCTGCTACTTGAACTTCTTGAACCTTCCTGCTACTTGAACTTCTTGAACCTTCCTGCTACTTGAACTTCTTGAACCTTCCTGCTACTTGATTTTCCTGAACCTTCCTGCTACTTGAACTTCTTGAACCTTCCTGCTACTTGAACTTCTTGAACTTCTTGAATCTTCCTGCTACTCGAACTTCTTGAACTTCTTGAACCTTCCTGCTACTTGAGCTTCTCGAACTTCTTGAACCTTCCTGCTACTTGAACTTCTTGAACTTCTTGAACCTTCCTGCTACTTGAACTTCTTGAACTTCTTTAACCTTCCTGCTACTTGAACTTGAACCTTCCTGCTACTCGAACTACTTGAACTTCTTGAACCTTCCTGCTACTCGAACTACTCGAACTTCTTGAACCTTCCTGCTACTTGAACTTCTTGAACCTTCCTGCTACTTGAACTTCTTGAACTTCTTGAACCTTCCTGCTACTTGAACTTCTAGAACTTCTTGAACCTTCTTGCTACTTGAACTTCTTGAACCTTTCTGCTACTTGAACTTTTTGAACCTTCCTGCTACTTGAACTTTTTGAACCGTCCTGCTACTTGAACTTCTTGAACTTCTTGAACCTTCCTGCTACTTGAACTTCTCGAACCTTCCTGCTACTTGAATTTCTTGAACCTTCCTGCTACTTGAACTACTTGAACTTCTTGAACCTTCCTTCTACATGAACTTCTTGAACCTTCCTGCCACCCAAAGTTCTTGAACTTCTTGAACCTTCCTGCTACTTGAACTTCTTGAACATCTTGAACCTTCCTGCTACTTGAACTTCTTGAACCTTCCTGCTACTTGAACTTCTTGAACCTTCCTGCTACTTGAACTTCTTGAACCTTCCTGCTACTTGAACTTCTTGAACCTTCCTGCTACTTGAACTTCTTGAACATCTTGAACTTTCCTGCTACTTGAACTTCTTGAACCTTCCAGCTACTTGAACTTCTTGAACTTCTTGAACCCTCCTGCTACTTGAACTTCTTGAACTTCTTCAACCTTCCTGCTACTTGAACATCTTGAACTTCTTGAACCTTCCTGTTACCTTAACTTTTTGAACTTCTTGAACTTTCCTGCTACTTGAACTTCTCGAACTTCTTGAACCTTCCTGCTACTTGAACTTTTTGAACTTCCTGAACCTTCCTGCTACTTGAACTTCTTGAACCTTCCTGCTACTAGAACTTCTTGAAATTCTTGAACCTTCCTGTTTTTGAACTTCTTGAACTTCTTTAACCTTCCTGCTACTTGAACTTCTTGAACCTTCCTGCTACTTGAACTTCTTGAACCTTCCTGCTACTTGAACTTCTTGAGCCTTCCTGCTACTTGAACTTCTTGAAATTCTTAAGCCTTCCTGTTCTTGAACTTCTTGAACTTCTTGAACCTTCCTGCTACTTGATTTTCTTGAACCTTCCTGCTACTTGAACTTCTTGAACCTTCCTGCTACTTGAACTTCTTGAACTTCTTGAATCTTCCTGCTACTTGAACTTCTTGAACTTCTTGAACCTTCCTGCTACTTGAACTTCTTGAACCTTCCTGCTGCTTGATCTTCATGAACTTCTTGAACCTTTCTGCTACTTGAACTTCTTGAACTTCTTGAACTTCTTGAACCTTCCTGCTACTTGAACTTCTTGAACCTTCCTGCTACCTGAACTTCTAGAGCTTCTTGAACCTTCCTGCTACTTTAACTTCTTGAACCTTCCTGCTACTTGAACTTCTTGAACCTTCCTGCTACTTGAGCTTCTTGAACTTCTTGAACCTTCCTGCTACTTGAACTTTTTGACCTTCATGAACCTTCCTGCGACTTGAACTTCTTGAACCTTCCTGCTACTTGAACTTCTTGAACTTCTTGAACCTTCATGCTACTTGAACTTCTTGAACTTCTTGAACCTTCCTGCAACCTGAACTTCTTGAACTTCTTGAACCTTCCTGCTACTTGAACTTCTTGAACCTTCCTGCTACTTGAACTTTTTGAATCATGAACCTTCCTGCCACTTGAACTTCTTGAACCTTCCTGCTACTTGAACTTCTTGAACCTTCCTGCTACTTGAACTTCTTGTACCTTCCTGCCACTTGAACTTCTTGAACCTTCCTGCTACTTGAACTTCTTGTACCTTCCTGCTACTTGAACTTCTTGATCCTGCCTGCTACTTGAACTTCTTGAACTTCTTGAACCTTCCTGCTATTTGAACTTCTTGAACTTCTTGAACCTTCCTGCTACTTGAACTTCTTGAACCTTCCTGCTAATTGAACTTCTTGAACCTTCCTGCTACTTGAACTTCTTGAACTTCTTGAACCTTCCTGCTACTTGAACTACTTGAACTTCATGAACCTTCCTGCTACTTGAACTTCTTGAACTTCTTGAACCTTCCTGCTACTTAAACTTCTTGAACCTTCCTGCTACTTGAACTTCTTGAACCTTCCTGCTACCTGAACTTCTAGAGCTTCTTGAACCTTCCTGCTACTTTAACTTCTTGAACCTTCCTGCTACTTGAACTTCTTGAACCTTCCTGCTACTTGAGCTTCTCGAACTTCTTGAACCTTCCTGCTACTTGAACTTCTTGAACTTCTTTAACCTTCCTGCTACTTGAACTTGAACCTTCCTGCTACTCGAACTACTTGAACTTCTTGAACCTTCCTGCTACTCGAACTACTCGAACTTCTTGAACCTTCCTGCTATTTGAACTTCTTGAACCTTCCTGCTACTTGAACTTCTTGAACTTCTTGAACCTTCCTGCTACTTGAACTTCTAGAACTTCTTGAACCTTCTTGCTACTTGAACTTCTTGAACCTTTCTGCTACTTGAACTTTTTGAACCTTCCTGCTACTTGAACTTTTTGAACCGTCCTGCTACTTGAACTTCTTGAACTTCTTGAACCTTCCTGCTACTTGAACTTCTCGAACCTTCCTGCTACTTGAATTTCTTGAACCTTCCTGCTACTTGAACTACTTGAACTTCTTGAACCTTCCTTCTACATGAACTTCTTGAACCTTCCTGCCACCCAAAGTTCTTGAACTTCTTGAACCTTCCTGCTACTTGAACTTCTTGAACATCTTGAACCTTCCTGCTACTTGAACTTCTTGAACCTTCCTGCTACTTGAACTTCTTGAACCTTCCTGCTACTTGAACTTCTTGAACCTTCCTGCTACTTGAACTTCTTGAACCTTCCTGCTACTTGAACTTCTTGAACATCTTGAACTTTCCTGCTACTTGAACTTCTTGAACCTTCCAGCTACTTGAACTTCTTGAACTTCTTGAACCCTCCTGCTACTTGAACTTCTTGAACTTCTTCAACCTTCCTGCTACTTGAACATCTTGAACTTCTTGAACCTTCCTGTAACCTGAACTTTTTGAACTTCTTGAACTTTCCTGCTACTTGAACTTCTCGAACTTCTTGAACCTTCCTGCTACTTGAACTTTTTGAACTTCCTGAACCTTCCTGCTACTTGAACTTCTTGAACCTTCCTGCTACTAGAACTTCTTGAAATTCTTGAACCTTGCTGTTCTTGAACTTCTTGAACTTCTTTAACCTTCCTGCTACTTGAACTTCTTGAACCTTCCTGCTACTTGAACTTCTTGAACCTTCCTGCTACTTGAACTTCTTGAGCCTTCCTGCTACTTGAACTTCTTGAAATTCTTAAGCCTTCCTGTTCTTGAACTTCTTGAACTTCTTGAACCTTCCTTCTACTTGATTTTCTTGAACCTTCCTGCTACTTGAACTTCTTGAACCTTCCTGCTACTTGAACTTCTTGAACTTCATGAATCTTCCTGCTACTTGAACTTCTTGAACTTCTTGAACCTTCCTGCTACTTGAACTTCTTGAACCTTCCTGCTGCTTGATCTTCATGAACTTCTTGAACCTTTCTGCTACTTGAACTTCTTGAACTTCTTGAACTTCTTGAACCTTCCTGCTACTTGAACTTCTTGAACCTTCCTGCTACTTGAACTTCTTGAACCTTCCTGCAACTTGAACTTCTTGAACATATTGAACTTCTTGAACCTTCCTGCTACTTGAACTTCTTGAACCTTCCTGCTACTTGAACTTCTTGAACTTCTTGAACCTTCCTGCTACTTGAACTTCCTGAACCTTCCTCCTACTTGAACTACTTGAACTTCTTGAACCTTCCTGGTACTTGAACTTCTTGAACTTCTTGAACCTTCCTGCTACTAGAACTTCTTGAAATTCTTGAACCTTCCTGTTCTAGAAGTTCTTGAACTTCTTGAACCTTCCTGCTACATGAACTTCTTGAACCTTCCTGCTACTTGAACTTCTTGAACCTTCCTGCTACTTGAACTTCTTGAACCTTCCTGCTACTTGAACTTCTTGAACCTTCCTGCTACTTGATTTTCCTGAACCTTCCTGCTACTTGAACTTCTTGAACCTTCCTGCACTTGAACTTCTTGAACTTCTTGAATCTTCCTGCTACTCGAACTTCTTGAACTTCTTGAACCTTCCTGCTACTTGAACTTCTTGAATTTCTTGAACCTTCCTGCTGCTTGATCTTCTTGAACTTCTTGAACCTTTCTGCCACTTGAACTTCTTGAACTTCTTGAACTTCTTGAACCTTCCTGCTACTTGAACTTCTTGAACCTTCCTGCTACTTGAACTTCTTGCAACTTCCTGCTACTTGAACTTCTGGAACTTCTTGAACCTTCCTGCTACTTGAACTTCTTGAACCTTCCTGCAACTTGAACTTCTTGAACTTATTGAACTTCTTGAACCTACCTGCTACTTGAACTTCTTGAACCATCCTGCTACTTGAACTTCTTGAACCTTCCTGCTACTTGAACTTCTTGAACTTCTTGAACCTTCCTGCTACTTGAACTTCCTGAACCTTCCTGCTACTTGAACTACTTGAACTTCTTGAACCTTCCTGGTACTTGAACTTCTTGAACTTCTTGAACCTTCCTGCTACTTGAACTTCTTGAACTTTTCGAACATTCCTGCTACTTGAACTTCTTGAACTTCTTGAACCTTCCTGCTACTTGAACTTCTTGAACCTTCCTGCTACTTGAACTTCTTGAACCTTCCTGCTACTTGAACTTCTTGAACCTTCCTGCTACTTGAACTTCTTGAACCTTCCTGCTACTTGAACTTCTTGAACTTCTTGAACCTTTTTGCTACTTGAATTTCTTGAACCTCCCTGCTACTTGAACTTCTTGAACCTTCCTTCTACTTGAACTTCTTGAACCTTCCTGCTACTTGAACTTCTAGAAAATCTTGATCCTTCCTGCAACTTGAACTTCTTGAACCTTCCTGCTACTTGAACTTCTTGAACTTCTTGAACCTTCCTGCTACTCGAACTACTTGAACTTCTTGAACCTTCCTGCTACTTGAACTTCTTGAACTTCTTGAACCTTCCTGCTACTTCAACTTCTTGAACCTTCCTGCTACTTGAACTTCTTTAACTTCTTGAATCTTCCTGCAACCTGAACTTCTTGAACTTCTTGAACCTTCCTGCTACTTGAACTTCTTGAACCTTCCTGCTACTTGAACTTCTTGAACCTTCCTGCTACTTGAACTTTTTGAACTTCTTGAACCTTCCTGCTACTTGAACTACTTGAACTTCTTGAACCTTATTGCTACTTGAACTTCTTGAACTTCTTGAACCTTCCTGCTACCTGAACTTCTTGAACTTCTTGAACCTTCCTGCTACTTGAACTTCTTGAACTTTCCTGCTACTTGAACTTCTTGAACCTTCCTGCAACTTGAACTTCTTGAACTTCTTGAACCTTCCTGCTACTTGAACTTCTTGAACCTTCCTGCTACTTGAACTTCTTGAACTTCTTGAACCTTCCTGCTACTTGAACTTCTTGAACTTCTATAACCTTCCTGCTAGTTGAACTTCTTGAACCTTCCTGCTACTCGAGCTACTTGAACTTCTTGAACTTCCTGCTACTTGAACTTCTTGAACCTTCCTGCTACTTGAACTTCTTGAACTTCTTGAACCTTCCTACTACTTGAACTTCTTGAACTTCTTGAACCTTCCTGCAACCTGAACTTCTTGAACTTCTTGAACCTTCCTGCTACTTGAACTTCTTGAACCTTCCTGCTACTTGAACTTTTTGAATCATGAACCTTCCTGCCACTTGAACTTCTTGAACCTTCCTGCTACTTGAACTTCTTGAACTTCTTGAACCTTCCTGCTACTTGAACTTCTTGAACCATCCTGCTACTTGAACTTCTTGTACCTTCCTGCCACTTGAACTTCTTGAACCTTCCTGCTACTTGAACTTCTTGTACCTTCCTGCTACTTGAACTTCTTGAACCTGCCTGCTACTTGAACTTCTTGAACTTCTTGAACCTTCCTGCTATTTAAACTTCTTGAACTTCTTGAACCTTCCTGCTACTTGAACTTCTTGAACCTTCCTGCTAATTGAACTTCTTGAACCTTCCTGCTACTTGAACTTCTTGAACTTCTTGAACCTTCCTGCTACTTGAACTACTTGAACTTCATGAACCTTCCTGCTACTTCAACTTCTTGAACTTCTTGAACCTTCCTGCTACTCAAACTTCTTGAAACTTCCTGCTACTTGAACTTCTTGAACCTTCCTGCTACCTGAACTTCTAGAGCTTCTTGAACCTTCCTGCTACTTTAACTTCTTGAACCTTCCTGCTACTTGAACTTCTTGAACCTTCCTGCTACTTGAGCTTCTTGAACTTCTTGAACCTTCCTGCTACTTGAACTTTTTGACCTTCATGAACCTTCCTGCGACTTGAACTTCTTGAACCTTCCTGCTACTTGAACTTCTTGAACTTCTTGAACCTTCATGCTACTTGAACTTCTTGAACTTCTTGAACCTTCCTGCAACCTGAACTTCTTGAACTTCTTGAACCTTCCTGCTACTTGAACTTCTTGAACCTTCCTGCTACTTGAACTTTTTGAATCATGAACCTTCCTGCCACTTGAACTTCTTGAACCTTCCTGCTACTTGAACTTCTTGAACCTTCCTGCTACTTGAACTTCTTGTACCTTCCTGCCACTTGAACTTCTTGAACCTTCCTGCTACTTGAACTTCTTGTACCTTCCTGCTACTTGAACTTCTTGATCCTGCCTGCTACTTGAACTTCTTGAACTTCTTGAACCTTCCTGCTATTTGAACTTCTTGAACTTCTTGAACCTTCCTGCTACTTGAACTTCTTGAACCTTCCTGCTAATTGAACTTCTTGAACCTTCCTGCTACTTGAACTTCTTGAACTTCTTGAACCTTCCTGCTACTTGAACTACTTGAAGTTCATGAACCTTCCTGCTACTTGAACTTCTTGAACTTCTTGAACCTTCCTGCTACTTAAACTTCTTGAACCTTCCTGCTACTTGAACTTCTTGAACCTTCCTGCTACCTGAACTTCTAGAGCTTCTTGAACCTTCCTGCTACTTTAACTTCTTGAACCTTCCTGCTACTTGAACTTCTTGAACCTTCCTGCTACTTGAGCTTCTCGAACTTCTTGAACCTTCCTGCTACTTGAACTTTTTGACCTTCATGAACCTTCCTGCGACTTGAACTTCTTGAACCTTCCTGCTACTTGAACTTCTTGAACTTCTTGAACCTTCATGCTACTTGAACTTCTTGAACTTCTTGAACCTTCCTGCAACCTGAACTTCTTGAACTTCTTGAACCTTCCTGCTACTTGAACTTCTTGAACCTTCCTGCTACTTGAACTTTTTGAATCATGAACCTTCCTGCCACTTGAACTTCTTGAACCTTCCTGCTACTTGAACTTCTTGAACCTTCCTGCTACTTGAACTTCTTGTACCTTCCTGCCACTTGAACTTCTTGAACCTTCCTGCTACTTGAACTTCTTGTACCTTCCTGCTACTTGAACTTCTTGATCCTGCCTGCTACTTGAACTTCTTGAACTTCTTGAACCTTCCTGCTATTTGAACTTCTTGAACTTCTTGAACCTTCCTGCTACTTGAACTTCTTGAACCTTCCTGCTAATTGAACTTCTTGAACCTTCCTGCTACTTGAACTTCTTGAACTTCTTGAACCTTCCTGCTACTTGAACTACTTGAAGTTCATGAACCTTCCTGCTACTTGAACTTCTTGAACTTCTTGAACCTTCCTGCTACTTAAACTTCTTGAACCTTCCTGCTACTTGAACTTCTTGAACCTTCCTGCTACCTGAACTTCTAGAGCTTCTTGAACCTTCCTGCTACTTTAACTTCTTGAACCTTCCTGCTACTTGAACTTCTTGAACCTTCCTGCTACTTGAGCTTCTCGAACTTCTTGAACCTTCCTGCTACTTGAACTTCTTGAACTTCTTGAACCTTCCTGCTACTTGAACTTCTTGAACTTCTTTAACCTTCCTGCTACTTGAACTTGAACCTTCCTGCTACTCGAACTACTTGAACTTCTTGAACCTTCCTGCTACTCGAACTACTCGAACTTCTTGAACCTTCCTGCTACTTGAACTTCTTGAACCTTCCTGCTACTTGAACTTCTTGAACTTCTTGAACCTTCCTGCTACTTGAACTTCTAGAACTTCTTGAACCTTCTTGCTACTTGAACTTCTTGAACCTTTCTGCTACTTGAACTTTTTGAACCTTCCTGCTACTTGAACTTTTTGAACCGTCCTGCTACTTGAACTTCTTGAACTTCTTGAACCTTCCTGCTACTTGAACTTCTCGAACCTTCCTGCTACTTGAATATCTTGAACCTTCCTGCTACTTGAACTACTTGAACTTCTTGAAACTTCCTTCTACATGAACTTCTTGAACCTTCCTGCCACCCAAAGTTCTTGAACTTCTTGAACCTTCCTGCTACTTGAACTTCTTGAACATCTTGAACCTTCCTGCTACTTGAACTTCTTGAACCTTCCTGCTACTTGAACTTCTTGAACCTTCCTGCTACTTGAACTTCTTGAACCTTCCTGCTTCTTGAACTTCTTGAACCTTCCTGCTACTTGAACTTCTTGAACATCTTGAACTTTCCTGCTACTTGAACTTCTTGAACCTTCCTGCTACTTGAACTTCTTGAACTTCTTGAACCCTCCTGCTACTTGAACTTCTTGAACTTCTTCAACCTTCCTGCTACTTGAACATCTTGAACTTCTTGAACCTTCCTGTTACCTGAACTTTTTGAACTTCTTGAACTTTCCTGCTACTTGAACTTCTCGAACTTCTTGAACCTTCCTGCTACTTGAACTTTTTGAACTTCCTGAACCTTCCTGCTACTTGAACTTCTTGAACCTTCCTGCTACTAGAACTTCTTGAAATTCTTGAACCTTCCTGTTCTTGAACTTCTTGAACTTCTTTAACCTTCCTGCTACTTGAACTTCTTGAACCTTCCTGCTACTTGAACTTCTTGAACCTTCCTGCTACTTGAACTTCTTGAGCCTTCCTGCTACTTGAACTTCTTGAAATTCTTAAGCCTTCCTGTTCTTGAACTTCTTGAACTTCTTGAACCTTCCTGCTACTTGATTTTCCTGAACCTTCCTGCTACTTGAACTTCTTGAACCTTCCTGCTACTTGAACTTCTTGAACTTCTTGAATCTTCCTGCTACTTGAACTTCTTGAACTTCTTGAACCTTCCTGCTACTTGAACTTCTTGAACCTTCCTGCTGCTTGATCTTCATGAACTTCTTGAACCTTTCTGCTACTTGAACTTCTTGAACTTCTTGAACTTCTTGAACCTTCCTGCTACTTGAACTTCTTGAACCTTCCTGCTACTTGAACTTCTTGAACCTTCCTGCAACTTGAACTTCTTGAACATATTGAACTTCTTGAACCTTCCTGCTACTTGAACTTCTTGAACCTTCCTGCTACTTGAACTTCTTGAACTTCTTGAACCTTCCTGCTACTTGAACTTCCTGAACCTTCCTCCTACTTGAACTACTTGAACTTCTTGAACCTTCCTGGTACTTGAACTTATTGAACTTCTTGAACCTTCCTGCTACTTGAACTTCTTGAACTTTTCGAACCTTCCTGCTACTTGAACTTCTTGAACTTCTTGAACCTTCCTGCTACTTGAACTTCTTGAACCTTCCTGCTACTTGAACTTCTTGAACCTTCCTGCTACTTGAACTTCTTGAACCTTCCTGCTACTTGAACTTCTTGAACCTTCCTGCTACGTGAACTTCTTGAACCTTCCTGCTACTTGAACTTCTTGAACCTTCCTGCTACGTGGTTTCTTGAACTTCTTGAACCTTTTTGCTACTTGAATTTCTTGAACCTTCCTGCTACTTGAACTTCTTGAACCTTCCTTCTACTTGAACTTCTTGAACCTTCCTGCTACTTTAACTTCTTGAACTTCTTGATCCTTCCTGCAACTTGAACTTCTTGAACCTTCCTGCTACTTGAACTTCTTGAACTTCTTGAACCTTCCTTCTACTTGAACTTCTTGAACCTTCCTGCTACTTGAACTTCTTGAACCTTCCTGCTACTCGAACTACTTGAACTTCTTGAACCTTCCTGCTACTTGAACTTCTTGAACCTTCCTGCTACTTGAACTTCTTGAACTTCTTGAACCTTCCTGCTACTTGAACTTCTTGAACCTTCCTGCTACTTGAACTTCTTTAACTTCTTGAATCTTCCTGCAACTTAAACTTCTTGAACTTCTTGAACCTTCCTGCTACTTGAACTTCTTGAACCTTCGTGCTACTTGAACTTTTTGAATCTTGAACCTTCCTGCCACTTGAACTTCTTGAATCTTCCTGCTACTTGAACTTCTTGAACTTCTTGAACCTTTCTTCTACTTGAACTTCTCGAACCTTCCTGCTACTTGAACTTTTTGAACTTCTTGAACCTTCCTGCTACTTGAACTACTTGAACTTCTTGAACCTTATTGCTACTTGAACTTCTTGAACCTTCCTGCTACCTGAACTTCTTGAACTTCTTGAACCTTCCTGCTACTTGAGTTTCTTGAACCTTTCTACTACTTTAACTTCTTGAACCTTCCTGCAACTTGAACTTCTTGAACTTCTTGAACCTTCCTGCTACTTGAACTTCTTGAACCTTCCTGCTACTTGAACTTCTTGAACTTCTTGAACCTTCCTGCTACTTGAACTTCTTGAACATTCCTGCTATTTGAACTTCTTGAACTTCTTGAACCTTCCTGCTACTTGAATTTCCTGAACCTTCCTCCTACTTGAACTACTTGAACTTCTTGAACCTTCCTGGTACTTGAACTTCTTGAGCTTCTTGAACCTTCCTGCTACTTGAACTTCTTGAACTTTTCGAACCTTCCTGCTACTTGAACTTCTTGAACTTCTTGAACCTTCCTGCTACTTGAACTTCTTGAACCTTCCTGCTACTTGAACTTCTTGAACCTTCCTGCTACTTGAACTTCTTGAACCTTCCTGCTACTTGAAATTCTTGAACCTTCCTGCTACTTGAACTTCTTGAACTTCTTGAACCTTTTTGCTACTTGAATTTCTTGAACCTTCCTGCTACTTGAAGTTCTTGAACCTTCCTTCTACTTGAACTTCTTGAACCTTCCTGCTACTTGAACTTCTTGAACTTCTTGATCCTTCCTGCAACTTGAACTTCTTGAACCTTCCTGCTACTTGAACTTCTTGAACTTCTTGAACCTTCCTTCTACTTGAACTTCTTGAACCTTCCTGCTACTTGAACTTGAACCTTCCTGCTACTCGAACTACTTGAACTTCTTGAACCTTCCTGCTACTCGAACTACTCGAACTTCTTGAACCTTCCTGCTACTTGAACTTCTTGAACCTTCCTGCTACTTGAACTTCTTGAACTTCTTGAACCTTCCTGCTACTTGAACTTCTAGAACTTCTTGAACCTTCTTGCTACTTGAACTTCTTGAACCTTTCTGCTACTTGAACTTTTTGAACCTTCCTGCTACTTGAACTTTTTGAACCGTCCTGCTACTTGAACTTCTTGAACTTCTTGAACCTTCCTGCTACTTGAACTTCTCGAACCTTCCTTCTACATGAACTTCTTGAAACTTCCTGCCACCCAAAGTTCTTGAACTTCTTGAACCTTCCTGCTACTTGAACTTCTTGAACATCTTGAACCTTCCTGCTACTTGAACTTCTTGAACCTTCCTGCAACTTGAACTTCTTGAACCTTCCTGCTACTTGAACTTCTTGAACCTTCCTGCTACTTGAACTTCTTGAACCTTTCTGCTACTTGAACTTCTTGAACATCATGAACTTTCCTGCTACTTGAACTTCTTGAACCTTCCTGCTACTTGAACTTCTTGAACTTCTTGAACCCTCCTGCTACTTGAACTTCTTGAACTTCTTCAACCTTCCTGCTACTTGAACATCTTGAACTTCTTGAACCTTCCTGTTACCTGAACTTTTTGAACTTCTTTAACTTTCCTGCTACTTGAACTTCTCGAACTTCTTGAACCTTCCTGCTACTTGAACTTTTTGAACTTCCTGAACCTTCCTGCTACTTGAACTTCTTGAACCTTCCTGCTACTAGAACTTCTTGAAATTCTTGAACCTTCCTGTTCTTGAACTTCTTGAACTTCTTTAACCTTCCTGCTACTTGAACTTCTTGAACCTTCCTGCTACTTGAACTTCTTGAACCTTCCTGCTACTTGAACTTCTTGAGCCTTCCTGCTACTTGAACTTCTTGAAATTCTTAAGCCTTCCTGTTCTTGAACTTCATGAACTTCTTGAACCTTCCTGCTACTTGATTTTCCTGAACCTTCCTGCTACTTGAACTTCTTGAACCTTCCTGCTACTTGAACTTCTTGAACTTCTTGAATCTTCCTGCTACTTGAACTTCTTGAACTTCTTGATTCTTCCTGCTACTTGAACTTCTTGAACCTTCCTGCTGCTTGATCTTCATGAACTTCTTGAACCTTTCTGCTACTTGAACTTCTTGAACTTCTTGAACTTCTTGAACCTTCCTGCTACTTGAACTTCTTGAACCTTCCTGCTACTTGAACTTCTTGAACCTTCCTGCAACTTGAACTTCTTGAACATATTGAACTTCTTGAACCTTCCTGCTACTTGAACTTCTTGAACCTTCCTGCTACTTGAACTTCTTGAACTTCTTGAACCTTCCTGCTACTTGAATTTCCTGAACCTTCCTCCTACTTGAACTACTTGAACTTCTTGAACCTTCCTGTTACCTGAACTTCTTGAACTTCTTGAACCTTCCTGCTACTTGAACTTCTTGAACTTTTCGAACCTTCCTGCTACTTGAACTTCTTGAATTCTTGAACCTTCCTGCTACTTGAACTTCTTGAACCTTCCTGCTACTTGAACTTCTTGAACCTTCCTGCTACTTGAACTTCTTGAACCTTCCTGCTACTTGAACTTCTTGAACCTTCCTGCTACGTGAACTTCTTGAACCTTCCTGCTACTTGAACTTCTTGAACCTTCCTGCTACGTGGTTTCTTGAACTTCTTGAACCTTTTTGCTACTTGAATTTCTTGAACCTTCCTGCTACTTGAACTTCTTGAACCTTCCTTCTACTTGAACTTCTTGAACCTTCCTGCTACTTTAACTTCTTGAACTTCTTGATCCTTCCTGCAACTTGAACCTCTTGAACCTTCCTGCTACTTGAACTTCTTGAACTTCTTGAACCTTCCTTCTACTTGAACTTCTTGAACCTTCCTGCTACTTGAACTTCTTGAACCTTCCTGCTACTTGAACTTCTTTAACTTCTTGAATCTTCCTGCAACTTAAACTTCTTGAACTTCTTGAACCTTCCTGCTACTTGAACTTCTTGAACCTTCGTGCTACTTGAATTTTTTGAATCTTGAACCTTCCTGCCACTTGAACTTCTTGAATCTTCCTGCTACTTGAACTTCTTGAACTTCTTGAACCTTTCTTCTACTTGAACTTCTCGAACCTTCCTGCTACTTGAACTTTTTGAACTTCTTGAACCTTCCTGCTACTTGAACTACTTGAACTTCTTGAACCTTATTGCTACTTGAACTTCGCGAACCTTCCTGCTACCTGAACTTCTTGAACTTCTTGAACCTTCCTGCTACTTGAGTTTCTTGAACCTTCCTACTACTTTAACTTCTTGAACCTTCCTGCAACTTGAACTTCTTGAACTTCTTGAACCTTTCTGCTACTTGAACTTCTTGAACCTTCCTGCTACTTGAACTTCTTGAACTTCTTGAACCTTCCTGCTACTTGAACTTCTTGAACATTCCTGCTATTTGAACTTCTTGAACTTCTTGAACCTTCCTGCTACTTGAATTTCCTGAACCTTCCTCCTACTTGAACTACTTGAACTTCTTGAACCTTCCTGGTACTTGAACTTCTTGAGCTTCTTGAACCTTCCTGCTACTTGAACTTCTTGAACTTTTCGAACCTTCCTGCTACTTGAACTTCTTGAACTTCTTGAACCTTCCTGCTACTTGAACTTCTTGAACCTTCCTGCTACTTGAACTTCTTGAACCTTCCTGCTACTTGAACTTCTTGAACCTTCCTGCTACTTGAAATTCTTGAACCTTCCTGCTACTTGAACTTCTTGAACTTCTTGAACCTTTTTGCAACTTGAATTTCTTGAACCTTCCTGCTACTTGAACTTCTTGAACCTTCCTTCTACTTGAACTTCTTGAACCTTCCTGCTACTTGAACTTCTTGAACTTCTTGATCCTTCCTGCAACTTGAACTTCTTGAACCTTCCTGCTACTTGAACTTCTTGAACTTCTTGAACCTTCCTTCTACTTGAACTTCTTGAACCTTCCTGCTACTTGAACTTCTTGAACCTTCCTGCTACTCGAACTACTTGAACTTCTTGACCCTTCCTGCTACTTGAACTTTTTGAACCTTCCTGCTACTTGAACTTCTTGAACTTCTTGAACCTTCCTGCTACTTGAACTTCTTGAACCTTCCTGCTACTTGAACTTCTTTAACTTCTTGAATCTTCCTGCAACTTAAACTTCTTGAACTTCTTGAACCTTCCTGCTACTTGAACTTCTTGAACCTTAGTGCTACTTGAACTTTTTGAATCTTGAACCCTACTGCCACTTGAACTTCTTGAACCTTCCTGCTACTTGAACTTCTTGAACTTCTTGAACCTTTCTTCTACTTGAACTTCTCGAACCTTCCTGCTACTTGAACTTCTTGAACTTCTTGAACTTTCCTGCTACTTGAACTACTTGAACTTCTTGAACCTTATTGCTACTTGAACTTCTTGAACTTCTTGAACCTTCCTGCTACCTGAACTTCTTGAACTTCTTGAACCTTCCTGCTACTTGAACTTCTTGAACCTTCCTACTACTTGAACTTCTTGAACCTTCCTGCAACTTGAACTTCTTGAACTTCTTGAACCCTCCTGCTACTTGAACTTCTTGAACCTTCCTGCTACTTGAAATTCTTGAACTTCTTGAACCTTCCTGCTACCTGAACTTCTTGAACTTCTATAACCTTCCTGCTACTTGAACTTCTTGAACCTTCCTGCTACTCGAGCTGCTTGAACTTCTTGAACTTCCTGCTATTTGAACTTCTTCAACCTTCCTGCTACTTGAACTTCTTGAACTTCTTGAACCTTCCTGCTACTTGAACTTCTTGAACTTCTTGAACCTTCCTGCAACCTGAACTTCTTGAACTTCTTGAACCTTCCTGCTACTTGAACTTCTTGAACCTTCCTGCTACTTGAACTTTTTGAATCATGAACCTTCCTGCCACTTGAACTTCTTGAACCTTCCTGCTACTTGAACTTCTTGAACTTCTTGAACCTTCCTGCTACTTGAACTTCTTGTACCTTCCTGCTACTTGAACTTCTTGTACCTTCCTGCCACTTGAACTTCTTGAACCTTCCTGCTACTTGAACTTCTTGTACCTTCCTGCTACTTGAACTTCTTGAACCTGCCTGCTACTTGAACTTCTTGAACTTCTTGAACCTTCCTGCTATTTGAACTTCTTGAACTTCTTGAACCTTCCTGCTACTTGAACTTCTTGAACCTTCCGCATAATTGAACTTCTTGAACCTTCCTGCTACTTGAACTTCTTGAACTTCTTGAACCTTCCTGCTACTTGAACTACTTGAACTTCTTGAACCTTCCTGCTACTTGAACTTCTTGAACTTCTTGAACCTTCCTGCTACTTAAACTTCTTGAACCTTCCTGCTACTTGAACTTCTTGAACCTTCCTGCTACCTGAACTTCTACAACTTCTTGAACCTTCCTGCTACTTTAACTTCTTGAACCTTCCTGCTACTTGAACTTCTTGAACCTTCCTGCTACTTGAGCTTCTTGAACTTCTTGAACCTTCCTGCTACTTGAACTTTTTGACCTTCATGAACCTTCCTGCTACTTGAACTTCTTGAACCTTCCTGCTACTTGAACTTCTTGAACTTCTTGAACCTTCCTGCTAGTTGAACTTTTTGACCTTCATGAACCTTCCTGCTACTTGAACTTCTTGAACCTTCCTGCTACTTGAACTTCTTGAACTTCTTGAACCTTCCTGCTAGTTGAACTTTTTGAACTTCTTGAACCTTCCGGCTACTCGAACTTCTTGAACCTTCCTGCTACTTGAACTTCTTGAACCTTGCTGCTACTTGAACTTCTTGAACCTTCCTGCTGCTTGAACTTCTTGAACTTCTTGAACTTTCCTGATACTTGAACTTTTTGAACTTCTTGAACCTTCCTGCTACTTGAACTTCTTAAACCTTCCTGCTACCTGAACTTCTTGAACCTTCCTGCTACTTGAACTTCTTGAACTTCTTGAACCTTCCTGCTACTTGAACTTCTTGAACTTCTTGAACCTTCCTGCTACTTGAACTTCCTGAACTTCTTGAACCTTCCTGCTACTTGAACTTCTTGAACCTTCCTGCTACTCGAACTTCTTGAACTTCTTGAACCTTCCTGCTACTTGAACTTCTTGAACTTCTTGAACCTTCTTGCTACTTGAACTTCTTGAACCTTCCTGCTACTTGAACTTCTTGAACCTTCCTGCTACTTGAACTTCTTGAACCTTCATGCCACTTGAACTTCTTGAACCTTCATGCTACTTGAACTCCTGGAACCTTCCTGCTACTTGAACTTCTTGAACTTCTTGAACCTTCCTGCAACTTGAACTTCTTGAACGTCTTGAAGCGTCCTGCTACTTGAACTTCTTGAACTTCTTGAACCTTCCTGCTACTTGAACTTCTTGAACTTCTTGAACTTTCCTGCTACTTGAACTTCTTGAACCTTCCTGCTACTTGAACTTCTTGAAACTTCCTGGTACTTGAACATCTTGAACTTCTTGAACCTACCTGCTACTTGAACTTCTTGAACCTTCATGCTACTTGAACTTCTTGAACTTCTTGAACCTTCCTGCTACTTGAACTACTTGAACCTTCCTGCTACTTGAACTTCTTGAACTTCTTGAACCTTCCTGCTACTTGAACTTCTTTAACCTTCCTGTTTCTTGAACTATTTAACTTCTTGAACCTTCCTGCTACTTGAACTACTTGAACTTCTTGAACCTTCCTGCTACTGGAACTTCTTGAACCTTCCTGCTACTTAAACTTCTTGAACTTCTTGAACCTTCCTGCTACTTGAACTTATTGAACCTTCCTGCTACTTGAACTTCTTGAACTTCTCAAACCTTCTTGCTACTTGAACTTCTTGTACTTCTTTCCCCTTCCTGCTACTTGAACTTCATGAACCTTCCTGCTACATGAACTTTTTGAACCTTCCTGCTACTTGAACTTCTTGAATTTCTTGAACCTTCCTGCTACTTGATCTTCTTGAACCTTCCTGCTACTTAAACTTCTTGAACTTCTTGAACCTTCCTGCTACTTGAACTTCTAGAACTTCTTGAACCTTCTTGCTACTTGAACTTCTTGAACCTTTCTGCTACTTGAACTTTTTGAACCTTCCTGCTACTTGAACTTTTTGAACCGTCCTGCTACCTGAACTTCTTGAACTTCTTGAACCTTCCTGCTACTTGAACTTCTCGAACCTTCCTGCTACTTGAATTTCTTGAACCTTCCTGCTACTTGAACTACTTGAACTTCTTGAACCTTCCTTCTACATGAACTTCTTGAACCTTCCTGCCACCCAAAGTTCTTGAACTTCTTGAACCTTCCTGCTACTTGAACTTCTTGAACATCTTGAACCTTCCTGCTACTTGAACTTCTTGAACCTTCCTGCTACTTGAACTTCTTGAACCTTCCTGCTACTTGAACTTCTTGAACCTTCCTGCTACTTGAACTTCTTGAACCTTCCTGCTACTTGAACTTCTTGAACATCTTGAACTTTCCTGCTACTTGAACTTCTTGAACCTTCCTGCTACTTGAACTTCTTGAACTTCTTGAACCCTCCTGCTACTTGAACTTCTTGAACTTCTTCAACCTTCCTGCTACTTGAACATCTTGAACTTCTTGAACCTTCCTGTTACCTGAACTTTTTGAACTTCTTGAACTTTCCTGCTACTTGAACTTCTCGAACTTCTTGAACCTTCCTGCTACTTGAACTTTTTGAACTTCCTGAACCTTCCTGCTACTTGAACTTCTTGAACCTTCCTGCTACTAGAACTTCTTGAAATTCTTGAACCTTCCTGTTCTTGAACTTCTTGAACTTCTTTAACCTTCCTGCTACTTGAACTTCTTGAACCTTCCTGCTACTTGAACTTCTTGAACCTTCCTGCTACTTGAACTTCTTGAGCCTTCCTGCTACTTGAACTTCTTGAAATTCTTAAGCCTTCCTGTTCTTGAACTTCTTGAACTTCTTGAACCTTCCTGCTACTTGATTTTCCTGAACCTTCCTGCTACTTGAACTTCTTGAACCTTCCTGCTACTTGAACTTCTTGAACTTCTTGAATCTTCCTGCTACTTGAACTTCTTGAACTTCTTGAACCTTCCTGCTACTTGAACTTCTTGAACCTTCCTGCTGCTTGATCTTCATGAACTTCTTGAACCTTTCTGCTACTTGAACTTCTTGAACTTCTTGAACCTTCCTGCTACTTGAACTTCTTGAACCTTCCTGCTACTTGAACTTCTTGAACCTTCCTGCAACTTGAACTTCTTGAACATATTGAACTTCTTGAACCTTCCTGCTACTTGAACTTCTTGAACCTTCCTGCTACTTGAACTTCTTGAACTTCTTGAACCTTCCTGCTACTTAAACTTCCTGAACCTTCCTCCTACTTGAACTACTTGAACTTCTTGAACCTTCCTGGTACTTGAACTTCTTGAACTTCTTGAACCTTCCTGCTACTTGAACTTCTTGAACTTTTCGAACCTTCCTGCTACTTGAACTTCTTGAACTTCTTGAACCTTTCTGCTACTTGAACTTCTTGAACCTTCCTGCTACTTGAACTTCTTGAACCTTCCTGCTACTTGAACTTCTTGAACCTTCCTGCTACTTGAACTTCTTGAACCTTCCTGCTACGTGAACTTCTTGAACCTTCCTGCTACTTGAACTTCTTGAACCTTCCTGCTACGTGGTTTCTTGAACTTCTTGAACCTTTTTGCTACTTGAATTTCTTGAACCTTCCTGCTACTTGAACTTCTTGAACCTTCCTTCTACTTGAACTTCTTGAACCTTCCTGCTACTTTAACTTCTTGAACTTCTTGATCCTTCCTGCAACTTGAACTTCTTGAACCTTCCTGCTACTTGAACTTCTTGAACTTCTTGAACCTTCCTTCTACTTGAACTTCTTGAACCTTCCTGCTACTTGAACTTCTTGAACCTTCCTGCTACTCGAACTACTTGAACTTCTTGAACCTTCCTGCTACTTGAACTTCTTGAACCTTCCTGCTACTTGAACTTCTTGAACTTCTTGAACCTTCCTGCTACTTGAACTTCTTGAACCTTCCTGCTACTTGAACTTCTTTAACTTCTTGAATCTTCCTGCAACTTAAACTTCTTGAACTTCTTGAACCTTCCTGCTACTTGAACTTCTTGAACCTTCGTGCTACTTGAACTTTTTGAATCTTGAACCTTCCTGCCACTTGAACTTCTTGAATCTTCCTGCTACTTGAACTTCTTGAGCTTCTTGAACCTTTCTTCTACTTGAACTTCTCGAACCTTCCTGCTACTTGAACTTTTTGAACTTCTTGAACCTTCCTGCTACTTGAACTACTTGAACTTCTTGAACCTTATTGCTACTTGAACTTCTTGAACCTTCCTGCTACCTGAACTTCTTGAACTTCTTGAACCTTCCTGCTACTTGAGTTTCTTGAACCTTCCTACTACTTTAACTTCTTGAACCTTCCTGCAACTTGAACTTCTTGAACTTCTTGAACCTTCCTGCTACTTGAACTTCTTGAACCTTCCTGCTACTTGAACTTCTTGAACTTCTTGAACCTTCCTGCTACTTGAACTTCTTGAACATTCCTGCTACTTGAACTTCTTGAACTTCTTGAACCTTCCTGCTACATGAATTTCCTGAACCTTCCTCCTACTTGAACTACTTGAACTTCTTGAACCTTCCTGGTACTTGAACTTCTTGAGCTTCTTGAACCTTCCTGCTACTTGAACTTCTTGAACTTTTCGAACCTTCCTGCTACTTGAACTTCTTGAACTTCTTGAACCTTCCTGCTACTTGAACTTCTTGAACCTTCCTGCTACTTGAACTTCTTGAACCTTCCTGCTACCTGAACTTCTTGAACCTTCCTGCTACTTGAAATTCTTGAACCTTCCTGCTACTTGAACTTCTTGAACTTCTTGAACCTTTTTGCTACTTGAATTTCTTGAACCTTCCTGCTACTTGAACTTCTTGAACCTTCCTTCTACTTGAACTTCTTGAACCTTCCTGCTACTTGAACTTCTTGAACTTCTTGATCCTTCCTGCGACTTGAACTTCTTGAACCTTCCTGCTACTTGAACTTCTTGAACTTCTTGAACCTTCCTTCTACTTGAACTTCTTGAACCTTCCTGCTACTTGAACTTCTTGAACCTTCCTGCTACTCGAACTACTTGAACTTCTTGAACCTTCCTGCTACTTGAACTTTTTGAACCTTCCTGCTACTTGAACTTCTTGAACTTCTTGAACCTTCCTGCTACTTGAACTTCTTGAACCTTCCTGCTACTTGAAATTCTTTAACTTCTTGAATCTTCCTGCAACTTAAACTTCTTGAACTTCTTGAACCTTCCTGCTACTTGAACTTCTTGAACCTTCGTGCTACTTGAACTTTTTGAATCTTGAACCTTCCTGCCACTTGAACTTCTTGAACCTTCCTGCTACTTGAACTTCTTGAACATCTTGAACCTTTCTTCTACTTGAACTTCTCGAACCTTCCTGCTACTTGAACTTCTTGAACTTCTTGAACGTTCCTGCTACTTGAACTACTTGAACTTATTGAACCTTATTGCTACTTGAACTTCTTGAACTTCATGAACCTTCCTGCTACCTGAACTTCTTGAACTTCTTGAACCTTCCTGCTACTTGAACTTCTTGAACCTTCCTACTACTTGAACTTCTTGAACCTTCCTGCAACTTGAACTTCTTGAACTTCTTGAACCCTCCTGCTACTTGAACTTCTTGAACCTTCCTGCTACTTGAAATTCTTGAACTTCTTGAACCTTCCTGCTACTTGAACTTCTTGAACTTCTATAACCTTCCTGCTACTTGAACTTCTTGAACCTTCCTGCTACTCGAGCTGCTTGAACTTCTTGAACTTCCTGCTATTTGAACTTCTTCAACCTTCCTGCTACTTGAACTTCTTGAACTTCTTGAACCTTCCTGCTACTTGAACTTCTTGAACTTCTTGAACCTTCCTGCAACCTGAACTTCTTGAACTTCTTGAACCTTCCTGCTACTTGAACTTCTTGAACCTTCCTGCTACTTGAACTTTTTGAATCATGAACCTTCCTGCCACTTGAACTTCTTGAACCTTCCTGCTACTTGAACTTCTTGAACTTCTTGAACCTTCCTGCTACTTGAACTTCTTGTACCTTCCTGCTACTTGAACTTCTTGTACCTTCCTGCCACTTGAACTTCTTGAACCTTCCTGCTACTTGAACTTCTTGTACCTTCCTGCTACTTGAACTTCATGAACCTGCCTGCTACTTGAACTTCTTGAACTTCTTGAACCTTCCTGCTATTTGAACTTCTTGAACTTCTTGAACCTTCCTGCTACTTGAACTTCTTGAACCTTCCGCATAATTGAACTTCTTGAACCTTCCTGCTACTTGAACTTCTTGAACTTCTTGAACCCTCCTGCTACTTGAACTTCTTGAACTTCTTCAACCTTCCTGCTACTTGAACATCTTGAACTTCTTGAACCTTCCTGTTACCTGAACTTTTTGAACTTCTTGAACTTTCCTGCTACTTGAACTTCTCGAACTTCTTGAACCTTCCTGCTACTTGAACTTTTTGAACTTCCTGAACCTTCCTGCTACTTGAACTTCTTGAACCTTCCTGCTACTAGAACTTCTTGAAATTCTTGAACCTTCCTGTTCTTGAACTTCTTGAACTTCTTTAACCTTCCTGCTACTTGAACTTCTTGAACCTTCCTGCTACTTGAACTTCTTGAACCTTCCTGCTACTTGAACTTCTTGAGCCTTCCTGCTACTTGAACTTCTTGAAATTCTTAAGCCTTCCTGTTCTTGAACTTCTTGAACTTCTTGAACCTTCCTGCTACTTGATTTTCCTGAACCTTCCTGCTACTTGAACTTCTTGAACCTTCCTGCTACTTGAACTTCTTGAACTTCTTGAATCTTCCTGCTACTTGAACTTCTTGAACTTCTTGAACCTTCCTGCTACTTGAACTTCTTGAACCTTCCTGCTGCTTGATCTTCATGAACTTCTTGAACCTTTCTGCTACTTGAACTTCTTGAACTTCTTGAACCTTCCTGCTACTTGAACTTCTTGAACCTTCCTGCTACTTGAACTTCTTGAACCTTCCTGCAACTTGAACTTCTTGAACATATTGAACTTCTTGAACCTTCCTGCTACTTGAACTTCTTGAACCTTCCTGCTACTTGAACTTCTTGAACTTCTTGAACCTTCCTGCTACTTAAACTTCCTGAACCTTCCTCCTACTTGAACTACTTGAACTTCTTGAACCTTCCTGGTACTTGAACTTCTTGAACTTCTTGAACCTTCCTGCTACTTGAACTTCTTGAACTTTTCGAACCTTCCTGCTACTTGAACTTCTTGAACTTCTTGAACCTTTCTGCTACTTGAACTTCTTGAACCTTCCTGCTACTTGAACTTCTTGAACCTTCCTGCTACTTGAACTTCTTGAACCTTCCTGCTACTTGAACTTCTTGAACCTTCCTGCTACGTGAACTTCTTGAACCTTCCTGCTACTTGAACTTCTTGAACCTTCCTGCTACGTGGTTTCTTGAACTTCTTGAACCTTTTTGCTACTTGAATTTCTTGAACCTTCCTGCTACTTGAACTTCTTGAACCTTCCTTCTACTTGAACTTCTTGAACCTTCCTGCTACTTTAACTTCTTGAACTTCTTGATCCTTCCTGCAACTTGAACTTCTTGAACCTTCCTGCTACTTGAACTTCTTGAACTTCTTGAACCTTCCTTCTACTTGAACTTCTTGAACCTTCCTGCTACTTGAACTTCTTGAACCTTCCTGCTACTCGAACTACTTGAACTTCTTGAACCTTCCTGCTACTTGAACTTCTTGAACCTTCCTGCTACTTGAACTTCTTGAACTTCTTGAACCTTCCTGCTACTTGAACTTCTTGAACCTTCCTGCTACTTGAACTTCTTTAACTTCTTGAATCTTCCTGCAACTTAAACTTCTTGAACTTCTTGAACCTTCCTGCTACTTGAACTTCTTGAACCTTCGTGCTACTTGAACTTTTTGAATCTTGAACCTTCCTGCCACTTGAACTTCTTGAATCTTCCTGCTACTTGAACTTCTTGAACTTCTTGAACCTTTCTTCTACTTGAACTTCTCGAACCTTCCTGCTACTTGAACTTTTTGAACTTCTTGAACCTTCCTGCTACTTGAACTACTTGAACTTCTTGAACCTTATTGCTACTTGAACTTCTTGAACCTTCCTGCTACCTGAACTTCTTGAACTTCTTGAACCTTCCTGCTACTTGAGTTTCTTGAACCTTCCTACTACTTTAACTTCTTGAACCTTCCTGCAACTTGAACTTCTTGAACTTCTTGAACCTTCCTGCTACTTGAACTTCTTGAACCTTCCTGCTACTTGAACTTCTTGAACTTCTTGAACCTTCCTGCTACTTGAACTTCTTGAACATTCCTGCTACTTGAACTTCTTGAACTTCTTGAACCTTCCTGCTACATGAATTTCCTGAACCTTCCTCCTACTTGAACTACTTGAACTTCTTGAACCTTCCTGGTAGTTGAACTTCTTGAGCTTCTTGAACCTTCCTGCTACTTGAACTTCTTGAACTTTTCGAACCTTCCTGCTACTTGAACTTCTTGAACTTCTTGAACCTTCCTGCTACTTGAACTTCTTGAACCTTCCTGCTACTTGAACTTCTTGAACCTTCCTGCTACCTGAACTTCTTGAACCTTCCTGCTACTTGAAATTCTTGAACCTTCCTGCTACTTGAACTTCTTGAACTTCTTGAACCTTTTTGCTACTTGAATTTCTTGAACCTTCCTGCTACTTGAACTTCTTGAACCTTCCTTCTACTTGAACTTCTTGAACCTTCCTGCTACTTGAACTTCTTGAACTTCTTGATCCTTCCTGCGACTTGAACTTCTTGAACCTTCCTGCTACTTGAACTTCTTGAACTTCTTGAACCTTCCTTCTACTTGAACTTCTTGAACCTTCCTGCTACTTGAACTTCTTGAACCTTCCTGCTACTCGAACTACTTGAACTTCTTGAACCTTCCTGCTACTTGAACTTTTTGAACCTTCCTGCTACTTGAACTTCTTGAACTTCTTGAACCTTCCTGCTACTTGAACTTCTTGAACCTTCCTGCTACTTGAAATTCTTTAACTTCTTGAATCTTCCTGCAACTTAAACTTCTTGAACTTCTTGAACCTTCCTGCTACTTGAACTTCTTGAACCTTCGTGCTACTTGAACTTTTTGAATCTTGAACCTTCCTGCCACTTGAACTTCTTGAACCTTCCTGCTACTTGAACTTCTTGAACTTCTTGAACCTTTCTTCTACTTGAACTTCTCGAACCTTCCTGCTACTTGAACTTCTTGAACTTCTTGAACGTTCCTGCTACTTGAACTACTTGAACTTATTGAACCTTATTGCTACTTGAACTTCTTGAACTTCATGAACCTTCCTGCTACCTGAACTTCTTGAACTTCTTGAACCTTCCTGCTACTTGAACTTCTTGAACCTTCCTACTACTTGAACTTCTTGAACCTTCCTGCAACTTGAACTTCTTGAACTTCTTGAACCCTCCTGCTACTTGAACTTCTTGAACCTTCCTGCTACTTGAAATTCTTGAACTTCTTGAACCTTCCTGCTACTTGAACTTCTTGAACTTCTATAACCTTCCTGCTACTTGAACTTCTTGAACCTTCCTGCTACTCGAGCTGCTTGAACTTCTTGAACTTCCTGCTATTTGAACTTCTTCAACCTTCCTGCTACTTGAACTTCTTGAACTTCTTGAACCTTCCTGCTACTTGAACTTCTTGAACTTCTTGAACCTTCCTGCAACCTGAACTTCTTGAACTTCTTGAACCTTCCTGCTACTTGAACTTCTTGAACCTTCCTGCTACTTGAACTTTTTGAATCATGAACCTTCCTGCCACTTGAACTTCTTGAACCTTCCTGCTACTTGAACTTCTTGAACTTCTTGAACCTTCCTGCTACTTGAACTTCTTGTACCTTCCTGCTACTTGAACTTCTTGTACCTTCCTGCCACTTGAACTTCTTGAACCTTCCTGCTACTTGAACTTCTTGTACCTTCCTGCTACTTGAACTTCATGAACCTGCCTGCTACTTGAACTTCTTGAACTTCTTGAACCTTCCTGCTATTTGAACTTCTTGAACTTCTTGAACCTTCCTGCTACTTGAACTTCTTGAACCTTCCGCATAATTGAACTTCTTGAACCTTCCTGCTACTTGAACTTCTTGAACTTCTTGAACCTTCCTGCTACTTGAACTAGTTGAACTTCTTGAACCTTCCTGCTACTTGAACTTCTTGAACTTCTTGAACCTTCCTGCTACTTAAACTTCTTGAACCTTCCTGCTACTTGAACTTCTTGAACCTTCCTGCTACCTGAACTTCTAGAACTTCTTGAACCTTCCTGCTACTTTAACTTCTTGAACCTTCCTGCTACTTGAACTTCTTGAACCTTCCTGCTACTTGAGCTTCTTGAACTTCTTGAACCTTCCTGCTACTTGAACTTTTTGACCTTCATGAACCTTCCTGCTACTTGAACTTCTTGAACCTTCCTGCTACTTGAACTTCTTGAACTTCTTGAACCTTCCTGCTAGTTGAACTTTTTGACCTTCATGAACCTTCCTGCTACTTGAACTTCTTGAACCTTCCTGCTACTTGAACTTCTTGAACTTCTTGAACCTTCCTGCTAGTTGAACTTTTTGAACTTCTCGAACCTTCCGGCTACTCGAACTTCTTGAACCTTCCTGCTACCTGAACTTCTAGAACTTCTTGAACCTTCCTGCTACTTGAACTTCTTGAACCTTGCTGCTACTTGAACTTCTTGAACCTTCCTGCTGCTTGAACTTCTTGAACTTCTTGAACCTTCCTGATACTTGAACTTTTTGAACTTCTTGAACCTTCCTGCTACTTGAACTTCTTGAACCTTCCTGCTACCTGAACTTCTTGAACCTTCCTGCTACTTGAACTTCTTGAACTTCTTGAACCTTCCTGCTACTTGAACTTCTTGAACTTCTTGAACCTTCCTGCTACTTGAACTTCCTGAACTTCTTGAACCTTCCTGCTACTTGAACTTCTTGAACCTTCCTGCTACTTGAACTTCTTGAACTTCTTGAACCTTCCTGCTACTTGAACTTCTTGAACTTCTTGAACCTTCTTGCTACTTGAACTTCTTGAACCTTCCTGCTCCTTGAACCTCTTGAACCTTCCTGCTACTTGAACTTCTTGAACCTTCATGCCACTTGAACTTCTTGAACCTTCATGCTACTTGAACTCCTGGAACCTTCCTGCTACTTGAACTTCTTGAACTTCTTGAACCTTCCTGCAACTTGAACTTCTTGAACGTCTTGAAGCGTCCTGCTACTTGAACTTCTTGAACTTCTTGAACCTTCCTGCTACTTGAACTTCTTGAACTTCTTGAACTTTCCTGCTACTTGAACTTCTTGAACCTTCCTGCTACTTGAACTTCTTGAAACTTCCTGGTACTTGAACATCTTGAACTTCTTGAACCTACCTGCTACTTGAACTTCTTGAACCTTCATGCTACTTGAACTTCTTGAACTTCTTGAACCTTCCTGCTACTTGAACTACTTGAACCTTCCTGCTACTTGAACTTCTTGAACTTCTTGAACCTTCCTGCTACTTGAACTTCTTTAACCTTCCTGTTTCTTGAACTATTTAACTTCTTGAACCTTCCTGCTACTTGAACTACTTGAACTTCTTGAACCTTCCTGCTACTGGAACTTCTTGAACCTTCCTGCTACTTAAACTTCTTGAACTTCTTGAACCTTTCTTCTACTTGAACTTCTCGAACCTTCCTGCTACTTGAACTTTTTGAACTTCTTGAACCTTCCTGCTACATGAACTACTTGAACTTCTTGAACCTTATTGCTACTTGAACTTCTTGAACCTTCCTGCTACCTGAACTTCTTGAACTTCTTGAACCTTCCTGCTACTTGAGTTTCTTGAACCTTCCTACTACTTTAACTTCTTGAACCTTCCTGCAACTTGAACTTCTTGAACTTCTTGAACCTTCCTGCTACTTGAACTTCTTGAACCTTCCTGCTACTTGAACTTCTTGAACTTCTTGAACCTTCCTGCTACTTGAACTTCTTGAACATTCCTGCTACTTGAACTTCTTGAACTTCTTGAACCTTCCTGCTACATGAATTTCCTGAACCTTCCTCCTACTTGAACTACTTGAACTTCTTGAACCTTCCTGGTACTTGAACTTCTTGAGCTTCTTGAACCTTCCTGCTACTTGAACTTCTTGAACTTTTCGAACCTTCCTGCTACTTGAACTTCTTGAACTTCTTGAACCTTCCTGCTACTTGAACTTCTTGAACCTTCCTGCTACTTGAACTTCTTGAACCTTCCTGCTACCTGAACTTCTTGAACCTTCCTGCTACTTGAAATTCTTGAACCTTCCTGCTACTTGAACTTCTTGAACTTCTTGAACCTTTTTGCTACTTGAATTTCTTGAACCTTCCTGCTACTTGAACTTCTTGAACCTTCCTTCTACTTGAACTTCTTGAACCTTCCTGCTACTTGAACTTCTTGAACTTCTTGATCCTTCCTGCGACTTGAACTTCTTGAACCTTCCTGCTACTTGAACTTCTTGAACTTCTTGAACCTTCCTTCTACTTGAACTTCTTGAACCTTCCTGCTACTTGAACTTCTTGAACCTTCCTGCTACTCGAACTACTTGAACTTCTTGAACCTTCCTGCTACTTGAACTTTTTGAACCTTCCTGCTACTTGAACTTCTTGAACTTCTTGAACCTTCCTGCTACTTGAACTTCTTGAACCTTCCTGCTACTTGAACTTCTTTAACTTCTTGAATCTTCCTGCAACTTAAACTTCTTGAACTTCTTGAACCTTCCTGCTACTTGAACTTCTTGAACCTTCGTGCTACTTGAACTTTTTGAATCTTGAACCTTCCTGCCACTTGAACTTCTTGAACCTTCCTGCTACTTGAACTTCTTGAACTTCTTGAACCTTTCTTCTACTTGAACTTCTCGAACCTTCCTGCTACTTGAACTTCTTGAACTTCTTGAACCTTCCTGCTACTTGAACTACTTGAACTTATTGAACCTTATTGCTACTTGAACTTCTTGAACTTCATGAACCTTCCTGCTACCTGAACTTCTTGAACTTCTTGAACCTTCCTGCTACTTGAACTTCTTGAACCTTCCTACTACTTGAACTTCTTGAACCTTCCTGCAACTTGAACTTCTTGAACTTCTTGAACCCTCCTGCTACTTGAACTTCTTGAACCTTCCTGCTACTTGAAATTCTTGAACTTCTTGAACCTTCCTGCTACTTGAACTTCTTGAACTTCTATAACCTTCCTGCTACTTGAACTTCTTGAACCTTCCTGCTACTCGAGCTGCTTGAACTTCTTGAACTTCCTGCTATTTGAACTTCTTCAACCTTCCTGCTACTTGAACTTCTTGAACTTCTTGAACCTTCCTGCTACTTGAACTTCTTGAACTTCTTGAACCTTCCTGCAACCTGAACTTCTTGAACTTCTTGAACCTTCCTGCTACTTGAACTTCTTGAACCTTCCTGCTACTTGAACTTTTTGAATCATGAACCTTCCTGCCACTTGAACTTCTTGAACCTTCCTGCTACTTGAACTTCTTGAACTTCTTGAACCTTCCTGCTACTTGAACTTCTTGTACCTTCCTGCTACTTGAACTTCTTGTACCTTCCTGCCACTTGAACTTCTTGAACCTTCCTGCTACTTGAACTTCTTGTACCTTCCTGCTACTTGAACTTCTTGAACCTGCCTGCTACTTGAACTTCTTGAACTTCTTGAACCTTCCTGCTATTTGAACTTCTTGAACTTCTTGAACCTTCCTGCTACTTGAACTTCTTGAACCTTCCGCATAATTGAACTTCTTGAACCTTCCTGCTACTTGAACTTCTTGAACTTCTTGAACCTTCCTGCTACTTGAACTAGTTGAACTTCTTGAACCTTCCTGCTACTTGAACTTCTTGAACTTCTTGAACCTTCCTGCTACTTAAACTTCTTGAACCTTCCTGCTACTTGAACTTCTTGAACCTTCCTGCTACCTGAACTTCTAGAACTTCTTGAACCTTCCTGCTACTTTAACTTCTTGAACCTTCCTGCTACTTGAACTTCTTGAACCTTCCTGCTACTTGAGCTTCTTGAACTTCTTGAACCTTCCTGCTACTTGAACTTTTTGACCTTCATGAACCTTCCTGCTACTTGAACTTCTTGAACCTTCCTGCTACTTGAACTTCTTGAACTTCTTGAACCTTCCTGCTAGTTGAACTTTTTGACCTTCATGAACCTTCCTGCTACTTGAACTTCTTGAACCTTCCTGCTACTTGAACTTCTTGAACTTCTTGAACCTTCCTGCTAGTTGAACTTTTTGAACTTCTCGAACCTTCCGGCTACTCGAACTTCTTGAACCTTCCTGCTACCTGAACTTCTAGAACTTCTTGAACCTTCCTGCTACTTGAACTTCTTGAACCTTGCTGCTACTTGAACTTCTTGAACCTTCCTGCTGCTTGAACTTCTTGAACTTCTTGAACCTTCCTGATACTTGAACTTTTTGAACTTCTTGAACCTTCCAGTTACTTGAACTTCTTGAACCTTCCTGCTACCTGAACTTCTTGAACCTTCCTGCTACTTGAACTTCTTGAACTTCTTGAACCTTCCTGCTACTTGAACTTCTTGAACTTCTTGAACCTTCCTGCTACTTGAACTTCCTGAACTTCTTGAACCTTCCTGCTACTTGAACTTCTTGAACCTTCCTGCTACCTGAACTTCTTGAACTTCTTGAACCTTCCTGCTACTTGAACTTCTTGAACTTCTTGAACCTTCTTGCTACTTGAACTTCTTGAACCTTCCTGCTCCTTGAACCTCTTGAACCTTCCTGCTACTTGAACTTCTTGAACCTTCATGCCACTTGAACTTCTTGAACCTTCATGCTACTTGAACTCCTGGAACCTTCCTGCTACTTGAACTTCTTGAACTTCTTGAACCTTCCTGCAACTTGAACTTCTTGAACGTCTTGAAGCGTCCTGCTACTTGAACTTCTTGAACTTCTTGAACCTTCCTGCTACTTGAACTTCTTGAACTTCTTGAACTTTCCTGCTACTTGAACTTCTTGAACCTTCCTGCTACTTGAACTTCTTGAAACTTCCTGGTACTTGAACATCTTGAACTTCTTGAACCTACCTGCTACTTGAACTTCTTGAACCTTCATGCTACTTGAACTTCTTGAACTTCTTGAACCTTCCTGCTACTTGAACTACTTGAACCTTCCTGCTACTTGAACTTCTTGAACTTCTTGAACCTTCCTGCTACTTGAACTTCTTTAACCTTCCTGTTTCTTGAACTATTTAACTTCTTGAACCTTCCTGCTACTTGAACTACTTGAACTTCTTGAACCTTCCTGCTACTGGAACTTCTTGAACCTTCCTGCTACTTAAACTTCTTGAACTTCTTGAACCTTCCTGCTACTTGAACTTAATGAACCTTCCTGCTACTTGAACTTCTTGAACTTCTCGAACCTTCTTGCTACTTGAACTTCTTGTACTTCTTTCCCCTTCCTGCTACTTGAACTTCATGAACCTTCCTGCTACATGAACTTTTTGAACCTTCCTGCTACTTGAACTTCTTGAACTTCTTGAACCTTCCTGCTACTTGAACTTCTTGAACCTTCCTGCTACTTGAACTTCTTGAACTTCTTGAACCTTCCTGCTACTTGAACTTCTTGAACCTTCCTGCTACTTGAACTTCTTTAACTTCTTGAATCTTCCTGCAACTTAAACTTCTTGAACTTCTTGAACCTTCCTGCTACTTGAACTTCTTGAACCTTCGTGCTACTTGAACTTTTTGAATCTTGAACCTTCCTGCCACTTGAACTTCTTGAATCTTCCTGCTACTTGAACTTCTTGAACTTCTTGAACCTTTCTTCTACTTGAACTTCTCGAACCTTCCTGCTACTTGAACTTTTTGAACTTCTTGAACCTTCCTGCTACTTGAACTACTTGAACTTCTTGAACCTTATTGCTACTTGAACTTCTTGAACCTTCCTGCTACCTGAACTTCTTGAACTTCTTGAACCTTCCTGCTACTTGAGTTTCTTGAACCTTCCTACTACTTTAACTTCTTGAACCTTCCTGCAACTTGAACTTCTTGAACTTCTTGAACCTTCCTGCTACTAGAACTTCTTGAACCTTCCTGCTACTTGAACTTCTTGAACTTCTTGAACCTTCCTGCTACTTGAACTTCTTGAACATTCCTGCTACTTGAACTTCTTGAACTTCTTGAACCTTCCTGCTACTTGAATTTCCTGAACCTTCCTCCTACTTGAACTACTTGAACTTCTTGAACCTTCCTGGTACTTGAACTTCTTGAGCTTCTTGAACCTTCCTGCTACTTGAACTTCTTGAACTTTTCGAACCTTCCTGCTACTTGAACTTCTTGAACTTCTTGAACCTTCCTGCTACTTGAACTTCTTGAACCTTCCTGCTACTTGAACTTCTTGAACCTTCCTGCTACCTGAAATTCTTGAACCTTCCTGCTACTTGAAATTCTTGAACCTTCCTGCTACTTGAACTTCTTGAACTTCTTGAACCTTTTTGCTACTTGAATTTCTTGAACCTTCCTGCTACTTGAACTTCTTGAACCTTCCTTCTACTTGAACTTCTTGAACCTTCCTGCTACTTGAACTTCTTGAACTTCTTGATCCTTCCTGCGACTTGAACTTCTTGAACCTTCCTGCTACTTGAACTTCTTGAACTTCTTGAACCTTCCTTCTACTTGAACTTCCTGAACCTTCCTGCTACTTGAACTTCTTGAACCTTCCTGCTACTCGAACTACTTGAACTTCTTGAACCTTCCTGCTACTTGAACTTTTTGAACCTTCCTGCTACTTGAACTTCTTGAACTTCTTGAACCTTCCTGCTACTTGAACTTCTTGAACCTTCCTGCTACTTGAACTTTTTTAACTTCTTGAATCTTCCTGCAACTTAAACTTCTTGAACTTCTTGAACCTTCCTGCTACTTGAACTTCTTGAACCTTCGTGCTACTTGAACTTTTTGAATCTTGAACCTTCCTGCCACTTGAACTTCTTGAACCTTCCTGCTACTTGAACTTCTTGAACTTCTTGAACCTTTCTTCTACTTGAACTTCTCGAACCTTCCTGCTACTTGAACTTCTTGAACTTCTTGAACCTTCCTGCTACTTGAACTACTTGAACTTCTTGAACCTTATTGCTACTTGAACTTCTTGAACTTCTTGAACCTTCCTGCTACCTGAACTTCTTGAACTTCTTGAACCTTCCTGCTACTTGAACTTCTTGAACCTTCCTACTACTTGAACTTCTTGAACCTTCCTGCAACTTGAACTTCTTGAACTTCTTGAACCCTCCTGCTACTTGAACTTCTTGAACCTTCCTGCTACTTGAAATTCTTGAACTTCTTGAACCTTCCTGCTACTTGAACTTCTTGAACTTCTATAACCTTCCTGCTACTTGAACTTCTTGAACCTTCCTGCTACTCGAGCTGCTTGAACTTCTTGAACTTCCAGCTATTTGAACTTCTTCAACCTTCCTGCTACTTGAACTTCTTGAACTTCTTGAACCTTCCTGCTACTTGAACTTCTTGAACTTCTTGAACCTTCCTGCAACCTGAACTTCTTGAACTTCTTGAACCTTCCTGCTACTTGAACTTCTTGAACCTTCCTGCTACTTGAACTTTTTGAATCATGAACCTTCCTGCACCTTGAACTTCTTGAACCTTCCTGCTACTTGAACTTCTTGAACTTCTTGAACCTTCCTGCTACTTGAACGTCTTGTACCTTCCTGCTACTTGAACTTCTTGTACCTTCCTGCCACTTGAACTTCTTGAACCTTCCTGCTACTTGAACTTCTTGTACCTTCCTGCTACTTGAACTTCTTGAACCTGCCTGCTACTTGAACTTCTTGAACTTCTTGAACCTTCCTGCTATTTGAACTTCTTGAACTTCTTGAACCTTCCTGCTACTTGAACTTCTTGAACCTTCCGCATAATTGAACTTCTTGAACCTTCCTGCTACTTGAACTTCTTGAACTTCTTGAACCTTCCTGCTACTTGAACTACTTGAACTTCTTGAACCTTCCTGCTACTTGAACTTCTTGAACTTCTTGAAACTTCCTGCTACTTAAACTTCTTGAACCTTCCTGCTACTTGAATTTCTTGAACCTTCCTGCTACCTGAACTTCTAGAACTTCTTGAACCTTCCTGCTACTTTAACTTCTTGAACCTTCCTGCTACTTGAACTTCTTGAACCTTCCTGCTACTTGAGCTTCTTGAACTTCTTGAACCTTCCTGCTACTTGAACTTTTTGACCTTCATGAACCTTCCTGCTACTTGAACTTCTTGAACCTTCCTGCTACTTGAACTTCTTGAACTTCTTGAACCTTCCTGCTGGTTGAACTTTTTGACCTTCATGAACCTTCCTGCTACTTGAACTTCTTGAACCTTCCTGCTACTTGAACTTCTTGAACTTCTTGAACCTTCCTGCTAGTTGAACTTTTTGAACTTCTCGAACCTTCCGGCTACTCGAACTTCTTGAACCTTCCTGCTACTTGAACTTCTTGAACCTTGCTGCTACTTGAACTTCTTGAACCTTCCTGCTGCTTGAACTTCTTGAACTTCTTGAACCTTCCTGATACTTGAACTTTTTGAACTTCTTGAACCTTCCTGCTACTTGAACTTCTTGAACCTTCCTGCTACCTGAACTTCTTGAACCTTCCTGCTACTTGAACTTCTTGAACTTCTTGAACCTTCCTGCTACTTGAACTTCTTGAACTTCTTGAACCTTCCTGCTACTTGAACTTCCTGAACTTCTTGAACCTTCCTGCTACTTGAACTTCTTGAACCTTCCTGCTACTTGAACTTCTTGAACTTCTTGAACCTTCCTGCTACTTGAACTTCTTGAACTTCTTGAACCTTCTTGCTACTTGAACTTCTTGAACCTTCCTGCTCCTTGAACCTCTTGAACCTTCCTGCTACTTGAACTTCTTGAACCTTCATGCCACTTGAACTTCTTGAACCTTCATGCTACTTGAACTCCTGGAACCTTCCTGCTACTTGAACTTCTTGAACTTCTTGAACCTTCCTGCAACTTGAACTTCTTGAACGTCTTGAAGCGTCCTGCTACTTGAACTTCTTGAACTTCTTGAACCTTCCTGCTACTTGAACTTCTTGAACTTCTTGAACTTTCCTGCTACTTGAACTTCTTGAACCTTCCTGCTACTTGAACTTCTTGAAACTTCCTGGTACTTGAACATCTTGAACTTTTTGAATCTACCTGCTACTTGAACTTCTTGAACCTTCATGCTACTTGAACTTCTTGAACTTCTTGAACCTTCCTGCTACTTGAACTACTTGAACCTTCCTGCTACTTGAACTTCTTGAACTTCTTGAACCTTCCTGCTACTTGAACTTCTTTAACCTTCCTGTTTCTTGAACTATTTAACTTCTTGAACCTTCCTGCTACTTGAACTACTTGAACTTCTTGAACCTTCCTGCTACTGGAACTTCTTGAACCTTCCTGCTACTTAAACTTCTTGAACTTCTTGAACCTTCCTGCTACTTGAACTTATTGAACCTTCCTGCTACTTGAACTTCTTGATCTTCTCAAACCTTCTTGCTACTTGAACTTCTTGTACTTCTTTCCCCTTCCTGCTACTTGAACTTCATGAACCTTCCTGCTACATGAACTTTTTGAACCTTCCTGCTACTTGAACTTCTTGAATTTCTTGAACCTTCCTGCTACTTGATCTTCTCGAACCCTCCTGCTACTTGAACTTCTTGAACCTTCCTGCTACTTGAACTTCTTGAACTTCTTGAACTTTCCTGCTACTTGAACTTCTTGAACCTTCCTGCTACTTGAACTTCTTGAACTTCTTGAATCTTCCTGCTACGTGAACTTCTTGAACCTTCCTGCTACTTGAACTTCTTGAACTTCTTGAACCTTCCTGCTACTTGAACTACTTGAACTTCTTGAACCTTCCTGCTACTTGAACTTCTTGATCTTCTTGAACCTTCGTGCTACCTGAACTTCTTGAACTTCTTGAACCTTAATGCTACTTGAACTTCTTGAACCTTCCTGCTACTTGAACTTCTTGAACCTTCTTGCTACTTGAACTTCTTGAACTTCTTGAACCTTCCTGCTTATTGAACTTCTTGAACCTTCCTGCTACTTGAACTTCTTGAACTTCATGAACCCTCCAGCTATTTGAACTTCTTGAACTTTTTCAACCTTCCTTCTACTTGAACTTCTTGAACTTCTTGAACCTTCCTGTTACTTGAACTTCTTGAACTTCTTGAACCTTCCTGCTACTTGAACTTCTTATACTTCTTGAACCTTCCTGCTACTTGAACTTTTTGAACTTATAGAACCTTCCTGCTACTTGAACTTCTTGCACCTTCCTGCTACTAGAACTTCTTGAACTTCTTTAACCTTCCTGTTCTTGAACTTCTTTAATTTCTTGAACCTTCCTGCTACTTGAACTTCCTGAACCTTCCTGCTACTTGAACTTCTTGAACCTTCCTCCTACTTGAACTTTTTGAATCTTGAACCTTCCTGCCACTTGAACTTCTTGAACCTTCCTGCTACTTGAACTTCTTGAACTTCTTGAACCTTCCTGCTACTTGAACTTCTTGAACTTCTTGAACCTTCCTTCTACATGAACTTTTTGAACCTTCCTGCTACTTGAACTTCTTGAACCTTCCTGCTACTTGAACTTCTTGAACTTCTTGAACCTTCCTGCTACTTGAACTGCTTGAACTTCTTGAACCTTATTGCTACTTGAACTTCTTGAACTTCTTGAACCTTCCTGCTACCTGAACTTCTTGAACTTCTTGAACCTTCCTTCTACTTGAACTTCTTGAACCTTCCTGCTACTCGAACTTCTTGAACCTTCCTGCGACTTGAACTTCTTGAACTTCTTGAACCTTCCTGCTACTTGAACTTCTTGAACCTTCCTGCTACTTGAAGTTCTTGAACTTCTTGAACCTTCCTGCTACTTGAACTTCTTGAACTTCTTTAACCTTCCTGCTACTTGAACTTGAACCTTCCTGCTACTCGAACTACTTGAACTTCTTGAACCTTCCTGCTACTTGAACTTCTTGAACCTTCCTGCTACTTGAACTTCTTGAACCTTCCTGCTACTTGAACTTCTTGACTTTCTTGAACCTTCCTGCTACTTGAACTTCTAGAACTTCTTGAACCTTCTTGCTACTTGAACTTCTTGAACCTTTCTGCTACTTGAACTTTTTTAATCATGAACCTTCCTGCCACTTGAACTTCTTGAACCTTCCTGCTACTTGAACTTCTTGAACCTTCCTGCTACTTGAAATTCTTGAACTTCTTGAACCTTCCTGCTACTTGAACTTCTTGAACTTCTATAACCTTCCTGCTACTTGAACTTCTTGAACTTCTATAACCTTCCTGCTACTTGAACTTCTTGAACCTTCCTGCTACTCGAGCTGCTTGAACTTCTTGAACTTCCTGCTATTTGAACTTCTTCAACCTTCCTGCTACTTGAACTTCTTGAACTTCTTGAACCTTCCTGCTACTTGAACTTCTTGAACTTCTTGAACCTTCCTGCAACCTGAACTTCTTGAACTTCTTGAACCTTCCTGCTACTTGAACTTCTTGAACCTTCCTGCTACTTGAACTTTTTGAATCATGAACCTTCCTGCCACTTGAACTTCTTGAACCTTCCTGCTACTTGAACTTCTTGAACTTCTTGAACCTTCCTGCTACTTGAACGTCTTGTACCTTCCTGCTACTTGAACTTCTTGTACCTTCCTGCCACTTGAACTTCTTGAACCTTCCTGCTACTTGAACTTCTTGTACCTTCCTGCTACTTGAACTTCTTGAACCTGCCTGCTACTTGAACTTCTTGAACTTCTTGAACCTTCCTGCTATTTGAACTTCTTGAACTTCTTGAACCTTCCTGCTACTTGAACTTCTTGAACCTTCCGCATAATTGAACTTCTTGAACCTTCCTGCTACTTGAACTTCTTGAACTTCTTGAACCTTCCTGCTACTTGAACTACTTGAACTTCTTGAACCTTCCTGCTACTTGAACTTCTTGAACTTCTTGAAACTTCCTGCTACTTAAACTTCTTGAACCTTCCTGCTACTTGAACTTCTTGAACCTTCCTGCTACCTGAACTTCTAGAACTTCTTGAACCTTCCTGCTACTTTAACTTCTTGAACCTTCCTGCTACTTGAACTTCTTGAACCTTCCTGCTACTTGAGCTTCTTGAACTTCTTGAACCTTCCTGCTACTTGAACTTTTTGACCTTCATGAACCTTCCTGCTACTTGAACTTCTTGAACCTTCCTGCTACTTGAACTTCTTGAACTTCTTGAACCTTCCTGCTGGTTGAACTTTTTGACCTTCATGAACCTTCCTGCTACTTGAACTTCTTGAACCTTCCTGCTACTTGAACTTCTTGAACTTCTTGAACCTTCCTGCTAGTTGAACTTTTTGAACTTCTCGAACCTTCCGGCTACTCGAACTTCTTGAACCTTGCTGCTACTTGAACTTCTTGAACCTTGCTGCTACTTGAACTTCTTGAACCTTCCTGCTGCTTGAACTTCTTGAACTTCTTGAACCTTCCTGATACTTGAACTTTTTGAACTTCTTGAACCTTCCTGCTACTTGAACTTCTTGAACCTTCCTGCTACCTGAACTTCTTGAACCTTCCTGCTACTTGAACTTCTTGAACTTCTTGAACCTTCCTGCTACTTGAACTTCTTGAACTTCTTGAACCTTCCTGCTACTTGAACTTCCTGAACTTCTTGAACCTTCCTGCTACTTGAACTTCTTGAACCTTCCTGCTACTTGAACTTCTTGAACTTCTTGAACCTTCCTGCTACTTGAACTTCTTGAACTTCTTGAACCTTCTTGCTACTTGAACTTCTTGAACCTTCCTGCTCCTTGAACCTCTTGAACCTTCCTGCTACTTGAACTTCTTGAACCTTCATGCCACTTGAACTTCTTGAACCTTCATGCTACTTGAACTCCTGGAACCTTCCTGCTACTTGAACTTCTTGAACTTCTTGAACCTTCCTGCAACTTGAACTTCTTGAACGTCTTGAAGCGTCCTGCTACTTGAACTTCTTGAACTTCTTGAACCTTCCTGCTACTTGAACTTCTTGAACTTCTTGAACTTTCCTGCTACTTGAACTTCTTGAACCTTCCTGCTACTTGAACTTCTTGAAACTTCCTGGTACTTGAACATCTTGAACTTTTTGAATCTACCTGCTACTTGAACTTCTTGAACCTTCATGCTACTTGAACTTCTTGAACTTCTTGAACCTTCCTGCTACTTGAACTACTTGAACCTTCCTGCTACTTGAACTTCTTGAACTTCTTGAACCTTCCTGCTACTTGAACTTCTTTAACCTTCCTGTTTCTTGAACTATTTAACTTCTTGAACCTTCCTGCTACTTGAACTACTTGAACTTCTTGAACCTTCCTGCTACTGGAACTTCTTGAACCTTCCTGCTACTTAAACTTCTTGAACTTCTTGAACCTTCCTGCTACTTGAACTTATTGAACCTTCCTGCTACTTGAACTTCTTGAACTTCTCAAACCTTCTTGCTACTTGAACTTCTTGTACTTCTTTCCCCTTCCTGCTACTTGAACTTCATGAACCTTCCTGCTACATGAACTTTTTGAACCTTCCTGCTACTTGAACTTCTTGAATTTCTTGAACCTTCCTGCTACTTGATCTTCTCGAACCCTCCTGCTACTTGAACTTCTTGAACCTTCCTGCTACTTGAACTTCTTGAACTTCTTGAACTTTCCTGCTACTTGAACTTCTTGAACCTTCCTGCTACTTGAACTTCTTGAACTTCTTGAATCTTCCTGCTACGTGAACTTCTTGAACCTTCCTGCTACTTGAACTTCTTGAACTTCTTGAACCTTCCTGCTACTTGAACTACTTGAACTTCTTGAACCTTCCTGCTACTTGAACTTCTTGATCTTCTTGAACCTTCGTGCTACCTGAACTTCTTGAACTTCTTGAACCTTAATGCTACTTGAACTTCTTGAACCTTCCTGCTACTTGAACTTCTTGAACCTTCTTGCTACTTGAACTTCTTGAACTTCTTGAACCTTCCTGCTTATTGAACTTCTTGAACCTTCCTGCTACTTGAACTTCTTGAACTTCATGAACCCTCCAGCTATTTGAACTTCTTGAACTTTTTCAACCTTCCTTCTACTTGAACTTCTTGAACTTCTTGAACCTTCCTGTTACTTGAACTTCTTGAACTTCTTGAACCTTCCTGCTACTTGAACTTCTTATACTTCTTGAACCTTCCTGCTACTTGAACTTTTTGAACTTATAGAACCTTCCTGCTACTTGAACTTCTTGCACCTTCCTGCTACTAGAACTTCTTGAACTTCTTTAACCTTCCTGTTCTTGAACTTCTTTAATTTCTTGAACCTTCCTGCTACTTGAACTTCCTGAACCTTCCTGCTACTTGAACTTCTTGAACCTTCCTCCTACTTGAACTTTTTGAATCTTGAACCTTCCTGCCACTTGAACTTCTTGAACCTTCCTGCCACTTGAACTTCTTGAACTTCTTGAACCTTCCTGCTACTTGAACTTCTTGAACTTCTTGAACCTTCCTTCTACTTGAACTTTTTGAACCTTCCTGCTACTTGAACTTCTTGAACCTTCCTGCTACTTGAACTTCTTGAACTTCTTGAACCTTCCTGCTACTTGAACTGCTTGAACTTCTTGAACCTTATTGCTACTTGAACTTCTTGAACTTCTTGAACCTTCCTGCTACCTGAACTTCTTGAACTTCTTGAACCTTCCTTCTACTTGAACTTCTTGAACCTTCCTGCTACTCGAACTTCTTGAACCTTCCTGCGACTTGAACTTCTTGAACTTCTTGAACCTTCCTGCTACTTGAACTTCTTGAACCTTCCTGCTACTTGAAGTTCTTGAACTTCTTGAACCTTCCTGCTACTTGAACTTCTTGAACTTCTTTAACCTTCCTGCTACTTGAACTTGAACCTTCCTGCTACTCGAACTACTTGAACTTCTTGAACCTTCCTGCTACTCGAACTACTTGAACTTCTTGAACCTTCCTGCTACTTGAACTTCTTGAACCTTCCTGCTACTTGAACTTCTTGACTTTCTTGAACCTTCCTGCTACTTGAACTTCTAGAACTTCTTGAACCTTCTTGCTACTTGAACTTCTTGAACCTTTCTGCTACTTGAACTTTTTTAATCATGAACCTTCCTGCCACTTGAACTTCTTGAACCTTCCTGCTACTTGAACTTCTTGAACTTCTTGAACCTTCCTGCTACTTGAACTTCTTGAACCTTCCTGCTACTTGAACTTCTTGTACCTTCCTGCTACTTGAACTTCTTGAACCTGCCTGCTACTTGAACTTCTTGAACTTCTTGAACCTTCCTGCTATTTGAACTTTTTGAACTTCTTGAACCTTCCTGCTACTTGAACTTCTTGAACCTTCCTGCTACTTGAACTTCTTGAACTTCTTGAACCTTCCTGCTACTTGAACTACTTGAACTTCTTGAACCTTCCTGCTACTTTAACTTCTTGAACTTCTTGAACCTTCCTGCTACTTGAACTTCTTGAACTTCTTGAACCTTCCTGCTACTTTAACTTCTTGAACGTTCCTGCTACTTGAACTTCTTGAACCTTCCTGCTACTTGAGCTTCTTGAACTTCTTGAACCTTCCTGCTACTTGAAATTTTTGACCTTCATGAACCTTCCTGCTACTTGAACTTCTTGAACCTTCCTGCTACTTGAACTTCTTGAATTTCTTGAATCTTCATGCTACTTGAACTTCTTGAACTTCTTGAACCTTCCTGCTAGGGAAACTTTTTGAACTTCTTGAACCTTCCTGCTACTTGAACTTCTTGAACCTTCCTGCTACTTGAACTTCTTGAACTTCTTGAACCTTCCTGCTACTTGAACTTCTTGAACCTCTTGAACCTTCCGGCTACTTGAACTTCTTGAACCTTCCTGCTACTTGAACTTCTTGAACCTTCCTGCTACTTGAACTACTTGAACTTCTTGAACCTTCCTGCTACTTGAACTTCTTGATCTTCTTGAACCTTCGTGCTACCTGAACTTCTTGAACCTTCCTGCTACCTGAACTTCTTGAACCTTCCTGCTACTTGAACTTCTTGAACTTCTTGAACCTTCCTGCTACTTGAACTTCTTGAACTTCTTGAACCTTCCTGCTACTTGAACTTCCTGAACTTCTTGAACCTTCCTGCTACCTGAACTTCTTGAACCTTCCTGCTACTTGAACTTCTTGAACTTCTTGAACCTTCCTGCTACTTGAACTTCTTGAACTTCTTGAACCTTCCTGCTACTTGAACTTCCTGAACTTCTTGAACCTTCCTGCTACTTGAACTTCTTAAACTTCTAGAACCTTCTTGCTACTTGAACTTCTTGAACCTTCCTGCTACTTGAACTTCTTGAACCTTCCTGCTACTTGAACTTCTTGAACCTTCATGCCACTTGAACTTCTTGAACCTTCCTGCTACCTGAACTTCTTGAACCTTCCTGCTACTTGAACTTCTTGAACTTCTTGAACCTTCTTGCAACTTGAACTCCTTGAACGTCTTGACCCGTCCTGCTACTTGAACTTCTTGAACTTCTTGCAACTTGAACTCCTTGAACGTCTTGACCCGTCCTGCTACTTGAACTTCTTGAACTTCTTGAACCTTCCTGCTACTTGAACTTCTTGAACTTCTTAAACTTTCCTGCTACTTGAACTTCTTGAACTTTCCTGCTACTTGAACTTCTTGAAACTCCCTGGTACTTGAACATCTTGAACTTCTTGAACCTACCTGCTACTTGAACTTCTTGAACCTTCATGCTAATTGAACTTCTTGAACTTCTTGAACCTTCCTGCTACTTGAACTTCTTGAACCTTCCTGCTACTTGAACTACTCGAACCTTCCTGCTACTCGAACTTCTTGAACCTTGCTGCTACTTGAACTTCTTGAACCTTGCTGCTACTTGAACTTCTTGAACCTTCCTGCTGCTTGAACTTCTTGAACTTCTTGAACCTTCCTGATACTTGAACTTTTTGAACTTCTTGAACCTTCCTGCTACTTGAACTTCTTGAACCTTCCTGCTACCTGAACTTCTTGAACCTTCCTGCTACTTGAACTTCTTGAACTTCTTGAACCTTCCTGCTACTTGAACTTCTTGAACTTCTTGAACCTTCCTGCTACTTGAACTTCCTGAACTTCTTGAACCTTCCTGCTACTTGAACTTCTTGAACCTTCCTGCTACTTGAACTTCTTGAACTTCTTGAACCTTCCTGCTACTTGAACTTCTTGAACTTCTTGAACCTTCTTGCTACTTGAACTTCTTGAACCTTCCTGCTCCTTGAACCTCTTGAACCTTCCTGCTACTTGAACTTCTTGAACCTTCATGCCACTTGAACTTCTTGAACCTTCATGCTACTTGAACTCCTGGAACCTTCCTGCTACTTGAACTTCTTGAACTTCTTGAACCTTCCTGCAACTTGAACTTCTTGAACGTCTTGAAGCGTCCTGCTACTTGAACTTCTTGAACTTCTTGAACCTTCCTGCTACTTGAACTTCTTGAACTTCTTGAACTTTCCTGCTACTTGAACTTCTTGAACCTTCCTGCTACTTGAACTTCTTGAAACTTCCTGGTACTTGAACATCTTGAACTTTTTGAATCTACCTGCTACTTGAACTTCTTGAACCTTCATGCTACTTGAACTTCTTGAACTTCTTGAACCTTCCTGCTACTTGAACTACTTGAACCTTCCTGCTACTTGAACTTCTTGAACTTCTTGAACCTTCCTGCTACTTGAACTTCTTTAACCTTCCTGTTTCTTGAACTATTTAACTTCTTGAACCTTCCTGCTACTTGAACTACTTGAACTTCTTGAACCTTCCTGCTACTGGAACTTCTTGAACCTTCCTGCTACTTAAACTTCTTGAACTTCTTGAACCTTCCTGCTACTTGAACTTATTGAACCTTCCTGCTACTTGAACTTCTTGAACTTCTCAAACCTTCTTGCTACTTGAACTTCTTGTACTTCTTTCCCCTTCCTGCTACTTGAACTTCATGAACCTTCCTGCTACATGAACTTTTTGAACCTTCCTGCTACTTGAACTTCTTGAATTTCTTGAACCTTCCTGCTACTTGATCTTCTCGAACCCTCCTGCTACTTGAACTTCTTGAACCTTCCTGCTACTTGAACTTCTTGAACTTCTTGAACTTTCCTGCTACTTGAACTTCTTGAACCTTCCTGCTACTTGAACTTCTTGAACTTCTTGAATCTTCCTGCTACGTGAACTTCTTGAACCTTCCTGCTACTTGAACTTCTTGAACTTCTTGAACCTTCCTGCTACTTGAACTACTTGAACTTCTTGAACCTTCCTGCTACTTGAACTTCTTGATCTTCTTGAACCTTCGTGCTACCTGAACTTCTTGAACTTCTTGAACCTTAATGCTACTTGAACTTCTTGAACCTTCCTGCTACTTGAACTTCTTGAACCTTCTTGCTACTTGAACTTCTTGAACTTCTTGAACCTTCCTGCTTATTGAACTTCTTGAACCTTCCTGCTACTTGAACTTCTTGAACTTCATGAACCCTCCAGCTATTTGAACTTCTTGAACTTTTTCAACCTTCCTTCTACTTGAACTTCTTGAACTTCTTGAACCTTCCTGCTACTTGAACTTCTTATACTTCTTGAACCTTCCTGCTACTTGAACTTTTTGAACTTATAGAACCTTCCTGCTACTTGAACTTCTTGCACCTTCCTGCTACTAGAACTTCTTGAACTTCTTTAACCTTCCTGTTCTTGAACTTCTTTAATTTCTTGAACCTTCCTGCTACTTGAACTTCCTGAACCTTCCTGCTACTTGAACTTCTTGAACCTTCCTCCTACTTGAACTTTTTGAATCTTGAACCTTCCTGCCACTTGAACTTCTTGAACCTTCCTGCCACTTGAACTTCTTGAACTTCTTGAACCTTCCTGCTACTTGAACTTCTTGAACTTCTTGAACCTTCCTTCTACTTGAACTTTTTGAACCTTCCTGCTACTTGAACTTCTTGAACCTTCCTGCTACTTGAACTTCTTGAACTTCTTGAACCTTCCTGCTACTTGAACTGCTTGAACTTCTTGAACCTTATTGCTACTTGAACTTCTTGAACTTCTTGAACCTTCCTGCTACCTGAACTTCTTGAACTTCTTGAACCTTCCTTCTACTTGAACTTCTTGAACCTTCCTGCTACTCGAACTTCTTGAACCTTCCTGCGACTTGAACTTCTTGAACTTCTTGAACCTTCCTGCTACTTGAACTTCTTGAACCTTCCTGCTACTTGAAGTTCTTGAACTTCTTGAACCTTCCTGCTACTTGAACTTCTTGAACTTCTTTAACCTTCCTGCTACTTGAACTTGAACCTTCCTGCTACTCGAACTACTTGAACTTCTTGAACCTTCCTGCTACTCGAACTACTTGAACTTCTTGAACCTTCCTGCTACTTGAACTTCTTGAACCTTCCTGCTACTTGAACTTCTTGACTTTCTTGAACCTTCCTGCTACTTGAACTTCTAGAACTTCTTGAACCTTCTTGCTACTTGAACTTCTTGAACCTTTCTGCTACTTGAACTTTTTTAATCATGAACCTTCCTGCCACTTGAACTTCTTGAACCTTCCTGCTACTTGAACTTCTTGAACTTCTTGAACCTTCCTGCTACTTGAACTTCTTGAACCTTCCTGCTACTTGAACTTCTTGTACCTTCCTGCTACTTGAACTTCTTGAACCTGCCTGCTACTTGAACTTCTTGAACTTCTTGAACCTTCCTGCTATTTGAACTTTTTGAACTTCTTGAACCTTCCTGCTACTTGAACTTCTTGAACCTTCCTGCTACTTGAACTTCTTGAACTTCTTGAACCTTCCTGCTACTTGAACTACTTGAACTTCTTGAACCTTCCTGCTACTTGAACTTCTTGAACTTCTTGAACCTTCCTGCTACTTGAACTTCTTGAACTTCTTGAACCTTCCTGCTACTTTAACTTCTTGAACGTTCCTGCTACTTGAACTTCTTGAACCTTCCTGCTACTTGAGCTTCTTGAACTTCTTGAACCTTCCTGCTACTTGAAATTTTTGACCTTCATGAACCTTCCTGCTACTTGAACTTCTTGAACCTTCCTGCTACTTGAACTTCTTGAATTTCTTGAATCTTCATGCTACTTGAACTTCTTGAACTTCTTGAACCTTCCTGCTAGGGAAACTTTTTGAACTTCTTGAACCTTCCTGCTACTTGAACTTCTTGAACCTTCCTGCTACTTGAACTTCTTGAACTTCTTGAACCTTCCTGCTACTTGAACTTCTTGAACCTCTTGAACCTTCCGGCTACTTGAACTTCTTGAACCTTCCTGCTACTTGAACTTCTTGAACCTTCCTGCTACTTGAACTACTTGAACTTCTTGAACCTTCCTGCTACTTGAACTTCTTGATCTTCTTGAACCTTCGTGCTACCTGAACTTCTTGAACCTTCCTGCTACCTGAACTTCTTGAACCTTCCTGCTACTTGAACTTCTTGAACTTCTTGAACCTTCCTGCTACTTGAACTTCTTGAACTTCTTGAACCTTCCTGCTACTTGAACTTCCTGAACTTCTTGAACCTTCCTGCTACCTGAACTTCTTGAACCTTCCTGCTACTTGAACTTCTTGAACTTCTTGAACCTTCCTGCTACTTGAACTTCTTGAACTTCTTGAACCTTCCTGCTACTTGAACTTCCTGAACTTCTTGAACCTTCCTGCTACTTGAACTTCTTAAACTTCTAGAACCTTCTTGCTACTTGAACTTCTTGAACCTTCCTGCTACTTGAACTTCTTGAACCTTCCTGCTACTTGAACTTCTTGAACCTTCATGCCACTTGAACTTCTTGAACCTTCCTGCTACCTGAACTTCTTGAACCTTCCTGCTACTTGAACTTCTTGAACTTCTTGAACCTTCTTGCAACTTGAACTCCTTGAACGTCTTGACCCGTCCTGCTACTTGAACTTCTTGAACTTCTTGCAACTTGAACTCCTTGAACGTCTTGACCCGTCCTGCTACTTGAACTTCTTGAACTTCTTGAACCTTCCTGCTACTTGAACTTCTTGAACTTCTTAAACTTTCCTGCTACTTGAACTTCTTGAACTTTCCTGCTACTTGAACTTCTTGAAACTCCCTGGTACTTGAACATCTTGAACTTCTTGAACCTACCTGCTACTTGAACTTCTTGAACCTTCATGCTAATTGAACTTCTTGAACTTCTTGAACCTTCCTGCTACTTGAACTTCTTGAACCTTCCTGCTACTTGAACTACTCGAACCTTCCTGCTACTTGACTTATTTAACTTCTTGAACCTTCCTGCCACTTGAACTTCTTTAACCTTCATGCTACTTGAACTATTTAACTTCTTGAACCTTCCTGCTACTTGAACTACTTGAACTTCTTGAAGCTTCCTGCTACTTGAACTTCTTGAACCTTCCTGCTACTTAAACTTCTTGAACTTCTTGAACCTTCCTGCTACTTGAACTTATTGAACCTTCCTGCTACTTGAACTTCTTGAACTTCTCAAACCTTCTTGCTACTTGAACTTCTTGTACTTCTTTAACCTTCCTGCTACTTGAACTTCTTGAACCTTCCTGCTACATGAACTTTTTTAACCTTCCTGCTACTTGAACTTCTTGAACTTCTTGAACCTTCCTGCTACTTGAACTTCTCGAACCTTCCTGCTACTTGAACTTCTTGAACCTTCCTGCTACTTGAACTTCTTGAACTTCTTGAACCTTCCTGCTACTTGAACTTCTTGAACTTCTTTAACCTTCCTGCTACTTGAACTTGAACCTTCCTGCTACTCGAACTACTTGAACTTCTTGAACGTTCCTGCTACTCGAACTACTTGAACTTCTTGAACCTTCCTGCTACTTGAACTTCTTGAACTTCTTGAACCTTCCTGCTACTTGAACTTCTAGAACTTCTTGAACCTTCTTGCTACTTGAACTTCTTGAACCTTTCTGCTACTTGAACTTTTTGAATCATTAACCTTCCTGCCACTTGAACTTCTTGAACCTTCCTGCTACTTGAACTTCTTGAACTTCTTGAACCTTCCTGCTACTTAAACTTCTTGAACCTTCCTGCTACTTGAACTTCTTGTACCTTCCTGCTACTTGAACTTCTTGAACCTGCCTGCTACTTGAACTTCTTGAACTTCGTGAACCTTCCTGCTATTTGAACTTCTTGAACTTCTTGAACCTTCCTGCTACTTGAACTTCTTGAACCTTCCTGCTACTTGAACTTCTTGAACTTCTTGAACCTTCCTGCTACTTGAACAACTTGAACTTCTTGAACCTTCCTGCTACTTGAACTTCTTGAACTTCTTGAACCTTCCTGCTACTTTCACTTCTTGAACCTTCCTGCTACTTGAACTTCTTGAACTTCTTGAACCTTACTGCTAGGGAAACTTTTTGAACTTCTTGAACCTTCCTGCTACTTGAACTTCTTGAACCTTCCTGCTACTTGAACTTCTTGAACTTCTTGAACCTTCGTGCTACTTAAACTTCTTGAACCTCTTGAACCTTCCGGCTACTTGAACTTCTTGAACCTTCCTGCCCTTTGAACTTCTTGAACCTTCCTGCTACTTGAACTTCTTGAACCTTCCTGCTACTTGAACTTCTTGAACTTCTTGAACCTTCCTGCTACTTGAACTTCTTGAACTTCTTGAACCTTCCTGCTACTTGAACTTCTTGAACCTTCCTGCTACCTGAACTTCTTGAACCTTCCTGCTACTTGAACTTCTTGAACTTCTTGAACCTTCCTGCTACTTGAACTTCTTGAACTTCTTGAACCTTCCTGCTACTTGAACTTCCTGAACTTCTTGAACCTTCCTGCTACCTGAACTTCTTGAACCTTCCTGTTACTTGAACTTCTTGAACTTCTTGAACCTTCCTGCTACTTGAACTTCTTGAACTTCTAAAACCTTCTTGCTACTTGAACTTCTTGAACCTTCCTGCTACTTGAACTTCTTGAACCTTCCTGCTACTTGAACTTCTTGAACCTTCATGCCACTTGAACTTCTTGAACCTTCCTGCTACCTGAACTTCTTGAACCTTCCTGCTACTTGAACTTCTTGAACTTCTTGAACCTTCTTGCAACTTGAACTTCTTGAACGTCTTGACCCGTCCTGCTACTTGAACTTCTTGAACTTCTTGAACCTTCCTGCTACTTGAACTTCTTGAACTTCTTAAACTTTCCTGCTACTTGAACTTCTTGAACCTTCCTGCTACTTGAACTTCTTGAAACTTCCTGGTACTTGAACATCTTGAACTTCTTGAACCTACCTGCTACTTGAACTTCTTGAACCTTCATGCTACTTGAACTTCTTGAACTTCTTGAACCTTCCTGCTACTTGAACTTCTTGAACCTTCCTGCTACTTGAACTACTTGAACCTTCCTGCTACTTGAACTATTTAACTTCTTGAACCTTCCTGCCACTTGAACTTCTTTAACCTTCATACTACTTGAACTATTTAACTTCTTGAACCTTCCTGCTACTTGAACTACTTGAACTTCTTGAACCTTCCTGCTACTTGAACTTCTTGAACCTTCCTGCCACTTAAACTTCTTGAACTTCTTGAACCTTCCTGCTACTTGAACTTATTGAACCTTCCTGCTACTTGAACTTATTGAACCTTCCTGCTACTTGAACTTCTTGAACTTCTCAAACCTTCTTGCTACTTGAACTTCTTGTACTTCTTTAACCTTCCTGCTACTTGAACTTCTTGAACCTTCCTGCTACATGAACTTTTTGAACCTTCCTGCTACTTGAACTTCTTGAACTTCTTGAACCTTCCTGCTACTTGAACTTCTCGAACCTTCCTGCTACTTGAACTTCTTGAACCTTCCTGCTACTTGAACTTCTTGAACTTCTTGAACTTTCCTGCTACTTGAACTTCTTGAACCATCCTGCTACTTGAACTTCTTGAACTTCTTGAACCTTCCTGCTACTTGAACTTCTTGAACTTCTTGAACCTTCCTGCTACTTGAACTTATTGAACCTTCCTGCTACTTGAACTTCTTGAACCTTCCTGCTACTTGAACTTCTTGAACTTTTTGAACCTTCCTGCTTCTTGAACTTCTTGAACTTCTTGAACCTTCCTGCTACTTGAACTTCTTGAACTTCTTGAACCTTCCTGTTACTTGAACTTCTTGAAGCTTCCTGCTACTTGAACTTCTTGAACCTTCCTGCTACTTGAACTTCTTGAACCTTCCTGCTACTTGAAATACTTGAACTTCTTGAACTTTCCTGTTACCTGAACTTCTTGAACTTCTTGAACCTTCCTGCTACTTGAACTTCTTGAACCTTCCTGCTACTGGAACTTCTTGAACTTTCCTGCTACTTGAACTTCTTGAACTTCTTGAACCTTCCTGCTACTTGAACTTCTTGAACTTCTTGACCCTTCCTGCTATTTGAACTTGTTGAACTTCTTGAACCTTTCTGCTACTCGAACTTTTTGAACTTCTTGAACCTTACTGCTACTTGAACTTCTTGAACTTCTTGAACCTTACTGCTACTCGAACTTCTTGAACTTCTTGAACCTTCCTGCTACTTGAACTTCTTGAACTTCTTGAACCTTCTTGCTACTTGAACTTCTTGAACTTCATGAACCTTCCTGCTACTTGAACTTTCTGAACTTCTTGAACCTTCCTGCTACTTGAACTTCTTGAACTTCTTGAACCTTCCTGCTACTTGAACTTCTTGAACTTCATGAACCTTCCTGTTACTTGAACTTTTTGAGCCTTCCTGCTACTTGAACTTCTTAGACCTTCCTGCTACTTGAACTTCTTGAACCTTCCTGCTACTTGAACTTCTTGAACCTTCCTGCTACTTGAACTTCTTGAACTTTCCTGCTACTTGAACTTCTTGAACCTTACCGCTTCTTGAACTTCTTGAACTTCTTGAACCTTCCTGCCAAATGAACTTCTTGAACTTCTTGAACCTTCCTGATACTTGAACTTCTTGAACTTCTTGAACCTTCCTGCTACTTGAACTTCTTGCACCTTACTGCTACTTGAACTTTTTGAACCTTCCTGCTACTTGAACTTCTTGAACTTCTTGAACTTCTTGAACCTTCCTGCTACTTGAACTTCTTGAACCTTCCTGCTACTTGAACTTTTTGAACTTCTTGAACCTTTCTGCTACTTGAACTTCTTGAACCTTCCTGCTACCTGAACTACTTGAACTTCTTGAACCTTCCTGCTGCTTGAACTTCTTGAACTTTCCTGCTACTTGAACTTCTTGAACCTTCCTGCTACTTGAACTTCTTGAACTTTTTGAACATTTCTGCTACTTGAACTTTTTGAACCTTCCTGCTACTGGAACTACTTGAACTTCTTGAACCTTCCTGCTGCTTGAACTTCTTGAACCTTCCTGCTACTTGAACTTCTTGAACCTTCCTGCTACTTGAACTTCTTGAACTTCTTGAACCTTCCTGCTACTTGAACTTCTTGAACCTTTCTGCTACTTGAACTTGTTGAACTTCTTGAACCTTCCTGCTACTTGAACTTCTTGAACCTTCATGCTACTTGAACTTCTTGAACCTTCCTGCTACTTGAACTTCTTGAACCTTCCTGCTACTTGAACTTCTTGAACCTTCCTGCTACTTGAACTTCTTGAACTTCTTGAACCTTCCTGCTACTTGAACTTTTTGAAGTTCTTGAACCTTTCTGCCACTTGAACTTCTTGAACTTCTTGAACCTTCCTGCTGCTTGATCTTCTTGAACTTCTTGAACCTTCCTGCTACTTGAACTTCTTGAACTTCTTGAACCTTCCTGCTACTTGAACTTCTTGAACCTTCCTGCTACTTGAACTTCTTGAAACTTCCTGCTACCTGAACTTCTTGAACTTCTTGAACCTTCCTGCTACTTGAACTTCTTGAACCTTCCTGCGACTTGAACTTCTTGAACTTCTTGTACCTTCCTGCTACTTGAACTTCTTGAACGTCTTGAACCTTCCTGCTACTTGAACTTCTTGAACTTCTTGAACCTTCCTGCTACTTGAACTTCTTGAACCTTCCTGCTACTTGAACTTCTTGAACCTTCCTGCTACCTGAACTTCTTGAACATCTTGAACCTTCCTGCTACTTGAACTTCTTTAACCTTCCTGCTACTTGAACTTCTTGAACTTCTTGAACCTTCCTGCTACTTGAACTTCTTGAACCTTCCTGCTACTTAAAATATTTGAACTTCTTGAACCTTCCTTTTACTTGAACTTCTTGAACTTCTTGAACGTTCTTCTACTTGAACTTCTTGAACTTCTTGAACCTTCCTGCTACTTGAACTTCTTGAACCTTCCTGCTACTTGAACTTCTTGAACATCTTGACCCTTCCTGCTACTTGAACTTCTTGAACTTCTTGAACCTTTCTGCTACGTGAACATTTTGAACTTCTTGAACCTAACTGCTACTTGAACTTCTTGAACTTCTTGAACCTTCCTGCTACTCGAACTTCTTGAACTTCTTGAACCTTAATGCTACTTGAACTTCTTGTACTTCTTGAACCTTCTTGCAACTTGAACTTCTTGAACTTCTTGAACCTTCCTGCTACTTGAACTTTTTGAACTTCTTGAACCTTCCTGCTACTTGAACTTCTTGAACCTTCCTGCTACTTGAACTTCTTGAACTTTCCTGCTACTTGAACTACTTGAACCTCACCGCTTCTTGAACTTCATGACCTTCTCGAACCTTCCTGCTAAATGAACTTCTTGAACTTCTTGAACCTTACTGATACATGAACTTCTCGAGCCTTCCTGCTACTTGAACTTCTTGAACTTCTTGCACCTTCCTGCTACTTGAACTTTTTGAACCTTCCTCCTACTTGAACTTTTTGAACTTCTTGAACTTCTTGAACCTTCCTGCTACTTGAACTTCTTGAACCTTCCTGCTACTTGAACTTTTTGAACTTCTTGAACCCTTCTGCTACTTGAACTTCTTGAACCTTCCTGCTACTTGAACTACTTGAACTTCTTGAACCTTCCTGCTGCTTGAACTTCTTGAAATTCTTGAACCTTCCTGCTACTTGAACTTCTTGAACCTTCCTGCTACTTGAACTTCTTGAAACTTCCTGCTACCTGAACTTCTTGAACTTCTTTAACCTTCCTGCTACTTGAACTTCTTGAACCTTCCTGCGACTTGAACTTCTTGAACTTCTTGTACCTTCCTGCTACTTGAACTTCTTGAACGTCTTGAACCTTCCTGCTACTTGAACTTCTTGAACTTCTTGAACCTTCCTGCTACTTGAACTTCTTGAACCTTCCTGCTATTTGAACTTCTTGAACCTTCCTGCTACCTGAACTTCTTGAACATCTTGAACCTTCCTGCTACTTGAACTTCTTTAACCTTCCTGCTACTTGAACTTCTTGAACTTCTTGAACCTTCCTGCTACTTGTACTTCTTGAACCTTCCTGCTACTTAAAATATTTGAACTTCTTGAACCTTCCTTTTACTTGAACTTCTTGAACTTCTTGAACCTTCTTCTACTTGAACTTCTCGAACTTCTTGAACCTTCCTGCTACTTGAACTTCTTGAACCTTCCTGCTACTTGAACTTCTTGAACATCTTGACCCTTCCTGCTACTTGAACTTCTTGAACTTCTTGAACCTTCCTGCTACTTGAACTTCTTGAACCTTCCTGCTACTTAAAATATTTGAACTTCTTGAACCTTCCTTTTACTTGAACTTCTTGAACTTCTTGAACCTTCTTCTACTTGAACTTCTTGAACTTCTTGAACCTTCCTGCTACTTGAACTTCTTGAACCTTCCTGCGACTTGAACTTCTTGAACTTCTTGTACCTTCCTGCTACTTGAACTTCTTGAACGTCTTGAACCTTCCTGCTACTTGAACTTCTTGAACTTCTTGAACCTTCCTGCTACTTGAACTTCTTGAACCTTCCTGCTACTTGAACTTCTTTAACCTTCCTGCTACCTGAACTTCTTGAACATCTTGAACCTTCCTGCTACTTGAACTTCTTTAACCTTCTTGCTACTTGAACTTCTTGAACTTCTTGAACCTTCCTGCTACTTGAACTTCTTGAACCTTCCTGCTACTTAAAATATTTGAACTTCTTGAACCTTCCTTTTACTTGAACTTCTTGAACTTCTTGAACGTTCTTCTACTTGAACTTCTTGAACTTCTTGAACCTTCCTGCTACTTGAACTTCTTGAACCTTCCGGCTACTTGAACTTCTTGAACATCTTGACCCTTCCTGCTACTTGAACTTCTTGAACTTCTTGAACCTTTCTGCTACGTGAACATTTTGAACTTCTTGAACCTTACTGCTACTTGAACTTCTTGAACTTCTTGAACCTTCCTGCTACTCGAACTTCTTGAACTTCTTGAACCTTCCTGCTACTTGAACTTCTTGAACTTCTTGAACCTTCTTGCAACTTGAACTTCTTGAACTTCTTGAACCTTCCTGCTACTTGAACTTTTTGAACTTCTTGAACCTTCCTGCTACTTGAACTTCTTGAACCTTCCTGCTACTTGAACTTCTTGAACTTTCCTGCTACTTGAACTACTTGAACCTCACCGCTTCTTGAACTTCATGAACTTCTTGAACCTTCCTGCTAAATGAACTTCTTGAACTTCTTGAACCTTACTGATACATGAACTTCCTGAGCCTTCCTGCTACTTGAACTTCTTGAACTTCTTGCACCTTCCTGCTACTTGAACTTTTTGAACCTTCCTCCTACTTGAACTTTTTGAACTTCTTGAACTTCTTGAACCTTCCTGCTACTTGAACTTCTTGAACCTTCCTGCTACTTGAACTTTTTGAACTTCTTGAACCTTTCTGCTACTTGAACTTCTTGAACCTTCCTGCTACTTGAACTACTTGAACTTCTTGAACCTTCCTGCTGCTTGAACTTCTTGAACTTCTTGAACCTTCCTGCTACTTGAACTTCTTGAACCTTCCTGCTACCTGAACTTCTTGAACTTCTTGAACCTTCCTGCTACTTGAACTTCTTGAACTTCTTGATTCTTCCTGCTTCTTGAACTTCCTGAACATTCCTGCTACTTGAACTTCTTGAACCTTCCTGCTACTTGAACTTCTTGAATTTTTTGAACATTTCTGCTACTTGAACTTTTTGAACCTTCCTGCTACTGGAACTACTTGAACTTCTTGAACCTTCCTGCTGCTTGAACTTCTTGAACCTTCCTGCTACTTGAACTTCTTGAACCTTCCTGCTACTTGAACTTCTTGAACTTCTTGAACCTTCCTGCTACTTGAACTTCTTGAACCTTTCTGCTACTTGAACTTGTTGAACTTCTTGAACCTTCCTGCTACTTGAACTTCTTGAACCTTCATGCTACTTGAACTTCTTGAACCTTCCTGCTACTTGAACTTCTTGAACCTTCCTGCTACTTGAACTTCTTGAACCTTCCTGCTACTTGAACTTCTTGAACTTCTTGAACCTTCCTGCTACTTGAACTTTTTGAAGTTCTTGAACCTTTCTGCCACTTGAACTTCTTGAACTTCTTGAACCTTCCTGCTGCTTGATCTTCTTGAACTTCTTGAACCTTCCTGCTACTTGAACTTCTTGAACTTCTTGAACCTTCCTGCTACTTGAACTTCTTGAACCTTCCTGCTACTTGAACTTCTTGAAACTTCCTGCTACCTGAAATTCTTGAACTTCTTGAACCTTCCTGCTACTTGAACTTCTTGAACCTTCCTGCGACTTGAACTTCTTGAACTTCTTGTACCTTCCTGCTACTTGAACTTCTTGAACGTCTTGAACCTTCCTGCTACTTGAACTTCTTGAACTTCTTGAACCTTCCTGCTACTTGAACTTCTTGAACCTTCCTGCTACTTGAACTTCTTGAACCTTCCTGCTACCTGAACTTCTTGAACATCTTGAACCTTCCTGCTACTTGAACTTCTTTAACCTTCCTGCTACTTGAACTTCTTGAACTTCTTGAACCTTCCTGCTACTTAAAATATTTGAACTTCTTGAACCTTCCTTTTACTTGAACTTCTTGAACTTCTTGAACGTTCTTCTACTTGAACTTCTTGAACTTCTTGAACCTTCCTGCTACTTGAACTTCTTGAACCTTCCTGCTACTTGAACTTCTTGAACATCTTGACCCTTCCTGCTACTTGAACTTCTTGAACTTCTTGAACCTTTCTGCTACGTGAACATTTTGAACTTCTTGAACCTAACTGCTACTTGAACTTCTTGAACTTCTTGAACCTTCCTGCTACTCGAACTTCTTGAACTTCTTGAACCTTAATGCTACTTGAACTTCTTGAACTTCTTGAACCTTCTTGCAACTTGAACTTCTTGAACTTCTTGAACCTTCCTGCTACTTGAACTTTTTGAACTTCTTGAACCTTCCTGCTACTTGAACTTCTTGAACCTTCCTGCTACTTGAACTTCTTGAACTTTCCTGCTACTTGAACTACTTGAACCTCACCGCTTCTTGAACTTCATGAACTTCTTGAACCTTCCTGCTAAATGAACTTCTTGAACTTCTTGAACCTTACTGATACATGAACTTCTCGAGCCTTCCTGCTACTTGAACTTCTTGAACTTCTTGCACCTTCCTGCTACTTGAACTTTTTGAACCTTCCTCCTACTTGAACTTTTTGAACTTCTTGAACTTCTTGAACCTTCCTGCTACTTGAACTTCTTGAACCTTCCTGCTACTTGAACTTTTTGAACTTCTTGAACCTTTCTGCTACTTGAACTTCTTGAACCTTCCTGCTACTTGAACTACTTGAACTTCTTGAACCTTCCTGCTGCTTGAACTTCTTGAAATTCTTGAACCTTCCTGCTACTTGAACTTCTTGAACCTTCCTGCTACCTGAACTTCTTGAACTTCTTGAACCTTCCTGCTACTTGAACTTCTTGAACTTCTTGATTCTTCCTGCTTCTTGAACTTCCTGAACATTCCTGCTACTTGAACTTCTTGAACCTTCCTGCTACTTGAACTTCTTGAACTTCTTGAACCTTCCTGCTACTTGAACTTCTTGAACCTTCCTGCTACTTGAACTTCTTGAACTTCTTGAACCTTCCTGCCACTTGAACTTCATGAACTTCTTGAACCTTCCTGCTACTTGAACTTCTTGAACCTTCCTGCTACTCTAACTTCTTGAACCTTCCTGCTACTTGAACTTCTTGAACTTCTTGAACCCTCCTGCTATTTGAACTTCTTGAACCTTCCTGCTACTTGAACTACTTGAACTTCTTGAACCTTCCTGCTACTTGAACTTCTTGAACCTTCCTGCTACTTGAACTTCTTGAACCTTCATGCTACTTGAACTTCTTTAACCTTCCTGCTACTAGAACTTTTTGAACTTTTTGACCCTTCCTGCTACTTGAACTTCTTGAACCTTCCTGCTACTAGAACTTTTTGAACTTTTTGAACCTTCCTGCTACTTGAACTTCTTGAACCTTCCTGCTACTTGAACTTCTTGAACCTTCCTGCTACTTGAACTACTTGAACTTCTTGAACCTTCCTGCTACTTGAACTTCTTGAACTTCTTGAACCTTCCTGCTACTTGAACTTCTTGAACCTTCCTGCTACTATAACTTCTTGAACCTTCCTGGTACCTGAACTTCTTGAACTTCTTGAACCTTCCTGCTACTTGAACTTCTTGAACTTCTTTAACCTTCCTGCTACTAGAACTTTTTGAACTTTTTGACCCTTCCTGCTACTTGAACTTCTTGAACCTTCCTGCTACTAGAACTTTTTGAACTTTTTGAACCTTCCTGCTACTTGAACTTCTTGAACCTTCCTGCTACTTGAACTTCTTGAACCTTCCTGCTACCTGAACTTTTTGAACTTCTTGAACCTTCCTGCTACTTGAACTTCTTGAACTTCTTGAACCTTCCTGCTACTTGAACTTCTTGAACTTCTTGAACTTTCCTGCTACTTGAACTTTTTGAACTTCTTGAACCTTCCTGCTACTTGAACTTCTTGAACCTTCCTGCTACTTGAACTTCTTGAACTTCTTGAACCTTCCTGCTACTAGAACTTTTTGAACTTTTTGAACCTTCCTGCTACTTGAACTTCTTGAACCTTCCTGCTACTTGAACTTCTTGAACCTTCCTGCTACCTGAACTTTTTGAACTTCTTGAACCTTCCTGCTACTTGAACTTCTTGAACTTCTTGAACCTTCCTGCTACTTGAACTTCTTGAACTTCTTGAACTTTCCTGGTACTTGAACTTTTTGAACTTCTTGAACCTTCCTGCTACTTGAACTTCTTGAACCTTCCTGCTACTTGAACTTCTTGAACTTCTTGAACCTTCCTGCTACTTGAACTTCTTGAAAATCTTGAACCTTCCTGCTACTTGAACTTCTTGAACCTTCCTGCTACTCGAACTACTTGAACTTCTTGAACCTTCCTGCTACTTGAACTTCGTGAACCCTCCTGCTAATTGAACTTCTTGAACTTCTTGAACCTTCCTGCTACTTGAACTTCTTGAACTTCTTGAACCTTCCTGCAACTTGAACATCTTGAACTTCTTGAACCTTCCTGCTACTTGAACTTCTTGAACTTTCCTGCTACTTGAACTTCTTGAACTTCTTGAACCTTCCTGCTACTTGAACTTCTTGAACCTTCCTGCTACTATAACTTCTTGAACCTTCCTGGTACCTGAACTTCTTGAACTTCTTGAACCTTCCTGCTACTTGAACTTCTTGAACTTCTTTAACCTTCCTGCTACTAGAACTTTTAGAACTTTTTGAACCTTCCTGCTACTTGAACTTCTTTAACCTTCCTGCTACTAGAACTTTTTGAACTTTTTGAACCTTCCTGCTACTTGAACTTCTTGAACCTTCCTGCTACTTGAACTTCTTGAACCTTCCTGCTACCTGAACTTTTTGAACTTCTTGAACCTTCCTGCTACCTGAACTTTTTGAACTTCTTGAACCTTCCTGCTACTTGAACTTCTTGAACTTCTTGAACCTTCCTGCTACTTGAACTTCTTGAACCTTCCTGCTACTTGAACTTCTTGAACTTCTTGAACCTTCCTGCTGCTTGAACTTCTTGAACCTCTTGAACCTTCCTGCTACTTGAATTTCTTGAACCTTCCTGCTACTTGAACTTCTTGAACTACTTGAACCTTCCTGCTACTTGAACTTCTTGAACCTTCCTGCTACTTGAACTTCTTGAACCTTCCTGCTACTTGAACTTTTGAACTTCTTGAACCTTCCTGCTCTTTGAACTTCTTGAACTTCTTGAACCTTCCTGCTACTTGAACTTCTTGAACCTTCCTGCTACTTGAACTTCTTGAACTTCTTGAACCTTCCTGCTACTTGAGCTTCTTGAACTTCTTGAACCTTCCTGCTACTTGAACTTCTTGAACTTCTTGAAACTTCCTGCTACTTGAACTTCTTGAACCTTCCTGCTACCTGAACTTCTTGAACCTTCCTGCTACTTGAACTTCTTGAACTTCTTGAACCTTCCTGCAACTTGAACTTCTTGAACTTCTTGAACCTTCCTGCTACTTGAACTTCTTGAACTTCTTGAACCTTCCTGCTACTTGAACTTCTTGAACCTTCTTGCTACTTGAACTTCATGAACTTCTTGAACCTTCCTGCTACTTGAACTTCTTGAACTTCTTGAACCTTCTTGATACTTGAACTTCTTGAACCTTCCTGCTATTTGAACTTCTTGAATCTTCCTGCTACTTGAACTTCTTGAACCTTCATGCTACTTGAACTTCTTGAACCTTCCTGCTACTTGAATTTCTTGAACCTTCCTGCTACTTGAACATCTTGAACTTCTTGAACCTTCCTGCAACTTGAACTTCTTGAACGTCTTTAACCGTCCTGCTGCTTGAAGTTCTTGAACTTCTTGAACCTTCCTGCTATATGAACTTCTTGAACTTCTTGAACTTTCCTGCTACTTGAACTTCATGAACCTTCCTGAAACTGGAACTTCTTGACCCTTCCTGCTACTTGAACTACTTGAACCTTCCTGCTACTTGAACTTCTTGAACTTCTTGAACGTTCCTGCTACTTGAACTTCTTTAACCTTCCTGCTACTTGAACTATTTGAACTTCTTGAACCTTCCTGCTACTTGAACTACTTGAACTTCTTGAACCTTCCTGCTACGTGAACTTCTTGAACCGTCCTGCCACCTAAACTTCTTGAACTTCTTGAACCTTCCTGCTACTTAAACTTCTTGAACCTTCCTGCTACTTGAACTTCTTGAACCTTCCTGCTACTTGAACTTCTTGAACTTCTCAAACCTTCCTGCTACTTGAACTTCTTGTACTTCTTTAACCTTCCTGCTACTTGAACTTCTTGAACCTTCCTGCTACTTGAACTTTTTGAACCTTCCTGCTACTTGAACTTCTTGAACTTCTTGAACCTTCCTGCTACTTGAACTTCTCGAACCTTCCTGCTACTTGAACTTCTTGAACCTTCCTGCTACTCGAACTTCTTGAACTTCTTGAACCTTCCTGCTACTTGAACTTCTTGAACCTTCCTGCTACTTGAACTTCGTGAAACTTCCTGCTACTTGAACTTCTTGAACTTCTTGAACCTTCCTGCAACTTGAACTTTTTGAACTTCTTGAACCTTCCTGCTACTTGAACTTCTTGAACCTTCCTGCTACTTGAACTTTTTGAATCATGAACCTTCCTGCCACTTGAACTTCTTGAACCTTCCTGCTACTTGAACTTTTTGAACCTTCCTGCTACTTGAACTTCTTGAACTTCTTGAAACTTCCTGCTACTTGAACTTCTCGAACCTTCCTGCTACTTGAACTTTTTGAACCTTCCTGCTACTCGAACTTCTTGAACTTCTTGATCCTTCCTGCTACTTGAACTTCTTGAACCTTCCTGCTACTTGAACTTCTTGAACCTTCCTGCTACTTGAACTTCTTGAACTTCTTAAACCTTCCTGCTACTTGAACTTCTTGAACTTCTTGAACCTATCTGCTACCTGAACTTCTTGAACCTTCCTGCTACTTGAACTTCTTGAACCTTCCTGCTACTTGAACTTCTTGAACTTCTTGAACCTTCCTGCTACTTGAACTTCTTGAAAATCTTGAACCTTCCTGCTACTTGAACATCTTGAACCTTCCTGCTACTCGAACTACTTGAACTTCTTGAACCTTCCTGCTACTTGAACTTCGTGAACCCTCCTGCTAATTGAACTTCTTGAACTTCTTGAACCTTACGGCTACTTGAACTTCTTGAACTTCTTGAACCTTCCTGCAACTTGAACATCTTGAACTTCTTGAACCTTCCTGCTACTTGAACTTCTTGAACTTTCCTGCTACTTGAACTTTTTGAATCATGCACCTTCCTGCCACTTGAACTTTTTTAACCTTCCTGCTACTTGAATTTCTTGAACCTTCCTGCTACCTGAACTTCTTGAACCTTCCTGCTACTTGAACTTCTTGAACCTTCCTGCTACTTGAACTTCTTGAAACTTCCTGCTACTTGAACTTCTTGAACTTCTTAAACCTTCCTGCAACTTGAACTTCTTGAACTTCTTGAACATTCCTGCTACTTGAACTTCTTGAACCTTCCTGCTACTTGAACTTTTTGAATCATGAACCGTCCTGCCACTTGATTTTCTTGAACCTTCCTGCTACTTGAACTTCTTGAACTTCTTGAACCTTCCTGCTACTTGAACTTCTTGAACCTTCCTGCTACTTGAACTTCTTGAACCTTCCTGCTACTTGAACTTCTTGAACCTGCCTGCTACTTGAACTTCTTGAACTTCTTGAACCTTCTTGCTATTTGAACTTCTTGAACTTCTTGAACCTTCCTGCTACTTGAACTTCTTGAACCTTCCTGCTACTTGAACTTCTTGAACTTCTTGAACCTTCCTGCTACTTGAACTACTTGAACTTCTTGAACCTTCCTGCTACTTGAACTTCTTGAACTTCTTGAACCTTCCTGCTACTTGAACTTCTTGAACCTTCCTGCTACTATAACTTCTTGAACCTTCCTGGTACCTGAACTTCTTGAACTTCTTGAACCTTCCTGCTACTTGAACTTCTTGAACTTCTTTAACCTTCCTGCTACTAGAACTTTCTGAACTTTTTGATCCTTCCTGCTACTTGAACTTCTTGAACCTTCCTGCTACTAGAACTTTTTGAACTTTTTGAACCTTCCTGCTACTTGAACTTCTTGAACCTTCCTGCTACTTGAATTTCTTGAACCTTCCTGCTACCTGAACTTTTTGAACTTCTTGAACCTTCCTGCTACTTGAACTTCTTGAACTTCTTGAACCTTCCTGCTACTTGAACTTCTTGAACTTCTTGAACTTTCCTGCTACTTGAACTTTTTGAACTTCTTGAACCTTCCTGCTACTTGAACTTCTTGAACCTTCCTGCTACTTGAACTTCTTGAACTTCTTGAACCTTCCTGCTACTAGAACTTTTTGAACTTTTTGAACCTTCCTGCTACTTGAACTTCTTGAACCTTCCAGCTACTTGAACTTCTTGAACCTTCCTGCTACCTGAACTTTTTGAACTTCTTGAACCTTCCTGCTACTTGAACTTCTTGAACTTCTTGAACCTTCCTGCTACTTGAACTTCTTGAACTTCTTGAACTTTCCTGCTACTTGAACTTTTTGAACTTCTTGAACCTTCCTGCTACTTGAACTTCTTGAACCTTCCTGCTACTTGAACTTCTTGAACTTCTTGAACCTTCCTGCTACTTGAACTTCTTGAAAATCTTGAACCTTCCTGCTACTTGAACTTCTTGAACCTTCCTGCTACTCGAACTACTTGAACTTCTTGAACCTTCCTGCTACTTGAACTTCGTGAACCCTCCTGCTAATTGAACTTCTTGAACTTCTTGAACCTTCCTGCTACTTGAACTTCTTGAACTTCTTGAACCTTCCGGCAACTTGAACTTTTTGAACTTCTTGAACCTTCCTGCTACTTGAACTTCTTGAACCTTCCTGCTACTTGAACTTTTTGAATCATGAACCTTCCTGCCACTTGAACTTCTTGAACCTTCCTGCTACTTGAACTTTTTGAACCTTCCTGCTACTTGAACTTCTTGAACTTCTTGAAACTTCCTGCTACTTGAACTTCTCGAACCTTCCTGCTACTTGAACTTTTTGAACCTTCCTGCTACTCGAACTTCTTGAACTTCTTGAACCTTCCTGCTACTTGAACTTCTTGAACCTTCCTGCTACTTGAACTTCTTGAACTTCTTAAACCTTCCTGCTACTTGAACTTCTTGAACTTCTTGAACCTATCTGCTACTTGAACTTCTTGAACCTTCCTGCTACTTGAACTTCTTGAACCTTCCTGCTACTTGAACTTCTTGAACTTCTTGAACCTTCCTGCTACTTGAACTTCTTGAAAATCTTGAACCTTCCTGCTACTTGAACATCTTGAACCTTCCTGCTACTCGAACTACTTGAACTTCTTGAACCTTCCTGCTACTTGAACTTCGTGAACCCTCCTGCTAATTGAACTTCTTGAACTTCTTGAACCTTCCGGCTACTTGAACTTCTTGAACTTCTTGAACCTTCCTGCAACTTGAACATCTTGAACTTCTTGAACCTTCCTGCTACTTGAACTTCTTGAACTTTCCTGCTACTTGAACTTTTTGAATCATGCACCTTCCTGCCACTTGAACTTTTTGAACCTTCCTGCTACTTGAATTTCTTGAACCTTCCTGCTACCTGAACTTCTTGAACCTTCCTGCTACTTGAACTTCTTGAACCTTCCTGCTACTTGAACTTCTTGAAACTTCCTGCTACTTGAACTTCTTGAACTTCTTAAACCTTTCTGCAACTTGAACTTCTTGAACTTCTTGAACATTCCTGCTACTTGAACTTCTTGATTTTCTTGAACCTTCCTGCTACTTGAACTTCTTGAACTTCTTGAACCTTCCTGCTACTTGAACTTCTTGAACCTTCCTGCTACTTGAACTTCTTGAACCTTCCTGCTACTTGAACTTCTTGAACCTGCCTGCTACTTGAACTTCTTGAACTTCTTGAACCTTCTTGCTATTTGAACTTCTTGAACTTCTTGAACCTTCCTGCTACTTGAACTTCTTGAACCTTCCTGCTACTTGAACTTCTTGAACTTCTTGAACCTTCCTGCTACTTGAACTACTTGAACTTCTTGAACCTTCCTGCTACTTGAACTTCTTGAACTTCTTGAACCTTCCTGCTACTTGAACTTCTTGAACCTTCCTGCTACTATAACTTCTTGAACCTTCCTGGTACCTGAACTTCTTGAACTTCTTGAACCTTCCTGCTACTTGAACTTCTTGAACTTCTTTAACCTTCCTGCTACTAGAACTTTTTGAACTTTTTGATCCTTCCTGCTACTTGAACTTTCTGAACCTTCCTGCTACTAGAACTTTTTGAACTTTTTGAACCTTCCTGCTACTTGAACTTCTTGAACCTTCCTGCTACTTGAACTTCTTGAACCTTCCTGCTACCTGAACTTTTTGAACTTCTTGAACCTTCCTGCTACTTGAACTTCTTGAACTTCTTGAACCTTCCTGCTACTTGAACTTCTTGAACTTCTTGAACTTTCCTGCTACTTGAACTTTTTGAACTTCTTGAACCTTCCTGCTACTTGAACTTCTTGAACCTTCCTGCTACTTGAACTTCTTGAACTTCTTGAACCTTCCTGCTACTAGAACTTTTTGAACTTTTTGAACCTTCCTGCTACTTGAACTTCTTGAACCTTCCTGCTACTTGAACTTCTTGAACCTTCCTGCTACCTGAACTTTTTGAACTTCTTGAACCTTCCTGCTACTTGAACTTCTTGAACTTCTTGAACCTTCCTGCTACTTGAACTTCTTGAACTTCTTGAACTTTCCTGCTACTTGAACTTTTTGAACTTCTTGAACCTTCCTGCTACTTGAACTTCTTGAACCTTCCTGCTACTTGAACTTCTTGAACTTCTTGAACCTTCCTGCTACTTGAACTTCTTGAAAATCTTGAACCTTCCTGCTACTTGAACTTCTTGAACCTTCCTGCTACTCGAACTACTTGAACTTCTTGAACCTTCCTGCTACTTGAACTTCGTGAACCCTCCTGCTAATTGAACTTCTTGAACTTCTTGAACCTTCCTGCTACTTGAACTTCTTGAACTTCTTGAACCTTCCTGCAACTTGAACATCTTGAACTTCTTGAACCTTCCTGCTACTTGAACTTCTTGAACTTTCCTGCTACTTGAACTTTTTGAATCATGCACTTTCCTGCCACTTGAACTTCTTTTACCTTCCTGCTACTTGAATTTCTTGAACCTTCCTGCTACCTGAACTTCTTGAACCTTCCTGCTACTTGAACTTCTTGAACCTTCCTGCTACTTGAACTTCTTGAACCTTCCTGCTACTTGAACTTCTTGAACCTGCCTGCTACTTGAACTTCTTAAACTTCTTGAACCTTCCTGCTATTTGAACTTCTTGAACTTCTAGAACCTTCCTGCTACTTGAACTTCTTGAACCTTCCTGCTACTTGAACTTCTTGAACTTCTTGAACCTTCCTGCTACTTGAACTACTTGAACTTCTTGAACCTTCCTGCTACTTAAACTTCCTGAACTTCTTGAACCTTCCTGCTACTTGAACTTCTTGAACCTTCCTGCTACTATAACTTCTTGAACCTTCCTGGTACCTGAACTTCTTGAACTTCTTGAATCTTCCTGCTACTTGAACTTCTTGAACTTCTTGAACCTTCCTGCTACTAGAACTTTTTGAACTTTTTGAACCTTCCTGCTACTTGAACTTCTTGAACCTTCCTGCTACTTGAACTTCTTGAACCTTCCTGACACCTGAACTTTTTGAACTTCTTGAACCTTCCTGCTTCTTGATCTTCTTGAACTTCTTGAACCTTCCTGCTTCTTGAACTTCTTGAACTTCTTGAACTTTCTGGTTACTTGAACTTTTTGAACTTCTTGAACCTTCCTGCTACTTGAACTTCTTGAACCTTCCTGCTACTTGAACTTCTTGAACTTCTTGAACCTTCGTGCTACTTGAACTTCTTGAAAATCTTGAACCTTCCTGCTACTTGAACTTCTTGAACCTTCCTGCTACTCGAACTACTTGAACTTCTTGAACCTTCCTGCTACTTGAACTTCGTGAACCTTCCTGCTAATTGAACTTCTTGAACTTCTTGAACCTTCCTGCTACTTGAACTTCTTGAACTTCTTGAACCTTCCTGCAACTTGAACATCTTGAACTTCTTGAACCTTCCTGCTACTTGAACTTCTTGAACTTTCCTGCTACTTGAACTTTTTGAATCATGAACCTTCCTGCCACTTGAATTTCTTGAAACTTCCTAATACTTGAACTTCTTGAACTTCTTGAACCTTCCTGCTACTTGAACTTCTTGAACCTTCCTGCTACTTGAACTTCTCGAACCTTCCTGCTACTTGAACTTCTTGAACCTGCCTGCTACTTGAACTTCTTGAACTTCTTGAACCTTCCTGATATTTGAACTTCTTGAACTTCTTGAACCTTCCTGCTACTTGAACTTCTTGGACCTTCCTGCTACTTGAACTTCTTGAACCTTCCTGCTACCTGAACTTCTTGAACTTCTTGAACCTTCCTGCTACTTGAACTTCTTGAACGTTCCTGCTACTTGACCTTCTTGAACTTCTTGAACCTTCCTGCTACTTGAACTTTTTGAACTTCTTGAACCTCCCTGCTACTTAAACTTCTTGAACCTTCCTGCTACATGAACTTCTTGAACTTCTTGAACCGTCCTGCTACTTGAACTTCTTGAACCTTCCTGCTACTTGAACTTCTTGAACCTTCCTGCTACTTGAACTTCTTGAACCTTCCTGCTACTTGAACTTCTTGAACCTTCCTGCTACTTGAACTTCTTGAACCTTCCTGCTACATGAACTTCTTGAACTTCTTGATCCTTCCTGCTACTTGAACTTCTTGAACATTCCTGCTACTTGAACTTCTTTAACTTCTTGAACCTTCCTGCTACTTGAACTTCTTGAACTTCGTGAACCTTCCTGCTACTTGAACTTCTTGAACCTTCCTGCTACTCGAACTACTTGAACTTCTTGAACCTTCCTGCTACCTGAACTTCGTGAACCTTCCTGCTACTTGAACTTCTTGAACTTCTTGAACCTTCCTGCTACTTGAACTTCTTGAACCTTCATGCTACTTGAAGTTCTTGAACTTCTTGAACCTTCCTGCTACTTGACCTTCTTGAACCTTCCTGCTACTTGAACTTCTTGAACTTCTTGAACCTTCCTGCTACTTGAACTACTTGAACTTCTTGAACCTTCCTGCTACTCGAACTACTTGAACTTCTTGAACCTTCCTGCTACCTGAACTTCGTGAACCTTCCTGCTACTTGAACTTCTTGAACTTCTTGAACCTTCCTGCTACTTGAACTTCTTGAACCTTCCTGCTACTTGAACTTCTTGAACTTCTTGAACCTTCCTGCTACTTGAACTTCTTGAACCTTCCTGCTACTTGAACTTCTTGAACTTCTTGATCCTTCCTGCTACTTGAACTTCTTGAACCTTCCTGCTACTTGAACTTCTTGAACTTCTTGAACCTTCCTGCTACTTGAACTTCTTGAACCTTCCTGCTACTCGAACTACTTGAACTTCTTGAACCTTCCTGCTACCTGAACTTCGTGAACCTTCCTGCTACTTGAACTTCTTGAACTTCTTGAACCTTCCTGCTACTTGAACTTCTTGACCCTTCCTGCTACTTGAACTTCTTGAACTTCTTGAACCTTCTCGCAACTTGAACTTCTTGAACTTCTTGAACCTTCCTGCTACTTGAACTTCCTGTACCTTCCTGCTACTTGAACTTCTTGAACCTTCTTGCTACTTGAACTTCTTGAACTTCTTGAACCTTCCTGCTACTTGAACTTCTTGAACTGCTTGAACCTTCCTGCTATTTAAATTTTTTGAACTTCTTGAACCTTTTTGCTACTTGAACTTCTTGAACCTTCCTGCTACTTGAACTTCTTGAACTTCTTGAACCTTCCTGCTGCTTGAACTTCTTGAACCTCTTGAACCTTCCTGCTACATGAACTTCTTGAACTTCTTGAACCTTCCTGCTACTTGAACTTCTTGAACTTCTTGAAACTTCCTGCTACTTGAACTTCTTGAACCTTCCTGCTACCTGAACTTCTTGAACCTTCCTGCTACTTGAACTTCTTGAACTTCTTGAACCTTCCTGCTACTTGAACTTCTTGAACCTTCCTGCTACTTGAACTTCTTGAACCTTCCTGCTACTTGAACTTCTTGAACTTCTTAAACCTTCCTGCTACTTGAACTTCTTGAACTTCTTGAACCTTTCTGCTACTTGAACTTCTTGAACCTTCCTGCTACTTGAACTTCTTGAACCTTCCTGCTACTTGAACTTCTTGAACTTCTTGAACCTTCCTGCTACTTGAACTTCTTGAAAATCTTGAACCTTCCTGCTACTTGAACATCTTGAACCTTCCTGCTACTCGAACTACTTGAACTTCTTGAACCTTCCTGCTACTTGAACTTCGTGAACCCTCCTGCTAATTGAACTTCTTGAACTTCTTGAACCTTCCGGCTACTTGACCTTCTTGAACTTCTTGAACATTCCTGCTACTTGAACTTCTTGAACCTTCCTGCTACTTGAACTTTATGAATCATGCACCTTCCTGCCACTTGAACTTCTTGAACCTTCCTGCTACTTGAATTTCTTGAACCTTCCTGCTACCTGAACTTCTTGAACCTTCCTGCTACTTGAACTTCTTGAACCTTCCTGCTACTTGAACTTCTTGAACTTCTTAAACCTTCCTGCAACTTGAACTTCTTGAACTTCTTGAACATTCCTGCTACTTGAACTTCTTGAACCTTCCTGCTACTTGAACTTTTTGAATCATGAACCGTCCTGCCACTTGATTTTCTTGAACCTTCCTGCTACTTGAACTTCTTGAACTTCTTGAACCTTCCTGCTACTTGAACTTCTTGAACCTTCCTGCTACTTGAACTTCTTGAACCTTCCTGCTACTTGAACTTCTTGAACCTGCCTGCTACTTGAACTTCTTGAACTTCTTGAACCTTCCTTATATTTGAACTTCTTGAACTTCTTGAACCTTCCTGCTACTTGAACTTCTTGAACCTTCCTGCAACTTGAACTTCTTGAACTTCTTGAACCTTCCTGCTACTTGAACTACTTGAACTTCTTGAACCTTCCTGCTACTTGAACTTCTTGAACTTCTTGAACCTTCCCGCTACTTGAACTTCTTGAACCTTCCTGCTACTTGAACTTCTTGAACCTTCCGGCTACTTGAACTTCTTGAACCTTCCTGCTACTTGAACTTCTTGAACCTTCCTGCTACCTGAATTTTTTGAACTTCTTGAACCTTCCTGCTACTTGAACTTCTTGAACTTCTTGAACCTTCCTGCTACTTGAACTTCTTGAACTTCTTGAACTTTCCTGCTACTTGAACTTTTTGAACTTCTTGAACCTTCCTGCAACTTGAACATCTTGAACTTCTTGAACCTTCCTGCTACTTGAACTTCTTGAACTTTTCTGCTACTTGAACTTTTTGAATCATGCACCTTCCTGCCACTTGAACTTCTTGAACCTTCCTGCTACTTGAATTTCTTGAACCTTCCTGCTACCTGAACTTCTTGAACCTTCCTGCTACTTGAACTTCTTGAACCTTCCTGCTACTCGAACTTCTTGAAACTTCCTGCTACTTGAACTTCTTGAACTTCTTAAACCTTCCTGCAACTTGAACTTCTGGAACTTCTTGAACATTCATGCTACTTGAACTTCTTGAACCTTCCTGCTACTTGAACTTTTTGAATCATGAACCGTCCTGCCACTTGATTTTCTTGAACCTTCCTGCTACTTGAACTTCTTGAACTTCTTGAACCTTCCTGCTACTTGAACTTCTTGAACCTTCCTGCTACTTGAACTTCTTGAACCTTCCTGCTACTTGAACTTCTTGAACCTTCCTGCTACTTGAACTTCTTGAACCTGCCTGCTACTTGAACTTCTTGAACTTCTTGAACCTTCCTGCTATTTGAACTTCTTGAACTTCTTGAACCTTCCTGCTACTTGAACTTCTTGAACCTTCCTGCTACTTGAACTTCTTGAACTTCTTGAACCTTCCTGCTACTTGAACTACTTGAACTTCTTGAACCTTCCTGCTACTTGAACTTCTTGAACTTCTTGAACCTTCCTGCTACTTGAACTTCTTGAACCTTCCTGCTACTATAACTTCTTGAACCTTCCTGGTACCTGAACTTCTTGAACTTCTTGAATCTTCCTGCTACTTGAACTTCTTGAACTTCTTGAACCTTCCTGCTACTAGAACTTTTTGAACTTTTTGAACCTTCCTGCTACTTGAACTTCTTGAACCTTCCTGCTACTTGAACTTCTTGAACCTTCCTGACACCTGAACTTTTTGAACTTCTTGAACTTTCCTGCTACTTGAACTTCTTGAACTTCTTGAACCTTCCTGCTACTTGAACTTCTTGAACTTCTTGAACTTTCTGGTTACTTGAACTTTTTGAACTTCTTGAACCTTCCTGCTACTTGAACTTCTTGAACCTTCCTGCTACTTGACCTTCTTGAACTTCTTGAACCTTCGTGCTACTTGAACTTATTGAAAATCTTGAACCTTCCTGCTACTTGAACTTCTTGAACCTTCCTGCTACTCGAACTACTTGAACTTCTTGAACCTTCCTGCTACTTGAACTTCGTGAACCTTCCTGCAAATTGAACTTCTTGAACTTCTTGAACCTTCCTGCTACTTGAACTTCTTGAACTTCTTGAACCTTCCTGCAACTTGAACATCTTGAACTTCTTGAACCTTCCTGCAACTTGAACTTCTTGAACTTTCCTGCTACTTGAACTTTTTGAATCATGAACCTTCCTGCCACCTGAACTTCTTGAACCTTCCTAATACTTGAACTTCTTGAAATTCTTGAACCTTCCTGCTACTTGAACTTCTTGAACCTGCCTGCTACTTGAACTTCTTGAACTTCTTGAACCTTCCTGATATTTGAACTTCTTGAACTTCTTGAACCTTCCTGCTACTTGAACTTCTTGGACCTTCCTGCTACTTGAACTTCTTGAACCTTCCTGCTACCTGAACTTCTTGAACTTCTTGAACCTTCCTGCTACTTGAACTTCTTGAACCTTCCTGCTACTTTAACTTCTTGAACTTCTTGAACCTTCCTGCTACTTGAACTTTTTGAACTTCTTGAACCTTCCTGCTACTTAAACTTCTTGAACCTTCCTGCTACATGAACTTCTTGAACTTCTTGAACCGTCCTGCTACTTGAACTTCTTGAACCTTCCTGCTACTTGAACTTCTTGAACTTCTTGAACCTTCCTGCTACTTGAACTTCTTGAACCTTCATGCTACTTGAAGTTCTTGAACTTCTTGAACCTTCCTGCTACTTGACCTTCTTGAACCTTCCTGCTACTTGAACTTCTTGAACTTCTTGAACCTTCCTGCTACTTGAACTACTTGAACTTCTTGAACCTTCCTGCTACTTGAACTTCTTGAACTTCTTGAACCTTCCTGCTACTTAAACTTTTGAACCTTCCTGCTACTTGAACTTCTTGAACCTTCCTGCTACCTGAACTTCTTGAACTTCTTGAACCTTCCTGCTACTTGAACTTCTTGAACCTTCCTGCTACTTGAACATCTTGAACTTCTTGAACCTTCCTGCTACTTGAACTTCTTGAACCTTCCTGCTACTTGAACTTCTTGAACTTCTTGATCCTTCCTGCTACTTGAACTTCTTGAACCTTCCTGCTACTTGAACTTCTTGAACTTCTTGAACCTTCCTGCTTCTTGAACTTCTTGAACCTTCCTGCTACTCGAACTACTTGAACTTCTTGAACCTTCCTGCTACCTGAACTTCGTGAACCTTCCTGCTACTTGAACTTCTTGAACTTCTTGAACCTTCCTGCTACTCGAACTTCTTGACCCTTCCTGCTACTTGAACTTCTTGAACTTCTTGAACCTTCTCGCAACGTGAACTTCTTGAACTTCTTGAACCTTCCTGCTACTTGAACTTCCTGAACCTTCCTGCTACTTGAACTTCTTGAACCTTCCTGCTACTTGAACTTCTTGAACTTCTTGAACCTTCCTGCTACTTGAACTTCTTGAACTGCTTGAACCTTCCTGCTATTTAAATTTTTTGATCTTCTTGAACCTTTTTGCTACTTGAACTTCTTGAACCTTCCTGCTACTTGAACTTCTTGAACTTCTTGAACCTTCCTGCTGCTTGAACTTCTTGAACCTTCCTGCTACTATAACTTCTTGAACCTTCCTGGTACCTGAACTTCTTGAACTTCTTTAACCTTCCTGCTACTAGAACTTTTTGAACTTTTTGATCCTTCCTGCTACTTGAACTTCTTGAACCTTCCTGCTACTAGAACTTTTTGAACTTTTTGAACCTTCCTGCTACTTGAACTTCTTGAACCTTCCTGCTACTTGAACTTCTTGAACCTTCCTGCTACCTGAACTTTTTGAACTTCTTGAACCTTCCTGCTACTTGAACTTCTTGAACTTCTTGAACCTTCCTGCTACTTGAACTTCTTGAACTTCTTGAACTTTCCTGCTACTTGAACTTTTTGAACTTCTTGAACCTTCCTGCTACTTGAACTTCTTGAACCTTCCTGCTACTTGAACTTCTTGAAATTTTTGAACCTTCCTGCTACTAGAACTTTTTGAACTTTTTGAACCTTCCTGCTACTTGAACTTCTTGAACCTTCCTGCTACTTGAACTTCTTGAACCTTCCTGCTACCTGAACTTTTTGAACTTCTTGAACCTTCCTGCTACTTGAACTTCTTGAACATCTTGAACCTTCCTGCTACTTGAACTTCTTGAACTTCTTGAACTTTCCTGCTACTTGAATTTTTTGAACTTCTTGAACCTTCCTGCTACTTGAACTTCTTGAACCTTCCTGCTACTTGAACTTCTTGAACTTCTTGAACCTTCCTGCTACTTGAACTTCTTGAAAATCTTGAACCTTCCTGCTACTTGAACTTCTTGAACCTTCCTGCTACTCGAACTACTTGAACTTCTTGAACCTTCCTGCTACTTGAACTTCGTGAACCCTCCTGCTAATTGAACTTCTTGAACTTCTTGAACCTTCCTGCTACTTGAACTTCTTGAACTTCTTGAACCTTCCTGCAACTTGAACATCTTGAACTTCTTGAACCTTCCTGCTACTTGAACTTCTTGAACTTTCCTGCTACTTGAACTTTTTGAATCATGCACCTTCCTGCCACTTGAACTTCTTGAACCTTCCTGCTACTTGAATTTCTTGAACCTTCCTGCTACCTGAACTTCTTGAACCTTCCTGCTACTTGAACTTCTTGAACCTTCCTGCTACTTGAACTTCTTGAAACTTCCTGCTACTTGAACTTCTTGAACTTCTTAAACCTTCCTGCAACTTGAACTTCTTGAACTTCTTGAACATTCATGCTACTTGAACTTCTTGAAACTTCCTGCTACCTGAACTTCTTGAACCTTCCTGCTACTTGAACTTCTTGAACTTCTTGAACCTTCCTGCTACTTGAACTTCTTGAACCTTCCTGCTACTTGAACTTCTTGAACCTTCCTGCTACTTGAACTTCTTGAACTTCTTAAACCTTCCTGCTACTTGAACTTCTTGAACTTCTTGAACCTTTCTGCTACTTGAACTTCTTGAACCTTCCTGCTACTTGAACTTCTTGAACCTTCCTGCTACTTGAACTTCTTGAACTTCTTGAACCTTCCTGCTACTTGAACTTCTTGAAAATCTTGAACCTTCCTGCTACTTGAACATCTTGAACCTTCCTGCTACTCGAACTACTTGAACTTCTTGAACCTTCCTGCTACTTGAACTTCGTGAACCCTCCTGCTAATTGAACTTCTTGAACTTCTTGAACCTTCCGGCTACTTGACCTTCTTGAACTTCTTGAACCTTCCTGCAACTTGAACATCTTGAACTTCTTGAACCTTCCTGCTACTTGAACTTCTTGAACTTTCCTGCTACTTGAACTTTATGAATCATGCACCTTCCTGCCACTTGAACTTCTTGAACCTTCCTGCTACTTGAATTTCTTGAACCTTCCTGCTACCTGAACTTCTTGAACCTTCCTGCTACTTGAACTTCTTGAACCTTCCTGCTACTTGAACTTCTTGAACTTCTTAAACCTTCCTGCAACTTGAACTTCTTGAACTTCTTGAACATTCCTGCTACTTGAACTTCTTGAACCTTCCTGCTACTTGAACTTTTTGAATCATGAACCGTCCTGCCACTTGATTTTCTTGAACCTTCCTGCTACTTGAACTTCTTGAACTTCTTGAACCTTCCTGCTACTTGAACTTCTTGAACCTTCCTGCTACTTGAACTTCTTGAACCTTCCTGCTACTTGAACTTCTTGAACCTGCCTGCTACTTGAACTTCTTGAACTTCTTGAACCTTCCTTATATTTGAACTTCTTGAACTTCTTGAACCTTCCTGCTACTTGAACTTCTTGAACCTTCCTGCAACTTGAACTTCTTGAACTTCTTGAACCTTCCTGCTACTTGAACTACTTGAACTTCTTGAACCTTCCTGCTACTTGAACTTCTTGAACTTCTTGAACCTTCCCGCTACTTGAACTTCTTGAACCTTCCTGCTACTTGAACTTCTTGAACCTTCCGGCTACTTGAACTTCTTGAACCTTCCTGCTACTTGAACTTCTTGAACCTTCCTGCTACCTGAATTTTTTGAACTTCTTGAACCTTCCTGCTACTTGAACTTCTTGAACTTCTTGAACCTTCCTGCTACTTGAACTTCTTGAACTTCTTGAACTTTCCTGCTACTTGAACTTTTTGAACTTCTTGAACCTTCCTGCAACTTGAACATCTTGAACTTCTTGAACCTTCCTGCTACTTGAACTTCTTGAACTTTTCTGCTACTTGAACTTTTTGAATCATGCACCTTCCTGCCACTTGAACTTCTTGAACCTTCCTGCTACTTGAATTTCTTGAACCTTCCTGCTACCTGAACTTCTTGAACCTTCCTGCTACTTGAACTTCTTGAACCTTCCTGCTACTCGAACTTCTTGAAACTTCCTGCTACTTGAACTTCTTGAACTTCTTAAACCTTCCTGCAACTTGAACTTCTGGAACTTCTTGAACATTCATGCTACTTGAACTTCTTGAACCTTCCTGCTACTTGAACTTTTTGAATCATGAACCGTCCTGCCACTTGATTTTCTTGAACCTTCCTGCTACTTGAACTTCTTGAACTTCTTGAACCTTCCTGCTACTTGAACTTCTTGAACCTTCCTGCTACTTGAACTTCTTGAACCTTCCTGCTACTTGAACTTCTTGAACCTTCCTGCTACTTGAACTTCTTGAACCTGCCTGCTACTTGAACTTCTTGAACTTCTTGAACCTTCCTGCTATTTGAACTTCTTGAACTTCTTGAACCTTCCTGCTACTTGAACTTCTTGAACCTTCCTGCTACTTGAACTTCTTGAACTTCTTGAACCTTCCTGCTACTTGAACTACTTGAACTTCTTGAACCTTCCTGCTACTTGAACTTCTTGAACTTCTTGAACCTTCCTGCTACTTGAACTTCTTGAACCTTCCTGCTACTATAACTTCTTGAACCTTCCTGGTACCTGAACTTCTTGAACTTCTTGAATCTTCCTGCTACTTGAACTTCTTGAACTTCTTGAACCTTCCTGCTACTAGAACTTTTTGAACTTTTTGAACCTTCCTGCTACTTGAACTTCTTGAACCTTCCTGCTACTTGAACTTCTTGAACCTTCCTGACACCTGAACTTTTTGAACTTCTTGAACTTTCCTGCTACTTGAACTTCTTGAACTTCTTGAACCTTCCTGCTACTTGAACTTCTTGAACTTCTTGAACTTTCTGGTTACTTGAACTTTTTGAACTTCTTGAACCTTCCTGCTACTTGAACTTCTTGAACCTTCCTGCTACTTGACCTTCTTGAACTTCTTGAACCTTCGTGCTACTTGAACTTATTGAAAATCTTGAACCTTCCTGCTACTTGAACTTCTTGAACCTTCCTGCTACTCGAACTACTTGAACTTCTTGAACCTTCCTGCTACTTGAACTTCGTGAACCTTCCTGCAAATTGAACTTCTTGAACTTCTTGAACCTTCCTGCTACTTGAACTTCTTGAACTTCTTGAACCTTCCTGCAACTTGAACATCTTGAACTTCTTGAACCTTCCTGCAACTTGAACTTCTTGAACTTTCCTGCTACTTGAACTTTTTGAATCATGAACCTTCCTGCCACCTGAACTTCTTGAACCTTCCTAATACTTGAACTTCTTGAAATTCTTGAACCTTCCTGCTACTTGAACTTCTTGAACCTGCCTGCTACTTGAACTTCTTGAACTTCTTGAACCTTCCTGATATTTGAACTTCTTGAACTTCTTGAACCTTCCTGCTACTTGAACTTCTTGGACCTTCCTGCTACTTGAACTTCTTGAACCTTCCTGCTACCTGAACTTCTTGAACTTCTTGAACCTTCCTGCTACTTGAACTTCTTGAACCTTCCTGCTACTTTAACTTCTTGAACTTCTTGAACCTTCCTGCTACTTGAACTTTTTGAACTTCTTGAACCTTCCTGCTACTTAAACTTCTTGAACCTTCCTGCTACATGAACTTCTTGAACTTCTTGAACCGTCCTGCTACTTGAACTTCTTGAACCTTCCTGCTACTTGAACTTCTTGAACTTCTTGAACCTTCCTGCTACTTGAACTTCTTGAACCTTCATGCTACTTGAAGTTCTTGAACTTCTTGAACCTTCCTGCTACTTGACCTTCTTGAACCTTCCTGCTACTTGAACTTCTTGAACTTCTTGAACCTTCCTGCTACTTGAACTACTTGAACTTCTTGAACCTTCCTGCTACTTGAACTTCTTGAACTTCTTGAACCTTCCTGCTACTTAAACTTTTGAACCTTCCTGCTACTTGAACTTCTTGAACCTTCCTGCTACCTGAACTTCTTGAACTTCTTGAACCTTCCTGCTACTTGAACTTCTTGAACCTTCCTGCTACTTGAACATCTTGAACTTCTTGAACCTTCCTGCTACTTGAACTTCTTGAACCTTCCTGCTACTTGAACTTCTTGAACTTCTTGATCCTTCCTGCTACTTGAACTTCTTGAACCTTCCTGCTACTTGAACTTCTTGAACTTCTTGAACCTTCCTGCTTCTTGAACTTCTTGAACCTTCCTGCTACTCGAACTACTTGAACTTCTTGAACCTTCCTGCTACCTGAACTTCGTGAACCTTCCTGCTACTTGAACTTCTTGAACTTCTTGAACCTTCCTGCTACTCGAACTTCTTGACCCTTCCTGCTACTTGAACTTCTTGAACTTCTTGAACCTTCTCGCAACGTGAACTTCTTGAACTTCTTGAACCTTCCTGCTACTTGAACTTCCTGAACCTTCCTGCTACTTGAACTTCTTGAACCTTCCTGCTACTTGAACTTCTTGAACTTCTTGAACCTTCCTGCTACTTGAACTTCTTGAACTGCTTGAACCTTCCTGCTATTTAAATTTTTTGATCTTCTTGAACCTTTTTGCTACTTGAACTTCTTGAACCTTCCTGCTACTTGAACTTCTTGAACTTCTTGAACCTTCCTGCTGCTTGAACTTCTTGAACCTTCCTGCTACTATAACTTCTTGAACCTTCCTGGTACCTGAACTTCTTGAACTTCTTTAACCTTCCTGCTACTAGAACTTTTTGAACTTTTTGATCCTTCCTGCTACTTGAACTTCTTGAACCTTCCTGCTACTAGAACTTTTTGAACTTTTTGAACCTTCCTGCTACTTGAACTTCTTGAACCTTCCTGCTACTTGAACTTCTTGAACCTTCCTGCTACCTGAACTTTTTGAACTTCTTGAACCTTCCTGCTACTTGAACTTCTTGAACTTCTTGAACCTTCCTGCTACTTGAACTTCTTGAACTTCTTGAACTTTCCTGCTACTTGAACTTTTTGAACTTCTTGAACCTTCCTGCTACTTGAACTTCTTGAACCTTCCTGCTACTTGAACTTCTTGAAATTTTTGAACCTTCCTGCTACTAGAACTTTTTGAACTTTTTGAACCTTCCTGCTACTTGAACTTCTTGAACCTTCCTGCTACTTGAACTTCTTGAACCTTCCTGCTACCTGAACTTTTTGAACTTCTTGAACCTTCCTGCTACTTGAACTTCTTGAACATCTTGAACCTTCCTGCTACTTGAACTTCTTGAACTTCTTGAACTTTCCTGCTACTTGAATTTTTTGAACTTCTTGAACCTTCCTGCTACTTGAACTTCTTGAACCTTCCTGCTACTTGAACTTCTTGAACTTCTTGAACCTTCCTGCTACTTGAACTTCTTGAAAATCTTGAACCTTCCTGCTACTTGAACTTCTTGAACCTTCCTGCTACTCGAACTACTTGAACTTCTTGAACCTTCCTGCTACTTGAACTTCGTGAACCCTCCTGCTAATTGAACTTCTTGAACTTCTTGAACCTTCCTGCTACTTGAACTTCTTGAACTTCTTGAACCTTCCTGCAACTTGAACATCTTGAACTTCTTGAACCTTCCTGCTACTTGAACTTCTTGAACTTTCCTGCTACTTGAACTTTTTGAATCATGCACCTTCCTGCCACTTGAACTTCTTGAACCTTCCTGCTACTTGAATTTCTTGAACCTTCCTGCTACCTGAACTTCTTGAACCTTCCTGCTACTTGAACTTCTTGAACCTTCCTGCTACTTGAACTTCTTGAAACTTCCTGCTACTTGAACTTCTTGAACTTCTTAAACCTTCCTGCAACTTGAACTTCTTGAACTTCTTGAACATTCATGCTACTTGAACTTCTTGAAACTTCCTGCTACTTGAACTTTTTGAATCATGAACCGTCCTGCCACTTGAACTTCTTGAACCTTCCTGCTACTTGAACTTCTTGAACTTTCCTGCTACTTGAACTTTTTGAATCATGCACCTTCCTGCCACTTGAACTTCTTGAACCTTCCTGCTACTTGAATTTCTTGAACCTTCCTGCTACCTCAACTTCTTGAACCTTCCTGCTACTTGAACTTCTTGAACCTTCCTGCTACTTGAACTTCTTGAACCTGCCTGCTACTTGAACTTCTTGAACTTCTTGAACCTTCCTGCTATTTGAACTTCTTGAACTTCTTGAACCTTCCTGCTACTTGAACTTCTTGAACCTTCCTGCTACTTGAACTTCTTGAACTTCTTGAACCTTCCTGCTATTTGAACTACTTGAACTTCTTGAACCTTCCTGCTTCTTGAACTTCTTGAACTTCTTGAACCTTCCTGCTACTTGAACTTCTTGAACCTTCCTGCTACTATAACTTCTTGAACCTTCCTGGTACCTGAACTTCTTGAACTTCTTGAATCTTCCTGCTACTTGAACTTCTTGAACTTCTTGAACCTTCCTGCTACTAGAACTTTTTGAACTTTTCGAACCTTCCTGCTACTTGAACTTCTTGAACCTTCCTGCTACTTGAACTTCTTGAACCTTCCTGACACCTGAACTTTTTGAACTTCTTGAACCTTCCTGCTACTTGAACTTCTTGAACTTCTTGAACCTTCCTGCTTCTTGAACTTCTTGAACTTCTTGAACTTTCTGGTTACTTGAACTTTTTGAACTTCTTGAACCTTCCTGCTACTTGAACTTCTTGAACCTTCCTGCTACTTGAACTTCTTGAACTCCTTGAACCTTCGTGCTACTTGAACTTCTTGAAAATCTTGAACCTTCCTGCTACTTGAACTTCTTGAACCTTCCTGCTACTCGAACTACTTGAACTTCTTGAACCTTCCTGCTACTTGAACTTCGTGAACCTTCCTGCTAATTGAACTTCTTGAACTTCTTGAACCTTCCTGCTACTTGAACTTCTTGAACTTCTTGAACCTTCCTGCAACTTTAACATCTTGAACTTCTTGAACCTTCCTGCTACTTGAACTTCTTGGACTTTCCTGCTACTTGAACTTTTTGAATCATGAACCTTCCTGCCACTTGAACTTCTTGAACCTTCCTAATACTTGAACTTCTTGAACTTCTTGAACCTTCCTGCTACTTGAACTTCTTGAACCTTCCTGCTACTTGAACTTCTCGAACCTTCCTGCTACTTGAACTTCTTGAACCTGCCTGCTACTTGAACTTCTTGAACTTCTTGAACCTTCCTGATATTTGAACTTCTTGAACTTCTTGAACCTTCCTGCTACTTGAACTTCTTGGACCTTCCTGCTACTTGAACTTCTTGAACCTTCCTGCTACCTGAACTTCTTGAACTTCTTGAACCTTCCTGCTACTTGAACTTCTTGAACCTTCCTGCTACTTGAACTTCTTGAACTTCTTGAACCTTCCTGCTACTTGAACTTTTTGAACTTCTTGAACCTTCCTGCTACTTAAACTTCTTGAACCTTCCTGCTACCTGAACTTCTTGAACTTCTTGAACCGTCCTGCTACTTGAACTTCTTGAACCTTCCTGCTACTTGAACTTCTTGAACCTTCCTGCTACTTGAACTTCTTGAACCTTCCTGCTACCTGAACTTCTTGAACCTTCCTGCTACTTGAACTTCTTGAACCTTCCTGCTACTTGAACTTCTTGAACTTCTTGATCCTTCCTGCTACTTGAACTTCTTGAACATTCCTGCTACTTGAACTTCTTGAACTTCTTGAACCTTCCTGCTTCTTGAACTTCTTGAACTTCGTGAACCTTCCTGCTACTTGAACTTCTTGAACCTTCCTGCTACTCGAACTACTTGAACTTCTTGAACCTTCCTGCTACCTGAACTTCGTGAACCTTCCTGCTACTTGAACTTCTTGAACTTCTTGAACCTTCCTGCCACTTGAACTTCTTGAACCTTCATGCTACTTGAAGTTCTTGAACTTCTTGAACCTTCCTGCTACTTGACCTTCTTGAACCTTCCTGCTACTTGAACTTCTTGAACTTCTTGAACCTTCCTGCTACTTGAACTACTTGAACTTCTTGAACCTTCCTGCTACTTGAACTTCTTGAACTTCTTGAACCTTCCTGCTACTTAAACTTTTGAACCTTCCTGCTACTTGAACTTCTTGAACCTTCCTGCTACCTGAACTTCTTGAACTTCTTGAACCTTCCTGCTACTTGAACTTCTTGAACCTTCCTGCTACTTGAACTTCTTGAACTTCATGAACCTTCCTGCTACTTGAACTTCTTGAACCTTCCTGCTACTTGAACTTCTTGAACTTCTTGATCCTTCCTGCTACTTGAACTTCTTGAACCTTCCTGCTACTTGAACTTCTTGAACTTCTTGAACCTTCCTGCTTCTTGAACTTCTTGAACCTTCCTGCTACTCGAACTACTTAAACTTCTTGAACCTTCCTGCTGCCTGAACTTCGTGAACCTTCCTGCTACTTGAACTTCTTGAACTTCTTGAACCTTCCTGCTACTTGAACTTCTTGACCCTTCCTGCTACTTGAACTTCTTGAACTTCTTGAACCTTCTCGCAACTTGAACTTCTTGAACTTCTTGAACCTTCCTGCTACTTGAACTTCCTGAACCTTCCTGCTACTTGAACTTCTTGAACCTTCCTGCTACTTGAACTTCTTGAACTTCTTGAACCTTAATGCTACTTGAACTTCTTGAACTGCTTGAACCTTCCTGCTATTTAAATTTTTTGAACTTCTTGAACCTTTTTGCTACTTGAACTTCTTGAACCTTCCTGCTACTTGAACTTCTTGAACTTCTTGAACCTTCCTGCTGCTTGAACTTCTTGAACCTCTTGAACCTTCCTGCTACATGAACTTCTTGAACTTCTTGAACCTTCCTGCAACTTGAACTTCTTGAACTTCTTGAAACTTCCTGCTACTTGAACTTCTTGAACCTTCCTGCTACCTGAACTTCTTGAACCTTCCTGCTACTTGAACTTCTTGAACTTCTTGAACCTTCCTGCTTCTTGAACTTCTTGAACTTCTTGAACCTTCCTGCTACTTGAACTTCTTGAACCTTCCTGCTACTTGAACTTCTTGAACTTCTTAAACCTTCCTGCTACTTGAACTTCTTGAACTTCTTGAACCTTTCTGCTACTTAAACTTCTTGAACCTTCCTGCTACTTGAACTTCTTGAACCTTCCTGCTACTTGAACTTCTTGAACTTCTTGAACCTTCCTGCTACTTGAACTTCTTGAAAATCTTGAACCTTCCTGCTACTTGAACATCTTGAACCTTCCTGCTACTCGAACTACTTGAACTTATTGAACCTTCCTGCTACTTGAACTTCGTGAACCCTCCTGCTAATTGAACTTCTTGAACTTCTTGAACCTTCCGGCTACTTGAACTTCTTGAACTTCTTGAACCTTCCTGCAACTTGAACATCTTGAACTTCTTGAACCTTCCTGCTACTTGAACTTCTTGAACTTTCCTGCTACTTGAACTTTTTGAATCATGCACCTTCCTGCCACTTGAACTTCTTGAACCTTCCTGCTACTTGAATTTCTTGAACCTTCCTGCTACCTGAACTTCTTGAACCTTCCTGCTACTTGAACTTCTTGAACCTTCCTGCTACTTGAACTTCTTGAAACTTCCTGCTACTTGAACTTCTTCAACTTCTTAAACCTTCCTGCAACTTGAACTTCTTGAACTTCTTGAACATTCCTGCTACTTGAACTTCTTGAACCTTCCTGCTACTTGAACTTTTTGAATCATGAACCGTCCTGCCACTTGATTTTCTTGAACCTTCCTGCTACTTGAACTTCTTGAACTTCTTGAACCTTCCTGCTACTTGAACTTCTTGAACCTTCCTGCTACTTGAACTTCTTGAACCTTCCTGCTACTTGAACTTCTTGAACCTGCCTGCTACTTGAACTTCTTGAACTTCTTGAACCTTCCTGCTATTTGAACTTCTTGAACTTCTTGAACCTTCCTGCTACTTGAACTTCTTGAACCTTCCTGCAACTTGAACTTCTCGAACTTCTTGAACCTTCCTGCTACTTGAACTACTTGAACTTCTTGAACCTTCCTGCTACTTGAACTTCTTGAACCTTCCTGCTACTTGAACTTCTTGAACCTTCCTGCTACTATATCTTCTTGAACCTTCCTGGTACCTGAACTTCTTGAACTTCTTGAACCTTCCTGCTACTTGAACTTCTTGAACTTCTTGAACATTCATGCTACTTGAACTTCTTGAACCTTCCTGCTACTTGAACTTTTTGAATCATGAACCGTCCTGCCACTTGATTTTCTTGAACCTTCCTGCTACTTGAACTTCTTGAACTTCTTGAACCTTCCTGCTACTTGAACTTCTTGAACCTTCCTGCTACTTGAACATCTTGAACCTTCCTGCTACTTGAACTTCTTGAACCTGCCTGCTACTTGAACTTCTTGAACTTCTTGAACCTTCCTGCAATTTGAACTTCTTGAACTTCTTGAACCTTCCTGCTACTTGAACTTCTTGAACCTTCCTGCTACTTGAACTTCTTGAACTTCTTGAACCTTCCTGCTACTTGAACTACTTGAACTTCTTGAACCTTCCTGCTACTTGAACTTCTTGAACATCTTGAACCTTCCTGCTACTTGAACTTCTTGAACCTTCCTGCTACTATAACTTCTTGAACCTTCCTGGTACCTGAACTTCTTGAACTTCTTGAATCTTCCTGCTACTTGAACTTCTTGAACTTCTTGAACCTTCCTGCTACTAGAACTTTTTGAACTTTTTGAACCTTCCTGCTACTTGAACTTCTTGAACCTTCCTGCTACTTGAACTTCTTGAACCTTCCTGACACCTGAACTTTTTGAACTTCTTGAACCTTCCTGCTACTTGAACTTCTTGAACTTCTTGAACCTTCCTGCTACTTGAACTTCTTGAACTTCTTGAACTTTCTGGTTACTTGAACTTTTTGAACTTCTTGAACCTTCCTGCTACTTGAACTTCTTGAACCTTCCTGCTACTTGACCTTCTTGAACTTCTTGAACCTTCGTGCTACTTGAACTTCTTGAAAATCTTGAACCTTCCTGCTACTTGAACTTCTTGAACCTTCCTGCTACTCGAACTACTTGAACTTCTTGAACCTTCCTGCTACTTGAACTTCGTGAACCTTCCTGCAAATTGAACTTCTTGAACTTCTTGAACCTTCCTGCTACTTGAACTTCTTGAACTTCTTGAACCTTCCTGCAACTTGAACATCTTGAACTTCTTGAACCTTCCTGCTACTTGAATTTCTTGAACTTTCCTGCTACCTGAACTTTTTGAATCATGAACCTTCCTGCCACTTGAACTTCTTGAACCTTCCTAATGCTTGAACTTCTTGAACTTCTTGAACCTTCCTGCTACTTGAACTTCTTGAACCTTCCTGCTACTTGAACTTCTCGAACCTTCCTGCTACTTGAACTTCTTGAACCTGCCTGCTACTTGAACTTCTCGAACTTCTTGAACCTTCCTGATATTTGAACTTCTTGAACTTCTTGAACCTTCCTGCTACTTGAACTTCTTGAACCATCCTTCTACTTGAACTTCTTGAACTTCTTGAACCTTCCTGCTACTTGAACTTTTTGAACTTCTTGAACCTTCCTGCTACTTAAACTTCTTGAACCTTCCAGCTACCTGAACTTCTTGAACTTCTTGAACCTTCCTGCTACTTGAACTTCTTGAACCTTCCTTCTACTTGAACTTCTTGAACTTCTTGAACCTTCCTGCTACTTGAACTTTTTGAACTTCTTGAACCTTCCTGCTACTTAAACTTCTTGAACCTTCCTGCTACATGAACTTCTTGAACTTCTTAAACCGTCCTGCTACTTGAACTTCTTGAACCTTCCTGCTACTTGAACTTCTTGAACCTTCCTGCTACTTGAACTTCTTGAACCTTCCTGCTACTTGAACTTCTTGAACCTTCCTGCTACTTGAACTTCTCGAACCTTCCTGCTACTTGAACTTCTTGAACTTCTTGATCCTTCCTGCTACTTGAACTTCTTGAACATTCCTGCTACTTGAACTTCTTGAACTTCTTGATACTTCCTGCTACTTGAACTTCTTGAACTTCGTGAACCTTCCTGCTACTTGAACTTCTTGAACCTTCCTGCTACTCGAACTACTTGAACTTCTTGAACCTTCCTGCTACCTGAACTTCGTGAACCTTCCTGCTACTTGAACTTCTTGAACTTCTTGAACCTTCCTGCTACTTGAACTTCTTGAACCTTCATGCTACTTGAAGTTCTTGAACTTCTTGAACCTTCCTGCTACTTGACCTTCTTGAACCTTCCTGCTACTTGAACTTCTTGAACTTCTTGAACCTTCCTGCTACTTGAACTACTTGAACTTCTTGAACCTTCCTGCTACTTGAACTTCTTGAACTTCTTGAACCTTCCTGCTACTTAAACTTTTGAACCTTCCTGCTACTTGAACTTCTTGAACCTTCCCGCTACCTGAACTTCTTGAACTTCTTGAACCTTCCTGCTACTTGATCTTCTTGAACCTTCCTGCTACTTGAACTTCTTGAACTTCTTGAACCTTCCTGCTACTTGAACTTCTTGAACCTTCCTGCTACTTGAACTTTTTGAATCATGAACCGTCCTGCCACTTGATTTTCTTGAACCTTCCTGCTACTTGAACTTCTTGAACTTCTTGAACCTTCCTGCTACTTGAACTTCTTGAACCTTCCTGCTACTTGAACTTCTTGAACCTTCCTGCTACTTGAACTTCTTGAACTTCTTGAACCTTCCTGCTACTTGAACTACTTGAACTTCTTGAACCTTCCTGCTACTTGAACTTCTTGAACTTCTTGAACCTTCCTGCTACTTGAACTTCTTGAACCTTCCTGCTACTATAACTTCTTGAACCTTCCTGGTACCTGAACTTCTTGAACTTCTTGAATCTTCCTGCTACTTGAACTTCTTGAACTTCTTGAACCTTCCTGCTACTAGAACTTTTTAAACTTTTTGAACCTTCCTGCTACTTGAACTTCTTGAACCTTCCTGCTACTTGAACTTCTTGAACCTTCCTGACACCTGAACTTTTTGAACTTCTTGAACCTTCCTGACACCTGAACTTTTTGAACTTCTTGAACCTTCCTGCTACTTGAACTTCTTGAACTTCTTGAACCTTCCTGCTACTTGAACTTCTTGAACTTCTTGAACTTTCTGGTTACTTGAACTTTTTGAACTTCTTGAACCTTCCTGCTACTTGAACTTCTTGAACCTTCCTGCTACTTGACCTTCTTGAACTTCTTGAACCTTCGTGCTACTTGAACTTCTTGAAAATCTTGAACCTTCCTGCTACTTGAACTTCTTGAACCTTCCTGCTACTCGAACTACTTGAACTTCTTGAACCTTCCTGCTACTTGAACTTCGTGAACCTTCCTGCAAATTGAACTTCTTGAACTTCTTGAACCTTCCTGCTACTTGAACTTCTTGAACTTCTTGAACCTTCCTGCAACTTGAACATCTTGAACTTCTTGAACCTTCCTGCTACTTGAACTTCTTGAACTTTCCTGCTACTTGAACTTTTTGAATCATGAACCTTCCTGTCACTTGAACTTCTTGAACCTTCCTAATACTTGAACTTCTTGAACTTCTTGAACCTTCCTGCTACTTGAACTTCTTGAACCTTCCTGCTACTTGAACTTCTCGAACCTTCCTGCTACTTGAACTTCTTGAACCTGCCTGCTACTTGAACTTCTTGAACTTCTTGAACCTTCCTGATATTTGAACTTCTTGAACTTCATGAACCTTCCTGCTACTTGAACTTCTTGGACCTTCCTGCTACTTGAACTTCTTGAACCTTCCTGCTACTAGAACTTTTTGAACTTTTTGAACCTTCCTGCTACTTGAACTTCTTGAACCGTCCTGCTACTTGAACTTCTTGAACCTTCCTGCTACTTGAACTTCTTGAACCTTCCTTCTACTTGAACTTCTTGAACTTCTTGAACCTTCCTGCTACTTGAACTTTTTGAACTTCTTGAACCTTCCTGCTACTTAAACTTCTTGAACCTTCCTGCTACATGAACTTCTTGAACTTCTTAAACCGTCCTGCTACTTGAACTTCTTGAACCTTCCTGCTACTTGAACTTCTTGAACCTTCCTGCTACTTGAACTTCTTGAACCTTCCTGCTACTTGAACTTCTTGAACCTTCCTGCTACTTGAACTTCTCGAACCTTCCTGCTACTTGAACTTCTTGAACTTCTTGATCCTTCCTGCTACTTGAACTTCTTGAACATTCCTGCTACTTGAACTTCTTGAACTTCTTGATACTTCCTGCTACTTGAACTTCTTGAACTTCGTGAACCTTCCTGCTACTTGAACTTCTTGAACCTTCCTGCTACTCGAACTACTTGAACTTCTTGAACCTTCCTGCTACCTGAACTTCGTGAACCTTCCTGCTACTTGAACTTCTTGAACTTCTTGAACCTTCCTGCTACTTGAACTTCTTGAACCTTCATGCTACTTGAAGTTCTTGAACTTCTTGAACCTTCCTGCTACTTGACCTTCTTGAACCTTCCTGCTACTTGAACTTCTTGAACTTCTTGAACCTTCCTGCTACTTGAACTACTTGAACTTCTTGAACCTTCCTGCTACTTGAACTTCTTGAACTTCTTGAACCTTCCTGCTACTTAAACTTTTGAACCTTCCTGCTACTTGAACTTCTTGAACCTTCCCGCTACCTGAACTTCTTGAACTTCTTGAACCTTCCTGCTACTTGATCTTCTTGAACCTTCCTGCTACTTGAACTTCTTGAACTTCTTGAACCTTCCTGCTACTTGAACTTCTTGAACCTTCCTGCTACTTGAACTTTTTGAATCATGAACCGTCCTGCCACTTGATTTTCTTGAACCTTCCTGCTACTTGAACTTCTTGAACTTCTTGAACCTTCCTGCTACTTGAACTTCTTGAACCTTCCTGCTACTTGAACTTCTTGAACCTTCCTGCTACTTGAACTTCTTGAACTTCTTGAACCTTCCTGCTACTTGAACTACTTGAACTTCTTGAACCTTCCTGCTACTTGAACTTCTTGAACTTCTTGAACCTTCCTGCTACTTGAACTTCTTGAACCTTCCTGCTACTATAACTTCTTGAACCTTCCTGGTACCTGAACTTCTTGAACTTCTTGAATCTTCCTGCTACTTGAACTTCTTGAACTTCTTGAACCTTCCTGCTACTAGAACTTTTTAAACTTTTTGAACCTTCCTGCTACTTGAACTTCTTGAACCTTCCTGCTACTTGAACTTCTTGAACCTTCCTGACACCTGAACTTTTTGAACTTCTTGAACCTTCCTGACACCTGAACTTTTTGAACTTCTTGAACCTTCCTGCTACTTGAACTTCTTGAACTTCTTGAACCTTCCTGCTACTTGAACTTCTTGAACTTCTTGAACTTTCTGGTTACTTGAACTTTTTGAACTTCTTGAACCTTCCTGCTACTTGAACTTCTTGAACCTTCCTGCTACTTGACCTTCTTGAACTTCTTGAACCTTCGTGCTACTTGAACTTCTTGAAAATCTTGAACCTTCCTGCTACTTGAACTTCTTGAACCTTCCTGCTACTCGAACTACTTGAACTTCTTGAACCTTCCTGCTACTTGAACTTCGTGAACCTTCCTGCAAATTGAACTTCTTGAACTTCTTGAACCTTCCTGCTACTTGAACTTCTTGAACTTCTTGAACCTTCCTGCAACTTGAACATCTTGAACTTCTTGAACCTTCCTGCTACTTGAACTTCTTGAACTTTCCTGCTACTTGAACTTTTTGAATCATGAACCTTCCTGTCACTTGAACTTCTTGAACCTTCCTAATACTTGAACTTCTTGAACTTCTTGAACCTTCCTGCTACTTGAACTTCTTGAACCTTCCTGCTACTTGAACTTCTCGAACCTTCCTGCTACTTGAACTTCTTGAACCTGCCTGCTACTTGAACTTCTTGAACTTCTTGAACCTTCCTGATATTTGAACTTCTTGAACTTCATGAACCTTCCTGCTACTTGAACTTCTTGGACCTTCCTGCTACTTGAACTTCTTGAACCTTCCTGCTACTAGAACTTTTTGAACTTTTTGAACCTTCCTGCTACTTGAACTTCTTGAACCGTCCTGCTACTTGAACTTCTTGAACCTTCCTGACACCTGAACTTTTTGAACTTCTTGAACCTTCCTGCTACTTGAACTTCTTGAACTTCTTGAACCTTCCTGCTACTTGAACTTCTTGAACTTCTTGAACTTTCTGGTTACTTGAACTTTTTGAACTTCTTGAACCTTCCTGCTACTTGAACTTCTTGAACCTTCCTGCTACTTGACCTTCTTGAACTTCTTGAACCTTCGTGCTACTTGAACTTCTTGAAAATCTTGAACCTTCCTGCTACTTGAACTTCTTGAACCTTCCTGCTACTCGAACTACTTGAACTTCTTGAACCTTCCTGCTACTTGAACTTCGTGAACCTTCCTGCAAATTGAACTTCTTGAACTTCTTGAACCTTCCTGCTACTTGAACTTCTTGAACTTCTTGAACCTTCCTGCAACTTGAACATCTTGAACTTCTTGAACCTTCCTGCTACTTGAACTTCTTGAACTTTCCTGCTACTTGAACTTTTTGAATCATGAACCTTCCTGTCACTTGAACTTCTTGAACCTTCCTAATACTTGAACTTCTTGAACTTCTTGAACCTTCCTGCTACTTGAACTTCTTGAACCTTCCTGCTACTTGAACTTCTCGAACCTTCCTGCTACTTGAACTTCTTGAACCTGCCTGCTACTTGAACTTCTTGAACTTCTTGAATCTTCCTGATATTTGAACTTCTTGAACTTCATGAACCTTCCTGCTACTTGAACTTCTTGGACCTTCCTGCTACTTGAACTTCTTGAACCTTCCTGCTACCTGAACTTCTTGAACTTCTTGAACCTTCCTGCTACTTGAACTTCTTGAACCTTCCTGCTACTTGAACTTCTTGAACCTTCCTGCTACTTGAACTTCTTGAACCTGCCTGCTACTTGAACTTCTTGAACTTCTTGAACCTTCCTGCTATTTGAACTTCTTGAACTTCTTGAACCTTCCTGCTACTTGAACTTCTTGAACCTTCCTGCAACTTGAACTTCTTGAACTTCTTGAACCTTCCTGCTACTTGAACTACTTGAACTTCTTGAACCTTCCTGCTACTTGAACTTCTTGAACTTCTTGAACCTTCCTGCTACTTGAACTTCTTGAACCTTCCTGCTACTATAACTTCTTGAACCTTCCTGGTACCTGAACTTCTTGAACTTCTTGAACCTTCCTGCTACTTGAACTTCTTGAACTTCTTTAACCTTCCTGCTACTAGAACTTTTTGAACTTTTTGATCCTTCCTGCTACTTGAACTTCTTGAACCTTCCTGCTACTAGAACTTTTTGAACTTTTTGAACCTTCCTGCTACTTGAACTTCTTGAACCTTCCTGCTACTTGAACTTCTTGAACCTTCCTGCTACCTGAACTTTTTGAACTTCTTGAACCTTCCTGCTACTTGAACTTCTTGAACTTCTTGAACCTTCCTGCTACTTGAACTTCTTGAACTTCTTGAACTTTCCTGCTACTTGAACTTTTTGAACTTCTTGAACCTTCCTGCTACTTGAACTTCTTGAACCTTCCTGCTACTTGAACTTCTTGAACTTCTTGAACCTTCCTGCTACTAGAACTTTTTGAACTTTTTGAACCTTCCTGCTACTTGAACTTCTTGAACCTTCCTGCTACCTGAGCTTTTTGAACTTCTTGAACCTTCCTGCTACTTGAACTTCTTGAACTTCTTGAACCTTCCTGCTACTTGAACTTCTTGAACTTCTTGAACTTTCCTGCTACTTGAACTTTTTGAACTTCTTGAACCTTCCTGCTACTTGAACTTCTTGAACTTCTTGAACCTTCCTGCTACTTGAACTTCTTGAAAATCTTGAACCTTCCTGCTACTTGAACTTCTTGAACCTTCCTGCTACTTGAACTTCGTGAACCCTCCTGCTAATTGAACTTCTTGAACTTCTTGAACCTTCCTGCTACTTGAACTTCTTGAACTTCTTGAACCTTCCTGCAACTTGAACATCTTGAACTTCCTGAACCTTCCTGCTACTTGAACTTCTTGAACTTTCCTGCTACTTGAACTTTTTGAATCATGCACCTTCCTGCCACTTGAACTTCTTGAACCTTCCTGCTACTTGAATTTCTTGAACCTTCCTGCTACCTGAACTTCTTGAACCTTCCTGCTACTTGAACTTCTTGAACCTTCCTGCTACTTGAACTTCTTGAAACTTTCTGCTACTTGAACTTCTTGAACTTCTTAAACCTTCCTGCAACTTGAACTTCTTGAACTTCTTGAACATTCATGCTACTTGAACTTCTTGAACCTTCCTGCTACTTGAACTTTTTGAATCATGAACCGTCCTGCCACTTGATTTTCTTGAACCTTCCTGCTACTTGAACTTCTTGAACTTCTTGAACCTTCCTGCTACTTGAACTTCTTGAACCTTCCTGCTACTTGAACATCTTGAACCTTCCTGCTACTTGAACTTCTTGAACCTGCCTGCTACTTGAACTTCTTGAACTTCTTGAACCTTCCTGCAATTTGAACTTCTTGAACTTCTTGAACCTTCCTGCTACTTGAACTTCTTGAACCTTCCTGCTACTTGAACTTCTTGAACTTCTTGAACCTTCCTGCTACTTGAACTACTTGAACTTCTTGAACCTTCCTGCTACTTGAACTTCTTGAACTTCTTGAACCTTCCTGCTACTTGAACTTCTTGAAACTTCCTGCTACTATAACTTCTTGAACCTTCCTGGTACTTGAACTTCTTGAACTTCTTGAATCTTCCTGCTACTTGAACTTCTTGAACTTCTTGAACCTTCCTGCTACTAGAACTTTTTGAACTTTTTGAACCTTCCTGCTACTTGAACTTCTTGAACCTTCCTGCTACTTGAACTTCTTGAACCTTCCTGACACCTGAACTTTTTGAACTTCTTGAACCTTCCTGCTACTTGAACTTCTTGAACTTCTTGAATTTTCCTGCTACTTGAACTTCTTGAACTTCTTGAACTTTCTGGTTACTTGAACTTTTTGAACTTCTTGAACCTTCCTGCTACTTGAACTTCTTGAACCTTCCTGCTACTTGACCTTCTTGAACTTCTTGAACCTTCGTGCTACTTGAACTTCTTGAAAATCTTGAACCTTCCTGCTACTTGAACTTCTTGAACCTTCCTGCTACTCGAACTACTTGAACTTCTTGAACCTTCCTGCTACTTGAACTTCGTGAACCTTCCTGCAAATTGAACTTCTTGAACTTCTTGAACCTTCCTGCTACTTGAACTTCTTGAACTTCTTGAACCTTCCTGCAACTTGAACATCTTGAACTTCTTGAACCTTCCTGCTACTTGAACTTCTTGAACTTTCCTGCTACTTGAACTTTTTGAATCATGAACCTTCCTGTCACTTGAACTTCTTGAACCTTCCTAATACTTGAACTTCTTGAACTTCTTGAACCTTCCTGCTACTTGAACTTCTTGAACCTTCCTGCTACTTGAACTTCTCGAACCTTCCTGCTACTTGAACTTCTTGAACCTGCCTGCTACTTGAACTTCTTGAACTTCTTGAACCTTCCTGATATTTGAACTTCTTGAACTTCATGAACCTTCCTGCTACTTGAACTTCTTGGACCTTCCTGCTACTTGAACTTCTTGAACCTTCCTGCTACTAGAACTTTTTGAACTTTTTGAACCTTCCTGCTACTTGAACTTCTTGAACCGTCCTGCTACTTGAACTTCTTGAACCTTCCTGCTACTTGAACTTCTTGAACCTTCCTTCTACTTGAACTTCTTGAACTTCTTGAACCTTCCTGCTACTTGAACTTTTTGAACTTCTTGAACCTTCCTGCTACTTAAACTTCTTGAACCTTCCTGCTACATGAACTTCTTGAACTTCTTAAACCGTCCTGCTACTTGAACTTCTTGAACCTTCCTGCTACTTGAACTTCTTGAACCTTCCTGCTACTTGAACTTCTTGAACCTTCCTGCTACTTGAACTTCTTGAACCTTCCTGCTACTTGAACTTCTCGAACCTTCCTGCTACTTGAACTTCTTGAACTTCTTGATCCTTCCTGCTACTTGAACTTCTTGAACATTCCTGCTACTTGAACTTCTTGAACTTCTTGATACTTCCTGCTACTTGAACTTCTTGAACTTCGTGAACCTTCCTGCTACTTGAACTTCTTGAACCTTCCTGCTACTCGAACTACTTGAACTTCTTGAACCTTCCTGCTACCTGAACTTCGTGAACCTTCCTGCTACTTGAACTTCTTGAACTTCTTGAACCTTCCTGCTACTTGAACTTCTTGAACCTTCATGCTACTTGAAGTTCTTGAACTTCTTGAACCTTCCTGCTACTTGACCTTCTTGAACCTTCCTGCTACTTGAACTTCTTGAACTTCTTGAACCTTCCTGCTACTTGAACTACTTGAACTTCTTGAACCTTCCTGCTACTTGAACTTCTTGAACTTCTTGAACCTTCCTGCTACTTAAACTTTTGAACCTTCCTGCTACTTGAACTTCTTGAACCTTCCCGCTACCTGAACTTCTTGAACTTCTTGAACCTTCCTGCTACTTGATCTTCTTGAACCTTCCTGCTACTTGAACTTCTTGAACTTCTTGAACCTTCCTGCTACTTGAACTTCTTGAACCTTCCTGCTACTTGAACTTTTTGAATCATGAACCGTCCTGCCACTTGATTTTCTTGAACCTTCCTGCTACTTGAACTTCTTGAACTTCTTGAACCTTCCTGCTACTTGAACTTCTTGAACCTTCCTGCTACTTGAACTTCTTGAACCTTCCTGCTACTTGAACTTCTTGAACTTCTTGAACCTTCCTGCTACTTGAACTACTTGAACTTCTTGAACCTTCCTGCTACTTGAACTTCTTGAACTTCTTGAACCTTCCTGCTACTTGAACTTCTTGAACCTTCCTGCTACTATAACTTCTTGAACCTTCCTGGTACCTGAACTTCTTGAACTTCTTGAATCTTCCTGCTACTTGAACTTCTTGAACTTCTTGAACCTTCCTGCTACTAGAACTTTTTAAACTTTTTGAACCTTCCTGCTACTTGAACTTCTTGAACCTTCCTGCTACTTGAACTTCTTGAACCTTCCTGACACCTGAACTTTTTGAACTTCTTGAACCTTCCTGACACCTGAACTTTTTGAACTTCTTGAACCTTCCTGCTACTTGAACTTCTTGAACTTCTTGAACCTTCCTGCTACTTGAACTTCTTGAACTTCTTGAACTTTCTGGTTACTTGAACTTTTTGAACTTCTTGAACCTTCCTGCTACTTGAACTTCTTGAACCTTCCTGCTACTTGACCTTCTTGAACTTCTTGAACCTTCGTGCTACTTGAACTTCTTGAAAATCTTGAACCTTCCTGCTACTTGAACTTCTTGAACCTTCCTGCTACTCGAACTACTTGAACTTCTTGAACCTTCCTGCTACTTGAACTTCGTGAACCTTCCTGCAAATTGAACTTCTTGAACTTCTTGAACCTTCCTGCTACTTGAACTTCTTGAACTTCTTGAACCTTCCTGCAACTTGAACATCTTGAACTTCTTGAACCTTCCTGCTACTTGAACTTCTTGAACTTTCCTGCTACTTGAACTTTTTGAATCATGAACCTTCCAGTCACTTGAACTTCTTGAACCTTCCTAATACTTGAACTTCTTGAACTTCTTGAACCTTCCTGCTACTTGAACTTCTTGAACCTTCCTGCTACTTGAACTTCTCGAACCTTCCTGCTACTTGAACTTCTTGAACCTGCCTGCTACTTGAACTTCTTGAACTTCTTGAACCTTCCTGATATTTGAACTTCTTGAACTTCATGAACCTTCCTGCTACTTGAACTTCTTGGACCTTCCTGCTACTTGAACTTCTTGAACCTTCCTGCTACTAGAACTTTTTGAACTTTTTGAACCTTCCTGCTACTTGAACTTCTTGAACCGTCCTGCTACTTGAACTTCTTGAACCTTCCTGACACCTGAACTTTTTGAACTTCTTGAACCTTCCTGCTACTTGAACTTCTTGAACTTCTTGAACCTTCCTGCTACTTGAACTTCTTGAACTTCTTGAACTTTCTGGTTACTTGAACTTTTTGAACTTCTTGAACCTTCCTGCTACTTGAACTTCTTGAACCTTCCTGCTACTTGACCTTCTTGAACTTCTTGAACCTTCGTGCTACTTGAACTTCTTGAAAATCTTGAACCTTCCTGCTACTTGAACTTCTTGAACCTTCCTGCTACTCGAACTACTTGAACTTCTTGAACCTTCCTGCTACTTGAACTTCGTGAACCTTCCTGCAAATTGAACTTCTTGAACTTCTTGAACCTTCCTGCTACTTGAACTTCTTGAACTTCTTGAACCTTCCTGCAACTTGAACATCTTGAACTTCTTGAACCTTCCTGCTACTTGAACTTCTTGAACTTTCCTGCTACTTGAACTTTTTGAATCATGAACCTTCCTGTCACTTGAACTTCTTGAACCTTCCTAATACTTGAACTTCTTGAACTTCTTGAACCTTCCTGCTACTTGAACTTCTTGAACCTTCCTGCTACTTGAACTTCTCGAACCTTCCTGCTACTTGAACTTCTTGAACCTGCCTGCTACTTGAACTTCTTGAACTTCTTGAATCTTCCTGATATTTGAACTTCTTGAACTTCATGAACCTTCCTGCTACTTGAACTTCTTGGACCTTCCTGCTACTTGAACTTCTTGAACCTTCCTGCTACCTGAACTTCTTGAACTTCTTGAACCTTCCTGCTACTTGAACTTCTTGAACCTTCCTGCTACTTGAACTTCTTGAACCTTCCTGCTACTTGAACTTCTTGAACCTGCCTGCTACTTGAACTTCTTGAACTTCTTGAACCTTCCTGCTATTTGAACTTCTTGAACTTCTTGAACCTTCCTGCTACTTGAACTTCTTGAACCTTCCTGCAACTTGAACTTCTTGAACTTCTTGAACCTTCCTGCTACTTGAACTACTTGAACTTCTTGAACCTTCCTGCTACTTGAACTTCTTGAACTTCTTGAACCTTCCTGCTACTTGAACTTCTTGAACCTTCCTGCTACTATAACTTCTTGAACCTTCCTGGTACCTGAACTTCTTGAACTTCTTGAACCTTCCTGCTACTTGAACTTCTTGAACTTCTTTAACCTTCCTGCTACTAGAACTTTTTGAACTTTTTGATCCTTCCTGCTACTTGAACTTCTTGAACCTTCCTGCTACTAGAACTTTTTGAACTTTTTGAACCTTCCTGCTACTTGAACTTCTTGAACCTTCCTGCTACTTGAACTTCTTGAACCTTCCTGCTACCTGAACTTTTTGAACTTCTTGAACCTTCCTGCTACTTGAACTTCTTGAACTTCTTGAACCTTCCTGCTACTTGAACTTCTTGAACTTCTTGAACTTTCCTGCTACTTGAACTTTTTGAACTTCTTGAACCTTCCTGCTACTTGAACTTCTTGAACCTTCCTGCTACTTGAACTTCTTGAACTTCTTGAACCTTCCTGCTACTAGAACTTTTTGAACTTTTTGAACCTTCCTGCTACTTGAACTTCTTGAACCTTCCTGCTACCTGAGCTTTTTGAACTTCTTGAACCTTCCTGCTACTTGAACTTCTTGAACTTCTTGAACCTTCCTGCTACTTGAACTTCTTGAACTTCTTGAACTTTCCTGCTACTTGAACTTTTTGAACTTCTTGAACCTTCCTGCTACTTGAACTTCTTGAACTTCTTGAACCTTCCTGCTACTTGAACTTCTTGAAAATCTTGAACCTTCCTGCTACTTGAACTTCTTGAACCTTCCTGCTACTTGAACTTCGTGAACCCTCCTGCTAATTGAACTTCTTGAACTTCTTGAACCTTCCTGCTACTTGAACTTCTTGAACTTCTTGAACCTTCCTGCAACTTGAACATCTTGAACTTCCTGAACCTTCCTGCTACTTGAACTTCTTGAACTTTCCTGCTACTTGAACTTTTTGAATCATGCACCTTCCTGCCACTTGAACTTCTTGAACCTTCCTGCTACTTGAATTTCTTGAACCTTCCTGCTACCTGAACTTCTTGAACCTTCCTGCTACTTGAACTTCTTGAACCTTCCTGCTACTTGAACTTCTTGAAACTTTCTGCTACTTGAACTTCTTGAACTTCTTAAACCTTCCTGCAACTTGAACTTCTTGAACTTCTTGAACATTCATGCTACTTGAACTTCTTGAACCTTCCTGCTACTTGAACTTTTTGAATCATGAACCGTCCTGCCACTTGATTTTCTTGAACCTTCCTGCTACTTGAACTTCTTGAACTTCTTGAACCTTCCTGCTACTTGAACTTCTTGAACCTTCCTGCTACTTGAACATCTTGAACCTTCCTGCTACTTGAACTTCTTGAACCTGCCTGCTACTTGAACTTCTTGAACTTCTTGAACCTTCCTGCAATTTGAACTTCTTGAACTTCTTGAACCTTCCTGCTACTTGAACTTCTTGAACCTTCCTGCTACTTGAACTTCTTGAACTTCTTGAACCTTCCTGCTACTTGAACTACTTGAACTTCTTGAACCTTCCTGCTACTTGAACTTCTTGAACTTCTTGAACCTTCCTGCTACTTGAACTTCTTGAAACTTCCTGCTACTATAACTTCTTGAACCTTCCTGGTACTTGAACTTCTTGAACTTCTTGAATCTTCCTGCTACTTGAACTTCTTGAACTTCTTGAACCTTCCTGCTACTAGAACTTTTTGAACTTTTTGAACCTTCCTGCTACTTGAACTTCTTGAACCTTCCTGCTACTTGAACTTCTTGAACCTTCCTGACACCTGAACTTTTTGAACTTCTTGAACCTTCCTGCTACTTGAACTTCTTGAACTTCTTGAACCTTCCTGCTACTTGAACTTCTTGAACTTCTTGAACTTTCTGGTTACTTGAACTTTTTGAACTTCTTGAACCTTCCTGCTACTTGAACTTCTTGAACCTTCCTGCTACTTGACCTTCTTGAACTTCTTGAACCTTCGTGCTACTTGAACTTCTTGAAAATCTTGAACCTTCCTGCTACTTGAACTTCTTGAACCTTCCTGCTACTCGAACTACTTGAACTTCTTGAACCTTCCTGCTACTTGAACTTCGTGAACCTTCCTGCAAATTGAACTTCTTGAACTTCTTGAACCTTCCTGCTACTCGAACTTCTTGAATTTCTTGAACCTTCCTGCAACTTGAACATCTTGAACTTCTTGAACCTTCCTGCTACTTGAACTTCTTGAACTTTCCTGCTACTTGAACTTTTTGAATCATGAACCTTCCTGCCACTTGAACTTCTTGAACCTTCCTAATACTTGAACTTCTTGAACTTCTTGAACCTTCCTGCTACTTGAACTTCTTGAACCTTCCTGCTACTTGAACTTCTCGAACCTTCCTGCTACTTGAACTTCTTGAACCTGCCTGCTACTTGAACTTCTCGAACTTCTTGAACCTTCCTGATATTTGAACTTCTTGAACTTCTTGAACCTTCCTGCTACTTGAACTTCTTGAACCTTCCTTCTATTTGAACTTCTTGAACTTCTTGAACCTTCCTGCTACTTGAACTTTTTGAACTTCTTGAACCTTCCTGCTACTTAAACTTCTTGAACCTTCCTGCTACCTGAACTTCTTGAACTTCTTGAACCTTCCTGCTACTTGAACTTCTTGAACCTTCCTTCTACTTGAACTTCTTGAACTTCTTGAACCTTCCTGCTACTTGAACTTTTTGAACTTCTTGAACCTTCCTGCTACTTAAACTTCTTGAACCTTCCTGCTTCATGAACTTCTCGAACTTCTTGAACCGTCCTGCTACTTGAACTTCTTGAACCTTCCTGCTACTTGAACTTCTTGAACCTTCCTGCTACTTGAACTTCTTGAACCTTCCTGCTACTTGAACTTCTTGAACCTTCCTGCTACTTGAACTTCTTGAACCTTCCTGCTACTTGAACTTCTTGAACTTCTTGATCCTTCCTGCTACTTGAACTTCTTGAACATTCCTGCTACTTGAACTTCTTGAACTTCTTGAACCTTCCTGCTACTTGAACTTCTTGAACTTCGTGAACCTTCCTGCTACTTGAACTTCTTGAACCTTCCTGCTACTCGAACTACTTGAACTTCTTGAACCTTCCTGCTACCTGAACTTCGTGAACCTTCCTGCTACTTGAACTTCTTGAACTTCTTGAACCTTCCTGCTACTTGAACTTCGTGAACCTTCCTGCAAATTGAACTTCTTGAACTTCTTGAACCTTCCTGCTACTTGAACTTCTTGAACTTCTTGAACCTTCCTGCAACTTGAACATCTTGAACTTCTTGAACCTTCCTGCTACTTGAACTTCTTGAACTTTCCTGCTACTTGAACTTTTTGAATCATGAACCTTCCTGTCACTTGAACTTCTTGAACCTTCCTAATACCTGAACTTCTTGAACTTCTTGAACCTTCCTGCTACTTGAACTTCTTGAACCTTCCTGCTACTTGAACTTCTCGAACCTTCCTGCTACTTGAACTTCTTGAACCTGCCTGCTACTTGAACTTCTTGAACTTCTTGAACCTTCCTGATATTTGAACTTCTTGAACTTCTTGAACCTTCCTGCTACTTGAACTTCTTGGACCTTCCTGCTACTTGAACTTCTTGAACCTTCCTGCTACCTGAACTTCTTGAACTTCTTGAACCTTCCTGCTACTTGAACTTCTTGAACCTTCCTTCTACTTGAACTTCTTGAACTTCTTGAACCTTCGTGCTACTTGAACTTTTTGAACTTCTTGAACCTTCCTGCTACTTAAACTTCTTGAACCTTCCTGCTACATGAACTTCTTGAACTTCTTGAACCGTCCTGCTACTTGAACTTCTTGAACCTTCCTGCTACTTGAACTTCTTGAACCTTCCTGCTACTTGAACTTCTTGAACCTTCCTGCTACTTGAACTTCTTGAACCTTCCTGCTACTTGAACTTCTTGAACTTCTTGATCCTTCCTGCTACTTGAACTTCTTGAACTTCGTGAACCTTCCTGCTACTTGAACTCCTTGAACCTTCCTGCTACTCGAACTACTTGAACTTCTTGAACCTTCCTGCTACCTGAACTTCGTGAACCTTACTGCCACTTGAACTTCTTGAACTTCTGGAACCTTCCTGCTACTTGAACTTCTTGAACCTTCATGCTACATGAAGTTCTTGAACTTCTTGAACCTTCCTGCTACTTGACCTTCTTGAACCTTCCTGCTACTTGAACTTCTTGAACTTCTTGAACCTTCCTGCTACTTGAACTACTTGAACTTCTTGAACCTTCCTGCTACTTGAACTTCTTGAACTTCTTGAACCTTCCTGCTACTTAAACTTTTGAACCTTCCTGCTACTTGAACTTCTTAAACCTTCCTGCTACCTGAACTTCTTGAACTTCTTGAACCTTCCTGCTACTTGAACTTCTTGAACCTTCCTGCTACTTGAACTTCTTGAACTTCTTGAACCTTCCTGCTACTTGAACTTCTTGAACCTTCCTGCTACTTGAACTTCTTGAACTTCTTGATCCTTCCTGCTACTTGAACTTCTTGAACCTTCCTGCTACTTGAACTTCTTGAACTTCTTGAACCTTCCTGCTTCTTGAACTTCTTGAACCTTCCTGCTACTCGAACTACTTGAACTTCTTGAACCTTCCTGCTACCTGAACTTCGTGAACCTTCCTGCTACTTGAACTTCTTGAACTTCTTGAACCTTCCTGCTACTTGAACTTCTTGACCCTTCCTGCTACTTGAACTTCTTGAACTTCTTGAACCTTCTCGCAACTTGAACTTCTTGAACTTCTTGAACCTTCCTTCTACTTGAACTTCCTGAACCTTCCTGCTACTTGAACTTCTTGAACCTTCCTGCTACTTGAACTTCTTGAACTTCTTGAACCTTCCTGCTACTTGAACTTCTTGAACTGCTTGAACCTTCCTGCTATTTAATTTTTTTGAACTTCTTGAACCTTTTTGCTACTTGAACTTCTTGAACCTTCCTGCTACTTGAACTTCTTGAACTTCTTGAACCTTCCTGCTGCTTGAACTTCTTGAACCTCTTGAACCTTCCTGCTACATGAACTTCTTGAACTTCTTGAACCATCCTGCTACTTGAACTTCTTGAACTTCTTGAAACTTCCTGCTACTTGAACTTCTTGAACCTTCCTGCTACCTGAACTTCTTGAACCTTCCTGCTACTTGAACTTCTTGAACTTCTTGAACCTTCTTGCTACTTGAACTTCTTGAACCTTCCTGCTATTTGAACTTCTTGAATCTTCCTGCCACTTGAACTTCTTGAACCTTCATGCTACTTGAACTTCTTGAATCTTCCTGCTACTTGAATTTCTTGAACCTTCCTGCTACTTGAACATCTTGAACTTCTTGAACCTTCCTGCAACTTGAACTTCTTGAACTTCTTTAACCGTCCTGCTACTTGAAGTTCTTGAACTTCTTGAACCTTCCTGCTATATGAACTTCTTGAACTTCTTGAACTTTCCTGCTACTTGAACTTCATGAACCTTCCTGAAACTTGAACTTCTTGAACCTTCCTGCTACTTGAACTACTTGAACCTTCCGCCTACTGGAACTTCTTGAACTTCTTGAACGATCCTGCTACTTGAACTTCTTTAACCTTCCTGCTACTTGAACTATTTGAACTTCTTGAACCTTCCTGCTACTTGAACTACTTGAACTTCTTGAACGTTCCTGCTACTTGTACTTCTTTAACCTTCCTGCTACTTGAACTTCTTGAACCTTCCTGCTACTTGAACTTTTTGAACCTTCCTGCTACTTGAACTTCTTGAACTTCTTGAACCTTCCTGCTACTTGAACTTCTCGAACCTTCCTGCTACTTGAACTTCTTGAACCTTCCTGCTACTCGAACTTCTTGAACTTCTTGAACCTTCCTGCTTCTTGAACTTCTTGAACCTTCCTGCTACATGAACTTCTTGAACTTCTTAAACCTTACTGCTACTTGAACTTCTTGAACTTCTTGAACCTTTCTGCTACTTGAACTTCTTGAACCTTCCTGCTACTTGAACTTCTTGAACTTCTTGAACCTTCCTACTACTTGAATTTCTTGAATTTTCCTGCTACTTGAACATTTTGAACTTCTTGAACCTTCCTGCTACTTGAACTTCTTGAACCTTCCTGCTACTTGAACTTCTTGAACTTCTTGAACCTTCCTGCTACTTGAACTACTTGAACTTCTTGAACCTTCCTGCTACTTGAACTTCTTGAATTTCTTAAACCTTCCTGCTACCTGAACTTCTTGAACTACTTAAACCTTCCTGCTACTTGAACTTCTTGAACCTTCCTGCTACTGTAACTTCTTCAACCTTCCTGCTACTTGAACTTCTTGAACTTCTTGAACCCTCCTGCTACTTGAACTTCTTGAACTTCTTCAACCTTCCTGCTACTTGAACTTCTTGAACTTCTTGAACCTTCCTGCTACTTGAACTTCTTGAACCTTCCTGCTACTTGAACTTCTTGAACTTCATGAACCTTCCTGCTACTTGAACTTCTTGAACTTCTTGAACCTTCCTGCTGCCTGAACTTCCTGAACCTTCCTGCTACTTGAATTTCTTGAACCTTCCTGCTACTTGAACTTCTTGAACTTCTTGAACCTTCCTGCTACTTGAACTACTTGAACTTCTTGAACCTTCCTGCTACTTGAATTTCTTGAACTTCTTGAACCTTCCTGCTACTTGAACTTCTTGAACCTTCCTGCTACTATAACTTCTTGAACCTTCCTGGTACCTGAACTTCTTGAACTTCTTGAACCTTCCTGCTACTTGAACTTTTTGAACTTTTTGAACCTTCCTGCTACTTGAACTTCTTGAACCTTCCTGCTACTTGAACTTCTTGAACCTTCCTGCTACTTGAACTTCTTGAACCTTCCTGACACCTGAACTTTTTGAACTTCTTGAACCTTCCTGCTACTTGAACTTCTTGAACTTCTTGAACCTTCCTGCTACTTGAACTTCTTGAACTTCTTGAACTTTCTGGTTACTTGAACTTTTTTAACTTCTTGAACCTTCCTGCTACTTCAACTTCTTGAACCTTCCTGCTACTTGAACTTCTTGAACTTCTTGAACCTTCCTGCTACTTGAACTTCTTGAAAATCTTGAACCTTCCTGCTACTTGAACTTCTTGAACCTTCCTGCTACTCGAACTACTTGAACTTCTTGAACCTTCCTGCTACTTGAACTTCGTGAACCTTCCTGCTAATTGAACTTCTTGAACTTCTTGAACCTTCCTGCTACTTGAACTTCTTGAACCTTCCTGCAACTTGAACATCTTGAACTTCTTGAACCTTCCTGCTACTTGAACTTCTTGAACTTTCCTGCTACTTGAACTTTTTGAATCATGAACCTTCCTGCCACTTGAACTTCTTGAACCTTCCTGCTACTTGAACTTCTTGAACTTCTTGAACCTTCCTGCTACTTGAACTTCTTGAACCTTCATGCTACTCGAACTTCTCGAACCTTCCTGCTACTTGAACTTCTTGAACCTGCCTGCTACTTGAACTTCTTGAACTTCTTGAACCTTCCTGATATTTGAACTTCTTAAACTTCTTGAACCTTCCTGCTACTTGAACTTTTTGAACTTCTTGAACCTTCCTGCTACTTGAACTTCTTGAACCTTCCTGCTACTATAACTTCTTGAACCTTCCTGGTACCTGAACTTCTTGAACTTCTCGAACCTTCCTGCTACATGAACTTCTTGAACTTCTTCAACCTTCCTGCTACTTGAACTTCTTGAACTTCTTGAACCTTCCTGCTACTTGAACTTCTTGAACCTTCCTGCTACTTGAACTTCTTGAACCTCTTGAACCTTCCTGCTACTTGAACTTCTTGAACTTCTTGAACCTTCCTGCTGCTTGAACTTCCTGAACCTTCCTGCTACTTGAACTTCTTGAACCTTCCTGCTACTTGAACTTCTTGAACTTCTTGAACCTTCCTGCTACTTGAACTACTTGAACTTCTTGAACCTTCCTGCTACTTGAACTTCTTGAACTTCTTGAACCTTCCTGCTACTTGAACTTCATGAACCTTCCTGCTACTATAACTTCTCGAACCTTCCTGGTACCTGAACTTCTTGAACTTCTTGAACCTTCCTGCTACTTGAACTTTTTGAACTTTTTGAACCTTCCTGCTACTTGAACTTCTTGAACCTTCCTGCTACTTGAACTTTTTGAACCTTCCTGACACCTGAACTTTTTGAACTTTCTGGTTACTTGAACTTTTTTAACTTCTTGAACTTTCCTGCTACTTGAACTTCTTGAACTTCTTGAACCTTCATGCTACTTGAACTTCTTGAAAATCTTGAACCTTACTGCTACTTGAACTTCTTGAACCTTCCTGCTACTCGAACTACTTGAACTTTTTGAACCTTCCTGCTACTTGAACTTCGTGAACCTTCCTGCTAATTGAACTTCTTGAACTTCTTGAACCTTCCTGCTACTTGAACTTCTTGAACTTCTTGAACCTTCCTGCAACTTGAACATCTTGAACTTCTTGAACCTTCCTGCTACTTGAACTTCTTGAACTTTCCTGCTACTTGAACTTTTTGAATCATGAACCTTCCTGCCACTTGAACTTCTTGAACCTTCCTAATACTTGAACTCCTTGAAATTCTTGAACCTTCCTGCTACTTGAACTTCTTGAACCTGCCTGCTACTTGAACTTCTTGAACTTCTTGAACCTTCCTGCTTCTTGAACTTCTTGAACCTTCCTGCTACATGAACTTCTTGAACTTCTTAAACCTTACTGCTACTTGAACTTCTTGAACTTCTTGAACCTTTCTGCTACTTGAACTTCTTGAACCTTCCTGCTACTTGAACTTCTTGAACTTCTTGAACCTTCCTACTACTTGAATTTCTTGAATTTTCCTGCTACTTGAACATTTTGAACTTCTTGAACCTTCCTGCTACTTGAACTTCTTGAACCTTCCTGCTACTTGAACTTCTTGAACTTCTTGAACCTTCCTGCTACTTGAACTACTTGAACTTCTTGAACCTTCCTGCTACTTGAACTTCTTGAATTTCTTGAACCTTCCTGCTACCTGAACTTCTTGAACTACTTAAACCTTCCTGCTACTTGAACTTCTTGAACCTTCCTGCTACTGTAACTTCTTCAACCTTCCTGCTACTTGAACTTCTTGAACTTCTTGAACCCTCCTGCTACTTGAACTTCTTGAACTTCTTCAACCTTCCTGCTACTTGAACTTCTTGAACTTCTTGAACCTTCCTGCTACTTGAACTTCTTGAACCTTCCTGCTACTTGAACTTCTTGAACTTCATGAACCTTCCTGCTACTTGAACTTCTTGAACTTCTTGAACCTTCCTGCTGCCTGAACTTCCTGAACCTTCCTGCTACTTGAATTTCTTGAACCTTCCTGCTACTTGAACTTCTTGAACTTCTTGAACCTTCCTGCTACTTGAACTACTTGAACTTCTTGAACCTTCCTGCTACTTGAATTTCTTGAACTTCTTGAACCTTCCTGCTACTTGAACTTCTTGAACCTTCCTGCTACTATAACTTCTTGAACCTTCCTGGTACCTGAACTTCTTGAACTTCTTGAACCTTCCTGCTACTTGAACTTTTTGAACTTTTTGAACCTTCCTGCTACTTGAACTTCTTGAACCTTCCTGCTACTTGAACTTCTTGAACCTTCCTGCTACTTGAACTTCTTGAACCTTCCTGACACCTGAACTTTTTGAACTTCTTGAACCTTCCTGCTACTTGAACTTCTTGAACTTCTTGAACCTTCCTGCTACTTGAACTTCTTGAACTTCTTGAACTTTCTGGTTACTTGAACTTTTTTAACTTCTTGAACCTTCCTGCTACTTCAACTTCTTGAACCTTCCTGCTACTTGAACTTCTTGAACTTCTTGAACCTTCCTGCTACTTGAACTTCTTGAAAATCTTGAACCTTCCTGCTACTTGAACTTCTTGAACCTTCCTGCTACTCGAACTACTTGAACTTCTTGAACCTTCCTGCTACTTGAACTTCGTGAACCTTCCTGCTAATTGAACTTCTTGAACTTCTTGAACCTTCCTGCTACTTGAACTTCTTGAACCTTCCTGCAACTTGAACATCTTGAACTTCTTGAACCTTCCTGCTACTTGAACTTCTTGAACTTTCCTGCTACTTGAACTTTTTGAATCATGAACCTTCCTGCCACTTGAACTTCTTGAACCTTCCTGCTACTTGAACTTCTTGAACTTCTTGAACCTTCCTGCTACTTGAACTTCTTGAACCTTCATGCTACTCGAACTTCTCGAACCTTCCTGCTACTTGAACTTCTTGAACCTGCCTGCTACTTGAACTTCTTGAACTTCTTGAACCTTCCTGATATTTGAACTTCTTGAACTTCTTGAACCTTCCTGCTACTTGAACTTTTTGAACTTCTTGAACCTTCCTGCTACTTGAACTTCTTGAACCTTCCTGCTACTATAACTTCTTGAACCTTCCTGGTACCTGAACTTCTTGAACTTCTCGAACCTTCCTGCTACATGAACTTCTTGAACTTCTTCAACCTTCCTGCTACTTGAACTTCTTGAACTTCTTGAACCTTCCTGCTACTTGAACTTCTTGAACCTTCCTGCTACTTGAACTTCTTGAACTTCTTGAACCTTCCTGCTACTTGAACTTCTTGAACTTCTTGAACCTTCCTGCTGCTTGAACTTCCTGAACCTTCCTGCTACTTGAACTTCTTGAACCTTCCTGCTACTTGAACTTCTTGAACTTCTTGAACCTTCCTGCTACTTGAACTACTTGAACTTCTTGAACCTTCCTGCTACTTGAACTTCTTGAACTTCTTGAACCTTCCTGCTACTTGAACTTCATGAACCTTCCTGCTACTATAACTTCTCGAACCTTCCTGGTAACTGAACTTCTTGAACTTCTTGAACCTTCCTGCTACTTGAACTTTTTGAACTTTTTGAACCTTCCTGCTACTTGAACTTCTTGAACCTTCCTGCTACTTGAACTTTTTGAACCTTCCTGACACCTGAACTTTTTGAACTTTCTGGTTACTTGAACTTTTTTAACTTCTTGAACTTTCCTGCTACTTGAACTTCTTGAACCTTCCTGCTACTTGAACTTCTTGAACTTCTTGAACCTTCATGCTACTTGAACTTCTTGAAAATCTTGAACCTTACTGCTACTTGAACTTCTTGAACCTTCCTGCTACTCGAACTACTTGAACTTTTTGAACCTTCCTGCTACTTGAACTTCGTGAACCTTCCTGCTAATTGAACTTCTTGAACTTCTTGAACCTTCCTGCTACTTGAACTTCTTGAACTTCTTGAACCTTCCTGCAACTTGAACATCTTGAACTTCTTGAACCTTCCTGCTACTTGAACTTCTTGAACTTTCCTGCTACTTGAACTTTTTGAATCATGAACCTTCCTGCCACTTGAACTTCTTGAACCTTCCTGCTACTTGAACTTCTTGAACTTCATGAACCTTCCTGCTACTTGAACTTCTTAAATCTTCCTGCTACTTGAACTTTTCGAACCTTCCTGCTACTTGAACTTCTTGAACCTGCCTGCTACTTGAACTTCTTGAACTTCTTGAACCTTCCTGATATTTGAACTTCTTGAACTTCTTGAACCTTCCTGCTACTTGAACTTCTTGAACTTCTTGAACCTTCCTGCTACTTGAACTTCTTGAACCTTCCTGCTACTATAACTTCTTGAACCTTCCTGGTACCTGAACTTCTTGAACTTCTTGAACCTTCCTGCTACTAGAACTTTTTGAACTTTTTGAACCTTCCTGCTACTTGAACTTCTTGAACCTTCCTGACACCTGAACTTTTTGAACTTCTTGAACCTTCCTTCTACTTGAACTTCTTGAACTTCTTGAACCTTCCTGCTACTTGAACTTCTTGAACTTCTTGAACTTTCTGGTTACTTGAACTTTTTTAACTTCTTGAACCTTCCTGCTACTTGAACTTCTTGAACCTTCCTGCTACTTGAACTTCTTGAACTTCTTGAACCTTCCTGCTACATGAACTTCTTGAAAATCTTGAACCTTCCTGCTACTTGAACTTCTTGAACCTTCCTGCTACTCGAACTACTTGAACTTCTTGAACCTTCCTGCTACTTGAACTTTGTGAACCTTCCTGCTCATTGAACTTCTTGAACTTCTTGAACCTTCCTGCTACTTGAACTTCTTGAACTTCTTGAACCTTCCTGCAACTTGAACATCTTGAACTTCTTGAACCTTCCTGCTACTTGAACTTCTTGAACTTTCCTGCTACTTGAACTTTTTGAATCATGAACCTTCCTGCCACTTGAACTTCTTGAACCTTCCTGCTACTTGAACTTCTTGAACTTCTTGAACCTTCCTGCTACTTGAACTTCTTGAACCTTCCTGCTACTTGAACTTCTTGAACCTGCCTGCTACTTGAACTTCTTGAACTTCTTGAACCTTCCTGATATTTGAACTTCTTGAACTTCTTGAACCTTCCTGCTACTTGAACTTCTTGAACCTTCCTGCTACTTGAACTTCTTGAACCTTCCTGCTACCTGAACTTCTTGAACTTCTTGAACCTTCCTGCTACTTGAACTTCTTGAACTTCTTGAACATTCCTGCAACTTGAACATCTTGAACTTCTTGAACCTTCCTGCTACTTGAACTTCTTGAACTTTCCTGCTACTTGAACTTTTTGAATCATGAACCTTCCTGCCACTTGAACTTCTTGAACCTTCCTGCTACTTGAACTTCTTGAACTTCTTGAACCTTCCTGCTACTTGAACTTCTCGAACCTTCCTGCTACTTGAACTTCTTGAACCTGCCTGCTACTTGAACTTCTTGAACTTCTTGAACCTTCCTGATATTTGAACTTCTTGAACTTCTTGAACCTTCCTGCTACTTGAACTTCTTGAACCTTCCTGCTCCTTGAACTTCTTGAATCTTCCTGCTACCTGAACTTCTTGAACTTCTTGAACCTTCCTGCTACTTGAACTTCTTGAACCTTCCTGCTACTTGAACTTTTTGAACTTCTTAAACCTTCCTGCTACTTGAACTTCTTGAACCTTCCTGCTACTTGAACTTCTTGAACTTCTTGAACCTTCCTGCTACTTGAACTTCTTGAACCTTCCTGCTACTTGAACTTCTTGAACCTTCCTGCTACTTGAACTTCTTGAACCTTCCTGCTACTTGAACTTCTTGAACTTCTTGAACCTTCCTGCAACTTGAACTTCTTGAACCTTCCTGCTACTTGAACTTCTTGAACTTCTTGATCCTTCCTGCTACTTGAACTTCTTGAACCTTCCTGCTACTTGAACTTCTTGAACTTCTTGAACCTTCCTGCTACTTGAACTTCTTGAACCTTCCTGCTACTCGAACTACTTGAACTTCTTGAACCTTCCTGCTACCTGAACTTCGTGAACCTTCCTGCTACTTGAACTTCTTGAACTTCTTGAACCTTCCTGCTACTTGAACTTCTTGAACCTTCCTGCTACTTGAAGTTCTTGAACTTCTTGAACCTTCCTGCTACTTGACCTTCTTGAACCTTCCTGCTACTTGAACTTCATGAACTTCTTGAACCTTCCTGCTACTTGAACTACTTGAACTTCTTAAACCTTCCTGCTACTTGAACTTCTTGAACTTCTTGAACCTTTCTGCTACTTTAACTTTTGAACCTTCCTGCTACTTGAACTTCTTGAACCTTCCTGCTACCTGAACTTCTTGAACTTCTTGAACCTTCCTGCTACTTGAACTTCTTGAACCTTCCTGCTACTTGAACTTCTTGAACTTCTTGAACTTCTTGAACATTCCTGCTTCTTGAACTTCTTGAACCTTCCTGCTACTTGAACTTCTTGAACCTTCCTGCTACTTGAACTTCTTGAACTTCTTGATCCTTCCTGCTACTTGAACTTCTTGAACCTTCCTGCTACTTGAACTTCTTGAACCTTCCTGCTACTCGAACTACTTGAACTTCTTGAACCTTCCTGCTACCTGAACTTCGTGAACCTTCCTGCTACTTGAACTTCTTGAACTTCTTGAACCTTCCTGCTACTTGAACTTCTTGACCCTTCCTGCTACTCGAACTTCTTGAACTTCTTGAACCTTCCTGCAACTTGAACTTCTTGAACTTCTTGAACCTTCCTGCTACTTGAACTTCCTGAACCTTCCTGCTACTTGAACTTCTTGAACCTTCCTGCTACTTGAACTTCTTGAACTTCTTGAACCTTCCTGCTACTTGAACTTCTTGAACTTCTTGAACCTTCCTGCTACTCGAACTACTTGAACTTCTTGAACGTTCCTGCTACCTGAACTTCGTGAACCTTCCTGCTATTTAAATTTTTTGATTTTCTTGAACCTTTTTGCTACTTGAACTTCTTGAACCTTCCTGCTACTTGAACTTCTTGAACTTCTTGAACCTTCCTGCTGCTTGAACTTCTTGAACCTCTTGAACCTTCCTGCTACATGAACTTCTTGAACCTTCCTGCTTCTTGAACTTCTTGAACTTCTTGAACCTTCCTGCTACTTGAACTTCTTGAACCTTCCTGCTACTTGAACTTCTTGAACCTTCCTGCTACTTGAACTTTTTGAACTTCTTGAACCTTCCTGCTACTTGAACTTCTTGAACTTCTTGAACCTTCCTGCTACTTGAACTTCTTGAACTTCTTGAACCTTCCTGCTACTTGAACTTCTTGAACTTCTTGAACCTTCCTGCTCCTTGAACTTCTTGAACTTCTTGAAACTTCCTGCTACTTGAACTTCTTGAACCTTCCTGCTACCTGAACTTCTTGAACCTTCCTGCTACTTGAACTTCTTGAACTTCTTGAACCTTCCTGCAACTTGAACTTCTTGAACTTCTTGAACCTTCCTGCTACTTGAACTTCTTGAACTTCTTGAACCTTCCTGCTACTTGAACTTCTTGAACCTTCCTGCTACTTGAACTTCTTGAACTTCTTGAACCTTCCTGCTACTTGAACTTCTTGAACTTCTTGAACCTTCTTGCTACTTGAACTTCTTGAACCTTCCTGCTATTTGAACTTCTTGAATCTTCCTGCTACTTGAACTTCTTGAACCTTCATGCTACTTGAACTTCTTGAACCTTCCTGCTACTTGAATTTCTTGAACCTTCCTGCTACTTGAACATCTTGAACTTCTTGAACCTTCCTGCAACTTGAACTTCTTGAACGTCTTTAACCGTCCTGCTACTTGAAGTTCTTGAACTTCTTGAACCTTCCTGCTATATGAACTTCTTGAACTTCTTGAACTTTCCTGCTACTTGAACTTCATGAACCTTTCTGAAACTTGAACTTCTTGAACCTTCCTGCTACTTGAACTACTTGAACCTTTCTGCTACTTGAACTTCTTGAACTTCTTGAACGTTCCTGCCACTTGAACTTCTTTAACCTTCCTGCTACTTGAACTATTTGAACTTCTTGAACCTTCCTGCTACTTGAACTACTTGAACTTCTTGAACGTTCCTGCTACTTGTACTTCTTTAACCTTCCTGCTACTTGAACTTCTTGAACCTTCCTGCTACTTGAACTTTTTGAACCTTCCTGCTACTTGAACTTCTTGAACTTCTTAAACCTTCCTGCTACTTGAACTTCTCGAACCTTCCTGCTACTTGAACTTCTTGAACCTTCCTGCTACTCGAACTTCTTGAACTTCGTGAACCTTCCTGCTACTTGAACTTCTTGAACCTTCCTGCTACTTGAACTTCTTGAACTTCTTGAACCTTCCTGCTACTTGAACTTCTTGAACTTCTTGAACCTTTCTGCTACTTGAACTTCTTGAACCTTCCTTCTACTTGAATTTCTCGAACTTCTTGAACCTTCCTACTACTTGAATTTCTTGAATTTTCCCGCTACTTGAACATTTTGAACTTCTTGAACCTTCCTGCTACTTGAACTTCTTGAACCTTCCTGCTACTTGAACTTCTTGAACTTCTTGAACCTTCCTGCTACTTGAACTACTTGAACTTCTTGAACCTTCCTGCAACTTGAACTTCTTGAATTTCTTGAACCTTCCTGCTACCTGAACTTCTTGAACTACTTAAACCTTCCTGCTACTTGAACTTCTTGAACCTTCCTGCTACTGTAACTTCTTCAACCTTCCTGCTACTTGAACTTCCTGAACTTCTTGAACTCTCCTGCTACTTGAACTTCATGAACTTCTTGAACCTTCCTGCTACTTGAACTTCTTGAACTTCTTGAACCTTCCTGCTGCTTGAACTTCCTGAACCTTCCTGCTACTTGAACTTCTTGAACCTTCCTGCTACTTGAACTTCTTGAACCTTCCTGCTACTGTAACTTCTTGAACCTTCCTGCTACTTGAACTTCCTGAATTTCTTGAACTCTCCTGCTACTTGAACTTCTTGAACTTCTTCAACCTTCCTGCTGCTTGAACTTCTTGAACTTCTTGAACCTTCCTGCTACTTGAACTTCTTGAACCTTCCTGCTACTTGAACTTCTTGAACTTCTTGAACCTTCCTGCTGCTTGAACTTCTTGAACTTCTTGAACCTTCCTGCTGCTTGAACTTCCTGAACCTTCCTGCTACTTGAACTTCCTGAACCTTCCTGCTACTTGAACTTCTTGAACTTCTTGAACTTTCCTGCTACTTGAACTTCTTGAACCTTCCTGTTACTTGAACTTCTTGAACTTCTTAAACCTTCCTGCTACTTGAACTTCTTGAACTTCTTGAACCTTCCTGCTACTTGAACTTCTTGAACCTTCCAGCTACTTGAACTTCTTGAACTTCTTGAACCTTCCTGCTATTTGAACTTCTTGAACCTTCCTGCTACCTGAACTTCTTGAACCTTCCTGCTACTTGAACTTCTTGAACCTTCCTGCTACTTGAACTTCTTGAAACTTCCTGCTACTTGAACTTCTTGAACTTCTTGAACCTTCCTGCAACTTGAACTTCTTGAACTTCTTGAACATTCCTGCTACTTGAACTTTTTGAACCTTCCTGCTACTTGAACTTTTTGAATCATGAACCGTCCTGCCACTTGATTTTCTTGAACCTTTCTGCTACTTGAACTTCTTGAACTTCTTGAACCTTCCTGCTACTTGAACTTCTTGAACATTCCTGCTACTTGAACTTCTTGAACCTTCCTGCTACTTGAACTTCTTGAACCTGCCTGCTACTTGAACTTCTTGAACTTCTTGAACCTTCCTGCTATTTGAACTTCTTGAACTTCTCGAACCTTCCTGCTACTTGAACTTCTTGAACCTTCCTGCTACTTGAACTTCTTGAACTTCTTGAACCTTCCTGCTACTTGAACTACTTGAACTTCTTGAACCTTCCTGCTACTTGAACTTCTTGAACTTCTTGAACCTTCCTGCTACTTGAACTTCTTGAACCTTCCTGCTACTATAACTTCTTGAACCTTCCTGGTACCTGAACTTCTTGAACTTCTTGAACCTTCCTGCTACTTGAACTTCTTGAACTTCTTGAACCTTCCTGCTACTAGAACTTTTTGAACTTTTTGAACCTTCCTGCTACTTGAACTTCTTGAACCTTCCTGCTACTTGAACTTCTTGAACCTTCCTGATACCTGAACTTTTTGAACTTCTTGAACCTTCCTGCTACTTGAACTTCTTGAACTTCTTGAACCTTCCTGCTACTTGAACTACTTGAACCTTTCTGCTACTTGAACTTCTTGAACTTCTTGAACGTTCCTGCCACTTGAACTTCTTTAACCTTCCTGCTACTTGAACTATTTGAACTTCTTGAACCTTCCTGCTACTTGAACTACTTGAACTTCTTGAACGTTCCTGCTACTTGTACTTCTTTAACCTTCCTGCTACTTGAACTTCTTGAACCTTCCTGCTACTTGAACTTTTTGAACCTTCCTGCTACTTGAACTTCTTGAACTTCTTGAACCTTCCTGCTACTTGAACTTCTCGAACCTTCCTGCTACTTGAACTTCTTGAACCTTCCTGCTACTCGAACTTCTTGAACTTCTTGAACCTTCCTGCTACTTGAACTTCTTGAACCTTCCTGCTACTTGAACTTCTTGAACTTCTTGAACCTTCCTGCTACTTGAACTTCTTGAACTTCTTGAACCTTTCTGCTACTTGAACTTCTTGAACCTTCCTTCTACTTGAATTTCTCGAACTTCTTGAACCTTCCTACTACTTGAATTTCTTGAATTTTCCCGCTACTTGAACATTTTGAACTTCTTGAACCTTCCTGCTACTTGAACTTCTTGAACTTTCCTGCTACTTGAACTTCTTGAACTTCTTGAACCTTTCTGCTACTTGAACTACTTGAACTTCTTGAACCTTCCTGCTACTTGAACTTCTTGAATTTCTTGAACCTTCCTGCTACCTGAACTTCTTGAACTACTTAAACCTTCCTGCTACTTGAACTTCTTGAACCTTCCTGCTACTGTAACTTCTTCAACCTTCCTGCTACTTGAACTTCCTGAACTTCTTGAACTCTCCTGCTACTTGAACTTCATGAACTTCTTGAACCTTCCTGCTACTTGAACTTCTTGAACTTCTTGAACCTTCCTGCTGCTTGAACTTCCTGAACCTTCCTGCTACTTGAACTTCTTGAACCTTCCTGCTACTTGAACTTCTTGAACCTTCCTGCTACTGTAACTTCTTGAACCTTCCTGCTACTTGAACTTCCTGAATTTCTTGAACTCTCCTGCTACTTGAACTTCTTGAACTTCTTCAACCTTCCTGCTGCTTGAACTTCTTGAACTTCTTGAACCTTCCTGCTACTTGAACTTCTTGAACCTTCCTGCTACTTGAACTTCTTGAACTTCTTGAACCTTCCTGCTGCTTGAACTTCTTGAACTTCTTGAACCTTCCTGCTGCTTGAACTTCCTGAACCTTCCTGCTACTTGAACTTCTCGAACCTTCCTGCTACTTGAACTTCTTGAACCTTCCTGCTACTCGAACTTCTTGAACTTCTTGAACCTTCCTGCTACTTGAACTTCTTGAACCTTCCTGCTACTTGAACTTCTTGAACTTCTTGAACCTTCCTGCTACTTGAACTTCTTGAACTTCTTGAACCTTTCTGCTACTTGAACTTCTTGAACCTTCCTTCTACTTGAATTTCTCGAACTTCTTGAACCTTCCTACTACTTGAATTTCTTGAATTTTCCCGCTACTTGAACATTTTGAACTTCTTGAACCTTCCTGCTACTTGAACTTCTTGAACCTTCCTGCTACTTGAACTTCTTGAACTTCTTGAACCTTTCTGCTACTTGAACTACTTGAACTTCTTGAACCTTCCTGCTACTTGAACTTCTTGAATTTCTTGAACCTTCCTGCTACCTGAACTTCTTGAACTACTTAAACCTTCCTGCTACTTGAACTTCTTGAACCTTCCTGCTACTGTAACTTCTTCAACCTTCCTGCTACTTGAACTTCCTGAACTTCTTGAACTCTCCTGCTACTTGAACTTCATGAACTTCTTGAACCTTCCTGCTACTTGAACTTCTTGAACTTCTTGAACCTTCCTGCTGCTTGAACTTCCTGAACCTTCCTGCTACTTGAACTTCTTGAACCTTCCTGCAACTTGAACTTCTTGAACCTTCCTGCTACTGTAACTTCTTGAACCTTCCTGCTACTTGAACTTCCTGAATTTCTTGAACTCTCCTGCTACTTGAACTTCTTGAACTTCTTCAACCTTCCTGCTGCTTGAACTTCTTGAACTTCTTGAACCTTCCTGCTACTTGAACTTCTTGAACCTTCCTGCTACTTGAACTTCTTGAACTTCTTGAACCTTCCTGCTGCTTGAACTTCTTGAACTTCTTGAACCTTCCTGCTGCTTGAACTTCCTGAACCTTCCTGCTACTTGAACTTCCTGAACCTTCCTGCTACTTGAACTTCTTGAACTTCTTGAACTTTCCTGCTACTTGAACTTCTTGAACCTTCCTGTTACTTGAACTTCTTGAACTTCTTGAACCTTCCTGCTACTTGAACTTCTTGAACTTCTTGAACCTTCCTGCTACTTGAACTTCTTGAACCTTCCAGCTACTTGAACTTCTTGAACTTCTTGAACCTTCCTGCTATTTGAACTTCTTGAACCTTCCTGCTACCTGAACTTCTTGAACCTTCCTGCTACTTGAACTTCTTGAACCTTCCTGCTACTTGAACTTCTTGAAACTTCCTGCTACTTGAACTTCTTGAACTTCTTGAACCTTCCTGCAACTTGAACTTCTTGAACTTCTTGAACATTCCTGCTACTTGAACTTTTTGAACCTTCCTGCTACTTGAACTTTTTGAATCATGAACCGTCCTGCCACTTGATTTTCTTGAACCTTTCTGCTACTTGAACTTCTTGAACTTCTTGAACCTTCCTGCTACTTGAACTTCTTGAACCTTCCTGCTACTTGAACTTCTTGAACCTTCCTGCTACTTGAACTTCTTGAACCTGCCTGCTACTTGAACTTCTTGAACTTCTTGAACCTTCCTGCTATTTGAACTTCTTGAACTTCTCGAACCTTCCTGCTACTTGAACTTCTTGAACCTTCCTGCTACTTGAACTTCTTGAACTTCTTGAACCTTCCTGCTACTTGAACTACTTGAACTTCTTGAACCTTCCTGCTACTTGAACTTCTTGAACTTCTTGAACCTTCCTGCTACTTGAACTTCTTGAACCTTCCTGCTACTATAACTTCTTGAACCTTCCTGGTACCTGAACTTTTTGAACTTCTTGAACCTTCCTGCTACTTGAACTTCTTGAACTTCTTGAACCTTCCTGCTACTAGAACTTTTTGAACTTTTTGAACTTTTTGAACCTTCCTGCTACTTGAACTTCTTGAACCTTCCTGCTACTTGAACTTCTTGAACCTTCCTGATACCTGAACTTTTTGAACTTCTTGAACCTTCCTGCTACTTGAACTTCTTGAACTTCTTGAACCTTCCTGCTACTTGAACTTCTTGAACTTCTTGAACTTTCCTGCTACTTGAACTTTTTGAACTTCTTGAACCTTCCTGCTACTTGAACTTCTTGAACCTTCCTGCTACTTGAACTTCTTGAACTTCTTGAACCTTCCTGCTACTTGAACTTCTTGAAAATCTTGAACCTTCCTGCTACTTGAACTTCTTGAACCTTCCTGCTACTCGAACTACTTGAACTTCTTGAACCTTCCTGCTACTTGAATTTCGTGAACCTTCCTGCTAATTGAACTTCTTGAACTTCTTGAACCTTCCTGCTACGTGAACTTCTTGAACTTCTTGAACCTTCTTGCAACTTGAACATCTTGAACTTTTTGAACCTTCCTGCTACTTGAACTTCTTGAACTTTCCTGCTACTTGAACTTTTTGAATCATGAACCTTCCTGCCACTTGAACTTCTTGAACCTTCCTGCTTCTTGAACTTCTTGAACTTCTTGAACCTTCCTGCTACTTGAACTTCTTGAACCTTCCTGCTACTTGAACTTCTCGAACCTTCCTGCTACTTGAACTTCTTGAACCTGCCTGCTACTTGAACTTCTTGAACTTCTTGAACCTTCCTGAAATTTGAACTTCTTGAACTTCTTGAACCTTCCTGCTACTTGAACTTCTTGAACCTTCCTGCTACTTGAACTTCTTGAACCTTCCTGCTACTTGAACTTCTTGAACTTCTTGAACCTTCCTGCTACTTGAACTACTTGAACTTCTTGAACCTTCCTGCTACTTGAACTTCTTGAACTTCTTAAACCTTCCTGCTACCTAAACTTTTGAACCTTCCTGCTACTTGAACGTCTTGAACCTTCCTGCTACCTGAACTTCTTGAACTTCTTGAACCTTCCTGCTACTTGAACTTCTTGAACCTTCCTGCTACTTGAACTTCTTGAACCTTCCTGCTACCTGAACTTCTTGAACTTCTTGAACCTTCCTGCTGCTTGAACTTCTTGAACCTTCCTGCTACTTGAACTTCTTGAACTTCTTGAACCTTCCTGCTACTTGAACTTCTTGAACCTTCCTTCTACTTGAACTTCTTGAACCTTCCTGCTACTTGAACTTCTTGAACCTTCCTGCTACTTGAACTTCTTGAACTTCTTGAACCTTCCTGCTACTTGAACTTCTTGAACCTTCCTGCTACTTGAACTTCTTGAACTTCTTGATCCTTCCTGCTACTTGAACTTCTTGAACCTTCCTGCTACTTGAACTTCTTGAACTTCTTGAACCTTCCTGCTTCTTGAACTTCTTGAACTTCTTGAACCTTCCTGCTACTTGAACTTCTTGAACCTTCCTGCTACTCGAACTACTTGAACTTCTTCAACCTTCCTGCTACCTGAACTTCGTGAACCTTCCTGCTACTTGAACTTCTTGAACTTCTTGAACCTTCCTGCAACTTGAACTTCTTGAACCTTCCTGCTACTTGAAGTTCTTGAACTTCTTGAACCTTCCTGCTACTTGAACTTCTTGAACCTTCCTGCTACTTGAACTTCTTGAACTTCTTGAAACTTCCTGCTACTTGAACTACTTGAACTTCTTGAACCTTCCTGCTACTTGAACTTCTTGGACTTCTTGAACCTTCCTGCTACCTAAACTTTTGAACCTTCCTGCTATTTGAACTTCTTGAACCTTCCTGCTACCTGAACTTCTTGAACTTCTTGAACCTTCCTGCTACTTGAACTTCTTGAACCTTCCTGCTACTTGAAATTCTTGAACTTCTTGAACCTTCCTGCTACTTGAACATCTTGACCCTTCCTGCTACTTGAACTTCTTGAACTTCTTGATCCTTCCTGCTACTTGAACTTCTTGAACCTTCCTGCTACTTGAACTTCTTGAACTTCTTGAACCTTCCTGCTACTTGAACTTCTTGAACCTTCCTGCTACTCGAACTACTTGAACTTCTTGAACCTTCCTGCTACCTGAACTTCGTGAACCTTCCTGCTACTTGAACTTCTTGAACTTCTTGAACCTTCCTGCTACTTGAACTTCTTGAACCTTCCTGCTACTTGAACTTCTTGAACTTCTTGAACCTTACTGCAACTTGAACTTCTTGAACTTCTTGAACCTTCCTGCTACTTGAACTTCCTGAACCTTCCTGGTACTTGAACTTCTTGAACCTTCCTGCTACTTGAACTTGTTGAACTTCTTGAACCTTCCTGCTTCTTGAACTTCTTGAACTTCTTGAACCTTCCTGCTATTTAAATTTTTTGAACTTCTTGAACCTTCCTGCTACTTGAACTTCTTGAACCTTCCTGCTACTTGAACTTCTTGAACTTCTTGAACCTTCCTGCTGCTTGAACTTCTTGAACCTCTTGAACCTTCCTGCTACTTGAACTTCTTGAACCTTCCTGCTACTTGAACTTCTTGAACTACTTGAACCTTCCTGCTACTTGAACTTCTTGAACCTTCCTGCTACTTGAACTTCTTGAACCTTCCTGCTACTTGAACTTTTTGAACTTCTTGAACCTTCCTGCTACTTGAACTTCTTGAACTTCTTGAAGCTTCCTGCTACTTGAACTTCTTGAAGCTTCCTGCTACTTGAACTTCTTGAACTTCTTGAACCTTCCTGCTACTTGAACTTCTTGAACTTCTTGAACCTTCCTGCTACTTGAACTTCTTGAACTTCTTGAAACTTCCTGCTACTTGAACTTCTTGAACCTTCCTGCTACCTGAACTTCTTGAACCTTCCTGCTACTTGAACTTCTTGAACTTCTTGAACCTTCCTGCAACTTGAACTTCTTGAACTTCTTGAACCTTCCTGCTACTTGAACTTCTTGAACTTCTTGAACCTTCCTGCTACTTGAACTTCTTGAACCTTCCTGCTACTTGAACTTCATGAACTTCTTGAACCTTCCTGCTACTTGAACTTCTTGAACTTCTTGAACCTTCTTGATACTTGAACTTCTTGAACCTTCCTGCTATTTGAACTTCTTGAATCTTCCTGCTACTTGAACTTCTTGAACCTTCATGCTACTTGAACTTCTTGAACCTTCCTGCTACTTGAACTTCTTGAACCTTCCTGCTACTTGAACTTCTTGAACTTCTTGAACCTTCCTGCTACTCGAACTACTTGAACTTCTTGAACGTTCCTGCTACCTGAACTTCGTGAACCTTCCTGCTATTTAAATTTTTTGATTTTCTTGAACCTTTTTGCTACTTGAACTTCTTGAACCTTCCTGCTACTTGAACTTCTTGAACTTCTTGAACCTTCCTGCTGCTTGAACTTCTTGAACCTCTTGAACCTTCCTGCTACATGAACTTCTTGAACCTTCCTGCTTCTTGAACTTCTTGAACTTCTTGAACCTTCCTGCTACTTGAACTTCTTGAACCTTCCTGCTACTTGAACTTCTTGAACCTTCCTGCTACTTGAACTTTTTGAACTTCTTGAACCTTCCTGCTACTTGAACTTCTTGAACTTCTTGAACCTTCCTGCTACTTGAACTTCTTGAACTTCTTGAATCTTCCTGCTACTTGAACTTTTTGAACTTCTTGAACCTTCCTGCTCCTTGAACTTCTTGAAACTTCCTGCTACTTGAACTTCTTGAACCTTCCTGCTACCTGAACTTCTTGAACCTTCCTGCTACTTGAACTTCTTGAACTTCGTGAACCTTCCTGCAACTTGAACTTCTTGAACTTCTTGAACCTTCCTGCTACTTGAACTTCTTGAACTTCTTGAACCTTCCTGCTACTTGAACTTCTTGAACCTTCCTGCTACTTGAACTTCTTGAACTTCTTGAACCTTCCTGCTACTTGAACTTCTTGAACTTTTTGAACCTTCTAGCTACTTGAACTTCTTGAACCTTCCTGCTATTTGAACTTCTTGAATCTTCCTGCTACTTGAACTTCTTGAACCTTCATGCTACTTAAACTTCTTGAACCTTCCTGCTACTTGAATTTCTTGAACCTTCCTGCTACTTGAACATCTTGAACTTCTTGAACCTTCCTGCAACTTGAACTTCTTGAACGTCTTTAACCGTCCTTCTACTTGAAGTTCTTGAACTTCTTGAACCTTCCTGCTATATGAACTTCTTGAACTTCTTGAACTTTCCTGCTACTTGAACTTCATGAACCTTCCTGAAACTTGAACTTCTTGAACCTTCCTGCTACTTGAACTACTTGAACCTTTCTGCTACTTGAACTTCTTGAACTTCTTGAACGTTCCTGCAACTTGAACTTCTTTAACCTTCCTGCTACTTGAACTATTTGAACTTCTTGAACCTTCCTGCTACTTGAACTACTTGAACTTCTTGAACGTTCCTGCTACTTGTACTTCTTTAACCTTCCTGCTACTTGAACTTCTTGAACCTTCCTGCTACTTGAACTTTTTGAACCTTCCTGCTACTTGAACTTCTTGAACTTCTTGAACCTTCCTGCTACTTGAACTTCTCGAACCTTCCTGCTACTTGAACTTCTTGAACCTTCCTGCTACTCGAACTTCTTGAACTTCTTGAACCTTCCTGCTACTTGAACTTCTTGAACCTTCCAGCTACTTGAACTTCTTGAACTTCTTGAACCTTCCTGCTACTTGAACTTCTTGAACTTCTTGAACCTTTCTGCTACTTGAACTTCTTGAACCTTCCTGCTACTTGAATTTCTCGAACTTCGTGAACCTTCCTACTACTTGAATTTCTTGAATTTTCCCGCTACTTGAACATTTTGAACTTCTTGAACCTTCCTGCTACTTGAACTTCTTGAACCTTCCTGCTACTTGAACTTCTTGAACTTCTTGAACCTTCCTGCTACTTGAACTACTTGAACTTCTTGAACCTTCCTGCTACTTGAACTTCTTGAATTTCTTGAACCTTCCTGCTACCTGAACTTCTTGAACTACTTAAACCTTCCTGCTACTTGAACTTCTTGAACCTTCCTGCTACTGTAACTTCTTCAACCTTCCTGCTACTTGAACTTCCTGAACTTCTTGAACTCTCCTGCTACTTGAACTTCATGAACTTCTTGAACCTTCCTGCTACTTGAACTTCTTGAACTTCTTGAACCTTCCTGCTGCTTGAACTTCCTGAACCTTCCTGCTACTTGAACTTCTTGAACCTTCCTGCTACTTGAACTTCTTGAACCTTCCTGCTACTGTAACTTCTTGAACCTTCCTGCTACTTGAACTTCCTGAACTTCTTGAACTCTCCTGCTACTTGAACTTCTTGAACTTCTTAAACCTTCCTGCTGCTTAAACTTCTTGAACTTCTTGAACCTTCCTGCTACTTGAACTTCTTGAACCTTCCTGCTACTTGAACTTCTTGAACTTCTTGAACCTTCCTGCTGCTTGAACTTCTTGAACTTCTTGAACCTTCCTGCTGCTTGAACTTCCTGAACCTTCCTGCTACTTGAACTTCCTGAACCTTCCTGCTACTTGAACTTCTTGAACTTCTTGAACTTTCCTGCTACTTGAACTTCTTGAACCTTCCTGTTACTTGAACTTCTTGAACTTCTTGAACCTTCCTGCAACTTGAACTTCTTGAACTTCTTGAACCTTCCTGCTACTTGAACTTCTTGAACTTCTTGAACCTTCCTGCTACTTGAACTTCTTGAACCTTCCTGCTACTTGAACTTCTTGAACTTCTTGAACCTTCCTGCTACTTGAACTTCTTGAACTTTTTGAACCTTCTAGCTACTTGAACTTCTTGAACCTTCCTGCTATTTGAACTTCTTGAATCTTCCTGCTACTTGAACTTCTTGAACCTTCATGCTACTTAAACTTCTTGAACCTTCCTGCTACTTGAATTTCTTGAACCTTCCTGCTACTTGAACATCTTGAACTTCTTGAACCTTCCTGCAACTTGAACTTCTTGAACGTCTTTAACCGTCCTGCTACTTGAAGTTCTTGAACTTCTTGAACCTTCCTGCTATATGAACTTCTTGAACTTCTTGAACTTTCCTGCTACTTGAACTTCATGAACCTTCCTGAAACTTGAACTTCTTGAACCTTCCTGCTACTTGAACTACTTGAACCTTTCTGCTACTTGAACTTCTTGAACTTCTTGAACGTTCCTGCCACTTGAACTTCTTTAACCTTCCTGCTACTTGAACTATTTGAACTTCTTGAACCTTCCTGCTACTTGAACTACTTGAACTTCTTGAACGTTCCTGCTACTTGTACTTCTTTAACCTTCCTGCTACTTGAACTTCTTGAACCTTCCTGCTACTTGAACTTTTTGAACCTTCCTGCTACTTGAACTTCTTGAACTTCTTGAACCTTCCTGCTACTTGAACTTCTCGAACCTTCCTGCTACTTGAACTTCTTGAACCTTCCTGCTACTCGAACTTCTTGAACTTCTTGAACCTTCCTGCTACTTGAACTTCTTGAACCTTCCTGCTACCTGAACTTCTTGAACTTCTTGAACCTTCCTGCTACTTGAACTTCTTGAACTTCTTGAACCTTTCTGCTACTTGAACTTCTTGAACCTTCCTGCTACTTGAATTTCTCGAACTTCTTGAACCTTCCTACTACTTGAATTTCTTGAATTTTCCCGCTACTTGAACATTTTGAACTTCTTGAACCTTCCTGCTACTTGAACTTCTTGAACCTTCCTGCTACTTGAACTTCTTGAACTTCTTGAACCTTCCTGCTACTTGAACTACTTGAACTTCTTGAACCTTCCTGCTACTTGAACTTCTTGAATTTCTTGAACCTTTCAGCTACCTGAACTTCTTGAACTACTTAAACCTTCCTGGTACTTGAACTTCTTGAACCTTCCTGCTACTGTAACTTCTTCAACCTTCCTGCTACTTGAACTTCCTGAACTTCTTGAACTCTCCTGCTACTTGAACTTCATGAACTTCTTGAACCTTCCTGCTACTTAAACTTCTTGAACTTCTTGAACCTTCCTGCTGCTTGAACTTCCTGAACCTTCCTGCTACTTGAACTTCTTGAACCTTCCTGCTACTTGAACTTCTTGAACCTTCCTGCTACTGTAACTTCTTGAACCTTCCTGCTACTTGAACTTCCTGAACTTCTTGAACTCTCCTGCTACTTGAACTTCTTGAACTTCTTCAACCTTCCTGCTGCTTGAACTTCTTGAACTTCTTGAACCTTCCTGCTACTTGAACGTCTTGAACCTTCCTGCTACTTGAACTTCTTGAACTTCTTGAACCTTCCTGCTGCTTGAACTTCTTGAACTTCTTGAACCTTCCTGCTGCTTGAACTTCCTGAACCTTCCTGCTACTTGAACTTCCTGAACCTTCCTGCTACTTGAAGTTCTTGAACTTCTTGAACTTTCCTGCTACTTGAACTTCTTGAACCTTCCTGTTACTTGAACTTCTTGAACTTCTTGAACCTTCCTGCTACTTGAACTTCTTGAACTTCTTGAACCTTCCTGCTACTTGAACTTCTTGAACCTTCCTGCTACTTGAACTTCTTGAACTTCTTGATCCTTCCTGCTACTTGAACTTCTTGAACCTTCCTGCTACTTGAACTTCTTGAACTTCTTGAACCTTCCTGCTTCTTGAACTTCTTGAACTTCTTGAACCTTCCTGCTGCTTGAACTTCCTGAACCTTCCTGCTACTTGAACTTCCTGAACCTTCCTGCTACTTGAAGTTCTTGAACTTCTTGAACTTTCCTGCTACTTGAACTTCTTGAACCTTCCTGTTACTTGAACTTCTTGAACTACTTAAACCTTCCTGCTACTTGAACTTCTTGAACCTTACTGCTACTGTAACTTCTTCAACCTTCCTGCTACTTGAACTTCCTGAACTTCTTGAACTCTCCTGCTACTTGAACTTCATGAACTTCTTGAACCTTCCTGCTACTTAAACTTCTTGAACTTCTTGAACCTTCCTGCTGCTTGAACTTCCTGAACCTTCCTGCTACTTGAACTTCTTGAACCTTCCTGCTACTTGAACTTCTTGAACCTTCCTGCTACTGTAACTTCTTGAACCTTCCTGCTACTTGAACTTCCTGAACTTCTTGAACTCTCCTGCTACTTGAACTTCTTGAACTTCTTCAACCTTCCTGCTGCTTGAACTTCTTGAACTTCTTGAACCTTCCTGCTACTTGAACGTCTTGAACCTTCCTGCTACTTGAACTTCTTGAACTTCTTGAACCTTCCTGCTGCTTGAACTTCTTGAACTTCTTGAACCTTCCTGCTGCTTGAACTTCCTGAACCTTCCTGCTACTTGAACTTCCTGAACCTTCCTGCTACTTGAAGTTCTTGAACTTCTTGAACTTTCCTGCTACTTGAACTTCTTGAACCTTCCTGTTACTTGAACTTCTTGAACTTCTTGAACCTTCCTGCTACTTGAACTTCTTGAACTTCTTGAACCTTCCTGCTACTTGAACTTCTTGAACCTTCCAGCTACTTGAACTTCTTGAACTTCTTGAACCTTCCTGCTACTTGAACTTCTTGAACCTTCCTGCTACTTGAACTTCTTGAAACTTCCTGCTACTTGAACTTCTTGAACTTCTTGAACCTTCCTGCAACTTGAACTTCTTGAACTTCTTGAACATTCCTGCTACTTGAACTTCTTGAACCTTCCTGCTACTTGAGCTTTTTGAATCATGAACCGTCCTGCCACTTGATTTTCTTGAACCTTTCTGCTACTTGAACTTCTTGAACTTCTTGAACCTTCCTGCTACTTGAACTTCTTGAACCTTCCTGCTACTTGAACTTCTTGAACCTTCCTGCTATTTGAACTTCTTGAACCTGCCTGCTACTTGAACTTCTTGAACTTCTTGAACCTTCCGGCTATTTGAACTTCTTGAACTTCTCGAACCTTCCTGCTACTTGAACTTCTTGAACCTTCCTGCTACTTGAACTTCTTGAACTTCTTGAACCTTCCTGCTACTTGAACTACTTGAACTTCTTGAACCTTCCTGCTACTTGAACTTCTTGAACTTCTTGAACCTTCCTGCTACTTGAACTTCTTGAACCTTCCTGCTACTATAACTTCTTGAACCTTCCTGGTACCTGAACTTCTTGAACTTCTTGAACCTTCCTGCTACTTGAACTTCTTGAACTTCTTGAACCTTCCTGCTACTAGAACTTTTTGAACTTTTTGAACCTTCCTGCTACTTGAACTTCTTGAACCTTCCTGCTACTTGAACTTCTTGAACCTTCCTGATACCTGAACTTTTTGAACTTCTTGAACCTTCCTGCTACTTGAACTTCTTGAACTTCTTGAACCTTCCTGCTACTTGAACTTCTTGAACTTCTTGAACTTTCCTGCTACTTGAACTTTTTGAACTTCTTGAACCTTCCTGCTACTTGAACTTCTTGAACCTTCCTGCTACTTGAACTTCTTGAACTTCTTGAACCTTCCTGCTACTTGAACTTCTTGAAAATCTTGAACCTTCCTGCTACTTGAACTTCTTGAACCTTCCTGCTACTCGAACTACTTGAACTTCTTGAACCTTCCTGCTACTTGAACTTCGTGAACCTTCCTGCTAATTGAACTTCTTGAACTTCTTGAACCTTCCTGCTACGTGAACTTCTTGAACTTCTTGAACCTTCCTGCAACTTGAACATCTTGTACTTTTTGAACCTTCCTGCTACTTGAACTTCTTGAACTTTCCTGCTACTTGAACTTTTTGAATCATGAACCTTCCTGCCACTTGAACTTCTTGAACCTTCCTGCTTCTTGAACTTCTTGAACTTCTTGAACCTTCCTGCTACTTGAACTTCTTGAACCTTCCTGCTACTTGAACTTCTCGAACCTTCCTGCTACTTGAACTTCTTGAACCTGCCTGCTACTTGAACTTCTTGAACTTCTTGAACCTTCCTGAAATTTGAACTTCTTGAACTTCATGAACCTTCCTGCTACTTGAACTTCTTGAACCTTCCTGCTACTTGAACTTCTTGAACCTTCCTGCTACTTGAACTTCTTGAACCTTCCTGCTACTTGAACTTCTTGAACTTCTTGAACCTTCCTGCTACTTGAACTACTTGAACTTCTTGAACCTTCCTGCTTCTTGAACTTCTTGAACTTCTTGAACCTTCCTGCTACCTAAACTTTTGAACCTTCCTGCTACTTGAACTTCTTGAACCTTCCTGCTACCTGAACTTCTTGAACTTCTTGAACCTTCCTGCTACTTGAACTTCTTGAACCCTCCTGCTACTTGAACTTCTTGAACCTTCCTGCTACCTGAACTTCTTGAACTTCTTGAACCTTCCTGCTGCTTGAACTTCTTGAACCTTCCTGCTACTTGAACTTCTTGAACTTCTTGAACCTTCCTGCTACTTGAACTTCTTGAACCTTCCTTTTACTTGAACTTCTTGAACCTTCCTGCTACTTGAACTTCTTGAACCTTCCTGCTACTTGAACTTCTTGAACTTCTTGAACCTTCCTGCTACTTGAACTTCTTGAACCTTCCTGCTACTTGAACTTCTTGAACTTCTTGATCCTTCCTGCTACTTGAACTTCTTGAACCTTCCTGCTACTTGAACTTCTTGAACTTCTTGAACCTTCCTGCTTCTTGAACTTCTTGAACTTCTTGAACCTTCCTGCTACTTGAACTTCTTGAACCTTCCTGCTACTCGAACTACTTGAACTTCTTGAACCTTCCTGCAACTTGAACTTCTTGAACCTTCCTGCTACTTGAAGTTCTTGAACTTCTTGAACCTTCCTGCTACTTGAACTTCTTGAACCTTCCTGCTACTTGAACTTCTTGAACTTCTTGAAAATTCCTGCTACTTGAACTACTTGAACTTCTTGAACCTTCCTGCTACTTGAACTTCTTGAACTTCTTGAACCTTCCTGCTACTTGAACTTCTTGAACCTTCCTGCTACTTGAACTTCTTGAACTTCTTGAAACTTCCTGCTACTTGAACTACTTGAACTTCTTGAACCTTCCTGCTACCTGAACTTCTTGAACTTCTTGAACCTTCCTGCTACTTGAACTTCTTGAACCTTCCTGCTACTTGAACTTCTTGAACTTCTTGAACCTTCCTGCTACTTGAAAATCTTGACCCTTCCTGCTACTTGAACTTCTTGAACTTCTTGATCCTTCCTGCTACTTGAACTTCTTGAACCTTCCTGCTACTTGAACTTCTTGAACTTCTTGAACCTTCCTGCTACTTGAACTTCTTGAACCTTCCTGCTACTCGAACTACTTGAACTTCTTGAACCTTCCTGCTACCTGAACTTCGTGAACCTTCCTGCTACTTGAACTTTTTGAACTTCTTGAACCTTCCTGCTACTTGAACTTCTTGAACTTCTTGAACCTTCCTGCTACTTGAACTTCTTGAAGCTTCCTGCTACTTGAACTTCTTGAACTTCTTGAACCTTCCTGCTACTTGAACTTCTTGAATTTCTTGAACCTTCCTGCTACTTGAACTTCTTGAACTTCTTGAAACTTCCTGCTACTTGAACTTCTTGAACCTTCCTGCTACCTGAACTTCTTGAACCTTCCTGCTACTTGAACTTCTTGAACTTCTTGAACCTTCCTGCAACTTGAACTTCTTGAACTTCTTGAACCTTCCTGCTACTTGAACTTCTTGAACTTCTTGAACCTTCCTGCTACTTGATTTTCTTGAACCTTCCTGCTACTTGAACTTCATGAACTTCTTGAACCTTCCTGCTACTTGAACTTCTTGAATTTCTTGAACCTTCTTGATACTTGAACTTCTTGAACCTTCCTGCTATTTGAACTTCTTGAATCTTCCTGCTACTTGAACTTCTTGAACCTTCATGCTACTTGAACTTCTTGAACCTTCCTGCAACTTGAACTTCTTGAACGTCTTTAACCGTCCTGCTACTTGAAGTTCTTGAACTTCTTGAACCTTCCTGCTATATGAACTTCTTGAACTTCTTGAACTTTCCTGCTACTTGAACTTCATGAACCTTCCTGAAACTTGAACTTCTTGAACCTTCCTGCTACTTGAACTACTTGAACCTTCCTGCTACTTGAACTTCTTGAACTTCTTGAACGTTCCTGCTACTTGAACTTCTTTAACCTTCCTGCTACTTGAACTATTTGAACTTCTTGAACCTTCCTGCTACTTGAACTACTTGAACTTCTTGAACCTTCCTGCTACGTGAACTTCTTGAACCTTCCTGCCACCTAAACTTCTTGAACTTCTTGAACCTTCCTGCTACTTAAACTTCTTGAACCTTCCTGCTACTTGAACTTCTTGAACCTTCCTGCTACTTGAACTTCTTGAACTTCTCAAACCTTCCTGCTACTTGAACTTCTTGTACTTCTTTAACCTTCCTGCTACTTGAACTTCTTGAACCTTCCTGCTACTTGAACTTTTTGAACCTTCCTGCTACTTGAACTTCTCGAACCTTCCTGCTACTTGAACTTCTTGAACCTTCCTGCTACTCGAACTTCTTGAACTTCTTGAACCTTCCTGCTACTTGAACTTCTTGAACCTTCCTGCTACTTGAACTTCTTGAAACTTCCTGCTACTTGAACTTTTTGAACTTCTTGAACCTTCCTGCAACTTGAACTTTTTGAACTTCTTGAACTTTCCTGCTACTTGAACTTCTTGAACCTTCCTGCTACTTGAACTTTTTGAATCATGAACCTTCCTGCCACTTGAACTTCTTGAACCTTCCTGCTACTTGAACTTTTTGGACCTTCCTGCTACTTGAACTTCTTGAACTTCTTGAAACTTCCTGCTACTTGAACTTCTCGAACCTTCCTGCTACTTGAACTTTTTGAACCTTCCTGCTACTCGAACTTCTTGAACTTCTTGAACCTTCCTGCTACTTGAACTTCTTGAACCTTCCTGCTACTTGAACTTCTTGAACCTTCCTGCTACTTGAACTTCATGAACTTCTTAAACCTTCCTGCTACTTGAAATTCTTGAACTTCTTGAACCTTTCTGCTACATGAACTTCTTGAACCTTCCTGTTACTTGAACTTCTTGAACTTCTTGAACCTTCCTACTACTTGAATTTCTTGAATTTTCCTGCTACTTGAACATTTTGAACTTCTTGAACCTTCCTGCTACTTGAACTTCTTGAACCTTCCTGCTACTTGAACTTCTTGAACTTCTTGAACCTTCCTGCTACTTGAACTACTTGAACTTCTTGAACCTTCCTGCTACTTGAACGTCTTGAATTTCTTGAACCTTCCTGCTACCTGAACTTCTTGAACTTCTTAAACCTTCCTGCTACTTGAACTTCTTGAACCTTCCTGCTACTGTAACTTCTTCAACCTTCCTGCTACTTGAACTTCTTGAACTTCTTCAACCTTCCTGCTACTTGAACTTCTTGAACTTCTTGAACCTTCCTGCTACTTGAACTTCTTGAACCTTCCTGCTACTTGAACTTCTTGAACTTCTTGAATCTTCCTGCTACTTGAACTTCTTGAACTTCTTGAACCTTCCTGCTGCTTGAACTTCCTGAACCTTCCTGCTACTTAAACTTCTTGAACCTTCCTGCTACTTGAACTTCTTGAACCTTCCTGCTACTGTAACTTCTTGAACCTTCCTGCTACTTGAACTTCCTGAACTTCTTGAACTCTCCTGCTACTTGAACTTCTTGAACTTCTTCAACCTTCCTGCTGCTTGAACTTCTTGAACTTCTTGAACCTTCCTGCTACTTGAACTTCTTGAACCTTCCTGCTACTTGAACTTCTTGAACTTCTTGAACCTTCCTGCTGCTTGAACTTCTTGAACTTCTTGAACCTTCCTGCTGCTTGAACTTCCTGAACCTTCCTGCTACTTGAACTTCCTGAACCTTCCTGCTACTTGAACTTCTTGAACTTCTTGAACCTTCCTGCTACTTGAACTTCTTGAACCTTCCTGTTACTTGAACTTCTTGAACTTCTTGAACCTTCCTGCTACTTGAACTTCTTGAACTTCTTGAACCTTCCTGCTACTTGAACTTCTTGAACCTTCCTGCTACTTGAACTTCTTGAACTTCTCGAACCTTCCTGCTATTTGAACTTCTTGAACCTTCCTGCTACCTGAACTTCTTGAACCTTCCTGCTACTTGAACTTTTTGAACCTTCCTGCTACTTGAACTTCTTGAAACTTCCTGCTACTTGGACTTCTTGAACTTCTTGAACCTTCCTGCAACTTGAACTTCTTGAACTTCTTGAACATTCATGCTACTTGAACTTCTTGAACCTTCCTGCTACTTGAACTTTTTGAATCATGAACCGTCCTGCCACTTGATTTTCTTGAACCTTTCTGCTACTTGAACTTCTTGAACTTCTTGAACCTTCCTGCTACTTGAACTTCTTGAACCTTCCTGCTACTTGAACTTCTTGAACCTTCCTGCTACTTGAACTTCTTGAACCTGCCTGCTACTTGAACTTCTTGAACTTCTTGAACCTTCCTGCTATTTGAACTTCTTGAACTTCACGAACCTTCTTGCTACTTGAACTTCTTGAACCTTCCTGCTACTTGAACTTCTTGAATTTCTTGAACCTTCCTGCTACTTGAACTTCTTGAACCTTCCTGCTACTTGAACTTCTTGAACTTCTTGAACCTTCCTGCTGCTTGAACTTCTTGAACCTCTTGAACCTTCCTGCTACTTGAACTTCTTGAACCTTCCTGCTACTTGAACTTCTTGAACTACTTGAACCTTCCTGCTACTTGAACTTCTTGAACCTTCCTGCTACTTGAACTTGTTGAACCTTCCTGCTACTTGAACTTTTTGAACTTCTTGAAACTTCCTGCTACTTGAACTTCTTGAACTTCTTGAACCTTCCTGCTACTTGAATTTCTTGAACCTTCCTGCTACTTGAACTTCTTGAACTTCTTGAACCTTCCTGCTACTTGAACTTCTTGAACTTCATGAACCTTCCTGCTACTTGAACTTCTTGAACTTCTTGAAACTTCCTGCTACTTGAACTTCTTGAACCTTCCTGCTACCTGAACTTCTTGAACCTTCCTGCTACTTGAACTTCTTGAACTTCTTGAACCTTCCTGCAACTTGAACTTCTTGAACTTCTTGAACCTTCCTGCTACTTGAACTTCTTGAACTTCTAGAACCTTCCTGCTACTTGAACTTCTTGAACCTTCCTGCTACTTGTACTTCATGAACATCTTGAACCTTCCTGCTACTTGAACTTCTTGAACTTCTTGAACCTTCTTGATACTTGAACTTCTTGAACCTTCCTGCTATTTGAACTTCTTGAATCTTCCTGCTACTTGAACTTCTTGAACCTTCAAGCTACTTGAACTTCTTGAACCTTCCTGCTACTTGAATTTCTTGAACCTTCCTGCTACTTGAACATCTTGAACTTCTTGAACCTTCCTGCAACTTGAACTTCTTGAACGTCTTTAACCGTCCTGCTACTTGAAGTTCTTGAACTTCTTGAACCTTCCTGCTATATGAACTTCTTGAACTTCTTGAACTTTCCTGCTACTTGAACTTCATGAACCTTCCTGAAACTTGAACTTCTTGAACCTTCCTGCTATTTGAACTACTTGAACCTTCCTGCTACTTGAACTTCTTGAACTTCTTGAACGTTCCTGCTACTTGAACTTCTTGAACTTCTTGAACCTTCCTGCTACTTGAACTTCTTGAACCTTCCTGCTACTTGAACTTCTTGAACTTCTTGAACCTTCCTGCTGCTTGAACTTCCTGAACCTTCCTGCTACTTAAACTTCTTGAACCTTCCTGCTACTTGAACTTCTTGAACCTTCCTGCTACTGTAACTTCTTGAACCTTCCTGCTACTTGAACTTCCTGAACTTCTTGAACTCTCCTGCTACTTGAACTTCTTGAACTTCTTCAACCTTCCTGCTGCTTGAACTTCTTGAACTTCTTGAACCTTCCTGCTACTTGAACTTCTTGAACCTTCCAGCTACTTGAACTTCTAGAACTTCTTGAACCTTCCTGCTGCTTGAACTTCTTGAACTTCTTGAAACTTCCTGCTGCTTGAACTTCCTGAACCTTCCTGCTACTTGAACTTCCTGAACCTTCCTGCTACTTGAACTTCTTGAACTTCTTGAACCTTCCTGCTACTTGAACTTCTTGAACCTTCCTGTTACTTGAACTTCTTGAACTTCTTGAACCTTCCTGCTACTTGAACTTCTTGAACTTCTTGAACCTTCCTGCTACTTGAACTTCTTGAACCTTCCTGCTACTTGAACTTCTTGAACTTCTTGAACCTTCCTGCTATTTGAACTTCTTGAACCTTCCTGCTACCTGAACTTCTTGAACCTTCCTGCTACTTGAACTTCTTGAACCTTCCTGCTACTTGAACTTCTTGAAACTTCCTGCTACTTGAACTTCTTGAACTTCTTGAACCTTCCTGCAACTTGAACTTCTTGAACATTCCTGCTACTTGAACTTCTTGAACCTTCCTGCTACTTGAACTTTTTGAATCATGAACCGTCCTGACACTTGATTTTCTTGAACCTTTCTGCTACTTGAACTTTTTGAACTTCTTGAAACTTCCTGCTACTTGAACTTCTTGAACTTCTTGAAACTTCCTGCTACTTGAACTTCTTGAACCTTCCTGCTACTTGAACTTCTTGAACTTCTTGAACCTTCCTGCTACTTGAACTTCTTGAACTTCATGAACCTTCCTGCTACTTGAACTTCTTGTACTTCTTGAAACTTCCTGCTACTTGAACTTCTTGAACCTTCCTGCTACCTGAACTTCTTGAACCTTCCTGCTACTTGAACTTCTTGAACTTCTTGAACCTTCCTGCAACTTGAACTTCTTGAACTTCTTGAACCTTCCTGCTACTTGAACTTCTTGAACTTCTAGAACCTTCCTGCTACTTGAACTTCTTGAACCTTCCTGCTACTTGTACTTCATGAACATCTTGAACCTTCCTGCTACTTGAACTTCTTGAACTTCTTGAACCTTCTTGATACTTGAACTTCTTGAACCTTCCTGCTATTTGAACTTCTTGAATCTTCCTGCTACTTGAACTTCTTGAACCTTCATGCTACTTGAACTTCTTGAACCTTCCTGCTACTTGAATTTCTTGAACCTTCCTGCTACTTGAACATCTTGAACTTCTTGAACCTTCCTGCAACTTGAACTTCTTGAACGTCTTTAACCGTCCTGCTACTTGAAGTTCTTGAACTTCTTGAACCTTCCTGCTATATGAACTTCTTGAACTTCTTGAACTTTCCTGCTACTTGAACTTCATGAACCTTCCTGAAACTTGAACTTCTTGAACCTTCCTGCTACTTGAACTACTTGAACCTTCCTGCTACTTGAACTTCTTGAACTTCTTGAACGTTCCTGCTACTTGAACTTCTTTAACCTTCCTGCTACTTGAACTATTTGAACTTCTTGAACCTTCCCGCTACTTGAACTACTTGAACTTCCTGAACCTTCCTGCTACGTGAACTTCTTGAACCATCCTGCCACCTAAACTTCTTGAACTTCTTGAACCTTCCTGCTACTTAAACTTCTTGAACCTTCCTGCTACTTGAACTTCTTGAACCTTCCTGCTACTTGAACTTCTTGAACTTCTCAAACCTTCCTGCTACTTGATCTTCTTGTACTTCTTTAACCTTCCTGCTACTTGAACTTCTTGAACCTTCCTGCTACTTGAACTTTTTGAACCTTCCTGCTACTTGAACTTCTTGAACTTCTTGAACCTTCCTGCTACTTGAACTTCTCGAACCTTCCTGCTACTTGAACTTCTTGAACCTTCCTGCTACTCGAACTTCTTGAACTTCTTGAACCTTCCTGCTACTTGAACTTCTTGAACCTTCCTGCTACTTGAACTTCTTGAAACTTCCTGCTACTTGAACTTCTTGAACTTCTTGAACCTTCCTGCAACTTGAACTTTTTGAACTTCTTGAACCTTCCTGCTACTTGAACTTCTTGAACCTTCCTGCTACTTGAACTTTTTGAATCATGAACCTTCCTGCCACTTGAACTTCTTGAACCTTCCTGCTACTTGAACTTTTTGAACCTTCCTGCTACTTGAACTTCTTGAACTTCTTGAACCTTCCTGCTACTTGAACTTCTCGAACCTTCCTGCTACTTGAACTTTTTGAACCTTCCTGCTACTTGAACTTCTTGAACTTCTTGAACCTTCCTGCTACTTGAACTTCTTGAACCTTCCTGCTACTTGAACTTCTTGAACCTTCTTGCTACTTGAACTTCTTGAACTTCTTGAACCTTTCTGCTACTTGATCTTCTTGAACTTCTTGAACCTTTCTGCTACTTGATCTTCTTGAACCTTCCTGCTACTTGAACTTCTTGAACTTCTTGAACCTTCCTACTACTTGAATTTCTTGAATTTTCCTGCTACTTGAACATTTTGAACTTCTTGAACCTTCCTGCTACTTGAACTTCTTGAACTTCTTGAACCTTCCTGCTACTTGAACTACTTGAAGTTCTTGAACCTTCCTGCTACTTGAACTTCTTGAATTTCTTGAACCTTCCTGCTACCTGAACTTCTTGAACTACTTAAACCTTCCTGCTACTTGAACTTCTTGAACCTTCCTGCTACTGTAACTTCTTCAACCTTCCTGCTACTTGAACTTCTTGAACTTCTTCAACCTTCCTGCTACTTGAACTTCTTGAACTTCTTGAACCTTCCTGCTACTTGAACTTCTTGAACCTTCCTGCTACTTGAACTTCTTGAACTTCTTGAACCTTCCTGCTACTTGAACTTCTTGAACTTCTTGAACCTTCCTGCTGCTTGAACTTCCTGAACCTTCCTGCTACTTAAACTTCTTGAACCTTCCTGCTACTTGAACTTCTTGAACCTTCCTGCTACTGTAACTTCTTGAACCTTCCTGCTACTTGAACTTCCTGAACTTCTTGAACTCTCCTGCTACTTGAACTTCTTGAACTTCTTCAACCTTCCTGCTGCTTGAACTTCTTGAACTTCTTGAACCTTCCTGCTACTTGAACTTCTTGAACCTTCCAGCTACTTGAACTTCTAGAACTTCTTGAACCTTCCTGCTGCTTGAACTTCTTGAAACTTCCTGCTGCTTGAACTTCCTGAACCTTCCTGCTACTTGAACTTCCTGAACCTTCCTGCTACTTGAACTTCTTGAACTTCTTGAACCTTCCTGCTACTTGAACTTCTTGAACCTTCCTGTTACTTGAACTTCTTGAACTTCTTGAACCTTCCTGCTACTTGAACTTCTTGAACTTCTTGAACCTTCCTGCTACTTGAACTTCTTGAACCTTCCTGCTACTTGAACTTCTTGAACTTCTTGAACCTTCCTGCTATTTGAACTTCTTGAACCTTCCTGCTACCTGAACTTCTTGAACCTTCCTGCTACTTGAACTTCTTGAACCTTCCTGCTACTTGAACTTCTTGAAACTTCCTGCTACTTGAACTTCTTGAACTTCCTGAACCTTCCTGCTACTTGAACTTCTTGAACCTTCCTGCTACTTGAACTTCTTGAACCTTCCTGCTACTGTAACTTCTTGAACCTTCCTGCTACTTGAACTTCCTGAACTTCTTGAACTCTCCTGCTACTTGAACTTCTTGAACTTCTTAAACCTTCCTGCTGCTTAAACTTCTTGAACTTCTTGAACCTTCCTGCTACTTGAACTTCTTGAACCTTCCTGCTACTTGAACTTCTTGAACTTCTTGAACCTTCCTGCTGCTTGAACTTCTTGAACTTCTTGAACCTTCCTGCTGCTTGAACTTCCTGAACCTTCCTGCTACTTGAACTTCCTGAACCTTCCTGCTACTTGAACTTCTTGAACTTCTTGAACTTTCCTGCTACTTGAACTTCTTGAACCTTCCTGTTACTTGAACTTCTTGAACTTCTTGAACCTTCCTGCAACTTGAACTTCTTGAACTTCTTGAACCTTCCTGCTACTTGAACTTCTTGAACTTCTTGAACCTTCCTGCTACTTGAACTTCTTGAACCTTCTTGCTACTTGAACTTCTTGAACTTCTTGAACCTTCCTGCTACTTGAACTTCTTGAACTTTTTGAACCTTCTAGCTACTTGAACTTCTTGAACCTTCCTGCTATTTGAACTTCTTGAATCTTCCTGCTACTTGAACTTCTTGAACCTTCATGCTACTTAAACTTCTTGAACCTTCCTGCTACTTGAATTTCTTGAACCTTCCTGCTACTTGAACATCTTGAACTTCTTGAACCTTCCTGCAACTTGAACTTCTTGAACGTCTTTAACCGTCCTGCTACTTGAAGGTCTTGAACTTCTTGAACCTTCCTGCTATATGAACTTCTTGAACTTCTTGAACTTTCCTGCTACTTGAACTTCATGAACCTTCCTGAAACTTGAACTTCTTGAACCTTCCTGCTACTTGAACTACTTGAACCTTTCTGCTACTTGAACTTCTTGAACTTCTTGAACGTTCCTGCCACTTGAACTTCTTTAACCTTCCTGCTACTTGAACTATTTGAACTTCTTGAACCTTCCTGCTACTTGAACTACTTGAACTTCTTGAACGTTCCTGCTACTTGTACTTCTTTAACCTTCCTGCTACTTGAACTTCTTGAACCTTCCTGCTACTTGAACTTTTTGAACCTTCCTGCTACTTGAACTTCTTGAACTTCTTGAACCTTCCTGCTACTTGAACTTCTCGAACCTTCCTGCTACTTGAACTTCTTGAACCTTCCTGCTACTCGAACTTCTTGAACTTCTTGAACCTTCCTGCTACTTGAACTTCTTGAACCTTCCTGCTACTTGAACTTCTTGAACTTCTTGAACCTTCCTGCTACTTGAACTTCTTGAACTTCTTGAACCTTTCTGCTACTTGAACTTCTTGAACCTTCCTGCTACTTGAATTTCTCGAACTTCTTGAACCTTCCTACTACTTGAATTTCTTGAATTTTCCCGCTACTTGAACATTTTGAACTTCTTGAACCTTCCTGCTACTTGAACTTCTTGAACCTTCCTGCTACTTGAACTTCTTGAACTTCTTGAACCTTCCTGCTACTTGAACTACTTGAACTTCTTGAACCTTCCTGCTACTTGAACTTCTTGAATTTCTTGAACCTTTCTGCTACCTGAACTTCTTGAACTACTTAAACCTTCCTGCTACTTGAACTTCTTGAACCTTCCTGCTACTGTAACTTCTTCAACCTTCCTGCTACTTGAACTTCCTGAACTTCTTGAACTCTCCTGCTACTTGAACTTCATGAACTTCTTGAACCTTCCTGCTACTTGAACTTCTTGAACTTCTTGAACCTTCCTGCTGCTTGAACTTCCTGAACCTTCCTGCTACTTGAACTTCTTGAACCTTCCTGCTACTTGAACTTCTTGAACCTTCCTGCTACTGTAACTTCTTGAACCTTCCTGCTACTTGAACTTCCTGAACTTCTTGAACTCTCCTGCTACTTGAACTTCTTGAACTTCTTCAACCTTCCTGCTGCTTGAACTTCTTGAACTTCTTGAACCTTCCTGCTACTTGAACGTCTTGAACCTTCCTGCTACTTGAACTTCTTGAACTTCTTGAACCTTCCTGCTGCTTGAACTTCTTGAACTTCTTGAACCTTCCTGCCGCTTGAACTTCCTGAACCTTCCTGCTACTTGAACTTCCTGAACCTTCCTGCTACTTGAAGTTCTTGAACTTCTTGAACTTTCCTGCTACTTGAACTTCTTGAACCTTCCTGTTACTTGAACTTCTTGAACTTCTTGAACCTTCCTGCTACTTGAACTTCTTGAACTTCTTGAACCTTCCTGCTACTTGAACTTCTTGAACCTTCCAGCTACTTGAACTTCTTGAACTTCTTGAACCTTCCTGCTACTTGAACTTCTTGAACCTTCCTGCTACTTGAACTTCTTGAAACTTCCTGCTACTTGAACTTCTTGAACTTCTTGAACCTTCCTGCAACTTGAACTTCTTGAACTTCTTGAACATTCCTGCTACTTGAACTTCTTGAACCTTCCTGCTACTTGAGCTTTTTGAATCATGAACCGTCCTGCCACTTGATTTTCTTGAACCTTTCTGCTACTTGAACTTCTTGAACTTCTTGAACCTTCCTGCTACTTGAACTTCTTGAACCTTCCTGCTACTTGAACTTCTTGAACCTTCCTGCTATTTGAACTTCTTGAACCTGCCTGCTACTTGAACTTCTTGAACTTCTTGAACCTTCCTGCTATTTGAACTTCTTGAACTTCTCGAACCTTCCTGCTACTTGAACTTCTTGAACCTTCCTGCTACTTGAACTTCTTGAACTTCTTGAACCTTCCTGCTACTTGAACTACTTGAACTTCTTGAACCTTCCTGCTACTTGAACTTCTTGAACTTCTTGAACCTTCCTGCTACTTGAACTTCTTGAACCTTCCTGCTACTATAACTTCTTGAACCTTCCTGGTACCTGAACTTCTTGAACTTCTTGAACCTTCCTGCTACTTGAACTTCTTGAACTTCTTGAACCTTCCTGCTACTAGAACTTTTTGAACTTTTTGAACCTTCCTGCTACTTGAACTTCTTGAACCTTCCTGCTACTTGAACTTCTTGAACCTTCCTGATACCTGAACTTTTTGAACTTCTTGAACCTTCCTGCTACTTGAACTTCTTGAACTTCTTGAACCTTCCTGCTACTTGAACTTCTTGAACTTCTTGAACTTTCCTGCTACTTGAACTTTTTGAACTTCTTGAACCTTCCTGCTACTTGAACTTCTTGAACCTTCCTGCTACTTGAACTTCTTGAACTTCTTGAACCTTCCTGCTACTTGAACTTCTTGAAAATCTTGAACCTTCCTGCTACTTGAACTTCTTGAACCTTCCTGCTACTCGAACTACTTGAACTTCTTGAACCTTCCTGCTACTTGAACTTCGTGAACCTTCCTGCTAATTGAACTTCTTGAACTTCTTGAACCTTCCTGCTACGTGAACTTCTTGAACTTCTTGAACCTTCCTGCAACTTGAACATCTTGAACTTTTTGAACCTTCCTGCTACTTGAACTTCTTGAACTTTCCTGCTACTTGAACTTTTTGAATCATGAACCTTCCTGCCACTTGAACTTCTTGAACCTTCCTGCTTCTTGAACTTCTTGAACTTCTTGAACCTTCCTGCTACTTGAACTTCTTGAACCTTCCTGCTACTTGAACTTCTCGAACCTTCCTGCTACTTGAACTTCTTGAACCTGCCTGCTACTTGAACTTCTTGAACTTCTTGAACCTTCCTGAAATTTGAACTTCTTGAACTTCTTGAACCTTCCTGCTACTTGAACTTCTTGAACCTTCCTGCTACTTGAACTTCTTGAACCTTCCTGCTACTTGAACTTCTTGAACCTTCCTGCTACTTGAACTTCTTGAACTTCTTGAACCTTCCTGCTACTTGAACTACTTGAACTTCTTGAACCTTCCTGCTACTTGAACTTCTTGAACGTCTTGAACCTTCCTGCTACCTAAACTTTTGAACCTTCCTGCTACTTGAACTTCTTGAACCTTCCTGCTACCTGAACTTCTTGAACTTCTTGAACCTTCCTGCTACTTGAACTTCTTGAACCCTCCTGCTACTTGAACTTCTTGAACCTTCCTGCTACCTGAACTTCTTGAACTTCTTGAACCTTCCTGCTACTTGAACTTCTTGAACTTCTTGAACCTTCCTGCTACTTGAACTTCTTGAACCTTCCTTTTACTTGAACTTCTTGAACCTTCCTGCTACTTGAACTTCTTGAACCTTCCTGCTACTTGAACTTCTTGAACTTCTTGAACCTTCCTGCTACTTGAACTTCTTGAACCTTCCTGCTACTTGAACTTCTTGAACTTCTTGATCCTTCCTGCTACTTGAACATCTTGAACCTTCCTGCTACTTGAACTTCTTGAACTTCTTGAACCTTCCTGCTTCTTGAACTTCTTGAACTTCTTGAACCTTCCTGCTACTTGAACTTCTTGAACCTTCCTGCTACGCGAACTACTTGAACTTCTTGAACCTTCCTGCAACTTGAACTTCTTGAACCTTCCTGCTACTTGAAGTTCTTGAACTTCTTGAACCTTCCTGCTACTTAAACTTCTTGAACCTTCCTGCTACTTGAACTTCTTGAACCTTCCTGCTACTTGAACTTCTTGAACTTCTCAAACCTTCCTGCTACTTGAACTTCTTGTACTTCTTTAACCTTCCTGCTACTTGAACTTCTTGAACCTTCCTGCTACTTGAACTTTTTGAACCTTCCTGCTACTTGAACTTCTCGAACCTTCCTGCTACTTGAACTTCTTGAACCTTCCTGCTACTCGAACTTCTTGAACTTCTTGAACCTTCCTGCTACTTGAACTTCTTGAACCTTCCTGCTACTTGAACTTCTTGAAACTTCCTGCTACTTGAACTTTTTGAACTTCTTGAACCTTCCTGCAACTTGAACTTTTTGAACTTCTTGAACTTTCCTGCTACTTGAACTTCTTGAACCTTCCTGCTACTTGAACTTTTTGAATCATGAACCTTCCTGCCACTTGAACTTCTTGAACCTTCCTGCTACTTGAACTTTTTGGACCTTCCTGCTACTTGAACTTCTTGAACTTCTTGAAACTTCCTGCTACTTGAACTTCTCGAACCTTCCTGCTACTTGAACTTTTTGAACCTTCCTGCTACTCGAACTTCTTGAACTTCTTGAACCTTCCTGCTACTTGAACTTCTTGAACCTTCCTGCTACTTGAACTTCTTGAAACTTCCTGCTACTTGAACTTCATGAACTTCTTAAACCTTCCTGCTACTTGAAATTCTTGAACTTCTTGAACCTTTCTGCTACATGAACTTCTTGAACCTTCCTGTTACTTGAACTTCTTGAACTTCTTGAACCTTCCTACTACTTGAATTTCTTGAATTTTCCTGCTACTTGAACATTTTGAACTTCTTGAACCTTCCTGCTACTTGAACTTCTTGAACCTTCCTGCTACTTGAACTTCTTGAACTTCTTGAACCTTCCTGCTACTTGAACTACTTGAACTTCTTGAACCTTCCTGCTACTTGAACGTCTTGAATTTCTTGAACCTTCCTGCTACCTGAACTTCTTGAACTTCTTAAACCTTCCTGCTACTTGAACTTCTTGAACCTTCCTGCTACTGTAACTTCTTCAACCTTCCTGCTACTTGAACTTCTTGAACTTCTTCAACCTTCCTGCTACTTGAACTTCTTGAACTTCTTGAACCTTCCTGCTACTTGAACTTCTTGAACCTTCCTGCTACTTGAACTTCTTGAACTTCTTGAATCTTCCTGCTACTTGAACTTCTTGAACTTCTTGAACCTTCCTGCTGCTTGAACTTCCTGAACCTTCCTGCTACTTAAACTTCTTGAACCTTCCTGCTACTTGAACTTCTTGAACCTTCCTGCTACTGTAACTTCTTGAACCTTCCTGCTACTTGAACTTCCTGAACTTCTTGAACTCTCCTGCTACTTGAACTTCTTGAACTTCTTCAACCTTCCTGCTGCTTGAACTTCTTGAACTTCTTGAACCTTCCTGCTACTTGAACTTCTTGAACCTTCCTGCTACTTGAACTTCTTGAACTTCTTGAACCTTCCTGCTGCTTGAACTTCTTGAACTTCTTGAACCTTCCTGCTGCTTGAACTTCCTGAACCTTCCTGCTACTTGAACTTCCTGAACCTTCCTGCTACTTGAACTTCTTGAACTTCTTGAACCTTCCTGCTACTTGAACTTCTTGAACCTTCCTGTTACTTGAACTTCTTGAACTTCTTGAACCTTCCTGCTACTTGAACTTCTTGAACTTCTTGAACCTTCCTGCTACTTGAACTTCTTGAACCTTCCTGCTACTTGAACTTCTTGAACTTCTCGAACCTTCCTGCTATTTGAACTTCTTGAACCTTCCTGCTACCTGAACTTCTTGAACCTTCCTGCTACTTGAACTTTTTGAACCTTCCTGCTACTTGAACTTCTTGAAACTTCCTGCTACTTGGACTTCTTGAACTTCTTGAACCTTCCTGCAACTTGAACTTCTTGAACTTCTTGAACATTCCTGCTACTTGAACTTCTTGAACCTTCCTGCTACTTGAACTTTTTGAATCATGAACCGTCCTGCCACTTGATTTTCTTGAACCTTTCTGCTACTTGAACTTCTTGAACTTCTTGAACCTTCCTGCTACTTGAACTTCTTGAACCTTCCTGCTACTTGAACTTCTTGAACCTTCCTGCTACTTGAACTTCTTGAACCTGCCTGCTACTTGAACTTCTTGAACTTCTTGAACCTTCCTGCTATTTGAACTTCTTGAACTTCACGAACCTTCTTGCTACTTGAACTTCTTGAACCTTCCTGCTACTTGAACTTCTTGAATTTCTTGAACCTTCCTGCTACTTGAACTTCTTGAACCTTCCTGCTACTTGAACTTCTTGAACTTCTTGAACCTTCCTGCTGCTTGAACTTCTTGAACCTCTTGAACCTTCCTGCTACTTGAACTTCTTGAACCTTCCTGCTACTTGAACTTCTTGAACTACTTGAACCTTCCTGCTACTTGAACTTCTTGAACCTTCCTGCTACTTGAACTTGTTGAACCTTCCTGCTACTTGAACTTTTTGAACTTCTTGAAACTTCCTGCTACTTGAACTTCTTGAACTTCTTGAACCTTCCTGCTACTTGAATTTCTTGAACCTTCCTGCTACTTGAACTTCTTGAACTTCTTGAACCTTCCTGCTACTTGAACTTCTTGAACTTCATGAACCTTCCTGCTACTTGAACTTCTTGAACTTCTTGAAACTTCCTGCTACTTGAACTTCTTGAACCTTCCTGCTACCTGAACTTCTTGAACCTTCCTGCTACTTGAACTTCTTGAACTTCTTGAACCTTCCTGCAACTTGAACTTCTTGAACTTCTTGAACCTTCCTGCTACTTTAACTTCTTGAACTTCTAGAACCTTCCTGCTACTTGAACTTCTTGAACCTTCCTGCTACTTGTACTTCATGAACATCTTGAACCTTCCTGCTACTTGAACTTCTTGAACTTCTTGAACCTTCTTGATACTTGAACTTCTTGAACCTTCCTGCTATTTGAACTTCTTGAATCTTCCTGCTACTTGAACTTCTTGAACCTTCAAGCTACTTGAACTTCTTGAACCTTCCTGCTACTTGAATTTCTTGAACCTTCCTGCTACTTGAACATCTTGAACTTCTTGAACCTTCCTGCAACTTGAACTTCTTGAACGTCTTTAACCGTCCTGCTACTTGAAGTTCTTGAACTTCTTGAACCTTCCTGCTATATGAACTTCTTGAACTTCTTGAACTTTCCTGCTACTTGAACTTCATGAACCTTCCTGAAACTTGAACTTCTTGAACCTTCCTGCTATTTGAACTACTTGAACCTTCCTGCTACTTGAACTTCTTGAACTTCTTGAACGTTCCTGCTACTTGAACTTCTTGAACTTCTTGAACCTTCCTGCTACTTGAACTTCTTGAACCTTCCTGCTACTTGAACTTCTTGAACTTCTTGAACCTTCCTGCTGCTTGAACTTCCTGAACCTTCCTGCTACTTAAACTTCTTGAACCTTCCTGCTACTTGAACTTCTTGAACCTTCCTGCTACTGTAACTTCTTGAACCTTCCTGCTACTTGAACTTCCTGAACTTCTTGAACTCTCCTGCTACTTGAACTTCTTGAACTTCTTCAACCTTCCTGCTGCTTGAACTTCTTGAACTTCTTGAACCTTCCTGCTACTTGAACTTCTTGAACCTTCCAGCTACTTGAACTTCTAGAACTTCTTGAACCTTCCTGCTGCTTGAACTTCTTGAACTTCTTGAAACTTCCTGCTGCTTGAACTTCCTGAACCTTCCTGCTACTTGAACTTCCTGAACCTTCCTGCTACTTGAACTTCTTGAACTTCTTGAACCTTCCTGCTACTTGAACTTCTTGAACCTTCCTGTTACTTGAACTTCTTGAACTTCTTGAACCTTCCTGCTACTTGAACTTCTTGAACTTCTTGAACCTTCCTGCTACTTGAACTTCTTGAACCTTCCTGCTACTTGAACTTCTTGAACTTCTTGAACCTTCCTGCTATTTGAACTTCTTGAACCTTCCTGCTACCTGAACTTCTTGAACCTTCCTGCTACTTGAACTTCTTGAACCTTCCTGCTACTTGAACTTCTTGAAACTTCCTGCTACTTGAACTTCTTGAACTTCTTGAACCTTCCTGCAACTTGAACTTCTTGAACATTCCTGCTACTTGAACTTCTTGAACCTTCCTGCTACTTGAACTTTTTGAATCATGAACCGTCCTGACACTTGATTTTCTTGAACCTTTCTGCTACTTGAACTTTTTGAACTTCTTGAAACTTCCTGCTACTTGAACTTCTTGAACTTCTTGAAACTTCCTGCTACTTGAACTTCTTGAACCTTCCTGCTACTTGAACTTCTTGAACTTCTTGAACCTTCCTGCTACTTGAACTTCTTGAACTTCATGAACCTTCCTGCTACTTGAACTTCTTGTACTTCTTGAAACTTCCTGCTACTTGAACTTCTTGAACCTTCCTGCTACCTGAACTTCTTGAACCTTCCTGCTACTTGAACTTCTTGAACTTCTTGAACCTTCCTGCAACTTGAACTTCTTGAACTTCTTGAACCTTCCTGCTACTTGAACTTCTTGAACTTCTAGAACCTTCCTGCTACTTGAACTTCTTGAACCTTCCTGCTACTTGTACTTCATGAACATCTTGAACCTTCCTGCTACTTGAACTTCTTGAACTTCTTGAACCTTCTTGATACTTGAACTTCTTGAACCTTCCTGCTATTTGAACTTCTTGAATCTTCCTGCTACTTGAACTTCTTGAACCTTCATGCTACTTGAACTTCTTGAACCTTCCTGCTACTTGAATTTCTTGAACCTTCCTGCTACTTGAACATCTTGATCTTCTTGAACCTTCCTGCAACTTGAACTTCTTGAACGTCTTTAACCGTCCTGCTACTTGAAGTTCTTGAACTTCTTGAACCTTCCTGCTATATGAACTTCTTGAACTTCTTGAACTTTCCTGCTACTTGAACTTCATGAACCTTCCTGAAACTTGAACTTCTTGAACCTTCCTGCTACTTGAACTACTTGAACCTTCCTGCTACTTGAACTTCTTGAACTTCTTGAACGTTCCTGCTACTTGAACTTCTTTAACCTTCCTGCTACTTGAACTATTTGAACTTCTTGAACCTTCCCGCTACTTGAACTACTTGAACTTCCTGAACCTTCCTGCTACGTGAACTTCTTGAACCATCCTGCCACCTAAACTTCTTGAACTTCTTGAACCTTCCTGCTACTTAAACTTCTTGAACCTTCCTGCTACTTGAACTTCTTGAACCTTCCTGCTACTTGAACTTCTTGAACTTCTCAAACCTTCCTGCTACTTGATCTTCTTGTACTTCTTTAACCTTCCTGCTACTTGAACTTCTTGAACCTTCCTGCTACTTGAACTTTTTGAACCTTCCTGCTACTTGAACTTCTTGAACTTCTTGAACCTTCCTGCTACTTGAACTTCTCGAACCTTCCTGCTACTTGAACTTCTTGAACCTTCCTGCTACTCGAACTTCTTGAACTTCTTGAACCTTCCTGCTACTTGAACTTCTTGAACCTTCCTGCTACTTGAACTTCTTGAAACTTCCTGCTACTTGAACTTCTTGAACTTCTTGAACCTTCCTGCAACTTGAACTTTTTGAACTTCTTGAACCTTCCTGCTACTTGAACTTCTTGAACCTTCCTGCTACTTGAACTTTTTGAATCATGAACCTTCCTGCCACTTGAACTTCTTGAACCTTCCTGCTACTTGAACTTTTTGAACCTTCCTGCTACTTGAACTTCTTGAACTTCTTGAACCTTCCTGCTACTTGAACTTCTCGAACCTTCCTGCTACTTGAACTTTTTGAACCTTCCTGCTACTTGAACTTCTTGAACTTCTTGAACCTTCCTGCTACTTGAACTTCTTGAACCTTCCTGCTACTTGAACTTCTTGAACCTTCTTGCTACTTGAACTTCTTGAACTTCTTGAACCTTTCTGCTACTTGATCTTCTTGAACTTCTTGAACCTTTCTGCTACTTGATCTTCTTGAACCTTCCTGCTACTTGAACTTCTTGAACTTCTTGAACCTTCCTACTACTTGAATTTCTTGAATTTTCCTGCTACTTGAACATTTTGAACTTCTTGAACCTTCCTGCTACTTGAACTTCTTGAACTTCTTGAACCTTCCTGCTACTTGAACTACTTGAAGTTCTTGAACCTTCCTGCTACTTGAACTTCTTGAATTTCTTGAACCTTCCTGCTACCTGAACTTCTTGAACTACTTAAACCTTCCTGCTACTTGAACTTCTTGAACCTTCCTGCTACTGTAACTTCTTCAACCTTCCTGCTACTTGAACTTCTTGAACTTCTTCAACCTTCCTGCTACTTGAACTTCTTGAACTTCTTGAACCTTCCTGCTACTTGAACTTCTTGAACCTTCCTGCTACTTGAACTTCTTGAACTTCTTGAACCTTCCTGCTACTTGAACTTCTTGAACTTCTTGAACCTTCCTGCTGCTTGAACTTCCTGAACCTTCCTGCTACTTAAACTTCTTGAACCTTCCTGCTACTTGAACTTCTTGAACCTTCCTGCTACTGTAACTTCTTGAACCTTCCTGCTACTTGAACTTCCTGAACTTCTTGAACTCTCCTGCTACTTGAACTTCTTGAACTTCTTCAACCTTCCTGCTGCTTGAACTTCTTGAACTTCTTGAACCTTCCTGCTACTTGAACTTCTTGAACCTTCCAGCTACTTGAACTTCTAGAACTTCTTGAACCTTCCTGCTGCTTGAACTTCTTGAACTTCTTGAAACTTCCTGCTGCTTGAACTTCCTGAACCTTCCTGCTACTTGAACTTCCTGAACCTTCCTGCTACTTGAACTTCTTGAACTTCTTGAACCTTCCTGCTACTTGAACTTCTTGAACCTTCCTGTTACTTGAACTTCTTGAACTTCTTGAACCTTCCTGCTACTTGAACTTCTTGAACTTCTTGAACCTTCCTGCTACTTGAACTTCTTGAACCTTCCTGCTACTTGAACTTCTTGAACTTCTTGAACCTTCCTGCTATTTGAACTTCTTGAACCTTCCTGCTACCTGAACTTCTTGAACCTTCCTGCTACTTGAACTTCTTGAACCTTCCTGCTACTTGAACTTCTTGAAACTTCCTGCTACTTGAACTTCTTGAACTTCTTGAACCTTCCTGCAACTTGAACTTCTTGAACATTCCTGCTACTTGAACTTCTTGAACCTTCCTGCTACTTGAACTTTTTGAATCATGAACCGTCCTGCCACTTGATTTTCTTGAACCTTTCTGCTACTTGAACTTCTTGAACTTCTTGAAACTTCCTGCTACTTGAACTTCTTGAACTTCTTGACCCTTCCTGCTACTTGAACTTCTTGAACCTTCCTGCTACTTGAACTTCTTGAACTTCTTGAACCTTCCTGCTACTTGAACTTCTTGAACTTCATGAACCTTCCTGCTACTTGAACTTCTTGAACTTCTTGAAACTTCCTGCTACTTGAACTTCTTGAACCTTCCTGCTACCTGAACTTCTTGAACCTTCCTGCTACTTGAACTTCTTGAACTTCTTGAACCTTCCTGCAACTTGAACTTCTTGAACTTCTTGAACCTTCCTGCTACTTGAACTTCTTGAACTTCTAGAACCTTCCTGCTACTTGAACTTCTTGAACCTTCCTGCTACTTGTACTTCATGAACATCTTGAACCTTCCTGCTACTTGAACTTCTTGAACTTCTTGAACCTTCTTGATACTTGAACTTCTTGAACCTTCCTGCTATTTGAACTTCTTGAATCTTCCTGCTACTTGAACTTCTTGAACCTTCATGCTACTTGAACTTTTTGAACCTTCCTGCTACTTGAATTTCTTGAACCTTCCTGCTACTTGAACATCTTGAACTTCTTGAACCTTCCTGCAACTTGAACTTCTTGAACGTCTTTAACCGTCCTGCTACTTGAAGTTCTTGAACTTCTTGAACCTTCCTGCTATATGAACTTCTTGAACTTCTTGAACTTTCCTGCTACTTGAACTTCATGAACCTTCCTGAAACTTGAACTTCTTGAACCTTCTTGCTACTTGAACTACTTGAACCTTCCTGCTACTTGAACTTCTTGAACTTCTTGAACGTTCCTGCTACTTGAACTTCTTTAACCTTCCTGCTACTTGAACTATTTGAACTTCTTGAACCTTCCCGCTACTTGAACTACTTGAACTTCTTGAACCTTCCTGCTACGTGAACTTCTTGAACCATCCTGCCACCTAAACTTCTTGAACTTCTTGAACCTTCCTGCTACTTAAACTTCTTGAACCTTCCTGCTACTTGAACTTCTTGAACCTTCCTGCTACTTGAACTTCTTGAACTTCTCAAACCTTCCTGCTACTTGATCTTCTTGTACTTCTTAAACCTTCCTGCTACTTGAACTTCTTGAACCTTCCTGCTACTTGAACTTTTTGAACCTTCCTGCTACTTGAACTTCTTGAACTTCTTGAACCTTCCTGCTACTTGAACTTCTCGAACCTTCCTGCTACTTGAACTTCTTGAACCTTCCTGCTACTCGAACTTCTTGAACTTCTTGAACCTTCCTGCTACTTGAACTTCTTGAACCTTCCTGCTACTTGAACTTCTTGAAACTTCCTGCTACTTGAACTTCTTGAACTTCTTGAACCTTCCTGCAACTTGAACTTTTTGAACTTCTTGAACCTTCCTGCTACTTGAACTTCTTGAACCTTCCTGCTACTTGAACTTTTTGAATCATGAACCTTCCTGCCACTTGAACTTCTTGAACCTTCCTGCTACTTGAACTTTTTGAACCTTCCTGCTACTTGAACTTCTTGAACTTCTTGAACCTTCCTGCTACTTGAACTTCTCGAACCTTCCTGCTACTTGAACTTTTTGAACCTTCCTGCTACTTGAACTTCTTGAACTTCTTGAACCTTCCTGCTACTTGAACTTCTTGAACCTTCCTGCTACTTGAACTTCTTGAACTTCTTGAACCTTTCTGCTACTTGATCTTCTTGAACTTCTTGAACCTTTCTGCTACTTGATCTTCTTGAACCTTCCTGCTACTTGAACTTCTTGAACTTCTTGAACCTTCCTACTACTTGAATTTCTTGAATTTTCCTGCTACTTGAACATTTTGAACTTCTTGAACCTTCCTGCTACTTGAACTTCTTGAACTTCTTGAACCTTCCTGCTACTTGAACTACTTGAACTTCTTGAACCTTCCTGCTACTTGAACTTCTTGAATTTCTTGAACCTTCCTGCTACCTGAACTTCTTGAACTACTTAAACCTTCCTGCTACTTGAACTTCTTGAACCTTCCTGCTACTGTAACTTCTTCAACCTTCCTGCTACTTGAACTTCTTGAACTTCTTCAACCTTCCTGCTACTTGAACTTCTTGAACTTCTTGAACCTTCCTGCTACTTGAACTTCTTGAACCTTCCTGCTACTTGAACTTCTTGAACTTCTTGAACCTTCCTGCTACTTGAACTTCTTGAACTTCTTGAACCTTCCTGCTGCTTGAACTTCCTGAACCTTCCTGCTACTTAAACTTCTTGAACCTTCCTGCTACTTGAACTTCTTGAACCTTCCTGCTACTGTAACTTCTTGAACCTTCCTGCTACTTGAACTTCCTGAACTTCTTGAACTCTCCTGCTACTTGAACTTCTTGAACTTCTTCAACCTTCCTGCTGCTTGAACTTCTTGAACTTCTTGAACCTTCCTGCTACTTGAACTTCTTGAACCTTCCAGCTACTTGAACTTCTAGAACTTCTTGAACCTTCCTGCTGCTTGAACTTCTTGAACTTCTTGAAACTTCCTGCTGCTTGAACTTCCTGAACCTTCCTGCTACTTGAACTTCCTGAACCTTCCTGCTACTTGAACTTCTTGAACTTCTTGAACCTTCCTGTTACTTGAACTTCTTGAACTTCTTGAACCTTCCTGCTACTTGAACTTCTTGAACTTCTTGAACCTTCCTGCTACTTGAACTTCTTGAACCTTCCTGCTACTTGAACTTCTTGAACTTCTTGAACCTTCCTGCTATTTGAACTTCTTGAACCTTCCTGCTACCTGAACTTCTTGAACCTTCCTGCTACTTGAACTTCTTGAACCTTCCTGCTACTTGAACTTCTTGAAACTTCCTGCTACTTGAACTTCTTGAACTTCTTGAACCTTCCTGCAACTTGAACTTCTTGAACATTCCTGCTACTTGAACTTCTTGAACCTTCCTGCTACTTGAACTTTTTGAATCATGAACCGTCCTGCCAGTTGATTTTCTTGAACCTTTCTGCTACTTGAAAATCTTGAACTTCTTGAACCTTCCTGCTACTTGAACTTCTTGAACCTTCCTGCTACTTGAACTTCTTGAACCTTCCTGCTACTTGAACTTCTTGAACCTGCCTGCTACTTGAACTTCTTGAACTTCTTGAACCTTCCTGCTATTTGAACTTCTTGAACTTCTCGAACCTTCCTGCTACTTGAACTTCTTGAACCTTCCTGCTACTTGAACTTCTTGAACTTCTTGAACCTTCCTGCTACTTGAACTTCTTGAACCTTCCTGCTACTATAACTTCTTGAACCTTCCTGGTACCTGAATTTCTTGAACTTCTTGAACCTTCCTGCTACTTGAACTTCTTGAACTTCTTGAACCTTCCTGCTACTAGAACTTTTTGAACTTTTTGAACCTTCCTGCTACTTGAACTTCTCGAACCTTCATGCTACTTGAACTTCTTGAACCTTCCTGATACCTGAACTTTTTGAACTTCTTGAACCTTCCTGCTACTTGAACTTCTTGAACTTCTTGAACCTTCCTGCCACTTGAACTTCTTGAACTTCTTGAACTTTCCTGCTACTTGAACTTTTTGAACTTCTTGAACCTTCCTGCTACTTGAACTTCTTGAACCTTCCTGCTACTTGAACTTCTTGAACTTCTTGAACCTTCCTGCTACTTGAACTTCTTGAAAATCTTGAACCTTCCTGCTACTTGAACTTCTTGAAACTTCCTGCTACTCGAACTACTTGAACTTCTTGAACCTTCCTGCTACTTGAACTTCTTGAACTTCTTGAACCTTCCTGCTGCTTGAACTTCTTGAACCTTCCTGCTACTTGAACTTCTTGAACCTTCCTGCTACTTGAACTTTTTGAACTTCTTGAACCTTCCTGCTACTTGAACTTCTTGAACCTTCCTGCTACTTGAACTTCTTGAACTTCTTGAACCTTCCTGCTACTTGAACTTCTTGAACCTTCCTTCTACTTGAACTTCTTGAACCTTCCTGCTACTTGAACTTCTTGAACTTCTTGAACCTTCCTGCTACTTGAACTTCTTGAACCTTCCTGCTACTTGAACTTCTTGAACCTTCCTGCTACTTGAACTTTTTGAACTTCTTGAACCTTCCTGCTACTTGAACTTCTTGAACTTCTTGAACCTTCCTGCTACTTGAACTTCTTGAACTTCTTGAACTTTCCTGCTACTTGAACTTCTTGAACCTTCCTGCTACTTGAACTTCTTGAACTTCTTGAACCTTCCTGCTACTTGAACTTCTTGAACTTCTTGAAACTTCCTGCTACTTGAACTTCTTGAACCTTCCTGCTACCTGAACTTCTTGAACCTTCCTGCTACTTGAACTTCTTGAACTTCTTGAACCTTCCTGCATCTTGAACTTCTTGAACTTCTTGAACCTTCCTGCTACTTGAACTTCTTGAACTTCTTGAACCTTCCTGCTACTTGAACTTCTTGAACCTTCCTGCTACTTGAACTTCATGAACTTCTTGAACCTTCCTGCTACTTGAACTTCTTGAACTTCTTGAACCTTCTTGATACTTGAACTTCTTGAACCTTCCTGCTATTTGAACTTCTTGAATCTTCCTGCTACTTGAACTTCTTGAACCTTCATGCTACTTGAACTTCTTGAACCTTCCTGCTACTTGAATTTCTTGAACCTTCCTGCTACTTGAACATCTTGAACTTCTTGAACCTTCCTGCTACGTGAACTTCTTGAAACTTCCTGCCCCCTAAACTTCTTGAACTTCTTGAACCTTCCTGCTACTTAAACTTCTTGAACCTTCCTGCTACTTGAACTTCTTGAACCTTCCTGGTACTTGAACTTCTTGAACTTCTCAAAACTTCCTGCTACTTGAACTTCATGTACTTCTTTAACCTTCCTGCTACTTGAAATTCTTGAACCTTCCTGCTACTTGAACTTTTTGATTCTTCCTGCTACCTGAACTTCTTGAACTTCTCGAACCTTCCTGCTACTTGAACTTCTTGAACCTTCCTGCTACTCGAACTTCTTGAACTTCTAGAACCTTCCTGCTACTTGAACTTCTTGAACCTTCCTGCTACTTGAACTTCTTGAACCTTCCTGCTACTTGAACTTCTTGAACTTCTTGAACCTTCCTGCTACTTGAACTTCTTGAACCTTCCTGCTACTATAACTTCTTGAACCTTCCTGGTACCTGAATTTCTTGAACTTCTTGAACCTTCCTGCTACTTGAACTTCTTGAACTTCTTGAACCTTCCTGCTACTAGAACTTTTTGAACTTTTTGAACCTTCCTGCTACTTGAACTTCTCGAACCTTCATGCTACTTGAACTTCTTGAACCTTCCTGATACCTGAACTTTTTGAACTTCTTGAACCTTCCTGCTACTTGAACTTCTTGAACTTCTTGAACCTTCCTGCCACTTGAACTTCTTGAACTTCTTGAACTTTCCTGCTACTTGAACTTTTTGAACTTCTTGAACCTTCCTGCTACTTGAACTTCTTGAACCTTCCTGCTACTTGAACTTCTTGAACTTCTTGAACCTTCCTGCTACTTGAACTTCTTGAAAATCTTGAACCTTCCTGCTACTTGAACTTCTTGAAACTTCCTGCTACTCGAACTACTTGAACTTCTTGAACCTTCCTGCTACTTGAACTTCTTGAACTTCTTGAACCTTCCTGCTACTTGAACTTCTTGAACCTTCCTGCTACTTGAACTTCTTGAACCTTCCTGCTACTTGAATTTTTTGAACTTCTTGAACCTTCCTGCTACTTGAACTTCTTGAACCTTCCTGCTACTTGAACTTCTTGAACTTCTTGAACCTTCCTGCTACTTGAACTTCTTGAACCTTCCTTCTACTTGAACTTCTTGAACCTTCCTGCTACTTGAACTTCTTGAACTTCTTGAACCTTCCTGCTACTTGAACTTCTTGAACCTTCCTGCTACTTGAACTTCTTGAACCTTCCTGCTACTTGAACTTTTTGAACTTCTTGAACCTTCCTGCTACTTGAACTTCTTGAACTTCTTGAACCTTCCTGCTACTTGAACTTCTTGAACTTCTTGAACTTTCCTGCTACTTGAACTTCTTGAACCTTCCTGCTACCTGAACTTCTTGAACTTCTTGAACCTTCCTGCTACTTGAACTTCTTGAACTTCTTGAAACTTCCTGCTACTTGAACTTCTTGAACCTTCCTGCTACCTGAACTTCTTGAACCTTCCTGCTACTTGAACTTCTTGAACTTCTTGAACCTTCCTGCATCTTGAACTTCTTGAACTTCTTGAACCTTCCTGCTACTTGAACTTCTTGAACTTCTTGAACCTTCCTGCTACTTGAACTTCTTGAACCTTCCTGCTACTTGAACTTCATGAACTTCTTGAACCTTCCTGCTACTTGAACTTCTTGAACTTCTTGAACCTTCTTGATACTTGAACTTCTTGAACCTTCCTGCTATTTGAACTTCTTGAATCTTCCTGCTACTTGAACTTCTTGAACCTTCATGCTACTTGAACTTCTTGAACCTTCCTGCTACTTGAATTTCTTGAACCTTCCTGCTACTTGAACATCTTGAACTTCTTGAACCTTCCTGCTACGTGAACTTCTTGAAACTTCCTGCCCCCTAAACTTCTTGAACTTCTTGAACCTTCCTGCTACTTAAACTTCTTGAACCTTCCTGCTACTTGAACTTCTTGAACCTTCCTGGTACTTGAACTTCTTGAACTTCTCAAAACTTCCTGCTACTTGAACTTCTTGTACTTCTTTAACCTTCCTGCTACTTGAAATTCTTGAACCTTCCTGCTACTTGAACTTTTTGATTCTTCCTGCTACCTGAACTTCTTGAACTTCTCGAACCTTCCTGCTACTTGAACTTCTTGAACCTTCCTGCTACTCGAACTTCTTGAACTTCTAGAACCTTCCTGCTACTTGAACTTCTTGAACCTTCCTGCTACTTGAACTTCTTGAAACTTCCTGCTACTTGAACTTCTTGAACTTCTTGAACCTTCCTGCAACTTGAACTTTTTGAACTTCTTGAACCTTCCTGCTACTTGAACTTCTTGAACCTTCCTGCTACTTGAACTTTTTGAATCATGAACCTTCCTGCCACTTGAACTTCTTGAACCTTCCTGCTACTTGAACTTCTTGAACTTCTTGAACCTTCCTGCTACTTGAACTTCTTGAACCTTCCTGCTACTCGAACTTCTTGAACCTTCCTGCTAATTGAACTTCTTGAACCTGCCTGCTACTTGAACTTATGGTAATTTTTAGGAGGAAATTAAAAGAGGACAATCCACCACAGATGTATTGGAGTCTCCGTAGTTTTAAGAAGACATCGTTGTTCAATGTAGTAGGTTTAACATTTAGAGACCGTTTAGAAGAACTTGTTCAGTTATTGGAACGACGCATCCTGGAATGAAAAAACAAGAAACCTAAGTACAAATCAACCAAGCTAACAGAAAGTTACTATGTTTCAGTTATAGGCACGTTGCTTTGTTCATGAACATGAATCTCCCTCTGCTCACCCAAAAGATAACGCAGGCTTATTCATAGTATAACCAGGCGACACGCCGACGATGGGCCTCCACTAACCACAAGGAAAGTTTAACCAAGCGCCACCGAAGAAGTAGAGATGCGCCGCGTATTCTTATCTGAACAATGTTCGATTTCACAGTTACGTTTACTAGGACACGATAATACGAAGTATTGGACTAATTCACAAAAGTATGGCAGTATGATCAATATACGAGTTTCAATACAACAGCCTAGTTTACGTACCTATTTGTCGCCTTCAAAAGGGACCATAAACAAGAGCCTCTGAAGCTTTTAGAAAGAGGAAAATAGATTAAGGAATAGTTCCACTCAATACCAAGTAGAAGGTTAATTTGTTAGGAATCATGCGATATAAGCATGGCTTAATGTTAAGTAGTTGAGATAAGGACATCGCCTCAGGTAAGTTTAAGTTAATTCTGCTTTCAAGCAGCCAATACATTTTAAAGTTAAGGTTCAATTTCGTTTAATTCTGCGTAACGCAGCCGATAAAGTAATCCGCCACACGGGCAGCCAGAGGGTCACAGGCAACTTCTCTACTTCTAGTTAAAGGTAGTTTAGTTTCATTTAATTTATTTACTCTTTTTAATATGGAAGATTAAAACCGGCATTAAGCCAAACTCACGAACAAACTAAAGAGTGGAACGAAAGAGGCGCAAACATGCAAATTCATAACTCAATAAAACGAAAACACAGTCACACAAACTAAACCTCAAGCGGAAAAGAAGAAATTTAACGGAAAAGAACTTAATGGGCGAACAAAACGGCTCTCAAAATCAATCTGCCTCAGCTTGCGCAAAACCCGCCTATCACACATCCAATTGCAGGTGTCAAACAATTGACTGCACTTAAGCGCACGCTAAGTTTTCTAATTCAACTCTGAAGGTCACGGTTAAAGAATGAAATTTTCAATAAACTTCTTGAACTTCTTGAACCTTCCTGCTATTTGAACTTCTTGAACTTCTTGAACCTTCCTGCTACTTGAACTTCTTGAACTTCTTGAACCTTCCTGCTACTTGAACTTCTTGAACTTCTTGAACCTTCCTGCTACTTGAACTTCTTGAACCTTCATGCTACTTGAACTTCTTGAACCTTCCTGCTACCTGAACTTCTTGAACCTTCCTGCTACTTGAACTTCTTGAACCTTCCTACTACTTGAACTTCTTGAAACTTCCTGCTACTTGAACTTCTTGAACTTCTTGAACATTCCTGCTACTTGAACTTCTTGAACCTTCCTGCTACTTGAACTTTTTGAATCATGAACCTTCCTGCCACATGATTTTCTTGAACCTTCCTGCTAGTTGAACTTCTTGAACTTCTTGAACCTTCCTGCTACTTGAACTTCTTGAACCTTCCTGCTACTTGAACTTCTTGAACCTTCCTGCTACTTGAACTTCTTGAACCTGCCTGCTACTTGAACTTCTTGAACTTCTTGAACCTTCCTGCTATTTGAACTTCTTGAACTTCTTGAACCTTCCTGCTACTTGAACTTCTTGAACCTTCCTGCTACTTGAACTTCTTGAACTTCTTGAACTTTCCTGCTACTTGAACTACTTGAACTTCTTGAACCTTCCTGCTTCTTGAACTTCTTGAACTTCTTGATCCTTCCTGCTACTTGAACTTCTTGAACCTTCCTGCAACTATAACTTCTTGAACCTTCCTGGTACCTGATTTTCTTGAACTTCTTGAACCTTCCTGCTACTTGAACTTCTTGAACCTTCCTGCTACTTGAACTTCTTGAACCTTCCTGCTACTTGAACTTCTTGAACCTTCCTGCTACCTGAACTTTTTGAACTTCTTGAACCTTCCTGCTACTTGAACTTCTTGAACTTCTTGAACCTTCCTGCTACTTGAACTTCTTGAACTTCTTGAACTTTCCTGCTACTTGAACTTTTTGAACTTCTTGAACCTTCCTGCTACTTGAACTTCTTGAACCTTCCTGCTACTTGAACTTCTTGAACTTCTTGAACCTTCCTGCTACTTGAACTTCTTGAAAATCTTGAACCTTCCTGCTACTTGAACTTCTTGAACCTTCCTGCTACTCGAACTACTTGAACTTCTTGAACCTTCCTGCTACTTGAACTTCGTGAACCCTCCTGCTAATTGAACTTCTTGAACTTCTTGAACCTTCCTGCTACTTGAACTTCTTGAACTTCTTGAACCTTCCTGCAACTTGAACATCACGAACTTCTTGAACCTTCCTGCTACTTGAACTTCTTGAACTTTCCTGCTACTTGAACTTTTTGAATCATGAACCGTCCTGCCACTTGATTTTCTTGAACCTTCCTGCTACTTGAAAATCTTGAACCTTCCTGCTACCTGAACTTCTTGAACCTTCCTGCTACTTGAACTTCTTGAACCTTCCTGCTACTTGAACTTCTTGAAACTTCCTGCTACTTGAACTTCTTGAACTTCTTGAACCTCACTGCAACTTGAACTTCTTGAACTTCTTGAACATTCCTGCTACTTGAACTTCTTGAACCTTCCTGCTACTTGAACTTTTTGAATCATGAACCGTCCTGCCACTTGATTTTCTTGAACCTTCCTGCTACTTGAAAATCTTGAACTTCTTGAACCTTCCTGCTACTTGAACTTCTTGAACCTTCCAGCTACTTGAACTTCTTGAACCTTCCTGCTACTTGAACTTCTTGAACCTGCCTGCTACTTGAACTTCTTGAACTTCTTGAACCTTCCTGCTATTTGAACTTCTTGAACTTCTTGAACCTTCCTGCTACTTGAACTTCTTGAACCTTCCTGCTACTTGAACTTCTTGAACTTCTTGAACCTTCCTGCTACTTGAACTTCTTGAACCTTCCTGCTACTATAACTTCTTGAACCTTCCTGGTACCTGAATTTCTTGAACTTCTTGAACCTTCCTGCTACTTGAACTTCTTGAACTTCTTGAACCTTCCTGCTACTAGAACTTTTTGAACTTTTTGAACCTTCCTGCTACTTGAACTTCTCGAACCTTCATGCTACTTGAACTTCTTGAACCTTCCTGATACCTGAACTTTTTGAACTTCTTGAACCTTCCTGCTACTTGAACTTCTTGAACTTCTTGAACCTTCCTGCCACTTGAACTTCTTGAACTTCTTGAACTTTCCTGCTACTTGAACTTTTTGAACTTCTTGAACCTTCCTGCTACTTGAACTTCTTGAACCTTCCTGCTACTTGAACTTCTTGAACTTCTTGAACCTTCCTGCTACTTGAACTTCTTGAAAATCTTGAACCTTCCTGCTACTTGAACTTCTTGAAACTTCCTGCTACTCGAACTACTTGAACTTCTTGAACCTTCCTGCTACTTGAACTTCTTGAACTTCTTGAACCTTCCTGCTACTTGAACTTCTAGAACCTTCCTGCTACTTGAACTTCTTGAACCTTCCTGCTACTTGAACTTTTTGAACTTCTTGAACCTTCCTGCTACTTGAACTTCTTGAACCTTCCTGCTACTTGAACTTCTTGAACTTCTTGAACCTTCCTGCTACTTGAACTTCTTGAACCTTCCTTCTACTTGAACTTCTTGAACCTTCCTGCTACTTGAACTTCTTGAACTTCTTGAACCTTCCTGCTACTTGAATTTCTTGAACCTTCCTGCTACTTGAACTTCTTGAACCTTCCTGCTACTTGAACTTTTTGAACTTCTTGAACCTTCCTGCTACTTGAACTTCTTGAACTTCTTGAACCTTCCTGCTACTTGAACTTCTTGAACTTCTTGAACTTTCCTGCTACTTGAACTTCTTGAACCTTCCTGCTACTTGAACTTCTTGAACTTCTTGAACCTTCCTGCTACTTGAACTTCTTGAACTTCTTGAAACTTCCTGCTACTTGAACTTCTTGAACCTTCCTGCTACCTGAACTTCTTGAACTTCTTGAACTTCTTGAACCTTCCTGCTACTTGAACTTCTTGAACTTCTTGAACCTTCCTGCTACTTGAACTTCTTGAACCTTCCTGCTACTTGAACTTCATGAACTTCTTGAACCTTCCTGCTACTTGAACTTCTTGAACTTCTTGAACCTTCTTGATACTTGAACTTCTTGAACCTTCCTGCTATTTGAACTTCTTGAATCTTCCTGCTACTTGAACTTCTTGAACCTTCATGCTACTTGAACTTCTTGAACCTTCCTGCTACTTGAATTTCTTGAACCTTCCTGCTACTTGAACATCTTGAACTTCTTGAACCTTCCTGATACGTGAACTTCTTGAAACTTCCTGCCCCCTAAACTTCTTGAACTTCTTGAACCTTCCTGCTACTTAAACTTCTTGAACCTTCCTGCTACTTGAACTTCTTGAACCTTCCTGGTACTTGAACTTCTTGAACTTCTCAAAACTTCCTGCTACTTGAACTTCTTGTACTTCTTTAACCTTCCTGCTACTTGAAATTCTTGAACCTTCCTGCTACTTGAACTTTTTGATTCTTCCTGCTACCTGAACTTCTTGAACTTCTCGAACCTTCCTGCTACTTGAACTTCTTGAACCTTCCTGCTACTCGAACTTCTTGAACTTCTAGAACCTTCCTGCTACTTGAACTTCTTGAACCTTCCTGCTACTTGAACTTCTTGAAACTTCCTGCTACTTGAACTTCTTGAACTTCTTGAACCTTCCTGCAACTTGAACTTTTTGAACTTCTTGAACCTTCCTGCTACTTGAACTTCTTGAACCTTCCTGCTACTTGAACTTTTTGAATCATGAACCTTCCTGCCACTTGAACTTCTTGAACCTTCCTGCTACTTGAACTTCTTGAACTTCTTGAACCTTCCTGCTACTTGAACTTCTTGAACCTTCCTGCTACTCGAACTTCTTGAACCTTCCTGCTAATTGAACTTCTTGAACCTGCCTGCTACTTGAACTTATGGTAATTTTTAGGAGGAAATTAAAAGAGGACAATCCACCACAGATGTATTGGAGTCTCCGTAGTTTTAAGAAGACATCGTTGTTCAATGTAGTAGGTTTAACATTTAGAGACCGTTTAGAAGAACTTGTTCAGTTATTGGAACGACGCATCCTGGAATGAAAAAACAAGAAACCTAAGTACAAATCAACCAAGCTAACAGAAAGTTACTATGTTTCAGTTATAGGCACGTTGCTTTGTTCATGAACATGAATCTCCCTCTGCTCACCCAAAAGATAACGCAGGCTTATTCATAGTATAACCAGGCGACACGCCGACGATGGGCCTCCACTAACCACAAGGAAAGTTTAACCAAGCGCCACCGAAGAAGTAGAGATGCGCCGCGTATTCTTATCTGAACAATGTTCGATTTCACAGTTACGTTTACTAGGACACGATAATACGAAGTATTGGACTAATTCACAAAAGTATGGCAGTATGATCAATATACGAGTTTCAATACAACAGCCTAGTTTACGTACCTATTTGTCGCCTTCAAAAGGGACCATAAACAAGAGCCTCTGAAGCTTTTAGAAAGAGGAAAATAGATTAAGGAATAGTTCCACTCAATACCAAGTAGAAGGTTAATTTGTTAGGAATCATGCGATATAAGCATGGCTTAATGTTAAGTAGTTGAGATAAGGACATCGCCTCAGGTAAGTTTAAGTTAATTCTGCTTTCAAGCAGCCAATACATTTTAAAGTTAAGGTTCAATTTTGTTTAATTCTGCGTAACGCAGCCGATAAAGTAATCCGCCACACGGGCAGCCAGAGGGTCACAGGCAACTTCTCTACTTCTAGTTAAAGGTAGTTTAGTTTCATTTAATTTATTTACTCTTTTTAATATGGAAGATTAAAACCGGCATTAAGCCAAACTCACGAACAAACTAAAGAGTGGAACGAAAGAGGCGCAAACATGCAAATTCATAACTCAATAAAACGAAAACACAGTCACACAAACTAAACCTCAAGCGGAAAAGAAGAAATTTAACGGAAAAGAACTTAATGGGCGAACAAAACGGCTCTCAAAATCAATCTGCCTCAGCTTGCGCAAAACCCGCCTATCACACATCCAATTGCAGGTGTCAAACAATTGACTGCACTTAAGCGCACGCTAAGTTTTCTAATTCAACTCTGAAGGTCACGGTTAAAGAATGAAATTTTCAATAAACTTCTTGAACTTCTTGAACCTTCCTGCTATTTGAACTTCTTGAACTTCTTGAACCTTCCTGCTACTTGAACTTCTTGAACTTCTTGAACCTTCCTGCTACTTGAACTTCTTGAACTTCTTGAACCTTCCTGCTACTTGAACTTCTTGAACCTTCATGCTACTTGAACTTCTTGAACCTTCCTGCTACCTGAACTTCTTGAACCTTCCTGCTACTTGAACTTCTTGAACCTTCCTACTACTTGAACTTCTTGAAACTTCCTGCTACTTGAACTTCTTGAACTTCTTGAACATTCCTGCTACTTGAACTTCTTGAACCTTCCTGCTACTTGAACTTTTTGAATCATGAACCTTCCTGCCACATGATTTTCTTGAACCTTCCTGCTAGTTGAACTTCTTGAACTTCTTGAACCTTCCTGCTACTTGAACTTCTTGAACCTTCCTGCTACTTGAACTTCTTGAACCTTCCTGCTACTTGAACTTCTTGAACCTGCCTGCTACTTGAACTTCTTGAACTTCTTGAACCTTCCTGCTATTTGAACTTCTTGAACTTCTTGAACCTTCCTGCTACTTGAACTTCTTGAACCTTCCTGCTACTTGAACTTCTTGAACTTCTTGAACTTTCCTGCTACTTGAACTACTTGAACTTCTTGAACCTTCCTGCTACTTGAACTTCTTGAACTTCTTGATCCTTCCTGCTACTTGAACTTCTTGAACCTTCCTGCAACTATAACTTCTTGAACCTTCCTGGTACCTGATTTTCTTGAACTTCTTGAACCTTCCTGCTACTTGAACTTCTTGAACCTTCCTGCTACTTGAACTTCTTGAACCTTCCTGCTACTTGAACTTCTTGAACCTTCCTGCTACCTGAACTTTTTGAACTTCTTGAACCTTCCTGCTACTTGAACTTCTTGAACTTCTTGAACCTTCCTGCTACTTGAACTTCTTGAACTTCTTGAACTTTCCTGCTACTTGAACTTTTTGAACTTCTTGAACCTTCCTGCTACTTGAACTTCTTGAACCTTCCTGCTACTTGAACTTCTTGAACTTCTTGAACCTTCCTGCTACTTGAACTTCTTGAAAATCTTGAACCTTCCTGCTACTTGAACTTCTTGAACCTTCCTGCTACTCGAACTACTTGAACTTCTTGAACCTTCCTGCTACTTGAACTTCGTGAACCCTCCTGCTAATTGAACTTCTTGAACTTCTTGAACCTTCCTGCTACTTGAACTTCTTGAACTTCTTGAACCTTCCTGCAACTTGAACATCACGAACTTCTTGAACCTTCCTGCTACTTGAACTTCTTGAACTTTCCTGCTACTTGAACTTTTTGAATCATGAACCGTCCTGCCACTTGATTTTCTTGAACCTTCCTGCTACTTGAAAATCTTGAACCTTCCTGCTACCTGAACTTCTTGAACCTTCCTGCTACTTGAACTTCTTGAACCTTCCTGCTACTTGAACTTCTTGAAACTTCCTGCTACTTGAACTTCTTGAACTTCTTGAACCTCCCTGCAACTTGAACTTCTTGAACTTCTTGAACATTCCTGCTACTTGAACTTCTTGAACCTTCCTGCTACTTGAACTTTTTGAATCATGAACCGTCCTGCCACTTGATTTTCTTGAACCTTCCTGCTACTTGAAAATCTTGAACTTCTTGAACCTTCCTGCTACTTGAACTTCTTGAACCTTCCAGCTACTTGAACTTCTTGAACCTTCCTGCTACTTGAACTTCTTGAACCTGCCTGCTACTTGAACTTCTTGAACTTCTTGAACCTTCCTGCTATTTGAACTTCTTGAACTTCTTGAACCTTCCTGCTACTTGAACTTCTTGAACCTTCCTGCTACTTGAACTTCTTGAACTTCTTGAACCTTCCTGCTACTTGAACTACTTGAACTTCTTGAACCTTCCTGCTACTTGAACTTCTTGAACTTCTTGAACCTTCCTGCTACTTGAACTTCTTGAACCTTCCTGCTACTATAACTTCTTGAACCTTCCTGGTACCAGAACTTCTTGAACTTCTTGAACCTTCCTGCTAATTGAACTTCCTGAACTTCTTGAACCATCCTGCTACTTCAACTTCTTGAACCTTCCTGCTACTTCAACTTCTTGAACCTTCCTCCTACCTGAACTTCTTGAACTTCTTGAACCTTCCTGCTACTTGAACTTCTTGAACCTTCCTGCTACTTGAACTTCTTGAACCTTCCTGCTACTTGACCTTCTTGAACTTCTTGAACCTTCCTGCTACTTGAACTTTTTGAATTTCTTGAACCTTCCTGCTACTTGAACTTCTTGAACTTCCTGCTACTTGAACTTCTTGAACTTCTTGAACCTTCCTGCTACCTGAACTTCTTGAACTTCTTGAACCTTCCTGCTACTTGAACTTTTTGAACTTCTTGAACCTTCCTGCTACTTGAACTTCTTGAACCTTCCTGCTACTTAAACTTCTTGAACTTCTTGAACCTTCCTGCTACTTGAACTTCTTGAACCTCTTGAACCTTCCTGCTACTTGAAATTCTTGAACCTTCCTGCTACTTGAAGTTCTTGAACTTCTTGAACCTTCCTCCTACTTGAACTTCATGAACCTTCCTGCTACTTGAACTTCTTGAACCTTCCTGCTACTTGAACTTCTTGAACTTCTTGAACCTTCCTGCTACTTGAACTTCTTGAACTTCTTGAACCTTCCTGCTACTTGAACTTCATGAATTTCTTGAACCTTCCTGCTACTTGAACTTCTTGAACTTCTTGAACCTTCCTGCTACTTGAACTTCTTGAACTTCTTGAACCTTCCTGCTACTTGAACTTCTTGAACCTTCCTGCTACCTGAACTTCTTGAACCTTCCTGCTACTTGAACTTCTTGAACCTTCCTGCTACTTGAACTTCTTGAACCTACCTGCTACATGAACTTCTTGAACTTCTTGAACCTTCCTGCTACCTGAACTTTTTGTACCTTCCTGCAACTTTAACTTCTTGAACTTATTGAACCTTCCTGCTACTTGAACTTCTTGAACCTTCCTGCTACTTGAACTTCTTGAACTTCTTGAACCTTCCTGCTACTTGAATTTCTTGAACTTCTTGAACCTTCCTGCTACGTGAACTTTTTGAACTTCTTGAACCTTCCTGCTACTTGAAAATCTTGAACTTCTTGAACCTTCCTGCTACTTGAACTTCTTGAACCTTCCAGCTACTTGAACTTCTTGAACCTTCCTGCTACTTGACCTTCTTGAACCTGCCTGCTACTTGAACTTCTTGAACTTCTTGAACCTTCCTGCTATTTGAACTTCTTGAACTTCTTGAACCTTCCTGCTACTTGAACTTCTTGAACCTTCCTGCTACTTGAACTTCTTGAACTTCTTGAACCTTCCTGCTACTTGAACTACTTGAACTTCTTGAACCTTCCTGCTACTTGAACTTCTTGAACTTCTTGAACCTTCCTGCTACTTGAACTTCTTGAACCTTCCTGCTACTATAACTTCTTGAACCTTCCTGGTACCAGAACTTCTTGAACTTCTTGAACCTTCCTGCTAATTGAACTTCCTGAACTTCTTGAACCATCCTGCTACTTCAACTTCTTGAACCTTCCTGCTACTTCAACTTCTTGAACCTTCCTCCTACCTGAACTTCTTGAACTTCTTGAACCTTCCTGCTACTTGAACTTCTTGAACCTTCCTGCTACTTGAACTTCTTGAACCTTCCTGCTACTTGACCTTCTTGAACTTCTTGAACCTTCCTGCTACTTGAACTTTTTGAATTTCTTGAACCTTCCTGCTACTTGAACTTCTTGAACTTCCTGCTACTTGAACTTCTTGAACTTCTTGAACCTTCCTGCTACCTGAACTTCTTGAACTTCTTGAACCTTCCTGCTACTTGAACTTTTTGAACTTCTTGAACCTTCCTGCTACTTGAACTTCTTGAACCTTCCTGCTACTTAAACTTCTTGAACTTCTTGAACCTTCCTGCTACTTGAACTTCTTGAACCTCTTGAACCTTCCTGCTACTTGAAATTCTTGAACCTTCCTGCTACTTGAAGTTCTTGAACTTCTTGAACCTTCCTCCTACTTGAACTTCATGAACCTTCCTGCTACTTGAACTTCTTGAACCTTCCTGCTACTTGAACTTCTTGAACTTCTTGAACCTTCCTGCTACTTGAACTTCTTGAACTTCTTGAACCTTCCTGCTACTTGAACTTCATGAATTTCTTGAACCTTCCTGCTACTTGAACTTCTTGAACTTCTTGAACCTTCCTGCTACTTGAACTTCTTGAACTTCTTGAACCTTCCTGCTACTTGAACTTCTTGAACCTTCCTGCTACCTGAACTTCTTGAACCTTCCTGCTACTTGAACTTCTTGAACCTACCTGCTACATGAACTTCTTGAACTTCTTGAACCTTCCTGCTACCTGAACTTTTTGTACCTTCCTGCAACTTTAACTTCTTGAACTTATTGAACCTTCCTGCTACTTGAACTTCTTGAACCTTCCTGCTACTTGAACTTCTTGAACTTCTTGAACCTTCCTGCTACTTGAATTTCTTGAACTTCTTGAACCTTCCTGCTACGTGAACTTTTTGAACTTCTTGAACCTTCCTGCTACTTGTACTTCTTGAACCTTCCTTCTACTTGAACTTCTTGAACTTCTTCAACCTTCCTGCTACTTGAACTTCTTGAACTTCTTGAACCTTCCTGTTACCTGAACTTCTTGAACTTCTTGAAATATCCTGCTACTTGAACTTCTTGAACTTCTTGAACCTTCCTGCTACTTGAACTTTTTGAACTTCCTGAACCTTCCTGCTACTTGAACTTCTTGAACCTTCCTACTACTAGAATTTCTTGAACTTCTTGGACCTTCCTGCTTCTTGAACTTCTTGAACTTCTTGAACCTTCCTGCTACTTGAACTTCTTGAACCTTCCTGCTACTTGAACTTCTTGAACCTTCCTGCTACTTGAACTTCTTGAACTTTCCTGCTACTTGAACTCTTGAACCTTCCTGAACCTTCCTGCTACTTGAACTTCTTGAACCTTCCTGCTACTAGAACTTCTTGAACTTCTTGAACCTTCCTGCTACTTGAACTTCTTGCACTTCTTGAACCTTCCTGCTACTTGAACTTCTTGAAATTCTTGAACCTTCCTGCTACTTGAACTTCTTGAACTTCATGAACCTTCCTGCTACTTGAACTTCTTGAACCTTCCTGCTACTTGAACTTCTTGAAACTTCCTGCTACTTGAACTTCTTGAACCTTCCTGCTACTTGAACTTCTTGAACCTTCTTGCAACTTGAACTTCTTGAACTTCTTGAACTTCTTGAACCTTCCTGATACTTGAACTTCTTGAACCATCCTGCTACTTGAACTTCTTGAACCTTCCTGCTACTTGAACTTCTTGAACCTTCCTGCTACTTGAACTTCTTCAACCTTCCTGCTACTTGAACTACTTGAACTTCTTGAACCTTCCTGGTACTTGAACTTCTTGAACTTCTTGAACCTTCCTGCTACTTGAACCTTCCTGCTACTTGAACTTCTTGAACTTCTTGATCCTTCCTGCTACTTGAACTTCTTGAACCTTCCTGCTACTTGAACTTCTTGAACCTTCCTGCTACTTGAACTTCTTGAACCTTCCTGCTACTTGAACTTCTTGAACCTTCCTGCTACTTGAACTTCTTGAACTTCTTGAACCTTCCTGCTACTTGAACCTTCCTGCTACTTGAACTTCTTGAACTTCTTGATCCTTCCTGCTACTTGAACTTCTTGAACCTTCCTGCTACTTGAACTTCTTGAACTTCTTGAACCTTCCTGCTACTTGAATTTCTTGAACTTCTTGAACCTTCCTGTTACTTGAACTTCTTGAACCTTCCTGCTACTCGAACTACTTGAACTTCTTGAACCTTCCTGCTACATGAACTTCTTGAACCTTCCTGCTACTTGAACTTCTTGAACTTCTTGAACCTTCCTGCTACTTGAACTTCTTAAACCTTCCTGCTACTTGAACTTCTTGAACTCCTTGAACCTTCCTGCAACTTGAACTTCTTGAACCTTCCTGCTACTTGAACTTCTTGAACCTTCCTGCTACTTGAACTTTTTGAATCTTGAACCTTCCTGCCATTTTATCTTCTTGAACCTTCCTGCTACTTGAACTTCTTGAACTTCTTGAACCTTCCTTCTACTTGAACTTCTTGAACCTTCCTGCTACTTGAACTTCTTGAACTTTCCTGATACTTGAACTTCTTGAACCTGCCTGCTACTTGAACTTCTTGAATTTCTTGAACCTTCCTGCTATATGAACTTCTTGAACTTGTTGAACTTTCCTGCTACTTGAAGTTCTTGAACCTTCCTGCTACTTGAACTTTTTGAACCTTCCTGCTACTTGAACTTCTCGAACCTTCCTGCTACTTGAACTTCTTGAACTTCTTGAACCTTCCTGCTACTTGAACTTCTTGAACTTCTTGAACCTTCCTGCTACTTGAACTTCATGAACTTCTTGAACCTTCCTGCTACTTGAACTTCTTTAACTTCTTGAACCTTCCTGCTACTCGAACTTCTTGAACTTCTTGAACCTTCCTGCTACTTGAACTTCTTGAACCTTCCTGCTACTTGAACTTCTTGAACCTTCCTGCAACTTGAACTTCTTGAACTTCTTAAACCTTCCTGCTACTTGAACTTCTTGAACCTTCCTGCTACTTGAACTACTTGAACTTCTTGAACCTTCCTGCTACGTGAACTTCTTGAACCTTCCTGCTACTTGAACTTCTTGAACTTCTTGAACCTTCCTGCTACTTGAACTTCTTGAACCTTTCTGCTGCTTGAACTTCTTGAACTTCTTGAACCCTCCTGCTACTTGAACTTCTTGAACTTCTTGAACCTTCCTGCTGCTTGAACTTCTTGAACCTTCCTGCTACTTGAACTTCTTGAACCTTCCTGCTACTTAAACTTCTTGAACCTTCCTGCTACTTGAACTTCTTGAACTTCTTGAACCTTCCTGCTACTTGAACTTCTTGAACCTTCCTGCTACTTGAACTTCTTGAACCTTCCTGCTACTTAAACTTCTTGAACCTTTCTGCTACTTGAACTTCTTGAACTTCTTGAACCTTCCTGCTACTTGAACTTCTTGAACCTTCGTGCTACTTGAACTTCTTGAACTTCTTGAACCTTCCTGATACTTGAACTTCTTGAACTTCTTGAACCTTCCTGCTACTAGAACTTCTTGAACCTTCCTGCTACTTGAACTTCTTGAACTTCTTGAGTCTTCCTGCTACTTGAACTTTTTGAACCTTCCTGCTCGTTGAACTTCTTGAACCTTCCTGCTACTCGAACTTCTTTAACTTCTTTAACCTTCATGCTACTTGAACTTCTTGAAACTTCCTGCTACTTGAACTTCTTGAACCTTCCTGCTACTTAAACTTCTTGAACCTTCCTGCTACTTGAACTTCTTGAACTTCTTGAACCTTCCTGCTACTTGAACTTCTTGAACTTCTTGAACCTTCCTGCTATTTGAACTTCTTGAACTTCTTAAACCTTCCTCTTATTTGAACTTCTTGAACCTTCCTGCTACTTGAACTTCTTGAACCTTCCTGCTACTTGAACTTCTTGAACTTCTTGAACCTTCCTGCTACCTGAACTACTTGAACTTCTTGAACCTTCCTGCTACTTGAACTTCTTGAACTTCTTGAACCTTCCTGCTACTTGAACTACTTGAACCTTCCTGCTACTTGAACTTCTTGAACCTTCCTCCTACCTGAACTTCTTGAACTTCTTGAACCTTCCTGCTGCTTGAACTTCTTGAAGCTGTCTGCTACTTGAACTTCTTGAACCTTCCTGCTACTTGAACTTCTTGAACTTCTTGAACCTTCCTGCTACTTGAACTTTTTGAACTTCTTGAACCTTCCTGCTACTTGAACTTCTCGAACCTTCCTGCTACTTGAACTTCTTGAACTTCTTGAACCTTCCAGCTACCTGAACTTCTTGAACTTCTTGAACCTTCCTGCTACTTGAACTTTTTGAACTTCTTGAACCTTCCTGCTACTTGAACTTCTTGAACCTTCCTGCTACTTGAACTTCTTGAACCTTCATGCTACTTGAACTTCTTGAACTTCTTGAACCTTCCTGCTACTTGAACTTCTTGAACCTCTTGAACCTTCCTGCTACTTGAATTTCTTGAACCTTCCTGCTACTTGAACTTCTTGATCTTCTTGAACCTTCCTGCTACTTGAACTTCTTGAACTTCTTGAACCTTCCTGCTACTTGAACTTCTTGAACCTTCCTGCTACATGAACTTCTTGAACTTCTTGAACCTTCCTGCTACTTGAACTTCATGAACCTTCCTGCTACTTGAACTTCTTGAACCTTCCTGCTACTTGAACTTCTTGAACTTCTAGAATCTTCCCGCTACTTGAACTTCTTGAACTTCTTGAACCTTCCTGCTACTTGAACTTCATGAACTTCTTGAAGCCTCCTGCTACTTGAACTTCTTGAACTTTTTGAACCTTCCTGCTACTTGAACTTCTTGACCTTCTTGAACCTTCCTGCTACTTGAACTTCTTGAACCTTCCTGCTACCTGAACTTCTTGAACCTTCCTGCTACTTGAACTTCTTGAACTTCTTGAACCTTCCTGCTACTTGAACTTCTTGAACCTTCCTGCCACTTGAACTTCTTGAACTTCTTGAACCTTCCTGCTACTTGAACTTCTTGTACCTTCCTGCAACTTGAACTTCTTGAACTTCTTGAACCTTCCTGCTACTTGAACTTCTTGAACCTTCCTGCTACTTGAACTACTTAAACTTCTTGAACCTTCCTGCTACTTGAACTTCTTGAACCTTCCTGCTACTTGAACTTTTTGAACTTCTTGAACCTTCCTGCTACTTGAACTTCTTGAACCTTCCTGCTACTTGAACTTCTTGAACCTTCCTGCTACTTGAACTTCTTGAAATTGTTGAACCTTCCTGCTACTTGGACTTCTTGAACCTTCCTGCTACTTGAACTTCTTGAACCTTCCTGCTACTTAAACTTCTTGAACCTTCCTGCTACTTGAACTTCTTGAACCTTCTTGCTACTTGAACTTCTTGAACTTCTTGAACCTTCCTGCTACTCTAACTTCTTGAACTTGAACCTTCCTGCTACTTGAACTTCTTGAACTTCTTGAACCTTCCTGCTACTTGAACTTCTTGAACTTCTTGAACCTTCCTGCTACTTGAACTCTTTGAACTTCTTGAACCTTCCTGCTACTTGAACTTCTTGAACCTCTTGAACCTTCCTGCTACTTGAACTTCTTGAACCTTCCTGCTACTTGAACTTCTTGAACTTCTTGAACCTTCCTGCTACTTGAACTTCTTGAACTTCTTGAACCTTCCTGCTACTTGAACTTCATGAACTTCTTGAACCTTCCTGCTACTTGAACTTCTTGAACTTCTTGAACCTTCCTGCTACTTGAACTTCTTGAACTTCTTGAACCTTCCTGCTACTTGAACTCTTTGAACTTATTGAACCTTGCTGCTACGTGAACTTCTTGAACCTTCGTGCTACTTGAACTTCTTGAACTTCTTGAACCTTCCTGATACTTGAACTTCTTGAACTTCTTGAACCTTCCTGCTACTTGAACTTCTTGAACCTTCCTGCTACTTGAACTTCTTGAACCTTCCTGCTACTTAAACTTCTTGAACCTTCCTGCTACTTGAACTTCTTGAACCTTCCTGCTACTTGAACTTCTTGAACCTTCCTGCTACTTGAACTTCTTGAACTTTCCTGCTACTTGAACTCTTGAACCTTCCTGAACCTTCCTGCTACTTGAACTTCTTGAACCTTCCTGCTACTAGAACTTCTTGAACTTCTTGAACCTTCCTGCTACTTGAACTTCTTGCACTTCTTGAACCTTCCTGCTACTTGAACTTCTTGAAATTCTTGAACCTTCCTGCTACTTGAACTTCTTGAACTTCATGAACCTTCCTGCTACTTGAACTTCTTGAACCTTCCTGCTACTTGAACTTCTTGAAACTTCCTGCTACTTGAACTTCTTGAACCTTCCTGCTACTTGAACTTCTTGAACCTTCTTGCAACTTGAACTTCTTGAACTTCTTGAACTTCTTGAACCTTCCTGATACTTGAACTTCTTGAACCATCCTGCTACTTGAACTTCTTGAACCTTCCTGCTACTTGAACTTCTTGAACCTTCCTGCTACTTGAACTTCTTCAACCTTCCTGCTACTTGAACTACTTGAACTTCTTGAACCTTCCTGGTACTTGAACTTCTTGAACTTCTTGAACCTTCCTGCTACTTGAACCTTCCTGCTACTTGAACTTCTTGAACTTCTTGATCCTTCCTGCTACTTGAACTTCTTGAACCTTCCTGCTACTTGAACTTCTTGAACCTTCCTGCTACTTGAACTTCTTGAACCTTCCTGCTACTTGAACTTCTTGAACCTTCCTGCTACTTGAACTTCTTGAACTTCTTGAACCTTCCTGCTACTTGAACCTTCCTGCTACTTGAACTTCTTGAACTTCTTGATCCTTCCTGCTACTTGAACTTCTTGAACCTTCCTGCTACTTGAACTTCTTGAACTTCTTGAACCTTCCTGCTACTTGAATTTCTTGAACTTCTTGAACCTTCCTGTTACTTGAACTTCTTGAACCTTCCTGCTACTCGAACTACTTGAACTTCTTGAAACTTCCTGCTACATGAACTTCTTGAACCTTCCTGCTACTGAACTTCTTGAACTTCTTGAACCTTCCTGCTACTTGAACTTCTTAAACCTTCCTGCTACTTGAACTTCTTGAACTCCTTGAACCTTCCTGCAACTTGAACTTCTTGAACCTTCCTGCTACTTGAACTTCTTGAACCTTCCTGCTACTTGAACTTTTTGAATCTTGAACCTTCCTGCCATTTTATCTTCTTGAACCTTCCTGCTACTTGAACTTCTTGAACTTCTTGAACCTTCCTTCTACTTGAACTTCTTGAACCTTCCTGCTACTTGAACTTCTTGAACTTTCCTGATACTTGAACTTCTTGAACCTGTATGCTACTTGAACTTCTTGAATTTCTTGAACCTTCCTGCTATATGAACTTCTTGAACTTCTTGAACTTTCCTGCTACTTGAAGTTCTTGAACCTTCCTGCTACTAGAACTTTTTGAACCTTCCTGCTACTTGAACTTCTTGAACCTTCCTGCTACTTGAACTTCTTGAACTTCTTGAACCTTCCTGCTACTTGAACTTCTTGAACTTCTTGAACCTTCCTGCTACTTGAACTTCATGAACTTCTTGAACCTTCCTGCTACTTGAACTTCTTTAACTTCTTGAACCTTCCTGCTACTCGAACTTCTTGAACTTCTTGAACCTTCCTGCTACTTGAACTTCTTGAACCTTCCTGCTACTTGAACTTCTTGAACCTTCCTGCAACTTGAACTTCTTGAACTTCTTAAACCTTCCTGCTACTTGAACTTCTTGAACCTTCCTGCTACTTGAACTACTTGAACTTCTTGAACCCTCATGCTACGTGAACTTCTTGAACCTTCCTGCTACTTGAACTTCTTGAACTTCTTGAACCTTCCTGCTACTTGAACTTCTTGAACCTTTCTGCTGCTTGAACTTCTTGAACTTCTTGAACCCTCCTGCTACTTGAACTTCTTGAACTTCTTGAACCTTCCTGCTGCTTGAACTTCTTGAACCTTCCTGCTACTTGAACTTCTTGAACCTTCCTGCTACTTAAACTTCTTGAACCTTCCTGCTACTTGAACTTCTTGAACTTCTTGAACCTTCCTGCTACTTGAACTTCTTGAACCTTCCTGCTACTTGAACTTCTTGAACCTTCCTGCTACTTAAACTTCTTGAACCTTTCTGCTACTTGAACTTCTTGAACTTCTTGAACCTTCCTGCTACTTGAACTTCTTGAACCTTCGTGCTACTTGAACTTCTTGAACTTCTTGAACCTTCCTGATACTTGAACTTCTTGAACTTCTTGAACCTTCCTGCTACTTGAACTTCTTGAACCTTCCTGCTACTTGAACTTCTTGAACTTCTTGAGTCTTCCTGCTACTTGAACTTTTTGAACCTTCCTGCTCGTTGAACTTCTTGAACCTTCCTGCTACTCGAACTTCTTTAACTTCTTTAACCTTCATGCTACTTGAACTTCTTGAAACTTCCTGCTACTTGAACTTCTTGAACCTTCCTGCTACTTAAACTTCTTGAACCTTCCTGCTACTTGAACTTCTTGAACTTCTTGAACCTTCCTGCTACTTGAACTTCTTGAACTTCTTGAACCTTCCTGCTATTTGAACTTCTTGAACTTCTTAAACCTTCCTGCTATTTGAACTTCTTGAACCTTCCTGCTACTTGAACTTCTTGAACCTTCCTGCTACTTGAACTTCTTGAACTTCTTGAACCTTCCTGCTACCTGAACTACTTGAACTTCTTGAACCTTCCTGCTACTTGAACTTCTTGAACTTCTTGAACCTTCCTGCTACTTGAACTACTTGAACCTTCCTGCTACTTGAACTTCTTGAACCTTCCTCCTACCTGAACTTCTTGAACTTCTTGAACCTTCCTGCTGCTTGAACTTCTTGAAGCTGTCTGCTACTTGAACTTCTTGAACCTTCCTGCTACTTGAACTTCTTGAACTTCTTGAACCTTCCTGCTACTTGAACTTTTTGAACTTCTTGAACCTTCCTGCTACTTGAACTTCTCGAACCTTCCTGCTACTTGAACTTCTTGAACTTCTTGAACCTTCCAGCTACCTGAACTTCTTGAACTTCTTGAACCTTCCTGCTACTTGAACTTTTTGAACTTCTTGAACCTTCCTGCTACTTGAACTTCTTGAACCTTCCTGCTACTTGAACTTCTTGAACCTTCATGCTACTTGAACTTCTTGAACTTCTTGAACCTTCCTGCTACTTGAACTTCTTGAACCTCTTGAACCTTCCTGCTACTTGAATTTCTTGAACCTTCCTGCTTCTTGAACTTCTTGAACTTCTTGAACCTTCCTGCTACTTGAACTTCTTGAACTTCTTGAACCTTCCTGCTACTTGAACTTCTTGAACCTTCCTGCTACATGAACTTCTTGAACTTCTTGAACCTTCCTGCTACTTGAACTTCATGAACCTTCCTGCTACTTGAACTTCTTGAACCTTCCTGCTACTTGAACTTCTTGAACTTCTAGAATCTTCCCGCTACTTGAACTTCTTGAACTTCTTGAACCTTCCTGCTACTTGAGCTTCATGAACTTCTTGAAGCCTCCTGCTACTTGAACTTCTTGAACTTTTTGAACCTTCCTGCTACTTGAACTTCTTGACCTTCTTGAACCTTCCTGCTACTTGAACTTCTTGAACCTTCCTGCTACCTGAACTTCTTGAACCTTCCTGCTACTTGAACTTCTTGAACTTCTTGAACCTTCCTGCTACTTGAACTTCTTGAACCTTCCTGCCACTTGAACTTCTTGAACTTCTTGAACCTTCCTGCTACTTGAACTTCTTGTACCTTCCTGCAACTTGAACTTCTTGAACTTCTTGAACCTTCCTGCTACTTGAACTTCTTGAACCTTCCTGCTACTTGAACTACTTAAACTTCTTGAACCTTCCTGCTACTTGAACTTCTTGAACCTTCCTGCTACTTGAACTTTTTGAACTTCTTGAACCTTCCTGCTACTTGAACTTCTTGAACCTTCCTGCTACTTGAACTTCTTGAACCTTCCTGCTACTTGAACTTCTTGAAATTGTTGAACCTTCCTGCTACTTGGACTTCTTGAACCTTCCTGCTACTTGAACTTCTTGAACCTTCCTGCTACTTAAACTTCTTGAACCTTCCTGCTACTTGAACTTCTTGAACCTTCTTGCTACTTGAACTTCTTGAACTTCTTGAACCTTCCTGCTACTCTAACTTCTTGAACTTGAACCTTCCTGCTACTTGAACTTCTTGAACCTTCCTGCTACTTGAACTTCTTGAACCTTCCTGCTACTTGAACTTCTTGAACCTCTTGAACCTTCCTGCTACTTGAACTTCTTGAACCTTCCTGCTACTTGAACTTCTTGAACTTCTTGAACCTTCCTGCTACTTGAACTTCTTGAACTTCTTGAACCTTCCTGCTACTTGAACTTCATGAACTTCTTGAACCTTCCTGCTACTTGAACTTCTTGAACTTCTTGAACCTTCCTGCTACTTGAACTTCTTGAACTTCTTGAACCTTCCTGCTACTTGAACTCTTTGAACTTATTGAACCTTGCTGCTACGTGAACTTCTTGAACCTTCGTGCTACTTGAACTTCTTGAACTTCTTGAACCTTCCTGATACTTGAACTTCTTGAACTTCTTGAACCTTCCTGCTACTTGAACTTCTTGAACCTTCCTGCTACTTGAACTTCTTGAACCTTCCTGCTACTTAAACTTCTTGAACCTTCCTGCTACTTGAACTTCTTGAACCTTCCTGCTACTTGAACTTCTTGAACTTCTTGAACCGTCCTGCTACTTGAACTTCTTGAACTTCTTGAACCATCCTGATACTTGAACTTCTTGAACTTCTTGAACCTTCCTGCTTCTTGAACTTCTTGAACTTCTTGAACCTTCCTGCTACTTGAACTTCTTGAACTTCTTGAACCTTCCTGCTACTTGAACTTCTTGAACCTTCCTGCTACTTGAACTTCTTGAACCTTCCTGCTACTTGAACTTCATGAAACTTCCTGCTACTTGAACTTCTTGAACTTCTTGAACCTTTCTGCTACTTGAACTTCTTGAACCTTCCTGCAACTTGAACTTCTTGAACTTCTTGAACTTCTTGAACCTTCCTGCTACTTGAACTTCTTGAACCTTCCTGCTACTCGGACTACTTGAACTTCTTGAACCTTCCTGGTACTTGAACTTCTTGAACTTCTTGAACCTTCCTGCTACTTGAACTTCTTGAACTTTTCGAACCTTCCTGCTACTCGAACTTCTTGAACATCCTGAACCTTCCTGCTACTTGAACTTCTTGAACCTTCCTGCTACTTGAACTTCTTGAACCTTCCTGCTACTTGAACTCCTTGAAACTTCCTGCTACTTGAACTTCTTGAACTTCTTGAACCTTCCTGCTACTTGAACTTCTTGAACCTTCCTGCTACTTGAACTTCTTGAACCTTCATGCTACTTGAACTTCTTGAACTTCTTGATCCTTCCTGCTACTTGAACTTCTTGAACCTTCCTGCTACTTGAACTTCTTGAACTTCTTGAACCTTCCTGCTACTTGAACTTCTTAAACCTTCCTGCTACTCGAACTACTTAAACTTCTTGAACCTTCCTGCTACTTGAACTTCTTGAACCTTCCTGCAACTTGAACTTCTTGAACTTCTTGAACCTTCCTGCCACCTGAACTTCTTGAACCTTCCTGCTACTTAACTTCTTGAACTTCTTGAACTTCTTGAACCTTCCTTCTACTTGAACTTCTTGAACCTTCCTGCTACTTGAACTTCTTTAACCTTCCTGCTACTTGAACTTCTTGAACTTCTTGAACCTTAATGCTACTTGAAATACTTGAACTTCTTGAACCTTCCTGTTACTTGAACTTCTTGAACTTCTTGAACCTTCATGCTATTTGAACTTCTTGAACCTTCCTGCTACTTGAACTTCTTGAACTTTCCTGGTACTTGAACTTCTTGAACCTTCCTGCTACTTGAACTTCTTGAACTTCTTCAACCTTCCTGCTACTTGAACTTATTGAACCTTCCTGCTACTTGAACTTTTCGAACTTTTTGAACTTTTTGAACCTTCCTGCTACTTGAACTTATTGAACCTTCCTGCTACTTGAACTTTTTGAACTTTTTGAACTTTTTGAACCTTCCTGCTACTTGAACTTCTTGAACTTCTTGAACCTTCCTGCTACTTGAACTACTTGAACTTCTTGAACTTCTTGAACCTTCCTGCTACTTGAACTTCTTGAACCTTCCTGCTACTTGAACTTCTTGAGCCTTCCTGCTACTTGAACTTCTTGAACCTTCCTGCTACTTGAACTTCTTGAACTTCTTGAACCTTCCTGCTACTTGACCTTTTTGAACCTTCCTGCTACTTGAAATTCTTGAACCTTCCTGCTACTTGAACTTCTTGAACCTTCCTTCTACTTGAACTTCTTGAACTTCTTGAACTTTCCTGCTACTTGAACTTCTTGAACTTCTTGATCCTTCCTGCTACTTAATCTGCTTGAACCTTCCTGCTTCTTGAAGTTCTTGAACCTTCCTGCTACTTGAACTTCTCGAACTTCTTGAACCTTCCTGTTACTTGAACTTCTTGAACTTCTTGAACCTTCCTGCTACTTGAACTACTTGAACTTCTTGAACCTTCCTGCTACTTGAACTTCTTGAACTTCTTGAACCTTCCTGCTACTTGAACTTCTTGAACCTTCCTGCTACTTGAACTTCTTGAACCTTCCTGCTACTTGAACTTCTTGAACTTCTTGAACCTTCCTGCTACTTGAACTTCTTGAACCTTCCTGCTACTTGAACTTCTTGAACTTCTTGAACCTTTCTGCTACTTGAAATTCTTGAACCTTCCAGCCACTTGAACTTCTTGAACTTCTTGAACCTTCCTGCTACTTGAACTTCTTGAACTTCTTGAACCTTCCTGCTAATTGAACTTCTTGAACCTTTCTTCTAATTGAACTTCTTGAACTTCTGGAACCTTCCGGCTACTTGAACTTCTTGAACTTCTTGAACCTTCCTGCTAATTGAACTTCTTGAACCTTCCTGCTACTTGAACTTCTTGAACTTTTTGAACCTTCCTGCTACTCAAACTTCTTGAACTTCTTGAACCTTCCTGCTACTTGAACTTCTTGATTTTTTTGAACCTTCCTGCTACTTGAACTTTTTGAACCTTCCTGCTACTTGAACTTCTTGAACTTCTTGAACCTTCCTGCTACTTGAACTTCATGAACTTCTTGGCCCTTCCTGCTACTTGAACTTCTTGAACCTTCATGCTACTTGAACTTCTTGAACTTCTCGAACCTTCCTGCTACTTGAACTTCTTGAACCTTCCTGCTACTTGAACTTCCTGAACTTCTTGAACCTTCCTGCTACTTGAACTTCTTGAACTTCTCGAACCTTCCTGCTACTTGAACTTCTTGAACTTCTTGAACCTTCCTGCTACATGAACTTCTTGAACTTCTTGAACCTTCCTGCTACTTGAACTACTTGAACTTCTAGAACCTTCCTGCTACTTGAACTTCTTGAAATTCTTGAACCTTCTTGCTACTTGAACTTCTTGAACCTTCCTGCCTTTTGAACTTCTTGAACCTTCCTGCTACCTGAACTTCTTGAACTTTTTGAACCTTCCTGCCACATGAACTTCTTGAACCTTCCTGCTACTTGAACTTCTTGCCCCTTCCTGCTACTTGAACTTCTTGAACCTTCCTGCTACTTGAACTTCTTGAACTTCTTGAACCTTCCTGCTACTTGATTTTCTTGAACTTCTTGAGCCTTCCTGCTACTTGAACTTCTTGAACTTCTTGAACCTTCCTGCTACTTGAACTTCTTGAACCTTCCTGCTACTTGAACTTCTTGAACCTTCATGCTACTTGAACTTCTTGAACTTCTTGATCCTTCCTGCTACTTGAACTTCTTGAACCTTCCTGCTACTTGAACTTCTTGAACTTCTTAAACCTTCCTGCTACTTGAAATTCTTGAACCTTCCTGCTACTCGAACTACTTGAACTTCTTGAACCTTCCTGCTACTTGAACTTCTTGAACCTTCCTTCAACTTGAACTTCTTGAACTTCTTGAACCTTCCTTCTACTTGAACTTCTTGAACCTTCCTGCTACTTGAACTTCTTGAACCTTCCTGATACTTGAACTTCTTGAACCTTCCTGCTACTTGAACTTCTTGAACTTCTTGAACCTTCCTGCTATTTGAACTTCATGAACCTTCCTGCTACTTGAACTTCTTGAACCTTCCTGCTACTTGAACTTCTTGAACCTTCCTGCTACTTGAACTTCTTAAACCTTCCTGCTACTTGAACTTCTTGAACTTCTTGAACCTTCCTGCTACTTGAACTTCTTGAACCTTCCTGCTACTTGAACTTCTTTAACTTCCTGAACCTTCCTGCTACTTGAACTTCTTGAACCATCCTGCTACATGAACTTCTTGAACTTCTTGAACCTTCCTGCTACTTGAACTTCTTGAACCTTCCTGCTACTCGAACTACTTGAACTTCTTGAACCTTCCTGCTACTTGAACTTCTTGAACCTTCCTGCAACTTGAACTTCTTGAACTTCTTGAACCTTCCTTCTACTTAAACTTCTTAAACCTTCCTGCTACTTGAACTTCTTGAACCTTCCTGATACTTGAACTTCATGAACCTTCCTGCTACTTGAACTTCTTGAACTTCTTGAACCTTCCTGCTATTTGAACTTCAAGAACCTTCCTGCTACTTGAACTTCTTGAACCTTCCTGCTACTTGAACTTCTTGAACTTCTTGAACCTTCCTGTTACTTTAACTTCTTGAACCTTCCTGCTACTTGAACTTTTTGAAATTCTTGATCCTTCCTGCTACTTGAACTACTTGAAATTCTTGAACCTTCCTGCTACTTAAACTTCTTGTACCTTCCTGCTACTTAAACTTCTTGAACCTTCCTGCTACTTGAACTTCTTGATTTTCTTGAACTTCTTGAACCTTCCAGCTACTTGAACTTCTTGAACCTTCCTGCTACTTGAACTTCTTGAACTTCTTGAACCTTCCTGCTACTTGAACTTCTTGAACTTCTTGAACCTTCCTGCTACTTGAACTTCTTGAACTTCTTGAACCTTCCTGCTACTTGAACTTCTTGAACCTTCCTGCTACTTGAACTTCTTGAACCTTCCTGCTACTTGAACTTCTTGAACTTCTTGAACCTTCCTGCTACTTGAACTTCTTGAACCTTCCTGCTACTTGAACTTTTCGAACTTCCTGAACCTTCCTGCTACTTGAACTTCTTGAACCATCCTGCTACATGAACTTCTTGAACTTATTGAACCTTCCAGCTACTTGAACTTCTTGAACTTCTTGGACCTTCCTGCTACTTGAACTTCTTGAACCTTCCTGCCACTTGAACTTCTTGAACCTTCCTGCTACTTGAACTTCTTGAACTTCTTGAACCTTAATGCTACTTGAAATACTTGAACTTCTTGAACCTTCCTGTTACTTGAACTTCTTGAACTTCTTGAACCTTCCTGCTACTTGAACTTCTTGAACCTTCCTGCTACTTGAACTTCTTTAACCTTCCTGCTACTTGAACTTCTTGAACCTTCCTGCTACTTGAACTTCTTGAACCTTCCTGCTACTTGAACTTCTTGAACCTTCCTGCTACTTGAACTTATTGAACCTTCCTGCTACTTGAACTTTTTGAACTTTTTGAACCTTCCTGCTACTTGAACTTCTTGAACTTCTTGAACCTTCCTGCTACCTGAACTTCTTGAACTTCTTGAACCTTCCTGCTACTTGAACTTCTTGAACTTCTTGAACCTTCCTGCTACTTGAACTTCTTGAACCTTCCTGCTACTTGAACTTCTTGAGCCTTCCTGCTACTTGAACTTCTTGAACCTTCCTGCTACTTGACCTTTTTGAACCTTCCTGCTACTTGAAATTCTTGAACCTTCCTGCTACCTGAACTTCTTGAACCTTCCTGCTACTTGAACTTCTTGAACTTCTTGAACCTTCCTGCTACTTGAACTTCTTGAATTTCTTGATCCTTCCTGCTACTTGATCTTCTTGAACCTTCCTGCTTCTTGAACTTCTTGAACCTTCCTGCTACTTGAACTTCTTGAACTTCTTTCCCCTTCCTGTTACTTGAACTTCTTGAACTTCTTGAACCTTCCTACTACTTGAACTACTTGAACTTCTTGAACCTTCCTGCTACTTGAACTTCTTGAACTTCTTGAACCTTCCTGCTGCTTGAACTTCTTGAACCTTCCTGCTACTTGAACTTCTTGAACCTTCCTGCTACTTGAACTTCTTGAACTTCTTGAACCTTCCTGCTACTTGAACTTCTTGAACCTTCCTGCTACATGAACTTCTTGAACTTCTTGAACCTTCCTGCTACTTGAACTTTTTGAACTTCTTGAACCTTCCTTCTACTTGAACTTCTTGAATCTTCCTGCTACTTGAACTTCCTGAACCTTCCTGATACTTGAACTTCTTGAACCTTCCTGCTACTTGAACTTCTTGAACTTCTTGAACCTTCCTGCTATTTGAACTTCATGAACTTCTTGAACCTTCCTGCTACTTGAACTTATTGAACCTTCCTGCTACTTGAACTTCTTGAACGTTCCTGCAACTTGAACTTCTTGAACTTCTTGAACCTTCCTGCTACTTTACCTTCTTGAACTTCTTGAACCTTCCTGCTACTTGAACTTTTTGAAATTCTTGAACCTTCCTGCTACTTGAACTTCTTGAACCTTCCTGCTTCTCGAACTTCTTGAACTTCTTGAACCTTCCTGCAACTTGAACGTCTTGAACCTCTTGAACCTTCCTGCTACTTGAACTTCTTGAACCTTCCTGCTACTTTAACTTCTTGAACTTCTTGAACCTTCCTGCTACTTGAACTTTTTGAAATTCTTGAACCTTCCTGCTACTTGAACTTTTTGAACCTTCCTGCTACTCGAACTTCTTGAACCTTCCTGCTACTTGAACTTCTTGAACCTCTTGAACCTTCCTGCTACTTGAACTTATTGAACCTTCGTGCTACTTGAACTTTTTGAACTTTTTGAACCTTCCTGCTACTTGAACTTCTTGAACCTTCCTGCTACCTGAACTTCTTGAACTTCTTGAACCTTCCTGCTACTTGAACTTCTTGAACTTCTTGAACCTTCCTGCTACTTGAACTTCTTGAACCTTCCTGCTACTTGAACTTCTTGAGCCTTCCTGTTTCTTGAACTTCTTGAACCTTCCTGCTACTTGAACTTCTTGAACTTCATGAACCTTCCTGCTACTTGACCTTTTTGAACCTTCCTGCTACTTGAAATTCTTGAACCTTCCTGCTACTTGAACTTCTTGAACCTTCCTGCTACTTGAACTTCTTGAACTTCTTGAACCTTCCTGCTACTTGAACTTCTTGAATTTCTTGATCCTTCCTGCTACTTGATCTTCTTGAACCTTCCTGCTTCTTGAACTTCTTGAACCTTCCTGCTACTTGAACTTCTTGAACTTCTTGAACCTTCCTGCTACTTGAACTTCTTGAACTTCTTGAACCCTCCTGCTACTTGAACTTCTTGAACCTTCCTGCTACTTGAACTTCTTGAGCCTTCCTGCTACTTGAGCTTCTTGAACCTTCCTGCTACTTGAACTTCTTGAACTTCTTGAACCTTCCTGCTACTTGACCTTTTTGAACCTTCCTGCTACTTGAAATTCTTGAACCTTCCTGCTACTTGAACTTCTTGAACCTTCCTGCTACTTGAACTTCTTGAACTTCTTGAACCTTCCTGCTACCTGAACTTCTTGAACTTCTTGAACCTTCCTGCTACTTGAACTTCTTGAACTTCTTGAACCTTCCTGCTACTTGAACTTCTTGAACCTTCCTGCTACTTGAACTTCTTGAGCCTTCCTGCTACTTGAACTTCTTGAACCTTCCTGCTACTTGAACTTCTTGAACTTCTTGAACCTTCCTGCTACTTGACCTTTTTGAACCTTCCTGCTACTTGAAATTCTTGAACCTTCCTGCTACTTGAACTTCTTGAACCTTCCTGCTACTTGAACTTCTTGAACTTCTTGAACCTTCCTGCTACTTGAACTTCTTGAATTTCTTGATCCTTCCTGCTACTTGATCTTCTTGAACCTTCCTGCTTATTGAACTTCTTGAACCTTCCTGCTACTTGAACTTCTTGAACTTCTTTCCCCTTCCTGTTACTTGAACTTCTTGAACTTCTTGAACCTTCCTACTACTTGAACTACTTGAACTTCTTGAACCTTCCTGCTACTTGAACTTCTTGAACTTCTTGAACCTTCCTGCTGCTTGAACTTCTTGAACCTTCCTGCTACTTGAACTTCTTGAACCTTCCTGCTACTTGAACTTCTTGAACTTCTTGAACCTTCCTGCTACTTGAACTTCTTGAACCTTCCTGCTACATGAACTTCTTGAACTTCTTGAACCTTCCTGCTACTTGAACTTTTTGAACTTCTTGAACCTTCCTTCTACTTGAACTTCTTGAATCTTCCTGCTACTTGAACTTCCTGAACCTTCCTGATACTTGAACTTCTTGAACCTTCCTGCTACTTGAACTTCTTGAACTTCTTGAACCTTCCTGCTATTTGAACTTCATGAACTTCTTGAACCTTCCTGCTACTTGAACTTATTGAACCTTCCTGCTACTTGAACTTCTTGAACGTTCCTGCAACTTGAACTTCTTGAACTTCTTGAACCTTCCTGCTACTTTACCTTCTTGAACTTCTTGAACCTTCCTGCTACTTGAACTTTTTGAAATTCTTGAACCTTCCTGCTACTTGAACTTCTTGAACCTTCCTGCTTCTCGAACTTCTTGAACTTCTTGAACCTTCCTGCAACTTGAACGTCTTGAACCTCCTGAACCTTCCTGCTACTTGAACTTCTTGAACCTTCCTGCTACTTTAACTTCTTGAACTTCTTGAACCTTCCTGCTACTTGAACTTTTTGAAATTCTTGAACCTTCCTGCTACTTGAACTTCTTGAACCTTCCTGCTACTCGAACTTCTTGAACTTCTTGAACCTTCCTGCTACTTGAACTTCTTGAACCTCTCGAACCTTCCTGCTACTTGAACTTATTGAACCTTCGTGCTACTTGAACTTTTTGAACTTTTTGAACCTTCCTGCTACTTGAACTTCTTGAACCTTCCTGCTACCTGAACTTCTTGAACTTCTTGAACCTTCCTGCTACTTGAACTTCTTGAACTTCTTGAACCTTCCTGCTACTTGAACTTCTTGAACCTTCCTGCTACTTGAACTTCTTGAGCCTTCCTGTTTCTTGAACTTCTTGAACCTTCCTGCTACTTGAACTTCTTGAACTTCATGAACCTTCCTGCTACTTGACCTTTTTGAACCTTCCTGCTACTTGAAATTCTTGAACCTTCCTGCTACTTGAACTTCTTGAACCTTCCTGCTACTTGAACTTCTTGAACTTCTTGAACCTTCCTGCTACTTGAACTTCTTGAATTTCTTGATCCTTCCTGCTACTTGATCTTCTTGAACCTTCCTGCTTCTTGAACTTCTTGAACCTTCCTGCTACTTGAACTTCTCGAACTTCTTGAACCTTCCTGTTACTTGAACGTCTTGAACTTTTTGAACCTTCCTGCTACTTGAACTACTTGAATTTCTTGAACCCTCCTGCTACTTGAACTTCTTGAACTTCTTGAACCTTCCTGCCACTTGAACTTCTTGAACCTTCCTGCTACTTGAACTTCTTGAACCTTCCTGCTACTTGAACTTCTTGAACTTCTTGAACCTTCCTGCTACTTGAACTTCTTGAACCTTCCTGCTACATGAACTTCTTGAACTTCTTGAACCCTTCTGCTACTTGAAATTCTTGAACCTTCCAGCCACTTGAACTTCTTGAACTTCTTAAACCTTCCTGCTACTTGAACTTCTTGAACTTCTTGAACCTTCCGGATTCTTGAACTTCTTGAACTTCTTGAACCTTCCTGCTACTTGAACTTCTTGAACCTTCCTGCTAATTAAACTTCTTGAACTTCTGGAACCTTCCGGCTACTTGAACTTCTTGAACTTCTTGAACCTTCCTGCTACTTGAACTTCTTGAACCTTCCTGCAACTTGAACTTCTTGAACTTCTTGAACCTTCCTTCTACTTAAACCTCTTGAACCTTCCTGCTACTTGAACTTCTTGAACCTTCCTGATACTTGAACTTCTTGAACCTTCCTGCTACTTGAACTTCTTGAACTTCTTGAACCTTCCTGCTATTTGAACTTCATGAACCTTCCTGCTACTTGAACTTCTTGAACCTTCCTGCTACTTGAACTTCTTGAACTTCTTGAACCTTCCTGTTACTTTAACTTCTTGAACCTTCCTGCTACTTGAACTTTTTGAAATTCTTGAACCTTCCTGCTACTTGAACTATTTGAACTTCTTGAACCTTCCTGCTACTTAAACTTCTTGAACCTTCCTGCTACTTAAACTTCTTGAACCTTCCTGCTACTTGAACTTCTTGAACCTTCCAGCTACTTGAACTTCTTGAACCTTCCTGCTACTTGAACTTCTTGAACTTCTTGAACCTTCCTGCTACTTGAACTTCTTGAACCTTCCTGCTACTTGAACTTCTTGAACCTTCCTACTACTTGAACTTCTTGAACTTCTTGAACCTTCCTGCTACTTGAACTTCTTGAACTTCCTGAACCTTCCTGCTACTTGAACTTCTTGAACCATCCTGCTACATGAACTTCTTGAACTTCTTGAACCTTCCAGCTACTTGAACTTCTTGAACTTCTTGGACCTTCCTGCTACTTGAACTTCTTGAACCTTCCTGCCACTTGAACTTCTTGAACCTTCCTGCTACTTGAACTTCTTGAACTTCTTGAACCTTAATGCTACTTGAAATACTTGAACTTCTTGAACCTTCCTGTTACTTGAACTTCTTGAACTTCTTGAACCTTCCTGCTACTTGAACTTCTTGAACCTTCCTGCTACTTGAACTTCTTGAACCTTCCTGCTACTTGAACTTCTTGAACCTTCCTGCTACTTGAACTTATTGAACCTTCCTGCTACTTGAACTTTTTGAACTTTTTGAACCTTTCTGCTACTTGAACTTCTTGAACTTCTTGAACCTTCCTGCTACCTGAACTTCTTGAACTTCTTGAACTTCTTGAACCTTCCTGCTATTTGAACTTCTTGAACCTTCCTGCTACTTGAACTTCTTGAGCCTTCCTGCTACTTGAACTTCTCGAACCTTCCTGCTACTTGAACTTCTTGAACTTCTTGAACCTTCCAGCTACCTGAACTTCTTGAACTTCTTGAACCTTCCTGCTACTTGAACTTTTTGAACTTCTTGAACCTTCCTGCTACTTGAACTTCTTGAACCTTCCTGCTACTTGAACTTCTTGAACCTTCATGCTACTTGAACTTCTTGAACTTCTTGAACCTTCCTGCTACTTGAACTTCTTGAACCTCTTGAACCTTCCTGCTACTTGAATTTCTTGAACCTTCCTGCTACTTGAACTTCTTGAACTTCTTGAACCTTCCTGCTACTTGAACTTCTTGAACTTCTTGAACCTTCCTGCTACTTGAACTTCTTGAACCTTCCTGCTACATGAACTTCTTGAACTTCTTGAACCTTCCTGCTACTTGAACTTCATGAACCTTCCTGCTACTTGAACTTCTTGAACCTTCCTGCTACTTGAACTTCTTGAACTTCTAGAATCTTCCCGCTACTTGAACTTCTTGAACTTCTTGAACCTTCCTGCTACTTGAGCTTCATGAACTTCTTGAAGCCTCCTGCTACTTGAACTTCTTGAACTTTTTGAACCTTCCTGCTACTTGAACTTCTTGACCTTCTTGAACCTTCCTGCTACTTGAACTTCTTGAACCTTCCTGCTACCTGAACTTCTTGAACCTTCCTGCTACTTGAACTTCTTGAACTTCTTGAACCTTCCTGCTACTTGAACTTCTTGAACCTTCCTGCCACTTGAACTTCTTGAACTTCTTGAACCTTCCTGCTACTTGAACTTCTTGTACCTTCCTGCAACTTGAACTTCTTGAACTTCTTGAACCTTCCTGCTACTTGAACTTCTTGAACCTTCCTGCTACTTGAACTACTTAAACTTCTTGAACCTTCCTGCTACTTGAACTTCTTTAACTTTCCTGCTACTTGAACTTTTTGAACTTCTTGAACCTTCCTGCTACTTGAACTTCTTGAACCTTCCTGCTACTTGAACTTCTTGAAATTGTTGAACCTTCCTGCTACTTGGACTTCTTGAACCTTCCTGCTACTTGAACTTCTTGAACCTTCCTGCTACTTAAACTTCTTGAACCTTCCTGCTACTTGAACTTCTTGAACCTTCTTGCTACTTGAACTTCTTGAACTTCTTGAACCTTCCTGCTACTCTAACTTCTTGAACTTGAACCTTCCTGCTACTTGAACTTCTTGAACCTTCCTGCTACTTGAACTTCTTGAACCTTCCTGCTACTTGAACTTCTTGAACCTCTTGAACCTTCCTGCTACTTGAACTTCTTGAACCTTCCTGCTACTTGAACTTCTTGAACTTCTTGAACCTTCCTGCTACTTGAACTTCTTGAACTTCTTGAACCTTCCTGCTACTTGAACTTCATGAACTTCTTGAACCTTCCTGCTACTTGAACTTCTTGAACTTCTTGAACCTTCCTGCTACTTGAACTTCTTGAACTTCTTGAACCTTCCTGCTACTTGAACTCTTTGAACTTATTGAACCTTGCTGCTACGTGAACTTCTTGAACCTTCGTGCTACTTGAACTTCTTGAACTTCTTGAACCTTCCTGATACTTGAACTTCTTGAACTTCTTGAACCTTCCTGCTACTTGAACTTCTTGAACCTTCCTGCTACTTGAACTTCTTGAACCTTCCTGCTACTTAAACTTCTTGAACCTTCCTGCTACTTGAACTTCTTGAACCTTCCTGCTACTTGAACTTCTTGAACTTCTTGAACCGTCCTGCTACTTGAACTTCTTGAACTTCTTGAACCTTCCTGATACTTGAACTTCTTGAACTTCTTGAACCTTCCTGCTTCTTGAACTTCTTGAACTTCTTGAACCTTCCTGCTACTTGAACTTCTTGAACTTCTTGAACCTTCCTGCTACTTGAACTTCTTGAACCTTCCTGCTACTTGAACTTCTTGAACCTTCCTGCTACTTGAACTTCATGAAACTTCCTGCTACTTGAACTTCTTGAACTTCTTGAACCTTTCTGCTACTTGAACTTCTTGAACCTTCCTGCAACTTGAACTTCTTGAACTTCTTGAACTTCTTGAACCTTCCTGCTACTTGAACTTCTTGAACCTTCCTGCTACTCGGACTACTTGAACTTCTTGAACCTTCCTGGTACTTGAACTTCTTGAACTTCTTGAACCTTCCTGCTACTTGAACTTCTTGAACTTTTCGAACCTTCCTGCTACTCGAACTTCTTGAACATCCTGAACCTTCCTGCTACTTGAACTTCTTGAACCTTCCTGCTACTTGAACTTCTTGAACCTTCCTGCTACTTGAACTCCTTGAAACTTCCTGCTACTTGAACTTCTTGAACTTCTTGAACCTTCCTGCTACTTGAACTTCTTGAACCTTCCTGCTACTTGAACTTCTTGAACCTTCATGCTACTTGAACTTCTTGAACTTCTTGATCCTTCCTGCTACTTGAACTTCTTGAACCTTCCTGCTACTTGAACTTCTTGAACTTCTTGAACCTTCCTGCTACTTGAACTTCTTAAACCTTCCTGCTACTCGAACTACTTAAACTTCTTGAACCTTCCTGCTACTTGAACTTCTTGAACCTTCCTGCAACTTGAACTTCTTGAACTTCTTGAACCTTCCTGCCACCTGAACTTCTTGAACCTTCCTGCTACTTAACTTCTTGAACTTCTTGAACTTCTTGAACCTTCCTTCTACTTGAACTTCTTGAACCTTCCTGCTACTTGAACTTCTTTAACCTTCCTGCTACTTGAACTTCTTGAACTTCTTGAACCTTAATGCTACTTGAAATACTTGAACTTCTTGAACCTTCCTGTTACTTGAACTTCTTGAACTTCTTGAACCTTCATGCTATTTGAACTTCTTGAACCTTCCTGCTACTTGAACTTCTTGAACTTTCCTGCTACTTGAACTTCTTGAACCTTCCTGCTACTTGAACTTCTTGAACTTCTTCAACCTTCCTGCTACTTGAACTTATTGAACCTTCCTGCTACTTGAACTTTTTGAACTTTTTGAACTTTTTGAACCTTCCTGCTACTTGAACTTCTTGAACTTCTTGAACCTTCCTGCTACTTGAACTACTTGAACTTCTTGAACTTCTTGAACCTTCCTGCTACTTGAACTTCTTGAACCTTCCTGCTACTTGAACTTCTTGAGCCTTCCTGCTACTTGAACTTCTTGAACCTTCCTGCTACTTGAACTTCTTGAACTTCTTGAACCTTCCTGCTACTTGACCTTTTTGAACCTTCCTGCTACTTGAAATTCTTGAACCTTCCTGCTACTTGAACTTCTTGAACCTTCCTTCTACTTGAACTTCTTGAACTTCTTGAACTTTCCTGCTACTTGAACTTCTTGAACTTCTTGATCCTTCCTGCTACTTAATCTGCTTGAACCTTCCTGCTTCTTGAAGTTCTTGAACCTTCCTGCTACTTGAACTTCTCGAACTTCTTGAACCTTCCTGTTACTTGAACTTCTTGAACTTCTTGAACCTTCCTGCTACTTGAACTACTTGAACTTCTTGAACCTTCCTGCTACTTGAACTTCTTGAACTTCTTGAACCTTCCTGCTACTTGAACTTCTTGAACCTTCCTGCTACTTGAACTTCTTGAACCTTCCTGCTACTTGAACTTCTTGAACTTCTTGAACCTTCCTGCTACTTGAACTTCTTGAACCTTCCTGCTACTTGAACTTCTTGAACTTCTTGAACCTTTCTGCTACTTGAAATTCTTGAACCTTCCAGCCACTTGAACTTCTTGAACTTCTTGAACCTTCCTGCTACTTGAACTTCTTGAACTTCTTGAACCTTCCTGCTAATTGAACTTCTTGAACCTTTCTTCTAATTGAACTTCTTGAACTTCTGGAACCTTCCGGCTACTTGAACTTCTTGAACTTCTTGAACCTTCCTGCTAATTGAACTTCTTGAACCTTCCTGCTACTTGAACTTTTTGAACCTTCCTGCTACTCAAACTTCTTGAACTTCTTGAACCTTCCTGCTACTTGAACTTCTTGATTTTTTTGAACCTTCCTGCTACTTGAACTTTTTGAACCTTCCTGCTACTTGAACTTCTTGAACTTCTTGAACCTTCCTGCTACTTGAACTTCATGAACTTCTTGGCCCTTCCTGCTACTTGAACTTCTTGAACCTTCATGCTACTTGAACTTCTTGAACTTCTCGAACCTTCCTGCTACTTGAACTTCTTGAACCTTCCTGCTACTTGAACTTCCTGAACTTCTTGAACCTTCCTGCTACTTGAACTTCTTGAACTTCTCGAACCTTCCTGCTACTTGAACTTCTTGAACTTCTTGAACCTTCCTGCTACATGAACTTCTTGAACTTCTTGAACCTTCCTGCTACTTGAACTACTTGAACTTCTAGAACCTTCCTGCTACTTGAACTTCTTGAAATTCTTGAACCTTCTTGCTACTTGAACTTCTTGAACCTTCCTGCCACTTGAACTTCTTGAACCTTCCTGCTACCTGAACTTCTTGAACTTTTTGAACCTTCCTGCTACATGAACTTCTTGAACCTTCCTGCTACTTGAACTTCTTGCCCCTTCCTGCTACTTGAACTTCTTGAACCTTCCTGCTACTTGAACTTCTTGAACTTCTTGAACCTTCCTGCTACTTGATTTTCTTGAACTTCTTGAGCCTTCCTGCTACTTGAACTTCTTGAACTTCTTGAACCTTCCTGCTACTTGAACTTCTTGAACCTTCCTGCTACTTGAACTTCTTGAACCTTCATGCTACTTGAACTTCTTGAACTTCTTGATCCTTCCTGCTACTTGAACTTCTTGAACCTTCCTGCTACTTGAACTTCTTGAACTTCTTGAACCTTCCTGCTACTTGAAATTCTTGAACCTTCCTGCTACTCGAACTACTTGAACTTCTTGAACCTTCCTGCTACTTGAACTTCTTGAACCTTCCTGCAACTTGAACTTCTTGAACTTCTTGAACCTTCCTTCTACTTGAACTTCTTGAACCTTCCTGCTACTTGAACTTCTTGAACCTTCCTGATACTTGAACTTCTTGAACCTTCCTGCTACTTGAACTTCTTGAACTTCTTGAACCTTCCTGCTATTTGAACTTCATGAACCTTCCTGCTACTTGAACTTCTTGAACCTTCCTGCTACTTGAACTTCTTGAACCTTCCTGCTACTTGAACTTCTTAAACCTTCCTGCTACTTGAACTTCTTGAACTTCTTGAACCTTCCTGCTACTTGAACTTCTTGAACCTTCCTGCTACTTGAACTTCTTTAACTTCCTGAACCTTCCTGCTACTTGAACTTCTTGAACCATCCTGCTACATGAACTTCTTGAACTTCTTGAACCTTCCTGCTACTTGAACTTCTTGAACCTTCCTGCTACTCGAACTACTTGAACTTCTTGAACCTTCCTGCTACTTGAACTTCTTGAACCTTCCTGCAACTTGAACTTCTTGAACTTCTTGAACCTTCCTTCTACTTAAACTTCTTAAACCTTCCTGCTACTTGAACTTCTTGAACCTTCCTGATACTTGAACTTCATGAACCTTCCTGCTACTTGAACTTCTTGAACTTCTTGAACCTTCCTGCTATTTGAACTTCATGAACCTTCCTGCTACTTGAACTTCTTGAACCTTCCTGCTACTTGAACTTCTTGAACTTCTTGAACCTTCCTGTTACTTTAACTTCTTGAACCTTCCTGCTACTTGAACTTTTTGAAATTCTTGATCCTTCCTGCTACTTGAACTACTTGAAATTCTTGAACCTTTCTGCTACTTAAACTTCTTGTACCTTCCTGCTACTTAAACTTCTTGAACCTTCCTGCTACTTGAACTTCTTGATTTTCTTGAACTTCTTGAACCTTCCAGCTACTTGAACTTCTTGAACCTTCCTGCTACTTGAACTTCTTGAACTTCTTGAACCTTCCTGCTACTTGAACTTCTTGAACTTCTTGAACCTTCCTGCTACTTGAACTTCTTGAACTTCTTGAACCTTCCTGCTACTTGAACTTCTTGAACCTTCCTGCTACTTGAACTTCTTGAACCTTCCTGCTACTTGAACTTCTTGAACTTCTTGAACCTTCCTGCTACTTGAACTTCTTGAACCTTCCTGCTACTTGAACTTTTCGAACTTCCTGAACCTTCCTGCTACTTGAACTTCTTGAACCATCCTGCTACATGAACTTTTTGAACTTATTGAACCTTCCAGCTACTTGAACTTCTTGAACTTCTTGGACCTTCCTGCTACTTGAACTTCTTGAACCTTCCTGCCACTTGAACTTCTTGAACCTTCCTGCTACTTGAACTTCTTGAACTTCTTGAACCTTAATGCTACTTGAAATACTTGAACTTCTTGAACCTTCCTGTTACTTGAACTTCTTGAACTTCTTGAACCTTCCTGCTACTTGAACTTCTTGAACCTTCCTGCTACTTGAACTTCTTTAACCTTCCTGCTACTTGAACTTCTTGAACCTTCCTGCTACTTGAACTTCTTGAACCTTCCTGCTACTTGAACTTCTTGAACCTTCCTGCTACTTGAACTTATTGAACCTTCCTGCTACTTGAACTTTTTGAACTTTTTGAACCTTCCTGCTACTTGAACTTCTTGAACTTCTTGAACCTTCCTGCTACCTGAACTTCTTGAACTTCTTGAACCTTCCTGCTACTTGAACTTCTTGAACTTCTTGAACCTTCCTGCTACTTGAACTTCTTGAACCTTCCTGCTACTTGAACTTCTTGAGCCTTCCTGCTACTTGAACTTCTTGAACCTTCCTGCTACTTGAACTTCTTGAACTTCTTGAACCTTCCTGCTACTTGACCTTTTTGAACCTTCCTGCTACTTGAAATTCTTGAACCTTCCTGCTACTTGAACTTCTTGAACCTTCCTGCTACTTGAACTTCTTGAACTTCTTGAACCTTCCTGCTACTTGAACTTCTTGAATTTCTTGATCCTTCCTGCTACTTGATCTTCTTGAACCTTCCTGCTTCTTGAACTTCTTGAACCTTCCTGCTACTTGAACTTCTTGAACTTCTTTCCCCTTCCTGTTACTTGAACTTCTTGAACTTCTTGAACCTTCCTACTACTTGAACTACTTGAACTTCTTGAACCTTCCTGCTACTTGAACTTCTTGAACTTCTTGAACCTTCCTGCTGCTTGAACTTCTTGAACCTTCCTGCTACTTGAACTTCTTGAACCTTCCTGCTACTTGAACTTCTTGAACTTCTTGAACCTTCCTGCTACTTGAACTTCTTGAACCTTCCTGCTACATGAACTTCTTGAACTTCTTGAACCTTCCAGCTACTTGAACTTTTTGAACTTCTTGAACCTTCCTTCTACTTGAACTTCTTGAATCTTCCTGCTACTTGAACTTCCTGAACCTTCCTGATACTTGAACTTCTTGAACCTTCCTGCTACTTGAACTTCTTGAACTTCTTGAACCTTCCTGCTATTTGAACTTCATGAACTTCTTGAACCTTCCTGCTACTTGAACTTATTGAACCTTCCTGCTACTTGAACTTCTTGAACGTTCCTGCAACTTGAACTTCTTGAACTTCTTGAACCTTCCTGCTACTTTACCTTCTTGAACTTCTTGAACCTTCCTGCTACTTGAACTTTTTGAAATTCTTGAACCTTCCTGCTACTTGAACTTCTTGAACCTTCCTGCTTCTCGAACTTCTTGAACTTCTTGAACCTTCCTGCAACTTGAACATCTTGAACCTCTTGAACCTTCCTGCTACTTGAACTTCTTGAACCTTCCTGCTACTTTAACTTCTTGAACTTCTTGAACCTTCCTGCTACTTGAACTTTTTGAAATTCTTGAACCTTCCTGCTACTTGAACTTCTTGAACCTTCCTGCTACTCGAACTTCTTGAACTTCTTGAACCTTCCTGCTACTTGAACTTCTTGAACCTTTTGAACCTTCCTGCTACTTGAACTTATTGAACCTTCGTGCTACTTGAACTTTTTGAACTTTTTGAACCTTCCTGCTACTTGAACTTCTTGAACCTTCCTGCTACCTGAACTTCTTGAACTTCTTGAACCTTCCTGCTACTTGAACTTCTTGAACTTCTTGAACCTTCCTGCTACTTGAACTTCTTGAACCTTCCTGCTACTTGAACTTCTTGAGCCTTCCTGTTTCTTGAACTTCTTGAACCTTCCTGCTACTTGAACTTCTTGAACTTCATGAACCTTCCTGCTACTTGACCTTTTTGAACCTTCCTGCTACTTGAAATTCTTGAACCTTCCTGCTACTTGAACTTCTTGAACCTTCCTGCTACTTGAACTTCTTGAACTTCTTGAACCTTCCTGCTACTTGAACTTCTTGAATTTCTTGATCCTTCCTGCTACTTGATCTTCTTGAACCTTCCTGCTTCTTGAACTTCTTGAACCTTCCTGCTACTTGAACTTCTCGAACTTCTTGAACCTTCCTGTTACTTGAACGTCTTGAACTTTTTGAACCTTCCTGCTACTTGAACTACTTGAATTTCTTGAACCCTCCTGCTACTTGAACTTCTTGAACTTCTTGAACCTTCCTGCCACTTGAACTTCTTGAACCTTCCTGCTACTTGAACTTCTTGAACCTTCCTGCTACTTGAATTTCTTGAACTTCTTGAACCTTCCTGCTACTTGAACTTCTTGAACCTTCCTGCTACATGAACTTCTTGAACTTCTTGAACCCTTCTGCTACTTGAAATTCTTGAACCTTCCAGCCACTTGAACTTCTTGAACTTCTTGAACCTTCCTGCTACTTGAACTTCTTGAACTTCTTGAACCTTCCGGATACTTGAACTTCTTGAACTTCTTGAACCTTCCTGCTACTTGAACTTCTTGAACCTTCCTGCTAATTAAACTTCTTGATCTTCTGGAACCTTCCGGCTACTTGAACTTCTTGAACTTCTTGAACCTTCCTGCTACTTGAACTTCTTGAACCTTCCTGCAACTTGAACTTCTTGAACTTCTTGAACCTTCCTTCTACTTAAACCTCTTGAACCTTCCTGCTACTTGAACTTCTTGAACTTCTTGAACCTTCCTGCTACTTGAACTTCATGAACTTCTTGAACCTTCCTGCTACTTGAACTTCTTGAACTTCTTGAACCTTCCTGCTACTTGAACTTCTTGAACTTCTTGAACCTTCCTGCTACTTGAACTCTTTGAACTTATTGAACCTTGCTGCTACGTGAACTTCTTGAACCTTCGTGCTACTTGAACTTCTTGAACTTCTTGAACCTTCCTGATACTTGAACTTCTTGAACTTCTTGAACCTTCCTGCTACTTGAACTTCTTGAACCTTCCTGCTACTTGAACTTCTTGAACCTTCCTGCTACTTAAACTTCTTGAACCTTCCTGCTACTTGAACTTCTTGAACCTTCCTGCTACTTGAACTTCTTGAACTTCTTGAACCGTCCTGCTACTTGAACTTCTTGAACTTCTTGAACCTTCCTGATACTTGAACTTCTTGAACTTCTTGAACCTTCCTGCTTCTTGAACTTCTTGAACTTCTTGAACCTTCCTGCTACTTGAACTTCTTGAACTTCTTGAACCTTCCTGCTACTTGAACTTCTTGAACCTTCCTGCTACTTGAACTTCTTGAACCTTCCTGCTACTTGAACTTCATGAAACTTCCTGCTACTTGAACTTCTTGAACTTCTTGAACCTTTCTGCTACTTGAACTTCTTGAACCTTCCTGCAACTTGAACTTCTTGAACTTCTTGAACTTCTTGAACCTTCCTGCTACTTGAACTTCTTGAACCTTCCTGCTACTCGGACTACTTGAACTTCTTGAACCTTCCTGGTACTTGAACTTCTTGAACTTCTTGAACCTTCCTGCTACTTGAACTTCTTGAACTTTTCGAACCTTCCTGCTACTCGAACTTCTTGAACATCCTGAACCTTCCTGCTACTTGAACTTCTTGAACCTTCCTGCTACTTGAACTTCTTGAACCTTCCTGCTACTTGAACTCCTTGAAACTTCCTGCTACTTGAACTTCTTGAACTTCTTGAACCTTCCTGCTACTTGAACTTCTTGAACCTTCCTGCTACTTGAACTTCTTGAACCTTCATGCTACTTGAACTTCTTGAACTTCTTGATCCTTCCTGCTACTTGAACTTCTTGAACCTTCCTGCTACTTGAACTTCTTGAACTTCTTGAACCTTCCTGCTACTTGAACTTCTTAAACCTTCCTGCTACTCGAACTACTTAAACTTCTTGAACCTTCCTGCTACTTGAACTTCTTGAACCTTCCTGCAACTTGAACTTCTTGAACTTCTTGAACCTTCCTGCCACCTGAACTTCTTGAACCTTCCTGCTACTTAACTTCTTGAACTTCTTGAACTTCTTGAACCTTCCTTCTACTTGAACTTCTTGAACCTTCCTGCTACTTGAACTTCTTTAACCTTCCTGCTACTTGAACTTCTTGAACTTCTTGAACCTTAATGCTACTTGAAATACTTGAACTTCTTGAACCTTCCTGTTACTTGAACTTCTTGAACTTCTTGAACCTTCATGCTATTTGAACTTCTTGAACCTTCCTGCTACTTGAACTTCTTGAACTTTCCTGCTACTTGAACTTCTTGAACCTTCCTGCTACTTGAACTTCTTGAACTTCTTCAACCTTCCTGCTACTTGAACTTATTGAACCTTCCTGCTACTTGAACTTTTTGAACTTTTTGAACTTTTTGAACCTTCCTGCTACTTGAACTTCTTGAACTTCTTGAACCTTCCTGCTACTTGAACTACTTGAACTTCTTGAACTTCTTGAACCTTCCTGCTACTTGAACTTCTTGAACCTTCCTGCTACTTGAACTTCTTGAGCCTTCCTGCTACTTGAACTTCTTGAACCTTCCTGCTACTTGAACTTCTTGAACTTCTTGAACCTTCCTGCTACTTGACCTTTTTGAACCTTCCTGCTACTTGAAATTCTTGAACCTTCCTGCTACTTGAACTTCTTGAACCTTCCTTCTACTTGAACTTCTTGAACTTCTTGAACTTTCCTGCTACTTGAACTTCTTGAACTTCTTGATCCTTCCTGCTACTTAATCTGCTTGAACCTTCCTGCTTCTTGAAGTTCTTGAACCTTCCTGCTACTTGAACTTCTCGAACTTCTTGAACCTTCCTGTTACTTGAACTTCTTGAACTTCTTGAACCTTCCTGCTACTTGAACTACTTGAACTTCTTGAACCTTCCTGCTACTTGAACTTCTTGAACTTCTTGAACCTTCCTGCTACTTGAACTTCTTGAACCTTCCTGCTACTTGAACTTCTTGAACCTTCCTGCTACTTGAACTTCTTGAACTTCTTGAACCTTCCTGCTACTTGAACTTCTTGAACCTTCCTGCTACTTGAACTTCTTGAACTTCTTGAACCTTTCTGCTACTTGAAATTCTTGAACCTTCCAGCCACTTGAACTTCTTGAACTTCTTGAACCTTCCTGCTACTTGAACTTCTTGAACTTCTTGAACCTTCCTGCTAATTGAACTTCTTGAACCTTTCTTCTAATTGAACTTCTTGAACTTCTGGAACCTTCCGGCTACTTGAACTTCTTGAACTTCTTGAACCTTCCTGCTAATTGAACTTCTTGAACCTTCCTGCTACTTGAACTTTTTGAACCTTCCTGCTACTCAAACTTCTTGAACTTCTTGAACCTTCCTGCTACTTGAACTTCTTGATTTTTTTGAACCTTCCTGCTACTTGAACTTTTTGAACCTTCCTGCTACTTGAACTTCTTGAACTTCTTGAACCTTCCTGCTACTTGAACTTCATGAACTTCTTGGCCCTTCCTGCTACTTGAACTTCTTGAACCTTCATGCTACTTGAACTTCTTGAACTTCTCGAACCTTCCTGCTACTTGAACTTCTTGAACCTTCCTGCTACTTGAACTTCCTGAACTTCTTGAACCTTCCTGCTACTTGAACTTCTTGAACTTCTCGAACCTTCCTGCTACTTGAACTTCTTGAACTTCTTGAACCTTCCTGCTACATGAACTTCTTGAACTTCTTGAACCTTCCTGCTACTTGAACTACTTGAACTTCTAGAACCTTCCTGCTACTTGAACTTCTTGAAATTCTTGAACCTTCTTGCTACTTGAACTTCTTGAACCTTCCTGCCACTTGAACTTCTTGAACCTTCCTGCTACCTGAACTTCTTGAACTTTTTGAACCTTCCTGCTACATGAACTTCTTGAACCTTCCTGCTACTTGAACTTCTTGCCCCTTCCTGCTACTTGAACTTCTTGAACCTTCCTGCTACTTGAACTTCTTGAACTTCTTGAACCTTCCTGCTACTTGATTTTCTTGAACTTCTTGAGCCTTCCTGCTACTTGAACTTCTTGAACTTCTTGAACCTTCCTGCTACTTGAACTTCTTGAACCTTCCTGCTACTTGAACTTCTTGAACCTTCATGCTACTTGAACTTCTTGAACTTCTTGATCCTTCCTGCTACTTGAACTTCTTGAACCTTCCTGCTACTTGAACTTCTTGAACTTCTTGAACCTTCCTGCTACTTGAAATTCTTGAACCTTCCTGCTACTCGAACTACTTGAACTTCTTGAACCTTCCTGCTACTTGAACTTCTTGAACCTTCCTGCAACTTGAACTTCTTGAACTTCTTGAACCTTCCTTCTACTTGAACTTCTTGAACCTTCCTGCTACTTGAACTTCTTGAACCTTCCTGATACTTGAACTTCTTGAACCTTCCTGCTACTTGAACTTCTTGAACTTCTTGAACCTTCCTGCTATTTGAACTTCATGAACCTTCCTGCTACTTGAACTTCTTGAACCTTCCTGCTACTTGAACTTCTTGAACCTTCCTGCTACTTGAACTTCTTAAACCTTCCTGCTACTTGAACTTCTTGAACTTCTTGAACCTTCCTGCTACTTGAACTTCTTGAACCTTCCTGCTACTTGAACTTCTTTAACTTCCTGAACCTTCCTGCTACTTGAACTTCTTGAACCATCCTGCTACATGAACTTCTTGAACTTCTTGAACCTTCCTGCTACTTGAACTTCTTGAACCTTCCTGCTACTCGAACTACTTGAACTTCTTGAACCTTCCTGCTACTTGAACTTCTTGAACCTTCCTGCAACTTGAACTTCTTGAACTTCTTGAACCTTCCTTCTACTTAAACTTCTTAAACCTTCCTGCTACTTGAACTTCTTGAACCTTCCTGATACTTGAACTTCATGAACCTTCCTGCTACTTGAACTTCTTGAACTTCTTGAACCTTCCTGCTATTTGAACTTCATGAACCTTCCTGCTACTTGAACTTCTTGAACCTTCCTGCTACTTGAACTTCTTGAACTTCTTGAACCTTCCTGTTACTTTAACTTCTTGAACCTTCCTGCTACTTGAACTTTTTGAAATTCTTGATCCTTCCTGCTACTTGAACTACTTGAAATTCTTGAACCTTTCTGCTACTTAAACTTCTTGTACCTTCCTGCTACTTAAACTTCTTGAACCTTCCTGCTACTTGAACTTCTTGATTTTCTTGAACTTCTTGAACCTTCCAGCTACTTGAACTTCTTGAACCTTCCTGCTACTTGAACTTCTTGAACTTCTTGAACCTTCCTGCTACTTGAACTTCTTGAACTTCTTGAACCTTCCTGCTACTTGAACTTCTTGAACTTCTTGAACCTTCCTGCTACTTGAACTTCTTGAACCTTCCTGCTACTTGAACTTCTTGAACCTTCCTGCTACTTGAACTTCTTGAACTTCTTGAACCTTCCTGCTACTTGAACTTCTTGAACCTTCCTGCTACTTGAACTTTTCGAACTTCCTGAACCTTCCTGCTACTTGAACTTCTTGAACCATCCTGCTACATGAACTTTTTGAACTTATTGAACCTTCCAGCTACTTGAACTTCTTGAACTTCTTGGACCTTCCTGCTACTTGAACTTCTTGAACCTTCCTGCCACTTGAACTTCTTGAACCTTCCTGCTACTTGAACTTCTTGAACTTCTTGAACCTTAATGCTACTTGAAATACTTGAACTTCTTGAACCTTCCTGTTACTTGAACTTCTTGAACTTCTTGAACCTTCCTGCTACTTGAACTTCTTGAACCTTCCTGCTACTTGAACTTCTTTAACCTTCCTGCTACTTGAACTTCTTGAACCTTCCTGCTACTTGAACTTCTTGAACCTTCCTGCTACTTGAACTTCTTGAACCTTCCTGCTACTTGAACTTATTGAACCTTCCTGCTACTTGAACTTTTTGAACTTTTTGAACCTTCCTGCTACTTGAACTTCTTGAACTTCTTGAACCTTCCTGCTACCTGAACTTCTTGAACTTCTTGAACCTTCCTGCTACTTGAACTTCTTGAACTTCTTGAACCTTCCTGCTACTTGAACTTCTTGAACCTTCCTGCTACTTGAACTTCTTGAGCCTTCCTGCTACTTGAACTTCTTGAACCTTCCTGCTACTTGAACTTCTTGAACTTCTTGAACCTTCCTGCTACTTGACCTTTTTGAACCTTCCTGCTACTTGAAATTCTTGAACCTTCCTGCTACTTGAACTTCTTGAACTTCTTGAACCTTCCTGCTACTTGAACTTCTTGAACCTTCCTGCCACTTGAACTTCTTGAACTTCTTGAACCTTCCTGCTACTTGAACTTCTTGTACCTTCCTGCAACTTGAACTTCTTGAACTTCTTGAACCTTCCTGCTACTTGAACTTCTTGAACCTTCCTGCTACTTGAACTACTTAAACTTCTTGAACCTTCCTGCTACTTGAACTTCTTGAACCTTCCTGCTACTTGAACTTTTTGAACTTCTTGAACCTTCCTGCTACTTGAACTTCTTGAACCTTCCTGCTACTTGAACTTCTTGAACCTTCCTGCTACTTGAACTTCTTGAAATTGTTGAACCTTCCTGCTACTTGGACTTCTTGAACCTTCCTGCTACTTGAACTTCTTGAACCTTCCTGCTACTTAAACTTCTTGAACCTTCCTGCTACTTGAACTTCTTGAACCTTCTTGCTACTTGAACTTCTTGAACTTCTTGAACCTTCCTGCTACTCTAACTTCTTGAACTTGAACCTTCCTGCTACTTGAACTTCTTGAACCTTCCTGCTACTTGAACTTCTTGAACCTTCCTGCTACTTGAACTTCTTGAACCTCTTGAACCTTCCTGCTACTTGAACTTCTTGAACCTTCCTGCTACTTGAACTTCTTGAACTTCTTGAACCTTCCTGCTACTTGAACTTCTTGAACTTCTTGAACCTTCCTGCTACTTGAACTTCATGAACTTCTTGAACCTTCCTGCTACTTGAACTTCTTGAACTTCTTGAACCTTCCTGCTACTTGAACTTCTTGAACTTCTTGAACCTTCCTGCTACTTGAACTCTTTGAACTTATTGAACCTTGCTGCTACGTGAACTTCTTGAACCTTCGTGCTACTTGAACTTCTTGAACTTCTTGAACCTTCCTGATACTTGAACTTCTTGAACTTCTTGAACCTTCCTGCTACTTGAACTTCTTGAACCTTCCTGCTACTTGAACTTCTTGAACCTTCCTGCTACTTAAACTTCTTGAACCTTCCTGCTACTTGAACTTCTTGAACCTTCCTGCTACTTGAACTTCTTGAACTTCTTGAACCGTCCTGCTACTTGAACTTCTTGAACTTCTTGAACCATCCTGATACTTGAACTTCTTGAACTTCTTGAACCTTCCTGCTTCTTGAACTTCTTGAACTTCTTGAACCTTCCTGCTACTTGAACTTCTTGAACTTCTTGAACCTTCCTGCTACTTGAACTTCTTGAACCTTCCTGCTACTTGAACTTCTTGAACCTTCCTGCTACTTGAACTTCATGAAACTTCCTGCTACTTGAACTTCTTGAACTTCTTGAACCTTTCTGCTACTTGAACTTCTTGAACCTTCCTGCAACTTGAACTTCTTGAACTTCTTGAACTTCTTGAACCTTCCTGCTACTTGAACTTCTTGAACCTTCCTGCTACTCGGACTACTTGAACTTCTTGAACCTTCCTGGTACTTGAACTTCTTGAACTTCTTGAACCTTCCTGCTACTTGAACTTCTTGAACTTTTCGAACCTTCCTGCTACTCGAACTTCTTGAACATCCTGAACCTTCCTGCTACTTGAACTTCTTGAACCTTCCTGCTACTTGAACTTCTTGAACCTTCCTGCTACTTGAACTCCTTGAAACTTCCTGCTACTTGAACTTCTTGAACTTCTTGAACCTTCCTGCTACTTGAACTTCTTGAACCTTCCTGCTACTTGAACTTCTTGAACCTTCATGCTACTTGAACTTCTTGAACTTCTTGATCCTTCCTGCTACTTGAACTTCTTGAACCTTCCTGCTACTTGAACTTCTTGAACTTCTTGAACCTTCCTGCTACTTGAACTTCTTAAACCTTCCTGCTACTCGAACTACTTAAACTTCTTGAACCTTCCTGCTACTTGAACTTCTTGAACCTTCCTGCAACTTGAACTTCTTGAACTTCTTGAACCTTCCTGCCACCTGAACTTCTTGAACCTTCCTGCTACTTAACTTCTTGAACTTCTTGAACTTCTTGAACCTTCCTTCTACTTGAACTTCTTGAACCTTCCTGCTACTTGAACTTCTTTAACCTTCCTGCTACTTGAACTTCTTGAACTTCTTGAACCTTAATGCTACTTGAAATACTTGAACTTCTTGAACCTTCCTGTTACTTGAACTTCTTGAACTTCTTGAACCTTCATGCTATTTGAACTTCTTGAACCTTCCTGCTACTTGAACTTCTTGAACTTTCCTGGTACTTGAACTTCTTGAACCTTCCTGCTACTTGAACTTCTTGAACTTCTTCAACCTTCCTGCTACTTGAACTTATTGAACCTTCCTGCTACTTGAACTTTTCGAACTTTTTGAACTTTTTGAACCTTCCTGCTACTTGAACTTATTGAACCTTCCTGCTACTTGAACTTTTTGAACTTTTTGAACTTTTTGAACCTTCCTGCTACTTGAACTTCTTGAACTTCTTGAACCTTCCTGCTACTTGAACTACTTGAACTTCTTGAACTTCTTGAACCTTCCTGCTACTTGAACTTCTTGAACCTTCCTGCTACTTGAACTTCTTGAGCCTTCCTGCTACTTGAACTTCTTGAACCTTCCTGCTACTTGAACTTCTTGAACTTCTTGAACCTTCCTGCTACTTGACCTTTTTGAACCTTCCTGCTACTTGAAATTCTTGAACCTTCCTGCTACTTGAACTTCTTGAACCTTCCTTCTACTTGAACTTCTTGAACTTCTTGAACTTTCCTGCTACTTGAACTTCTTGAACTTCTTGATCCTTCCTGCTACTTAATCTGCTTGAACCTTCCTGCTTCTTGAAGTTCTTGAACCTTCCTGCTACTTGAACTTCTCGAACTTCTTGAACCTTCCTGTTACTTGAACTTCTTGAACTTCTTGAACCTTCCTGCTACTTGAACTACTTGAACTTCTTGAACCTTCCTGCTACTTGAACTTCTTGAACTTCTTGAACCTTCCTGCTACTTGAACTTCTTGAACCTTCCTGCTACTTGAACTTCTTGAACCTTCCTGCTACTTGAACTTCTTGAACTTCTTGAACCTTCCTGCTACTTGAACTTCTTGAACCTTCCTGCTACTTGAACTTCTTGAACTTCTTGAACCTTTCTGCTACTTGAAATTCTTGAACCTTCCAGCCACTTGAACTTCTTGAACTTCTTGAACCTTCCTGCTACTTGAACTTCTTGAACTTCTTGAACCTTCCTGCTAATTGAACTTCTTGAACCTTTCTTCTAATTGAACTTCTTGAACTTCTGGAACCTTCCGGCTACTTGAACTTCTTGAACTTCTTGAACCTTCCTGCTAATTGAACTTCTTGAACCTTCCTGCTACTTGAACTTCTTGAACTTTTTGAACCTTCCTGCTACTCAAACTTCTTGAACTTCTTGAACCTTCCTGCTACTTGAACTTCTTGATTTTTTTGAACCTTCCTGCTACTTGAACTTTTTGAACCTTCCTGCTACTTGAACTTCTTGAACTTCTTGAACCTTCCTGCTACTTGAACTTCATGAACTTCTTGGCCCTTCCTGCTACTTGAACTTCTTGAACCTTCATGCTACTTGAACTTCTTGAACTTCTCGAACCTTCCTGCTACTTGAACTTCTTGAACCTTCCTGCTACTTGAACTTCCTGAACTTCTTGAACCTTCCTGCTACTTGAACTTCTTGAACTTCTCGAACCTTCCTGCTACTTGAACTTCTTGAACTTCTTGAACCTTCCTGCTACATGAACTTCTTGAACTTCTTGAACCTTCCTGCTACTTGAACTACTTGAACTTCTAGAACCTTCCTGCTACTTGAACTTCTTGAAATTCTTGAACCTTCTTGCTACTTGAACTTCTTGAACCTTCCTGCCTTTTGAACTTCTTGAACCTTCCTGCTACCTGAACTTCTTGAACTTTTTGAACCTTCCTGCCACATGAACTTCTTGAACCTTCCTGCTACTTGAACTTCTTGCCCCTTCCTGCTACTTGAACTTCTTGAACCTTCCTGCTACTTGAACTTCTTGAACTTCTTGAACCTTCCTGCTACTTGATTTTCTTGAACTTCTTGAGCCTTCCTGCTACTTGAACTTCTTGAACTTCTTGAACCTTCCTGCTACTTGAACTTCTTGAACCTTCCTGCTACTTGAACTTCTTGAACCTTCATGCTACTTGAACTTCTTGAACTTCTTGATCCTTCCTGCTACTTGAACTTCTTGAACCTTCCTGCTACTTGAACTTCTTGAACTTCTTAAACCTTCCTGCTACTTGAAATTCTTGAACCTTCCTGCTACTCGAACTACTTGAACTTCTTGAACCTTCCTGCTACTTGAACTTCTTGAACCTTCCTTCAACTTGAACTTCTTGAACTTCTTGAACCTTCCTTCTACTTGAACTTCTTGAACCTTCCTGCTACTTGAACTTCTTGAACCTTCCTGATACTTGAACTTCTTGAACCTTCCTGCTACTTGAACTTCTTGAACTTCTTGAACCTTCCTGCTATTTGAACTTCATGAACCTTCCTGCTACTTGAACTTCTTGAACCTTCCTGCTACTTGAACTTCTTGAACCTTCCTGCTACTTGAACTTCTTAAACCTTCCTGCTACTTGAACTTCTTGAACTTCTTGAACCTTCCTGCTACTTGAACTTCTTGAACCTTCCTGCTACTTGAACTTCTTTAACTTCCTGAACCTTCCTGCTACTTGAACTTCTTGAACCATCCTGCTACATGAACTTCTTGAACTTCTTGAACCTTCCTGCTACTTGAACTTCTTGAACCTTCCTGCTACTCGAACTACTTGAACTTCTTGAACCTTCCTGCTACTTGAACTTCTTGAACCTTCCTGCAACTTGAACTTCTTGAACTTCTTGAACCTTCCTTCTACTTAAACTTCTTAAACCTTCCTGCTACTTGAACTTCTTGAACCTTCCTGATACTTGAACTTCATGAACCTTCCTGCTACTTGAACTTCTTGAACTTCTTGAACCTTCCTGCTATTTGAACTTCAAGAACCTTCCTGCTACTTGAACTTCTTGAACCTTCCTGCTACTTGAACTTCTTGAACTTCTTGAACCTTCCTGTTACTTTAACTTCTTGAACCTTCCTGCTACTTGAACTTTTTGAAATTCTTGATCCTTCCTGCTACTTGAACTACTTGAAATTCTTGAACCTTCCTGCTACTTAAACTTCTTGTACCTTCCTGCTACTTAAACTTCTTGAACCTTCCTGCTACTTGAACTTCTTGATTTTCTTGAACTTCTTGAACCTTCCAGCTACTTGAACTTCTTGAACCTTCCTGCTACTTGAACTTCTTGAACTTCTTGAACCTTCCTGCTACTTGAACTTCTTGAACTTCTTGAACCTTCCTGCTACTTGAACTTCTTGAACTTCTTGAACCTTCCTGCTACTTGAACTTCTTGAACCTTCCTGCTACTTGAACTTCTTGAACCTTCCTGCTACTTGAACTTCTTGAACTTCTTGAACCTTCCTGCTACTTGAACTTCTTGAACCTTCCTGCTACTTGAACTTTTCGAACTTCCTGAACCTTCCTGCTACTTGAACTTCTTGAACCATCCTGCTACATGAACTTCTTGAACTTATTGAACCTTCCAGCTACTTGAACTTCTTGAACTTCTTGGACCTTCCTGCTACTTGAACTTCTTGAACCTTCCTGCCACTTGAACTTCTTGAACCTTCCTGCTACTTGAACTTCTTGAACTTCTTGAACCTTAATGCTACTTGAAATACTTGAACTTCTTGAACCTTCCTGTTACTTGAACTTCTTGAACTTCTTGAACCTTCCTGCTACTTGAACTTCTTGAACCTTCCTGCTACTTGAACTTCTTTAACCTTCCTGCTACTTGAACTTCTTGAACCTTCCTGCTACTTGAACTTCTTGAACCTTCCTGCTACTTGAACTTCTTGAACCTTCCTGCTACTTGAACTTATTGAACCTTCCTGCTACTTGAACTTTTTGAACTTTTTGAACCTTCCTGCTACTTGAACTTCTTGAACTTCTTGAACCTTCCTGCTACCTGAACTTCTTGAACTTCTTGAACCTTCCTGCTACTTGAACTTCTTGAACTTCTTGAACCTTCCTGCTACTTGAACTTCTTGAACCTTCCTGCTACTTGAACTTCTTGAGCCTTCCTGCTACTTGAACTTCTTGAACCTTCCTGCTACTTGACCTTTTTGAACCTTCCTGCTACTTGAAATTCTTGAACCTTCCTGCTACCTGAACTTCTTGAACCTTCCTGCTACTTGAACTTCTTGAACTTCTTGAACCTTCCTGCTACTTGAACTTCTTGAATTTCTTGATCCTTCCTGCTACTTGATCTTCTTGAACCTTCCTGCTTCTTGAACTTCTTGAACCTTCCTGCTACTTGAACTTCTTGAACTTCTTTCCCCTTCCTGTTACTTGAACTTCTTGAACTTCTTGAACCTTCCTACTACTTGAACTACTTGAACTTCTTGAACCTTCCTGCTACTTGAACTTCTTGAACTTCTTGAACCTTCCTGCTGCTTGAACTTCTTGAACCTTCCTGCTACTTGAACTTCTTGAACCTTCCTGCTACTTGAACTTCTTGAACTTCTTGAACCTTCCTGCTACTTGAACTTCTTGAACCTTCCTGCTACATGAACTTCTTGAACTTCTTGAACCTTCCTGCTACTTGAACTTTTTGAACTTCTTGAACCTTCCTTCTACTTGAACTTCTTGAATCTTCCTGCTACTTGAACTTCCTGAACCTTCCTGATACTTGAACTTCTTGAACCTTCCTGCTACTTGAACTTCTTGAACTTCTTGAACCTTCCTGCTATTTGAACTTCATGAACTTCTTGAACCTTCCTGCTACTTGAACTTATTGAACCTTCCTGCTACTTGAACTTCTTGAACGTTCCTGCAACTTGAACTTCTTGAACTTCTTGAACCTTCCTGCTACTTTACCTTCTTGAACTTCTTGAACCTTCCTGCTACTTGAACTTTTTGAAATTCTTGAACCTTCCTGCTACTTGAACTTCTTGAACCTTCCTGCTTCTCGAACTTCTTGAACTTCTTGAACCTTCCTGCAACTTGAACGTCTTGAACCTCTTGAACCTTCCTGCTACTTGAACTTCTTGAACCTTCCTGCTACTTTAACTTCTTGAACTTCTTGAACCTTCCTGCTACTTGAACTTTTTGAAATTCTTGAACCTTCCTGCTACTTGAACTTTTTGAACCTTCCTGCTACTCGAACTTCTTGAACCTTCCTGCTACTTGAACTTCTTGAACCTCTTGAACCTTCCTGCTACTTGAACTTATTGAACCTTCGTGCTACTTGAACTTTTTGAACTTTTTGAACCTTCCTGCTACTTGAACTTCTTGAACCTTCCTGCTACCTGAACTTCTTGAACTTCTTGAACCTTCCTGCTACTTGAACTTCTTGAACTTCTTGAACCTTCCTGCTACTTGAACTTCTTGAACCTTCCTGCTACTTGAACTTCTTGAGCCTTCCTGTTTCTTGAACTTCTTGAACCTTCCTGCTACTTGAACTTCTTGAACTTCATGAACCTTCCTGCTACTTGACCTTTTTGAACCTTCCTGCTACTTGAAATTCTTGAACCTTCCTGCTACTTGAACTTCTTGAACCTTCCTGCTACTTGAACTTCTTGAACTTCTTGAACCTTCCTGCTACTTGAACTTCTTGAATTTCTTGATCCTTCCTGCTACTTGATCTTCTTGAACCTTCCTGCTTCTTGAACTTCTTGAACCTTCCTGCTACTTGAACTTCTTGAACTTCTTGAACCTTCCTGCTACTTGAACTTCTTGAACTTCTTGAACCCTCCTGCTACTTGAACTTCTTGAACCTTCCTGCTACTTGAACTTCTTGAGCCTTCCTGCTACTTGAACTTCTTGAACCTTCCTGCTACTTGAACTTCTTGAACTTCTTGAACCTTCCTGCTACTTGACCTTTTTGAACCTTCCTGCTACTTGAAATTCTTGAACCTTCCTGCTACTTGAACTTCTTGAACCTTCCTGCTACTTGAACTTCTTGAACTTCTTGAACCTTCCTGCTACCTGAACTTCTTGAACTTCTTGAACCTTCCTGCTACTTGAACTTCTTGAACTTCTTGAACCTTCCTGCTACTTGAACTTCTTGAACCTTCCTGCTACTTGAACTTCTTGAGCCTTCCTGCTACTTGAACTTCTTGAACCTTCCTGCTACTTGAACTTCTTGAACTTCTTGAACCTTCCTGCTACTTGACCTTTTTGAACCTTCCTGCTACTTGAAATTCTTGAACCTTCCTGCTACTTGAACTTCTTGAACCTTCCTGCTACTTGAACTTCTTGAACTTCTTGAACCTTCCTGCTACTTGAACTTCTTGAATTTCTTGATCCTTCCTGCTACTTGATCTTCTTGAACCTTCCTGCTTATTGAACTTCTTGAACCTTCCTGCTACTTGAACTTCTTGAACTTCTTTCCCCTTCCTGTTACTTGAACTTCTTGAACTTCTTGAACCTTCCTACTACTTGAACTACTTGAACTTCTTGAACCTTCCTGCTACTTGAACTTCTTGAACTTCTTGAACCTTCCTGCTGCTTGAACTTCTTGAACCTTCCTGCTACTTGAACTTCTTGAACCTTCCTGCTACTTGAACTTCTTGAACTTCTTGAACCTTCCTGCTACTTGAACTTCTTGAACCTTCCTGCTACATGAACTTCTTGAACTTCTTGAACCTTCCTGCTACTTGAACTTTTTGAACTTCTTGAACCTTCCTTCTACTTGAACTTCTTGAATCTTCCTGCTACTTGAACTTCCTGAACCTTCCTGATACTTGAACTTCTTGAACCTTCCTGCTACTTGAACTTCTTGAACTTCTTGAACCTTCCTGCTATTTGAACTTCATGAACTTCTTGAACCTTCCTGCTACTTGAACTTATTGAACCTTCCTGCTACTTGAACTTCTTGAACGTTCCTGCAACTTGAACTTCTTGAACTTCTTGAACCTTCCTGCTACTTTACCTTCTTGAACTTCTTGAACCTTCCTGCTACTTGAACTTTTTGAAATTCTTGAACCTTCCTGCTACTTGAACTTCTTGAACCTTCCTGCTTCTCGAACTTCTTGAACTTCTTGAACCTTCCTGCAACTTGAACGTCTTGAACCTCCTGAACCTTCCTGCTACTTGAACTTCTTGAACCTTCCTGCTACTTTAACTTCTTGAACTTCTTGAACCTTCCTGCTACTTGAACTTTTTGAAATTCTTGAACCTTCCTGCTACTTGAACTTCTTGAACCTTCCTGCTACTCGAACTTCTTGAACTTCTTGAACCTTCCTGCTACTTGAACTTCTTGAACCTCTCGAACCTTCCTGCTACTTGAACTTATTGAACCTTCGTGCTACTTGAACTTTTTGAACTTTTTGAACCTTCCTGCTACTTGAACTTCTTGAACCTTCCTGCTACCTGAACTTCTTGAACTTCTTGAACCTTCCTGCTACTTGAACTTCTTGAACTTCTTGAACCTTCCTGCTACTTGAACTTCTTGAACCTTCCTGCTACTTGAACTTCTTGAGCCTTCCTGTTTCTTGAACTTCTTGAACCTTCCTGCTACTTGAACTTCTTGAACTTCATGAACCTTCCTGCTACTTGACCTTTTTGAACCTTCCTGCTACTTGAAATTCTTGAACCTTCCTGCTACTTGAACTTCTTGAACCTTCCTGCTACTTGAACTTCTTGAACTTCTTGAACCTTCCTGCTACTTGAACTTCTTGAATTTCTTGATCCTTCCTGCTACTTGATCTTCTTGAACCTTCCTGCTTCTTGAACTTCTTGAACCTTCCTGCTACTTGAACTTCTCGAACTTCTTGAACCTTCCTGTTACTTGAACGTCTTGAACTTTTTGAACCTTCCTGCTACTTGAACTACTTGAATTTCTTGAACCCTCCTGCTACTTGAACTTCTTGAACTTCTTGAACCTTCCTGCCACTTGAACTTCTTGAACCTTCCTGCTACTTGAACTTCTTGAACCTTCCTGCTACTTGAACTTCTTGAACTTCTTGAACCTTCCTGCTACTTGAACTTCTTGAACCTTCCTGCTACATGAACTTCTTGAACTTCTTGAACCCTTCTGCTACTTGAAATTCTTGAACCTTCCAGCCACTTGAACTTCTTGAACTTCTTAAACCTTCCTGCTACTTGAACTTCTTGAACTTCTTGAACCTTCCGGATTCTTGAACTTCTTGAACTTCTTGAACCTTCCTGCTACTTGAACTTCTTGAACCTTCCTGCTAATTAAACTTCTTGAACTTCTGGAACCTTCCGGCTACTTGAACTTCTTGAACTTCTTGAACCTTCCTGCTACTTGAACTTCTTGAACCTTCCTGCAACTTGAACTTCTTGAACTTCTTGAACCTTCCTTCTACTTAAACCTCTTGAACCTTCCTGCTACTTGAACTTCTTGAACCTTCCTGATACTTGAACTTCTTGAACCTTCCTGCTACTTGAACTTCTTGAACTTCTTGAACCTTCCTGCTATTTGAACTTCATGAACCTTCCTGCTACTTGAACTTCTTGAACCTTCCTGCTACTTGAACTTCTTGAACTTCTTGAACCTTCCTGTTACTTTAACTTCTTGAACCTTCCTGCTACTTGAACTTTTTGAAATTCTTGAACCTTCCTGCTACTTGAACTATTTGAACTTCTTGAACCTTCCTGCTACTTAAACTTCTTGAACCTTCCTGCTACTTAAACTTCTTGAACCTTCCTGCTACTTGAACTTCTTGAACCTTCCAGCTACTTGAACTTCTTGAACCTTCCTGCTACTTGAACTTCTTGAACTTCTTGAACCTTCCTGCTACTTGAACTTCTTGAACCTTCCTGCTACTTGAACTTCTTGAACCTTCCTACTACTTGAACTTCTTGAACTTCTTGAACCTTCCTGCTACTTGAACTTCTTGAACTTCCTGAACCTTCCTGCTACTTGAACTTCTTGAACCATCCTGCTACATGAACTTCTTGAACTTCTTGAACCTTCCAGCTACTTGAACTTCTTGAACTTCTTGGACCTTCCTGCTACTTGAACTTCTTGAACCTTCCTGCCACTTGAACTTCTTGAACCTTCCTGCTACTTGAACTTCTTGAACTTCTTGAACCTTAATGCTACTTGAAATACTTGAACTTCTTGAACCTTCCTGTTACTTGAACTTCTTGAACTTCTTGAACCTTCCTGCTACTTGAACTTCTTGAACCTTCCTGCTACTTGAACTTCTTGAACCTTCCTGCTACTTGAACTTCTTGAACCTTCCTGCTACTTGAACTTATTGAACCTTCCTGCTACTTGAACTTTTTGAACTTTTTGAACCTTTCTGCTACTTGAACTTCTTGAACTTCTTGAACCTTCCTGCTACCTGAACTTCTTGAACTTCTTGAACTTCTTGAACCTTCCTGCTATTTGAACTTCTTGAACCTTCCTGCTACTTGAACTTCTTGAGCCTTCCTGCTACTTGAACTTCTCGAACCTTCCTGCTACTTGAACTTCTTGAACTTCTTGAACCTTCCAGCTACCTGAACTTCTTGAACTTCTTGAACCTTCCTGCTACTTGAACTTTTTGAACTTCTTGAACCTTCCTGCTACTTGAACTTCTTGAACCTTCCTGCTACTTGAACTTCTTGAACCTGCATGCTACTTGAACTTCTTGAACTTCTTGAACCTTCCTGCTACTTGAACTTCTTGAACCTCTTGAACCTTCCTGCTACTTGAATTTCTTGAACCTTCCTGCTACTTGAACTTCTTGAACTTCTTGAACCTTCCTGCTACTTGAACTTCTTGAACTTCTTGAACCTTCCTGCTACTTGAACTTCTTGAACCTTCCTGCTACATGAACTTCTTGAACTTCTTGAACCTTCCTGCTACTTGAACTTCATGAACCTTCCTGCTACTTGAACTTCTTGAACCTTCCTGCTACTTGAACTTCTTGAACTTCTAGAATCTTCCCGCTACTTGAACTTCTTGAACTTCTTGAACCTTCCTGCTACTTGAGCTTCATGAACTTCTTGAAGCCTCCTGCTACTTGAACTTCTTGAACTTTTTGAACCTTCCTGCTACTTGAACTTCTTGACCTTCTTGAACCTTCCTGCTACTTGAACTTCTTGAACCTTCCTGCTACCTGAACTTCTTGAACCTTCCTGCTACTTGAACTTCTTGAACTTCTTGAACCTTCCTGCTACTTGAACTTCTTGAACCTTCCTGCCACTTGAACTTCTTGAACTTCTTGAACCTTCCTGCTACTTGAACTTCTTGTACCTTCCTGCAACTTGAACTTCTTGAACTTCTTGAACCTTCCTGCTACTTGAACTTCTTGAACCTTCCTGCTACTTGAACTACTTAAACTTCTTGAACCTTCCTGCTACTTGAACTTCTTTAACTTTCCTGCTACTTGAACTTTTTGAACTTCTTGAACCTTCCTGCTACTTGAACTTCTTGAACCTTCCTGCTACTTGAACTTCTTGAAATTGTTGAACCTTCCTGCTACTTGGACTTCTTGAACCTTCCTGCTACTTGAACTTCTTGAACCTTCCTGCTACTTAAACTTCTTGAACCTTCCTGCTACTTGAACTTCTTGAACCTTCTTGCTACTTGAACTTCTTGAACTTCTTGAACCTTCCTGCTACTCTAACTTCTTGAACTTGAACCTTCCTGCTACTTGAACTTCTTGAACCTTCCTGCTACTTGAACTTCTTGAACCTTCCTGCTACTTGAACTTCTTGAACCTCTTGAACCTTCCTGCTACTTGAACTTCTTGAACCTTCCTGCTACTTGAACTTCTTGAACTTCTTGAACCTTCCTGCTACTTGAACTTCTTGAACTTCTTGAACCTTCCTGCTACTTGAACTTCATGAACTTCTTGAACCTTCCTGCTACTTGAACTTCTTGAACTTCTTGAACCTTCCTGCTACTTGAACTTCTTGAACTTCTTGAACCTTCCTGCTACTTGAACTCTTTGAACTTATTGAACCTTGCTGCTACGTGAACTTCTTGAACCTTCGTGCTACTTGAACTTCTTGAACTTCTTGAACCTTCCTGATACTTGAACTTCTTGAACTTCTTGAACCTTCCTGCTACTTGAACTTCTTGAACCTTCCTGCTACTTGAACTTCTTGAACCTTCCTGCTACTTAAACTTCTTGAACCTTCCTGCTACTTGAACTTCTTGAACCTTCCTGCTACTTGAACTTCTTGAACTTCTTGAACCGTCCTGCTACTTGAACTTCTTGAACTTCTTGAACCTTCCTGATACTTGAACTTCTTGAACTTCTTGAACCTTCCTGCTTCTTGAACTTCTTGAACTTCTTGAACCTTCCTGCTACTTGAACTTCTTGAACTTCTTGAACCTTCCTGCTACTTGAACTTCTTGAACCTTCCTGCTACTTGAACTTCTTGAACCTTCCTGCTACTTGAACTTCATGAAACTTCCTGCTACTTGAACTTCTTGAACTTCTTGAACCTTTCTGCTACTTGAACTTCTTGAACCTTCCTGCAACTTGAACTTCTTGAACTTCTTGAACTTCTTGAACCTTCCTGCTACTTGAACTTCTTGAACCTTCCTGCTACTCGGACTACTTGAACTTCTTGAACCTTCCTGGTACTTGAACTTCTTGAACTTCTTGAACCTTCCTGCTACTTGAACTTCTTGAACTTTTCGAACCTTCCTGCTACTCGAACTTCTTGAACATCCTGAACCTTCCTGCTACTTGAACTTCTTGAACCTTCCTGCTACTTGAACTTCTTGAACCTTCCTGCTACTTGAACTCCTTGAAACTTCCTGCTACTTGAACTTCTTGAACTTCTTGAACCTTCCTGCTACTTGAACTTCTTGAACCTTCCTGCTACTTGAACTTCTTGAACCTTCATGCTACTTGAACTTCTTGAACTTCTTGATCCTTCCTGCTACTTGAACTTCTTGAACCTTCCTGCTACTTGAACTTCTTGAACTTCTTGAACCTTCCTGCTACTTGAACTTCTTAAACCTTCCTGCTACTCGAACTACTTAAACTTCTTGAACCTTCCTGCTACTTGAACTTCTTGAACCTTCCTGCAACTTGAACTTCTTGAACTTCTTGAACCTTCCTGCCACCTGAACTTCTTGAACCTTCCTGCTACTTAACTTCTTGAACTTCTTGAACTTCTTGAACCTTCCTTCTACTTGAACTTCTTGAACCTTCCTGCTACTTGAACTTCTTTAACCTTCCTGCTACTTGAACTTCTTGAACTTCTTGAACCTTAATGCTACTTGAAATACTTGAACTTCTTGAACCTTCCTGTTACTTGAACTTCTTGAACTTCTTGAACCTTCATGCTATTTGAACTTCTTGAACCTTCCTGCTACTTGAACTTCTTGAACTTTCCTGCTACTTGAACTTCTTGAACCTTCCTGCTACTTGAACTTCTTGAACTTCTTCAACCTTCCTGCTACTTGAACTTATTGAACCTTCCTGCTACTTGAACTTTTTGAACTTTTTGAACTTTTTGAACCTTCCTGCTACTTGAACTTCTTGAACTTCTTGAACCTTCCTGCTACTTGAACTACTTGAACTTCTTGAACTTCTTGAACCTTCCTGCTACTTGAACTTCTTGAACCTTCCTGCTACTTGAACTTCTTGAGCCTTCCTGCTACTTGAACTTCTTGAACCTTCCTGCTACTTGAACTTCTTGAACTTCTTGAACCTTCCTGCTACTTGACCTTTTTGAACCTTCCTGCTACTTGAAATTCTTGAACCTTCCTGCTACTTGAACTTCTTGAACCTTCCTTCTACTTGAACTTCTTGAACTTCTTGAACTTTCCTGCTACTTGAACTTCTTGAACTTCTTGATCCTTCCTGCTACTTAATCTGCTTGAACCTTCCTGCTTCTTGAAGTTCTTGAACCTTCCTGCTACTTGAACTTCTCGAACTTCTTGAACCTTCCTGTTACTTGAACTTCTTGAACTTCTTGAACCTTCCTGCTACTTGAACTACTTGAACTTCTTGAACCTTCCTGCTACTTGAACTTCTTGAACTTCTTGAACCTTCCTGCTACTTGAACTTCTTGAACCTTCCTGCTACTTGAACTTCTTGAACCTTCCTGCTACTTGAACTTCTTGAACTTCTTGAACCTTCCTGCTACTTGAACTTCTTGAACCTTCCTGCTACTTGAACTTCTTGAACTTCTTGAACCTTTCTGCTACTTGAAATTCTTGAACCTTCCAGCCACTTGAACTTCTTGAACTTCTTGAACCTTCCTGCTACTTGAACTTCTTGAACTTCTTGAACCTTCCTGCTAATTGAACTTCTTGAACCTTTCTTCTAATTGAACTTCTTGAACTTCTGGAACCTTCCGGCTACTTGAACTTCTTGAACTTCTTGAACCTTCCTGCTAATTGAACTTCTTGAACCTTCCTGCTACTTGAACTTTTTGAACCTTCCTGCTACTCAAACTTCTTGAACTTCTTGAACCTTCCTGCTACTTGAACTTCTTGATTTTTTTGAACCTTCCTGCTACTTGAACTTTTTGAACCTTCCTGCTACTTGAACTTCTTGAACTTCTTGAACCTTCCTGCTACTTGAACTTCATGAACTTCTTGGCCCTTCCTGCTACTTGAACTTCTTGAACCTTCATGCTACTTGAACTTCTTGAACTTCTCGAACCTTCCTGCTACTTGAACTTCTTGAACCTTCCTGCTACTTGAACTTCCTGAACTTCTTGAACCTTCCTGCTACTTGAACTTCTTGAACTTCTCGAACCTTCCTGCTACTTGAACTTCTTGAACTTCTTGAACCTTCCTGCTACATGAACTTCTTGAACTTCTTGAACCTTCCTGCTACTTGAACTACTTGAACTTCTAGAACCTTCCTGCTACTTGAACTTCTTGAAATTCTTGAACCTTCTTGCTACTTGAACTTCTTGAACCTTCCTGCCACTTGAACTTCTTGAACCTTCCTGCTACCTGAACTTCTTGAACTTTTTGAACCTTCCTGCTACATGAACTTCTTGAACCTTCCTGCTACTTGAACTTCTTGCCCCTTCCTGCTACTTGAACTTCTTGAACCTTCCTGCTACTTGAACTTCTTGAACTTCTTGAACCTTCCTGCTACTTGATTTTCTTGAACTTCTTGAGCCTTCCTGCTACTTGAACTTCTTGAACTTCTTGAACCTTCCTGCTACTTGAACTTCTTGAACCTTCCTGCTACTTGAACTTCTTGAACCTTCATGCTACTTGAACTTCTTGAACTTCTTGATCCTTCCTGCTACTTGAACTTCTTGAACCTTCCTGCTACTTGAACTTCTTGAACTTCTTGAACCTTCCTGCTACTTGAAATTCTTGAACCTTCCTGCTACTCGAACTACTTGAACTTCTTGAACCTTCCTGCTACTTGAACTTCTTGAACCTTCCTGCAACTTGAACTTCTTGAACTTCTTGAACCTTCCTTCTACTTGAACTTCTTGAACCTTCCTGCTACTTGAACTTCTTGAACCTTCCTGATACTTGAACTTCTTGAACCTTCCTGCTACTTGAACTTCTTGAACTTCTTGAACCTTCCTGCTATTTGAACTTCATGAACCTTCCTGCTACTTGAACTTCTTGAACCTTCCTGCTACTTGAACTTCTTGAACCTTCCTGCTACTTGAACTTCTTAAACCTTCCTGCTACTTGAACTTCTTGAACTTCTTGAACCTTCCTGCTACTTGAACTTCTTGAACCTTCCTGCTACTTGAACTTCTTTAACTTCCTGAACCTTCCTGCTACTTGAACTTCTTGAACCATCCTGCTACATGAACTTCTTGAACTTCTTGAACCTTCCTGCTACTTGAACTTCTTGAACCTTCCTGCTACTCGAACTACTTGAACTTCTTGAACCTTCCTGCTACTTGAACTTCTTGAACCTTCCTGCAACTTGAACTTCTTGAACTTCTTGAACCTTCCTTCTACTTAAACTTCTTAAACCTTCCTGCTACTTGAACTTCTTGAACCTTCCTGATACTTGAACTTCATGAACCTTCCTGCTACTTGAACTTCTTGAACTTCTTGAACCTTCCTGCTATTTGAACTTCATGAACCTTCCTGCTACTTGAACTTCTTGAACCTTCCTGCTACTTGAACTTCTTGAACTTCTTGAACCTTCCTGTTACTTTAACTTCTTGAACCTTCCTGCTACTTGAACTTTTTGAAATTCTTGATCCTTCCTGCTACTTGAACTACTTGAAATTCTTGAACCTTTCTGCTACTTAAACTTCTTGTACCTTCCTGCTACTTAAACTTCTTGAACCTTCCTGCTACTTGAACTTCTTGATTTTCTTGAACTTCTTGAACCTTCCAGCTACTTGAACTTCTTGAACCTTCCTGCTACTTGAACTTCTTGAACTTCTTGAACCTTCCTGCTACTTGAACTTCTTGAACTTCTTGAACCTTCCTGCTACTTGAACTTCTTGAACTTCTTGAACCTTCCTGCTACTTGAACTTCTTGAACCTTCCTGCTACTTGAACTTCTTGAACCTTCCTGCTACTTGAACTTCTTGAACTTCTTGAACCTTCCTGCTACTTGAACTTCTTGAACCTTCCTGCTACTTGAACTTTTCGAACTTCCTGAACCTTCCTGCTACTTGAACTTCTTGAACCATCCTGCTACATGAACTTTTTGAACTTATTGAACCTTCCAGCTACTTGAACTTCTTGAACTTCTTGGACCTTCCTGCTACTTGAACTTCTTGAACCTTCCTGCCACTTGAACTTCTTGAACCTTCCTGCTACTTGAACTTCTTGAACTTCTTGAACCTTAATGCTACTTGAAATACTTGAACTTCTTGAACCTTCCTGTTACTTGAACTTCTTGAACTTCTTGAACCTTCCTGCTACTTGAACTTCTTGAACCTTCCTGCTACTTGAACTTCTTTAACCTTCCTGCTACTTGAACTTCTTGAACCTTCCTGCTACTTGAACTTCTTGAACCTTCCTGCTACTTGAACTTCTTGAACCTTCCTGCTACTTGAACTTATTGAACCTTCCTGCTACTTGAACTTTTTGAACTTTTTGAACCTTCCTGCTACTTGAACTTCTTGAACTTCTTGAACCTTCCTGCTACCTGAACTTCTTGAACTTCTTGAACCTTCCTGCTACTTGAACTTCTTGAACTTCTTGAACCTTCCTGCTACTTGAACTTCTTGAACCTTCCTGCTACTTGAACTTCTTGAGCCTTCCTGCTACTTGAACTTCTTGAACCTTCCTGCTACTTGAACTTCTTGAACTTCTTGAACCTTCCTGCTACTTGACCTTTTTGAACCTTCCTGCTACTTGAAATTCTTGAACCTTCCTGCTACTTGAACTTCTTGAACCTTCCTGCTACTTGAACTTCTTGAACTTCTTGAACCTTCCTGCTACTTGAACTTCTTGAATTTCTTGATCCTTCCTGCTACTTGATCTTCTTGAACCTTCCTGCTTCTTGAACTTCTTGAACCTTCCTGCTACTTGAACTTCTTGAACTTCTTTCCCCTTCCTGTTACTTGAACTTCTTGAACTTCTTGAACCTTCCTACTACTTGAACTACTTGAACTTCTTGAACCTTCCTGCTACTTGAACTTCTTGAACTTCTTGAACCTTCCTGCTGCTTGAACTTCTTGAACCTTCCTGCTACTTGAACTTCTTGAACCTTCCTGCTACTTGAACTTCTTGAACTTCTTGAACCTTCCTGCTACTTGAACTTCTTGAACCTTCCTGCTACATGAACTTCTTGAACTTCTTGAACCTTCCAGCTACTTGAACTTTTTGAACTTCTTGAACCTTCCTTCTACTTGAACTTCTTGAATCTTCCTGCTACTTGAACTTCCTGAACCTTCCTGATACTTGAACTTCTTGAACCTTCCTGCTACTTGAACTTCTTGAACTTCTTGAACCTTCCTGCTATTTGAACTTCATGAACTTCTTGAACCTTCCTGCTACTTGAACTTATTGAACCTTCCTGCTACTTGAACTTCTTGAACGTTCCTGCAACTTGAACTTCTTGAACTTCTTGAACCTTCCTGCTACTTTACCTTCTTGAACTTCTTGAACCTTCCTGCTACTTGAACTTTTTGAAATTCTTGAACCTTCCTGCTACTTGAACTTCTTGAACCTTCCTGCTTCTCGAACTTCTTGAACTTCTTGAACCTTCCTGCAACTTGAACATCTTGAACCTCTTGAACCTTCCTGCTACTTGAACTTCTTGAACCTTCCTGCTACTTTAACTTCTTGAACTTCTTGAACCTTCCTGCTACTTGAACTTTTTGAAATTCTTGAACCTTCCTGCTACTTGAACTTCTTGAACCTTCCTGCTACTCGAACTTCTTGAACTTCTTGAACCTTCCTGCTACTTGAACTTCTTGAACCTTTTGAACCTTCCTGCTACTTGAACTTATTGAACCTTCGTGCTACTTGAACTTTTTGAACTTTTTGAACCTTCCTGCTACTTGAACTTCTTGAACCTTCCTGCTACCTGAACTTCTTGAACTTCTTGAACCTTCCTGCTACTTGAACTTCTTGAACTTCTTGAACCTTCCTGCTACTTGAACTTCTTGAACCTTCCTGCTACTTGAACTTCTTGAGCCTTCCTGTTTCTTGAACTTCTTGAACCTTCCTGCTACTTGAACTTCTTGAACTTCATGAACCTTCCTGCTACTTGACCTTTTTGAACCTTCCTGCTACTTGAAATTCTTGAACCTTCCTGCTACTTGAACTTCTTGAACCTTCCTGCTACTTGAACTTCTTGAACTTCTTGAACCTTCCTGCTACTTGAACTTCTTGAATTTCTTGATCCTTCCTGCTACTTGATCTTCTTGAACCTTCCTGCTTCTTGAACTTCTTGAACCTTCCTGCTACTTGAACTTCTCGAACTTCTTGAACCTTCCTGTTACTTGAACGTCTTGAACTTTTTGAACCTTCCTGCTACTTGAACTACTTGAATTTCTTGAACCCTCCTGCTACTTGAACTTCTTGAACTTCTTGAACCTTCCTGCCACTTGAACTTCTTGAACCTTCCTGCTACTTGAACTTCTTGAACCTTCCTGCTACTTGAATTTCTTGAACTTCTTGAACCTTCCTGCTACTTGAACTTCTTGAACCTTCCTGCTACATGAACTTCTTGAACTTCTTGAACCCTTCTGCTACTTGAAATTCTTGAACCTTCCAGCCACTTGAACTTCTTGAACTTCTTGAACCTTCCTGCTACTTGAACTTCTTGAACTTCTTGAACCTTCCGGATACTTGAACTTCTTGAACTTCTTGAACCTTCCTGCTACTTGAACTTCTTGAACCTTCCTGCTAATTAAACTTCTTGATCTTCTGGAACCTTCCGGCTACTTGAACTTCTTGAACTTCTTGAACCTTCCTGCTACTTGAACTTCTTGAACCTTCCTGCAACTTGAACTTCTTGAACTTCTTGAACCTTCCTTCTACTTAAACCTCTTGAACCTTCCTGCTACTTGAACTTCTTGAACTTCTTGAACCTTCCTGCTACTTGAACTTCATGAACTTCTTGAACCTTCCTGCTACTTGAACTTCTTGAACTTCTTGAACCTTCCTGCTACTTGAACTTCTTGAACTTCTTGAACCTTCCTGCTACTTGAACTCTTTGAACTTATTGAACCTTGCTGCTACGTGAACTTCTTGAACCTTCGTGCTACTTGAACTTCTTGAACTTCTTGAACCTTCCTGATACTTGAACTTCTTGAACTTCTTGAACCTTCCTGCTACTTGAACTTCTTGAACCTTCCTGCTACTTGAACTTCTTGAACCTTCCTGCTACTTAAACTTCTTGAACCTTCCTGCTACTTGAACTTCTTGAACCTTCCTGCTACTTGAACTTCTTGAACTTCTTGAACCGTCCTGCTACTTGAACTTCTTGAACTTCTTGAACCTTCCTGATACTTGAACTTCTTGAACTTCTTGAACCTTCCTGCTTCTTGAACTTCTTGAACTTCTTGAACCTTCCTGCTACTTGAACTTCTTGAACTTCTTGAACCTTCCTGCTACTTGAACTTCTTGAACCTTCCTGCTACTTGAACTTCTTGAACCTTCCTGCTACTTGAACTTCATGAAACTTCCTGCTACTTGAACTTCTTGAACTTCTTGAACCTTTCTGCTACTTGAACTTCTTGAACCTTCCTGCAACTTGAACTTCTTGAACTTCTTGAACTTCTTGAACCTTCCTGCTACTTGAACTTCTTGAACCTTCCTGCTACTCGGACTACTTGAACTTCTTGAACCTTCCTGGTACTTGAACTTCTTGAACTTCTTGAACCTTCCTGCTACTTGAACTTCTTGAACTTTTCGAACCTTCCTGCTACTCGAACTTCTTGAACATCCTGAACCTTCCTGCTACTTGAACTTCTTGAACCTTCCTGCTACTTGAACTTCTTGAACCTTCCTGCTACTTGAACTCCTTGAAACTTCCTGCTACTTGAACTTCTTGAACTTCTTGAACCTTCCTGCTACTTGAACTTCTTGAACCTTCCTGCTACTTGAACTTCTTGAACCTTCATGCTACTTGAACTTCTTGAACTTCTTGATCCTTCCTGCTACTTGAACTTCTTGAACCTTCCTGCTACTTGAACTTCTTGAACTTCTTGAACCTTCCTGCTACTTGAACTTCTTAAACCTTCCTGCTACTCGAACTACTTAAACTTCTTGAACCTTCCTGCTACTTGAACTTCTTGAACCTTCCTGCAACTTGAACTTCTTGAACTTCTTGAACCTTCCTGCCACCTGAACTTCTTGAACCTTCCTGCTACTTAACTTCTTGAACTTCTTGAACTTCTTGAACCTTCCTTCTACTTGAACTTCTTGAACCTTCCTGCTACTTGAACTTCTTTAACCTTCCTGCTACTTGAACTTCTTGAACTTCTTGAACCTTAATGCTACTTGAAATACTTGAACTTCTTGAACCTTCCTGTTACTTGAACTTCTTGAACTTCTTGAACCTTCATGCTATTTGAACTTCTTGAACCTTCCTGCTACTTGAACTTCTTGAACTTTCCTGCTACTTGAACTTCTTGAACCTTCCTGCTACTTGAACTTCTTGAACTTCTTCAACCTTCCTGCTACTTGAACTTATTGAACCTTCCTGCTACTTGAACTTTTTGAACTTTTTGAACTTTTTGAACCTTCCTGCTACTTGAACTTCTTGAACTTCTTGAACCTTCCTGCTACTTGAACTACTTGAACTTCTTGAACTTCTTGAACCTTCCTGCTACTTGAACTTCTTGAACCTTCCTGCTACTTGAACTTCTTGAGCCTTCCTGCTACTTGAACTTCTTGAACCTTCCTGCTACTTGAACTTCTTGAACTTCTTGAACCTTCCTGCTACTTGACCTTTTTGAACCTTCCTGCTACTTGAAATTCTTGAACCTTCCTGCTACTTGAACTTCTTGAACCTTCCTTCTACTTGAACTTCTTGAACTTCTTGAACTTTCCTGCTACTTGAACTTCTTGAACTTCTTGATCCTTCCTGCTACTTAATCTGCTTGAACCTTCCTGCTTCTTGAAGTTCTTGAACCTTCCTGCTACTTGAACTTCTCGAACTTCTTGAACCTTCCTGTTACTTGAACTTCTTGAACTTCTTGAACCTTCCTGCTACTTGAACTACTTGAACTTCTTGAACCTTCCTGCTACTTGAACTTCTTGAACTTCTTGAACCTTCCTGCTACTTGAACTTCTTGAACCTTCCTGCTACTTGAACTTCTTGAACCTTCCTGCTACTTGAACTTCTTGAACTTCTTGAACCTTCCTGCTACTTGAACTTCTTGAACCTTCCTGCTACTTGAACTTCTTGAACTTCTTGAACCTTTCTGCTACTTGAAATTCTTGAACCTTCCAGCCACTTGAACTTCTTGAACTTCTTGAACCTTCCTGCTACTTGAACTTCTTGAACTTCTTGAACCTTCCTGCTAATTGAACTTCTTGAACCTTTCTTCTAATTGAACTTCTTGAACTTCTGGAACCTTCCGGCTACTTGAACTTCTTGAACTTCTTGAACCTTCCTGCTAATTGAACTTCTTGAACCTTCCTGCTACTTGAACTTTTTGAACCTTCCTGCTACTCAAACTTCTTGAACTTCTTGAACCTTCCTGCTACTTGAACTTCTTGATTTTTTTGAACCTTCCTGCTACTTGAACTTTTTGAACCTTCCTGCTACTTGAACTTCTTGAACTTCTTGAACCTTCCTGCTACTTGAACTTCATGAACTTCTTGGCCCTTCCTGCTACTTGAACTTCTTGAACCTTCATGCTACTTGAACTTCTTGAACTTCTCGAACCTTCCTGCTACTTGAACTTCTTGAACCTTCCTGCTACTTGAACTTCCTGAACTTCTTGAACCTTCCTGCTACTTGAACTTCTTGAACTTCTCGAACCTTCCTGCTACTTGAACTTCTTGAACTTCTTGAACCTTCCTGCTACATGAACTTCTTGAACTTCTTGAACCTTCCTGCTACTTGAACTACTTGAACTTCTAGAACCTTCCTGCTACTTGAACTTCTTGAAATTCTTGAACCTTCTTGCTACTTGAACTTCTTGAACCTTCCTGCCACTTGAACTTCTTGAACCTTCCTGCTACCTGAACTTCTTGAACTTTTTGAACCTTCCTGCTACATGAACTTCTTGAACCTTCCTGCTACTTGAACTTCTTGCCCCTTCCTGCTACTTGAACTTCTTGAACCTTCCTGCTACTTGAACTTCTTGAACTTCTTGAACCTTCCTGCTACTTGATTTTCTTGAACTTCTTGAGCCTTCCTGCTACTTGAACTTCTTGAACTTCTTGAACCTTCCTGCTACTTGAACTTCTTGAACCTTCCTGCTACTTGAACTTCTTGAACCTTCATGCTACTTGAACTTCTTGAACTTCTTGATCCTTCCTGCTACTTGAACTTCTTGAACCTTCCTGCTACTTGAACTTCTTGAACTTCTTGAACCTTCCTGCTACTTGAAATTCTTGAACCTTCCTGCTACTCGAACTACTTGAACTTCTTGAACCTTCCTGCTACTTGAACTTCTTGAACCTTCCTGCAACTTGAACTTCTTGAACTTCTTGAACCTTCCTTCTACTTGAACTTCTTGAACCTTCCTGCTACTTGAACTTCTTGAACCTTCCTGATACTTGAACTTCTTGAACCTTCCTGCTACTTGAACTTCTTGAACTTCTTGAACCTTCCTGCTATTTGAACTTCATGAACCTTCCTGCTACTTGAACTTCTTGAACCTTCCTGCTACTTGAACTTCTTGAACCTTCCTGCTACTTGAACTTCTTAAACCTTCCTGCTACTTGAACTTCTTGAACTTCTTGAACCTTCCTGCTACTTGAACTTCTTGAACCTTCCTGCTACTTGAACTTCTTTAACTTCCTGAACCTTCCTGCTACTTGAACTTCTTGAACCATCCTGCTACATGAACTTCTTGAACTTCTTGAACCTTCCTGCTACTTGAACTTCTTGAACCTTCCTGCTACTCGAACTACTTGAACTTCTTGAACCTTCCTGCTACTTGAACTTCTTGAACCTTCCTGCAACTTGAACTTCTTGAACTTCTTGAACCTTCCTTCTACTTAAACTTCTTAAACCTTCCTGCTACTTGAACTTCTTGAACCTTCCTGATACTTGAACTTCATGAACCTTCCTGCTACTTGAACTTCTTGAACTTCTTGAACCTTCCTGCTATTTGAACTTCATGAACCTTCCTGCTACTTGAACTTCTTGAACCTTCCTGCTACTTGAACTTCTTGAACTTCTTGAACCTTCCTGTTACTTTAACTTCTTGAACCTTCCTGCTACTTGAACTTTTTGAAATTCTTGATCCTTCCTGCTACTTGAACTACTTGAAATTCTTGAACCTTTCTGCTACTTAAACTTCTTGTACCTTCCTGCTACTTAAACTTCTTGAACCTTCCTGCTACTTGAACTTCTTGATTTTCTTGAACTTCTTGAACCTTCCAGCTACTTGAACTTCTTGAACCTTCCTGCTACTTGAACTTCTTGAACTTCTTGAACCTTCCTGCTACTTGAACTTCTTGAACTTCTTGAACCTTCCTGCTACTTGAACTTCTTGAACTTCTTGAACCTTCCTGCTACTTGAACTTCTTGAACCTTCCTGCTACTTGAACTTCTTGAACCTTCCTGCTACTTGAACTTCTTGAACTTCTTGAACCTTCCTGCTACTTGAACTTCTTGAACCTTCCTGCTACTTGAACTTTTCGAACTTCCTGAACCTTCCTGCTACTTGAACTTCTTGAACCATCCTGCTACATGAACTTTTTGAACTTATTGAACCTTCCAGCTACTTGAACTTCTTGAACTTCTTGGACCTTCCTGCTACTTGAACTTCTTGAACCTTCCTGCCACTTGAACTTCTTGAACCTTCCTGCTACTTGAACTTCTTGAACTTCTTGAACCTTAATGCTACTTGAAATACTTGAACTTCTTGAACCTTCCTGTTACTTGAACTTCTTGAACTTCTTGAACCTTCCTGCTACTTGAACTTCTTGAACCTTCCTGCTACTTGAACTTCTTTAACCTTCCTGCTACTTGAACTTCTTGAACCTTCCTGCTACTTGAACTTCTTGAACCTTCCTGCTACTTGAACTTCTTGAACCTTCCTGCTACTTGAACTTATTGAACCTTCCTGCTACTTGAACTTTTTGAACTTTTTGAACCTTCCTGCTACTTGAACTTCTTGAACTTCTTGAACCTTCCTGCTACCTGAACTTCTTGAACTTCTTGAACCTTCCTGCTACTTGAACTTCTTGAACTTCTTGAACCTTCCTGCTACTTGAACTTCTTGAACCTTCCTGCTACTTGAACTTCTTGAGCCTTCCTGCTACTTGAACTTCTTGAACCTTCCTGCTACTTGAACTTCTTGAACTTCTTGAACCTTCCTGCTACTTGACCTTTTTGAACCTTCCTGCTACTTGAAATTCTTGAACCTTCCTGCTACTTGAACTTCTTGAACCTTCCTGCTACTTGAACTTCTTGAACTTCTTGAACCTTCCTGCTACTTGAACTTCTTGAATTTCTTGATCCTTCCTGCTACTTGATCTTCTTGAACCTTCCTGCTTCTTGAACTTCTTGAACCTTCCTGCTACTTGAACTTCTTGAACTTCTTTCCCCTTCCTGTTACTTGAACTTCTTGAACTTCTTGAACCTTCCTACTACTTGAACTACTTGAACTTCTTGAACCTTCCTGCTACTTGAACTTCTTGAACTTCTTGAACCTTCCTGCTGCTTGAACTTCTTGAACCTTCCTGCTACTTGAACTTCTTGAACCTTCCTGCTACTTGAACTTCTTGAACTTCTTGAACCTTCCTGCTACTTGAACTTCTTGAACCTTCCTGCTACATGAACTTCTTGAACTTCTTGAACCTTCCTGCTACTTGAACTTTTTGAACTTCTTGAACCTTCCTTCTACTTGAACTTCTTGAATCTTCCTGCTACTTGAACTTCCTGAACCTTCCTGATACTTGAACTTCTTGAACCTTCCTGCTACTTGAACTTCTTGAACTTCTTGAACCTTCCTGCTATTTGAACTTCATGAACTTCTTGAACCTTCCTGCTACTTGAACTTATTGAACCTTCCTGCTACTTGAACTTCTTGAACGTTCCTGCAACTTGAACTTCTTGAACTTCTTGAACCTTCCTGCTACTTTACCTTCTTGAACTTCTTGAACCTTCCTGCTACTTGAACTTTTTGAAATTCTTGAACCTTCCTGCTACTTGAACTTCTTGAACCTTCCTGCTTCTCGAACTTCTTGAACTTCTTGAACCTTCCTGCAACTTGAACATCTTGAACCTCTTGAACCTTCCTGCTACTTGAACTTCTTGAACCTTCCTGCTACTTTAACTTCTTGAACTTCTTGAACCTTCCTGCTACTTGAACTTTTTGAAATTCTTGAACCTTCCTGCTACTTGAACTTCTTGAACCTTCCTGCTACTCGAACTTCTTGAACTTCTTGAACCTTCCTGCTACTTGAACTTCTTGAACCTCTTGAACCTTCCTGCTACTTGAACTTATTGAACCTTCGTGCTACTTGAACTTTTTGAACTTTTTGAACCTTCCTGCTACTTGAACTTCTTGAACCTTCCTGCTACCTGAACTTCTTGAACTTCTTGAACCTTCCTGCTACTTGAACTTCTTGAACTTCTTGAACCTTCCTGCTACTTGAACTTCTTGAACCTTCCTGCTACTTGAACTTCTTGAGCCTTCCTGTTTCTTGAACTTCTTGAACCTTCCTGCTACTTGAACTTCTTGAACTTCATGAACCTTCCTGCTACTTGACCTTTTTGAACCTTCCTGCTACTTGAAATTCTTGAACCTTCCTGCTACTTGAACTTCTTGAACCTTCCTGCTACTTGAACTTCTTGAACTTCTTGAACCTTCCTGCTACTTGAACTTCTTGAATTTCTTGATCCTTCCTGCTACTTGATCTTCTTGAACCTTCCTGCTTCTTGAACTTCTTGAACCTTCCTGCTACTTGAACTTCTCGAACTTCTTGAACCTTCCTGTTACTTGAACGTCTTGAACTTTTTGAACCTTCCTGCTACTTGAACTACTTGAATTTCTTGAACCCTCCTGCTACTTGAACTTCTTGAACTTCTTGAACCTTCCTGCTACTTGAACTTCTTGAACCTTCCTGCTACTCGGACTACTTGAACTTCTTGAACCTTCCTGGTACTTGAACTTCTTGAACTTCTTGAACCTTCCTGCTACTTGAACTTCTTGAACTTTTCGAACCTTCCTGCTACTCGAACTTCTTGAACATCCTGAACCTTCCTGCTACTTGAACTTCTTGAACCTTCCTGCTACTTGAACTTCTTGAACCTTCCTGCTACTTGAACTCCTTGAAACTTCCTGCTACTTGAACTTCTTGAACTTCTTGAACCTTCCTGCTACTTGAACTTCTTGAACCTTCCTGCTACTTGAACTTCTTGAACCTTCATGCTACTTGAACTTCTTGAACTTCTTGATCCTTCCTGCTACTTGAACTTCTTGAACCTTCCTGCTACTTGAACTTCTTGAACTTCTTGAACCTTCCTGCTACTTGAACTTCTTAAACCTTCCTGCTACTCGAACTACTTAAACTTCTTGAACCTTCCTGCTACTTGAACTTCTTGAACCTTCCTGCAACTTGAACTTCTTGAACTTCTTGAACCTTCCTGCCACCTGAACTTCTTGAACCTTCCTGCTACTTAACTTCTTGAACTTCTTGAACTTCTTGAACCTTCCTTCTACTTGAACTTCTTGAACCTTCCTGCTACTTGAACTTCTTTAACCTTCCTGCTACTTGAACTTCTTGAACTTCTTGAACCTTAATGCTACTTGAAATACTTGAACTTCTTGAACCTTCCTGTTACTTGAACTTCTTGAACTTCTTGAACCTTCATGCTATTTGAACTTCTTGAACCTTCCTGCTACTTGAACTTCTTGAACTTTCCTGCTACTTGAACTTCTTGAACCTTCCTGCTACTTGAACTTCTTGAACTTCTTCAACCTACCTGCTACTTGAACTTATTGAACCTTCCTGCTACTTGAACTTTTTGAACTTTTTGAACTTTTTGAACCTTCCTGCTACTTGAACTTCTTGAACTTCTTGAACCTTCCTGCTACTTGAACTACTTGAACTTCTTGAACTTCTTGAACCTTCCTGCTACTTGAACTTCTTGAACCTTCCTGCTACTTGAACTTCTTGAGCCTTCCTGCTACTTGAACTTCTTGAACCTTCCTGCTACTTGAACTTCTTGAACTTCTTGAACCTTCCTGCTACTTGACCTTTTTGAACCTTCCTGCTACTTGAAATTCTTGAACCTTCCTGCTACTTGAACTTCTTGAACCTTCCTTCTACTTGAACTTCTTGAACTTCTTGAACTTTCCTGCTACTTGAACTTCTTGAACTTCTTGATCCTTCCTGCTACTTAATCTGCTTGAACCTTCCTGCTTCTTGAAGTTCTTGAACCTTCCTGCTACTTGAACTTCTCGAACTTCTTGAACCTTCCTGTTACTTGAACTTCTTGAACTTCTTGAACCTTCCTGCTACTTGAACTACTTGAACTTCTTGAACCTTCCTGCTACTTGAACTTCTTGAACTTCTTGAACCTTCCTGCTACTTGAACTTCTTGAACCTTCCTGCTACTTGAACTTCTTGAACCTTCCTGCTACTTGAACTTCTTGAACTTCTTGAACCTTCCTGCTACTTGAACTTCTTGAACCTTCCTGCTACTTGAACTTCTTGAACTTCTTGAACCTTTCTGCTACTTGAAATTCTTGAACCTTCCAGCCACTTGAACTTCTTGAACTTCTTGAACCTTCCTGCTACTTGAACTTCTTGAACTTCTTGAACCTTCCTGCTAATTGAACTTCTTGAACCTTTCTTCTAATTGAACTTCTTGAACTTCTGGAACCTTCCGGCTACTTGAACTTCTTGAACTTCTTGAACCTTCCTGCTAATTGAACTTCTTGAACCTTCCTGCTACTTGAACTTTTTGAACCTTCCTGCTACTCAAACTTCTTGAACTTCTTGAACCTTCCTGCTACTTGAACTTCTTGATTTTTTTGAACCTTCCTGCTACTTGAACTTTTTGAACCTTCCTGCTACTTGAACTTCTTGAACTTCTTGAACCTTCCTGCTACTTGAACTTCATGAACTTCTTGGCCCTTCCTGCTACTTGAACTTCTTGAACCTTCATGCTACTTGAACTTCTTGAACTTCTCGAACCTTCCTGCTACTTGAACTTCTTGAACCTTCCTGCTACTTGAACTTCCTGAACTTCTTGAACCTTCCTGCTACTTGAACTTCTTGAACTTCTCGAACCTTCCTGCTACTTGAACTTCTTGAACTTCTTGAACCTTCCTGCTACATGAACTTCTTGAACTTCTTGAACCTTCCTGCTACTTGAACTACTTGAACTTCTAGAACCTTCCTGCTACTTGAACTTCTTGAAATTCTTGAACCTTCTTGCTACTTGAACTTCTTGAACCTTCCTGCCACTTGAACTTCTTGAACCTTCCTGCTACCTGAACTTCTTGAACTTTTTGAACCTTCCTGCTACATGAACTTCTTGAACCTTCCTGCTACTTGAACTTCTTGCCCCTTCCTGCTACTTGAACTTCTTGAACCTTCCTGCTACTTGAACTTCTTGAACTTCTTGAACCTTCCTGCTACTTGATTTTCTTGAACTTCTTGAGCCTTCCTGCTACTTGAACTTCTTGAACTTCTTGAACCTTCCTGCTACTTGAACTTCTTGAACCTTCCTGCTACTTGAACTTCTTGAACCTTCATGCTACTTGAACTTCTTGAACTTCTTGATCCTTCCTGCTACTTGAACTTCTTGAACCTTCCTGCTACTTGAACTTCTTGAACTTCTTGAACCTTCCTGCTACTTGAAATTCTTGAACCTTCCTGCTACTCGAACTACTTGAACTTCTTGAACCTTCCTGCTACTTGAACTTCTTGAACCTTCCTGCAACTTGAACTTCTTGAACTTCTTGAACCTTCCTTCTACTTGAACTTCTTGAACCTTCCTGCTACTTGAACTTCTTGAACCTTCCTGATACTTGAACTTCTTGAACCTTCCTGCTACTTGAACTTCTTGAACTTCTTGAACCTTCCTGCTATTTGAACTTCATGAACCTTCCTGCTACTTGAACTTCTTGAACCTTCCTGCTACTTGAACTTCTTGAACCTTCCTGCTACTTGAACTTCTTAAACCTTCCTGCTACTTGAACTTCTTGAACTTCTTGAACCTTCCTGCTACTTGAACTTCTTGAACCTTCCTGCTACTTGAACTTCTTTAACTTCCTGAACCTTCCTGCTACTTGAACTTCTTGAACCATCCTGCTACATGAACTTCTTGAACTTCTTGAACCTTCCTGCTACTTGAACTTCTTGAACCTTCCTGCTACTCGAACTACTTGAACTTCTTGAACCTTCCTGCTACTTGAACTTCTTGAACCTTCCTGCAACTTGAACTTCTTGAACTTCTTGAACCTTCCTTCTACTTAAACTTCTTAAACCTTCCTGCTACTTGAACTTCTTGAACCTTCCTGATACTTGAACTTCATGAACCTTCCTGCTACTTGAACTTCTTGAACTTCTTGAACCTTCCTGCTATTTGAACTTCATGAACCTTCCTGCTACTTGAACTTCTTGAACCTTCCTGCTACTTGAACTTCTTGAACTTCTTGAACCTTCCTGTTACTTTAACTTCTTGAACCTTCCTGCTACTTGAACTTTTTGAAATTCTTGATCCTTCCTGCTACTTGAACTACTTGAAATTCTTGAACCTTTCTGCTACTTAAACTTCTTGTACCTTCCTGCTACTTAAACTTCTTGAACCTTCCTGCTACTTGAACTTCTTGATTTTCTTGAACTTCTTGAACCTTCCAGCTACTTGAACTTCTTGAACCTTCCTGCTACTTGAACTTCTTGAACTTCTTGAACCTTCCTGCTACTTGAACTTCTTGAACTTCTTGAACCTTCCTGCTACTTGAACTTCTTGAACTTCTTGAACCTTCCTGCTACTTGAACTTCTTGAACCTTCCTGCTACTTGAACTTCTTGAACCTTCCTGCTACTTGAACTTCTTGAACTTCTTGAACCTTCCTGCTACTTGAACTTCTTGAACCTTCCTGCTACTTGAACTTTTCGAACTTCCTGAACCTTCCTGCTACTTGAACTTCTTGAACCATCCTGCTACATGAACTTTTTGAACTTATTGAACCTTCCAGCTACTTGAACTTCTTGAACTTCTTGGACCTTCCTGCTACTTGAACTTCTTGAACCTTCCTGCCACTTGAACTTCTTGAACCTTCCTGCTACTTGAACTTCTTGAACTTCTTGAACCTTAATGCTACTTGAAATACTTGAACTTCTTGAACCTTCCTGTTACTTGAACTTCTTGAACTTCTTGAACCTTCCTGCTACTTGAACTTCTTGAACCTTCCTGCTACTTGAACTTCTTTAACCTTCCTGCTACTTGAACTTCTTGAACCTTCCTGCTACTTGAACTTCTTGAACCTTCCTGCTACTTGAACTTCTTGAACCTTCCTGCTACTTGAACTTATTGAACCTTCCTGCTACTTGAACTTTTTGAACTTTTTGAACCTTCCTGCTACTTGAACTTCTTGAACTTCTTGAACCTTCCTGCTACCTGAACTTCTTGAACTTCTTGAACCTTCCTGCTACTTGAACTTCTTGAACTTCTTGAACCTTCCTGCTACTTGAACTTCTTGAACCTTCCTGCTACTTGAACTTCTTGAGCCTTCCTGCTACTTGAACTTCTTGAACCTTCCTGCTACTTGAACTTCTTGAACTTCTTGAACCTTCCTGCTACTTGACCTTTTTGAACCTTCCTGCTACTTGAAATTCTTGAACCTTCCTGCTACTTGAACTTCTTGAACCTTCCTGCTACTTGAACTTCTTGAACTTCTTGAACCTTCCTGCTACTTGAACTTCTTGAATTTCTTGATCCTTCCTGCTACTTGATCTTCTTGAACCTTCCTGCTTCTTGAACTTCTTGAACCTTCCTGCTACTTGAACTTCTTGAACTTCTTTCCCCTTCCTGTTACTTGAACTTCTTGAACTTCTTGAACCTTCCTACTACTTGAACTACTTGAACTTCTTGAACCTTCCTGCTACTTGAACTTCTTGAACTTCTTGAACCTTCCTGCTGCTTGAACTTCTTGAACCTTCCTGCTACTTGAACTTCTTGAACCTTCCTGCTACTTGAACTTCTTGAACTTCTTGAACCTTCCTGCTACTTGAACTTCTTGAACCTTCCTGCTACATGAACTTCTTGAACTTCTTGAACCTTCCTGCTACTTGAACTTTTTGAACTTCTTGAACCTTCCTTCTACTTGAACTTCTTGAATCTTCCTGCTACTTGAACTTCCTGAACCTTCCTGATACTTGAACTTCTTGAACCTTCCTGCTACTTGAACTTCTTGAACTTCTTGAACCTTCCTGCTATTTGAACTTCATGAACTTCTTGAACCTTCCTGCTACTTGAACTTATTGAACCTTCCTGCTACTTGAACTTCTTGAACGTTCCTGCAACTTGAACTTCTTGAACTTCTTGAACCTTCCTGCTACTTTACCTTCTTGAACTTCTTGAACCTTCCTGCTACTTGAACTTTTTGAAATTCTTGAACCTTCCTGCTACTTGAACTTCTTGAACCTTCCTGCTTCTCGAACTTCTTGAACTTCTTGAACCTTCCTGCAACTTGAACATCTTGAACCTCTTGAACCTTCCTGCTACTTGAACTTCTTGAACCTTCCTGCTACTTTAACTTCTTGAACTTCTTGAACCTTCCTGCTACTTGAACTTTTTGAAATTCTTGAACCTTCCTGCTACTTGAACTTCTTGAACCTTCCTGCTACTCGAACTTCTTGAACTTCTTGAACCTTCCTGCTACTTGAACTTCTTGAACCTCTTGAACCTTCCTGCTACTTGAACTTATTGAATCTTCGTGCTACTTGAACTTTTTGAACTTTTTGAACCTTCCTGCTACTTGAACTTCTTGAACCTTCCTGCTACCTGAACTTCTTGAACTTCTTGAACCTTCCTGCTACTTGAACTTCTTGAACTTCTTGAACCTTCCTGCTACTTGAACTTCTTGAACCTTCCTGCTACTTGAACTTCTTGAGCCTTCCTGTTTCTTGAACTTCTTGAACCTTCCTGCTACTTGAACTTCTTGAACTTCATGAACCTTCCTGCTACTTGACCTTTTTGAACCTTCCTGCTACTTGAAATTCTTGAACCTTCCTGCTACTTGAACTTCTTGAACCTTCCTGCTACTTGAACTTCTTGAACTTCTTGAACCTTCCTGCTACTTGAACTTCTTGAATTTCTTGATCCTTCCTGCTACTTGATCTTCTTGAACCTTCCTGCTTCTTGAACTTCTTGAACCTTCCTGCTACTTGAACTTCTCGAACTTCTTGAACCTTCCTGTTACTTGAACGTCTTGAACTTTTTGAACCTTCCTGCTACTTGAACTACTTGAATTTCTTGAACCCTCCTGCTACTTGAACTTCTTGAACTTCTTGAACCTTCCTGCCACTTGAACTTCTTGAACCTTCCTGCTACTTGAACTTCTTGAACCTTCCTGCTACTTGAATTTCTTGAACTTCTTGAACCTTCCTGCTACTTGAACTTCTTGAACCTTCCTGCTACATGAACTTCTTGAACTTCTTGAACCCTTCTGCTACTTGAAATTCTTGAACCTTCCAGCCACTTGAACTTCTTGAACTTCTTGAACCTTCCTGCTACTTGAACTTCTTGAACTTCTTGAACCTTCCGGATACTTGAACTTCTTGAACTTCTTGAACCTTCCTGCTACTTGAACTTCTTGAACCTTCCTGCTAATTAAACTTCTTGATCTTCTGGAACCTTCCGGCTACTTGAACTTCTTGAACTTCTTGAACCTTCCTGCTACTTGAACTTCTTGAACCTTCCTGCAACTTGAACTTCTTGAACTTCTTGAACCTTCCTTCTACTTAAACCTCTTGAACCTTCCTGCTACTTGAACTTCTTGAACCTTCCTGATACTTGAACTTCTTGAACCTTCCTGCTACTTGAACTTCTTGAACTTCTTGAACCTTCCTGCTATTTGAACTTCATGAACCTTCCTGCTACTTGAACTTCTTGAACCTTCCTGCTACTTGAACTTCTTGAACTTCTTGAACCTTCCTGTTACTTTAACTTCTTGAACCTTCCTGCTACTTGAACTTTTTGAAATTCTTGAACCTTCCTGCTACTTGAACTATTTGAACTTCTTGAACCTTCCTGCTACTTAAACTTCTTGAACCTTCCTGCTACTTAAACTTCTTGAACCTTCCTGCTACTTGAACTTCTTGAACCTTCCAGCTACTTGAACTTCTTGAACCTTCCTGCTACTTGAACTTCTTGAACTTCTTGAACCTTCCTGCTACTTGAACTTCTTGAACCTTCCTGCTACTTGAACTTCTTGAACCTTCCTACTACTTGAACTTCTTGAACTTCTTGAACCTTCCTGCTACTTGAACTTCTTGAACTTCCTGAACCTTCCTGCTACTTGAACTTCTTGAACCATCCTGCTACATGAACTTCTTGAACTTCTTGAACCTTCCAGCTACTTGAACTTCTTGAACTTCTTGGACCTTCCTGCTACTTGAACTTCTTGAACCTTCCTGCCACTTGAACTTCCTGAACCTTCCTGCTACTTGAACTTCTTGAACTTCTTGAACCTTAATGCTACTTGAAATACTTGAACTTCTTGAACCTTCCTGTTACTTGAACTTCTTGAACTTCTTGAACCTTCCTGCTACTTGAACTTCTTGAACCTTCCTGCTACTTGAACTTCTTGAACCTTCCTGCTACTTGAACTTCATGAACCTTCCTGCTACTTGAACTTATTGAACCTTCCTGCTACTTGAACTTTTTGAACTTTTTGAACCTTTCTGCTACTTGAACTTCTTGAACTTCTTGAACCTTCCTGCTACCTGAACTTCTTGAACTTCTTGAACTTCTTGAACCTTCCTGCTATTTGAACTTCTTGAACCTTCCTGCTACTTGAACTTCTTGAGCCTTCCTGCTACTTGAACTTCTCGAACCTTCCTGCTACTTGAACTTCTTGAACTTCTTAAACCTTCCTGCTACTTGACCTTTTTGAACCTTCCTGCTACTTGAAATTCTTGAACCTTCCTGCTACTTGAGCTTCTTGAACCTTCCTGCTACTTGAACTTCTTGAACTTCTTGAACCTTCCTGCTACTTGAACTTCTTGAATTTCTTGATCCTTCCTGCTACTTGATCTTCTTGAACCTTCCTGCTTCTTGAACTTCTTGAACCTTCCTGCTACTTGAACTTCTTGAACTTCTTTCCCCTTCCTGTTACTTGAACTTCTTGAACTTCTTGAACCTTCCTGCTACTTAAACTACTTGAACTTCTTGAACCTTCCTGCTACTTGAACTTCTTGAACTTCTTGAACCTTCCTGCTACTTGAACTTCTTGAACCTTCCTGCTACTTGAACTTCTTGAACCTTCCTGCTACTTGAACTTCTTGAACTTCTTGAACCTTCCTGCTACTTGAACTTCTTGAACCTTCCTGCTACATGAACTTCTTGAACTTCTTGAACCTTCCTGCTACTTGAACTTCTTGAACTTCTTGAACCTTCCTTCTACTTGAACTTCTTGAACCTTCCTGCTACTTGAACTTCCTGAACCTTCCTGATACTTGAACTTCTTGAACCTTCCTGCTACTTGAACTTCTTGAACTTCTTGAACCTTCCTGCTATTTGAACTTCATGAACTTCTTGAACCTTCCTGCTACTTGAACTTCTTGAACCTTCCTGCTACTTGAACTTCTTGAACTTCTTGAACCTTCCTGCTACTTTAACTTCTTGAACTTCTTGAACCTTCCTGCTACTTGAACTTTTTGAAATTCTTGAACCTTCCTGCTACTTGAACTTCTTGAACCTTCCTGCTTCTCGAACTTCTTGAACTTCTTGAACCTTCCTGCAACTTGAACTTCTTGAACCTCTTGAACCTTCCTGCTACTTGAACTTCTTGAACCTTCCTGCTACTTTAACTTCTTGAACTTCTTGAACCTTCCTGCTACTTGAACTTTTTGAAATTCTTGAACCTTCCTGCTACTTGAACTTCTTGAACCTTCCTGCTACTCGAACTTCTTGAACTTCTTGAACCTTCCTGCTACTTGAACTTCTTGAACCTCTTGAACCTTCCTGCTACTTGAACTTATTGAACCTTCCTGCTACTTGAACTTTTTGAACTTTTTGAACCTTCCTGCTTCTTGAACTTCTTGAACCTTCCTGCTACCTGAACTTCTTGAACTTCTTGAACCTTCCTGCTACTTGAAACCCTTGAACTTCTTGAACCTTCCTGCTACTTGAACTTCTTGAACCTTCCTGGTACTTGAACTTCTTGAGCCTTCCTGTTTCTTGAACTTCTTGAACCTTTCTGCTACTTGAACTTCTTGAACTTCTTGAACCTTCCTGCTACTTGACCTTTTTGAACCTTCCTGCTACTTGAAATTCTTGAACCTTCCTGCTACTTGAACTTCTTGAACCTTCCTGCTACTTGAACTTCTTGAACTTCTTGAACCTTCCTGCTACTTGAACTTCTTGAATTTCTTGATCCTTCCTGCTACTTGATCTTCTTGAACCTTCCTGCTTCTTGAACTTCTTGAACCTTCCTGCTACTTGAACTTCTTGAACTTCTTGAACCTTCCTGTTACTTGAACGTCTTGAACTTTTTGAACCTTCCTGCTACTTGAACTACTTGAACTTCTTGAACCTTCCTGCTACTTGAACTTCTTGAACTTCTTGAACCTTCCTGTCACTTGAACTTCTTGAACCTTCCTGCTACTTGAACTTCTTGAACCTTCCTGCTACTTGAACTTCTTGAACTTCTTGAACCTTCCTGCTACTTGAACTTCTTGAACCTTCCTGCTACATGAACTTCTTGAACTTCTTGAACCCTTCTGCCACTTGAAATTCTTGAACCTTCCGGCCACTTGAACTTCTTGAACTTCTTGAACCTTCCTGCTACCTGAACTTTTTGAACTTCTTGAACCTTCCGGATACTTGAACTTCTTGAACTTCTTGAACCTTCCTGCTACTTGAACTTCTTGAACCTTCCTGCTAATTAAACTTCTTGAACTTCTGGAACCTTCCGGCTACTTGAACTTCTTGAACTTCTTGAACCTTCCTGCTACTTGAACTTCTTGAACCTTCCTGCTACTTGAACTTCTTGAACTTTTTGAACCATCCTGCTACTCGAACTTCTTGAACTTCTTGAACCTTCCTGCTACTTGAACTAGTTGAACTTTTTGAACCTTCCTGCTACTTGAACTTCTTGAACCTTCCTGCTACTTGAACTTTTTGAACCTTCCTGCTACTTGAACTTCGTGAACTTCTTGAACCTTCCTGCTACTTGAACTTCATGAACTTCTTGAACCTTCCTGCTACTTGAACTTCTTGAACCTTCATGCTACTTGAACTTCTTGAACTTCTTGAACCTTCCTGCTACTTGAACTTCTTGAACCTTCCCGCTACTTGAACTTCTTGAACTTCTTGAACCTTCCTGCTACTTGAACTTCTTGAACTTCTCGAACCTTCCTGCTACTTGAACTTCTTGAACTTCTTGAACCTTCCTGCTACATGAACTTCTTGAACTTCTTGAACCTTCCTGCTACTTGAACTACTTGAACTTCTTGAACCTTCCTGCTACTTGAACTTCTTGAACTTCTTGAACCTTCTTGCTACTTGAACTTCTTGAACCTTCCTGCCACTTGAACTTCTTGAACCTTTCTGCTACTTGAACTTCTTGAACTTTTTGAACCTTTCTGCTACATGAACTTCTTGAACCTTCCTGCTACTTGAACTTCTTGAACCTTCCTGCTACTTGAACTTCTTGAGCCTTCCTGCTACTTGAAGTTCTTGAACTTCTTGAACCTTCCTGCTACTTGAACTTCTTGAACTTCTTGAGCCTTCCTGCTACTTGAACTTCTTGAACTTCTTGAACCTTCCTGCTACTTGAAATACTTGAACTTCTTGAACCTTCCTGTTATATGAACTTCTTGAACCTTCCTGCTACTTGAACTTCTTTAAACTTCCTGCTACTTGAACTTCTTAAACCTTCCTGCTACTTGAACTTCTACAACTTCTTGAACCTTCCTGCACCTTGAAATACTTGAACTTCTTGAACCTTCCGGTTACTTTAACTTCTTGAACTTCTTGAACCTTTCTGCTACTTGAACTTCTTCAACCTTCCTGCTACTTGAACTTCTTGAACTTCTTGACCCTTCCTGCTACTTGAACTTCTTGAACTTCTTGCACCGTCCTGCTACATGAACTTCTTGAACTTCTTGAACTTTCCTGCTACTTGAACTTCTTGAACTTCTTGAACCTTCCTGCTACTTGAACTTCTTGAACTTCTTGATCTTTCCTGCTACACGAACTTCTTGAACTTCTTGAACCTTTTTGCTACTTGAACTTCTTGAACCTTCCTGCTACTTGAACTTCTTGAACCTTCCTGCTACTTGAACTTCTTGAACCTTCCTGCTACTTGAACTTCTTGAACTTCTTGAACCTTCCTGCTACTTGAACTTCTTGAACTTCTCGAACCTTTCTGCTACTTGAACTTCTTGAACCTTCCTGCTACTTGAACTTCTTGAACTTCTTGAACCTTCCTGCTACTTGAACTTCTTGAACGTCTTGAACCTTCCTGCTACTTGAACTTCTTGAACTTCTTGAACCTTCCTGCTACTTGAACTTCTTGAACCTTCCTGCTACTTGAACTTCTTGAACCTTCCTGCTACTTGAACTTCTCGAACCTTCCTGCTACTTGAACTTCTTGAACTTCTTAAACCTTCCTGCTACTTGACCTTTTTGAACCTTCCTGCTACTTGAAATTCTTGAACCTTCCTGCTACTTGAGCTTCTTGAACCTTCCTGCTACTTGAACTTCTTGAACTTCTTGAACCTTCCTGTTACTTGAACTTCTTGAATTTCTTGATCCTTCCTGCTACTTGATCTTCTTGAACCTTCCTGCTTCTTGAACTTCTTGAACCTTCCTGCTACTTGAACTTCTTGAACTTCTTTCCCCTTCCTGTTACTTGAACTTCTTGAACTTCTTGAACCTTCCTGCTACTTGAACTACTTGAACTTCTTGAACCTTCCTGCTACTTGAACTTCTTGAACTTCTTGAACCTTCCTGCTACTTGAACTTCTTCAACCTTCCTGCTACTTGAACTTCTTGAACCTTCCTGCTACTTGAACTTCTTGAACTTCTTGAACCTTCCTGCTACTTGAACTTCTTGAACCTTCCTGCTACATGAACTTCTTGAACTTCTTGAACCTTCCTGCTACTTGAACTTCTTGAACTTCTTGAACCTTCCTGCTACTTGAACTTCTTGAACTTCTTGAACCTTCCTGCTACTTGAACTTCTTGAACTTCTTGATCATTCCTGCTACATGAACTTCTTGAACTTCTTGAACCTTTTTGCTACTTGAACTTCTTGAACCTTCCTGCTACTTGAACTTCTTGAACCTTCCTGCTACTTGAACTTCTTGAACCTTCCTGCTACTTGAACTTCTTGAACTTCTTGAACCTTCCTGCTACTTGAACTTCTTGAACTTCTCAAAACCTTTCTGCTACTTGAACTTCTTGAACCTTCCTGCTACTTGAACTTCTTGAACTTCTTGAACCTTCCTGCTACTTGAACTTCTTGAACGTCTTGAACCTTCCTGCTACTTGAACTTCTTGAACTTCTTGAACCTTCCTGCTACTTGAACTTCTTGAACCTTCCTGCTACTTGAACTTCTTGAGCCTTCCTGCTACTTGAACTTCTCGAACCTTCCTGCTACTTGAACTTCTTGAACTTCTTAAACCTTCCTGCTACTTGACCTTTTTGAACCTTCCTGCTACTTGAAATTCTTGAACCTTCCTGCTACTTGAGCTTCTTGAACCTTCCTGCTACTTGAACTTCTTGAACTTCTTGAACCTTCCTGTTACTTGAACTTCTTGAATTTCTTGATCCTTCCTGCTACTTGATCTTCTTGAACCTTCCTGCTTCTTGAACTTCTTGAACCTTCCTGCTACTTGAACTTCTTGAACTTCTTTCCCCTTCCTGTTACTTGAACTTCTTGAACTTCTTGATCCTTCCTGCTACTTGAACTACTTGAACTTCTTGAACCTTCCTGCTACTTGAACTTCTTGAACTTCTTGAACTTTCCTGCTACTTGAACTTCTTCAACCTTCCTGCTACTTGAACTTCTTGAACTTCTTGAACCTTCCTGCTACTTGAACTTCTTGAACCTTCCTGCTACATGAACTTCTTGAACTTCTTGAACCTTCCTGCTACTTGAACTTCTTGAACTTCTTGAACCTTCCTTCTACTTGAACTTCTTGAACCTTCCTGCTACTTGAACTTCCTGAACCTTCCTGATACTTGAACTTCTTGAACCTTCCTGCTACTTGAACTTCTTGAACTTCTTGAACCTTCCTGCTATTTGAACTTCATGAACTTCTTGAACCTTCCTGCTACTTGAACTTCTTGAACTTCTTGAACCTTCCTGCTACTTTAACTTCTTGAACTTCTTGAACCTTCCTGCTACTTGAACTTTTTGAAATTCTTGAACCTTCCTGCTACTTGAACTTCTTGAACCTTCCTGCTTCTCGAACTTCTTGAACTTCTTGAACCTTCCTGCAACTTGAACTTCTTGAACCTCTTGAACCTTCCTGCTACTTGAACTTCTTGAACCTTCCTGCTACTTTAACTTCTTGAACTTCTTGAACCTTCCTGCTACTTGAACTTTTTGAAATTCTTGAACCTTCCTGCTACTTGAACTTCTTGAACCTTCCTGCTACTCGAACTTCTTGAACTTCTTGAACCTTCCTGCTACTTGAACTTCTTGAACCTCTTGAACCTTCCTGCTACTTGAACTTATTGAACCTTCCTGCTACTTGAACTTTTTGAACTTTTTGAACCTTCCTGCTTCTTGAACTTCTTGAACCTTCCTGCTACCTGAACTTCTTGAACTTCTTGAACCTTCCTGCTACTTGAACTCCTTGAACTTCTTGAACCTTCCTGCTACTTGAACTTCTTGAACCTTCCTGGTACTTGAACTTCTTGATCCTTCCTGTTTCTTGAACTTCTTGAACCTTCCTGCTACTTGAACTTCTTGAACTTCTTGAACCTTCCTGCTACTTGACCTTTTTGAACCTTCCTGCTACTTGAAATTCTTGAACCTTCCTGCTACTTGAACTTCTTGAACCTTCCTGCTACTTGAACTTCTTGAACTTCTTGAACCTTCCTGCTACTTGAACTTCTTGAATTTCTTGATCCTTCCTGCTACTTGATCTTCTTGAACCTTCCTGCTTCTTGAACTTCTTGAACCTTCCTGCTACTTGAACTTCTTGAACTTCTTGAACCTTCCTGCTACTTGAACTTCTTGAACCTTCCTGCTACATGAACTTCTTGAACTTCTTGAACCCTTCTGCTACTTGAAATTCTTGAACCTTCCGCCCACTTGAACTTCTTGAACTTCTTGAACCTTCCTGCTACTTGAACTTTTTGAACTTCTTGAACCTTCCTGTTACTTGAACGTCTTGAACTTTTTGAACCTTCCTGCTACTTGAACTACTTGAACTTCTTGATCCTTCCTGCTACTTGAACTTCTTGAACTTCTTGAACCTTCCTGTCACTTGAACTTCTTGAACCTTCCTGCTACTTGAACTTCTTGAACCTTCCTGCTACTTGAACTTCTTGAACTTCTTGAACCTTCCTGCTACTTGAACTTCTTGAACCTTCCTGCTACATGAACTTCTTGAACTTCTTGAACCCTTCTGCTACTTGAAATTCTTGAACCTTCCGGCCACTTGAACTACTTGAACTTCTTGAACCTTCCTGCTACTTGAACTTCTTGAACTTCTTGAACCTTCTTGCTACTTGAACTTCTTGAACCTTCCTGCCACTTGAACTTCTTGAACCTTTCTGCTACTTGAACTTCTTGAACTTTTTGAACCTTCCTGCTACATGAACTTCTTGAACCTTCCTGCTACTTTAATTTCTTGAACCTTCCTGCTACTTGAACTTCTTGAGCCTTCCTGCTACTTGAAGTTCTTGAACTTTATGAACCTTCCTGCTACTTGAACTTCTTGAACTTCTTGAGCCTTCCTGCTACTTGAACTTCTTGAACTTCTTGAACCTTCCTGCTACTTGAAATACTTGAACTTCTTGAACCTTCCTGTTATATGAACTTCTTGAACTTCTTGAACCTTCCTGCTACTTGAACTTCTTTAAACTTCCTGCTACTTGAACTTCTTAAACCTTCCTGCTACTTGAACTTCTACAACTTCTTGAACCTTCCTGCTACTTGAAATACTTGAACTTCTTGAACCTTCCGGTTACTTAAGGAGAGCGTCCCCCATACGGACTTTTTTCTTTATTATTGAACCTAGAACAATGAAATTTGATATACTGATAGGAAATTGAATTTGGAATCGTTTTTGCTTAGAGCAAAAGTTCAATTTTCTTGAAAAGAAAATGGGAAATCGAAGAAAACGAAGTTTGAAGGGGGGGGTCTCAAAAATCTTCTCCTCCTACAGTTTTTGAGCTACAGTGATGATTTTGGTATCAATGAATGCGGAAAGACACGGGCTTTTATGGATGCTAAAATTCATTCCAAAATTATTTATTGCTCAAGAGTTATGAGGTCATAAATTATTACATTTCCGAAAAAGGGCATTTTTTTCCTATTTTTACACTTTTTCATATTGAAAATGTAAATTTAAGGAAACGAATTTTAGCATCCATAAAAGCCCGCGTCTTCCCGCATTTAATGATACCAAAACCATCACTGTAGCTCAAAAACTGTAGGAGGAGAAGCATTTTGAAACCCCAAAAACCATTGTTTACATTATAAGCAAAACAAAGAAACATAAACAATACAAATAAAATTTTTTTTAAAATTTTTGGTTCAAGTTAGACCCCTGAAATCATTATAGAGTAATCCAGAGACATAGGAGATAACATAGCAACTTCGCGCCGTGAAGAAAGTGCCATGGGGGAGGTGTAACATGATAAAATACCACTTCCCCCTCCCCTCCCCCCCATTCTTTAAACCCCCGTAGCGGGCGAACGAATGACCGTACGAGTCTCATTTTTTCACAGGATGTACCTGACCCTTACACTTCTTATAGCGGCCAAAATCCCAGTTTCGCAAGAAATCTCCAAAACATGGGGTGCAGAAGGGGGACGCTCTCCTTAAACTTCTTGAACTTCTTGAACCTTTCTGCTACTTGAACTTCTTGAACCTTCCTGCTACTTGAACTTCTTGAACTTCTTGAACCTTCCTGCTACTTGAACCTCTTGAACTTCTTGACCCTTCCTGCTACTTGAACTTCTTGAACTTCTTGCACCGTCCTGCTACATGAACTTCTTGAACTTCTTGAACCTTCCTGCTACTTGAACTTCTTGAACTTCTTGAACCTTCCTGCTACTTGAACTTCTTGAACTTCTTGATCTTTCCTGCTACATGAACTTCTTGAACTTCTTGAACCTTTTTGCTACTTGAACTTCTTGAACCTTCCTGCTACTTGAACTTCTTGAACCTTCCTGCTACTTGAACTTCTTGAACCTTCCTGCTACTTGAACTTCTTGAACTTCTTGAACCTTCCTGCTACTTGAACTTCTTGAACTTCTCGAACCTTTCTGCTACTTGAACTTCTTGAACCTTCCTGCTACTTGAACTTCTTGAACTTCTTGAACCTTCCTGCTACTTGAACTTCTTGAACGTCTTGAACCTTCCTGCTACTTGAACTTCTTGAACTTCTTGAACCTTCCTGCTACTTGAACTTCTTGAACCTTCCTGCTACTTGAACTTCTTGAACTTTTTGAACCTTCCTGCTACTTGAACTTCTTGAACTTCGTGACCCTTCCTGCTACTTGAACTTCTTGAACTTCTTGAACCTTCCTGCTACTTGAACTTCTTGAACCTTCCTGCTACTTGAACTTCTTGAACTTCTTGAACCTTCCTGCTACTTGAAATACTTGAACTTCTTGAACCTTCCTGTTACATGAACTTCTTGAACTTCTTGAACCTTCCTGCTACATGAACTTCTTTAACCTTCCTGCTACTTGAACTTCTTGAACCTTCCTGCTACTTGAACTTCTACAACTTCTTGAACCTTCCTGCAACTTGAACTTCTACAACTTCTTGAACCTTCCTGCTACTTGAAATACTTGAACTTCTTGAACCTTCCTGTTACTTGAACTTCTTGAACTTCTTGAACCTTCCTGCTACTTGAACTTCTTGAACCTTCCTGCTACTTGAACTTCTTGAACTTCTTGAACCTTCCTGCTACTTGAACTTCTTGAACTTCTTGAACCTTCCTGCGACTTGAACTTCTTGAACCTTCCTGCTACTTGAACCTCTTGAACTTCTTGACCCTTCCTGCTACTTGAACTTCTTGAACTTCTTGAACCTTCCTGCTACTTGAACTTTTTGAACTTCTTGAACTTTCCTGCTACTTGAACTTCTTGAACTTCTTGAACCTTCCTGCTACTTGAACATCTTGAACTTCATGCACTTTCCTGCTACTTGAACTTCTTGAACTTCTTGAACCTTTTTGCTACTTGAACTTCTTGAACTTCTTGAACCTTCCTGCTACTTGAACTTTTTGAACTTCTTGAACCTTCCTGCTACTTGAACTTCTTGAACCTTCCTGCTACTTGAACTTCTTGAACTTCTTGAACCTTCCTGCTACTTGAACTTCTTGAAACTTCCTGCTACTTGAACTTCTTGAACTTCTTGAACCTTCCTGCTACTTGAACTTCTACAACTTCTTGAACCTTCCTGCTACTTGAAATACTTGAACTTCTTGAACCTTCCTGTTACTTGAACTTCTTGAACTTCGTGACCCTTCCTGCTACTTGAACTTCTTGAACTTCTTGAACCTTCCTGCTACTTGAACTTCTTGAACCTTCCTGCTATTTGAACTTCTTGAACTTCTTGAACCTTCCTGCTACTTGAAATACTTGAACTTCTTGAACCTTCCTGTTACATGAACTTCTTGAACTTCTTGAACCTTCCTGCTACATGAACTTCTTTAACCTTCCTGCTACTTGAACTTCTTGAACCTTCCTGTTACTTGAACTTCTACAACTTCTTGAACCTTCCTGCAACTTGAACTTCTACAACTTCTTGAACCTTCCTGCTACTTGAAATACTTGAACTTCTTGAACCTTCCTGTTACTTGAACTTCTTGAACTTCTTGAACCTTCCTGCTACTTGAACTTCTTGAACCTTCCTGCTACTTGAACTTCTTGAACTTCTTGAACCTTCCTGCTACTTGAACTTCTTGAACTTCTTGAACCTTCCTGCGACTTGAACTTCTTGAACCTTCCTGCTACTTGAACCTCTTGAACTTCTTGACCCTTCCTGCTACTTGAACTTCTTGAACTTCTTGAACCTTCCTGCTACTTGAACTTTTTGAACTTCTTGAACTTTCCTGCTACTTGAACTTCTTGAACTTCTTGAACCTTCCTGCTACTTGAACATCTTGAACTTCATGCACTTTCCTGCTACTTGAACTTCTTGAACTTCTTGAACCTTTTTGCTACTTGAACTTCTTGAACTTCTTGAACCTTCCTGCTACTTGAACTTTTTGAACTTCTTGAACCTTCCTGCTACTTGAACTTCTTGAACCTTCCTGCTACTTGAACTTCTTGAACTTCTTGAACCTTCCTGCTACTTGAACTTCTTGAAACTTCCTGCTACTTGAACTTCTTGAACTTCTTGAACCTTCCTGCTACTTGAACTTCTTGAATTTCTTGAACCTTCCTGCTACTTGAACTACTTGAACTTCTTGAACCTTCCTGCTACTTGAACTTCTTGAACTTCTTGAACCTTCCTGCAACTTGAACTTCTTGTACCTTCCTGCTACTTGAACTTCTAGAACCTTCCTGCCACTTGAACTTCTTGAACTTCTTGAACCTTCCTGCTACTTGAAATTCTTGAATCTTCCTGCTACTTGAACTTCTTGAACTTCTTAAACCTTCCTGCTACTTGAACTACTTGAACTTCTTGAACCTTCATGCTACTTGAACTTCTGAAACTTCTTGAACCTTCCTGCTACTTGAACTTCTTGAACCTTCCTGCTTCTTGAACTTCTTGAAACTTCCTTCTACATGAACTTCTTGAACTTCTTGAACCTTCATGCTACTTGAACTTCTTGAACCTTCCTGCTACTTGAACTTCTTGAACTTTTTGAACCTTCCTGCTACTTGAACTTCTGGAACTTCTTGAACCTTTCTGCTACTTGAACTTCTTGAACTTCTTGAACCTTCCTGCTACTTGAACTTCTTGAACTTCTTGAACCATTCTGCTACTTGAAGTTCTTGAACTTCTTGAACCTTCCTGCTACTTGAACTTCTTGAACTTCTTGAACCTTCCTGCTACTTGAACTTCTTGAACCTTCCTGCTACTTGAACTTCTAGAACTTCTTGAACCTTCTTGCTACTTGAACTTCTTGAACTTCTTGAACCTTCCTGCTACTTGAACTTCTTGAACTTCTTGAACCTTCCTGCTACTTGAACTTCTTGAACCTTCCTGCTACCTGAACTTCTTGAACCTTCCTGCTACTTGAACTTCTTGAACCTCCCTGCTACTTGAACTTCTTGAACCTTCCTGCTAATTGAACTTCTTGAACTTCTTGAACCTTCCTGCTACTTGAACTTCTTGAACTTCTTGAACCTTCCTGCTACTTGAACTTCTTGAACTTCTTGAACCTTCCTGCTACTTGAACTTCTTGAACCTTCCTGCTACTTGAACTTCTTGAACCTTCCTGCTACTTGAACTTCTTGAACTTCTTGAACCTTCCTGCTACTTGAACTTCTTGAACCTTCCTGCTACTTGAACTTCTTGAACTTCCTGAACCTTCCTGCTACTTGAACTTCTTGAACCATCCTGCTACATGAACTTCTTGAACTTCTTGAACCTTCCAGCTACTTGAACTTCTTGAACTTCTTGGACCTTCCTGCTACTTGAACTTCTTGAACCTTCCTGCCACTTGAACTTCTTGAACCTTCCTGCTACTTGAACTTCTTGAACTTCTTGAACCTTAATGCTACTTGAAATACTTGAACTTCTTGAACCTTCCTGTTACTTGAACTTCTTGAACTTCTTGAACCTTCCTGCTACTTGAACTTCTTGAACCTTCATGCTACTTGAACTTCTTGAACCTTCCTGCTACTTGAACTTCTTGAACCTTTCTGCTACTTGAACTTCTTGAACCTTCCTGCTACTTGAACTTCTTGAACTTCTCGAACCTTCCTGCTACTTGAACTTATTGAACCTTCCTGCTACTTGAACTTTTTGAACTTTTTGAACCTTCCTGCTACTTGAACTTCTTGAACTTCTTGAACCTTCCTGCTACCTGAACTTCTTGAACTTCTTGAACCTTCCTGCTACTTGAACTTCTTGAACTTCTTGAACCTTCCTGCTACTTGAACTTCTTGAACCTTCCTGCTACTTGAACTTCTTGAGCCTTCCTGCTACTTGAACTTCTTGAACCTTCCTGCTACTTGAACTTCTTGAACTTCTTGAACCTTCCTGCTACTTGACCTTTTTGAACCTTCCTGCTACTTGAAATTCTTGAACCTTCCTGCTACTTGAACTTCTTGAACTTCTTGAACCTTCCTGCTACTTGAACTTCTTGAATTTCTTGATCCTTCCTGCTACTTGATCTTCTTGAACCTTTCTGCATCTTGAACTTCTTGAACCTTCCTGCTACTTGAACTTCTTGAACTTCTTTCCCCTTCCTGTTACTTGAACTTCTTGAACTTCTTGAACCTTCCTGCTACTTGAACTACTTGAACTTCTTGAACCTTCCTGCTACTTGAACTTCTTGAACTTCTTGAACCTTCCTGCTACTTGAACTTCTTGAACCTTCCTGCTACTTGAACTTCTTGAACTTCTTGAACCTTCCTGCTACTTGAACTTTTTGAAATTCTTGAACCTTCCTGCTACTTGAACTTCTTGAACCTTCCTGCTACTCGAACTTCCTGAACCTTCCTGATACTTGAACTTCTTGAACCTTCCTGCTACTTGAACTTCTTGAACTTCTTGAACCTTCCTGCTATTTGAACTTCATGAACTTCTTGAACCTTCCTGCTACTTGAACTTCTTGAACTTCTTGAACCTTCCTGCTACTTTAACTTCTTGAACTTCTTGAACCTTCCTGCTACTTGAACTTTTTGAAATTCTTGAACCTTCCTGCTACTTGAACTTCTTGAACCTTCCTGCTTCTCGAACTTCTTGAACTTCTTGAACCTTCCTGCAACTTGAACTTCTTGAACCTCTTGAACCTTCCTGCTACTTGAACTTCTTGAACCTTCCTGCTACTTTAACTTCTTGAACTTCTTGAAACTTCCTGCTACTTGAACTTTTTGAAATTCTTGAACCTTCCTGCTACTTGAACTTCTTGAACCTTCCTGCTACTCGAACTTCTTGAACTTCTTGAACCTTCCTGCTACTTGAACTTCTTGAACCTCTTGAACCTTCCTGCTACTTGAACTTATTGAACCTTCCTGCTACTTGAACTTTTTGAACTTTTTGAACCTTCCTGCTTCTTGAACTTCTTGAACCTTCCTGCTACCTGAACTTCTTGAACTTCTTGAACCTTCCTGCTGCTTGAACTTCTTGAACCTTCCTGCTACTTGAACTTCTTGAACCTTCCTGCTACTTGAACTTCTTGAACTTCTTAAACCTTCCTGCTACTTGAACTTCTTGAACCTTCCTGCAACATGAACTTCTTGAACTTCTTGAACCTTCCTGCTACTTGAACTTTTTGAACTTCTTGAACCTTCCTTCTACTTGAACTTCTTGAATCTTCCTGCTACTTGAACTTCCTGAACCTTCCTGATACTTGAACTTCTTGAACCTTCCTGCTACTTGAACTTCTTGAACTTCTTGAACCTTCCTGCTATTTGAACTTCATGAACTTCTTGAACCTTCCTGCTACTTGAACTTATTGAACCTTCCTGCTACTTGAACTTCTTGAACGTTCCTGCAACTTGAACTTCTTGAACTTCTTGAACCTTCCTGCTACTTTACCTTCTTGAACTTCTTGAACCTTCCTGCTACTTGAACTTTTTGAAATTCTTGAACCTTCCTGCTACTTGAACTTCTTGAACCTTCCTGCTTCTCGAACTTCTTGAACTTCTTGAACCTTCCTGCAACTTGAACATCTTGAACCTCTTGAACCTTCCTGCTACTTGAACTTCTTGAACCTTCCTGCTACTTTAACTTCTTGAACTTCTTGAACCTTCCTGCTACTTGAACTTTTTGAAATTCTTGAACCTTCCTGCTACTTGAACTTCTTGAACCTTCCTGCTACTCGAACTTCTTGAACTTCTTGAACCTTCCTGCTACTTGAACTTCTTGAACCTCTTGAACCTTCCTGCTACTTGAACTTATTGAACCTTCGTGCTACTTGAACTTTTTGAACTTTTTGAACCTTCCTGCTACTTGAACTTCTTGAACCTTCCTGCTACCTGAACTTCTTGAACTTCTTGAACCTTCCTGCTACTTGAACTTCTTGAACTTCTTGAACCTTCCTGCTACTTGAACTTCTTGAACCTTCCTGCTACTTGAACTTTTTGAGCCTTCCTGTTTCTTGAACTTCTTGAACCTTCCTGCTACTTGAACTTCTTGAACTTCATGAACCTTCCTGCTACTTGACCTTTTTGAACCTTCCTGCTACTTGAAATTCTTGAACCTTCCTGCTACTTGAACTTCTTGAACCTTCCTGCTACTTGAACTTCTTGAACTTCTTGAACCTTCCTGCTACTTGAACTTCTTGAATTTCTTGATCCTTCCTGCTACTTGATCTTCTTGAACCTTCCTGCTTCTTGAACTTCTTGAACCTTCCTGCTACTTGAACTTCTCGAACTTCTTGAACCTTCCTGTTACTTGAACGTCTTGAACTTTTTGAACCTTCCTGCTACTTGAACTACTTGAATTTCTTGAACCTTCCTGCTACTTGAACTTCTTGAACTTCTTGAACCTTCCTGCCACTTGAACTTCTTGAACCTTCCTGCTACTTGAACTTCTTGAACCTTCCTGCTACTTGAACTTCTTGAACTTCTTGAACCTTCCTGCTACTTGAACTTCTTGAACCTTCCTGCTACATGAACTTCTTGAACTTCTTGAACCCTTCTGCTACTTGAAATTCTTGAACCTTCCAGCCACTTGAACTTCTTGAACTTCTTGAACCTTCCTGCTACTTGAACTTCTTGAACTTCTTGAACCTTCCGGATACTTGAACTTCTTGAACTTCTTGAACCTTCCTGCTACTTGAACTTCTTGAACCTTCCTGCTAATTAAACTTCTTGAACTTCTGGAACCTTCCGGCTACTTGAACTTCTTGAACTTCTTGAACCTTCCTGCTACTTGAACTTCTTGAACCTTCCTGCAACTTGAACTTCTTGAACTTCTTGAACCTTCCTTCTACTTAAACCTCTTGAACCTTCCTGCTACTTGAACTTCTTGAACCTTCCTGATACTTGAACTTCTTGAACCTTCCTGCTACTTGAACTTCTTGAACTTCTTGAACCTTCCTGCTATTTGAACTTCATGAACCTTCCTGCTACTTGAACTTCTTGAACCTTCCTGCTACTTGAACTTTTTGAACTTCTTGAACCTTCCTGTTACTTTAACTTCTTGAACCTTCCTGCTACTTGAACTTTTTGAAATTCTTGAACCTTCCTGCTACTTGAACTATTTGAACTTCTTGAACCTTCCTGCTACTTAAACTTCTTGAACCTTCCTGCTACTTAAACTTCTTGAACCTTCCTGCTACTTGAACTTCTTGAACCTTCCAGCTACTTGAACTTCTTGAACCTTCCTGCTACTTGAACTTCTTGAACTTCTTGAACCTTCCTGCTACTTGAACTTCTTGAACTTCTTGATCATTCCTGCTACATGAACTTCTTGAACTTCTTGAACCTTTTTGCTACTTGAACTTCTTGAACCTTCCTGCTACTTGAACTTCTTGAACCTTCCTGCTACTTGAACTTCTTGAACCTTCCTGCTACTTGAACTTCTTGAACTTCTTGAACCTTCCTGCTACTTGAACTTCTTGAACTTCTCAAAACCTTTCTGCTACTTGAACTTCTTGAACCTTCCTGCTACTTGAACTTCTTGAACTTCTTGAACCTTCCTGCTACTTGAACTTCTTGAACGTCTTGAACCTTCCTGCTACTTGAACTTCTTGAACTTCTTGAACCTTCCTGCTACTTGAACTTCTTGAACCTTCCTGCTACTTGAACTTCTTGAGCCTTCCTGCTACTTGAACTTCTCGAACCTTCCTGCTACTTGAACTTCTTGAACTTCTTAAACCTTCCTGCTACTTGACCTTTTTGAACCTTCCTGCTACTTGAAATTCTTGAACCTTCCTGCTACTTGAGCTTCTTGAACCTTCCTGCTACTTGAACTTCTTGAACTTCTTGAACCTTCCTGTTACTTGAACTTCTTGAATTTCTTGATCCTTCCTGCTACTTGATCTTCTTGAACCTTCCTGCTTCTTGAACTTCTTGAACCTTCCTGCTACTTGAACTTCTTGAACTTCTTTCCCCTTCCTGTTACTTGAACTTCTTGAACTTCTTGATCCTTCCTGCTACTTGAACTACTTGAACTTCTTGAACCTTCCTGCTACTTGAACTTCTTGAACTTCTTGAACTTTCCTGCTACTTGAACTTCTTCAACCTTCCTGCTACTTGAACTTCTTGAACTTCTTGAACCTTCCTGCTACTTGAACTTCTTGAACCTTCCTGCTACATGAACTTCTTGAACTTCTTGAACCTTCCTGCTACTTGAACTTCTTGAACTTCTTGAACCTTCCTTCTACTTGAACTTCTTGAACCTTCCTGCTACTTGAACTTCCTGAACCTTCCTGATACTTGAACTTCTTGAACCTTCCTGCTACTTGAACTTCTTGAACTTCTTGAACCTTCCTGCTATTTGAACTTCATGAACTTCTTGAACCTTCCTGCTACTTGAACTTCTTGAACTTCTTGAACCTTCCTGCTACTTTAACTTCTTGAACTTCTTGAACCTTCCTGCTACTTGAACTTTTTGAAATTCTTGAACCTTCCTGCTACTTGAACTTCTTGAACCTTCCTGCTTCTCGAACTTCTTGAACTTCTTGAACCTTCCTGCAACTTGAACTTCTTGAACCTCTTGAACCTTCCTGCTACTTGAACTTCTTGAACCTTCCTGCTACTTTAACTTCTTGAACTTCTTGAACCTTCCTGCTACTTGAACTTTTTGAAATTCTTGAACCTTCCTGCTACTTGAACTTCTTGAACCTTCCTGCTACTCGAACTTCTTGAACTTCTTGAACCTTCCTGCTACTTGAACTTCTTGAACCTCTTGAACCTTCCTGCTACTTGAACTTATTGAACCTTCCTGCTACTTGAACTTTTTGAACTTTTGAACCTTCCTGCTTCTTGAACTTCTTGAACCTTCCTGCTACCTGAACTTCTTGAACTTCTTGAACCTTCCTGCTACTTGAACTCCTTGAACTTCTTGAACCTTCCTGCTACTTGAACTTCTTGAACCTTCCTGGTACTTGAACTTCTTGATCCTTCCTGTTTCTTGAACTTCTTGAACCTTCCTGCTACTTGAACTTCTTGAACTTCTTGAACCTTCCTGCTACTTGACCTTTTTGAACCTTCCTGCTACTTGAAATTCTTGAACCTTCCTGCTACTTGAACTTCTTGAACCTTCCTGCTACTTGAACTTCTTGAACTTCTTGAACCTTCCTGCTACTTGAACTTCTTGAATTTCTTGATCCTTCCTGCTACTTGATCTTCTTGAACCTTCCTGCTTCTTGAACTTCTTGAACCTTCCTGCTACTTGAACTTCTTGAACTTCTTGAACCTTCCTGCTACTTGAACTTCTTGAACCTTCCTGCTACATGAACTTCTTGAACTTCTTGAACCCTTCTGCTACTTGAAATTCTTGAACCTTCCGCCCACTTGAACTTCTTGAACTTCTTGAACCTTCCTGCTACTTGAACTTTTTGAACTTCTTGAACCTTCCTGTTACTTGAACGTCTTGAACTTTTTGAACCTTCCTGCTACTTGAACTACTTGAACTTCTTGATCCTTCCTGCTACTTGAACTTCTTGAACTTCTTGAACCTTCCTGTCACTTGAACTTCTTGAACCTTCCTGCTACTTGAACTTCTTGAACCTTCCTGCTACTTGAACTTCTTGAACTTCTTGAACCTTCCTGCTACTTGAACTTCTTGAACCTTCCTGCTACATGAACTTCTTGAACTTCTTGAACCCTTCTGCTACTTGAAATTCTTGAACCTTCCGGCCACTTGAACTACTTGAACTTCTTGAACCTTCCTGCTACTTGAACTTCTTGAACTTCTTGAACCTTCTTGCTACTTGAACTTCTTGAACCTTCCTGCCACTTGAACTTCTTGAACCTTTCTGCTACTTGAACTTCTTGAACTTTTTGAACCTTCCTGCTACATGAACTTCTTGAACCTTCCTGCTACTTTAATTTCTTGAACCTTCCTGCTACTTGAACTTCTTGAGCCTTCCTGCTACTTGAAGTTCTTGAACTTTATGAACCTTCCTGCTACTTGAACTTCTTGAACTTCTTGAGCCTTCCTGCTACTTGAACTTCTTGAACTTCTTGAACCTTCCTGCTACTTGAAATACTTGAACTTCTTGAACCTTCCTGTTATATGAACTTCTTGAACTTCTTGAACCTTCCTGCTACTTGAACTTCTTTAAACTTCCTGCTACTTGAACTTCTTAAACCTTCCTGCTACTTGAACTTCTACAACTTCTTGAACCTTCCTGCTACTTGAAATACTTGAACTTCTTGAACCTTCCGGTTACTTAAGGAGAGCGTCCCCCATACGGACTTTTTTCTTTATTATTGAACCTAGAACAATGAAATTTGATATACTGATAGGAAATTGAATTTGGAATCGTTTTTGCTTAGAGCAAAAGTTCAATTTTCTTGAAAAGAAAATGGGAAATCGAAGAAAACGAAGTTTGAAGGGGGGGGTCTCAAAAATCTTCTCCTCCTACAGTTTTTGAGCTACAATGATGATTTTGGTATCAATGAATGCGGAAAGACACGGGCTTTTATGGATGCTAAAATTCATTCCAAAATTATTTATTGCTCAAGAGTTATGAGGTCATAAATTATTACATTTCCGAAAAAGGGCATTTTTTTCCTATTTTTACACTTTTTCATATTGAAAATGTAAATTTAAGGAAACGAATTTTAGCATCCATAAAAGCCCGCGTCTTCCCGCATTTAATGATACCAAAACCATCACTGTAGCTCAAAAACTGTAGGAGGAGAAGCATTTTGAAACCCCAAAAACCATTGTTTACATTATAAGCAAAACAAAGAAACATAAACAATACAAATAAAATTTTTTTTAAAATTTTTGGTTCAAGTTAGACCCCTGAAATCATTATAGAGTAATCCAGAGACATAGGAGATAACATAGCAACTTCGCGCCGTGAAGAAAGTGCCATGGGGGAGGTGTAACATGATAAAATACCACTTCCCCCTCCCCTCCCCCCCATTCTTTAAACCCCCGTAGCGGGCGAACGAATGACCGTACGAGTCTCATTTTTTCACAGGATGTACCTGACCCTTACACTTCTTATAGCGGCCAAAATCCCAGTTTCGCAAGAAATCTCCAAAACATGGGGTGCAGAAGGGGGACGCTCTCCTTAAACTTCTTGAACTTCTTGAACCTTTCTGCTACTTGAACTTCTTGAACCTTCCTGCTACTTGAACTTCTTGAACTTCTTGAACCTTCCTGCTACTTGAACCTCTTGAACTTCTTGACCCTTCCTGCTACTTGAACTTCTTGAACTTCTTGCACCGTCCTGCTACATGAACTTCTTGAACTTCTTGAACCTTCCTGCTACTTGAACTTCTTGAACTTCTTGAACCTTCCTGCTACTTGAACTTCTTGAACTTCTTGATCTTTCCTGCTACATGAACTTCTTGAACTTCTTGAACCTTTTTGCTACTTGAACTTCTTGAACCTTCCTGCTACTTGAACTTCTTGAACCTTCCTGCTACTTGAACTTCTTGAACCTTCCTGCTACTTGAACTTCTTGAACTTCTTGAACCTTCCTGCTACTTGAACTTCTTGAACTTCTCGAACCTTTCTGCTACTTGAACTTCTTGAACCTTCCTGCTACTTGAACTTCTTGAACTTCTTGAACCTTCCTGCTACTTGAACTTCTTGAACGTCTTGAACCTTCCTGCTACTTGAACTTCTTGAACTTCTTGAACCTTCCTGCTACTTGAACTTCTTGAACCTTCCTGCTACTTGAACTTCTTGAACTTTTTGAACCTTCCTGCTACTTGAACTTCTTGAACTTCGTGACCCTTCCTGCTACTTGAACTTCTTGAACTTCTTGAACCTTCCTGCTACTTGAACTTCTTGAACCTTCCTGCTACTTGAACTTCTTGAACTTCTTGAACCTTCCTGCTACTTGAAATACTTGAACTTCTTGAACCTTCCTGTTACATGAACTTCTTGAACTTCTTGAACCTTCCTGCTACATGAACTTCTTTAACCTTCCTGCTACTTGAACTTCTTGAACCTTCCTGCTACTTGAACTTCTACAACTTCTTGAACCTTCCTGCAACTTGAACTTCTACAACTTCTTGAACCTTCCTGCTACTTGAAATACTTGAACTTCTTGAACCTTCCTGTTACTTGAACTTCTTGAACTTCTTGAACCTTCCTGCTACTTGAACTTCTTGAACCTTCCTGCTACTTGAACTTCTTGAACTTCTTGAACCTTCCTGCTACTTGAACTTCTTGAACTTCTTGAACCTTCCTGCGACTTGAACTTCTTGAACCTTCCTGCTACTTGAACCTCTTGAACTTCTTGACCCTTCCTGCTACTTGAACTTCTTGAACTTCTTGAACCTTCCTGCTACTTGAACTTTTTGAACTTCTTGAACTTTCCTGCTACTTGAACTTCTTGAACTTCTTGAACCTTCCTGCTACTTGAACATCTTGAACTTCATGCACTTTCCTGCTACTTGAACTTCTTGAACTTCTTGAACCTTTTTGCTACTTGAACTTCTTGAACTTCTTGAACCTTCCTGCTACTTGAACTTTTTGAACTTCTTGAACCTTCCTGCTACTTGAACTTCTTGAACCTTCCTGCTACTTGAACTTCTTGAACTTCTTGAACCTTCCTGCTACTTGAACTTCTTGAAACTTCCTGCTACTTGAACTTCTTGAACTTCTTGAACCTTCCTGCTACTTGAACTTCTACAACTTCTTGAACCTTCCTGCTACTTGAAATACTTGAACTTCTTGAACCTTCCTGTTACTTGAACTTCTTGAACTTCGTGACCCTTCCTGCTACTTGAACTTCTTGAACTTCTTGAACCTTCCTGCTACTTGAACTTCTTGAACCTTCCTGCTATTTGAACTTCTTGAACTTCTTGAACCTTCCTGCTACTTGAAATACTTGAACTTCTTGAACCTTCCTGTTACATGAACTTCTTGAACTTCTTGAACCTTCCTGCTACATGAACTTCTTTAACCTTCCTGCTACTTGAACTTCTTGAACCTTCCTGTTACTTGAACTTCTACAACTTCTTGAACCTTCCTGCAACTTGAACTTCTACAACTTCTTGAACCTTCCTGCTACTTGAAATACTTGAACTTCTTGAACCTTCCTGTTACTTGAACTTCTTGAACTTCTTGAACCTTCCTGCTACTTGAACTTCTTGAACCTTCCTGCTACTTGAACTTCTTGAACTTCTTGAACCTTCCTGCTACTTGAACTTCTTGAACTTCTTGAACCTTCCTGCGACTTGAACTTCTTGAACCTTCCTGCTACTTGAACCTCTTGAACTTCTTGACCCTTCCTGCTACTTGAACTTCTTGAACTTCTTGAACCTTCCTGCTACTTGAACTTTTTGAACTTCTTGAACTTTCCTGCTACTTGAACTTCTTGAACTTCTTGAACCTTCCTGCTACTTGAACATCTTGAACTTCATGCACTTTCCTGCTACTTGAACTTCTTGAACTTCTTGAACCTTTTTGCTACTTGAACTTCTTGAACTTCTTGAACCTTCCTGCTACTTGAACTTTTTGAACTTCTTGAACCTTCCTGCTACTTGAACTTCTTGAACCTTCCTGCTACTTGAACTTCTTGAACTTCTTGAACCTTCCTGCTACTTGAACTTCTTGAAACTTCCTGCTACTTGAACTTCTTGAACTTCTTGAACCTTCCTGCTACTTGAACTTCTTGAATTTCTTGAACCTTCCTGCTACTTGAACTACTTGAACTTCTTGAACCTTCCTGCTACTTGAACTTCTTGAACTTCTTGAACCTTCCTGCAACTTGAACTTCTTGTACCTTCCTGCTACTTGAACTTCTAGAACCTTCCTGCCACTTGAACTTCTTGAACTTCTTGAACCTTCCTGCTACTTGAAATTCTTGAATCTTCCTGCTACTTGAACTTCTTGAACTTCTTAAACCTTCCTGCTACTTGAACTACTTGAACTTCTTGAACCTTCATGCTACTTGAACTTCTGAAACTTCTTGAACCTTCCTGCTACTTGAACTTCTTGAACCTTCCTGCTTCTTGAACTTCTTGAAACTTCCTTCTACATGAACTTCTTGAACTTCTTGAACCTTCATGCTACTTGAACTTCTTGAACCTTCCTGCTACTTGAACTTCTTGAACTTTTTGAACCTTCCTGCTACTTGAACTTCTGGAACTTCTTGAACCTTTCTGCTACTTGAACTTCTTGAACTTCTTGAACCTTCCTGCTACTTGAACTTCTTGAACTTCTTGAACCATTCTGCTACTTGAAGTTCTTGAACTTCTTGAACCTTCCTGCTACTTGAACTTCTTGAACTTCTTGAACCTTCCTGCTACTTGAACTTCTTGAACCTTCCTGCTACTTGAACTTCTAGAACTTCTTGAACCTTCTTGCTACTTGAACTTCTTGAACTTCTTGAACCTTCCTGCTACTTGAACTTCTTGAACTTCTTGAACCTTCCTGCTACTTGAACTTCTTGAACCTTCCTGCTACCTGAACTTCTTGAACCTTCCTGCTACTTGAACTTCTTGAACCTCCCTGCTACTTGAACTTCTTGAACCTTCCTGCTAATTGAACTTCTTGAACTTCTTGAACCTTCCTGCTACTTGAACTTCTTGAACTTCTTGAACCTTCCTGCTACTTGAACTTCTTGAACTTCTTGAACCTTCCTGCTACTTGAACTTCTTGAACCTTCCTGCTACTTGAACTTCTTGAACCTTCCTGCTACTTGAACTTCTTGAACTTCTTGAACCTTCCTGCTACTTGAACTTCTTGAACCTTCCTGCTACTTGAACTTCTTGAACTTCCTGAACCTTCCTGCTACTTGAACTTCTTGAACCATCCTGCTACATGAACTTCTTGAACTTCTTGAACCTTCCAGCTACTTGAACTTCTTGAACTTCTTGGACCTTCCTGCTACTTGAACTTCTTGAACCTTCCTGCCACTTGAACTTCTTGAACCTTCCTGCTACTTGAACTTCTTGAACTTCTTGAACCTTAATGCTACTTGAAATACTTGAACTTCTTGAACCTTCCTGTTACTTGAACTTCTTGAACTTCTTGAACCTTCCTGCTACTTGAACTTCTTGAACCTTCATGCTACTTGAACTTCTTGAACCTTCCTGCTACTTGAACTTCTTGAACCTTTCTGCTACTTGAACTTCTTGAACCTTCCTGCTACTTGAACTTCTTGAACTTCTCGAACCTTCCTGCTACTTGAACTTATTGAACCTTCCTGCTACTTGAACTTTTTGAACTTTTTGAACCTTCCTGCTACTTGAACTTCTTGAACTTCTTGAACCTTCCTGCTACCTGAACTTCTTGAACTTCTTGAACCTTCCTGCTACTTGAACTTCTTGAACTTCTTGAACCTTCCTGCTACTTGAACTTCTTGAACCTTCCTGCTACTTGAACTTCTTGAGCCTTCCTGCTACTTGAACTTCTTGAACCTTCCTGCTACTTGAACTTCTTGAACTTCTTGAACCTTCCTGCTACTTGACCTTTTTGAACCTTCCTGCTACTTGAAATTCTTGAACCTTCCTGCTACTTGAACTTCTTGAACTTCTTGAACCTTCCTGCTACTTGAACTTCTTGAATTTCTTGATCCTTCCTGCTACTTGATCTTCTTGAACCTTTCTGCATCTTGAACTTCTTGAACCTTCCTGCTACTTGAACTTCTTGAACTTCTTTCCCCTTCCTGTTACTTGAACTTCTTGAACTTCTTGAACCTTCCTGCTACTTGAACTACTTGAACTTCTTGAACCTTCCTGCTACTTGAACTTCTTGAACTTCTTGAACCTTCCTGCTACTTGAACTTCTTGAACCTTCCTGCTACTTGAACTTCTTGAACTTCTTGAACCTTCCTGCTACTTGAACTTTTTGAAATTCTTGAACCTTCCTGCTACTTGAACTTCTTGAACCTTCCTGCTACTCGAACTTCCTGAACCTTCCTGATACTTGAACTTCTTGAACCTTCCTGCTACTTGAACTTCTTGAACTTCTTGAACCTTCCTGCTATTTGAACTTCATGAACTTCTTGAACCTTCCTGCTACTTGAACTTCTTGAACTTCTTGAACCTTCCTGCTACTTTAACTTCTTGAACTTCTTGAACCTTCCTGCTACTTGAACTTTTTGAAATTCTTGAACCTTCCTGCTACTTGAACTTCTTGAACCTTCCTGCTTCTCGAACTTCTTGAACTTCTTGAACCTTCCTGCAACTTGAACTTCTTGAACCTCTTGAACCTTCCTGCTACTTGAACTTCTTGAACCTTCCTGCTACTTTAACTTCTTGAACTTCTTGAAACTTCCTGCTACTTGAACTTTTTGAAATTCTTGAACCTTCCTGCTACTTGAACTTCTTGAACCTTCCTGCTACTCGAACTTCTTGAACTTCTTGAACCTTCCTGCTACTTGAACTTCTTGAACCTCTTGAACCTTCCTGCTACTTGAACTTATTGAACCTTCCTGCTACTTGAACTTTTTGAACTTTTTGAACCTTCCTGCTTCTTGAACTTCTTGAACCTTCCTGCTACCTGAACTTCTTGAACTTCTTGAACCTTCCTGCTGCTTGAACTTCTTGAACCTTCCTGCTACTTGAACTTCTTGAACCTTCCTGCTACTTGAACTTCTTGAACTTCTTAAACCTTCCTGCTACTTGAACTTCTTGAACCTTCCTGCAACATGAACTTCTTGAACTTCTTGAACCTTCCTGCTACTTGAACTTTTTGAACTTCTTGAACCTTCCTTCTACTTGAACTTCTTGAATCTTCCTGCTACTTGAACTTCCTGAACCTTCCTGATACTTGAACTTCTTGAACCTTCCTGCTACTTGAACTTCTTGAACTTCTTGAACCTTCCTGCTATTTGAACTTCATGAACTTCTTGAACCTTCCTGCTACTTGAACTTATTGAACCTTCCTGCTACTTGAACTTCTTGAACGTTCCTGCAACTTGAACTTCTTGAACTTCTTGAACCTTCCTGCTACTTTACCTTCTTGAACTTCTTGAACCTTCCTGCTACTTGAACTTTTTGAAATTCTTGAACCTTCCTGCTACTTGAACTTCTTGAACCTTCCTGCTTCTCGAACTTCTTGAACTTCTTGAACCTTCCTGCAACTTGAACATCTTGAACCTCTTGAACCTTCCTGCTACTTGAACTTCTTGAACCTTCCTGCTACTTTAACTTCTTGAACTTCTTGAACCTTCCTGCTACTTGAACTTTTTGAAATTCTTGAACCTTCCTGCTACTTGAACTTCTTGAACCTTCCTGCTACTCGAACTTCTTGAACTTCTTGAACCTTCCTGCTACTTGAACTTCTTGAACCTCTTGAACCTTCCTGCTACTTGAACTTATTGAACCTTCGTGCTACTTGAACTTTTTGAACTTTTTGAACCTTCCTGCTACTTGAACTTCTTGAACCTTCCTGCTACCTGAACTTCTTGAACTTCTTGAACCTTCCTGCTACTTGAACTTCTTGAACTTCTTGAACCTTCCTGCTACTTGAACTTCTTGAACCTTCCTGCTACTTGAACTTTTTGAGCCTTCCTGTTTCTTGAACTTCTTGAACCTTCCTGCTACTTGAACTTCTTGAACTTCATGAACCTTCCTGCTACTTGACCTTTTTGAACCTTCCTGCTACTTGAAATTCTTGAACCTTCCTGCTACTTGAACTTCTTGAACCTTCCTGCTACTTGAACTTCTTGAACTTCTTGAACCTTCCTGCTACTTGAACTTCTTGAATTTCTTGATCCTTCCTGCTACTTGATCTTCTTGAACCTTCCTGCTTCTTGAACTTCTTGAACCTTCCTGCTACTTGAACTTCTCGAACTTCTTGAACCTTCCTGTTACTTGAACGTCTTGAACTTTTTGAACCTTCCTGCTACTTGAACTACTTGAATTTCTTGAACCTTCCTGCTACTTGAACTTCTTGAACTTCTTGAACCTTCCTGCCACTTGAACTTCTTGAACCTTCCTGCTACTTGAACTTCTTGAACCTTCCTGCTACTTGAACTTCTTGAACTTCTTGAACCTTCCTGCTACTTGAACTTCTTGAACCTTCCTGCTACATGAACTTCTTGAACTTCTTGAACCCTTCTGCTACTTGAAATTCTTGAACCTTCCAGCCACTTGAACTTCTTGAACTTCTTGAACCTTCCTGCTACTTGAACTTCTTGAACTTCTTGAACCTTCCGGATACTTGAACTTCTTGAACTTCTTGAACCTTCCTGCTACTTGAACTTCTTGAACCTTCCTGCTAATTAAACTTCTTGAACTTCTGGAACCTTCCGGCTACTTGAACTTCTTGAACTTCTTGAACCTTCCTGCTACTTGAACTTCTTGAACCTTCCTGCAACTTGAACTTCTTGAACTTCTTGAACCTTCCTTCTACTTAAACCTCTTGAACCTTCCTGCTACTTGAACTTCTTGAACCTTCCTGATACTTGAACTTCTTGAACCTTCCTGCTACTTGAACTTCTTGAACTTCTTGAACCTTCCTGCTATTTGAACTTCATGAACCTTCCTGCTACTTGAACTTCTTGAACCTTCCTGCTACTTGAACTTTTTGAACTTCTTGAACCTTCCTGTTACTTTAACTTCTTGAACCTTCCTGCTACTTGAACTTTTTGAAATTCTTGAACCTTCCTGCTACTTGAACTATTTGAACTTCTTGAACCTTCCTGCTACTTAAACTTCTTGAACCTTCCTGCTACTTAAACTTCTTGAACCTTCCTGCTACTTGAACTTCTTGAACCTTCCAGCTACTTGAACTTCTTGAACCTTCCTGCTACTTGAACTTCTTGAACTTCTTGAACCTTCCTGCTACTTGAACTTCTTGAATTTCTTGAACCTTCCTGCTACTTGAACTTCTTGAACTTCTTGAACCTTCCTGCTACTTGAACTTCTTGAACCTTCCTGCTACTTGAATTTCTTGAACCTTCCTACTACTTGAACTTCTTGAACTTCTTGAACCTTCCTGCTACTTGAACTTCTTGAACTTCCTGAACCTTCCTGCTACTTGAACTTCTTGAACCATCCTGCTACATGAACTTCTTGAACTTCTTGAACCTTCCAGCTACTTGAACTTCTTGAACTTCTTGGACCTTCCTGCTACTTGAACTTCTTGAACCTTCCTGCCACTTGAACTTCTTGAACCTTCCTGCTACTTGAACTTCTTGAACTTCTTGAACCTTAATGCTACTTGAAATACTTGAACTTCTTGAACCTTCCTGTTACTTGAACTTCTTGAACTTCTTGAACCTTCCTGCTACTTGAACTTCTTGAACCTTCCTGCTACTTGAACTTCTTGAACCTTCCTGCTACTTGAACTTCTTGAACCTTCCTGCTACTTGAACTTCTTGAACCTTACTGCTACTTGAACTTCTTGAACTTCTTGAACCTTCCTGCTACTTGAACTTATTGAACCTTCCTGCTACTTGAACTTTTTGAACTTTTTGAACCTTTCTGCTACTTGAACTTCTTGAACTTCTTGAACCTTCCTGCTACCTGAACTTCTTGAACTTCTTGAACTTCTTGAACCTTCCTGCTACTTGAACTTCTTGAACCTTCCTGCTACTTGAACTTCTTGAGCCTTCCTGCTACTTGAACTTCTCGAACCTTCCTGCTACTTGAACTTCTTGAACTTCTTAAACCTTCCTGCTACTTGACCTTTTTGAACCTTCCTGCTACATGAAATTCTTGAACCTTCCTGCTACTTGAGCTTCTTGAACCTTCCTGCTACTTGAACTTCTTGAACTTCTTGAACCTTCCTGCTACTTGAACTTCTTGAATTTCTTGATCCTTCCTGCTACTTGATCTTCTTGAACCTTCCTGCTTCTTGAACTTCTTTCCCCTTCCTGTTACTTGAACTTCTTGAACTTCTTGAACCTTCCTGCTACTTGAACTACTTGAACTTCTTGAACCTTCCTGCTACTTGAACTTCTTGAACTTCTTGAACCTTCCTGCTACTTGAAATTCTTGAACCTTCCTGCTACTTGAACTTCTTGAACCTTCCTGCTACTTGAACTTCTTGAACTTCTTGAACCTTCCTGCTACTTGAACTTCTTGAACCTTCCTGCTACATGAACTTCTTGAACTTCTTGAACCTTCCTGCTACTTGAACTTCTTGAACTTCTTGAACCTTCCTTCTACTTGAACTTCTTGAACCTTCCTGCTACTTGAACTTCCTGAACCTTCCTGATACTTGAACTTCTTGAACCTTCCTGCTACTTGAACTTCTTGAACTTCTTGAACCTTCCTGCTATTTGAACTTCATGAACTTCTTGAACCTTCCTGCTACTTGAACTTCTTGAACCTTCCTGCTACTTGAACTTCTTGAACTTCTTGAACCTTCCTGCTACTTTAACTTCTTGAACTTCTTGAACCTTCCTGCTACTTGAACTTTTTGAAATTCTTGAACCTTCCTGCTACTTGAACTTCTTGAACCTTCCTGCTTCTCGAACTTCTTGAACTTCTTGAACCTTCCTGCAACTTGAACTTCTTGAACCTCTTGAACCTTCCTGCTCCTTGAACTTCTTGAACCTTCCTGCTACTTTAACTTCTTGAACTTCTTGAACCTTCCTGCTACTTGAACTTTTTGAAATTCTTGAACCTTCCTGCTACTTGAACTTCTTGAACCTTCCTGCTACTCGAACTTCTTGAACTTCTTGAACCTTCCTGCTACTTGAACTTCTTGAACCTCTTGAACCTTCCTGCTACTTGAACTTATTGAACCTTCCTGCTACTTGAACTTTTTGAACTTTTTGAACCTTCCTGCTTCTTGAACTTCTTGAACCTTCCTGCTACCTGAACTTCTTGAACTTCTTGAACCTTCCTGCTACTTGAACTCCTTGAACTTCTTGAACCTTCCTGCTACTTGAACTTCTTGAACCTTCCTGGTACTTGAACTTCTTGAGCCTTCCTGTTTCTTGAACTTCTTGAACCTTCCTGCTACTTGACCTTTTTGAACCTTCCTGCTACTTGAAATTCTTGAACCTTCCTGCTACTTGAACTTCTTGAACCTTCCTGCTACTTGAACTTCTTGAACTTCTTGAACCTTCCTGCTACTTGAACTTCTTGAATTTCTTGATCCTTCCTGCTACTTGATCTTCTTGAACCTTCCTGCTTCTTGAACTTCTTGAACCTTCCTGCTACTTGAACTTCTTGAACTTCTTGAACCTTCCTGTTACTTGAACGTCTTGAACTTTTTGAACCTTCCTGCTACTTGAACTACTTGAACTTCTTGAACCTTCCTGCTACTTGAACTTCTTGAACTTCTCGAACCTTCCTGTCATTTGAACTTCTTGAACCTTCCTGCTACTTGAACTTCTTGAACCTTCCTGCTACTTGAACTTCTTGATCTTCTTGAACCTTCCTGCTACTTGAACTTCTTGAACCTTCCTGCTACATGAACTTCTTGAACTTCTTGAACCCTTCTGCTACTTGAAATTCTTGAACCTTCCGGCCACTTGAACTTCTTGAACTTCTTGAACCTTCCTGCTACTTGAACTTTTTGAACTTCTTGAACCTTCCGGATACTTGAACTTCTTGAACTTCTTGAACCTTCCTGCTACTTGAACTTCTTGAACCTTCCTGCTAATTAAACTTCTTGAACTTCTGGAACCTTCCGGCTACTTGAACTTCTTGAACTTCTTGAACCTTCCTGCTACTTGAACTTCTTGAACCTTCCTGCTACTTGAACTTCTTGAACTTTTTGAACCATCCTGCTACTCGAACTTCTTGAACTTCTTGAACCTTCCTGCTACTTGAACTAGTTGAACTTTTTGAACCTTCCTGCTACTTGAACTTCTTGAACCTTCCTGCTACTTGAACTTTTTGAACCTTCCTGCTACTTGAACTTCGTGAACTTCTTGAACCTTCCTGCTACTTGAACTTCATGAACTTCTTGAACCTTCCTGCTACTTGAACTTCTTGAACCTTCATGCTACTTGAACTTCTTGAACTTCTTGAACCTTCCTGCTACTTGAACTTCTTGAACCTTCCCGCTACTTGAACTTCTTGAACTTCTTGAACCTTCCTGCTACTTGAACTTCTTGAACTTCTCGAACCTTCCTGCTACTTGAACTTCTTGAACTTCTTGAACCTTCCTGCTACATGAACTTCTTGAACTTCTTGAACCTTCCTGCTACTTGAACTACTTGAACTTCTTGAACCTTCCTGCTACTTGAACTTCTTGAACTTCTTGAACCTTCTTGCTACTTGAACTTCTTGAACCTTCCTGCCACTTGAACTTCTTGAACCTTTCTGCTACTTGAACTTCTTGAACTTTTTGAACCTTCCTGCTACATGAACTTCTTGAACCTTCCTGCTACTTGAACTTCTTGAACCTTCCTGCTACTTGAACTTCTTGAGCCTTCCTGCTACTTGAAGTTCTTGAACTTCTTGAACCTTACTGCTACTTGAACTTCTTGAACTTCTTGAGCCTTCCTGCTACTTGAACTTCTTGAACTTCTTGAACCTTCCTGCTACTTGAAATACTTGAACTTCTTGAACCTTCCTGTTATATGAACTTCTTGAACCTTCCTGCTACTTGAACTTCTTTAAACTTCCTGCTACTAGAACTTCTTAAACCTTCCTGCTACTTGAACTTCTACAACTTCTTGAACCTTCCTGCTACTTGAAATACTTGAACTTCTTGAACCTTCCGGTTACTTTAACTTCTTGAACTTCTTGAACCTTTCTGCTACTTGAACTTCTTGAACCTTCCTGCTACTTGAACTTCTTGAACTTCTTGACCCTTCCTGCTACTTGAACTTCTTGAACTTCTTGCACCGTCCTGCTACATGAACTTCTTGAACTTCTTGAACCTTCCTGCTACTTGAACTTCTTGAACTTCTTGAACCTTCCTGCTACTTGAACTTCTTGAACTTCTTGATCTTTCCTGCTACATGAACTTCTTGAACTTCTTGAACCTTTTTGCTACTTGAACTTCTTGAACCTTCCTGCTACTTGAACTTCTTGAACCTTCCTGCTACTTGAACTTCTTGAACCTTCCTGCTACTTGAACTTCTTGAACTTCTTGAACCTTCCTGCTACTTGAACTTCTTGAACTTCTCGAACCTTTCTGCTACTTGAACTTCTTGAACCTTCCTGCTACTTGAACTTCTTGAACTTCTTGAACCTTCCTGCTACTTGAACTTCTTGAACGTCTTGAACCTTCCTGCTACTTGAACTTCTTGAACTTCTTGAACCTTCCTGCTACTTGAACTTCTTGAACCTTCCTGCTACTTGAACTTCTTGAACCTTCCTGCTACTTGAACTTCTCGAACCTTCCTGCTACTTGAACTTCTTGAACTTCTTAAACCTTCCTGCTACTTGACCTTTTTGAACCTTCCTGCTACTTGAAATTCTTGAACCTTCCTGCTACTTGAGCTTCTTGAACCTTCCTGCTACTTGAACTTCTTGAACTTCTTGAACCTTCCTGTTACTTGAACTTCTTGAATTTCTTGATCCTTCCTGCTACTTGATCTTCTTGAACCTTCCTGCTTCTTGAACTTCTTGAACCTTCCTGCTACTTGAACTTCTTGAACTTCTTTCCCCTTCCTGTTACTTGAACTTCTTGAACTTCTTGAACCTTCCTGCTACTTGAACTACTTGAACTTCTTGAACCTTCCTGCTACTTGAACTTCTTGAACTTCTTGAACCTTCCTGCTACTTGAACTTCTTCAACCTTCCTGCTACTTGAACTTCTTGAACCTTCCTGCTACTTGAACTTCTTGAACTTCTTGAACCTTCCTGCTACTTGAACTTCTTGAACCTTCCTGCTACATGAACTTCTTGAACTTCTTGAACCTTCCTGCTACTTGAACTTCTTGAACTTCTTGAACCTTCCTGCTACTTGAACTTCTTGAACTTCTTGAACCTTCCTGCTACTTGAACTTCTTGAACTTCTTGATCTTTCCTGCTACATGAACTTCTTGAACTTCTTGAACCATTTTGCTACTTGAACTTCTTGAACCTTCCTGCTACTTGAACTTCTTGAACCTTCCTGCTACTTGAACTTCTTGAACTTCTCGAACCTTTCTGCTACTTGAACTTCTTGAACCTTCCTGCTACTTGAACTTCTTGAACTTCTTGAACCTTCCTGCTACTTGAACTTCTTGAACGTCTTGAACCTTCCTGCTTCTTGAACTTCTTGAACTTCTTGAACCTTCCTGCTACTTGAACTTCTTGAACCTTTCTGCTACTTGAACTTCTTGAGCCTTCCTGCTACTTGAACTTCTCGAACCTTCCTGCTACTTGAACTTCTTGAACTTCTTAAACCTTCCTGCTACTTGACCTTTTTGAACCTTCCTGCTACTTGAAATTCTTGAACCTTCCTGCTACTTGAGCTTCTTGAACCTTCCTGCTACTTGAACTTCTTGAACTTCTTGAACCTTCCTGTTACTTGAACTTCTTGAATTTCTTGATCCTTCCTGCTACTTGATCTTCTTGAACCTTCCTGCTTCTTGAACTTCTTGAACCTTCCTGCTACTTGAACTTCTTGAACTTCTTTCCCCTTCCTGCTACTTGACCTTTTTGAACCTTCCTGCTACTTGAAATTCTTGAACCTTCCTGCTACTTGAGCTTCTTGAACCTTCCTGCTACTTGAACTTCTTGAACTTCTTGAACCTTCCTGTTAATTGAACTTCTTGAATTTCTTGATCCTTCCTGCTACTTGATCTTCTTGAACCTTCCTGCTTCTTGAACTTCTTGAACCTTCCTGCTACTTGAACTTCTTGAACTTCTTTCCCCTTCCTGTTACTTGAACTTCTTGAACTTCTTGAACCTTCCTGCTACTTGAACTACTTGAACTTCTTGAACCTTCCTGCTACTTGAACTTCTTGAACTTCTTGAACCTTCCTGCTACTTGAACTTCTTCAACCTTCCTGCTACTTGAACTTCTTGAACCTTCCTGCTACTTGAACTTCTTGAACTTCTTGAACCTTCCTGCTACTTGAACTTCTTGAACCTTCCTGCTACATGAACTTCTTGAACTTCTTGAACCTTCCTGCTACTTGAACTTCTTGAACTTCTTGAACCTTCCTGCTACTTGAACTTCTTGAACTTCTTGAACCTTCCTGCTACTTGAACTTCTTGAACTTCTTGATCTTTCCTGCTACATGAACTTCTTGAACTTCTTGAACCTTTTTGCTACTTGAACTTCTTGAACCTTCCTGCTACTTGAACTTCTTGAACCTTCCTGCTACTTGAACTTCTTGAACCTTCCTGCTACTTGAACTTCTTGAACTTCTTGAACCTTCCTGCTACTTGAACTTCTTGAACTTCTCGAACCTTTCTGCTACTTGAACTTCTTGAACCTTCCTGCTACTTGAACTTCTTGAACTTCTTGAACCTTCCTGCTACTTGAACTTCTTGAACGTCTTGAACCTTCCTGCTACTTGAACTTCTTGAACTTCTTGAACCTTCCTGCTACTTGAACTTCTTGAACCTTCCTGCTACTTGAACTTCTTGAGCCTTCCTGCTACTTGAACTTCTCGAACCTTCCTGCTACTTGAACTTCTTGAACTTCTTAAACCTTCCTGCTACTTGACCTTTTTGAACCTTCCTGCTACTTGAAATTCTTGAACCTTCCTGCTACTTGAGCTTCTTGAACCTTCCTGCTACTTGAACTTCTTGAACTTCTTGAACCATCCTGTTACTTGAACTTCTTGAATTTCTTGATCCTTCCTGCTACTTGATCTTCTTGAACCTTCTTGCTTCTTGAACTTCTTGAACCTTCCTGCTACTTGAACTTCTTGAACTTCTTTCCCCTTCCTGTTACTTGAACTTCTTGAACTTCTTGATCCTTCCTGCTACTTGAACTACTTGAACTTCTTGAACCTTCCTGCTACTTGAACTTCTTGAACTTCTTGAACCTTCCTGCTACTTGAACTTCTTCAACCTTCCTGCTACTTGAACTTCTTGAACCTTCCTGCTACTTGAACTTCTTGAACCTTCCTGCTACTTGAACTTCTTGAACCTTCCTGCTACATGAACTTCTTGAACTTCTTGAACCTTCCTGCTACTTGAACTTCTTGAACCTTCCTGCTACATGAACTTCTTGAACTTCTTGAACCTTCCTGCTACTTGAACTTCTTGAACTTCTTGAACCTTTCTGCTACTTGAACTTCTTGAACCTTCCTGCTACTTGAACTTCTTGAACTTCTCGAACCTTCCTGCTACTTGAACTTATTGAACCTTCCTGCTACTTGAACTTTTTGAACTTTTTGAACCTTCCTGCTACTTGAACTTCTTGAACTTCTTGAACCTTCCTGCTACCTGAACTTCTTGAACTTCTTGAACCTTCCTGCTACTTGAACTTCTTGAACTTCTTGAACCTTCCTGCTACTTGAACTTCTTGAACCTTCCTGCTACTTGAACTTCTTGAGCCTTCCTGCTACTTGAACTTCTTGAACCTTCCTGCTACTTGAACTTCTTGAACTTCTTGAACCTTCCTGCTACTTGACCTTTTTGAACCTTCCTGCTACTTGAAATTCTTGAACCTTCCTGCTACTTGAACTTCTTGAACTTCTTGAACCTTCCTGCTACTTGAACTTCTTGAATTTCTTGATCCTTCCTGCTACTTGATCTTCTTGAACCTTTCTGCATCTTGAACTTCTTGAACCTTCCTGCTACTTGAACTTCTTGAACTTCTTTCCCCTTCCTGTTACTTGAACTTCTTGAACTTCTTGAACCTTCCTGCTACTTGAACTACTTGAACTTCTTGAACCTTCCTGCTACTTGAACTTCTTGAACTTCTTGAACCTTCCTGCTACTTGAACTTCTTGAACCTTCCTGCTACTTGAACTTCTTGAACTTCTTGAACCTTCCTGCTACTTGAACTTTTTGAAATTCTTGAACCTTCCTGCTACTTGAACTTCTTGAACCTTCCTGCTACTCGAACTTCCTGAACCTTCCTGATACTTGAACTTCTTGAACCTTCCTGCTACTTGAACTTCTTGAACTTCTTGAACCTTCCAGCTATTTGAACTTCATGAACTTCTTGAACCTTCCTGCTACTTGAACTTCTTGAACTTCTTGAACCTTCCTGCTACTTTAACTTCTTGAACTTCTTGAACCTTCCTGCTACTTGAACTTTTTGAAATTCTTGAACCTTCCTGCTACTTGAACTTCTTGAACCTTCCTGCTTCTCGAACTTCTTGAACTTCTTGAACCTTCCTGCAACTTGAACTTCTTGAACCTCTTGAACCTTCCTGCTACTTGAACTTCTTGAACCTTCCTGCTACTTTAACTTCTTGAACTTCTTGAACCTTCCTGCTACTTGAACTTTTTGAAATTCTTGAACCTTCCTGCTACTTGAACTTCTTGAACCTTCCTGCTACTCGAACTTCTTGAACTTCTTGAACCTTCCTGCTACTTGAACTTCTTGAACCTCTTGAACCTTCCTGCTACTTGAACTTATTGAACCTTCCTGCTACTTGAACTTTTTGAACTTTTTGAACCTTCCTGCTTCTTGAACTTCTTGAACCTTCCTGCTACCTGAACTTCTTGAACTTCTTGAACCTTCCTGCTGCTTGAACTTCTTGAACATTCCTGCTACTTGAACTTCTTGAACCTTCCTGCTACTTGAACTTCTTGAACTTCTTGAACCTTCCTGCTACTTGAACTTCTTGAACCTTCCTGCTACATGAACTTCTTGAACTTCTTGAACCTTCCTGCTACTTGAACTTTTTGAACTTCTTGAACCTTCCTTCTACTTGAACTTCTTGAATCTTCCTGCTACTTGAACTTCCTGAACCTTCCTGATACTTGAACTTCTTGAACCTTCCTGCTACTTGAACTTCTTGAACTTCTTGAACCTTCCTGCTATTTGAACTTCATGAACTTCTTGAACCTTCCTGCTACTTGAACTTATTGAACCTTCCTGCTACTTGAACTTCTTGAACGTTCCTGCAACTTGAACTTCTTGAACTTCTTGAACCTTCCTGCTACTTTACCTTCTTGAACTTCTTGAACCTTCCTGCTACTTGAACTTTTTGAAATTCTTGAACCTTCCTGCTACTTGAACTTCTTGAACCTTCCTGCTTCTCGAACTTCTTGAACTTCTTGAACCTTCCTGCAACTTGAACATCTTGAACCTCTTGAACCTTCCTGCTACTTGAACTTCTTGAACCTTCCTGCTACTTTAACTTCTTGAACTTCTTGAACCTTCCTGCTACTTGAACTTTTTGAAATTCTTGAACCTTCCTGCTACTTGAACTTCTTGAACCTTCCTGCTACTCGAACTTCTTGAACTTCTTGAACCTTCCTGCTACTTGAACTTCTTGAACCTCTTGAACCTTCCTGCTACTTGAACTTATTGAACCTTCGTGCTACTTGAACTTTTTGAACTTTTTGAACCTTCCTGCTACTTGAACTTCTTGAACCTTCCTGCTACCTGAACTTCTTGAACTTCTTGAACCTTCCCGCTACTTGAACTTCTTGAACTTCTTGAACCTTCCTGCTACTTGAACTTCTTGAACCTTCCTGCTACTTGAACTTCTTGAGCCTTCCTGTTTCTTGAACTTCTTGAACCTTCCTGCTACTTGAACTTCTTGAACTTCATGAACCTTCCTGCTACTTGACCTTTTTGAACCTTCCTGCTACTTGAAATTCTTGAACCTTCCTGCTACTTGAACTTCTTGAACCTTCCTGCTACTTGAACTTCTTGAACTTCTTGAACCTTCCTGCTACTTGAACTTCTTGAATTTCTTGATCCTTCCTGCTACTTGATCTTCTTGAACCTTCCTGCTTCTTGAACTTCTTGAACCCTCCTGCTACTTGAACTTCTCGAACTTCTTGAACCTTCCTGTTACTTGAACGTCTTGAACTTTTTGAACCTTCCTGCTACTTGAACTACTTGAATTTCTTGAACCTTCCTGCTACTTGAACTTCTTGAACTTCTTGAACCTTCCTGCCACCTGAACTTCTTGAACCTTCCTGCTACTTGAACTTCTTGAACCTTCCTGCTACTTGAACTTCTTGAACTTCTTGAACCTTCCTGCTACTTGAACTTCTTGAACCTTCCTGCTACATGAACTTCTTGAACTTCTTGAACCCTTCTGCTACTTGAAATTCTTGAACCTTCCAGCCACTTGAACTTCTTGAACTTCTTGAACCTTCCTGCTACTTGAACTTCTTGAACTTCTTGAACCTTCCGGATACTTGAACTTCTTGAACTTCTTGAACCTTCCTGCTACTTGAACTTCTTGAACCTTCCTGCTAATTAAACTTCTTGAACTTCTGGAACCTTCCGGCTACTTGAACTTCTTGAACTTCTTGAACCTTCCTGCTACTTGAACTTCTTGAACCTTCCTGCAACTTGAACTTCTTGAACTTCTTGAACCTTCCTTCTACTTAAAACTCTTGAACCTTCCTGCTACTTGAACTTCTTGAACCTTCCTGATACTTGAACTTCTTGAACCTTCCTGCTACTTGAACTTCTTGAACTTCTTGAACCTTCCTGCTATTTGAACTTCATGAACCTTCCTGCTACTTGAACTTCTTGAACCTTCCTGCTACTTGAACTTCTTGAACTTCTTGAACCTTCCTGTTACTTTAACTTCTTGAACCTTCCTGCTACTTGAACTTTTTGAAATTCTTGAACCTTCCTGCTACTTGAACTATTTGAACTTCTTGAACCTTCCTGCTACTTAAACTTCTTGAACCTTCCTGCTACTTAAACTTCTTGAACCTTCCTGCTACTTGAACTTCTTGAACCTTCCAGTTACTTGAACTTCTTGAACCTTCCTGCTACTTGAACTTCTTGAACTTCTTGAACCTTCCTGCTACTTGAACTTCTTGAATTTCTTGAACCTTCCTGCTACTTGAACTTCTTGAACTTCTTGAACCTTCCTGCTACTTGAACTTCTTGAACCTTCCTGCTACTTGAACTTCTTGAACCTTCATACTACTTGAACTTCTTGAACTTCTTGAACCTTCCTGCTACTTGAACTTCTTGAACTTCCTGAACCTTCCTGCTACTTGAACTTCTTGAACCATCCTGCTACATGAACTTCTTGAACTTCTTGAACCTTCCAGCTACTTGAACTTCTTGAACTTCTTGGACCTTCCTGCTACTTGAACTTCTTGAACCTTCCTGCCACTTGAACTTCTTGAACCTTCCTGCTACTTGAACTTCTTGAACTTCTTGAACCTTAATGCTACTTGAAATACTTGAACTTCTTGAACCTTCCTGTTACTTGAACTTCTTGAACTTCTTGAACCTTCCTGCTACTTGAACTTCTTGAACCTTCCTGCTACTTGAACTTCTTGAACCTTCCTGCTACTTGAACTTCTTGAACCTTCCTGCTACTTGAACTTCTTGAACCTTACTGCTACTTGAACTTCTTGAACTTCTTGAACCTTCCTGCTACTTGAACTTATTGAACCTTCCTGCTACTTGAACTTTTTGAACTTTTTGAACCTTTCTGCTACTTGAACTTCTTGAACTTCTTGAACCTTCCTGCTACCTGAACTTCTTGAACTTCTTGAACTTCTTGAACCTTCCTGCTACTTGAACTTCTTGAACCTTCCTGCTACTTGAACTTCTTGAGCCTTCCTGCTACTTGAACTTCTCGAACCTTCCTGCTACTTGAACTTCTTGAACTTCTTAAACCTTCCTGCTACTTGACCTTTTTGAACCTTCCTGCTACTTGAAATTCTTGAACCTTCCTGCTACTTGAGCTTCTTGAACCTTCCTGCTACTTGAACTTCTTGAACTTCTTGAACCTTCCTGCTACTTGAACTTCTTGAATTTCTTGATCCTTCCTGCTACTTGATCTTCTTGAACCTTCCTGCTTCTTGAACTTCTTTCCCCTTCCTGTTACTTGAACTTCTTGAACTTCTTGAACCTTCCTGCTACTTGAACTACTTGAACTTCTTGAACCTTCCTCCTACTTGAACTTCTTGAACTTCTTGAACCTTCCTGCTACTTGAACTTCTTGAACCTTCCTGCTACTTGAACTTCTTGAACCTTCCTGCTACTTGAACTTCTTGAACTTCTTGAACCTTCCTGCTACTTGAACTTCTTGAACCTTCCTGCTACATGAACTTCTTGAACTTCTTGAACCTTCCTGCTACTTGAACTTCTTGAACTTCTTGAACCTTCCTTCTACTTGAACTTCTTGAACCTTCCTGCTACTTGAACTTCCTGAACCTTCCTGATACTTGAACTTCTTGAACCTTCCTGCTACTTGAACTTCTTGAACTTCTTGAACCTTCCTGCTATTTGAACTTCATGAACTTCTTGAACCTTCCTGCTACTTGAACTTCTTGAACCTTCCTGCTACTTGAACTTCTTGAACTTCTTGAACCTTCCTGCTACTTTAACTTCTTGAACTTCTTGAACCTTCCTGCTACTTGAACTTTTTGAAATTCTTGAACCTTCCTGCTACTTGAACTTCTTGAACCTTCCTGCTTCTCGAACTTCTTGAACTTCTTGAACCTTCCTGCAACTTGAACTTCTTGAACCTCTTGAACCTTCCTGCTACTTGAACTTCTTGAACCTTCCTGCTACTTTAACTTCTTGAACTTCTTGAACCTTCCTGCTACTTGAACTTTTTGAAATTCTTGAACCTTCCTGCTACTTGAACTTCTTGAACCTTCCTGCTACTCGAACTTCTTGAACTTCTTGAACCTTCCTGCTACTTGAACTTCTTGAACCTCTTGAACCTTCCTGCTACTTGAACTTATTGAACCTTCCTGCTACTTGAACTTTTTGAACTTTTTGAACCTTCCTGCTTCTTGAACTTCTTGAACCTTCCTGCTACCTGAACTTCTTGAACTTCTTGAACCTTCCTGCTACTTGAACTCCTTGAACTTCTTGAACCTTCCTGCTACTTGAACTTCTTGAACCTTCCTGGTACTTGAACTTCTTGAGCCTTCCTGTTTCTTGAACTTCTTGAACCTTCCTGCTACTTGAACTTCTTGAACTTCTTGAACCTTCCTGCTACTTGACCTTTTTGAACCTTCCTGCTACTTGAAATTCTTGAACCTTCCTGCTACTTGAACTTCTTGAACCTTCCTGCTACTTGAACTTCTTGAACTTCTTGAACCTTCCTGCTACTTGAACTTCTTGAATTTCTTGATCCTTCCTGCTACTTGATCTTCTTGAACCTTCCTGCTTCTTGAACTTCTTGAACCTTCCTGCTACTTGAACTTCTTGAACTTCTTGAACCTTCCTGTCACTTGAACGTCTTGAACTTTTTGAACCTTCCTGCTACTTGAACTACTTGAACTTCTTGAACCTTCCTGCTACTTGAACTTCTTGAACTTCTTGAACCTTCCTGTCACTTGAACTTCTTGAACCTTCCTGCTACTTGAACTTCTTGAACCTTCCTGCTACTTGAACTTCTTGAACTTCTTGAACCTTCCTGCTACTTGAACTTCTTGAACCTTCCTGCTACATGAACATCTTGAACTTCTTGAACCCTTCTGCTACTTGAAATTCTTGAACCTTCCGGCCACTTGAACTTCTTGAACTTCTTGAACCTTCCTGCTACTTGAACTTTTTGAACTTCTCGAACCTTCCGGATACTTGAACTTCTTGAACTTCTTGAACCTTCCTGCTACTTGAACTTCTTGAACCTTCCTGCTAATTAAACTTCTTGAACTTCTGGAACCTTCCGGCTACTTGAACTTCTTGAACTTCTTGAACCTTCCTGCTACTTGAACTTCTTGAACCTTCCTGCTACTTGAACTTTTCGAACTTTTTGAACCATCTGCTACTCGAACTTCTTGAACTTCTTGAACCTTCCTGCTACTTGAACTAGTTGAACTTTTTGAACCTTCCTGCTACTTGAACTTCTTGAACCTTCCTGCTACTTGAACTTTTTGAACCTTCCTGCTACTTGAACTTCGTGAACTTCTTGAACCTTCCTGCTACTTGAACTTCATGAACTTCTTGAACCTTCCTGCTACTTGAACTTCTTGAACCTTCCCGCTACTTGAACTTCTTGAACTTCTTGAACCTTCCTGCTACTTGAACTTCTTGAACTTCTCGAACCTTCCTGCTACTTGAACTTCTTGAACTTCTTGAACCTTCCTGCTACATGAACTTCTTGAACTTCTTGAACCTTCCTGCTACTTGAACTACTTGAACTTCTTGAACCTTCCTGCTACTTGAACTTCTTGAACTTCTTGAACCTTCTTGCTACTTGAACTTCTTGAACCTTCCTGCCACTTGAACTTCTTGAACCTTTCTGCTACTTGAACTTCTTGAACTTTTTGAACCTTCCTGCTACATGAACTTCTTGAACCTTCCTGCTACTTGAACTTCTTGAACCTTCCTGCTACTTGAACTTCTTGAGCCTTCCTGCTACTTGAAGTTCTTGAACTTCTTGAACCTTACTGCTACTTGAACTTCTTGAACTTCTTGAGCCTTCCTGCTACTTGAACTTCTTGAACTTCTTGAACCTTCCTGCTACTTGAAATACTTAAACTTCTTGAACCTTCCTGTTATATGAACTTCTTGAACCTTCCTGCTACTTGAACTTCTTTAAACTTCCTGCTACTAGAACTCCTTAAACCTTCCTGCTACATGAACTTCTACAACTTCTTGAACCTTCCTGCTACTTGAAATACTTGAACTTCTTGAACCTTCCGGTTACTTTAACTTCTTGAACTTCTTGAACCTTTCTGCTACTTGAACTTCTTGAACCTTCCTGCTACTTGAACTTCTTGAACTTCTTGACCCTTCCTGCTACTTGAACTTCTTGAACTTCTTGCACCGTCCTGCTACATGAACTTCTTGAACTTCTTGAACCTTCCTGCTACTTGAACTTCTTGAACTTCTTGAACCTTCCTGCTACTTGAACTTCTTGAACTTCTTGATCTTTCCTGCTACATGAACTTCTTGAACTTCTTGAACCTTTTTGCTACTTGAACTTCTTGAACCTTCCTGCTACTTGAACTTCTTGACCCTTCCTGCTACTTGAACTTCTTGAACCTTCCTGCTACTTGAACTTCTTGAACTTCTTGAACCTTCCTGCTACTTGAACTTCTTGAACTTCTCGAACCTTTCTGCTACTTGAACTTCTTGAACCTTCCTGCTACTTGAACTTCTTGAACTTCTTGAACCTTCCTGCTACTTGAACTTCTTGAACGTCTTGAACCTTCCTGCTACTTGAACTTCTTGAACTTCTTGAACCTTCCTGCTACTTGAACTTCTTGAACCTTCCTGCTACTTGAACTTCTTGAACCTTCCTGCTACTTGAACTTCTCGAACCTTCCTGCTACTTGAACTTCTTGAACTTCTTAAACCTTCCTGCTACTTGACCTTTTTGAACCTTCCTGCTACTTGAAATTCTTGAACCTTCCTGCTACTTGAGCTTCTTGAACCTTCCTGCTACTTGAACTTCTTGAACTTCTTGAACCTTCCTGTTACTTGAACTTCTTGAATTTCTTGATCCTTCCTGCTACTTGATCTTCTTGAACCTTCCTGCTTCTTGAACTTCTTGAACCTTCCTGCTACTTGAACTTCTTGAACTTCTTTCCCTTCCTGTTACTTGAACTTCTTGAACCTTCCTGCTACTTGAACTACTTGAACTTCTTGAACCTTCCTGCTACTTGAACTTCTTGAACTTCTTGAACCTTCCTGCTACTTGAACTTCTTCAACCTTCCTGCTACTTGAACTTCTTGAACCTTCCTGCTACTTGAACTTCTTGAACTTCTTGAACCTTCCTGCTACTTGAACTTCTTGAACCTTCCTGCTACATGAACTTCTTGAACTTCTTGAACCTTCCTGCTACTTGAACTTCTTGAACTTCTTGAACCTTCCTGCTACTTGAACTTCTTGAACTTCTTGAACCTTCCTGCTACTTGAACTTCTTGAACTTCTTGATCTTTCCTGCTACATGAACTTCTTGAACTTCTTGAACCTTTTTGCTACTTGAACTTCTTGAACCTTCCTGCTACATGAACTTCTTGAACCTTCCTGCTACTTGAACTTCTTGAACCTTCCTGCTACTTGAACTTCTTGAACTTCTTGAACCTTCCTGCTACTTGAACTTCTTGAACTTCTCGAACCTTTCTGCTACTTGAACTTCTTGAACCTTCCTGCTACTTGAACTTCTTGAACTTCTTGAACCTTCCTGCTACTTGAACTTCTTGAACGTCTTGAACCTTCCTGCTACTTGAACTTCTTGAACTTCTTGAACCTTCCTGCTACTTGAACTTCTTGAACCTTCCTGCTACTTGAACTTCTTGAGCCTTCCTGCTACCTGAACTTCTCGAACCTTCCTGCTACTTGAACTTCTTGAACTTCTTAAACCTTTCTGCTACTTGACCTTTTTGAACCTTCCTGCTACTTGAAATTCTTGAACCTTCCTGCTACTTGAGCTTCTTGAACCTTCCTGCTACTTGAACTTCTTGAACTTCTTGAACCTTCCTGTTACTTGAACTTCTTGAATTTCTTGATCCTTCCTGCTACTTGATCTTCTTGAACCTTCCTGCTTCTTGAACTTCTTGAACCTTCCTGCTACTTGAACTTCTTGAACTTCTTTCCCCTTCCTGTTACTTGAACTTCTTGAACTTCTTGATCCTTCCTGCTACTTGAACTACTTGAACTTCTTGAACCTTCCTGCTACTTGAACTTCTTGAACTTCTTGAACCTTCCTGCTACTTGAACTTCTTCAACCTTCCTGCTACTTGAACTTCTTGAACTTCTTGAACCTTCCTGCTACTTGAACTTCTTGAACCTTCCTGCTACATGAACTTCTTGAACTTCTTGAACCTTCCTGCTACTTGAACTTCTTGAACTTCTTGAACCTTCCTTCTACTTGAACTTCTTGAACCTTCCTGCTACTTGAACTTCCTGAACCTTCCTGATACTTGAACTTCTTGAACCTTCCTGCTACTTGAACTTCTTGAACTTCTTGAACCTTCCTGCTATTTGAACTTCATGAACTTCTTGAACCTTCCTGCTACTTGAACTTCTTGAACTTCTTGAACCTTCCTGCTACTTGAACTTCTTGAACCTTCATGCTACTTGAACTTCTTGAACCTTCCTGCTACTTGAACTTCTTGAACCTTTCTGCTACTTGAACTTCTTGAACCTTCCTGCTACTTGAACTTCTTGAACTTCTCGAACCTTCCTGCTACTTGAACTTATTGAACCTTCCTGCTACTTGAACTTTTTGAACTTTTTGAACCTTCCTGCTACTTGAACTTCTTGAACTTCTTGAACCTTCCTGCTACCTGAACTTCTTGAACTTCTTGAACCTTCCTGCTACTTGAACTTCTTGAACTTCTTGAACCTTCCTGCTACTTGAACTTCTTGAACCTTCCTGCTACTTGAACTTCTTGAGCCTTCCTGCTACTTGAACTTCTTGAACCTTCCTGCTACTTGAACTTCTTGAACTTCTTGAACCTTCCTGCTACTTGACCTTTTTGAACCTTCCTGCTACTTGAAATTCTTGAACCTTCCTGCTACTTGAACTTCTTGAACTTCTTGAACCTTCCTGCTACTTGAACTTCTTGAATTTCTTGATCCTTCCTGCTACTTGATCTTCTTGAACCTTTCTGCATCTTGAACTTCTTGAACCTTCCTGCTACTTGAACTTCTTGAACTTCTTTCCCCTTCCTGTTACTTGAACTTCTTGAACTTCTTGAACCTTCCTGCTACTTGAACTACTTGAACTTCTTGAACCTTCCTGCTACTTGAACTTCTTGAACTTCTTGAACCTTCCTGCTACTTGAACTTCTTGAACCTTCCTGCTACTTGAACTTCTTGAACTTCTTGAACCTTCCTGCTACTTGAACTTTTTGAAATTCTTGAACCTTCCTGCTACTTGAACTTCTTGAACCTTCCTGCTACTCGAACTTCCTGAACCTTCCTGATACTTGAACTTCTTGAACCTTCCTGCTACTTGAACTTCTTGAACTTCTTGAACCTTCCTGCTATTTGAACTTCATGAACTTCTTGAACCTTCCTGCTACTTGAACTTCTTGAACTTCTTGAACCTTCCTGCTACTTTAACTTCTTGAACTTCTTGAACCTTCCTGCTACTTGAACTTTTTGAAATTCTTGAACCTTCCTGCTACTTGAACTTCTTGAACCTTCCTGCTTCTCGAACTTCTTGAACTTCTTGAACCTTCCTGCAACTTGAACTTCTTGAACCTCTTGAACCTTCCTGCTACTTGAACTTCTTGAACCTTCCTGCTACTTTAACTTCTTGAACTTCTTGAACCTTCCTGCTACTTGAACTTTTTGAAATTCTTGAACCTTCCTGCTACTTGAACTTCTTGAACCTTCCTGCTACTCGAACTTCTTGAACTTCTTGAACCTTCCTGCTACTTGAACTTCTTGAACCTCTTGAACCTTCCTGCTACTTGAACTTATTGAACCTTCCTGCTACTTGAACTTTTTGAACTTTTTGAACCTTCCTGCTTCTTGAACTTCTTGAACCTTCCTGCTACCTGAACTTCTTGAACTTCTTGAACCTTCCTGCTGCTTGAACTTCTTGAACATTCCTGCTACTTGAACTTCTTGAACCTTCCTGCTACTTGAACTTCTTGAACTTCTTGAACCTTCCTGCTACTTGAACTTCTTGAACCTTCCTGCTACATGAACTTCTTGAACTTCTTGAACCTTCCTGCTACTTGAACTTTTTGAACTTCTTGAACCTTCCTTCTACTTGAACTTCTTGAATCTTCCTGCTACTTGAACTTCCTGAACCTTCCTGATACTTGAACTTCTTGAACCTTCCTGCTACTTGAACTTCTTGAACTTCTTGAACCTTCCTGCTATTTGAACTTCATGAACTTCTTGAACCTTCCTGCTACTTGAACTTATTGAACCTTCCTGCTACTTGAACTTCTTGAACGTTCCTGCAACTTGAACTTCTTGAACTTCTTGAACCTTCCTGCTACTTTACCTTCTTGAACTTCTTGAACCTTCCTGCTACTTGAACTTTTTGAAATTCTTGAACCTTCCTGCTACTTGAACTTCTTGAACCTTCCTGCTTCTCGAACTTCTTGAACTTCTTGAACCTTCCTGCAACTTGAACATCTTGAACCTCTTGAACCTTCCTGCTACTTGAACTTCTTGAACCTTCCTGCTACTTTAACTTCTTGAACTTCTTGAACCTTCCTGCTACTTGAACTTTTTGAAATTCTTGAACCTTCCTGCTACTTGAACTTCTTGAACCTTCCTGCTACTCGAACTTCTTGAACTTCTTGAACCTTCCTGCTACTTGAACTTCTTGAACCTCTTGAACCTTCCTGCTACTTGAACTTATTGAACCTTCGTGCTACTTGAACTTTTTGAACTTTTTGAACCTTCCTGCTACTTGAACTTCTTGAACCTTCCTGCTACCTGAACTTCTTGAACTTCTTGAACCTTCCCGCTACTTGAACTTCTTGAACTTCTTGAACCTTCCTGCTACTTGAACTTCTTGAACCTTCCTGCTACTTGAACTTCTTGAGCCTTCCTGTTTCTTGAACTTCTTGAACCTTCCTGCTACTTGAACTTCTTGAACTTCATGAACCTTCCTGCTACTTGACCTTTTTGAACCTTCCTGCTACTTGAAATTCTTGAACCTTCCTGCTACTTGAACTTCTTGAACCTTCCTGCTACTTGAACTTCTTGAACTTCTTGAACCTTCCTGCTACTTGAACTTCTTGAATTTCTTGATCCTTCCTGCTACTTGATCTTCTTGAACCTTCCTGCTTCTTGAACTTCTTGAACCCTCCTGCTACTTGAACTTCTCGAACTTCTTGAACCTTCCTGTTACATGAACGTCTTGAACTTTTTGAACCTTCCTGCTACTTGAACTACTTGAATTTCTTGAACCTTCCTGCTACTTGAACTTCTTGAACTTCTTGAACCTTCCTGCCACCTGAACTTCTTGAACCTTCCTGCTACTTGAACTTCTTGAACCTTCCTGCTACTTGAACTTCTTGAACTTCTTGAACCTTCCTGCTACTTGAACTTCTTGAACTTCTTGAACCTTCCTGCTACTTGAACTTCTTGAACCTTCCTGCTACATGAACTTCTTGAACTTCTTGAACCCTTCTGCTACTTGAAATTCTTGAACCTTCCAGCCACTTGAACTTCTTGAACTTCTTGAACCTTCCTGCTACTTGAACTTCTTGAACTTCTTGAACCTTCCGGATACTTGAACTTCTTGAACTTCTTGAACCTTCCTGCTACTTGAACTTCTTGAACCTTCCTGCTAATTAAACTTCTTGAACTTCTGGAACCTTCCGGCTACTTGAACTTCTTGAACTTCTTGAACCTTCCTGCTACTTGAACTTCTTGAACCTTCCTGCAACTTGAACTTCTTGAACTTCTTGAACCTTCCTTCTACTTAAAACTCTTGAACCTTCCTGCTACTTGAACTTCTTGAACCTTCCTGATACTTGAACTTCTTGAACCTTCCTGCTACTTGAACTTCTTGAACTTCTTGAACCTTCCTGCTATTTGAACTTCATGAACCTTCCTGCTACTTGAACTTCTTGAACCTTCCTGCTACTTGAACTTCTTGAACTTCTTGAACCTTCCTGTTACTTTAACTTCTTGAACCTTCCTGCTACTTGAACTTTTTGAAATTCTTGAACCTTCCTGCTACTTGAACTATTTGAACTTCTTGAACCTTCCTGCTACTTAAACTTCTTGAACCTTCCTGCTACTTAAACTTCTTGAACCTTCCTGCTACTTGAACTTCTTGAACCTTCCAGCTACTTGAACTTCTTGAACCTTCCTGCTACTTGAACTTCTTGAACTTCTTGAACCTTCCTGCTACTTGAACTTCTTGAATTTCTTGAACCTTCCTGCTACTTGAACTTCTTGAACTTCTTGAACCTTCCTGCTACTTGAACTTCTTGAACCTTCCTGCTACTTGAACTTCTTGAACCTTCCTACTACTTGAACTTCTTGAACTTCTTGAACCTTCCTGCTACTTGAACTTCTTGAACTTCCTGAACCTTCCTGCTACTTGAACTTCTTGAACCATCCTGCTACATGAACTTCTTGAACTTCTTGAACCTTCCAGCTACTTGAACTTCTTGAACTTCTTGGACCTTCCTGCTACTTGAACTTCTTGAACCTTCCTGCCACTTGAACTTCTTGAACCTTCCTGCTACTTGAACTTCTTGAACTTCTTGAACCTTAATGCTACTTGAAATACTTGAACTTCTTGAACCTTCCTGTTACTTGAACTTCTTGAACTTCTTGAACCTTCCTGCTACTTGAACTTCTTGAACCTTCCTGCTACTTGAACTTCTTGAACCTTCCTGCTACTTGAACTTCTTGAACCTTCCTGCTACTTGAACTTCTTGAACCTTACTGCTACTTGAACTTCTTGAACTTCTTGAACCTTCCTGCTACTTGAACTTATTGAACCTTCCTGCTACTTGAACTTTTTGAACTTTTTGAACCTTTCTGCTACTTGAACTTCTTGAACTTCTTGAACCTTCCTGCTACCTGAACTTCTTGAACTTCTTGAACTTCTTGAACCTTCCTGCTACTTGAACTTCTTGAACCTTCCTGCTACTTGAACTTCTTGAGCCTTCCTGCTACTTGAACTTCTCGAACCTTCCTGCTACTTGAACTTCTTGAACTTCTTAAACCTTCCTGCTACTTGACCTTTTTGAACCTTCCTGCTACTTGAAATTCTTGAACCTTCCTGCTACTTGAGCTTCTTGAACCTTCCTGCTACTTGAACTTCTTGAACTTCTTGAACCTTCCTGCTACTTGAACTTCTTGAATTTCTTGATCCTTCCTGCTACTTGATCTTCTTGAACCTTCCTGCTTCTTGAACTTCTTTCCCCTTCCTGTTACTTGAACTTCTTGAACTTCTTGAACCTTCCTGCTACTTGAACTACTTGAACTTCTTGAACCTTCCTCCTACTTGAACTTCTTGAACTTCTTGAACCTTCCTGCTACTTGAACTTCTTGAACCTTCCTGCTACTTGAACTTCTTGAACCTTCCTGCTACTTGAACTTCTTGAACTTCTTGAACCTTCCTGCTACTTGAACTTCTTGAACCTTCCTGCTACATGAACTTCTTGAACTTCTTGAACCTTCCTGCTACTTGAACTTCTTGAACTTCTTGAACCTTCCTTCTACTTGAACTTCTTGAACCTTCCTGCTACTTGAACTTCCTGAACCTTCCTGATACTTGAACTTCTTGAACCTTCCTGCTACTTGAACTTCTTGAACTTCTTGAACCTTCCTGCTATTTGAACTTCATGAACTTCTTGAACCTTCCTGCTACTTGAACTTCTTGAACCTTCCTGCTACTTGAACTTCTTGAACTTCTTGAACCTTCCTGCTACTTTAACTTCTTGAACTTCTTGAACCTTCCTGCTACTTGAACTTTTTGAAATTCTTGAACCTTCCTGCTACTTGAACTTCTTGAACCTTCCTGCTTCTCGAACTTCTTGAACTTCTTGAACCTTCCTGCAACTTGAACTTCTTGAACCTCTTGAACCTTCCTGCTACTTGAACTTCTTGAACCTTCCTGCTACTTTAACTTCTTGAACTTCTTGAACCTTCCTGCTACTTGAACTTTTTGAAATTCTTGAACCTTCCTGCTACTTGAACTTCTTGAACCTTCCTGCTACTCGAACTTCTTGAACTTCTTGAACCTTCCTGCTACTTGAACTTCTTGAACCTCTTGAACCTTCCTGCTACTTGAACTTATTGAACCTTCCTGCTACTTGAACTTTTTGAACTTTTTGAACCTTCCTGCTTCTTGAACTTCTTGAACCTTCCTGCTACCTGAACTTCTTGAACTTCTTGAACCTTCCTGCTACTTGAACTCCTTGAACTTCTTGAACCTTCCTGCTACTTGAACTTCTTGAACCTTCCTGGTACTTGAACTTCTTGAGCCTTCCTGTTTCTTGAACTTCTTGAACCTTCCTGCTACTTGAACTTCTTGAACTTCTTGAACCTTCCTGCTACTTGACCTTTTTGAACCTTCCTGCTACTTGAAATTCTTGAACCTTCCTGCTACTTGAACTTCTTGAACCTTCCTGCTACTTGAACTTCTTGAACTTCTTGAACCTTCCTGCTACTTGAACTTCTTGAATTTCTTGATCCTTCCTGCTACTTGATCTTCTTGAACCTTCCTGCTTCTTGAACTTCTTGAACCTTCCTGCTACTTGAACTTCTTGAACTTCTTGAACCTTCCTGTCACTTGAACGTCTTGAACTTTTTGAACCTTCCTGCTACTTGAACTACTTGAACTTCTTGAACCTTCCTGCTACTTGAACTTCTTGAACTTCTTGAACCTTCCTGTCACTTGAACTTCTTGAACCTTCCTGCTACTTGAACTTCTTGAACCTTCCTGCTACTTGAACTTCTTGAACTTCTTGAACCTTCCTGCTACTTGAACTTCTTGAACCTTCCTGCTACATGAACATCTTGAACTTCTTGAACCCTTCTGCTACTTGAAATTCTTGAACCTTCCGGCCACTTGAACTTCTTGAACTTCTTGAACCTTCCTGCTACTTGAACTTTTTGAACTTCTCGAACCTTCCGGATACTTGAACTTCTTGAACTTCTTGAACCTTCCTGCTACTTGAACTTCTTGAACCTTCCTGCTAATTAAACTTCTTGAACTTCTGGAACCTTCCGGCTACTTGAACTTCTTGAACTTCTTGAACCTTCCTGCTACTTGAACTTCTTGAACCTTCCTGCTACTTGAACTTTTCGAACTTTTTGAACCATCTGCTACTCGAACTTCTTGAACTTCTTGAACCTTCCTGCTACTTGAACTAGTTGAACTTTTTGAACCTTCCTGCTACTTGAACTTCTTGAACCTTCCTGCTACTTGAACTTTTTGAACCTTCCTGCTACTTGAACTTCGTGAACTTCTTGAACCTTCCTGCTACTTGAACTTCATGAACTTCTTGAACCTTCCTGCTACTTGAACTTCTTGAACCTTCCCGCTACTTGAACTTCTTGAACTTCTTGAACCTTCCTGCTACTTGAACTTCTTGAACTTCTCGAACCTTCCTGCTACTTGAACTTCTTGAACTTCTTGAACCTTCCTGCTACATGAACTTCTTGAACTTCTTGAACCTTCCTGCTACTTGAACTACTTGAACTTCTTGAACCTTCCTGCTACTTGAACTTCTTGAACTTCTTGAACCTTCTTGCTACTTGAACTTCTTGAACCTTCCTGCCACTTGAACTTCTTGAACCTTTCTGCTACTTGAACTTCTTGAACTTTTTGAACCTTCCTGCTACATGAACTTCTTGAACCTTCCTGCTACTTGAACTTCTTGAACCTTCCTGCTACTTGAACTTCTTGAGCCTTCCTGCTACTTGAAGTTCTTGAACTTCTTGAACCTTACTGCTACTTGAACTTCTTGAACTTCTTGAGCCTTCCTGCTACTTGAACTTCTTGAACTTCTTGAACCTTCCTGCTACTTGAAATACTTAAACTTCTTGAACCTTCCTGTTATATGAACTTCTTGAACCTTCCTGCTACTTGAACTTCTTTAAACTTCCTGCTACTAGAACTCCTTAAACCTTCCTGCTACATGAACTTCTACAACTTCTTGAACCTTCCTGCTACTTGAAATACTTGAACTTCTTGAACCTTCCGGTTACTTTAACTTCTTGAACTTCTTGAACCTTTCTGCTACTTGAACTTCTTGAACCTTCCTGCTACTTGAACTTCTTGAACTTCTTGACCCTTCCTGCTACTTGAACTTCTTGAACTTCTTGCACCGTCCTGCTACATGAACTTCTTGAACTTCTTGAACCTTCCTGCTACTTGAACTTCTTGAACTTCTTGAACCTTCCTGCTACTTGAACTTCTTGAACTTCTTGATCTTTCCTGCTACATGAACTTCTTGAACTTCTTGAACCTTTTTGCTACTTGAACTTCTTGAACCTTCCTGCTACTTGAACTTCTTGACCCTTCCTGCTACTTGAACTTCTTGAACCTTCCTGCTACTTGAACTTCTTGAACTTCTTGAACCTTCCTGCTACTTGAACTTCTTGAACTTCTCGAACCTTTCTGCTACTTGAACTTCTTGAACCTTCCTGCTACTTGAACTTCTTGAACTTCTTGAACCTTCCTGCTACTTGAACTTCTTGAACGTCTTGAACCTTCCTGCTACTTGAACTTCTTGAACTTCTTGAACCTTCCTGCTACTTGAACTTCTTGAACCTTCCTGCTACTTGAACTTCTTGAACCTTCCTGCTACTTGAACTTCTCGAACCTTCCTGCTACTTGAACTTCTTGAACTTCTTAAACCTTCCTGCTACTTGACCTTTTTGAACCTTCCTGCTACTTGAAATTCTTGAACCTTCCTGCTACTTGAGCTTCTTGAACCTTCCTGCTACTTGAACTTCTTGAACTTCTTGAACCTTCCTGTTACTTGAACTTCTTGAATTTCTTGATCCTTCCTGCTACTTGATCTTCTTGAACCTTCCTGCTTCTTGAACTTCTTGAACCTTCCTGCTACTTGAACTTCTTGAACTTCTTTCCCTTCCTGTTACTTGAACTTCTTGAACCTTCCTGCTACTTGAACTACTTGAACTTCTTGAACCTTCCTGCTACTTGAACTTCTTGAACTTCTTGAACCTTCCTGCTACTTGAACTTCTTCAACCTTCCTGCTACTTGAACTTCTTGAACCTTCCTGCTACTTGAACTTCTTGAACTTCTTGAACCTTCCTGCTACTTGAACTTCTTGAACCTTCCTGCTACATGAACTTCTTGAACTTCTTGAACCTTCCTGCTACTTGAACTTCTTGAACTTCTTGAACCTTCCTGCTACTTGAACTTCTTGAACTTCTTGAACCTTCCTGCTACTTGAACTTCTTGAACTTCTTGATCTTTCCTGCTACATGAACTTCTTGAACTTCTTGAACCTTTTTGCTACTTGAACTTCTTGAACCTTCCTGCTACATGAACTTCTTGAACCTTCCTGCTACTTGAACTTCTTGAACCTTCCTGCTACTTGAACTTCTTGAACTTCTTGAACCTTCCTGCTACTTGAACTTCTTGAACTTCTCGAACCTTTCTGCTACTTGAACTTCTTGAACCTTCCTGCTACTTGAACTTCTTGAACTTCTTGAACCTTCCTGCTACTTGAACTTCTTGAACGTCTTGAACCTTCCTGCTACTTGAACTTCTTGAACTTCTTGAACCTTCCTGCTACTTGAACTTCTTGAACCTTCCTGCTACTTGAACTTCTTGAGCCTTCCTGCTACCTGAACTTCTCGAACCTTCCTGCTACTTGAACTTCTTGAACTTCTTAAACCTTTCTGCTACTTGACCTTTTTGAACCTTCCTGCTACTTGAAATTCTTGAACCTTCCTGCTACTTGAGCTTCTTGAACCTTCCTGCTACTTGAACTTCTTGAACTTCTTGAACCTTCCTGTTACTTGAACTTCTTGAATTTCTTGATCCTTCCTGCTACTTGATCTTCTTGAACCTTCCTGCTTCTTGAACTTCTTGAACCTTCCTGCTACTTGAACTTCTTGAACTTCTTTCCCCTTCCTGTTACTTGAACTTCTTGAACTTCTTGATCCTTCCTGCTACTTGAACTACTTGAACTTCTTGAACCTTCCTGCTACTTGAACTTCTTGAACTTCTTGAACCTTCCTGCTACTTGAACTTCTTCAACCTTCCTGCTACTTGTACTTCTCGAACCTTCCTGCTACTTGAACTTCTTGAACTTCTTGAACCTTCCTGCTACTTGAACTTCTTGAACCTTCCTGCTACATGAACTTCTTGAACTTCTTGAACCTTCCTGCTACTTGAACTTCTTGAACTTCTTGAACCTTCCTTCTACTTGAACTTCTTGAACCTTCCTGCTACTTGAACTTCCTGAACCTTCCTGATACTTGAACTTCTTGAACCTTCCTGCTACTTGAACTTCTTGAACTTCTTGAACCTTCCTGCTATTTGAACTTCATGAACTTCTTGAACCTTCCTGCTACTTGAACTTCTTGAACTTCTTGAACCTTCCTGCTACTTTAACTTCTTGAACTTCTTGAACCTTCCTGCTACTTGAACTTTTTGAAATTCTTGAACCTTCCTGCTACTTGAACTTCTTGAACCTTCCTGCTTCTCGAACTTCTTGAACTTCTTGAACCTTCCTGCAACTTGAACTTCTTGAACCTCTTGAACCTTCCTGCTACTTGAACTTCTTGAACCTTCCTGCTACTTTAACTTCTTGAACTTCTTGAACCTTCCTGCTACTTGAACTTTTTGAAATTCTTGAACCTTCCTGCTACTTGAACTTCTTGAACCTTCCTGCTACTCGAACTTCTTGAACTTCTTGAACCTTCCTGCTACTTGAACTTCTTGAACCTCTTGAACCTTCCTGCTACTTGAACTTATTGAACCTTCCTGCTACTTGAACTTTTTGAACTTTTTGAACCTTCCTGCTTCTTGAACTTCTTGAACCTTCCTGCTACCTGAACTTCTTGAACTTCTTGAACCTTCCTGCTACTTGAACTCCTTGAACTTCTTGAACCTTCCTGCTACTTGAACTTCTTGAACCTTCCTGGTACTTGAACTTCTTGAGCCTTCCTGTTTCTTGAACTTCTTGAACCTTCCTGCTACTTGAACTTCTTGAACTTCTTGAACCTTCCTGCTACTTGACCTTTTTGAACCTTTCTGCTACTTGAAATTCTTGAACCTTCCTGCTACTTGAACTTCTTGAACCTTCCTGCTACTTGAACTTCTTGAACTTCTTGAACCTTCCTGCTACTTGAACTTCTTGAATTTCTTGATCCTTCCTGCTACTTGATCTTCTTGAACCTTCCTGCTTCTTGAACTTCTTGAACCTTCCTGCTACTTGAACTTCTTGAACTTCTTGAACCTTCCTGTTACTTGAACGTCTTGAACTTTTTGAACCTTCCTGCTACTTGAACTACTTGAACTTCTTGAACCTTCCTGCTACTTGAACTTCTTGAACTTCTTGAACCTTCCTGTCACTTGAACTTCTTGAACCTTCCTGCTACTTGAACTTCTTGAACCTTCCTGCTACTTGAACTTCTTGAACTTCTTGAACCTTCCTGCTACTTGAACTTCTTGAACCTTCCTGCTACATGAACTTCTTGAACTTCTTGAACCCTTCTGCTACTTGAAATTCTTGAACCTTCCGGCCACTTGAACTTCTTGAACTTCTTGAACCTTCCTGCTACTTGAACTTTTTGAACTTCTTGAACCTTCCGGATACTTGAACTTCTTGAACTTCTTGAACCTTCCTGCTACTTGAACTTCTTGAACCTTCCTGCTAATTAAACTTCTTGAACTTCTGGAACCTTCCGGCTACTTGAACTTCTTGAACTTCTTGAACCTTCCTGCTACTTGAACTTCTTGAACCTTCCTGCTACTTGAACTTCTTGAACTTTTTGAACCATCCTGCTACTCGAACTTCTTGAACTTCTTGAACCTTCATGCTACTTGAACTTCTTGAACTTCTTGAACCTTCCTGCTACTTGAACTTCTTGAACCTTCCCGCTACTTGAACTTCTTGAACTTCTTGAACCTTCCTGCTACTTGAACTTCTTGAACTTCTCGAACCTTCCTGCTACTTGAACTTCTTGAACTTCTTGAACCTTCCTGCTACATGAACTTCTTGAACTTCTTGAACCTTCCTGCTACTTGAACTACTTGAACTTCTTGAACCTTCCTGCTACTTGAACTTCTTGAACTTCTTGAACCTTCTTGCTACTTGAACTTCTTGAACCTTCCTGCCACTTGAACTTCTTGAACCTTTCTGCTACTTGAACTTCTTGAACTTTTTGAACCTTCCTGCTACATGAACTTCTTGAACCTTCCTGCTACTTGAACTTCTTGAACCTTCCTGCTACTTGAACTTCTTGAGCCTTCCTGCTACTTGAAGTTCTTGAACTTTATGAACCTTCCTGCTACTTGAACTTCTTGAACTTCTTGAGCCTTCCTGCTACTTGAACTTCTTGAACTTCTTGAACCTTCCTGCTACTTGAAATACTTGAACTTCTTGAACCTTCCTGTTATATGAACTTCTTGAACTTCTTGAACCTTCCTGCTACATGAACTTCTTTAAACTTCCTGCTACTTGAACTTCTTAAACCTTCCTGCTACTTGAACTTCTACAACTTCTTGAACCTTCCTGCTACTTGAAATACTTGAACTTCTTGAACCTTCCGGTTACTTAAACTTCTTGAACTTCTTGAACCTTTCTGCTACTTGAACTTCTTGAACCTTTCTGCTACTTGAACTTCTTGAACTTCTTGAACCTTCCTGCTACTTGAACCTCTTGAACTTCTTGACCCTTCCTGCTACTTGAACTTCTTGAACTTCTTGCACCGTCCTGCTACATGAACTTCTTGAACTTCTTGAACCTTCCTGCTACTTGAAGTTCTTGAACCTTCCTGCTACTTGAACTTCTTGAACTTCTTGATCTTTCCTGCTACATGAACTTCTTGAACTTCTTGAACCTTTTTGCTACTTGAACTTCTTGAACCTTCCTGCTACTTGAACTTCTTGAACCTTCCTGCTACTTGAACTTCTTGAACCTTCCTGCTACTTGAACTTCTTGAACTTCTTGAACCTTCCTGCTACTTGAACTTCTTGAACTTCTCGAACCTTTCTGCTACTTAACTTCTTGAACCTTCCTGCTACTTGAACTTCTTGAACTTCTTGAACCTTCCTGCTACTTGAACTTCTTGAACGTCTTGAACCTTCCTGCTACTTGAACTTCTTGAACTTCTTGAACCTTCCTGCTACTTGAACTTCTTGAACCTTCCTGCTACTTGAACTTCTTGAACTTTTTGAACCTTCCTGCTACTTGAACTTCTTGAACTTCATGACCCTTCCTGCTACTTGAACTTCTTGAACTTCTTGAACCTTCCTGCTACTTGAACTTCTTGAACCTTCCTGCTACTTGAACTTCTTGAACCTTCCTGCTACTTGAACTTCTTGAACTTCTTGAACCTTCCTGCTACTTGAAATACTTGAACTTCTTGAACCTTCCTGTTACATGAACTTCTTGAACTTCTTGAACCTTCCTGCTACATGAACTTCTTTAACCTTCCTGCCACTTGAACTTCTTGAACCTTCCTGCTACTTGAACTTCTACAACTTCTTGAACCTTCCTGCAACTTGAACTTCTACAACTTCTTGAACCTTCCTGCTACTTGAAATACTTGAACTTCTTGAACCTTCCTGTTACTTGAACTTCTTGAACTTCTTGAACCTTCCTGCTACTTGAACTTCTTGAACCTTCCTGCTACTTGAACTTCTTGAACTTCTTGAACCTTCCTGCTACTTGAACTTCTTGAACTTCTTGAACCTTCCTGCGACTTGAACTTCTTGAACCTTCCTGCTACTTGAACCTCTTGAACTTCTTGACCTTTCCTGCTACTTGAACTTCTTGAACTTCTTGAACCTTCCTGCTACTTGAACTTTTTGAACTTCTTGAACTTTCCTGCTACTTGAACTTCTTGAACTTCTTGAACCTTCCTGCTACTTGAACATCTTGAACTTCATGCACTTTCCTGCTACTTGAACTTCTTGAACTTCTTGAACCTTTTTGCTACTTGAACTTCTTGAACTTCTTGAACCTTCCTGCTACTTGAACTTTTTGAACTTCTTGAACCTTCCTGCTACTTGAACTTCTTGAACCTTCCTGCTACTTGAACTTCTTGAACTTCTTGAACCTTCCTGTTACTTGAACTTCTTGAAACTTCCTGCTACTTGAACTTCTTGAACTTCTTGAACCTTCCTGCTACTTGAACTTCTTGAATTTCTTGAACCTTCCTGCTACTTGAACTACTTGAACTTCTTGAACCTTCCTGCTACTTGAACTTCTTGAACTTCTTGAACCTTCCTGCAACTTGAACTTCTTGTACCTTCCTGCTACTTGAACTTCTAGAACCTTCCTGCCACTTGAACTTCTTGAACTTCTTGAACCTTCCTGCTACTTGAAATTCTTGAATCTTCCTGCTACTTGAACTTCTTGAACTTCTTAAACCTTCCTGCTACTTGAACTACTTGAACTTCTTGAACCTTCATGCTACTTGAACTTCTTAAACTTCTTGAACCTTCCTGCTACTTGAACTTCTTGAACCTTCCTGCTTCTTGAACTTCTTGAAACTTCCTTCTACATGAACTTCTTGAACTTCTTGAACCTTCATGCTACTTGAACTTCTTGAACCTTCCTGCTACTTGAACTTCTTGAACTTTTTGAACCTTCCTGCTACTTGAACTTCTGGAACTTCTTGAACCTTTCTGCTACTTGAACTTCTTGAACTTCTTGAACCTTCCTGCTACTTGAACTTCTTGAACTTCTTGAACCATCCTGCTACTTGAACTTCTTGAACTTCTTGAACCTTCCTGCTACTTGAACTTCTTGAACTTCTTGAACCTTCCTGCTACTTGAACTTCTTGAACCTTCCTGCTACTTGAACTTCTAGAACTTCTTGAACCTTCTTGCTACTTGAACTTCTTGAACTTCTTGAACCTTCCTGCTACTTGAACTTCTTGAACTTCTTGAACCTTCCTGCTACTTGAACTTCTTGAACCTTCCTGCTACCTGAACTTCTTGAACCTTCCTGCTACTTGAACTTCTTGAACCTCCCTGCTACTTGAACTTCTTGAACCTTCCTGCTAATTGAACTTCTTGAACTTCTTGAACCTTCCTGCTACTTGAACTTCTTGAACTTCTTGAACCTTCCTGCTACTTGAACTTCTTGAACTTCTTGAACCTTCCTGCTACTTGAACTTCTTGAACCTTCCTGCTACTTGAACTTCTTGAACCTTCCTGCTACTTGAACTTCTTGAACTTCTTGAACCTTCCTGCTACTTGAACTTCTTGAACCTTCCTGCTACTTGAACTTCTTGAACTTCCTGAACCTTCCTGCTACTTGAACTTCTTGAACCATCCTGCTACATGAACTTCTTGAACTTCTTGAACCTTCCAGCTACTTGAACTTCTTGAACTTCTTGGACCTTCCTGCTACTTGAACTTCTTGAACCTTCCTGCCACTTGAACTTCTTGAACCTTCCTGCTACTTGAACTTCTTGAACTTCTTGAACCTTAATGCTACTTGAAATACTTGAACTTCTTGAACCTTCCTGTTACTTGAACTTCTTGAACTTCTTGAACCTTCCTGCTACTTGAACTTCTTGAACCTTCATGCTACTTGAACTTCTTGAACCTTCCTGCTACTTGAACTTCTTGAACCTTTCTGCTACTTGAACTTCTTGAACCTTCCTGCTACTTGAACTTCTTGAACTTCTCGAACCTTCCTGCTACTTGAACTTATTGAACCTTCCTGCTACTTGAACTTTTTGAACTTTTTGAACCTTCCTGCTACATGAACTTCTTGAACTTCTTGAACCTTTCTGCTACCTGAACTTCTTGAACTTCTTGAACCTTCCTGCTACTTGAACTTCTTGAACTTCTTGAACCTTCCTGCTACTTGAACTTCTTGAACCTTCCTGCTACTTGAACTTCTTGAGCCTTCCTGCTACTTGAACTTCTTGAACCTTCCTGCTACTTGAACTTCATGAACTTCTTGAACCTTCCTGCTACTTGACCTTTTTGAACCTTCCTGCTACTTGAAATTCTTGAACCTTCCTGCTACTTGAACTTCTTGAACTTCTTTAACCTTCCTGCTACTTGAACTTCTTGAATTTCTTGATCCTTCCTGCTACTTGATCTTCTTGAACCTTTCTGCATCTTGAACTTCTTGAACCTTCCTGCTACTTGAACTTCTTGAACTTCTTTCCCCTTCCTGTTACTTGAACTTCTTGAACTTCTTGAACCTTCCTGCTACTTGAACTACTTGAACTTCTTGAACCTTCCTGCTACTTGAACTTCTTGAACTTCTTGAACCTTCCTGCTACTTGAACTTCTTGAACCTTCCTGCTACTTGAACTTCTTGAACTTCTTGAACCTTCCTGCTACTTGAACTTTTTGAAATTCTTGAACCTTCCTGCTACTTGAACTTCTTGAACCTTCCTGCTACTCGAACTTCCTGAACCTTCCTGATACTTGAACTTCTTGAACCTTCCTGCTACTTGAACTTCTTGAACTTCTTGAACCTTCCTGCTATTTGAACTTCATGAACTTCTTGAACCTTCCTGCTACTTGAACTTCTTGAACTTCTTGAACCTTCCTGCTACTTTAACTTCTTGAACTTCTTGAACCTTCCTGCTACTTGAACTTTTTGAAATTCTTGAACCTTCCTGCTACTTGAACTTCTTGAACCTTCCTGCTTCTCGAACTTCTTGAACTTCTTGAACCTTCCTGCAACTTGAACTTCTTGAACCTCTTGAACCTTCCTGCTACTTGAACTTCTTGAACCTTCCTGCTACTTTAACTTCTTGAACTTCTTGAACCTTCCTGCTACTTGAACTTTTTGAAATTCTTGAACCTTCCTGCTACTTGAACTTCTTGAACCTTCCTGCTACTCGAACTTCTTGAACTTCTTGAACCTTCCTGCTACTTGAACTTCTTGAACCTCTTGAACCTTCCTGCTACTTGAACTTATCGAACCTTCCTGCTACTTGAACTTTTTGAACTTTTTGAACCTTCCTGCTTCTTGAACTTCTTGAACCTTCCTGCTACCTGAACTTCTTGAACTTCTTGAACCTTCCTGCTACTTGAACTCCTTGAACTTCTTGAACCTTCCTGCTACTTGAACTTCTTGAACCTTCCTGGTACTTGAACTTCTTGAGCCTTCCTGTTTCTTGAACTTCTTGAACCTTCCTGCTACTTGAACTTCTTGAACTTTTTGAACCTTCCTGCTACTTGACCTTTTTGAACCTTCCTGCTACTTGAAATTCTTGAACCTTCCTGCTACTTGAACTTCTTGAACCTTCCTGCTACTTGAACTTCTTGAACTTCTTGAACCTTCCTGCTACTTGAACTTCTTGAATTTCTTGATCCTTCCTGCTACTTGATCTTCTTGAACCTTCCTGCTTCTTGAACTTCTTGAACCTTCCTGCTAATTGAACTTCTTGAACTTCTTGAACCTTCCTGTTACTTGAACGTCTTGAACTTTTTGAACCTTCCTGCTACTTGAACTACTTGAACTTCTTGAACCTTCCTGCTACTTGAACTTCTTGAACTTCTTGAACCTTCCTGTCACTTGAACTTCTTGAACCTTCCTGCTACTTGAACTTCTTGAACCTTCCTGCTACTTGAACTTCTTGAACTTCTTGAACCTTCCTGCTACTTGAACTTCTTGAACCTTCCTGCTACATGAACTTCTTGAACTTCTTGAACCCTTCTGCTACTTGAAATTCTTGAACCTTCCGGCCACTTGAACTTCTTGAACTTCTTGAACCCTCCTGCTACTTGAACTTTTTGAACTTCTTGAACCTTCCGGATACTTGAACTTCTTGAACTTCTTGAACCTTCCTGCTACTTGAACTTCTTGAACCTTCCTGCTAATTAAACTTCTTGAACTTCTGGAACCTTCCGGCTACTTGAACTTCTTGAACTTCTTGAACCTTCCTGCTACTTGAACTTCTTGAACCTTCCTGCTACTTGAACTTCTTGAACTTTTTGAACCATCCTGCTACTCGAACTTCTTGAACTTCTTGAACCTTCATGCTACTTGAACTTCTTGAACTTCTTGCACCTTCCTGCTACTTGAACTTCTTGAACCTTCCCGCTACTTGAACTTCTTGAACTTCTTGAACCTTCCTGCTACTTGAACTTCTTGAACTTCTCGAACCTTCCTGCTACTTGAACTTCTTGAACTTCTTGAACCTTCCTGCTACATGAACTTCTTGAACTTCTTGAACCTTCCTGCTACTTGAACTACTTGAACTTCTTGAACCTTCCTGCTACTTGAACTTGTTGAACTTCTTGAACCTTCTTGCTACTTGAACTTCTTGAACCTTCCTGCCACTTGAACTTCTTGAACCTTTCTGCTACTTGAACTTCTTGAACTTTTTGAACCTTCCTGCTACATGAACTTCTTGAACCTTCCTGCTACTTGAACTTCTTGAACCTTCCTGCTACTTGAACTTCTTGAGCCTTCCTGCTACTTGAAGTTCTTGAACTTTATGAACCTTCCTGCTACTTGAACTTCTTGAACTTCTTGAGCCTTCCTGCTACTTGAACTTCTTGAACTTCTTGAACCTTCCTGCTACTTGAAATACTTGAACTTCTTGAACCTTCCTGTTATATGAACTTCTTGAACTTCTTGAACCTTCCTACCACTTGAACTTCTTTAAACTTCCTGCTACTTGAACTTCTTAAACCTTCCTGCTACTTGAACTTCTACAACTTCTTGAACCTTCCTGCTACTTGAAATACTTGAACTTCTTGAACCTTCCGGTTACTTAAACTTCTTGAACTTCTTGAACCTTTCTGCTACTTGAACTTCTTGAACCTTCCTGCTACTTGAACTTCTTGAACTTCTTGAACCTTCCTGCTACTTGAACCTCTTGAACTTCTTGACCCTTCCTGCTACTTGAACTTCTTGAACATCTTGCACCGTCCTGCTACATGAACTTCTTGAACTTCTTGAACCTTCCTGCTACTTGAAATTCTTGAACTTCTTGAACCTTCCTGCTACTTGAACTTCTTGAACTTCTTGATCTTTCCTGCTACATGAACTTCTTGAACTTCTTGAACCTTTTTGCTACTTGAACTTCTTGAACCTTCCTGCTACTTGAACTTCTTGAACCTTCCTGCTACTTGAACTTCTTGAACCTTCCTGCTACTTGAACTTCTTGAACTTCTTGAACCTTCCTGCTACTTGAACTTCTTGAACTTCTCGAACCTTTTTGCTACTTGAACTTCTTGAACCTTCCTGCTACTTGAACTTCTTGAACTTCTTGAACCTTCCTGCTACTTGAACTTCTTGAACGTCTTGAACCTTCCTGCTACTTGAACTTCTTGAACTTCTTGAACCTTCCTGCTACTTGAACTTCTTGAACCTTCCTGCTACTTGAACTTCTTGAACTTTTTGAACCTTCCTGCTACTTGAACTTCTTGAACTTCGTGACCCTTCCTGCTACTTGAACTTCTTGAACTTCTTGAACCTTCCTGCTACTTGAACTTCTTGAACCTTCCTGCTACTTGAACTTCTTGAACTTCTTGAACCTTCCTGCTACTTGAAATACTTGAACTTCTTGAACCTTCCTGTTACATGAACTTCTTGAACTTCTTGAACCTTCCTGCTACATGAACTTCTTTAACCTTCCTGCTACTTGAACTTCTTGAACCTTCCTGCTACTTGAACTTCTACAACTTCTTGAACCTTCCTGCAACTTGAACTTCTACAACTTCTTGAACCTTCCTGCTACTTGAAATACTTGAACTTCTTGAACCTTCCTGTTACTTGAACTTCTTGAACTTCTTGAACCTTCCTGCTACTTGAACTTCTTGAACCTTCCTGCTACTTGAACTTCTTGAACTTCTTGACCCTTCCTGCTACTTGAACTTCTTGAACTTCTTGAACCTTCCTGCTACTTGAACTTTTTGAACTTCTTGAACTTTCCTGCTACTTGAACTTCTTGAACTTCTTGAACCTTCCTGCTACTTGAACATCTTGAACTTCATGCACTTTCCTGCTACTTGAACTTCTTGAACTTCTTGAACCTTTTTGCTACTTGAACTTCTTGAACTTCTTGAACCTTCCTGCTACTTGAACTTTTTGAACTTCTTGATCCTTCCTGCTACTTGAACTTCTTGAACCTTCCTGCTTCTTGAACTTCTTGAACTTCTTGAACCTTCCTGCTACTTGAACTTCTTGAAACTTCCTGCAACTTGAACTTCTTGAACTTCTTGAACCTTCCTGCTACTTGAACTTCTTGAATTTCTTGAACCTTCCTGCTACTTGAACTACTTGAACTTCTTGAACCTTCCTGCTACTTGAACTTCTTGAACTTCTTGAACCTTCCTGCAACTTGAACTTCTTGTACCTTCCTGCTACTTGAACTTCTAGAACCTTCCTGCCACTTGAACTTCTTGAACTTCTTGAACCTTCCTGCTACTTGAAATTCTTGAATCTTCCTGCTACTTGAACTTCTTGAACTTCTTAAACCTTCCTGCTACTTGAACTACTTGAACTTCTTGAACCTTCATGCTACTTGAACTTCTTAAACTTCTTGAACCTTCCTGCTACTTGAACTTCTTGAACCTTCCTGCTTCTTGAACTTCTTGAAACTTCCTTCTACATGAACTTCTTGAACTTCTTGAACCTTCATGCTACTTGAACTTCTTGAACCTTCCTGCTACTTGAACTTCTTGAACTTTTTGAACCTTCCTGCTACTTGAACTTCTGGAACTTCTTGAACCTTTCTGCTACTTGAACTTCTTGAACTTCTTGAACCTTCCTGCTACTTGAACTTCTTGAACTTCTTGAACCATCCTGCTACTTGAACTTCTTGAACTTCTTGAACCTTCCTGCTACTTGAACTTCTTGAACTTCTTGAACCTTCCTGCTACTTGAACTTCTTGAACCTTCCTGCTACTTGAACTTCTAGAACTTCTTGAACCTTCTTGCTACTTGAACTTCTTGAACTTCTTGAACCTTCCTGCTACTTGAACTTCTTGAACTTCTTGAACCTTCCTGCTACTTGAACTTCTTGAACCTTCCTGCTACCTGAACTTCTTGAACCTTCCTGCTACTTGAACTTCTTGAACCTCCCTGCTACTTGAACTTCTTGAACCTTCCTGCTAATTGAACTTCTTGAACTTCTTGAACCTTCCTGCTACTTGAACTTCTTGAACATCTTGAACCTTCCTGCTACTTGAACTTCTTGAACTTCTTGAACCTTCCTGCTACTTGAACTTCTTGAACCTTCCTGCTACTTGAACTTCTTGAACCTTCCTGCTACTTGAACTTCTTGAACTTCTTGAACCTTCCTGCTACTTGAACTTCTTGAACCTTCCTGCTACTTGAACTTCTTGAACTTCCTGAACCTTCCTGCTACTTGAACTTCTTGAACCATCCTGCTACATGAACTTCTTGAACTTCTTGAACCTTCCAGCTACTTGAACTTCTTGAACTTCTTGGACCTTCCTGCTACTTGAACTTCTTGAACCTTCCTGCCACTTGAACTTCTTGAACCTTCCTGCTACTTGAACTTCTTGAACTTCTTGAACCTTAATGCTACTTGAAATACTTGAACTTCTTGAACCTTCCTGTTACTTGAACTTCTTGAACTTCTTGAACCTTCCTGCTACTTGAACTTCTTGAATCTTCATGCTACTTGAACTTCTTGAACCTTCCTGCTACTTGAACTTCTTGAACCTTTCTGCTACTTGAACTTCTTGAACCTTCCTGCTACTTGAACTTCTTGAACTTCTCGAGCCTTCCTGCTACTTGAACTTATTGAACCTTCCTGCTACTTGAACTTTTTAAACTTTTTGAACCTTCCTGCTACTTGAACTTCTTGAACTTCTTGAACCTTCCTGCTACCTGAACTTCTTGAACTTCTTGAACCTTCCTGCTACTTGAACTTCTTGAACTTCTTGAACCTTCCTGCTACTTGAACTTCTTGAACCTTCCTGCTACTTGAACTTCTTGAGCCTTCCTGCTACTTGAACTTCTTGAACCTTCCTGCTACTTGAACTTCTTGAACTTCTTGAACCTTCCTGCTACTTGACCTTTTTGAACCTTCCTGCTACTTGAAATTCTTGAACCTTCCTGCTACTTGAACTTCTTGAACTTCTTGAACCCTCCTGCTAATTGAACTTCTTGAACTTCTTCAACCTTCCTGCTACTTGAACTTCTTGAACTTCTTGAACCTTCCTGCTACTTGAACTTCTTGAACCTTCCTGCTACTTGAACTTCTTGAACTTCATGAACCTTCCTGCTACTTGAACTTCTTGAACTTCTTGAACCTTCCTGCTGCTTGAACTTCTTGAACCTTCCTGCTACTTGAATTTCTTGAACCTTCCTGCTACTTGAACTTCTTGAACTTCTTGGACCTTCCTGCTACTTGAACTACTTAAACTTCTTGAACCTTCCTGCTACTTGAACTTCTTGAACTTCTTGAACCTTCCTGCTACTTGAACTTCTTGAACCTTCCTGCTACTATAACTTCTTGAACCTTCCTGGTACCTGAACTTCTTGAACTTCTTGAACCTTCCTGCTACTCGAACTTTTTGAACTTTTTGTACCTTCCTGCTACTTGAACTTCTTGAACCTTCCTGCTACTTGAACTTCTTGAACCTTCCTGACACCTGAACTTTTTGAACTTCTTGAACCTTCCTGCTACTTGAACTTCTTGAACTTCTTGAACCTTCCTGCTACTTGAACTTCTTGAACTTCTTGAACTTTCTGGTTACTTGAACTTTTTTAACTTCTTGAACCTTCCTGCTACTTCAACTTCTTGAACCTTCCTGCTACTTGAACTTCTTGAACTTCTTGAACCTTCCTGCTACTTGAACTTCTTGAAAATCTTGAACCTTCCTGCTACTTGAACTTCTTGAACCTTCCTGCTACTCGAACTACTTGAACTTCTTGAACCTTCCTGCTACTTGAACTTCGTGAATCTTCCTGCTAATTGAACTTCTTGAACTTCTTGAACCTTCCTGCCACTTGAACTTCTTGAACTTTCCTGCTACTTGAACTTTTTGAATCATGAACCTTCCTGCCACTTGAACTTCTTGAACCTTCCTGCTACTTGAACTTCTTGAACTTCTTGAACCTTCCTGCAACTTGAACTTCTTGAACCTTCCTGCTACTTGAACTTGTCGAACCTTCCTGCTACTTGAACTTCTTGAACCTGCCTGCTACTTGAACTTCTTGAACTTCTTGAACCTTCCTGATATTTGAATTTCTTGAACTTCTTGAACCTTCCTGCTACTTGAACTTCTTGAACTTCTTGAACCTTCCTGCCGCTTGAACTTCCTGAACCTTCCTGCTACTTGAACTTCTTGAACCTTCCTGCTACTTGAACTTCTTGAACTTCTTGAACCTTCCTGCTACTTGAACTACTTGAACTTCTTGAACCTTCCTGCTACTTGAACTTCTTGAACTGCTTGAACCTTCCTGCTACTTGAACTTCTTGAACCTTCCTGCTACTATAACTTCTTGAACCTTCCTGGTACCTGAACTTCTTGAACTTCTTGAACCTTCCTGCTACTTGAACTTTTTGAACTTTTTGAACCTTCCTGCTACTTGAACTTTTTGAACCTTCCTGCTACTTGAACTTCTTGAACCTTCCTGACACCTGAACTTTTTGAACTTTCTGGTTACTTGAACTTTTTTAACTTCTTGAACCTTCCTGCTACTTGAACTTCTTGAACCTTCCTGCTACTTGAACTTCTTGAACTTCTTGAACCTTCCTGCTACTTGAACTTCTTGAAAATCTTGAACCTTCCTGCTACTTGAACTTCTTGAACCTTCCTGCTACTCGAACTACTTGAACTTTTTGAACCTTCCTGCTACTTGAACTTCGTGAACCTTCCTGCTAATTGAACTTCTTGAACTTCTTGAACCTTCCTGCTACTTGAACTTCTTGAACTTCTTGAACCTTCCTGCTACTTGAACATCTTGAACTTCTTGAACCTTCCTGCTACTTGAACTTCTTGAACTTTCCTGCTACTTGAACTTTTTGAATCATGAACCTTCCTGCCACTTGAACTTCTTGAACCTTCCTGCTACTTGATTTTCTTGAACTTCTTGAACCTTCCTGCTACTTGAACTTCTTAAATCTTCCTGCTACTTGAACTTCTCGAACCTTCCTGCTACTTGAACTTCTTGAACCTGCCTGCTACTTGAACTTCTTGAACTTCTTGAACCTTCCTGATATTTGAACTTCTTGAACTTCTTGAACCTTCCTGCTACTTGAACTTCTTGAACTTCTTGAACCTTCCTGCTACTTGAACTTCTTGAACCTTCCTGCTACTATAACTTCTTGAACCTTCCTGGTACCTGAACTTCTTGAACTTCTTGAACCTTCCTGCTACTAGAACTTTTTGAACTTTTTGAACCTTCCTGCTACTTGAACTTCTTGAACCTTCCTGCTACTTGAACTTCTTGAACCTTCCTGACACCTGAACTTTTTGAACTTCTTGAACCTTCCTGCTACTTGAACTTCTTGAACTTCTTGAACCTTCCTGCTACTTGAACTTCTTGAACTTCTTGAACTTTCTGGTTACTTGAACTTTTTTAACTTCTTGAACCTTCCTGCTACTTGAACTTCTTGAACTTCTTGAACCTTTCTGCTACTTGAACTTCTTGAAAATCTTGAACCTTCCTGCTACTTGAACTTCTTGAACCTTCCTGCTACTCGAACTACTTGAACTTCTTGAACCTTCCTGCTACTTGAACTTCTTGAACCTTCCTGCTAATTGAACTTCTTGAACTTCTTGAACCTTCCTGCTACTTGAACTTCTTGAACTTCTTGAACCTTCCTGCAACTTGAACATCTTGAACTTCTTGAACCTTCCTGCTACTTGAACTTCTTGAACTTCCCTGCTACTTGAACTTCTTGAACTTCTTGAACCTTCCTGCTACTTGAACTTCTTGAACTTCTTGAACCTTCCTGCTACTTGAACTTCTTGAACCTTCCTGCTACTTGAACTTCTCGAACCTTCCTGCTACTTGAACTTCTTGAACCTGCCTGCTACTTGAACTTCTTGAACTTCTTGAACCTTCCTGATATTTGAACTTCTTGAACTTCTTGAACCTTCCTGCTACTTGAACTTCTTGAACCTTCCTGCTACTTGAACTTCTTGAACCTTCCTGCTACCTGAACTTCTTGAACTTCTTGAACCTTCCTGCTACTTGAACTTCGTGAACCTTCCTGCTACTTGAACTTCTTGAACTTCTTGAACCTTCCTGCTACTTGAACTTTTTGAACTTCTTGAACCTTCCTGCTACTTGAACTTCTTGAACCTTCCTGCTACTTGAACTTCTTGAACTTCTTGAACCTTCCTGCTACTTGAACTCCTTGAACCTTCCTGCTACTTGAACTTCTTGAACCTTCCTGCTACTTAAACTTCTTGAACCTTCCTGCTACTTGAACTTCTTGAACTTCTTGAACCTTCCTGCAACTTGAACTTCTTGAACCTTCCTGCTACTTGAACGTCTTGAACTTCTTGATCCTTCCTGCTACTTGAACTTCTTGAACCTTCCTGCTACTTGAACTTCTTGAACTTCTTGAACCTTCCTGCTACTTGAACTTCTTGAACCTTCCTGCTACTCGAACTACTTGAACTTCTTGAACCTTCCTGCTACCTGAACTTCGTGAACCTTCCTGCTACTTGAACTTCTTGAACTTCTTGAACCTTCCTGCTACTTGAACTTCTTGAACCTTCCTGCTACTTGAAGTTCTTGAACTTCTTGAACCTTCCTGCTACTTGACCTTCTTGAACCTTCCTGCTACTTGAACTTCATGAACTTCTTGAACCTTCCTGCTACTTGAACTACTTGAACTTCTTGAACCTTCCTGCTACTTGAACTTCTTGAACTTCTTGAACCTTCCTGCTACTTAAACTTTTGAACCTTCCTGCTACTTGAACTTCTTGAACCTTCCTGCTACCTGAACTTCTTGAACTTCTTGAACCTTCCTGCTACTTGAACTTCTTGAACCTTCCTGCTACTTGAACTTCTTGAACTTCTTGAACTTCTTGAACCTTCCTGCTTCTTGAACTTCTTGAACCTTCCTGCTACTTGAACTTCTTGAACCTTCCTGCTACTTGAACTTCTTGAACTTCTTGATCCTTCCTGCTACTTGAACTTCTTGAACATTCCTGCTACTTGAACTTCTTGAACCTTCCTGCTACTCGAACTACTTGAACTTCTTGAACCTTCCTGCTACCTGAACTTCGTGAACCTTCCTGCTACTTGAACTTCTTGAACTTCTTGAACCTTCCTGCTAATTGAACTTCTTGAACTTCTTGAATCTTCCTGCTACTTGAACTTCTTGAACCTTCCTGCAACTTGACCTTCTTGAACTTCTTGAACCTTCCTGCTACTTGAACTTCTGGAACTTTTTGAACCTTCCTGCTACTTGAACTTCTTGAACTTCTTGAACCTTTCTGCTACTTGAACTTCTTGAACTTCTTGAACATTCCTGCTACTTGAACTTCTTGAACCTTCCTGCTACTTGAACTTCTTGAACCTTCCTGCTACTTGAACTTCTTGAACTTCTTGAACCTTCCTGCTACTTGAACTTCTTGAACCTTCCTGCTACTTGAACTTCTTGAACTTCCTGAACCTTCCTGCTACTTGAACTTCTTGAACCATCCTGCTACATGAACTTCTTGAACTTCTTGAACCTTCCAGCTACTTGAACTTCTTGAACTTCTTGGACCTTCCTGCTACTTGAACTTCTTGAACCTTCCTGCCACTTGAACTTCTTGAACCTTCCTGCTACTTGAACTTCTTGAACTTCTTGAACCTTAATGCTACTTGCAATACTTGAACTTCTTGAACCTTCCTGTTACTTGAACTTCTTGAACTTCTTGAACCTTCCTGCTACTTGAACTTCTTGAACCTTCATGCTACTTGAACTTCTTGAACCTTCCTGCTACTTGAACTTCTTGAACCTTTCTGCTACTTGAACTTCTTGAACCTTCCTGCTACTTGAACTTCTTGAACTTCTCGAACCTTCCTGCTACTTGAACTTATTGAACCTTCCTGCTACTTGAACTTTTTGAACTTTTTGAACCTTCCTGCTACTTGAACTTCTTGAACTTCTTGAACCTTCCTGCTACCTGAACTTCTTGAACTTCTTGAACCTTCCTGCTACTTGAACTTCTTGAACTTCTTGAACCTTCCTGCTACTTGAACTTCTTGAACCTTCCTGCTACTTGAACTTCTTGAGCCTTCCTGCTACTTGAACTTCTTGAACCTTCCTGCTACTTGAACTTCTTGAACTTCTTGAACCTTCCTGCTACTTGACCTTTTTGAACCTTCCTGCTACTTGAAATTCTTGAACCTTCCTGCTACTTGAACTTCTTGAACTTCTTGAACCCTCCTGCTAATTGAACTTCTTGAACTTCTTCAACCTTCCTGCTACTTGAACTTCTTGAACTTCTTGAACCTTCCTGCTACTTGAACTTCTTGAACCTTCCTGCTACTTGAACTTCTTGAACTTCATGAACCTTCCTGCTACTTGAACTTCTTGAACTTCTTGAACCTTCCTGCTGCTTGAACTTCCTGAACCTTCCTGCTACTTGAATTTCTTGAACCTTCCTGCTACTTGAACTTCTTGAACTTCTTGGACCTTCCTGCTACTTGAACTACTTAAACTTCTTGAACCTTCCTGCTACTTGAACTTCTTGAACTTCTTGAACCTTCCTGCTACTTGAACTTCTTGAACCTTCCTGCTACTATAACTTCTTGAACCTTCCTGGTACCTGAACTTCTTGAACTTCTTGAACCTTCCTGCTACTCGAACTTTTTGAATTTTTTGAACCTTCCTGCTACTTGAACTTCTTGAACCTTCCTGCTACTTGAACTTCTTGAACCTTCCTGACACCTGAACTTTTTGAACTTCTTGAACCTTCCTGCTACTTGAACTTCTTGAACTTCTTGAACCTTCCTGCTACTTGAACTTCTTGAACTTCTTGAACTTTCTGGTTACTTGAACTTTTTTAACTTCTTGAACCTTCCTGCTACTTCATCTTCTTGAACCTTCCTGCTACTTGAACTTCTTGAACTTCTCGAACCTTCCTGCTACTTGAACTTCTTGAAAATCTTGAACCTTCCTGCTACTTGAACTTTTTGAACCTTCCTGCTACTCGAACTACTTGAACTTCTTGAACCTTCCTGCTACTTGAACTTCGTGAACCTTCCTGCTAATTGAACTTCTTGAACTTCTTGAACCTTCCTGCCACTTGAACTTCTTGAACTTTCCTGCTACTTGAACTTTTTGAATCATGAACCTTCCTGCCACTTGAACTTCTTGAACCTTCCTGCTACTTGAACTTCTTGAACTTCTTGAACCTTCCTGCAACTTGAACTTCTTGGACCTTCCTGCTACTTGAACTTGTCGAACCTTCCTGCTACTTGAACTTCTTGAACCTGCCTGCTACTTGAACTTCTTGAACTTCTTGAACCTTCCTGATATTTGAATTTCTTGAACTTCTTGAACCTTCCTGCTACTTGAACTTCTTGAACTTCTTGAACCTTCCTGCCGCTTGAACTTCCTGAACCTTCCTGCTACTTGAACTTCTTGAACCTTCCTGCTACTTGAACTTCTTGAACTTCTTGAACCTTCCTGCTACTTGAACTACTTGAACTTCTTGAACCTTCCTGCTACTTGAACTTCTTGAACTGCTTGAACCTTCCAGCTACTTGAACTTCTTGAACCTTCCTGCTACTATAACTTCTTGAACCTTCCTGGTACCTGAACTTCTTGAACTTCTTGAACCTTCCTGCTACTTGAACTTTTTGAACTTTTTGAACCTTCCTGCTACTTGAACTTTTTGAACCTTCCTGCTACTTGAACTTCTTGAACCTTCCTGACACCTGAACTTTTTGAACTTTCTGGTTACTTGAACTTTTTTAACTTCTTGAACCTTCCTGATACTTGAACTTCTTGAACCTTCCTGCTACTTGAACTTCTTGAACTTCTTGAACCTTCCTGCTACTTGAACTTCTTGAAAATCTTGAACCTTCCTGCTACTTGAACTTCTTGAACCTTCCTGCTACTCGAACTACTTGAACTTTTTGAACCTTCCTGCTACTTGAACTTCGTGAACCTTCCTGCTAATTGAACTTCTTGAACTTCTTGAACCTTCCTGCTACTTGAACTTCTTGAACTTCTTGAACCTTCCTGCTACTTGAACATCTTGAACTTCTTGAACCTTCCTGCTACTTGAACTTCTTGAACTTTCCTGCTACTTGAACTTTTTGAATCATGAACCTTCCTGCCACTTGAACTTCTTGAACCTTCCTGCTACTTGATTTTCTTGAACTTCTTGAACCTTCCTGCTACTTGAACTTCTTAAATCTTCCTGCTACTTGAACTTCTCGAACCTTCCTGCTACTTGAACTTCTTGAACCTGCCTGCTACTTGAACTTCTTGAACTTCTTGAACCTTCCTGATATTTGAACTTCTTGAACTTCTTGAACCTTCCTGCTACTTGAACTTCTTGAACTTCTTGAACCTTCCTGCTACTTGAACTTCTTGAACCTTCCTGCTACTATAACTTCTTGAACCTTCCTGGTACCTGAACTTCTTGAACTTCTTGAACCTTCCTGCTACTAGAACTTTTTGAACTTTTTGAACCTTCCTGCTACTTGAACTTCTTGAACCTTCCTGCTACTTGAACTTCTTGAACCTTCCTGACACCTGAACTTTTTGAACTTCTTGAACCTTCCTGCTACTTGAACTTCTTGAACTTCTTGAACCTTCCTGCTACTTGAACTTCTTGAACTTCTTGAACTTTCTGGTTACTTGAACTTTTTTAACTTCTTGAACCTTCCTGCTACTTGAACTTCTTGAACCTTCCTGCTACTTGAACTTCTTGAACTTCTTGAACCTTTCTGCTACTTGAACTTCTTGAAAATCTTGAACCTTCCTGCTACTTGAACTTCTTGAACCTTCCTGCTACTCGAACTACTTGAACTTCTTGAACCTTCCTGCTACTTGAACTTCTTGAACCTTCCTGCTAATTGAACTTCTTGAACTTCTTGAACCTTCCTGCTACTTGAACTTCTTGAACTTCTTGAACCTTCCTGCAACTTGAACATCTTGAACTTCTTGAACCTTCCTGCTACTTGAACTTCTTGAACTTTCCTGCTGCTTGAACTTTTTGAATCATGAACCTTCCTGCCACTTGAACTTCTTGAACCTTCCTGCTACTTGAACTTCTTGAACTTCTTGAACCTTCCTGCTACTTGAACTTCTTGAACCTTCCTGCTACTTGAACTTCTCGAACCTTCCTGCTACTTGAACTTCTTGAACCTGCCTGCTACTTGAACTTCTTGAACTTCTTGACCCTTCCTGATATTTGAACTTCTTGAACTTCTTGAACCTTCCTGCTACTTGAACTTCTTGAACCTTCCTGCTACTTGAACTTCTTGAACCTTCCTGCTACCTGAACTTCTTGAACTTCTTGAACCTTCCTGCTACTTGAACTTCGTGAACCTTCCTGCTACTTGAACTTCTTGAACTTCTTGAACCTTCCTGCTACTTGAACTTTTTGAACTTCTTGAACCTTCCTGCTACTTGAACTTCTTGAACCTTCCTGCTACTTGAACTTCTTGAACTTCTTGAACCTTCCTGCTACTTGAACTCCTTGAACCTTCCTGCTACTTGAACTTCTTGAACCTTCCTGCTACTTAAACTTCTTGAACCTTCCTGCTACTTGAACTTCTTGAACTTCTTGAACCTTCCTGCAACTTGAACTTCTTGAACCTTCCTGCTACTTGAACTTCTTGAACTTCTTGATCCTTCCTGCTACTTGAACTTCTTGAACCTTCCTGCTACTTGAACTTCTTGAACTTCTTGAACCTTCCTGCTACTTGAACTTCTTGAACCTTCCTGCTACTCGAACTACTTGAACTTCTTGAACCTTCCTGCTACCTGAACTTCGTGAACCTTCCTGCTACTTGAACTTCTTGAACTTCTTGAACCTTCCTGCTACTTGAACTTCTTGAACCTTCCTGCTACTTGAAGTTCTTGAACTTCTTGAACCTTCCTGCTACTTGACCTTCTTGAACCTTCCTGCTACTTGAACTTCATGAACTTCTTGAACCTTCCTGCTACTTGAACTACTTGAACTTCTTGAACCTTCCTGCTACTTGAACTTCTTGAACTTCTTGAACCTTCCTGCTACTTAAACTTTTGAACCTTCCTGCTACTTGAACTTCTTGAACCTTCCTGCTACCTGAACTTCTTGAACTTCTTGAACCTTCCTGCTACTTGAACTTCTTGAACCTTCCTGCTACTTGAACTTCTTGAACTTCTTGAACTTCTTGAACCTTCCTGCTTCTTGAACTTCTTGAACCTTCCTGCTACTTGAACTTCTTGAACCTTCCTGCTACTTGAACTTCTTGAACTTCTTGATCCTTCCTGCTACTTGAACTTCTTGAACATTCCTGCTACTTGAACTTCTTGAACCTTCCTGCTACTCGAACTACTTGAACTTCTTGAACCTTCCTGCTACCTGAACTTCGTGAACCTTCCTGCTACTTGAACTTCTTGAACTTCTTGAACCTTCCTGCTAATTGAACTTCTTGAACTTCTTGAATCTTCCTGCTACTTGAACTTCTTGAACCTTCCTGCAACTTGACCTTCTTGAACTTCTTGAACCTTCCTGCTACTTGAACTTCTGGAACTTTTTGAACCTTCCTGCTACTTGAACTTCTTGAACTTCTTGAACCTTTCTGCTACTTGAACTTCTTGAACTTCTTGAACATTCCTGCTACTTGAACTTCTTGAAATTCTTGAACCATCCTGCTACTTGAACTTCTTGAACTTCTTGAACCTTCCTGCTACTTGAACTTCTTGAACTTCTTGAACCTTTTTGCTACTTGAATTTCTTGAACCTTCGTGCTACTTGAAGTTCTTGGACTTCTTGAACCTTCCTGCTACTTGAACTTCTTGAACTTCTTGAACCTTCCTGCTACTTGAACTTCTTGAACTTCTTGAACTTCTTGAACCTTCCTGCTACTTGAACTTCTTGAACTTCTTGCACCTTCCTGCTACTTGAACTTCTAGAACCTTCCTGCTACTTGAACTTCTTGAACCTTCCTGCTACTCGAACTTCTTGAACTTCTTGAACCTTCCTGCTACTTGAACTTCTTGAACTTCTTGAACTTCTTGAACCTTCCTGCTAATTGAACTTCTTGAACTTCTTGCACCTTCCTGCTACTTGAACTTCTAGAACCTTCCTGCTACTTGAACTTCTTGAACCTTCCTGCTACTTGAACTTCTTGAACTTCTTGAACCTTCCTGCTACTTGAACTTCTTGAACCTTCCTGCTACTTGAACTTCTTGAACTTCTTGAACTTCTTGAACCTTCCTGCTACTTGAACTTCTTGAACCTTCCTGCTACTTGAACTTTTTGAACTTCTTGAACCTTCCTGCTACTTGAACTTCTTGTACTTCTTGAACTTTCCTGCTACTTGAACTTCTTCAACCTTCCTGCCACTTGATTTCTTGAACCTTCCTGCTACTTGAACTTCTTGAGCCTTCATGCTACTCGAACTTTTTGAACCTTTCTGCTTCCTGAACTTCTTGAACCTTCCTTCTACATGAACTTCTTGAACTTCTTGAACCTTCCTGCTACATGAACTTCTTGAACCTTCCTGCTACTTGAACTTTTTGAACTTCTTGAAACTTCCTGCTACTTGAACTTCTTGAACCTTCCTGCTACTTGAACTTCTTGAACCTTCCTGCTACTTGAACTTCTTGAACCTTCCTGCTACTTGAACTTCTTGAACTTCTTGAACCTTCCTGCAACTTGAACTTCTTGAACCTTCCTGCTACTTGAACTTCTTGAACCTTCCTGCTACTTGAACTTCTTTAACTTCTTGAACCTTCCTGCTACTTGAACTTTTCGAACTTCTTGAACCTTCCTGCTACTTGAACTCCTTGAACTTCCTGAACCTTCCTGCTACTTGAACTACTTGAACTTCTTGAACCTTCCTGCTACTTGAACTTCTTGAACTTCTTGAACCTTCCTGCAACTTGAACTTCTTGAACCTTCCTGCTACTTGAACTTCTTGAACCTTCCTGCCACTTGAACTTCTTGAACTTCTTGAACCTTCCTGCTACTTGAAATTCTTGAACCTTCCTGCTACTTGATCTTCTTGAACTTCTTGAACCTTCCTGCTACTTGAACTTCTTGAACTTATTAAACCTTCCTGCTACTTGAACTTCTTGAACCTTCCTTCTACTTGAACTTCTTTAATTTCTTGAACCTTCCTGCCACTTGAACTTCTTGAACTTCTTGAACCTTCCTGCTACTTGAACTTCTTGAACTTCTTGAACTTCTTGAACCTTCCTGCTACTTGAACTTCTTGAACCTTCCTGCTACTTGAACTTCTTGAACTTCTTGAACCTTCCTGCAACATGAACTTCTTGTACCTTCCTGCTACTTGAACTTCTAGAACCTTCCTGCCACTTGAACTTCTTGAACTTCTTGAACCTTCCTGCTACTTGAAATTCTTGAATCTTCCTGCTACTTGAACTTCTTGAACTTCTTAAACCTTCCTGCTACTTGAACTACTTGAACTTCTTGAACCTTCATGCTACTTGAACTTCTTAAACTTCTTGAACCTTCCTGCTACTTGAACTTCTTGAACCTTCCTGCTTCTTGAACTTCTTGAAACTTCCTTCTACATGAACTTCTTGAACTTCTTGAACCTTCATGCTACTTGAACTTCTTGAACCTTCCTGCTACTTGAACTTCTTGAACTTTTTGAACCTTCCTGCTACTTGAACTTCTGGAACTTCTTGAACCTTTCTGCTACTTGAACTTCTTGAACTTCTTGAACCTTCCTGCTACTTGAACTTCTTGAACTTCTTGAACCATCCTGCTACTTGAACTTCTTGAACTTCTTGAACCTTCCTGCTACTTGAACTTCTTGAACTTCTTGAACCTTCCTGCTACTTGAACTTCTTGAACCTTCCTGCTACTTGAACTTCTAGAACTTCTTGAACCTTCTTGCTACTTGAACTTCTTGAACTTCTTGAACCTTCCTGCTACTTGAACTTCTTGAACTTCTTGAACCTTCCTGCTACTTGAACTTCTTGAACCTTCCTGCTACCTGAACTTCTTGAACCTTCCTGCTACTTGAACTTCTTGAACCTCCCTGCTACTTGAACTTCTTGAACCTTCCTGCTAATTGAACTTCTTGAACTTCTTGAACCTTCCTGCTACTTGAACTTCTTGAACTTCTTGAACCTTCCTGCTACTTGAACTTCTTGAACTTCTTGAACCTTCCTGCCACTTGAACTTCTTGAACCTTCCTGCTACTTGAACTTCTTGAACCTTCCTGCTACTTGAACTTCTTGAACTTCTTGAACCTTCCTGCTACTTGAACTTCTTGAACCTTCCTGCTACTTGAACTTCTTGAACTTCCTGAACCTTCCTGCTACTTGAACTTCTTGAACCATCCTGCTACATGAACTTCTTGGACTTCTTGAACCTTCCAGCTACTTGAACTTCTTGAACTTCCTGGACCTTCCTGCTACTTGAACTTCTTGAACCTTCCTGCCACTTGAACTTCTTGAACCTTCCTGCTACTTGAACTTCTTGAACTTCTTGAACCTTAATGCTACTTGAAATACTTGAACTTCTTGAACCTTCCTGTTACTTGAACTTCTTGAACTTCTTGAACCTTCCTGCTACTTGAACTTCTTGAACCTTCATGCTACTTGAACTTCTTGAACCTTCCTGCTACTTGAACTTCTTGAACCTTTCTGCTACTTGAACTTCTTGAACCTTCCTGCTACTTGAACTTCTTGAACTTCTCGAACCTTCCTGCTACTTGAACTTATTGAACCTTCCTGCTACTTGAACTTTTTGAACTTTTTGAACCTTCCTGCTACTTGAACTTCTTGAACTTCTTGAACCTTCCTGCTACCTGAACTTCTTGAACTTCTTGAACCTTCCTGCTACTTGAACTTCTTGAACTTCTTGAACCTTCCTGCTACTTGAACTTCTTGAACCTTCCTGCTACTTGAACTTCTTGAGCCTTCCTGCTACTTGAACTTCTTGAACCTTCCTGCTACTTGAACTTCTTGAACTTCTTGAACCTTCCTGCTACTTGACCTTTTTGAACCTTCCTGCTACTTGAAATTCTTGAACCTTCCTGCTACTTGAACTTTTTGAACTTCTTGAACCCTCCTGCTAATTGAACTTCTTGAACTTCTTCAACCTTCCTGCTACTTGAACTTCTTGAACTTCTTGAACCTTCCTGCTACTTGAACTTCTTGAACCTTCCTGCTACTTGAACTTCTTGAACTTCATGAACCTTCCTGCTACTTGAACTTCTTGAACTTCTTGAACCTTCCTGCTGCTTGAACTTCCTGAACCTTCCTGCTACTTGAATTTCTTGAACCTTCCTGCTACTTGAACTTCTTGAACTTCTTGAACCTTCCTGCTACTTGAACTACTTAAACTTCTTGAACCTTCCTGCTACTTGAACTTCTTGAACTTCTTGAACCTTCCTGCTACTTGAACTTCTTGAACCTTCCTGCTACTATAACTTCTTGAACCTTCCTGGTACCTGAACTTCTTGAACTTCTTGAACCTTCCTGCTACTCGAACTTTTTGAACTTTTTGACACTTCCTGCTACTTGAACTTCTTGAACCTTCCTGCTACTTGAACTTCTTGAACCTTCCTGACACCTGAACTTTTTGAACTTCTTGAACCTTCCTGCTACTTGAACTTCTTGAACTTCTTGAACCTTCCTGCTACTTGAACTTCTTGAACTTCTTGAACTTTCTGGTTACTTGAACTTTTTTAACTTCTTGAACCTTCCTGCTACTTCAACTTCTTGAACCTTCCTGCTACTTGAACTTCTTGAACTTCTTGAACCTTCCTGCTACTTGAACTTCTTGAAAATCTTGAACCTTCCTGCTACTTGAACTTCTTGAACCTTCCTGCTACTCGAACTACTTGAACTTCTTGAACCTTCCTGCTACTTGAACTTCGTGAACCTTCCTGCTAATTGAACTTCTTGAACTTCTTGAACCTTCCTGCTACTTGAACTTCTTGAACTTTCCTGCTACTTGAACTTTTTGAATCATGAACCTTCCTGCCACTTGAACTTCTTGAACCTTCCTGCTACTTGAACTTCTTGAACTTCTTGAACCTTCCTGCAACTTGAACTTCTTGAACCTTCCTGCTACTTGAACTTGTCGAACCTTCCTGCTACTTGAACTTCTTGAACCTGCCTGCTACTTGAACTTCTTGAACTTCTTGAACCTTCCTGATATTTGAATTTCTTGAACTTCTTGAACCTTCCTGCTACTTGAACTTCTTGAACTTCTTGAACCTTCCTGCCGCTTGAACTTCCTGAACCTTCCTGCTACTTGAACTTCTTGAACCTTCCTGCTACTTGAACTTCTTGAACTTCTTGAACCTTCCTGCTACTTGAACTACTTGAACTTCTTGAACCTTCCTGCTACTTGAACTTCTTGAACTGCTTGAACCTTCCTGCTACTTGAACTTCTTGAACCTTCCTGCTAATATAACTTCTTGAACCTTCCTGGTACCTGAACTTCTTGAACTTCTTGAACCTTCCTGCTACTTGAACTTTTTGAACTTTTTGAACCTTCCTGCTACTTGAACTTTTTGAACCTTCCTGCTACTTGAACTTCTTGAACCTTCCTGACACCTGAACTTTTTGAACTTTCTGGTTACTTGAACTTTTTTAACTTCTTGAACCTTCCTGCTACTTGAACTTCTTGAACCTTCCTGCTACTTGAACTTCTTGAACTTCTTGAACCTTCCTGCTACTTGAACTTCTTGAAAATCTTGAACCTTCCTGCTACTTGAACTTCTTGAACCTTCCTGCTACTCGAACTACTTGAACTTTTTGAACCTTCCTGCTACTTGAACTTCGTGAACCTTCCTGCTAATTGAACTTCTTGAACTTCTTGAACCTTCCTGCTACTTGAACTTCTTGAACTTCTTGAACCTTCCTGCTACTTGAACATCTTGAACTTCTTGAACCTTCCTGCTACTTGAACTTCTTGAACTTTCCTGCTACTTGAACTTTTTGAATCATGAACCTTCCTGCCACTTGAACTTCTTGAACCTTCCTGCTACTTGATTTTCTTGAACTTCTTGAACCTTCCTGCTACTTGAACTTCTTAAATCTTCCTGCTACTTGGACTTCTCGAACCTTCCTGCTACTTGAACTTCTTGAACCTGCCTGCTACTTGAACTTCTTGAACTTCTTGAACCTTCCTGATATTTGAACTTCTTGAACTTCTTGAACCTTCCTGCTACTTGAACTTCTTGAACTTCTTGAACCTTCCTGCTACTTGAACTTCTTGAACCTTCCTGCTACTATAACTTCTTGAACCTTCCTGGTACCTGAACTTCTTGAACTTCTTGAACCTTCCTGCTACTAGAACTTTTTGAACTTTTTGAACCTTCCTGCTACTTGAACTTCTTGAACCTTCCTGCTACTTGAACTTCTTGAACCTTCCTGACACCTGAACTTTTTGAACTTCTTGATCCTTCCTGCTACTTGAACTTCTTGAACTTCTTGAACCTTCCTGCTACTTGAACTTCTTGAACTTCTTGAACTTTCTGGTTACTTGAACTTTTTTAACTTCTTGAACCTTCCTGCTACTTGAACTTCTTGAACCTTCCTGCTACTTGAACTTCTTGAACTTCTTGAACCTTTCTGCTACTTGAACTACTTGAAAATCTTGAACCTTCCTGCTACTTGAACTTCTTGAACCTTCCTGCTACTCGAACTACTTGAACTTCTTGAACTTTCCTGCTACTTGAACTTCTTGAACCTTCCTGCTAATTGAACTTCTTGAACTTCTTGAACCTTCCTGCTACTTGAACTTCTTGAACTTCTTGAACCTTCCTGCAACTTGAACATCTTGAACTTTTTGAACCTTCCTGCTACTTGAACTTCTTGAACTTTCCTGCTGCTTGAACTTTTTGAATCATGAACCTTCCTGCCACTTGAACTTCTTGAACCTTCCTGCTACTTGAACTTCTTGAACTTCTTGAACCTTCCTGCTACTTGAACTTCTTGAACCTTCCTGCTACTTGAACTTCTCGAACCTTCCTGCTACTTGAACTTCTTGAACCTGCCTGCTACTTGAACTTCTTGAACTTCTTGAACCTTCCTGATATTTGAACTTCTTGAACTTCTTGAACCTTCCTGCTACTTGAACTTCTTGAACCTTCCTGCTACTTGAACTTCTTGAACCTTCCTGCTACCTGAACTTCTTGAACTTCTTGAACCTTCCTGCTACTTGAACTTCTTGAACCTTCCTGCTACTTGAACTTCTTGAACTTCTTGAACCTTCCTGCTACTTGAACTTTTTGAACTTCTTGAACCTTCCTGCTACTTGAAATTCTTGAACCTTCCTGCTACTTGAACTTCTTGAACTTCTTGAACCTTCCTGCTACTTGAACTCCTTGAACCTTCCTGCTACTTGAACTTCTTGAACCTTCCTGCTACTTAAACTTCTTGAACCTTCCTGCTACTTGAACTTCTTGAACTTCTTGAACCTTCCTGCAACTTGAACTTCTTGAACCTTCCTGCTACTTGAACTTCTTGAACTTCTTGATCCTTCCTGCTACTTGAACTTCTTGAACCTTCCTGCTACTTGAACTTCTTGAACTTCTTGAACCTTCCTGCTACTTGAACTTCTTGAACCTTCCTGCTACTCGAACTACTTGAACTTCTTGAACCTTCCTGCTACCTGAACTTCGTGAACCTTCCTGCTACTTGAACTTCTTGAACTTCTTGAACCTTCCTGCTACTTGAACTTCTTGAACCTTCCTGCTACTTGAAGTTCTTGAACTTCTTGAACCTTCCTGCTACTTGACCTTCTTGAACCTTCCTGCTACTTGAACTTCATGAACTTCTTGAACCTTCCTGCTACTTGAACTACTTGAACTTCTTGAACCTTCCTGCTACTTGAACTTCTTGAACTTCTTGAACCTTCCTGCTACTTAAACTTTTGAACCTTCCTGCTACTTGAACTTCTTGAACCTTCCTGCTACCTGAACTTCTTGAACTTCTTGAACCTTCCTGCTACTTGAACTTCTTGAACCTTCCTGCTACTTGAACTTCTTGAACTTCTTGAACTTCTTGAACTTCTTGAACTTCTTGAACCTTCCTGCTTCTTGAACTTCTTGAACCTTCCTGCTACTTGAACTTCTTGAACCTTCCTGCTACTTGAACTTCTTGAACTTCTTGATCCTTCCTGCTACTTGAACTTCTTGAACATTCCTGCTACTTGAACTTCTTGAACCTTCCTGCTACTCGAACTACTTGAACTTCTTGAACCTTCCTGCTACCTGAACTTCGTGAACCTTCCTGCTACTTGAACTTCTCGAACCTTCCTGCTACTTGAACTTCTTGAACCTGCCTGCTACTTGAACTTCTTGAACTTCTTGAACCTTCCTGTTACTTGAACTTCTTGAACTTCTTGAACCTTCCTGCTACTTGAACTTCTTGAACCTTCATGCTACTTGAACTTCTTGAACCTTCCTGCTACTTGAACTTCTTGAACCTTTCTGCTACTTGAACTTCTTGAACCTTCCTGCTACTTGAACTTCTTGAACTTCTCGAACCTTCCTGCTACTTGAACTTATTGAACCTTCCTGCAACTTGAACTTTTTGAACTTTTTGAACCTTCCTGCTACTTGAACTTCTTGAACTTCTTGAACCTTCCTGCTACCTGAACTTCTTGAACTTCTTGAACCTTCCTGCTACTTGAACTTCTTGAACTTCTTGAACCTTCCTGCTACTTGAACTTCTTGAACCTTCCTGCTACTTGAACTTCTTGAGCCTTCCTGCTACTTGAACTTCTTGAACCTTCCTGCTACTTGAACTTCTTGAACTTCTTGAACCTTCCTGCTACTTGACCTTTTTGAACCTTCCTGCTACTTGAAATTCTTGAACCTTCCTGCTACTTGAACTTCTTGAACTTCTTGAACCCTCCTGCTAATTGAACTTCTTGAACTTCTTCAACCTTCCTGCTACTTGAACTTCTTGAACTTCTTGAACCTTCCTGCTACTTGAACTTCTTGAACCTTCCTGCTACTTGAACTTCTTGAACTTCATGAACCTTCCTGCTACTTGAACTTCTTGAACTTCTTGAACCTTCCTGCTGCTTGAACTTCCTGAACCTTCCTGCTACTTGAATTTCTTGAACCTTCCTGCTACTTGAACATCTTGAACTTCTTGAACCTTCCTGCTACTTGAACTACTTAAACTTCTTGAACCTTCCTGCTACTTGAACTTCTTGAACTTCTTGAACCTTCCTGCTACTTGAACTTCTTGAACCTTCCTGCTACTATAACTTCTTGAACCTTCCTGGTACCTGAACTTCTTGAACTTCTTGAACCTTCCTGCTACTCGAACTTTTTGAACTTTTTGACACTTCCTGCTACTTGAACTTCTTGAACCTTCCTGCTACTTGAACTTCTTGAACCTTCCTGACACCTGAACTTTTTGAACTTCTTGAACCTTCCTGCTACTTGAACTTCTTGAACTTCTTGAACCTTCCTGCTACTTGAACTTCTTGAACTTCTTGAACTTTCTGGTTACTTGAACTTTTTTAACTTCTTGAACCTTCCTGCTACTTCAACTTCTTGAACCTTCCTGCTACTTGAACTTCTTGAACTTCTTGAACCTTCCTGCTACTTGAACTTCTTGAAAATCTTGAACCTTCCTGCTACTTGAACTTCTTGAACCTTCCTGCTACTCGAACTACTTGAACTTCTTGAACCTTCCTGCTACTTGAACTTCGTGAACCTTCCTGCTAATTGAACTTCTTGAACTTCTTGAACCTTCCTGCTACTTGAACTTCTTGAACTTTCCTGCTACTTGAACTTTTTGAATCATGAACCTTCCTGCCACTTGAACTTCTTGAACCTTCCTGCTACTTGAACTTCTTGAACTTCTTGAACCTTCCTGCAACTTGAACTTCTTGAACCTTCCTGCTACTTGAACTTGTCGAACCTTCCTGCTACTTGAACTTCTTGAACCTGCCTGCTACTTGAACTTCTTGAACTTCTTGAACCTTCCTGATATTTGAATTTCTTGAACTTCTTGAACCTTCCTGCTACTTGAACTTCTTGAACTTCTTGAACCTTCCTGCCGCTTTAACTTCCTGAACCTTCCTGCTACTTGAACTTCTTGAACCTTCCTGCTACTTGAACTTCTTGAACTTCTTGAACCTTCCTGCTACTTGAACTACTTGAACTTCTTGAACCTTCCTGCTACTTGAACTTCTTGAACTGCTTGAACCTTCCTGCTACTATAACTTCTTGAACCTTCCTGGTACCTGAACTTCTTGAACTTCTTGAACCTTCCTGCTACTTGAACTTTTTGAACTTTTTGAACCTTCCTGCTACTTGAACTTTTTGAACCTTCCTGCTACTTGAACTTCTTGAACCTTCCTGACACCTGAACTTTTTGAACTTTCTGGTTACTTGAACTTTTTTAACTTCTTGAACCTTCCTGCTACTTGAACTTCTTGAACCTTCCTGCTACTTGAACTTCTTGAACTTCTTGAACCTTCCTGCTACTTGAACTTCTTGAAAATCTTGAACCTTCCTGCTACTTGAACTTCTTGAACCTTCCTGCTACTCGAACTACTTGAACTTTTTGAACCTTCCTGCTACTTGAACTTCGTGAACCTTCCTGCTAATTGAACTTCTTGAACTTCTTGAACCTTCCTGCTACTTGAACTTCTTGAACTTCTTGAACCTTCCTGCTACTTGAACATCTTGAACTTCTTGAACCTTCCTGCTACTTGAACTTCTTGAACTTTCCTGCTACTTGAACTTTTTGAATCATGAACCTTCCTGCCACTTGAACTTCTTGAACCTTCCTGCTACTTGATTTTCTTGAACTTCTTGAACCTTCCTGCTACTTGAACTTCTTAAATCTTCCTGCTACTTGGACTTCTCGAACCTTCCTGCTACTTGAACTTCTTGAACCTGCCTGCTACTTGAACTTCTTGAACTTCCTGAACCTTCCTGATATTTGAACTTCTTGAACTTCTTGAACCTTCCTGCTACTTGAACTTCTTGAACTTCTTGAACCTTCCTGCTACTTGAACTTCTTGAACCTTCCTGCTACTATAACTTCTTGAACCTTCCTGGTACCTGAACTTCTTGAACTTCTTGAACCTTCCTGCTACTAGAACTTTTTGAACTTTTTGAACCTTCCTGCTACTTGAACTTCTTGAACCTTCCTGCTACTTGAACTTCTTGAACCTTCCTGACACCTGAACTTTTTGAACTTCTTGAACCTTCCTGCTACTTGAACTTCTTGAACTTCTTGAACCTTCCTGCTACTTGAACTTCTTGAACTTCTTGAACTTTCTGGTTACTTGAACTTTTTTAACTTCTTGAACCTTCCTGCTACTTGAACTTCTTGAACCTTCCTGCTACTTGAACTTCTTGAACTTCTTGAACCTTTCTGCTACTTGAACTTCTTGAAAATCTTGAACCTTCCTGCTACTTGAACTTCTTGAACCTTCCTGCTACTCGAACTACTTGAACTTCTTGAACTTTCCTGCTACTTGAACTTCTTGAACCTTCCTGCTAATCGAACTTCTTGAACTTCTTGAACCTTCCTGCTACTTGAACTTCTTGAACTTCTTGAACCTTCCTGCAACTTGAACATCTTGAACTTTTTGAACCTTCCTGCTACTTGAACTTCTTGAACTTTCCTGCTGCTTGAACTTTTTGAATCATGAACCTTCCTGCCACTTGAACTTCTTGAACCTTCCTGCTACTTGAACTTCTTGAACTTCTTGAACCTTCCTGCTACTTGAACTTCTTGAACCTTCCTGCTACTTGAACTTCTCGAACCTTCCTGCTACTTGAACTTCTTGAACCTGCCTGCTACTTGAACTTCTTGAACTTCTTGAACCTTCCTGATATTTGAACTTCTTGAACTTCTTGAACCTTCCTGCTACTTGAACTTCTTGAACCTTCCTGCTACTTGAACTTCTTGAACCTTCCTGCTACCTGAACTTCTTGAACTTCTTGAACCTTCCTGCTACTTGAACTTCTTGAACCTTCCTGCTACTTGAACTTCTTGAACTTCTTGAACCTTCCTGCTACTTGAACTTTTTGAACTTCTTGAACCTTCCTGCTACTTGAAATTCTTGAACCTTCCTGCTACTTGAACTTCTTGAACTTCTTGAACCTTCCTGCTACTCGAACTCCTTGAACCTTCCTGCTACTTGAACTTCTTGAACCTTCCTGCTACTTAAACTTCTTGAACCTTCCTGCTACTTGAACTTCTTGAACTTCTTGAACCTTCCTGCAACTTGAACTTCTTGAACCTTCCTGCTACTTGAACTTCTTGAACTTCTTGATCCTTCCTGCTACTTGAACTTCTTGAACCTTCCTGCTACTTGAACTTCTTGAACTTCTTGAACCTTCCTGCTACTTGAACTTCTTGAACCTTCCTGCTACTCGAACTACTTGAACTTCTTGAACCTTCCTGCTACCTGAACTTCGTGAACCTTCCTGCTACTTGAACTTCTTGAACTTCTTGAACCTTCCTGCTACTTGAACTTCTTGAACCTTCCTGCTACTTGAAGTTCTTGAACTTCTTGAACCTTCCTGCTACTTGACCTTCTTGAACCTTCCTGCTACTTGAACTTCATGAACTTCTTGAACCTTCCTGCTACTTGAACTACTTGAACTTCTTGAACCTTCCTGCTACTTGAACTTCTTGAACTTCTTGAACCTTCCTGCTACTTAAACTTTTGAACCTTCCTGCTACTTGAACTTCTTGAACCTTCCTGCTACCTGAACTTCTTGAACTTCTTGAACCTTCCTGCTACTTGAACTTCTTGAACCTTCCTGCTACTTGAACTTCTTGAACTTCTTGAACTTCTTGAACCTTCCTGCTTCTTGAACTTCTTGAACCTTCCTGCTACTTGAACTTCTTGAACCTTCCTGCTACTTGAACTTCTTGAACTTCTTGATCCTTCCTGCTACTAGAACTTCTTGAACATTCCTGCTACTTGAACTTCTTGAACCTTCCTGCTACTCGAACTACTTGAACTTCTTGAACCTTCCTGCTACCTGAACTTCGTGAACCTTCCTGCTACTTGAACTTCTTGAACTTCTTGAACCTTCCTGCTAATTGAACTTCTTGAACTTCTTGAATCTTCCTGCTACTTGAACTTCTTGAACCTTCCTGCAACTTGACCTTCTTGAACTTCTTGAACCTTCCTGCTACTTGAACTTCTTGAACTTTTTGAACCTTCCTGCTACTTGAACTTCTTGAACTTCTTGAACCTTTCTGCTACTTGAACTTCTTGAACTTCTTGAACATTCCTGCTACTTGAACTTCTTGAAATTCTTGAACCATCCTGCTACTTGAACTTCTTGAACTTCTTGAACCTTCCTGCTACTTGAACTTCTTGAACTTCTTGAACCTTTTTGCTACTTGAATTTCTTGAACCTTCGTGCTACTTGAAGTTCTTGGACTTCTTGAACCTTCCTGCTACTTGAACTTCTTGAACTTCTTGAACCTTCCTGCTACTTGAACTTCTTGAACTTCTTGAACCTTCCTGCTACTTGAACTTCTTGAACCTTCCTGCTACTTAAACTTCTTGAACCTTCCTGCTACTTGAACTTCTTGAACTTCTTGATCCTTCCTGCTACTTGAACTTCTTGAACATTCCTGCTACTTGAACTTCTTGAACCTTCCTGCTACTCGAACTACTTGAACTTCTTGAACCTTCCTGCTACCTGAACTTCGTGAACCTTCCTGCTACTTGAACTTCTCGAACCTTCCTGCTACTTGAACTTCTTGAACCTGCCTGCTACTTGAACTTCTTGAACTTCTTGAACCTTCCTGTTACTTGAACTTCTTGAACTTCTTGAACCTTCCTGCTACTTGAACTTCTTGAACCTTCATGCTACTTGAACTTCTTGAACCTTCCTGCTACTTGAACTTCTTGAACCTTTCTGCTACTTGAACTTCTTGAACCTTCCTGCTACTTGAACTTCTTGAACTTCTCGAACCTTCCTGCTACTTGAACTTATTGAACCTTCCTGCTACTTGAACTTTTTGAACTTTTTGAACCTTCCTGCTACTTGAACTTCTTGAACTTCTTGAACCTTCCTGCTACCTGAACTTCTTGAACTTCTTGAACCTTCCTGCTACTTGAACTTCTTGAACTTCTTGAACCTTCCTGCTACTTGAACTTCTTGAACCTTCCTGCTACTTGAACTTCTTGAGCCTTCCTGCTACTTGAACTTCTTGAACCTTCCTGCTACTTGAACTTCTTGAACTTCTTGAACCTTCCTGCTACTTGACCTTTTTGAACCTTCCTGCTACTTGAAATTCTTGAACCTTCCTGCTACTTGAACTTCTTGAACTTCTTGAACCCTCCTGCTAATTGAACTTCTTGAACTTCTTCAACCTTCCTGCTACTTGAACTTCTTGAACTTCTTGAACCTTCCTGCTACTTGAACTTCTTGAACCTTCCTGCTACTTGAACTTCTTGAACTTCATGAACCTTCCTGCTACTTGAACTTCTTGAACTTCTTGAACCTTCCTGCTGCTTGAACTTCCTGAACCTTCCTGCTACTTGAATTTCTTGAACCTTCCTGCTACTTGAACATCTTGAACTTCTTGAACCTTCCTGCTACTTGAACTACTTAAACTTCTTGAACCTTCCTGCTACTTGAACTTCTTGAACTTCTTGAACCTTCCTGCTACTTGAACTTCTTGAACCTTCCTGCTACTATAACTTCTTGAACCTTCCTGGTACCTGAACTTCTTGAACTTCTTGAACCTTCCTGCTACTCGAACTTTTTGAACTTTTTGACACTTCCTGCTACTTGAACTTCTTGAACCTTCCTGCTACTTGAACTTCTTGAACCTTCCTGACACCTGAACTTTTTGAACTTCTTGAACCTTCCTGCTACTTGAACTTCTTGAACTTCTTGAACCTTCCTGCTACTTGAACTTCTTGAACTTCTTGAACTTTCTGGTTACTTGAACTTTTTTAACTTCTTGAACCTTCCTGCTACTTCAACTTCTTGAACCTTCCTGCTACTTGAACTTCTTGAACTTCTTGAACCTTCCTGCTACTTGAACTTCTTGAAAATCTTGAACCTTCCTGCTACTTGAACTTCTTGAACCTTCCTGCTACTCGAACTACTTGAACTTCTTAAACCTTCCTGCTACTTGAACTTCGTGAACCTTCCTGCTAATTGAACTTCTTGAACTTCTTGAACCTTCCTGCTACTTGAACTTCTTGAACTTTCCTGCTACTTGAACTTTTTGAATCATGAACCTTCCTGCCACTTGAACTTCTTGAACCTTCCTGCTACTTGAACTTCTTGAACTTCTTGAACCTTCCTGCAACTTGAACTTCTTGAACCTTCCTGCTACTTGAACTTGTCGAACCTTCCTGCTACTTGAACTTCTTGAACCTGCCTGCTACTTGAACTTCTTGAACTTCTTGAACCTTCCTGATATTTGAATTTCTTGAACTTCTTGAACCTTCCTGCTACTTGAACTTCTTGAACTTCTTGAACCTTCCTGCCGCTTTAACTTCCTGAACCTTCCTGCTACTTGAACTTCTTGAACCTTCCTGCTACTTGAACTTCTTGAACTTCTTGAACCTTCCTGCTACTTGAACTACTTGAACTTCTTGAACCTTCCTGCTACTTGAACTTCTTGAACTGCTTGAACCTTCCTGCTACTTGAACTTCTTGAACCTTCCTGCTACTATAACTTCTTGAACCTTCCTGGTACCTGAACTTCTTGAACTTCTTGAACCTTCCTGCTACTTGAACTTTTTGAACTTTTTGAACCTTCCTGCTACTTGAACTTTTTGAACCTTCCTGCTACTTGAACTTCTTGAACCTTCCTGACACCTGAACTTTTTGAACTTTCTGGTTACTTGAACTTTTTTAACTTCTTGAACCTTCCTGCTACTTGAACTTCTTGAACCTTCCTGCTACTTGAACTTCTTGAACTTCTTGAACCTTCCTGCTACTTGAACTTCTTGAAAATCTTGAACCTTCCTGCTACTTGAACTTCTTGAACCTTCCTGCTACTCGAACTGCTTGAACTTTTTGAACCTTCCTGCTACTTGAACTTCGTGAACCTTCCTGCTAATTGAACTTCTTGAACTTCTTGAACCTTCCTGCTACTTGAACATCTTGAACTTCTTGAACCTTCCTGCTACTTGAACATCTTGAACTTCTTGAACCTTCCTGCTACTTGAACTTCTTGAACTTTCCTGCTACTTGAACTTTTTGAATCATGAACCTTCCTGCCACTTGAACTTCTTGAACCTTCCTGCTACTTGATTTTCTTGAACTTCTTGAACCTTCCTGCTACTTGAACTTCTTAAATCTTCCTGCTACTTGGACTTCTCGAACCTTCCTGCTACTTGAACTTCTTGAACCTGCCTGCTACTTGAACTTCTTGAACTTCCTGAACCTTCCTGATATTTGAACTTCTTGAACTTCTTGAACCTTCCTGCTACTTGAACTTCTTGAACTTCTTGAACCTTCCTGCTACTTGAACTTCTTGAACCTTCCTGCTACTATAACTTCTTGAACCTTCCTGGTACCTGAACTTCTTGAACTTCTTGAACCTTCCTGCTACTAGAACTTTTTGAACTTTTTGAACCTTCCTGCTACTTGAACTTCTTGAACCTTCCTGCTACTTGAACTTCTTGAACCTTCCTGACACCTGAACTTTTTGAACTTCTTGAACCTTCCTGCTACTTGAACTTCTTGAACTTCTTGAACCTTCCTGCTACTTGAACTTCTTGAACTTCTTGAACTTTCTGGTTACTTGAACTTTTTTAACTTCTTGAACCTTCCTGCTACTTGAACTTCTTGAACCTTCCTGCTACTTGAACTTCTTGAACTTCTTGAACCTTTCTGCTACTTGAACTTCTTGAAAATCTTGAACCTTCCTGCTACTTGAACTTCTTGAACCTTCCTGCTACTCGAACTACTTGAACTTCTTGAACTTTCCTGCTACTTGAACTTCTTGAACCTTCCTGCTAATTGAACTTCTTGAACTTCTTGAACCTTCCTGCTACTTGAACTTCTTGAACTTCTTGAACCTTCCTGCAACTTGAACATCTTGAACTTTTTGAACCTTCCTGCTACTTGAACTTCTTGAACTTTCCTGCTGCTTGAACTTTTTGAATCATGAACCTTCCTGCCACTTGAACTTCTTGAACCTTCCTGCTACTTGAACTTCTTGAACTTCTTGAACCTTCCTGCTACTTGAACTTCTTGAACCTTCCTGCTACTTGAACTTCTCGAACCTTCCTGCTACTTGAACTTCTTGAACCTGCCTGCTACTTGAACTTCTTGAACTTCTTGAACCTTCCTGATATTTGAACTTCTTGAACTTCTTGAACCTTCCTGCTACTTGAACTTCTTGAACCTTCCTGCTACTTGAACTTCTTGAACCTTCCTGCTACCTGAACTTCTTGAACTTCTTGAACCTTCCTGCTACTTGAACTTCTTGAACCTTCCTGCTACTTGAACTTCTTGAACTTCTTGAACCTTCCTGCTACTTGAACTTTTTGAACTTCTTGAACCTTCCTGCTACTTGAAATTCTTGAACCTTCCTGCTACTTGAACTTCTTGAACTTCTTGAACCTTCCTGCTACTCGAACTCCTTGAACCTTCCTGCTACTTGAACTTCTTGAACCTTCCTGCTACTTAAACTTCTTGAACCTTCCTGCTACTTGAACTTCTTGAACTTCTTGAACCTTCCTGCAACTTGAACTTCTTGAACCTTCCTGCTACTTGAACTTCTTGAACTTCTTGATCCTTCCTGCTACTTGAACTTCTTGAACCTTCCTGCTACTTGAACTTCTTGAACTTCTTGAACCTTCCTGCTACTTGAACTTCTTGAACCTTCCTGCTACTCGAACTACTTGAACTTCTTGAACCTTCCTGCTACCTGAACTTCGTGAACCTTCCTGCTACTTGAACTTCTTGAACTTCTTGAACCTTCCTGCTACTTGAACTTCTTGAACCTTCCTGCTACTTGAAGTTCTTGAACTTCTTGAACCTTCCTGCTACTTGACCTTCTTGAACCTTCCTGCTACTTGAACTTCATGAACTTCTTGAACCTTCCTGCTACTTGAACTACTTGAACTTCTTGAACCTTCCTGCTACTTGAACTTCTTGAACTTCTTGAACCTTCCTGCTACTTAAACTTTTGAACCTTCCTGCTACTTGAACTTCTTGAACCTTCCTGCTACCTGAACTTCTTGAACTTCTTGAACCTTCCTGCTACTTGAACTTCTTGAACCTTCCTGCTACTTGAACTTCTTGAACTTCTTGAACTTCTTGAACCTTCCTGCTTCTTGAACTTCTTGAACCTTCCTGCTACTTGAACTTCTTGAACCTTCCTGCTACTTGAACTTCTTGAACTTCTTGATCCTTCCTGCTACTAGAACTTCTTGAACATTCCTGCTACTTGAACTTCTTGAACCTTCCTGCTACTCGAACTACTTGAACTTCTTGAACCTTCCTGCTACCTGAACTTCGTGAACCTTCCTGCTACTTGAACTTCTTGAACTTCTTGAACCTTCCTGCTAATTGAACTTCTTGAACTTCTTGAATCTTCCTGCTACTTGAACTTCTTGAACCTTCCTGCAACTTGACCTTCTTGAACTTCTTGAACCTTCCTGCTACTTGAACTTCTTGAACTTTTTGAACCTTCCTGCTACTTGAACTTCTTGAACTTCTTGAACCTTTCTGCTACTTGAACTTCTTGAACTTCTTGAACATTCCTGCTACTTGAACTTCTTGAAATTCTTGAACCATCCTGCTACTTGAACTTCTTGAACTTCTTGAACCTTCCTGCTACTTGAACTTCTTGAACTTCTTGAACCTTTTTGCTACTTGAATTTCTTGAACCTTCGTGCTACTTGAAGTTCTTGGACTTCTTGAACCTTCCTGCTACTTGAACTTCTTGAACTTCTTGAACCTTCCTGCTACTTGAACTTCTTGAACTTCTTGAACCTTCCTGCTACTTGAACTTCTTGAACCTTCCTGCTACTTGAACATCTTGAACCTTCCTGCTACTTGAACTTCTTGAACCTTCCTGCCACTTGAACTTCTTGAACCTTCCTGCTACTTGAACTTCTTGAACCTTCCTGCTACTTGAACTTCTTGAACTTCTTGAACCTTCCTGCTACTTGAACTTCTTGAACGTCTTGAACCTTCCTGCTACTCGAACTTCTTGAACTTCTTGAACCTTCCTGCTACTTGAACTTCTTTCACGTCTTGAACCTTCCTGCTGCTTGAACTTCTTGAACTTCTTGAACCTTCCTGCTACTTGAACTTCTTGAACTTCTTGAAACTTCCTGCTACTTGAACTTCTTGAACTTCTTGAACCTTCCTGCTACTTGAACTTCTTGAACCTTCCTGCTACTTGAACTTCTTGAACTTCTTGAACTTCTTGAACCTTCCTGCTACTTGAACTTCTTGAACTTCTTGCACCTTCCTGCTACTTGAACTTCTAGAACCTTCCTGCTACTTGAACTTCTTGAACCTTCCTGCTACTCGAACTTCTTGAACTTCTTGAACCTTCCTGCTACTTGAACTTCTTGAACTTCTTGAACTTCTTGAACCTTCCTGCTAATTGAACTTCTTGAACTTCTTGCACCTTCCTGCTACTTGAACTTCTAGAACCTTCCTGCTACTTGAACTTCTTGAACCTTCCTGCTACTTGAACTTCTTGAACTTCTTGAACCTTCCTGCTACTTGAACTTCTTGAACCTTCCTGCTACTTGAACTTCTTGAACTTCTTGAACTTCTTGAACCTTCCTGCTACTTGAACTTCTTGAACCTTCCTGCTACTTGAACTTTTTGAACTTCTTGAACCTTCCTGCTACTTGAACTTCTTGTACTTCTTGAACTTTCCTGCTACTTGAACTTCTTCAACCTTCCTGCCACTTGATTTCTTGAACCTTCCTGCTACTTGAACTTCTTGAGCCTTCATGCTACTCGAACTTTTTGAACCTTTCTGCTTCCTGAACTTCTTGAACCTTCCTTCTACATGAACTTCTTGAACTTCTTGAACCTTCCTGCTACATGAACTTCTTGAACCTTCCTGCTACTTGAACTTTTTGAACTTCTTGAAACTTCCTGCTACTTGAACTTCTTGAACCTTCCTGCTACTTGAACTTCTTGAACCTTCCTGCTACTTGAACTTCTTGAATCTTCCTGCTACTTGAACTTCTTGAACTTCTTGAACCTTCCTGCAACTTGAACTTCTTGAACCTTCCTGCTACTTGAACTTCTTGAACCTTCCTGCTACTTGAACTTCTTTAACTTCTTGAACCTTCCTGCTACTTGAACTTTTCGAACTTCTTGAACCTTCCTGCTGCTTGAACTCCTTGAACTTCCTGAACCTTCCTGCTACTTGAACTACTTGAACTTCTTGAACCTTCCTGCTACTTGAACTTCTTGAACTTCTTGAACCTTCCTGCAACTTGAACTTCTTGAACCTTCCTGCTACTTGAACTTCTTGAACCTTCCTGCCACTTGAACTTCTTGAACTTCTTGAACCTTCCTGCTACTTGAAATTCTTGAACCTTCCTGCTACTTGATCTTCTTGAACTTCTTGAACCTTCCTGCTACTTGAACTTCTTGAACTTATTAAACCTTCCTGCTACTTGAACTTCTTGAACCTTCCTTCTACTTGAACTTCTTTAATTTCTTGAACCTTCCTGCCACTTGAACTTCTTGAACTTCTTGAACCTTCCTGCTACTTGAACTTCTTGAACTTCTTGAACTTCTTGAACCTTCCTGCTATTTGAACTTCTTGAACCTTCCTGCTTCTTGAACATCTTTAAACTTCCTGCTACATAAACTTCTTGAACTTCTTGAACCTTCATATTACCTGAACTTCTTGAACCTTCCTGCTACTTGAACTTCTTGAACTTCTTGAACCTTCCTGCAACTTGAACTTCTTGAACTTCTTGAACCTTCATGCTACCTGAACTTCTTGAACTTCTTGAACCTTCCTGCTACTTGAACTTCTTGAACCTTCCTGCTACTTGAACTTCTTGAACTTCTTGAACCTTCCTGCTACTTGAACTTCTTGAACTTCTTGAACCTTCCTATTACTTGAACTTCTTGAACCTTCCTGCTACTTGAACTTCTTGAACTTCTTGAACCTTCCTGCTACTTGAACTTCTTGAACTTCTTGAACCTTCAAGCTACTTGAACTTCTTGAACTTCTTGAACCTTCCTGCTACTTGAACTTCTTGAACCTTCCTGCTACTTGAACTTCTTGAACTTCTTGAACCTTCCTGCTACTTGAACTTCTTGAACTTCTTAAACCTTCCTGCTACTAGAACTTCTTGAACCTTCCTGCTACTTGATTTTCTTGAACTTCTTGAACCTTCCTGCTACTTGAACTTCTTGAACTTCTTGAACCTTCCTGCTACTTGAACTTCTTGAACCTTCCTGCTAATTGAACTTCTTGAACTTCTTGAATCTTCCTGCTACTTGAACTTCTTGAACCTTCCTGCTACTTGAACTACTTGAACTTCTTGAACCTTCCTGCTACTTGAACTTCTTGAACTTCTTGAACCTTCCTGCTACTTGAACTACTTGAACTTCTTGAACCTTCCTGCAACTTGAACTTCTTGAACTTCTTGAACCTTCCTGCTACTTGAACTTCTTGAACCTTCCTGCTTCTTGAACATCTTTAAACTTCCTGCTACATGATCTTCTTGAACTTCTTGAACCTTCCGGCTACTTGAACTTCTTGAACCTTCCTGCCACTTGAACTTCTTGAACTTCTTGAACCTTCCTGCTTCTTGAAATTCTTGAACCTTCCTGCTTCTTGAACTTCTTGAACTTCTTGAACCTTCCTGGTACTTGAACTTCTTGAACCTTCCTTCTACTTGAACTTCTTGAACTTCTTGAACCTTCCTGCTACTTGAAATTCTTGAACCTTCCTGCTACTTGAACTTCTTGAACCTTCCTGCTTCTTGAACTTCTTGAAACTTCCTGCTACATGAACTTCTTGAACTTCTTGAACCTTCCTGCTACTTGAACTTCTTGAACCTTCCTGCTACTTGAACTTCTTGAACTTTTTGAACCTTCCTGTTACTTGAACTTTTTGAACCTTCCTGCTACTTGAACTTCTTGAACCTTCCTGCTACTTGAACTTCTTGAACCTTTCTGCTAATTGAACTTCTTGAACTTCTTGAACCTTCCTGCTACTTGAACTTCTTGAACTTCTTGCACCTTCCTGCTACTTGAACTTCTAGAACCTTCCTGCTACTTGAACTACTTGAACCTTCCTGCTACTTGAACTTCTTGAACTTCTCGAACCTTCCTGCTACTTGAACTTCTTGAACCTTCCTGCTACTTGAACTTCTCGAACTTCTTGAAACTTCCTGCTACTTGAACTTCTTGAACTTCTTGAACCTTCCTGCTACTTGAACTTCTTGAACCTTCCTGCTACTTGAACTTCTTGAACTTCTTGAACTTCTTGAACCTTCCTGATACTTGAACTTCTTGAACTTCTTGCACCTTCCTGCTACTTGAACTTCTAGAACCTTCCTGCTACTTGAACTTCTTGAACCTTCCTGCTACTCGAACTTCTTGAACTTCTTGAACCTTCCTGCTACTTGAACTTTTTGAACTTCTTGAACTTCTTGAACCTTCCTGCTAATTGAACTTCTTGAACTTCTTGCACCTTCCTGCTACTTGAACTTCTAGAACCTTCCTGCTACTTGAACTTCTTGAACCTTCCTGCTACTTGAACTTCTTGAACTTCTTGAACCTTCCTGCTACTTGAAATTCTTGAACTTCTTGAACCTTCCTGCTACTTGAACTTCTTGAATCTTCCTGCTACTTGAACTTTTTGAACTTCTTGAACCTTCCTGCTACTTGAACTTCTTGTACTTCTTGAACTTTTCTGCTACTTGAACTTCTTCAACCTTCCTGCCACTTGATTTCTTGAACCTTCCTGCTACTTGAACATCTTGAGCCTTCATGCTACTCGAACTTTTTGAACCTTTCTGCTTCCTGAACTTCTTGAACCTTCCTTCTTCATGAACTTCTTGAACTTCTTGAACCTTCCTGCTACATGAACTTCTTGAACCTTCCTGCTACTTGAACTTTTTGAACTTCTTGAAACTTCCTGCTACCTGAACTTCTTGAACCTTCCTGCTACTTGAACTTCTTGAACCTTCCTGCTACTTGAACTTCTTGAACCTTCCTGCTACTTGAACTTCTTGAACTTCTTGAACCTTCCTGCTACTTGAACTTCTTGAACCTTCCTGCTACTAGAACTTCTTGAACCTTCCTGCTACTTGAACTTCTTTAACTTCTTGAACCTTCCTGCTACTTGAACTTTTCGAACTTCTTGAACCTTCCTGCTACTTGAACTCCTTGAACTTCCTGAACCTTCCTGCTACTTGAACTTCTTGAACCTTCCTGCTACTTGAACTTCTTGAACCTTCCTGCTGCTTGAACTTCTTGAACCTCTTGAACCTTCCTGCTACATGAACTTCTTGAACTTCTTGAACCTTCCTGCTACTTGAACTTCTTGAACTTCTTGAAACTTCCTGCTACTTGAACTTCTTGAACCTTCCTGCTACCTGAACTTCTTGAACCTCCTGCTACTTGAACTTCTTGAACTTCTTGAACCTTCTTGCTACTTGAACTTCTTGAACCTTCCTGCTATTTGAACTTCTTGAATCTTCCTGCTACTTGAACTTCTTGAACCTTCATGCTACTTGAGCTTCTTGAACCTTCCTGCTACTTGAATTTCTTGAACCTTCCTGCTACTTGAACATCTTGAACTTCTTGAACCTTCCTGCAACTTGAACTTCTTGAACTTCTTTAACCGTCCTGCTACTTGAAGTTCTTGAACTTCTTGAACCTTCCTGCTATATGAACTTCTTGAACTTCTTGAACTTTCCTGCTACTTGAACTTCATGAACCTTCCTGAAACTTGAACTTCTTGAACCTTCCTGCTACTTGAACTACTTGAACCTTCCTGCTACTTGAACTTCTTGAACTTCTTGAACGTTCCTGCTACTTGAACTTCTTTAACCTTCCTGCTACTTGAACTATTTGAACTTCTTGAACTTTCCTGCTACTTGAACTACTTGAACTTCTTGAACGTTCCTGCTACTTGTACTTCTTTAACCTTCCTGCTACTTGAACTTCTTGAACCTTCCTGCTACTTGAACTTTTTGAACCTTCCTGCTACTTGAACTTCTTGAACTTCTTGAACCTTCCTGCTACTTGAACTTCTCGAACCTTCCTGCTACTTGAACTTCTTGAACCTTCCTGCTACTCGAACTTCTTGAACTTCTTGAACCTTCTTGCTTCTTGAACTTCTTGAACCTTCCTGCTACTTGAACTTCTTGAACTTCTTAAACCTTCCTGCTACTTGAACTTCTTGAACTTCTTGAACCTTTCTGCTACTTGAACTTCTTGAACCTTCCTGCTACTTGAACTTCTTGAACTTCTTGAACCTTCCTACTACTTGAATTTCTTGAATTTTCCTGCTACTTGAACATTTTGAACTTCTTGAACCTTCCTGCTACTTGAACTTCTTCAACCTTCCTGCTACTTGAACTTCTTGAACTTCTTGAACCTTCCTGCTACTTGAACTAATTGAACTTCTTGAACCTTCCTGCTACTTGAACTTCTTGAATTTCTTGAACCTTCCTGCTACCTGAACTTCTTGAACTACTTAAACCTTCCTGCTACTTGAACTTCTTGAACCTTCCTGCTACTGTAACTTCTTCAACCTTCCTGCTACTTGAACTTCTTGAACTTCTTGAACCCTCCTGGTACTTGAACTTCTTGAACTTCTTCAACCTTCCTGCTACTTGAACTTCTTGAACTTCTTGAACCTTCCTGCTACTTGAACTTCTTGAACCTTCCTGCTACTTGAACTTCTTGAACTTCATGAACCTTCCTGCTACTTGAACTTCTTGAACTTCTTGAACCTTCCTGCTGCTTGAACTTCCTGAACCTTCCTGCTACTTGAATTTCTTGAACCTTCCTGCTACTTGAACTTCTTGAACTTCTTGAACCTTCCTGCTACTTGAACTACTTAAACTTCTTGAACCTTCCTGCTACTTGAACTTCTTGAACTTCTTGAACCTTCCTGCTACTTAAACTTCTTGAACCTTCCTGCTACTATAACTTCTTGAACCTTCCTGGTACCTGAACTTCTTGAACTTCTTGAACCTTCCTGCTACTTGAACTTTTTGAACTTTTTGAACCTTCCTGCTACTTGAACTTCTTGAACCTTCCTGCTACTTGAACTTCTTGAACCTTCCTGACACCTGAACTTTTTGAACTTCTTGAACCTTCCTGCTACTTGAACTTCTTGAACTTCTTGAACCTTCCTGCTACTTGAACTTCTTGAACTTCTTGAACTTTCTGGTTACTTGAACTTTTTTAACTTCTTGAACCTTCCTGCTACTTCAACTTCTTGAACCTTCCTGCTACTTGAACTTCTTGAACTTCTTGAACCTTCCTGCTACTTGAACTTCTTGAAAATCTTGAACCTTCCTGCTACTTGAACTTCTTGAACCTTCCTGCTACTCGAACTACTTGAACTTCTTGAACCTTCCTGCTACTTGAACTTCGTGAACCTTCCTGCTAATTGAACTTCTTGAACTTCTTGAACCTTCCTGCTACTTGAACTTCTTGAACTTCTTGAACCTTCCTGCAACTTGAACATCTTGAACTTCTTGAACCTTCCTGCTACTTGAACTTCTTGAACTTTCCTGCTACTTGAACTTTTTGAATCATGAACCTTCCTGCCACTTGAACTTCTTGAACCTTCCTGCTACTTGAACTTCTTGAACTTCTTGAACCTTCCTGCAACTTGAACTTCTTGAACCTTCCTGCTACTTGAACTTGTCGAACCTTCCTGCTACTTGAACTTCTTGAACCTGCCTGCTACTTGAACTTCTTGAACTTCTTGAACCTTCCTGATATTTGAACTTCTTGAACTTCTTGAACCTTCCTGCTACTTGAACTTCTTGAACTTCTTGAACCTTCCTGCTACTTGAACTTCTTGAACCTTCCTGCTACTATAACTTCTTGAACCTTCCTGGTACCTGAACTTCTTGAACTTCTTGAACCTTCCTGCTACTTGAACTTCTTGAACTTCTTCAACCTTCCTGCTACTTGAACATCTTGAACTTCTTGAACCTTCCTGCTACTTGAACTTCTTGAACCTTCCTGCTACTTGAATTTCTTGAACTTCTTGAACCTTCCTGCTACTTGAACTTCTTGAACTTCTTGAACCTTCCTGCCGCTTGAACTTCCTGAACCTTCCTGCTACTTGAACTTCTTGAACCTTCCTGCTACTTGAACTTCTTGAACTTCTTGAACCTTCCTGCTACTTGAACTACTTGAACTTCTTGAACCTTCCTGCTACTTGAACTTCTTGAACTGCTTGAACCTTCCTGCTACTTGAACTCCTTGAACCTTCCTGCTACTATAACTTCTTGAACCTTCCTGGTACCTGAACTTCTTGAACTTCTTGAACCTTCCTGCTACTTGAACTTTTTGAACTTTTTGAACCTGCCTGCTACTTGAACTTTTTGAACCTTCCTGCTACTTGAACTTCTTGAACCTTCCTGACACCTGAACTTTTTGAACTTTCTGGTTACTTGAACTTTTTTAACTTCTTGAACCTTCCTGCTACTTGAACTTCTTGAACCTTCCTGCTACTTGAACTTCTTGAACTTCTTGAACCTTCCTGCTACTTGAACTTCTTGAAAATCTTGAACCTTCCTGCTACTTGAACTTCTTGAACCTTCCTGCTACTCGAACTACTTGAACTTTTTGAACCTTCCTGCTACTTGAACTTCGTGAACCTTCCTACTAATTGAACTTCTTGAACTTCTTGAACCTTCCTGCTACTTGAACTTCTTGAACTTCTTGAACCTTCCTGCTACTTGAACATCTTGAACTTCTTGAACCTTCCTGCTACTTGAACTTCTTGAACTTTCCTGCTACTTGAACTTTTTGAATCATGAACCTTCCTGCCACTTGAACTTCTTGAACCTTCCTGCTACTTGAATTTCTTGAACTTCTTGAACCTTCCTGCTACTTGAACTTCTTAAATCTTCCTGCTACTTGGACTTCTCGAACCTTCCTGCTACTTGAACTTCTTGAACCTGCCTGCTACTTGAACTTCTTGAACTTCTTGAACCTTCCTGATATTTGAACTTCTTGAACTTCTTGAACCTTCCTGCTACTTGAACTTCTTGAACTTCTTGAACCTTCCTGCTACTTGAACTTCTTGAACCTTCCTGCTACTATTACTTCTTGAACCTTCCTGGTACCTGAACTTCTTGAACTTCTTGAACCTTCCTGCTACTAGAACTTTTTGAACTTTTTGAACCTTCCTGCTACTTGAACTTCTTGAACCTTCCTGCTACTTGAACTTCTTGAACCTTCCTGACACCTGAACTTTTTGAACTTCTTGAACCTTCCTGCTACTTGAACTTCTTGAACTTCTTGAACCTTCCTGCTACTTGAACTTCTTGAACTTCTTGAACTTTCTGGTTACTTGAACTTTTTTAACTTCTTGAACCTTCCTGCTACTTGAACTTCTTGAACCTTCCTGCTACTTGAACTTCTTGAACTTCTTGAACCTTTCTGCTACTTGAACTTCTTGAAAATCTTGAACCTTCCTGCTACTTGAACTTCTTGAACCTTCCTGCTACTCGAACTACTTGAACTTCTTGAACCTTCCTGCTACTTGAACTTCTTGAACCTTCCTGCTAATTGAACTTCTTGAACTTCTTGAACCTTCCTGCTACTTGAACTTCTTGAACTTCTTGAACCTTCCTGCAACTTGAACATCTTGAACTTCTTGAACCTTCCTGCTACTTGAACTTCTTGAACTTTCCTGCTGCTTGAACTTTTTGAATCATGAACCTTCCTGCCACTTGAACTTCTTGAACCTTCCTGCTACTTGAACTTCTTGAACTTCTTGAACCTTCCTGCTACTTGAACTTCTTGAACCTTCCTGCTACTTGAACTTCTCGAACCTTCCTGCTACTTGAACTTCTTGAACCTGCCTGCTACTTGAACTTCTTGAACTTCTTGAACCTTCCTGATATTTGAACTTCTTGAACTTCTTGAACCTTCCTGCTACTTGAACTTCTTGAACCTTCCTGCTACTTGAACTTCTTGAACCTTCCTGCTACCTGAACTTCTTGAACTTCTTGAACCTTCCTGCTACTTGAACTTCTTGAACCTTCCTGCTACTTGAACTTCTTGAACTTCTTGAACCTTCCTGCTACTTGAACTTTTTGAACTTCTTGAACCTTCCTGCTACTTGAACTTCTTGAACCTTCCTGCTACTTGAACTTCTTGAACTTCTTGAACCTTCCTGCTACTTGAACTTCTTGAACCTTCCTGCTACTTGAACTTCTTGAACCTTCCTGCTACTTGAACTTCTTGAACCTTCCTGCTACTTGAACTTCTTGAACTTCTTGAACCTTCCTGCAACTTGAACTTCTTGAACCTTCCTGCTACTTGAACTTCTTGAACTTCTTGATCCTTCCTGCTACTTGAACTTCTTGAACCTTCCTGCTACTTGAACTTCTTGAACTTCTTGAACCTTCCTGCTACTTGAACTTCTTGAACCTTCCTGCTACTCGAACTACTTGAACTTCTTGAACCTTCCTGCTACCTGAACTTCGTGAACCTTCCTGCTACTTGAACTTCTTGAACTTCTTGAACCTTCCTGCTACTTGAACTTCTTGAACCTTCCTGCTACTTGAAGTTCTTGAACTTCTTGAACCTTCCTGCTACTTGACCTTCTTGAACCTTCCTGCTACTTGAACTTCATGAACTTCTTGAACCTTCCTGCTACTTGAACTACTTGAACTTCTTGAACCTTCCTGCTACTTGAACTTCTTGAACTTCTTGAACCTTCCTGCTACTTAAACTTTTGAACCTTCCTGCTACTTGAACTTCTTGAACCTTCCTGCTACCTGAACTTCTTGAACTTCTTGAACCTTCCTGCTACTTGAACTTCTTGAACCTTCCTGCTACTTGATCTTCTTGAACTTCTTGAACTTCTTGAACCTTCCTGCTTATTGAACTTCTTGAACCTTCCTGCTACTTGAACTTCTTGAACCTTCCTGCTACTTGAACTTCTTGAACTTCTTGATCCTTCATGCTACTTGAACTTCTTGAACATTCCTGCTACTTGAACTTCTTGAACCTTCCTGCTACTCGAACTACTTGAACTTCTTGAACCTTCCTGCTACCTGAACTTCGTGAACCTTCCTGCTACTTGAACTTCTTGAACTTCTTGAACCTTCCTGCTAATTGAACTTCTTGAACTTCTTGAATCTTCCTGCTACTTGAACTTCTTGAACCTTCCTGCAACTTGACCTTCTTGAACTTCTTGAACCTTCCTGCTACTTGAACTTCTTGAACTTTTTGAACCTTCCTGCTACTTGAACTTCTTGAACTTCTTGAACCTTTCTGCTACTTGAACTTCTTGAACTTCTTGAACATTCCTGCTACTTGAACTTCTTGAAATTCTTGAACCATCCTGCTACTTGAACTTCTTGAACTTCTTGAACCTTCCTGCTACTTGAACTTCTTGAACTTCTTGAACCTTTTTGCTACTTGAATTTCTTGAACCTTCGTGCTACTTGAAGTTCTTGGACTTCTTGAACCTTCCTGCTACTTGAACTTCTTGAACTTCTTGAACCTTCCTGCTACTTGAACTTCTTGAACTTCTTGAACCTTCCTGCTACTTGAACTTCTTGAACCTTCCTGCTACTTGAACTTCTTGAACCTTCCTGCTACTTGAACTTCTTGAACCTTCCTGCTACTTGAACTTCTTGAACCTTCCTGCTACTTGAACTTCTTGAACCTTCCTGCTACTTGAACTTCTTGAACTTCTTGAACCTTCCTGCTACTTGAACTTCTTGAACGTCTTGAACCTTCCTGCTACTCGAACTTCTTGAACTTCTTGAACCTTCCTGCTACTTGAACTTCTTGAACGTCTTGAACCTTCCTGCTGCTTGAACTTCTTGAACTTCTTGAACCTTTCTGCTACTTGAACTTCTTGAACTTCTTGAAACTTCCTGCTACTTGAACTTCTTGAACTTCTTGAACCTTCCTGCTACTTGAACTTCTTGAACCTTCCTGCTACTTGAACTTCTTGAACTTCTTGAACTTCTTGAACCTTCCTGCTACTTGAACTTCTTGAACTTCTTGCACCTTCCTGCTACTTGAACTTCTAGAACCTTCCTGCTACTTGAACTTCTTGAACCTTCCTGCTACTCGAACTTCTTGAACTTCTTGAACCTTCCTGCTACTTGAACTTCTTGAACTTCTTGAACTTCTTGAACCTTCCTGCTAATTGAACTTCTTGAACTTCTTGCACCTTCCTGCTACTTGAACTTCTAGAACCTTCCTGCTACTTGAACTTCTTGAACCTTCCTGCTACTTGAACTTCTTGAACTTCTTGAACCTTCCTGCTACTTGAACTTCTTGAACCTTCCTGCTACTTGAACTTCTTGAACTTCTTGAACTTCTTGAACCTTCCTGCTACTTGAACTTCTTGAACCTTCCTGCTACTTGAACTTCTTGAGCCTTCATGCTACTCGAACTTTTTGAACCTTTCTGCTTCCTGAACTTCTTGAACCTTCCTTCTACATGAACTTCTTGAACTTCTTGAACCTTCCTGCTACATGAACTTCTTGAACCTTCCTGCTACTTGAACTTTTTGAACTTCTTGAAACTTCCTGCTACTTGAACTTCTTGAACCTTCCTGCTACTTGAACTTCTTGAACCTTCCTGCTACTTGAACTTCTTGAACCTTCCTGCTACTTGAACTTCTTGAACCTTCCTGCTACTTGAACTTCTTTAACTTCTTGAACCTTCCTGCTACTTGAACTTTTCGAACTTCTTGAACCTTCCTGCTACTTGAACTCCTTGAACTTCCTGAACCTTCCTGCTACTTGAACTACTTGAACTTCTTGAACCTTCCTGCTACTTGAACTTCTTGAACTTCTTGAACCTTCCTGCAACTTGAACTTCTTGAACCTTCCTGCTACTTGAACTTCTTGAACCTTCCTGCCACTTGAACTTCTTGAACTTCTTGAACCTTCCTGCTACTTGAAATTCTTGAACCTTCCTGCTACTTGATCTTCTTGAACTTCTTGAACCTTCCTGCTACTTGAACTTCTTGAACTTATTAAACCTTCCTGCTACTTGAACTTCTTGAACCTTCCTTCTACTTGAACTTCTTTAATTTCTTGAACCTTCCTGCCACTTGAACTTCTTGAACTTCTTGAACCTTCCTGCTACTTGAACTTCTTGAACTTCTTGAACTTCTTGAACCTTCCTGCTACTTGAACTTCTTGAACCTTCCTGCTTCTTGAACATCTTTAAACTTCCTGCTACATAAACTTCTTGAACTTCTTGAACCTTCATATTACCTGAACTTCTTGAACCTTCCTGCTACTTGAACTTCTTGAACTTCTTGAACCTTCCTGCTACTTGAACTTCTTGAACTTCTTGAACCTTCATGCTACCTGAACTTCTTGAACTTCTTGAACCTTCCTGCTACTTGAACTTCTTGAACCTTCCTGCTACTTGGCTTTCTTGAACTTCTTGAACCTTCCTGCTACTTGAACTTCTTGAACTTCTTGAACCTTCCTATTACTTGAACTTCTTGAACCTTCCTGCTACTTGAACTTCTTGAACTTCTTGAACCTTCCTGCTACTTTAACTTCTTGAACTTCTTGAACCTTCAAGCTACTTGAACTTCTTGAACTTCTTGAACCTTCCTGCTACTTGAACTTCTTGAACCTTCCTGCTACTTGAACTTCTTGAACTTCTTGAACCTTCCTGCTACTTGAACTTCTTGAACCTTCCTGCTAATTGAACTTCTTGAACTTCTTGAATCTTCCTGCTACTTGAACTTCTTGAACCTTCCTGCAACTTGAACTTCTTGAACTTCTTGAACCTTCCTGCTACTTGAACTTCTTGAACTTTTTGAACCTTCCTGCTACTTGAACTTCTTGAACTTTATGAAACTTTCTGCTACTTGAACTTCTTGAACTTCTTGAACATTCCTGCTACTTGAACTTCTTGAACTTCTCGAACCATCCTGCTACTTGAACTTCTTGAACTTCTTGAACCTTCCTGCTACTTGAACTTCTTGAACTTCTTGAACCTTTTTGCTACTTGAACTTCTTGAACCTTCGTGCTACTTGAACTTCTTGAACTTCTTGAACCTTCCTGCTACTTGAACTTCTTGAACTTCTTGAACCTTCCTGCTACTTGAACTTCTTGAACTTCTTGAACCTTCCTGCTACTTGAACTTCTTGAACCTTCCTGCTACTTGAACTTCTTGAACCTTCCTGCTACTTGAACTTCTTGAACCTTCCTGCTACTTGAACTTCTTGAACTTCTTGAACCTTCCTGCTACCTGAACTTCTTGAACGTCTTGAACCTTCCTGCTACTCGAACTTCTTGAACTTCTTGAACCTTCCTGCTACTTGAACTTCTTGAACGTCTTGAACCTTCCTGCTACTTGAACTTCTTGAACTTCTTGAACCTTCCTGCTACTTGAACTTCTTGAACTTCTTGAAACTTCCTGCTACTTGAACTTCTTGAACTTCTTGAACCTTTCTGCTACTTGAACTTCTTGAACCTTCCTGCTACTTGAACTTCTTGAACTTCTTGAGCCTTCCTGCTACTTGAACTTCTTGAACTTCTTGAACCTTCCTGCTACTTGAACTTCTTGTACCTTACTGCTACTTGAACTTCTTGAACTTTTTGAACCTTCCTGCTACATGAACTTCTTGAACTTCTTGAACCTTCCTGCTACTTGAACTTCTTGAACTTCTTGAACCTTTCTGCTACTTGAACTTCTTGAACTTCTTGAACCTTCCTGCCCCTTGAAATACTTGAACTTCTTGAACCTTCCTGTTATATGAACTTCTTGAACTTCTTGAACCTTCCTGCTACTTGAACTTCTTTCCCCTTCCTGCTACTTGAACTTCTACACTTTCTTGAACCTTCCTGCTACTTGAAATACTTGAACTTCTTGAACCTTCCTGTTACTTGAACTTCTTGAACTTCTTGAGCCTTTCTGCTACTTGAACTTCTTGAACCTTCCTGCTACTTGAACTTCTTGAACTTCTTGAACCTTCCTGCTACTTGAACTTCTTGAACCTTCCTGCTACTTGAACCTCTTGAACTTCTTGACCCTTCCTGCTACTTGAACTACTTGAACTTCTTGCACCTTCCTGCTACTTGAACTTCTTGAACTTCTTGAACCTTCCTGCTACTTGAACTTCTTGAACCTTCCTGCTACTTGAACTTCTTGAACTTCTTGATCTTTCCTGCTACATGAACTTCTTGAACTTCTTGAACCTTTTTGCTACTTGAACTTCTTGAACTTCTTGAACCTTCCTGCTACTTGAACTTCTTGAACCTTTCTGCTACTTGAACTTCTTGAATCTTCCTGCTACTTGAACTTCTTGAACCTTCCTGCTATTTGAACTTCTTGAACCTTCCTGCTACTTGAACTTCTTGAACCTTCCTGCTACTTGAACTTTTTGAACCTTCCTGCTACTTGAACTTCTTGAACCTTCCTGCTACTTGAACTTCTTTAACTTCTTGAGCCTTCCAACTACTTAAACTTTTCGAACTTCTTGAACCTTCCTGCTACTTGAACTTCTTGAACTTCTTGAACCTTCCTGCTACTTGAACTACTTGAACTTCTTGAACCTTCCTGCTACTTGAACTTCATGAACTTCTTGAACCTTCCTGCTACTCGAACTTCTTGAACCTTCCTGCTACTTGAACTTCTTGAACCTTCCTGCACTTGAACTTCTTGAACTTCTTGAACCTTCCTGCTACTTGAAATTCTTAAACCTTCCTGCTACTTGAACTTCTTGAACTTCTTGAACCTTCCTGGTACTTGAACTTTTTGAACCTTCCTTCTACTTGAACTTCTTGAACTTCTCGAACCTTCCTGCTACATGAACTTCTTGAACTTCTTGAACCTTCCTGCTACTTGAACTTCTTGAACTTCTTGAACCTTCATGCTACTTGAACTTCTTGAACCTTCCTGCTACTTGAACTTCTTGAACCTTCCTGCTTCTTGAACTTCTTGAAACTTCCTGCTACATGAACTTCTTGAACTTCTTGAACCTTCCTGCTACTTGAACTTCTTGAACCTTCCTGCTACTTGAACTTCTTGAACTTTTTGAACCTTCCTGTTACTTGAACTTTTTGAACCTTCCTGCTACTTGAACTTCTTGAACCTTCCTGCTACTTGAACTTCTTGAACCTTTCTGCTACTTGAACTTCTTGAACTTCTTGAACCTTCCTGCTACTTGAACTTCTTGAACTTCTTGCACCTTCCTGCTACTTGAACTTCTAGAACCTTCCTGCTACTTGAACTACTTGAACCTTCCTGCTACTTTAACTTCTTGAACTTCTCGAACCTTCCTGCTACTTGAACTTCTTGAACCTTCCTGCTACTTGAACTTCTCGAACTTCTTGAAACTTCCTGCTACTTGAACTTCTTGAACTTCTTGAACCTTCCTGCTACTTGAACTTCTTGAACCTTCCTGCTACTTGAACTTCTTGAACTTCTTGAACTTCTTGAACCTTCCTGCTACTTGAACTTTTTGAACTTCTTGCACCTTCCTGCTACTTGAACTTCTAGAACCTTCCTGCTACTTGAACTTCTTGAACCTTCCTGCTACTCGAACTTCTTGAACTTCTTGAACCTTCCTGCTACTTGAACTTCTTGAACTTCTTGAACTTCTTGAACCTTCCTGCTAATTGAACTTCTTGAACTTCTTGCACCTTCCTGCTACTTGAACTTCTAGAACCTTCCTGCTACTTGAACTTCTTGAACCTTCCTGCTACTTGAACTTCTTGAACTTCTTGAACCTTCCTGCTACTTGAACTTCTTGAACCTTCCTGCTACTTGAAATTCTTGAACTTCTTGAACTTCTTGAACCTTCCTGCTACTTGAACTTCTTGAACCTTCCTGCTACTTGAACTTTTTGAACTTCTTGAACCTTCCTGCTACTTGAACTTCTTGTACTTCTTGAACTTTCCTGCTACTTGAACTTCTTCAACCTTCCTGCCACTTGATTTCTTGAACCTTCCTGCTACTTGAACTTCTTGAGCCTTCATGCTACTCGAACTTTTTGAACCTTTCTGCTTCCTGAACTTCTTGAACCTTCCTTCTACATGAACTTCTTGAACTTCTTGAACCTTCCTGCTACATGAACTTCTTGAACCTTCCTGCTACTTGAACTTTTTGAACTTCTTGAAACTTCCTGCTACTTGAACTTCTTGAACCTTCCTGCTACTTGAACTTCTTGAACCTTCCTGCTACTTGAACTTCTTGAACCTTCCTGCTACTTGAACTTCTTGAACTTCTTGAACCTTCCTGCTACTTGAACTTCTTGAGCCTTCCTGCTACTTGAACTTCTTGAACCTTCCTGCTACTTGAACTTCTTTAACTTCTTGAACCTTCCTGCTACTTGAACTTTTCGAACTTCTTGAACCTTCCTGCTACTTGAACTCCTTGAACTTCCTGAAACTTCCTGCTACTTGAACTACTTGAACTTCTTGAACCTTCCTGCTACTTGAACTTCTTGAACTTCTTGAACCTTCCTGCAACTTGAACTTCTTGAACCTTCCTGCTACTTGAACTTCTTGAACCTTCCTGCCACTTGAACTTCTTGAACTTCTTGAACCTTCCTGCTACTTGAAATTCTTGAACCTTCCTGCTACTTGATCTTCTTGAACTTCTTGAACCTTCCTGCTACTTGAACTTCTTGAACTTATTAAACCTTCCTGCTACTTGAACTTCTTGAACCTTCCTTCTACTTGAACTTCTTTAATTTCTTGAACCTTCCTGCCACTTGAACTTCTTGAACTTCTTGAACCTTCCTGCTACTTGAACTTCTTGAACTTCTTGAACTTCTTGAACCTTCCTGCTACTTGAACTTCTTGAACCTTCCTGCTTCTTGAACATCTTTAAACTTCCTGCTACATAAACTTCTTGAACTTATTGAACCTTCATATTACCTGAACTTCTTGAACCTTCCTGCTACTTGAACTTCTTGAACTTCTTGAACCTTCCTGCTACTTGAACTTCTTGAACTTCTTGAACCTTCATGCTACCTGAACTTCTTGAACTTCTTGAACCTTCCTGCTACTTGAACTTCTTGAACCTTCCTGCTACTTGAACTTCTTGAACTTCTTGAACCTTCCTGCTACTTGAACTTCTTGAACTTCTTGAACCTTCCTATTACTTGAACTTCTTGAACCTTCCTGCTACTTGAACTTCTTAAACTTCTTGAACCTTCCTGCTACTTGAACTTCTTGAACTTCTTGAACCTTCAAGCTACTTGAACTTCTTGAACTTCTTGAACCTTCCTGCTACTTGAACTTCTTGAACCTTCCTGCTACTTGAACTTCTCGAACCTTCCTGCTACTTGAACTTCTTGAACCTGCCTGCTACTTGAACTTCTTGAACTTCTTGAACCTTCCTGATATTTGAACTTCTTGAACTTCTTGAATCTTCCTGCTACTTGAACTTCTTGAACCTTCCTGCTACTTGAACTTCTTGAACCTTTCTGTTACTTGAACTTCTTGAACTTCTTGAACCTTCCTGCTACTTGAACTTTTTGAACTTCTTGAACCTTCCTGCTACTTGAACTTCTTGAACCTTCCTGCTACTTGAACTTCTTGAACTTCTTGAACCTTCCTGCTACTTGAACTTCTTGAACCTTCCTGCTACTTGAACTTCTTGAACCTTCCTGCTACTTGAACTTCTTGAACCTTCCTGCTACTTGAACTTCTTGAACTTCGTGAACCTCCCTGCAACTTGAACTTCTTGAACCTTCCTGCTACTTGAACTTCTTGAACTTCTTGATCCTTCCTGCTACTTGAACTTCTTGAACCTTCCTGCTACTTGAACTTCTTGAACTTCTTGAACCTTCCTGCTACTTGAACTTCTTGAACCTTCCTGCTACTCGAACTACTTGAACTTCTTGAACCTTCCTGCTACCTGAACTTCGTGAACCTTCCTGCTACTTGAACTTCTTGAACTTCTTGAACCTTCCTGCTACTTGAACTTCTTGAACCTTCCTGCTACTTGAAGTTCTTGAACTTCTTGAACCTTCCTGCTACTTGACCTTCTTGAACCTTCCTGCTACTTGAACTTCATGAACTTCTTGAACCTTCCTGCTACTTGAACTACTTGAACTTCTTGAACCTTCCTGCTACTTGAACTTCTTGAACTTCTTGAACCTTCCTGCTACTTAAACTTTTGAACCTTCCTGCTACTTGAACTTCTTGAACCTTCCTGCTACCTGAACTTCTTGAACTTCTTGAACCTTCCTGCTACTTGAACTTCTTGAACCTTCCTGCTACTTGAACTTCTTGAACTTCTTGAACTTCTTGAACCTTCCTGCTTCTTGAACTTCTTGAACCTTCCTGCTACTTGAACTTCTTGAACCTTCCTGCTACTTGAACTTCTTGAACTTCTTGATCCTTCCTGCTACTTGAACTTCTTGAACCTCCCTGCTACTTGAACTTCTTGAACCTTCCTGCTACTCGAACTATTTGAACTTCTTGAACCTTCCTGCTACCTGAACTTCGTGAACCTTCCTGCTACTTGAACTTCTTGAACTTCTTGAACCTTCCTGCTACTTGAACTTCTTGACCCTTCCTGCTACTTGAACTTCTTGAACTTCTTGAACCTTCCTGCAACTTGAACTTCTTGAACTTCTTGAACCTTACTGCTACTTGAACTTCCTGAACCTTCCTGCTACTTGAACTTCTTGAACCTTCCTGCTACTTGAACTTCATGAACTTCTTGAACCTTCCTGCTACTTGAACTTCTTGAACTTCTTGAACCTTCCTGCTACTCGAACTACTTGAACTTCTTGAACATTCCTGCTACCTGAACTTCGTGAACCTTCCTGCTATTAAAATTTTTTTGAACTTCTTGAACCTTTTTGCTACTTGAACTTCTTGAACCTTCCTGCTACTTGAACTTCTTGAACTTCTTGAACCTTCCTGCTGCTTGAACTTCTTGAACCTCTTGTACCTTCCTGCTACATGAACTTCTTGAACCTTCCTGCTACTTGAACTTCTTGAACTTCTTGAACCTTCCTGCTACTTGAACTTTTTGAACTTCTTGAACCTTCCTGCTACTTGAACTTCTTGAACTTCTTGAACCTTCCTGCTACTTGAACTTCTTGAACTTCTTGAACCTTCCTGCTACTTGAACTTCTTGAACTTCTTGAACCTTCCTGCTACTTGAACTTCTTGAACTTCTTGAAACTTCCTGCTACTTGAACTTCTTGAACCTTCCTGCTACCTGAACTTCTTGAACCTTCCTGCTACTTGAACTTCTTGAACTTCTTGAACCTTCCTGCAACTTGAACTTCTTGAACTTTTTGAACCTTCCTGCTACTTGAACTTCTTGAACTTCTTGAACCTTCCTGCTACTTGAACTTCTTGAACCTTCCTGCTACTTAAACTTCTTGAACTTCTTGAACCTTCCTGCTACTTGAACTTCTTGAACTTCTTGAACCTTCTTGCTACTTGAACTTCTTGAACCTTCCTGCTATTTGAACTTCTTGAATCTTCCTGCTACTTGAACTTCTTGAACCTTCATGCTACTTGAACTTCTTGAACCTTCCTGCTACTTGAATTTCTTGAACCTTCCTGCTACTTGAACATCTTGATCTTCCTGAACCTTCCTGCAACTTGAACTTCTTGAACGTCTTTAACCGTCCTGCTACTTGACGTTCTTGAACTTCTTGAACCTTCCTGCTATATGAACTTCTTGAACTTCTTGAACTTTCCTGCTACTTGAACTTCATGAACCTTCCTGAAACTTGAACTTCTTGAACCTTCCTGCTACTTGAACTACTTGAACCTTCCTGCTACTTGAACTTCTTGAACTTCTTGAACGTTCCTGCTACTTGAACTTCTTTAACCTTGCTGCTACTTGAACCATTTGAACTTCTTGAACCTTCCTGCTACTTGAACTACTTGAACTTCTTGAACGTTCCTGCTACTTGTACTTCTTTAACCTTCCTGCTACTTGAACTTCTTGAACCTTCCTGCTACTTGAACTTTTTGAACCTTCCTGCTACTTGAACTTCTTGAACTTCTTGAACCTTCCTGCTACTTGAACTTCTCGAACCTTCCTGCTACTTGAACTTCCTGAACCTTCCTGCTACTCGAACTTCTTGAACTTCTTGAACCTTCCTGCTACTTGAACTTCTTGAACCATCCTGCTACTTGAACTTCTTGAACTTCTAAAACCTTCCTGCTTCTTGAACTTCTTGAACTTCTTGAACCTTTCTGCTACTTGAACTTCTTGAACCTTCCTGCTACTTGAACTTCTTGAACTTCTTGAACCTTCCTACTACTTGAATTTCTTGAATTTTCCTGCTACTTGAACATTTTGAACTTCTTGAACCTTCCTGCTACTTGAACTTCTTGAACCTTCCTGCTACTTGAACTTCTTGAACTTCTTGAACCTTCCTGCTTCTTGAATTACTTGAACTTCTTGAACCTTCCTGCTACTTGAACTTCTTGAATTTCTTGAACCTTCCTGCTACCTGAACTTCTTGAACTACTTAAACCTTCCTGCTACTTGAAATTCTTGAACCTTCCTGCTACTGTAACTTCTTCAACCTTCCTGCTACTTGAACTTCCTGAACTTCTTGAACTCTCCTGCTACTTGAACTTCTTGAACTTCTTGAACCTTCCTGCTACTTGAACTTCTTGAACCTTCCTGCTGCTTGAACTTCCTGAACCTTCCTGCTACTTGAACTTCTTGAACCTTCCTGCTACTTGAACTTCTTGAACCTTCCTGCTACTGTAACTTCTTGAACCTTCCTGCTACTTGAACTTCCTGAACTTCTTGAACTCTCGTGCTACTTGAACTTCTTGAACTTCTTCAACCTTCCTGCTGCTTGAACTTCTTGAACTTCTTGAACCTTCCTGCTACTTGAACTTCTTGAACCTTCCAGCTACTTGAACTTCTTGAACTTCTTGAACCTTCCTGCTGCTTGAACTTCTTGAACTTCTTGAACCTTCATGCTGCTTGAACTTCCTGAACCTTCCTGCTACTTGAACTTCCTGAACCTTCCTGCTACTTGAACTTCTTGAACTTCTTGAACCTTCCTGCTACTTGAACTTCTTGAACCTTCCTGTTACTTGAACTTCTTGAACTTCTTGAACCATCCTGCTACTTGAACTTCTTGAACTTCTTGAACCTTCCTGCTACTTGAACTTCTTGAACCTTCCAGCTACTTGAACTTCTTGAACTTCTTGAACCTTCCTGCTATTTGAACTTCTTGAACCTTCCTGCTACCTGAACTTCTTGAACCTTCCTGCTACTTGAACTTCTTGAACCTTCCTGCTACTTGTACTTCTTGAAACTTCCTGCTACTTGAACTTCTTGAACTTCTTGAACCTTCCTGCAACTTGAACTTCATGAACATTCCTGCTACTTGAACTTCTTGAACCTTCCTGCTACTTGAACTTTTTGAATCATGAACCGTCCTGCCACTTGATTTTCTTGAACCTTTCTGCTACTTGAACTTCTTGAACTTCTTGAACCTTCCTGCTACTTGAACTTCTTGAACCTTCCTGCTACTTGAACTTCTTGAACCTTCCTGCTACTTGAACTTCTTGAACCTGCCTGCTACTTGAACTTCTTGAACTTCTTGAACCTTCCTGCTATTTGAACTTCTTGAACTTCTCGAACCTTCCTGCTACTTGAACTTCTTGAACCTTCCTGCTACTTGAACTTCTTGAACTTCTTGAACCTTCCTGCTACTTGAACTACTTGAACTTCTTGAACCTTCCTGCTACTTGAACTTCTTGAACTTCTTGAACCTTCCTGCTACTTGAACTTCTTGAACCTTCTTGCTACTATAACTTCTTGAACCTTCCTGGTACCTGAACTTCTTGAACTTCTTGAACCTTCCTGCTACTTGAACTTCTTGAACTTCTTGAACCTTCCTGCTACCAGAACTTTTTGAACTTTTTGAACCTTCCTGCTACTTGAACTTCTTGAACCTTAATGCTACTTGAACTTCTTGAACCTTCCTGATACCTGAACTTTTTGAACTTCTTGAACCTTCCTGCTACTTGAACTTCTTGAACTTCTTGAACCTTCCTGCTACTTGAACTTCTTGAACTTCTTGAACTTTCCTGCTACTTGAACTTTTTGAATTTCTTGAACCTTCCTGCTACTTGAACTTCTTGAACCTTCCTGCTACTTGAACTTCTTGAACTTCTTGAACCTTCCTGCTACTTGAACTTCTTGAAAATCTTGAACCTTCCTGCTACTTGAACTTCTTGAACCTTCCTGCTACTCGAACTACTTGAACTTCTTGAACCTTCCTGCTACTTGAACTTCGTGAACCTTCCTGCAAATTGAACTTCTTGAACTTCTTGAACCTTCCTGCTACTTGAACTTCTTGAAATTCTTGAACTTCTTGAACTTCTTGAACCTTCCTGCTACACGAACTACTTGAAATTCTTAAACCTTCCTGCTACCTGAACTTCGTGAACCTTCCTGCTATTTAAATTTTTTGAACTTCTTGAACCTTTTTGCTACTTGAACTTCTTGAACCTTCCTGCTATTTGAACTTCTTGAACTTCTTGAACCTTCCTGCTGCTTGAACTTCTTGAACCTCTTGAACCTTCCTGCTACATGAACTTCTTGAAACTTCCTGCTACTTGAACTTCTTGAACTTCTTGAACCTTCCTGCTACTTGAACTTCTTGAACCTTCCTGCTACTTGAACTTCTTGAACCTTCCTGCTACTTGAACTTTTTGAACTTCTTGAACCTTCCTGCTACTTGAACTTCTTGAACTTCTTGAACCTTCCTGCTACTTGAACTTCTTGAACTTCTTGAACCTTCCTGCTACTTGAACTTCTTGAACTTCTTGAACCTTCCTGCTACTTGAACTTCTTGAACTTCTTGAAACTTCCTGCTACTTGAACTTCTTGAACCTTCCTGCTACCTGAACTTCTTGAACCTTCCTGCTACTTGAACTTCTTGAACTTCTTGAACCTTCCTGCAACTTGAACTTCTTGAACTTCTTGAACCTTCCTGCTACTTGAACTTCTTGAACTTCTTGAACCTTCCTGCTACTTGAACTTCTTGAACCTTCCTGCTACTTGAACTTCTTGAACTTCTTGAACCTTCCTGCTACATGAACTTCTTGAAATTCTTGAACCTTCTTGCTACTTGAACTTCTTGAACCTTCCTGCTATTTGAACTTCTTGAATCTTCCTGCTACTTGAACTTCTTGAACCTTCATGCTACTTGAACTTCTTGAACCTTCCTGCTACTTGAATTTCTTGAACCTTCCTGCTACTTGAACATCTTGAACTTCTTGAACCTTCCTGCAACTTGAACTTCTTGAACGTCTTTAACCGTCCTGCTACTTGAAGTTCTTGAACTTCTTGAACCTTCCTGCTATATGAAATTCTTGAACTTCTTGAACTTTCCTGCTACTTGAACTTCATGAACCTTCCTGAAACTTGAACTTCTTGAACCTTCCTGCTACTTGAACTACTTGAACCTTCCTGCTACTTGAACTTCTTGAACTTCTTGAACGTTCCTGCTACTTGAACTTCTTTAACCTTCCTGCTACTTGAACTATTTGAACTTCTTGAACCTTCCTGCTACTTGAACTACTTGAACTTCTTGAACGTTCCTGCTACTTGTCCTTCTTTAACCTTCCTGCTACTTGAACTTCTTGAACCTTCCTGCTACTTGAACTTTTTGAACCTTCCTGCTACTTGAACTTCTTGAACTCCTTGAACCTTCCTGCTACTTGAACTTCTCGAACCTTCCTGCTACTTGAACTTCTTGAACCTTCCTGCTACTCGAACTTCTTGAACTTCTTGAACCTTCCTGCTACTTGAACTTCTTGAACCTTCCTGCTACTTGAACTTCCTGAACTTCTTAAACCTTCCTGCTACTTGAACTTCTTGAACTTCTTGAACCTTTCTGCTACTTGAACTTCTTGAACCTTCCTGCTACTTGAACTTCTTGAACTTCTTGAACCTTCCTACTACTTGAATTTCTTGAATTTTCCTGCTACTTGAACATTCAGAACTTCTTGAACCTTCCTGCTACTTGAACTTCTTGAACCTTCCTGCTACTTGAACTTCTTGAACTTCTTGAACCTTCCTGCTACTTGAACTACTTGAACTTCTTGAACCTTAATGCTACTTGAACTTCTTGAATTTCTTGAACCTACCTGCTACCTGAACTTCATGAACTACTTGAACCTTTCTGCTACTTGAACTTCTTGAACCTTCCTGCTACTGTAACTTCTTCAACCTTCCTGCTACTTGAACTTCCTGAACTTCTTGAACTCTCCTGCTACTTGAACTTCTTGAACTTCTTGAACCTTCCTGCTACTTGAACTTCTTGAACTTCTTGAACCTTCCTGCTGCTTGAACTTCCTGAACCTTCCTGCTACTTGAACTTCTTGAACCTTCCTGCTATTTGAACTTCTTGAACCTTCCTGCTACTGTAACTTCTTGAACCTTCCTGCTACTTGAACTTCCTGAACTTCTTGAACTCTCCTGCTACTTGAACTTCTTGAACTTCTTCAACCTTCCTGCTGCTTGAACTTCTTGAACTTCTTGAACCTTCCTGCTACTTGAACTTCTTGAACCTTCCTGCTACTTGAACTTCTTGAACTTCTTGAACCTTCCTGCTGCTTGAACTTCTTGAACTTCTTGAACCTTCCTGCTGCTTGAACTTCCTGGACCTTCCTGCTACTTGAACTTCCTGAACCTTCCTGCTACTTGAACTTCTTGAACTTCTTGAACCTTCCTGCTACTTGAACTTCTTGAACCTTCCTGTTACTTGAACTTCTTGAACTTCTTGAACCTTCCTGCTACTTGAACTTCTTGAACTTCTTGAACCTTCCTGCTACTTGAACTTCTTGAACCTTCCAGCTACTTGAACTTCTTGAACTTCTTGAACCTTCCTGCTATTTGAACTTCTTGAACCTTCCTGCTACCTGAACTTCTTGAACCTTCCTGCTACTTGAACTTCTTGAACCTTCCTGCTACTTGAACTTCTTGAAACTTCCTGCCACTTGAACTTCTTGAACTTCTTGAACCTTCCTGCAACTTGAACTTCTTGAACTTCTTGAACATTCCTGCTACTTGAACTTCTTGAACCTTCCTGCTACTTGAACTTTTTGAATCATGAACCGTCCTGCCACTTGATTTTTTTGAACCTTTCTGCTACTTGAACTTCTTGAACTTCTTGAACCTTCCTGCTACTTGAACTTCTTGAATCTTCCTGCTACTTGAACTTCTTGAACCTGCCTGCTACTTGAACTTCTTGAACTTCTTGAACGTTCCTGCTATTTGAACTTCTTGAACTTCTCGAACCTTCCTGCTACTTGAACTTCTTGAACCTTCCTGCTACTTGAACTTCTTGAACTTCTTGAACCTTCCTGCTACTTGAACTACTTGAACTTCTTGAACCTTCCTGCTACTTGAACTTCTTGAACCTTCCTGCTACTTGAACTTCTTGAACTTCTTGAACCTTCCTGCTACTTGACCTACTTGAAATTTTTGAACCTTCCTGCTACTTGAACTTCTTGAACTTCTTGAACCTTCCTGCTACTTGAACTTCTTGAACCTTCCTGCTACTATAACTTCTTGAACCTTCCTGGTACCTGAACTTCTTGAACTTCTTGAACCTTCCTGCTACTAGAACTTTTTGAACTTTTTGAACCTTCCTGCTACTTGAACTTCTTGAACCTTCCTGCTACTTGAACTTCTTGAACCTTCCTGATACCTGAACTTTTTGAACTTCTTGAACCTTCCTGCTACTTGAACTTCTTGAACTTCTTGAACCTTCCTGCTACTTGAACTTCTTGAACTTCTTGAACTTTCCTGCTACTTGAACTTTTTGAACTTCTTGAACCTTCCTGCTACTTGAACTTCTTGAACCTTTCTGCTACTTGAACTTCTTGAACTTCTTGAACCTTCCTGCTACTTGAACTTCTTGAAAATCTTGAACCTTCCTGCTACTTGAACTTCTTGAACCTTCCTGCTACTCGAACTACTTGAACTTCTTGAACCTTCCTGCTACTTGAACTTCGTGAACCTTCCTGCTAATTGAACTTCTTGAACTTCTTTAACCTTCCTGCTACTTGAACTTCTTGAACTTCTTGAACCTTCCTGCAACTTGGACATCTTGAACTTCTTGAACCTTCCTGCTACTTGAACTTCTTGAACTTTCCTGCTACTTGAACTTTTTGAATCATGAACCTTCCTGCAACATGAACTTCTTGAACCTTCCTGCTTCTTGAACTTCTTGAACTTCTTGAACCTTCCTGCTACTTGAGCTTCTTGAACCTTCCTGCTGCTTGAACTTCTCGAACCTTCCTGCTACTTGAACTTCTTGAACCTGCCTGCTACTTGAACTTCTTGAACTTCTTGAACCTTCCTGATATTTGAACTTCTTAACTTCTTGAACCTTCCTGCTACTTGAACTTCTTGAACCTTCCTGCTACTTGAACTTCTTGAACCTTCCTGCTAGTTGAACTTCTTGAACTTCTTGAACCTTCCTGCTACTTGAACTACTTGAACTTCTTGAACCTTCCTGCTACTTGAACTTCTTGAACTTCTTGAACCTTCCTGCTACCTAAACTTTTGAACCTTCCTGCTACTTGAACTTCTTGAACCTTCCTGCTACCTGAACTTCTTGAACTTCTTGAACCTTCCTGCTACTTGAACTTCTTGAACCTTCCTGCTACTTGAACTTCTTGAACCTTCCTGCTACCTGAACTTCTTGAACTTCTTGAACCTTCCTGCTGCTTGAACTTCTTGAACCTTCCTGCTACTTGAACTTCTTGAACTTCTTGAACCTTCCTGCTACTTGAACTTCTTGAACCTTCCTTCTACTTGAACTTCTTGAACCTTCCTGCTACTTGAACTTCTTGAACCTTCCTGCTACTTGAACTTCTTGAACTTCTTGAACCTTCCTGCTACTTGAACTTCTTGAACCTTCCTGCTACTTGAACTTCTTGAACTTCTTGATCCTTCCTGCTACTTGAACTTCTTGAACCTTCCTGCTACTTGAACTTCTTGAACTTCTTGAACCTTCCTGCTACTTGAACTTCTTGAACCTTCCTGCTACTTGAACTTCTTGAACTTCTTGAAACTTCCTGCTACTTGAACTACTTGAACTTCTTGAACCTTCCTGCTACTTGAACTTCTTGAACTTCTTGAACCTTAATGCTACTTAAACTTTTGAACCTTCCTGCTATTTGAACTTCTTGAACCTTCCTGCTACCTGAACTTCTTGAACTTCTTGAACCTTCCTGCTACTTGAACTTCTTGAACCTTCCTGCTACTTGAACTTCTTGAACTTCTTGAACCTTCCTGCTACTTGAACATCTTGAACCTTCCTGCTACTTGAACTTCTTGAACTTCTTGATCCTTCCTGCTACTTGAACTTCTTGAACCTTCCTGCTACTTGAACTTCTTGAACTTCTTGAACCTTCCTGCTACTTGAACTTCTTGAACCTTCCTGCTACTCGAACTACTTGAACTTCTTGAACCTTCCTGCTACCTGAACTTCGTGAACCTTCCTGCTACTTGAACTTCTTGAACTTCTTGAACCTTCCTGCTACTTGAACTTCTTGAACTTCTTGAACCTTCCTGCAACTTGAACTTCTTGAACTTCTTGAACCTTCCTGCTACTTGAACTTCCTGAACCTTCCTGCTACTTGAACTTCTTGAACCTTCCTGCTACTTGAACTTCTTGAACTTCTTGAACCTTCCTGCTTCTTGAACTTCTTGAACTTCTTGAACCTTCCTGCTTTTTAAATTTTTTGAACTTCTTGAACCTTCCTGCTACTTGAACTTCTTGAACCTTCCTGCTACTTGAACTTCTTGAACTTCTTGAACCTTCCTGCTGCTTGAACTTCTTGAACCTCTTGAACCTTCCTGCTACTTGAACTTCTTGAACTACTTGAACCTTCCTGCTACTTGAACTTCTTGAACCTTCCTGCTACTTGAACTTCTTGAACCTTCCTGCTACTTGAACTTTTTGAACTTCTTGAACCTTCCTGCTACTTGAACTTCTTGAACTTCTTGAACCTTCCTGCTACTTGAACTTCTTGAACCTTCCTGCTACTTGAACTTCTTGAACTTCTTGAACCTTCCTGCTACTTGAACTTCTTGAACTTCTTGAACCTTCCTGCCACTTGAACTTCTTGAACTTCTTGAAACTTCCTGCTACTTGAACTTCTTGAACCTTCCTGCTACCTGAACTTCTTGAACCTTCCTGCTACTTGAACTTCTTGAACTTCTTGAACCTTCCTGCAACTTGAACTTCTTGAACTTCTTGAACCTTCCTGCTACTTGAACTTCTTGAACTTCTTGAACCTTCCTGCTACTTGAACTTCTTGAACCTTCCTGCTACTTGAACTTCATGAACTTCTTGAACCTTCCTGCTACTTGAACTTCTTGAACTTCTTGAACCTTCTTGATACTTGAACTTCTTGAACCTTCCTGCTATTTGAACTTCTTGAATCTTCCTGCTACTTGAACTTCTTGAACCTTCATGCTACTTGAACTTCTTGAACCTTCCTGCTACTTGAATTTCTTGAACCTTCCTGCTACTTGAACATCTTGAACTTCTTGAACCTTCCTGCAACTTGAACTTCTTGAACGTCTTTAACCGTCCTGCTACTTGAAGTTCTTGAACTTCTTGAACCTTCCTCCTATATGAACTTCTTGAACTTCTTGAACTTTCCTGCTACTTGAACTTCATGAACCTTCCTGAAACTTGAACTTCTTGAACCTTCCTGCTACTTGAACTACTTGAACCTTCCTGCTACTTGAACTTCTTGAACTTCTTGAACGTTCCTGCTACTTGAACTTCTTTAACCTTCCTGCTACTTGAACTATTTGAACTTCTTGAACCTTCCTGCTACTTGAACTACTTGAACTTCTTGAACCTTCCTGCTACGTGAACTTCTTGAACCTTCCTGCCACCTAAACTTCTTGAATTTCTTGAACCTTCCTGCTACTTAAACTTCTTGAACCTTCCTGCTACTTGAACTTCTTGAACCTTCCTGCTACTTGAACTTCTTGAACTTCTCAAACCTTCCTGCTACTTGAACTTCTTGTATTTCTTTACCCTTCCTGCTACTTGAACTTCTTGAACCTTCCTGCTACTTGAACTTTTTGAACCTTCCTGCTACTTGAACTTCTTGAACTTTTTGAACCTTCCTGCTACTTGAACTTCTTGAACCTTCCTGCTACTTGAACTTCTTGAACCTTCCTGATACCTGAACTTTTTGAACTTCTTGAACCTTCCTGCTACTTGAACTTCTAGAACTTCTTGAACCTTCCTGCTACTTGAACTTCTTGAACTTTCCTGCTACTTGAACTTTTTGAACTTCTTGAACCTTCCTGCTACTTGAACTTCTTGAACCTTCCTGCTACTTGAACTTCTTGAACTTCTTGAACCTTCCTGCTACTTGAACTTCTTGAAAATCTTGAACCTTCCTGCTACTTGAACTTCTTGAACCTTCCTGCTACTCGAACTACTTGAACTTCTTGAACCTTCCTGCTACTTGAACTTCGTGAACCTTCCTGCTAATTGAACTTCATGAACTTCTTTACCCTTCCTGCTACTTGAACTTCTTGAACTTCTTGAACCTTCCTGCAACTTGAACATCTTGAACTTCTTGAACCTTCCTGCCACTTGAACTTCTTGAACTTTCCTGCTACTTGAACTTTTTGAATCATGAACCTTCCTGCCACATGAACTTCTTGAACCTTCCTGCTTCTTGAACTTCTTGAACTTCTTGAACCTTCCTGCTACTTGAGCTTCTTGAACCTTCCTGCTGCTTGAATTTCTCGAACCTTCCTGCTACTTGAACTTCTTGAACCTGCCTGCTACTTGAACTTCTTGAACTTCTTGAACCTTCCTGATATTTGAACTTCTTGAACTTCTTGAACCTTCCTGCTACTTGAACTTCTTGAACCTTCCTGCTACTTGAACTTCTTGAACCTTCCTGCTAGTTGAACTTCTTGAACTTCTTGAACCTTCCTGCTACTTGAACTACTTGAACTTCTTGAACCTTCCTGCTACTTGAACTTCTTGAACTTCTTGAACCTTCCTGCTACCTAAACTTTTGAACCTTCCTGCTACTTGAACTTCTTGAACCTTCCTGCTACCTGAACTTCTTGAACTTCTTGAACCTTCCTGCTACTTGAACTTCTTGAACCTTCCTGCTACTTGAACTTCTTGAACCTTCCTGCTACCTGAACTTCTTGAACTTCTTGAACCTACCTGCTGCTTGAACTTCTTGAACCTTCCTGCTACTTGAACTTCTTAAACTTCTTGAACCTTCCTGCTACTTGAACTTCGTGAACCTTCCTTCTACTTGAACTTCTTGAACCTTCCTGCTACTTGAACTTCTTGAACCTTTCTGCTACTTGAACTTCTTGAACTTCTTGAACCTTCCTGCTACTTGAACTTCTTGAACCTTCCTGCTACTTGAACTTCTTGAACTTCTTGATCCTTCCTGCTACTTGAACTTCTTGAACCTTCCTGCTACTTGAACTTCTTGAACTTCTTGAACCTTCCTGCTACTTGAACTTCTTGAACCTTCCTGCTACTTGAACTTCTTGAACTTCTTGAAACTTCCTGCTACTTGAACTACTCGAACTTCTTGAACCTTCCTGCTACTTGAACTTCTTGAACTTCTTGAACCTTAATGCTACTTAAACTTTTGAACCTTCCTGCTATTTGAACTTCTTGAACCTTCCTGCTACCTGAACTTCTTGAACTTCTTGAACCATCCTGCTACTTGAACTTCTTGAACTTCTTGAACCTTCCTGCTACTTGAACATCTTGAACTTTCCTGCTACTTGAACTTCTTGAACTTCTTGATCCTTCCTGCTACTTGAACTTCTTGAACCTTCCTGCTACTTGAACTTCTTGAACTTCTTGAACCTTCCTGCTACTTGAACTTCTTGAACCTTACTGCTACTCGAACTACTTGAACTTCTTGAACCTTCCTGCTACCTGAACTTCGTGAACCTTCCTGCTACTTGAACTTCTTGAACTTCTTGAACCTTCCTGCTACTTGAACTTCTTGAACCTTCCTGCTACTTGAACTTCTTGAACTTCTTGAACCTTCCTGCAACTTGAACTTCTTGAACTTCTTGAACCTTCCTGCTACTTGAACTTCCTGAACCTTCCTGCTACTTGAACTTCTTGAACCTTCCTGCTACTTGAACTTCTTGAACTTCTTGAACCTTCCTGCTTCTTGAACTTCTTGAACTTCTTGAACCTTCCTGTTTTTTAAATTTTTTGAACTTCCTGAACCTTCCTGCTACTTGAACTTCTTGAACCTTCCTGCTACTTGAACTTCTTGAACTTCTTGAACCTTCCTGCTGCTTGAACTTCTTGAACCTCTTGAACCTTCCTGCTACTTGAATTTCTTGAACCTTCCTGCTACTTGAACTTCTTGAACTACTTGAACCTTCCTGCTACTTGAACTTCTTGAACCTTCCTGCTACTTGAACTTCTTGAACCTTCCTGCTACTTGAACTTTTTGAACTTCTTGAACCTTCCTGCTACTTGAACTTCTTGAACTTCTTGAACCTTCCTGCTACTTGAACTTCTTGAACCTTCCTGCTACTTGAACTTCTTGAACTTCTTGAACCTTCCTGCTACTTGAACTTCTTGAACTTCTTGAACCTTCCTGCCACTTGAACTTCTTGAACTTCTTGAAACTTCCTGCTACTTGAACTTCTTGAACCTTCCTGCTACCTGAACTTCTTGAACCTTCCTGCTACTTGAACTTCTTGAACTTCTTGAACCTTCCTGCAACTTGAACTTCTTGAACTTCTTGAACCTTCCTGCTACTTGAACTTCTTGAACTTCTTGAACCTTCCTGCAACTTGAACTTCTTGAACTTCTTGAACCTTCCTGCTACTTGAACTTCTTGAACTTCTTGAACCTTCCTGCTACTTGAACTTCTTGAACCTTCCTGCTACTTGAACTTCATGAACTTCTTGAACCTTCCTGCTACTTGAACTTCTTGAACTTCTTGAACCTTCTTGATACTTGAACTTCTTGAACCTTCCTGCTATTTGAACTTCTTGAATCTTCCTGCTACTTGAACTTCTTGAACCTTCATGCTACTTGAACTTCTTGAACCTTCCTGCTACTTGAATTTCTTGAACCTTCCTGCTACTTGAACATCTTGAACTTCTTGAACCTTCCTGCAACTTGAACTTCTTGAACGTCTTTAACCGTCCTGCTACTTGAAGTTCTTGAACTTCTTGAACCTTCCTCCTATATGAACTTCTTGAACTTCTTGAACTTTCCTGCTACTTGAACTTCATGAACCTTCCTGAAACTTGAACTTCTTGAACCTTCCTGCTACTTGAACTACTTGAACCTTCCTGCTACTTGAACTTCTTGAACTTCTTGAACGTTCCTGCTACTTGAACTTCTTTAACCTTCCTGCTACTTGAACTATTTGAACTTCTTGAACCTTCCTGCTACTTGAACTACTTGAACTTCTTGAACCGTCCTGCTACGTGAACTTCTTGAACCTTCCTGCCACCTAAACTTCTTGAACTTCTTGAACCTTCCTGCTACTTAAACTTCTTGAACCTTCCTGCTACTTGAACTTCTTGAACCTTCCTGCTACTTGAACTTCTTGAACTTCTCAAACCTTCCTGCTACTTGAACTTCTTGTACTTCTTTAACCTTCCTGCTACTTGAACTTATTGAACCTTCCTGCTACTTGAACTTTTTGAACCTTCCTGCTACTTGAACTTCTTGAACTTCTTGAACCTTCCTGCTACTTGAACTTCTCGAACCTTCCTGCTACTTGAACTTCTTGAACCTTCCTGCTACTCGAACTTCTTGAACTTCTTGAACCTTCCTGCTACTTGAACTTCTTGAACCTTCCTGCTACTTGAACTTCTTGAAACTTCCTGCTACTTGAACTTCTTGAACTTCTTGAACCTTCCTGCAACTTGAACTTTTGAACTTCTTGAACCTTCCTGCTACTTGAACTTCTTGAACCTTCCTGCTACTTGAACTTTTTGAATCATGAACCTTCCTGCCACTTGAACTTCTTGAACCTTCCTGCTACTTGAACTTTTTGAACCTTCCTGCTACTTGAACTTCTTGAACTTCTTGAAACATCCTGCTACTTGAACTTCTCGAACCTTCCTGCTACTTGAACTTTTTGAACCTTCCTGCTACTCGATTTTCTTGAACTTCTTGAACCTTCCTGCTACTTGAACTTCTTGAACCTTCCTGCTACTTGAACTTCTTGAACCTTCCTGCTACTTGAACTTCTTGAACTTCCTAAACCTTCCTGCTACTTGAACTTCTTAAACTTCTTGAACCTTTCTGCTACTTGAACTTCTTGAACCTTCCTGCTACTTGAACTTCTTGAACTTTCCTGCTACTTGAACTTCTTGAACTTCTTGAACCTTCCTGCTACTTGAACTTCTTGAAAATCTTGAACCTTCCTGCTACTAGAACTTCTTGAACCTTCCTGCTACTCGAACTACTTGAACTTCTTGAACCTTCCTGCTACTTGAACTTCGTGAACCCTCCTGCTAATTGAACTTCTTGAACTTCTTGAACCTTCCGGCTACTTGAACTTCTTGAACTTCTTGAACCTTCCTGCAACTTGAACATCTTGAACTTCTTGAACCTTCCTGCTACTTGAACTTCTTGAACTTTCCTGCTACTTGAACTTTTTGAATCATGCACCTTCCTGCCACTTGAACTTCTTGAACCTTCCTGCTACTTGAATTTCTTGAACCTTCCTGCTACCTGAACTTCTTGAACCTTCCTGCTACTTGAACTTCTTGAACCTTCCTGCTACTTGAACTTCTTGAAACTTCCTGCTACTTGAACTTCTTGAACTTCTTAAACCTTCCTGCAACTTGAACTTCTTGAACTTCTTGAACATTCCTGCTACTTGAACTTCTTGAACCTTCCTGCTACTTGAACTTTTTGAATCATGAACCGTCCTGCCACTTGATTTTCTTGAACCTTCCTGCTACTTGAACTTCTTGAACTTCTTGAACCTTCCTGCTACCTGAACTTCTTGAACCTTCCTGCTACTTGAACTTCTTGAACCTTCCTGCTACTTGAACTTCTTGAAACTTCCTGCTACTTGAACTTCTTGAACTTCTTAAACCTTCCTGCAACTTGAACTTCTTGAACTTCTTGAACATTCCTGCTACTTGAACTTCTTGAACCTACCTGCTACTTGAACTTTTTGAATCATGAACCGTCCTGCCACTTGATTTTCTTGAACCTTCCTGCTACTTGAACTTCTTGAACTTCTTGAACCTTCCTGCTACTTGAACTTCTTGAACCTTCCTGCTACTTGAACTTCTTGAACTTCTTGAACCTTCCTGCTACTTGAACTTCTTGAACTTCTCAAACCTTCCTGCTACTTGAACTTCTTGTACTTCTTTAACCTTCCTGCTACTTGAACTTCTTGAACCTTCCTGCTACTTGAACTTTTTGAACCTTCCTGCTACTTGAACTTCTTGAACTTCTTGAACCTTCCTGCTACTTGAACTTCTCGAACCTTCCTGCTACTTGAACTTCTTGAACCTTCCTGCTACTCGAACTTCTTGAACTTCTTGAACCTTCCTGCTACTTGAACTTCTTGAACCTTCCTGCTACTTGAACTTCTTGAAACTTCCTGCTACTTGAACTTCTTGAACTTCTGGAACCTTCCTGCAACTTGAACTTTTGAACTTCTTGAACCTTCCTGCTACTTGAACTTCTTGAACCTTCCTGCTACTTGAACTTCTTGAACCTTCCTGCTACTTGAACTTTTTGAATCATGAACCTTCCTGCCACTTGAACTTCTTGAACCTTCCTGCTACTTGAACTTTTTGAACCTTCCTGCTACTTGAACTTCTTGAACTTCTTGAAACTTCCTGCTACTTGAACTTCTCGAACCTTCCTGCTACTTGAACTTTTTGAACCTTCCTGCTACTCGAACTTCTTGAACTTCTTGAACCTTCCTGCTACTTGAACTTCTTGAACCTTCCTGCTACTTGAACTTCTTGAACCTTCCTGCTACTTGAACTTCTTGAACTTCTTAAACCTTCCTGCTACTTGAACTTCTTGAACTTCTTGAACCTTTCTGCTACTTGAACTTCTTGAACCTTCCTGCTACTTGAACTTCTTGAACTTTCCTGCTACTTGAACTTCTTGAACTTCTTGAACCTTCCTGCTACTTGAACTTCTTGAAAATCTTGAACCTTCCTGCTACTTGAACTTCTTGAACCTTCCTGCTACTCGAACTACTTGAACTTCTTGAACCTTCCTGCTACTTGAACTTCGTGAACCCTCCTGCTAATTGAACTTCTTGAACTTCCTGAACCTTCCGGCTACTTGAACTTCTTGAACTTCTTGAACCTTCCTGCAACTTGAACATCTTGAACTTCTTGAACCTTCCTGCTACTTGAACTTCTTGAACTTTCCTGCTACTTGAACTTTTTGAATCATGCACCATCCTGCCACTTGAACTTCTTGAACCTTCCTGCTACTTGAATTTCTTGAACCTTCCTGCTACCTGAACTTCTTGAACCTTCCTGCTACTCGAACTTCTTGAACCTTCCTGCTACTTGAACTTCTTGAAACTTCCTGCTACTTGAACTTCTTGAACTTCTTAAACCTTCCTGCAACTTGAACTTCTTGAACTTCTTGAACATTCCTGCTACTTGAACTTCTTGAACCTTCCTGCTACTTGAACTTTTTGAATCATTGACCGTCCTGCCACTTGATTTTCTTGAACCTTCCTGCTGCTTGAACTTCTTGAACTTCTTGAACCTTCCTGCTACTTGAACTTCTTGAACCTTCCTGCTACTTGAACTTCTTGAACCTTCCTGCTACTTGAACTTCTTGAACCTGCCTGCTACTTGAACTTCTTGAACTTCTTGAACCTTCCTGCTATTTGAACTTCTTGAACTTCTTGAACCTTCCTGCTACTTGAACTTCTTGAACCTTCCTGCTACTTTAACTTCTTGAACTTCTTGAACCTTCCTGCTACTTGAACTACTTGAAATTCTTGAACCTTCCTGCTACTTGAACTTCTTGAACTTCTTGAACCTTCCTGCTACTTGAACTTCTTGAACCTTCCTGCTACTATAACTTCTTGAACCTTCCTGGTACCTGAACTTCTTGAACTTCTTGAACCTTCCTGCTACTTGAACTTCTTGAACTTCTTTAACCTTCCTGCTACTAGAACTTTTAGAACTTTTTGAACCTTCCTGCTACTTGAACTTCTTTAACCTTCCTGCTACTAGAACTTTTTGAACTTTTTGAACCTTCCTGCTACTTGAACTTCTTGAACCTTCCTGCTACCTGAACTTTTTGAACTTCTTGAACCTTCCTGCTACCTGAACTTTTTGAACTTCTTGAACCTTCCTGCTACTTGAACTTCTTGAACTTCCTGAACCTTCCTGCTACTTGAACTTCTTGAACCTTCCTGCTACTTGAACTTCTAGAACTTCTTGAACCTTCCTGCTGCTTGAACTTCTTGAACCTCTTGAACCTTCCTGCTACTTGAATTTCTTGAACCTTCCTGCTACTTGAACTTCTTGAACTACTTGAACCTTCCTGCTACTTGAACTTCTTGAACCTTCCTGCTACTTGAACTTCTTGAACCTTCCTGCTACTTGAACTTTTTGAACTTCTTGAACCTTCCTGCTACTTGAACTTCTTGAACTTCTTGAACCTTCCTGCTACTTGAACTTCTTGAACCTTCCTGCTACTTGAACTTCTTGAACTTCTTGAACCTTCCTGCTACTTGAACTTCTTGAACTTCTTGAACCTTCCTGCTACTTGAACTTCTTGAACTTCTTGAAACTTCCTGCTACTTGAACTTCTTGAACCTTCCTGCTACCTGAACTTCTTGAACCTTCCTGCTACTTGAACTTCTTGAACTTCTTGAACCTTCCTGCAACTTGAACTTCTTGAACTTCTTGAACCTTCCTGCTACTTGAACTTCTTGAACTTCTTGAACCTTCCTGCTACTTGAACTTCTTGAACCTTCCTGCTACTTGAACTTCATGAACTTCTTGAACCTTCCTGCTACTCGAACTTCTTGAACTTCTTGAACCTTCTTGATACTTGAACTTCTTGAACCTTCCTGCTATTTGAACTTCTTGAATCTTCCTGCTACTTGAACTTCTTGAACCTTCATGCTACTTGAACTTCTTGAACCTTCCTGCTACTTGAATTTCTTGAACCTTCCTGCTACTTGAACATCTTGAACTTCTTGAACCTTCCTGCAACTTGAACTTCTTGAACGTCTTTAACCGTCCTGCTACTTGAAGTTCTTGAACTTCTTGAACCTTCCTGCTATATGAACTTCTTGAACTTCTTGAACTTTCCTGCTACTTGAACTTCATGAACCTTCCTGAAACTTGAACTTCTTGAACCTTCCTGCTACTTGAACTACTTGAACCTTCCTGCTACTTGAACTTCTTGAACTTCTCGAACGTTCCTGCTACTTGAACTTCTTTAACCTTCCTGCTACTTGAACTATTTGAACTTCTTGAACCTTCCTGCTACTTGAACTACTTGAACTTCTTGAACCTTCCTGCTACGTGAACTTCTTGAACCTTCCTGCCACCTAAACTTCTTGAACTTCTTGAACCTTCCTGCTACTTAAACTTCTAGAACCTTCCTGCTACTTGAACTTCTTGAACCTTCCTGCTACTTGAACTTCTTGAACTTCTCAAACCTTCCTGCTACTTGAACTTCTTGTACTTCTTTAACCTTCCTGCTACTTGAACTTCTTGAACCTTCCTGCTACTTGAACTTTTTGAACCTTCCTGCTACTTGAACTTCTTGAACTTCTTGAACCTTCCTGCTACTTGAACTTCTCGAACCTTCCTGCTACTTGAACTTCTTGAACCTTCCTGCTACTCGAACTTCTTGAACTTCTTGAACCTTCCTGCTACTTGAACTTCTTGAACCTTCCTGCTACTTGAACTTCTTGAAACTTCCTGCTACTTGAACTTCTTGAACTTCTTGAACCTTCCTGCAACTTGAACTTTTTGAACTTCTTGAACCTTCCTGCTACTTGAACTTCTTGAACCTTCCTGCTACTTGAACTTTTTGAATCATGAACCTTCCTGCCACTTGAACTTCTTGAACCTTCCTGCTACTTGAACTTTTTGAACCTTCCTGCTACTTGAACTTCTTGAACTTCTTGAAACTTCCTGCTACTTGAACTTCTCGAACCTTCCTGCTACTTGAACTTTTTGAACCTTCCTGCTTCTCGAACTTCTTGAACTTCTTGAACCTTCCTGCTACTTGAACTTCTTGAACCTTCCTGCTACTTGAACTTCTTGAACCTTCCTGCTACTTGAACTTCTTGAACTTCTTAAACCTTCCTGCTACTTGAACTTCTTGAACTTCTTGAACCTATCTGCTACTTGAACTTCTTGAACCTTCCTGCTACTTGAACTTCTTGAACCTTCCTGCTACTTGAACTTCTTGAACTTCTTGAACCTTCCTGCTACTTGAACTTCTTGAAAATCTTGAACCTTCCTGCTACTTGAACATCTTGAACCTTCCTGCTACTCGAACTACTTGAACTTCTTGAACCTTCCTGCTACTTGAACTTCGTGAACCCTCCTGCTAATTGAACTTCTTGAACTTCTTGAACCTTCCGGCTACTTGAACTTCTTGAACTTCTTGAACCTTCCTGCAACTTGAACATCTTGAACTTCTTGAACCTTCCTGCTACTTGAACTTCTTGAACTTTCCTGCTACTTGAACTTTTTGAATCATGCACCTTCCTGCCACTTGAACTTTTTGAACCTTCCTGCTACTTGAATTTCTTGAACCTTCCTGCTACCTGAACTTCTTGAACCTTCCTGCTACTTGAACTTCTTGAACCTTCCTGCTACTTGAACTTCTTGAAACTTCCTGCTACTTGAACTTCTTGAACTTCTTAAACCTTCCTGCAACTTGAACTTCTTGAACTTCTTGAACATTCCTGCTACTTGAACTTCTTGAACCTTCCTGCTACTTGAACTTTTTGAATCATGAACCGTCCTGCCACTTGATTTTCTTGAACCTTCCTGCTACTTGAACTTCTTGAACTTCTTGAACCTTCCTGCTACTTGAACTTCTTGAACCTTCCTGCTACTTGAACTTCTTGAACCTTCCTGCTACTTGAACTTCTTGAACCTTCCTGCTACTTGAACTTCTTGAACCTGCCTGCTACTTGAACTTCTTGAACTTCTTGAACCTTCTTGCTATTTGAACTTCTTGAACTTCTTGAACCTTCCTGCTACTTGAACTTCTTGAACCTTCCTGCTACTTGAACTTCTTGAACTTCTTGAACCTTCCTGCTACTTGAACTACTTGAACTTCTTGAACCTTCCTGCTACTTGAACTTCTTGAACTTCTTGAACCTTCCTGCTACTTGAACTTCTTGAACCTTCCTGCTACTATAATTTCTTGAACCTTCCTGGTACCTGAACTTCTTGAACTTCTTGAACCTTTCTGCTACTTGAACTTCTTGAACTTCTTTAACCTTCCTGCTACTAGAACTTTTTGAACTTTTTGATCCTTCCTGCTACTTGAACTTCTTGAACCTTCCTGCTACTAGAACTTTTTGAACTTTTTGAACCTTCCTGCTACTTGAACTTCTTGAACCTTCCTGCTACTTGAACTTCTTGAACCTTCCTGCTACCTGAACTTTTTGAACTTCTTGAACCTTCCTGCTACTTGAACTTCTTGAACTTCTTGAACCTTCCTGCTACTTGAACTTCTTGAACTTCTTGAACTTTCCTGCTACTTGAACTTTTTGAACTTCTTGAACCTTCCTGCTACTTGAACTTCTTGAACCTTCCTGCTACTTGAACTTCTTGAACTTCTTGAACCTTCCTGCTACTAGAACTTTTTGAACTTTTTGAACCTTCCTGCTACTTGAACTTCTTGAACCTTCCTGCTACTTGAACTTCTTGAACCTTCCAGCTACCTGAACTTTTTGAACTTCTTGAACCTTCCTGCTACTTGAACTTCTTGAACTTCTTGAACCTTCCTGCTACTTGAACTTCTTGAACTTCTTGAACTTTCCTGCTACTTGAACTTTTTGAACTTCTTGAACCTTCCTGCTACTTGAACTTCTTGAACCTTCCTGCTACTTGAACTTCTTGAACTTCTTGAACCTTCCTGCTACTTGAACTTCTTGAAAATCTTGAACCTTCCTGCTACTTGAACTTCTTGAACCTTCCTGCTACTCGAACTACTTGAACTTCTTGAACCTTCCTGCTACTTGAACTTCGTGAACCCTCCTGCTAATTGAACTTCTTGAACTTCTTGAACCTTCCTGCTACTTGAACTTCTTGAACTTCTTGAACCTTCCTGCAACTTGAACACCTTGAACTTCTTGAACCTTCCTGCTACTTGAACTTCTTGAACTTTCCTGCTACTTGAACTTTTTGAATCATGCACTTTCCTGCCACTTGAACTTCTTGAACCTTCCTGCTACTTGAATTTCTTGAACCTTCCTGCTACCTGAACTTCTTGAACCTTCCTGCTACTTGAACTTCTTGAACCTTCCTGCTACTTGAACTTCTTGAACCTTCCTGCTACTTGAACTTCTTGAACCTGCCTGCTACTTGAACTTCTTAAACTTCTTGAACCTTCCTGCTATTTGAACTTCTTGAACTTCTTGAACCTTCCTGCTACTTGAACTTCTTGAACCTTCCTGCTACTTGAACTTCTTGAACTTCTTGAACCTTCCTGCTACTTGAACTACTTGAACTTCTTGAACCTTCCTGCTACTTGAACTTCTTGAACTTCTTGAACCTTCCTGCTACTTGAACTTCTTGAACCTTCCTGCTACTATAACTTCTTGAACCTTCCTGGTACCTGAACTTCTTGAACTTCTTGAATCTCCCTGCTACTTGAACTTCTTGAACTTCTTGAACCTTCCTGCTACTAGAACTTTTTGAACTTTTTGAACCTTCCTGCTACTTGAACTTCTTGAACCTTCCTGCTACTTGAACTTCTTGAACCTTCCTGACACCTGAACTTTTTGAACTTCTTGAACCTTCCTGCTTCTTGATCTTCTTGAACTTCTTGAACCTTCCTGCTTCTTGAACTTCTTGAACTTCTTGAACTTTCTGGTTACTTGAACTTTTTGAACTTCTTGAACCTTCCTGCTACTTGAACTTCTTGAACCTTCCTGCCACTTGAACTTCTTGAACTTCTTGAACCTTCGTGCTACTTGAACTTCTTGAAAATCTTGAACCTTCCTGCTACTTGAACTTCTTGAACCTTCCTGCTACTCGAACTACTTGAACTTCTTGAACCTTCCTGCTACTTGAACTTCGTGAACCTTCCTGCTAATTGAACTTCTTGAACTTCTTGAACCTTCCTGCTACTTGAACTTCTTGAACTTCTTGAACCTTCCTGCAACTTGAACATCTTGAACTTCTTGAACCTTCCTGCTACTTGAACTTCTTGAACTTTCCTGCTACTTGAACTTTTTGAATCATGAACCTTCCTGCCACTTGAACTTCTTGAACCTTCCTAATACCTGAACTTCTTGAACTTCTTGAACCTTCCTGCTACTTGAACTTCTTGAACCTTCCTGCTACTTGAACTTCTCGAACCTTCCTGCTACTTGAACTTCTTGAACCTGCCTGCTACTTGAACTTCTTGAACTTGAACCTTCCTGATATTTGAACTTCTTGAACTTCTTGAACCTTCCTGCTACTTGAACTTCTTGGACCTTCCTGCTACTTGAACTTCTTGAACCTTCCTGCTACCTGAACCTCTTGAACTTCTTGAACCTTCCTGCTACTTGAACTTCTTGAACCTTCCTGCTACTTGAACTTCTTGAACTTCTTGAACCTTCCTGCTACTTGAACTTTTTGAACTTCTTGAACCTTCCTGCTACTTAAACTTCTTGAACCTTCCTGCTACATGAACTTCTTGAACTTCTTGAACCGTCCTGCTACTTGAACTTCTTGAACCTTCCTGCTACTTGAACTTCTTGAACCTTCCTGCTACTTGAACTTCTTGAACCTTCCTGCTACTTGAACTTCTTGAACCTTCCTGCTACTTGAACTTCTTGAACCTTCCTGCTACTTGAACTTCTTGAACTTCTTGATCCTTCCTGCTACTTGAACTTCTTGAACATTCCTGCTACTTGAACTTCTTGAACTTCTTGAACCTTCCTGCTACTTGAACTTCTTGAACTTCGTGAACCTTCCTGCTACTTGAACTTCTTGAACCTTCCTGCTACTCGAACTACTTGAACTTCTTGAACCTTCCTGCTACCTGAACTTCGTGAACCTTCCTGATACTTGAACTTCTTGAACTTCTTGAACCTTCCTGCTACTTGAACTTCTTGAACCTTCATGCTACTTGAAGTTCTTGAACTTCTTGAACCTTCCTGCTACTTGACCTTCTTGAACCTTCCTGCTACTTGAACTTCATGAACTTCTTGAACCTTCCTGCTACTTGAACTACTTGAACTTCTTGAACCTTCCTGCTACTTGAACTTCTTGAACTTCTTGAACCTTCCTGCTACTTAAACTTTTGAACCTTCCTGCTACTTGAACTTCTTGAACCTTCCTGCTACCTGAACTTCTTGAACTTCTTGAACCTTCCTGCTACTTGAACTTCTTGAACCTTCCTGCTACTTGAACTTCTTGAACTTCTTGAACCTTCCTGCTACTTGAACTTCTTGAACCTTCCTGCTACTTGAACTTCTTGAACTTCTTGATCCTTCCTGCTACTTGAACTTCTTGAACCTTCCTGCTACTTGAACTTCTTGAACTTCTTGAACCTTCCTGCTACTTGAACTTCTTGAACCTTCCTGCTACTCGAACTACTTGAACTTCTTGAACCTTCCTGCTACCTGAACTTCGTGAACCTTCCTGCTACTTGAACTTCTTGAACTTCTTGAACCTTCCTGCTACTTGAACTTCTTGACCCTTCCTGCTACTTGAACTTCTTGAACTTCTTGAACCTTCTCGCAACTTGAACTTCTTGAACTTCTTGAACCTTCCTGCTACTTGAACTTCCTGAACCTTCCTGCTACTTGAACTTCTTGAACCTTCCTGCTACTTGAACTTCTTGAACTTCTTGAACCTTCCTGCTACTTGAACTTCTTGAACTGCTTGAACCTTCCTGCTATTTAAATTTTTTGAACTTCTTGAACCTTTTTGCTACTTGAACTTCTTGAACCTTCCTGCTACTTGAACTTCTTGAACTTCTTGAACCTTCCTGCTGCTTGAACTTCTTGAACCTCTTGAACCTTCCTGCTACATGAACTTCTTGAACTTCTTGAACCTTCCTGCTACTTGAACTTCTTGAACTTCTTGAAACTTCCTGCTACTTGAACTTCTTGAACCTTCCAGCTACCTGAACTTCTTGAACCTTCCTGCTACTTGAACTTCTTGAACTTCTTGAACCTTCCTGCTACTTGAACTTCTTGAACCTTCCTGCTACTTGAACTTCTTGAACTTCTTAAACCTTCCTGCTACTTGAACTTCTTGAACTTCTTGAACCTTTCTGCTACTTGAACTTCTTGAACCTTCCTGCTACTTGAACTTCTTGAACCTTCCTGCTACTTGAACTTCTTGAACTTCTTGAACCTTCCTGCTACTTGAACTTCTTGAAAATCTTGAACCTTCCTGCTACTTGAACATCTTGAACCTTCCTGCTACTCGAACTACTTGAACTTCTTGAACCTTCCTGCTACTTGAACTTCGTGAACCCTCCTGCTAATTGAACTTCTTGAACTTCTTGAACCTTCCGGCTACTTGACCTTCTTGAACTTCTTGAACCTTCCTGCAACTTGAACATCTTGAACTTCTTGAACCTTCCTGCTACTTGAACTTCTTGAACTTTCCTGCTACTTGAACTTTTTGAATCATGCACCTTCCTGCCACTTGAACTTCTTGAACCTTCCTGCTACTTGAATTTCTTGAACCTTCCTGCTACCTGAACTTCTTGAACCTTCCTGCTACTTGAACTTCTTGAACCTTCCTGCTACTTGAACTTCTTGAAACTTCCTGCTACTTGAACTTCTTGAACTTCTTAAACCTTCCTGCAACTTGAACTTCTTGAACTTCTTGAACATTCCTGCTACTTGAACTTCTTGAACCTTCCTGCTACTTGAACTTTTTGAATCATGAACCGTCCTGCCACTTGATTTTCTTGAACCTTCCTGCTACTTGAACTTCTTGAACTTCTTGAACCTTCCTGCTACTTGAACTTCTTGAACCTTCCTGCTACTTGAACTTCTTGAACCTTCCTGCTACTTGAACTTCTTGAACCTTCCTGCTACTTGAACTTCTTGAACCTGCCTGCTACTTGAACTTCTTGAACTTCTTGAACCTTCTTGCTATTTGAACTTCTTGAACTTCTTGAACCTTCCTGCTACTTGAACTTCTTGAACCTTCCTGCTACTTGAACTTCTTGAACTTCTTGAACCTTCCTGCTACTTGAACTACTTGAACTTCTTGAACCTTCCTGCTACTTGAACTTCTTGAACTTCTTGAACCTTCCTGCTACTTGAACTTCTTGAACCTTCCTGCTACTATAACTTCTTGAACCTTCCTGGTACCTGAACTTCTTGAACTTCTTGAACCTTCCTGCTACTTGAACTTCTTGAACTTCTTTAACCTTCCTGCTACTAGAACTTTTTGAACTTTTTGATCCTTCCTGCTACTTGAACTTCTTGAACCTTCCTGCTACTAGAACTTTTTGAACTTTTTGAACCTTCCTGCTACTTGAACTTCTTGAACCTTCCTGCTACTTGAACTTCTTGAACCTTCCTGCTACCTGAACTTTTTGAACTTCTTGAACCTTCCTGCTACTTGAACTTCTTGAACTTCTTGAACCTTCCTGCTACTTGAACTTCTTGAACTTCTTGAACTTTCCTGCTACTTGAACTTTTTGAACTTCTTGAACCTTCCTGCTACTTGAACTTCTTGAACCTTCCTGCTACTTGAACTTCTTGAACTTCTTGAACCTTCCTGCTACTAGAACTTTTTGAACTTTTTGAACCTTCCTGCTACTTGAACTTCTTGAACCTTCCTGCTACTTGAACTTCTTGAACCTTCCTGCTACCTGAACTTTTTGAACTTCTTGAACCTTCCTGCTACTTGAACTTCTTGAACTTCTTGAACCTTCCTGCTACTTGAACTTCTTGAACTTCTTGAACTTTCCTGCTACTTGAACTTTTTGAACTTCTTGAACCTTCCTGCTACTTGAACTTCTTGAACCTTCCTGCTACTTGAACTTCTTGAACTTCTTGAACCTTCCTGCTACTTGAACTTCTTGAAAATCTTGAACCTTCCTGCTACTTGAACTTCTTGAACCTTCCTGCTACTCGAACTACTTGAACTTCTTGAACCTTCCTGCTACTTGAACTTCGTGAACCCTCCTGCTAATTGAACTTCTTGAACTTCTTGAACCTTCCTGCTACTTGAACTTCTTGAACTTCTTGAACCTTCCTGCAACTTGAACACCTTGAACTTCTTGAACCTTCCTGCTACTTGAACTTCTTGAACTTTCCTGCTACTTGAACTTTTTGAATCATGCACTTTCCTGCCACTTGAACTTCTTGAACCTTCCTGTTACTTGAATTTCTTGAACCTTCCTGCTACCTGAACTTCTTGAACCTTCCTGCTACTTGAACTTCTTGAACCTTCCTGCTACTTGAACTTCTTGAACCTTCCTGCTACTTGAACTTCTTGAACCTGCCTGCTACTTGAACTTCTTAAACTTCTTGAACCTTCCTGCTATTTGAACTTCTTGAACTTCTTGAACCTTCCTGCTACTTGAACTTCTTGAACCTTCCTGCTACTTGAACTTCTTGAACTTCTTGAACCTTCCTGCTACTTGAACTACTTGAACTTCTTGAACCTTCCTGCTACTTGAACTTCTTGAACTTCTTGAACCTTCCTGCTACTTGAACTTCTTGAACCTTCCTGCTACTATAACTTCTTGAACCTTCCTGGTACCTGAACTTCTTGAACTTCTTGAATCTCCCTGCTACTTGAACTTCTTGAACTTCTTGAACCTTCCTGCTACTAGAACTTTTTGAACTTTTTGAACCTTCCTGCTACTTGAACTTCTTGAACCTTCCTGCTACTTGAACTTCTTGAACCTTCCTGACACCTGAACTTTTTGAACTTCTTGAACCTTCCTGCTTCTTGATCTTCTTGAACTTCTTGAACCTTCCTGCTTCTTGAACTTCTTGAACTTCTTGAACTTTCTGGTTACTTGAACTTTTTGAACTTCATGAACCTTCCTGCTACTTGAACTTCTTGAACCTTCCTGCTACTTGAACTTCTTGAACTTCTTGAACCTTCGTGCTACTTGAACTTCTTGAAAATCTTGAACCTTCCTGCTACTTGAACTTCTTGAACCTTCCTGCTACTCGAACTACTTGAACTTCTTGAACCTTCCTGCTACTTGAACTTCGTGAACCTTCCTGCTAATTGAACTTCTTGAACTTCTTGAACCTTCCTGCTACTTGAACTTCTTGAACTTCTTGAACCTTCCTGCAACTTGAACATCTTGAACTTCTTGAACCTTCCTGCTACTTGAACTTCTTGAACTTTCCTGCTACTTGAACTTTTTGAATCATGAACCTTCCTGCCACTTGAACTTCTTGAACCTTCCTAATACCTGAACTTCTTGAACTTCTTGAACCTTCCTGCTACTTGAACTTCTTGAACCTTCCTGCTACTTGAACTTCTCGAACCTTCCTGCTACTTGAACTTCTTGAACCTGCCTGCTACTTGAACTTCTTGAACTTCTTGAACCTTCCTGATATTTGAACTTCTTGAACTTCTTGAACCTTCCTGCTACTTGAACTTCTTGGACCTTCCTGCAACTTGAACTTCTTGAACCTTCCTGCTACCTGAACTTCTTGAACTTCTTGAACCTTCCTGCTACTTGAACTTCTTGAACCTTCCTGCTACTTGAACTTCTTGAACTTCTTGAACCTTCCTGCTACTTGAACTTTTTGAACTTCTTGAACCTTCCTGCTACTTAAACTTCTTGAACCTTCCTGCTACATGAACTTCTTGAACTTCTTGAACCGTCCTGCTACTTGAACTTCTTGAACCTTCCTGCTACTTGAACTTCTTGAACCTTCCTGCTACTTGAACTTCTTGAACCTTCATGCTACTTGAACTTCTTGAACCTTCCTGCTACTTGAACTTCTTGAACCTTCCTGCTACTTGAACTTCTTGAACTTCTTGATCCTTCCTGCTACTTGAACTTCTTGAACATTCCTGCTACTTGAACTTCTTGAACTTCTTGAACCTTCCTGCTACTTGAACTTCTTGAACTTCGTGAACCTTCCTGCTACTTGAACTTCTTGAACCTTCCTGCTACTCGAACTACTTGAACTTCTTGAACCTTCCTGCTACCTGAACTTCGTGAACCTTCCTGATACTTGAACTTCTTGAACTTCTTGAACCTTCCTGCTACTTGAACTTCTTGAACCTTCATGCTACTTGAAGTTCTTGAACTTCTTGAACCTTCCTGCTACTTGACCTTCTTGAACCTTCCTGCTACTTGAACTTCATGAACTTCTTGAACCTTCCTGCTACTTGAACTACTTGAACTTCTTGAACCTTCCTGCTACTTGAACTTCTTGAACTTCTTGAACCTTCCTGCTACTTAAACTTTTGAACCTTCCTGCTACTTGAACTTCTTGAACCTTCCTGCTACCTGAACTTCTTGAACTTCTTGAACCTTCCTGCTACTTGAACTTCTTGAACCTTCCTGCTACTTGAACTTCTTGAACTTCTTGAACCTTCCTGCTACTTGAACTTCTTGAACCTTCCTGCTACTTGAACTTCTTGAACTTCTTGATCCTTCCTGCTACTTGAACTTCTTGAACCTTCCTGCTACTTGAACTTCTTGAACTTCTTGAACCTTCCTGCTACTTGAACTTCTTGAACCTTCCTGCTACTCGAACTACTTGAACTTCTTGAACCTTCCTGCTACCTGAACTTCGTGAACCTTCCTGCTACTTGAACTTCTTGAACTTCTTGAACCTTCCTGCTACTTGAACTTCTTGACCCTTCATGCTACTTGAACTTCTTGAACTTCTTGAACCTTCTCGCAACTTGAACTTCTTGAACTTCTTGAACCTTCCTGCTACTTGAACTTCCTGAACCTTCCTGCTACTTGAACTTCTTGAACCTTCCTGCTACTTGAACTTCTTGAACTTCTTGAACCTTCCTGCAACTTGAACTTCTTGAACTGCTTGAACCTTCCTGCTATTTAAATTTTTTGAACTTCTTGAACCTTTTTGCTACTTGAACTTCTTGAACCTTCCTGCTACTTGAACTTCTTGAACTTCTTGAACCTTCCTGCTGCTTGAACTTCTTGAACCTCTTGAACCTTCCTGCTACATGAACTTCTTGAACTTCTTGAACCTTCCTGCTACTTGAACTTCTTGAACTTCTTGAAACTTCCTGCTACTTGAACTTCTTGAACCTTCCAGCTACCTGAACTTCTTGAACCTTCCTGCTACTTGAACTTCTTGAACTTCTTGAACCTTCCTGCTACTTGAACTTCTTGAACCTTCCTGCTACTTGAACTTCTTGAACCTTCCTGCTACTTGAACTTCTTGAACTTCTTAAACCTTCCTGCTACTTGAACTTCTTGAACTTCTTGAACCTTTCTGCTACTTGAACTTCTTGAACCTTCCTGCTACTTGAACTTCTTGAACCTTCCTGCTACTTGAACTTCTTGAACTTCTTGAACCTTCCTGCTACTTGAACTTCTTGAACTTCTTGAACCTTCCTGCTACTTGAACTTCTTGAAAATCTTGAACCTTCCTGCTACTTGAACATCTTGAACCTTCCTGCTACTCGAACTACTTGAACTTCTTGAACCTTCCTGCTACTTGAACTTCGTGAACCCTCCTGCTAATTGAACTTCTTGAACTTCTTGAACCTTCCGGCTACTTGACCTTCTTGAACTTCTTGAACCTTCCTGCAACTTGAACATCTTGAACTTCTTGAACCTTCCTGCTACTTGAACTTCTTGAACTTTCCTGCTACTTGAACTTTTTGAATCATGCACCTTCCTGCCACTTGAACTTCTTGAACCTTCCTGCTACTTGAATTTCTTGAACCTTCCTGCTACCTGAACTTCTTGAACCTTCCTGCTACTTGAACTTCTTGAACCTTCCTGCTACTTGAACTTCTTGAAACTTCCTGCTACTTGAACTTCTTGAACTTCTTAAACCTTCCTGCAACTTGAACTTCTTGAACTTCTTGAACATTCCTGCTACTTGAACTTCTTGAACCTTCCTGCTACTTGAACTTTTTGAATCATGAACCGTCCTGCCACTTGATTTTCTTGAACCTTCCTGCTACTTGAACTTCTTGAACTTCTTGAACCTTCCTGCTACTTGAACTTCTTGAACCTTCCTGCTACTTGAACTTCTTGAACCTTCCTGCTACTTGAACTTCTTGAACCTTCCTGCTACTTGAACTTCTTGAACCTTCCTGCTACTTGAACTTCTTGAACCTTCCTGCTACTTGAACTTCTTGAACTTCTTGAACCTTCCTGCTACTTGAACTTCTTGAACGTCTTGAACCTTCCTGCTACTCGAACTTCTTGAACTTCTTGAACCTTCCTGCTACTTGAACTTCTTGAACGTCTTGAACCTTCCTGCTACTTGAACTTCTTGAACTTCTTGAACCTTCCTGCTACTTGAACTTCTTGAACTTCTTGAAACTTCCTGCTACTTGAACTTCTTGAACTTCTTGAACCTTTCTGCTACTTGAACTTCTTGAACCTTCCTGCTACTTGAACTTCTTGAACTTCTTGAGCCTTCCTGCTACTTGAACTTCTTGAACTTCTTGAACCTTCCTGCTACTTGAACTTCTTGTACCTTACTGCTACTTGAACTTCTTGAACTTTTTGAACCTTCCTGCTACATGAACTTCTTGAACTTCTTGAACCTTCCTGCTACTTGAACTTCTTGAACTTCTTGAACCTTTCTGCTACTTGAACTTCTTGAACTTCTTGAACCTTCCTGCTACTTGAACTTCTTGAACTTCTTGAACCTTCCTGCCGCTTGAACTTCCTGAACCTTCCTGCTACTTGAAATTCTTGAACCTTCCTGCTACTTGAACTTCTTGAACCTTCCTGCTACTTGAATTTCTTGAACTTCTTGAACCTTCCTGCTACTTGAACTTCTTGAACTTCTTGAACCTTCCTGCCGCTTGAACTTCCTGAACCTTCCTGCTACTTGAACTTCTTGAACCTTCCTGCTACTTGAACTTCTTGAACTTCTTGAACCTTCCTGCTACTTGAACTACTTGAACTTCTTGAACCTTCCTGCTACTTGAACTTCTTGAACTGCTTGAACCTTCCTGCTACTTGAACTTCTTGAACCTTCCTGCTACTATAACTTCTTGAACCTTCCTGGTACCTGAACTTCTTGAACTTCTTGAACCTTCCTGCTACTTGAACTTTTTGAACTTTTTGAACCTTCCTGCTACTTGAAATTTTTGAACCTTCCTGCTACTTGAACTTCTTGAACCTTGCTGACACCTGAACTTTTTGAACTTTCTGGTTACTTGAACTTTTTTAACTTCTTGAACCTTCCTGCTACTTGAACTTCTTGAACCTTCCTGCTACTTGAACTTCTTGAACTTCTTGATTCTTCCTGCTACTTGAACTTCTTGAAAATCTTGAACCTTCCTGCTACTTGAACTTCTTGAACCTTCCTGCTACTCGAACTACTTGAACTTTTTGAACCTTCCTGCTACTTGAACTTCGTGAACCTTCCTGCTAATTGAACTTCTTGAACTTCTTGAACCTTCCTGCTACTTGAACTTCTTGAACTTCTTGAACCTTCCTGCTACTTGAACATCTTGAACTTCTTGAACCTTCCTGCTACTTGAACTTCTTGAACTTTCCTGCTACTTGAACTTTTTGAATCATGAACCTTCCTGCCACTTGAACTTCTTGAACCTTCCTGCTACTTGATTTTCTTGAACTTCTTGAACCTTCCTGCTACTTGAACTTCTTAAATCTTCCTGCTACTTGGACTTCTCGAACCTTCCTGCTACTTGAACTTCTTGAACCTGCCTGCTACTTGAACTTCTTGAACTTCTTGAACCTTCCTGATATTTGAACTTCTTGAACTTCTTGAACCTTCCTGCTACTTGAACTTCTTGAACTTCTTGAACCTTCCTGCTACTTGAACTTCTTGAACCTTCCTGCTACTATGACTTCTTGAACCTTCCTGGTACCTGAACTTCTTGAACTTCTTGAACCTTCCTGCTACTAGAACTTTTTGAACTTTTTGAACCTTCCTGCTACTTGAACTTCTTGAACCTTCCTGCCACTTGAACTTCTTGAACCTTCCTGACACCTGAACTTTTTGAACTTCTTGAACCTTCCTGCTACTTGAACTTCTTGAACTTCTTGAACCTTCCTGCTACTTGAACTTCTTGAACTTCTTGAACTTTCTGGTTACTTGAACTTTTTTAACTTCTTGAACCTTCCTGCTACTTGAACTTCTTGAACCTTCCTGCTACTTGAACTTCTTGAACTTCTTGAACCTTTCTGCTACTTGAACTTCTTGAAAATCTTGAACCTTCCTGCTACTTGAACTTCTTGAACCTTCCTGCTACTCGAACTACTTGAACTTCTTGAACCTTCCTGCTACTTGAACTTCTTGAACCTTCCTGCTAATTGAACTTCTTGAACTTCTCGAACCTTCCTGCTACTTGAACTTCTTGAACTTCTTGAACCTTCCTGCAACTTGAACATCTTGAACTTCTTGAACCTTCCTGCTACTTGAACTTCTTGAACTTTCCTGCTGCTTGAACTTTTTGAATCATGAACCTTCCTGCCACTTGAACTTCTTGAACCTTCCTGCTACTTGAACTACTTGAACTTCTTGAACCTTCCTGCTACTTGAACTTCTTGAACCTTCCTGCTACTTGAACTTCTCGAACCTTCCTGCTACTTGAACTTCTTGAACCTGCCTGCTACTTGAACTTCTTGAACTTCTTGAACCTTCCTGATATTTGAACTTCTTGAACTTCTTGAACCTTCCTGCTACTTGAACTTCTTGAACCTTCCTGCTACTTGAACTTCTTGAACCTTCCTGCTACCTGAACTTCTTGAACTTCTTGAACCTTCCTGCTACTTGAACTTCTTGAACCTTCCTGCTACTTGAACTTCTTGAACTTCTTGAACCTTCCTGCTACTTGAACTTTTTGAACTTCTTGAACCTTCCTGCTACTTGAACTTCTTGAACCTTCCTGCTACTTGAACTTCTTGAACTTCTTGAACCTTCCTGCCACTTGAACTTCTTGAACCTTCCTGCTACTTGAACTTCTTGAACCTTCCTGCTACTTGAACTTCTTGAACTTCTTGAACCTTCCTGCAACTTGAACTTCTTGAACCTTCCTGCTACTTGAACTTCTTGAACTTCTTGATCCTTCCTGCTACTTGAACTTCTTGAACCTTCCTGCTACTTGAACTTCTTGAACTTCTTGAACCTTCCTGCTACTTGAACTTCTTGAACCTTCCTGCTACTCGAACTACTTGAACTTCTTGAACCTTCCTGCTACCTGAACTTCGTGAACCTTCCTGCTACTTGAACTTCTTGAACTTCTTGAACCTTCCTGCTACTTGAACTTCTTGAACCTTCCTGCTACTTGAAGTTCTTGAACTTCTTGAACCTTCCTGCTACTTGACCTTCTTGAACCTTCCTGCTACTTGAACTTCATGAACTTCTTGAACCTTCCTGCTACTTGAACTACTTGAACTTCTTGAACCTTCCTGCTACTTGAACTTCTTGAACTTCTTGAACCTTCCTGCTACTTAAACTTTTGAACCTTCCTGCTACTTGAACTTCTTGAACCTTCCTGCTACCTGAACTTCTTGAACTTCTTGAACCTTCCTGCTACTTGAACTTCTTGAACCTTCCTGCTACTTGAACTTCTTGAACTTCTTGAACTTCTTGAACCTTCCTGCTTCTTGAACTTCTTGAACCTTCCTGCTACTTGAACTTCTTGAACCTTCCTGCTACTTGAACTTCTTGAACTTCTTGATCCTTCCTGCTACTTGAACTTCTTGAACATTCCTGCTACTTGAACTTCTTGAACCTTCCTGCTACTCGAACTACTTGAACTTCTTGAACCTTCCTGCTACCTGAACTTCGTGAACCTTCCTGCTACTTGAACTTCTTGAACTTCTTGAACCTTCCTGCTAATTGAACTTCTTGAACTTCTTGAATCTTCCTGCTACTTGAACTTCTTGAACCTTCCTGCAACTTGACCTTCTTGAACTTCTTGAACCTTCCTGCTACTTGAATTTCTTGAACTTTTTGAACTTTCCTGCTACTTGAACTTCTTGAACTTCTTGAACCTTTCTGCTACTTGAACTTCTTGAACTTCTTGAACATTCCTGCTACTTGAACTTCTTGAAATTCTTGAACCATCCTGCTACTTGAACTTCTTGAACTTCTTGAACCTTCCTGCTACTTGAACTTCTTGAACTTCTTGAACCTTTTTGCTACTTGAATTTCTTGAACCTTCGTGCTACTTGAAGTTCTTGGACTTCTTGAACCTTCCTGCTACTTGAACTTCTTGAACTTCTTGAACCTTCCTGCTACTTGAACTTCTTGAACTTCTTGAACCTTCCTGCTACTTGAACTTCTTGAACCTTCCTGCTACTTGAACTTCTTGAACCTTCCTGCTACTTGAACTTCTTGAACCTTCCTGCTACTTGAACTTCTTGAACCTTCCTGCTACTTGAACTTCTTGAACCTTCCTGCTACTTGAACTTCTTGAACTTCTTGAACCTTCCTGCTACTTGAACTTCTTGAACGTCTTGAACCTTCCTGCTACTCGAACTTCTTGAACTTCTTGAACCTTCCTGCTACTTGAACTTCTTGAACGTCTTGAACCTTCCTGCTGCTTGAACTTCTTGAACTTCTTGAACCTTCCTGCTACTTGAACTTCTTGAACTTCTTGAAACTTCCTGCTACTTGAACTTCTTGAACTTCTTGAACCTTCCTGCTACTTGAACTTCTTGAACCTTCCTGCTACTTGAACTTCTTGAACTTCTTGAACTTCTTGAACCTTCCTGCTACTTGAACTTCTTGAACTTTTTGCACCTTCCTGCTACTTGAACTTCTAGAACCTTCCTGCTACTTGAACTTCTTGAACCTTCCTGCTACTCGAACTTCTTGAACTTCTTGAACCTTCCTGCTACATGAACTTCTTGAACTTCTTGAACTTCTTGAACCTTCCTGCTAATTGAACTTCTTGAACTTCTTGCACCTTCCTGCTACTTGAACTTCTAGAACCTTCCTGCTACTTGAACTTCTTGAACCTTCCTGCTACTTGAACTTCTTGAACTTCTTGAACCTTCCTGCTACTTGAACTTCTTGAACCTTCCTGCTACTTGAACTTCTTGAACTTCTTGAACTTCTTGAACCTTCCTGCTACTTGAACTTCTTGAACCTTCCTGCTACTTGAACTTTTTGAACTTCTTGAACCTTCCTGCTACTTGAACTTCTTGTACTTCTTGAACTTTCCTGCTACTTGAACTTCTTCAACCTTCCTGCCACTTGTTTTCTTGAACCTTCCTGCTACTTGAACTTCTTGAGCCTTCATGCTACTCGAACTTTTTGAACCTTTCTGCTTCCTGAACTTCTTGAACCTTCCTTCTACATGAACTTCTTGAACTTCTTGAACCTTCCTGCTACATGAACTTCTTGAACCTTCCTGCTACTTGAACTTTTTGAACTTCTTGAAACTTCCTGCTACTTGAACTTCTTGAACCTTCCTGCTACTTGAACTTCTTGAACCTTCCTGCTACTTGAACTTCTTGAACCTTCCTGCTACTTGAACTTCTTGAACTTCTTGAACCTTCCTGCTACTTGAACTTCTTGAACCTTCCTGCTACTTGAACTTCTTGAACCTTCCTGCGACTTGAACTTCTTTAACTTCTTGAACCTTCCTGCTACTTGAACTTTTCGAACTTCTTGAACCTTCCTGCTACTTGAACTCCTTGAACTTCCTGAACCTTCCTGCTACTTGAACTACTTGAACTACTTGAACCTTCCTGCTACTTGAACTTCTTGAACTTCTTGAACCTTCCTGCAACTTGAACTTCTTGAACCTTCCTGCTACTTGAACTTCTTGAACCTTCCTGCTACTTGAACTTCTTGAACTTCTTGAACCTTCCTGCTACTTGAAATTCTTGAACCTGCCTGCTACTTGATCTTTTTGAACTTCTTGAACCTTCCTGCTACTTGAACTTCTTGAACTTATTGAACCTTCCTGCTACTTGAACTTCTTGAACCTTCCTTCTACTTGAACTTCTTTAATTTCTTGAACCTTCCTGCCACTTGAACTTCTTGAACTTCTTGAACCTTCCTGGTACTTGAACTTCTTGAACTTCTTGAACTTCTTGAACCTTCCTGCTACTTGAACTTCTCGAACCTTCCTGCTTCTTGAACATCTTTAAACTTCCTGCTACATGAACTTCTTGAACTTCTTGAACCTTCATATTACCTGAACTTCTTGAACCTTCCTGCTACTTGAACTTCTTGAACTTCTTGAACCTTCCTGCTACTCGAACTTCTTGAACTTCTTGAACCTTCCTGCTACTTGAACTTCTTGAACGTCTTGAACCTTCCTGCTACTTGAACTTCTTGAACTTCTTGAACCTTCCTGCTACTTGAACTTCTTGAACTTCTTGAAACTTCCTGCTACTTGAACTTCTTGAACTTCTTGAACCTTTCTGCTACTTGAACTTCTTGAACCTTCCTGCTACTTGAACTTCTTGAACTTCTTGAGCCTTCCTGCTACTTGAACTTCTTGAACTTCTTGAACCTTCCTGCTACTTGAACTTCTTGTACCTTACTGCTACTTGAACTTCTTGAACTTTTTGAACCTTCCTGCTACATGAACTTCTTGAACTTCTTGAACCTTCCTGCTACTTGAACTTCTTGAACTTCTTGAACCTTTCTGCTACTTGAACTTCTTGAACTTCTTGAACCTTCCTGCTACTTGAACTTCTTGAACTTCTTGAACCTTCCTGCCGCTTGAACTTCCTGAACCTTCCTGCTACTTGAAATTCTTGAACCTTCCTGCTACTTGAACTTCTTGAACCTTCCTGCTACTTGAATTTCTTGAACTTCTTGAACCTTCCTGCTACTTGAACTTCTTGAACTTCTTGAACCTTCCTGCCGCTTGAACTTCCTGAACCTTCCTGCTACTTGAACTTCTTGAACCTTCCTGCTACTTGAACTTCTTGAACTTCTTGAACCTTCCTGCTACTTGAACTACTTGAACTTCTTGAACCTTCCTGCTACTTGAACTTCTTGAACTGCTTGAACCTTCCTGCTACTTGAACTTCTTGAACCTTCCTGCTACTATAACTTCTTGAACCTTCCTGGTACCTGAACTTCTTGAACTTCTTGAACCTTCCTGCTACTTGAACTTTTTGAACTTTTTGAACCTTCCTGCTACTTGAAATTTTTGAACCTTCCTGCTACTTGAACTTCTTGAACCTTGCTGACACCTGAACTTTTTGAACTTTCTGGTTACTTGAACTTTTTTAACTTCTTGAACCTTCCTGCTACTTGAACTTCTTGAACCTTCCTGCTACTTGAACTTCTTGAACTTCTTGATTCTTCCTGCTACTTGAACTTCTTGAAAATCTTGAACCTTCCTGCTACTTGAACTTCTTGAACCTTCCTGCTACTCGAACTACTTGAACTTTTTGAACCTTCCTGCTACTTGAACTTCGTGAACCTTCCTGCTAATTGAACTTCTTGAACTTCTTGAACCTTCCTGCTACTTGAACTTCTTGAACTTCTTGAACCTTCCTGCTACTTGAACATCTTTAACTTCTTGAACCTTCCTGCTACTTGAACTTCTTGAACTTTCCTGCTACTTGAACTTTTTGAATCATGAACCTTCCTGCCACTTGAACTTCTTGAACCTTCCTGCTACTTGATTTTCTTGAACTTCTTGAACCTTCCTGCTACTTGAACTTCTTAAATCTTCCTGCTACTTGGACTTCTCGAACCTTCCTGCTACTTGAACTTCTTGAACCTGCCTGCTACTTGAACTTCTTGAACTTCTTGAACCTTCCTGATATTTGAACTTCTTGAACTTCTTGAACCTTCCTGCTACTTGAACTTCTTGAACTTCTTGAACCTTCCTGCTACTTGAACTTCTTGAACCTTCCTGCTACTATGACTTCTTGAACCTTCCTGGTACCTGAACTTCTTGAACTTCTTGAACCTTCCTGCTACTAGAACTTTTTGAACTTTTTGAACCTTCCTGCTACTTGAACTTCTTGAACCTTCCTGCCACTTGAACTTCTTGAACCTTCCTGACACCTGAACTTTTTGAACTTCTTGAACCTTCCTGCTACTTGAACTTCTTGAACTTCTTGAACCTTCCTGCTACTTGAACTTCTTGAACTTCTTGAACTTTCTGGTTACTTGAACTTTTTTAACTTCTTGAACCTTCCTGCTACTTGAACTTCTTGAACCTTCCTGCTACTTGAACTTCTTGAACTTCTTGAACCTTTCTGCTACTTGAACTTCTTGAAAATCTTGAACCTTCCTGCTACTTGAACTTCTTGAACCTTCCTGCTACTCGAACTACTTGAACTTCTTGAACCTTCCTGCTACTTGAACTTCTTGAACCTTCCTGCTAATTGAACTTCTTGAACTTCTCGAACCTTCCTGCTACTTGAACTTCTTGAACTTCTTGAACCTTCCTGCAACTTGAACATCTTGAACTTCTTGAACCTTCCTGCTACTTGAACTTCTTGAACTTTCCTGCTGCTTGAACTTTTTGAATCATGAACCTTCCTGCCACTTGAACTTCTTGAACCTTCCTGCTACTTGAACTACTTGAACTTCTTGAACCTTCCTGCTACTTGAACTTCTTGAACCTTCCTGCTACTTGAACTTCTCGAACCTTCCTGCTACTTGAACTTCTTGAACCTGCCTGCTACTTGAACTTCTTGAACTTCTTGAACCTTCCTGATATTTGAACTTCTTGAACTTCTTGAACCTTCCTGCTACTTGAACTTCTTGAACCTTCCTGCTACTTGAACTTCTTGAACCTTCCTGCTACCTGAACTTCTTGAACTTCTTGAACCTTCCTGCTACTTGAACTTCTTGAACCTTCCTGCTACTTGAACTTCTTGAACTTCTTGAACCTTCCTGCTACTTGAACTTTTTGAACTTCTTGAACCTTCCTGCTACTTGAACTTCTTGAACCTTCCTGCTACTTGAACTTCTTGAACTTCTTGAACCTTCCTGCCACTTGAACTTCTTGAACCTTCCTGCTACTTGAACTTCTTGAACCTTCCTGCTACTTGAACTTCTTGAACTTCTTGAACCTTCCTGCAACTTGAACTTCTTGAACCTTCCTGCTACTTGAACTTCTTGAACTTCTTGATCCTTCCTGCTACTTGAACTTCTTGAACCTTCCTGCTACTTGAACTTCTTGAACTTCTTGAACCTTCCTGCTACTTGAACTTCTTGAACCTTCCTGCTACTCGAACTACTTGAACTTCTTGAACCTTCCTGCTACCTGAACTTCGTGAACCTTCCTGCTACTTGAACTTCTTGAACTTCTTGAACCTTCCTGCTACTTGAACTTCTTGAACCTTCCTGCTACTTGAAGTTCTTGAACTTCTTGAACCTTCCTGCTACTTGACCTTCTTGAACCTTCCTGCTACTTGAACTTCATGAACTTCTTGAACCTTCCTGCTACTTGAACTACTTGAACTTCTTGAACCTTCCTGCTACTTGAACTTCTTGAACTTCTTGAACCTTCCTGCTACTTAAACTTTTGAACCTTCCTGCTACTTGAACTTCTTGAACCTTCCTGCTACCTGAACTTCTTGAACTTCTTGAACCTTCCTGCTACTTGAACTTCTTGAACCTTCCTGCTACTTGAACTTCTTGAACTTCTTGAACTTCTTGAACCTTCCTGCTTCTTGAACTTCTTGAACCTTCCTGCTACTTGAACTTCTTGAACCTTCCTGCTACTTGAACTTCTTGAACTTCTTGATCCTTCCTGCTACTTGAACTTCTTGAACATTCCTGCTACTTGAACTTCTTGAACCTTCCTGCTACTCGAACTACTTGAACTTCTTGAACCTTCCTGCTACCTGAACTTCGTGAACCTTCCTGCTACTTGAACTTCTTGAACTTCTTGAACCTTCCTGCTAATTGAACTTCTTGAACTTCTTGAATCTTCCTGCTACTTGAACTTCTTGAACCTTCCTGCAACTTGACCTTCTTGAACTTCTTGAACCTTCCTGCTACTTGAATTTCTTGAACTTTTTGAACCTTCCTGCTACTTGAACTTCTTGAACTTCTTGAACCTTTCTGCTACTTGAACTTCTTGAACTTCTTGAACATTCCTGCTACTTGAACTTCTTGAAATTCTTGAACCATCCTGCTACTTGAACTTCTTGAACTTCTTGAACCTTCCTGCTACTTGAACTTCTTGAACTTCTTGAACCTTTTTGCTACTTGAATTTCTTATCCCTTCGTGCTACTTGAAGTTCTTGGACTTCTTGAACCTTCCTGCTACTTGAACTTCTTGAACTTCTTGAACCTTCCTGCTACTTGAACTTCTTGAACTTCTTGAACCTTCCTGCTACTTGAACTTCTTGAACCTTCCTGCTACTTGAACTTCTTGAACCTTCCTGCTACTTGAACTTCTTGAACCTTCCTGCTACTTGAACTTCTTGAACCTTCCTGCTACTTGAACTTCTTGAACCTTCCTGCTACTTGAACTTCTTGAACTTCTTGAACCTTCCTGCTACTTGAACTTCTTGAACGTCTTGAACCTTCCTGCTACTCGAACTTCTTGAACTTCTTGAACCTTCCTGCTACTTGAACTTCTTGAACGTCTTGAACCTTCCTGCTGCTTGAACTTCTTGAACTTCTTGAACCTTCCTGCTACTTGAACTTCTTGAACTTCTTGAAACTTCCTGCTACTTGAACTTCTTGAACTTCTTGAACCTTCCTGCTACTTGAACTTCTTGAACCTTCCTGCTACTTGAACTTCTTGAACTTCTTGAACTTCTTGAACCTTCCTGCTACTTGAACTTCTTGAACTTTTTGCACCTTCCTGCTACTTGAACTTCTAGAACCTTCCTGCTACTTGAACTTCTTGAACCTTCCTGCTACTCGAACTTCTTGAACTTCTTGAACCTTCCTGCTACATGAACTTCTTGAACTTCTTGAACTTCTTGAACCTTCCTGCTAATTGAACTTCTTGAACTTCTTGCACCTTCCTGCTACTTGAACTTCTAGAACCTTCCTGCTACTTGAACTTCTTGAACCTTCCTGCTACTTGAACTTCTTGAACTTCTTGAACCTTCCTGCTACTTGAACTTCTTGAACCTTCCTGCTACTTGAACTTCTTGAACTTCTTGAACTTCTTGAACCTTCCTGCTACTTGAACTTCTTGAACCTTCCTGCTACTTGAACTTTTTGAACTTCTTGAACCTTCCTGCTACTTGAACTTCTTGTACTTCTTGAACTTTCCTGCTACTTGAACTTCTTCAACCTTCCTGCCACTTGTTTTCTTGAACCTTCCTGCTACTTGAACTTCTTGAGCCTTCATGCTACTCGAACTTTTTGAACCTTTCTGCTTCCTGAACTTCTTGAACCTTCCTTCTACATGAACTTCTTGAACTTCTTGAACCTTCCTGCTACATGAACTTCTTGAACCTTCCTGCTACTTGAACTTTTTGAACTTCTTGAAACTTCCTGCTACTTGAACTTCTTGAACCTTCCTGCTACTTGAACTTCTTGAACCTTCCTGCTACTTGAACTTCTTGAACCTTCCTGCTACTTGAACTTCTTGAACTTCTTGAACCTTCCTGCTACTTGAACTTCTTGAACCTTCCTGCTACTTGAACTTCTTGAACCTTCCTGCGACTTGAACTTCTTTAACTTCTTGAACCTTCCTGCTACTTGAACTTTTCGAACTTCTTGAACCTTCCTGCTACTTGAACTCCTTGAACTTCCTGAACCTTCCTGCTACTTGAACTACTTGAACTACTTGAACCTTCCTGCTACTTGAACTTCTTGAACTTCTTGAACCTTCCTGCAACTTGAACTTCTTGAACCTTCCTGCTACTTGAACTTCTTGAACCTTCCTGCTACTTGAACTTCTTGAACTTCTTGAACCTTCCTGCTACTTGAAATTCTTGAACCTGCCTGCTACTTGATCTTTTTGAACTTCTTGAACCTTCCTGCTACTTGAACTTCTTGAACTTATTAAACCTTCCTGCTACTTGAACTTCTTGAACCTTCCTTCTACTTGAACTTCTTTAATTTCTTGAACCTTCCTGCCACTTGAACTTCTTGAACTTCTTGAACCTTCCTGGTACTTGAACTTCTTGAACTTCTTGAACTTCTTGAACCTTCCTGCTACTTGAACTTCTCGAACCTTCCTGCTTCTTGAACATCTTTAAACTTCCTGCTACATGAACTTCTTGAACTTCTTGAACCTTCATATTACCTGAACTTCTTGAACCTTCCTGCTACTTGAACTTCTTGAACTTCTTGAACCTTCCTGCTACTTGAACTTCTTGAACTTCTTGAACCTTCATGCTACCTGAACTTCTTGAACTTCTTCAACCTTCCTGCTACTTGAACTTCTTGAACCTTCCTGCTACTTGAACTTCTTGAACTTCTTGAACCTTCCTGCTACTTGAACTTCTTGAACTTCTTGAACCTTCCTATTACTTGAACTTCTTGAACCTTCCTGCTACTTGAACTTCTTGAACTTCTTGAACCTTCCTGCTACTTGAACTTCTTGAACTTCTTGAACCTTCAAGCTACTTGAACTTCTTGAACTTCTTGAACCTTCCTGCTACTTGAACTTCTTGAACCTTCCTGCTACTTGAACTTCTTGAACTTCTTGAACCTTCCTGCTACTTGAACTTCTTGAACTTCTTAAACCTTCCTGCTACTAGAACTTCTTGAACCTTCCTGCTACTTGATTTTCTTGAACTTCTTGAACCTTCCTGCTACTTGAACTTCTTGAACTTCTTGAACCTTCCTGCTACTTGAACTTCTTGAACCTTCCTGCTAATTGAACTTCTTGAACTTCTTGAATCTTCCTGCTACTTGAACTTCTTGAACCTTCCTGCAACTTGAACTTCTTGAACTTCTTGAACCTTCCTGCTACTTGAACTTCTTGAACTTTTTGAACCGTCCTGCTACTTGAACTTCTTGAACTTCTTGAACTTCTTGAACCTTTCTGCTACTTGAACTTCTTGAACTTCTTGAACATTCCTGCTACTTGAACTTCTTGAACTTCTTGAACCATCCTGCTACTTGAACTTCTTGAACTTCTTGAACCTTCCTGCTACTTGAACTTCTTGAACTTCTTGAACCTTTTTGCTACTTGAACTTCTTGAACCTTCGTGCTACTTGAACTTCTTGAACTTCTTGAACCTTCCTGCTACTTGAACTTCTTGAACTTCTTGAACCTTCCTGCTACTTGAACTTATTGAACTTCTTGAACCTTCCTGCTACTTGAACTTCTTGAACCTTCCTGCTACTTGAACTTCTTGAACCTTCCTGCTACTTGAACTTCTTGAACCTTCCTGCTACTTGAACTTCTTGAACCTTCCTGCTACTTGAACTTCTTGAACTTCTTGAACCTTCCTGCTACTTGAACTTCTTGAACGTCTTGAATCTTCCTGCTACTCGAACTTCTTGAACTTCTTGAACCTTCCTGCTACTTGAACTTCTTGAACGTCTTGAAGCTTCCTGCTACTTGAACTTCTTGAACTTCTTGAACCTTCCTGCTACTTGAACTTCTTGAACTTCTTGAAACTTCCTGCTACTTGAACTTCTTGAACTTCTTGAACCTTTCTGCTACTTGAACTTCTTGAACCTTCCTGCTACTTGAACTTCTTGAACTTCTTGAGCCTTCCTGCTACTTGAACTTCTTGAACTTCTTGAACCTTCCTGCTACTTGAACTTCTTGTACCTTACTGCTACTTGAACTTCTTGAACTTTTTGAACCTTCCTGCTACATGAACTTCTTGAACTTCTTGAACCTTCCTGCTACTTGAACTTCTTGAACTTCTTGAACCTTTCTGCTACTTGAACTTCTTGAACTTCTTGAACCTTCCTGCTACTTGAAATACTTGAACTTCTTGAACCTTCCTGTTATATGAACTTCTTGAACTTCTTGAACCTTCCTGCTACTTGAACTTATTTCCCCTTCCTGCTACTTGAACTTCTACACTTTCTTGAACCTTCCTGCTACTTGAAATACTTGAACTTCTTGAACCTTCCTGTTACTTGAACTTTTTGAACTTCTTGAGCCTTTCTGCTACTTGAACTTCTTGAACCTTCCTGCTACTTGATTTTCTTGAACTTCTTGAACCTTCCTGCTACTTGAACTTCTTGAACCTTCCTGCTACTTGAACCTCTTGAACTTCTTGACCCTTCCTGCTACTTGAACTACTTGAACTTCTTGCACCTTCCTGCTACTTGAACTTCTTGAACTTCTTGAACCTTCCTGCTACTTGAACTTCTTGAACCTTCCTGCTACTTGAACTTCTTGAACTTCTTGATCTTTCCTGCTACATGAACTTCTTGAACTTCTTGAACCTTTTTGCTACTTGAACTTCTTGAACTTCTTGAACCTTCCTGCTACTTGAACTTCTTGAACCTTCCTGCTACTTGAACTTCTTGAATCTTCCTGCTACTTGAACTTCTTGAACCTTCCTGCTATTTGAACTTCTTGAACCTTCCTGCTACTTGAACTTCTTGAACCTTCCTGCTACTTGAACTTTTTGAACCTTCCTGCTACTTGAACTTCTTGAACCTTCCTGCTACTTGAACTTCTTTAACTTCTTGAGCCTTCCAACTACTTAAACTTTTCGAACTTCTTGAACCTTCCTGCTACTTGAACTTCTTGAACTTCTTGAACCTTCCTGCTACTTGAACTACTTGAACTTCTTGAACCTTCCTGCTACTTGAACTTCATGAACTTCTTGAACCTTCCTGCTACTCGAACTTCTTGAACCTTCCTGCTACTTGAACTTCTTGAACCTTCCTGCGTTTGAACTTCTTGAACTTCTTGAACCTTCCTGCTACTTGAAATTCTTGAACCTTCCTGCTACTTGAACTTCTTGAACTTCTTGAACCTTCCTGCTACTTGAACTTCTTGAACTTCTTGAACCTTCCTGCTACATGAACTTCTTGAACTTCTTGAACCTTCCTGCTACTTGAACTACTTGAACTTCTTGAACCTTCCTGCTACTTGAACTTCTTGAACTTCTTGAACCTTCCTGCTACTTGAACTACTTGAACTTCTTGAACCTTCCTGCAACTTGAACTTCTTGAACTTCTTGAACCTTCCTGCTACTTGAACTTCTTGAACCTTCCTGCTTCTTGAACATCTTTAAACTTCCTGCTACATGATCTTCTTGAACTTCTTGAACCTTCCTGCTACTTGAACATCTTGAACCTTCCTGCTACTTGAAATTCTTGAACTTCTTGAACCTTCCGGCTACTTGAACTTCTTGAACCTTCCTGCCACTTGAACTTCTTGAACCTTCCTGCTTCTTGAAATTCTTGAACCTTCCTGCTGTTTGAACTTCTTGAACTTCTTGAACCTTCCTGGTACTTGAACTTCTTGAACCTTCCTTCTACTTGAACTTCTTGAACTTCTCGAACCTTCCTGCTACATGAACTTCTTGAACTTCTTGAACCTTCCTGCTACTTGAACTACTTGAACTTCTTGAACCTTCATGCTACTTGAACTTCTTGAACCTTCCTGCTACTTGAACTTCTTGAACCTTCCTGCTTCTTGAACTTCTTGAAACTTCCTGCTACATGAACTTCTTGAACTTCTTGAACCTTCCTGCTACTTGAACTTCTTGAACCTTCCTGCTACTTGAACTTCTTGAACTTTTTGAACCTTCCTGTTACTTGAACTTTTTGAACCTTCCTGCTACTTGAACTTCTTGAACCTTCCTGCTACTTGAACTTCTTGAACCTTTCTGCTACTTGAACTTCTTGAACTTCTTGAACCTTCCTGCTACTTGAACTTCTTGAACTTCTTGCACCTTTCTGCTACTTGAACTTCTAGAACCTTCCTGCTACTTGAACTACTTGAACCTTCCTGCTACTTGAACTTCTTGAACTTCTCGAACCTTCCTGCTACTTGAACTTCTTGAACCTTCCTGCTACTTGAACTTCTCGAACTTCTTGAAACTTCCTGCTACTTGAACTTCTTGAACTTCTTGAACCTTCCTGCTACTTGAACTTCTTGAACTTCTTGAACTTCTTGAACCTTCCTGCTACTTGAACATCTTGAACTTCTTGCACCTTCCTGCTACTTGAACTTCTAGAACCTTCCTGCTACTTGAACTTCTTGAACCTTCCTGCTACTCGAACTTCTTGAACTTCTTGAACCTTCCTGCTACTTGAACTTCTTGAACTTCTTGAACTTCTTGAACCTTCCTGCTAATTGAACTTCTTGAACTTCTTGCACCTTCCTGCTACTTGAACTTCTAGAACCTTCCTGCTACTTGAACTTCTTGAACCTTCCTGCTACTTTAACTTCTTGAACTTCTTGAACCTTCCTGCTACTTGAACTTCTTGAACCTTCCTGCTACTTGAAATTCTTGAACTTCTTGAACTTCTTGAACCTTCCTGCTTCTTGAACTTCTTGAACCTTCCTGCTACTTGAACTTTTTGAACTTCTTGAACCTTCCTGCTACTTGAACTTCTTGTACTTCTTGAACTTTCCTGCTACTTGAACTTCTTCAACCTTCCTGCCACTTGATTTCTTGAACCTTCCTGCTACTTGAACTTCTTGAGCCTTCATGCTACTCGAACTTTTTGAACCTTTCTGCTACCTGAACTTCTTGAACCTTCCTTCTACATGAACTTCTTGAACTTCTTGAACCTTCCTGCTACATGAACTTCTTGAACCTTCCTGCTACTTGAACTTTTTGAACTTCTTGAATCTTCCTGCTACTTGAACTTCTTGAACCTTCCTGCTACTTGAACTTCTTGAACCTTCCTGCTACCTGAACTTCTTGAACCTTCCTGCTACTTGAACTTCTTGAACTTCTTGAACCTTCCTGCTACTTGAACTTCTTGAACCTTCCTGCTACTTGAACTTCTTGAACCTTCCTGCTACTTGAACTTCTTTAACTTCTTGAACCTTCCTGCTACTTGAACTTTTCGAACTTCTTGAACCTTCCTGCTACTTGAACTCCTTGAACTTCCTGAACCTTCCTGCTACTTGAACTACTTGAACTTCTTGAACCTTCCTGCTACTTGAACTTCTTGAACTTCTTGAACCTTCCTGCAACTTGAACTTCTTGAACCTTCCTGCTACTTGAACTTCTTGAACCTTCCTGCCACTTGAACTTCTTGAACTTCTTGAACCTTCCTGCTACTTGAAATTCTTGAACCTTCCTGCTACTTGATCTTCTTGAACTTCTTGAACCTTCCTGCTACTTGAACTTCTTGAACTTATTAAACCTTCCTGCTACTTGAACTTCTTGAACCTTCCTTCTACTTGAACTTCTTCAATTTCTTGAACCTTCCTGCCACTTGAACTTCTTGAACTTCTTGAACCTTCCTGCTACTTGAACTTCTTTAACATCTTGAACCTTCAAGCTACTTGAACTTCTTGAACTTCTTGAACCTTCCTGCTACTTGAACTTCTTAAACTTCTTGAACCTTCCTGCTACTTGAACTTCTTTAACATCTTGAACCTTCAAGCTACTTGAACTTCTTGAACTTCTTGAACCTTCCTGCTACTTGAACTTCTTGAACCTTCCTGCTACTTGAACTTCTCGAACCTTCCTGCTACTTGAACTTCTTGAACCTGCCTGCTACTTGAACTTCTTGAACTTCTTGAACCTTCCTGATATTTGAACTTCTTGAACTTCTTGAACCTTCCTGCTACTTGAACTTCTTGAACCTTCCTGCTACTTGAACTTCTTGAACCTTCCTGCTACCTGAACTTCTTGAACTTCTTGAACCTTCCTGCTACTTGAACTTCTTGAACTTTCCTGCTACTTGAACTTCTTGAACTTCTTGAACCTTCCTGCTACTTGAACTTTTTGAACTTCTTGAACCTTCCTGCTACTTGAACTTCTTGAACCTTCCTGCTACTTGAACTTCTTGAACTTCTTGAACCTTCCTGCTACTTGAACTTCTTGAACCTTCCTGCTACTTGAACTTCTTGAACCTTCCTGCTACTTGAACTTATTGAACCTTCCTGCTACTTGAACTTCTTGAACTTCTTGAACCTTCCTGCAACTTGAACTTCTTGAACCTTCCTGCTACTTGAACTTCTTGAACTTCTTGATCCTTCCTGCTACTTGAACTTCTTGAACCTTCCTGCTACTTGAACTTCTTGAACTTCTTGAACCTTCCTGCTACTTGAACTTCTTGAACCTTCCTGCTACTCGAACTACTTGAACTTCTTGAACCTTCCTGCTACCTGAACTTCATGAACCTTCCTGCTACTTGAACTTCTTGAACTTCTTGAACCTTCCTGCTACTTGAACTTCTTGAACCTTCCTGCTACTTGAAGTTCTTGAACCTTCCTGCTACTTGAAGTTCTTGAACTTCTTGAACCTTCCTGCTACTTGACCTTCTTGAACCTTCCTGCTACTTGAACTTCATGAACTTCTTTAACCTTCCTGCTACTTGAACTACTTGAACTTCTTGAACCTTCCTGCTACTTGAACTTCTTGAACTTCTTGAACCTTCCTGCCACTTAAACTTTTGAACCTTCCTGCAACTTGAACTTCTTGAACCTTCCTGCTACCTGAACTTCTTGAACTTCTTGAACCTTCCTGCTACTTGAACTTCTTGAACCTTCCTGCTACTTGAACTTCTTGAACTTCTTGAACTTCTTGATCCTTCCTGCTTCTTGAACTTCTTGAACCTTCCTGCTACTTGAACTTCTTGAACCTTCCTGCTACTTGAACTTCTTGAACTTCTTGATCCTTCCTGCTACTTGAACTTCTTGAACCTTCCTGCTACTTGAACTTCTTGACCCTTCCTGCTACTCGAACTACTTGAACTTCTTGAACCTTCCTGCTACCTGAACTTCGTGAACCTTCCTGCTACTTGAACTTCTTGAACTTCTTGAACCTTCCTGCTACTTGAACTTCTTGACCCTTCCTGCTACTTGAACTTCTTGAAGTTCTTGAACCTTCCTGCAACTTGAACTTCTTGAACTTCTTGAACCTTCCTGCTACTTGAACTTCCTGAACCTTCCTGCTACTTGAACTTCTTGAACCTTCCTGCTACTTGAACTTCTTGAACTTCTTGAACCTTCCTGCTACTTGAACTTCTTGAACTTCTTGAACCTTCCTGCTACTCGAACTACTTGAACTTCTTGAACGTTCCTGCTACCTGAACTTCGTGAACCTTCCTGCTATTAAAATTTTTTGAACTTCTTGAACCTTTTTGCTACTTGAACTTCTTGAACCTTCCTGCTACTTGAACTTCTTGAACTTCTTGAACCTTCCTGCTGCTTGAACTTCTTGAACCTCTTGTACCTTCCTGCTACATGAACTTCTTGAACCTTCCTGCTACTTGAACTTCTTGAACTTCTTGAACCTTCCTGCTACTTGAACTTTTTGAACTTCTTGAACCTTCCTGCTACTTGAACTTCTTGAACTTCTTGAACCTTCCTGCTACTTGAACTTCTTGAACTTCTTGAACCTTCCTGCTACTTGAACTTCTTGAACTTCTTGAACCTTCCTGCTACTTGAACTTCTTGAACTTCTTGAAACTTCCTGCTACTTGAACTTCTTGAACCTTCCTGCTACCTGAACTTCTTGAACCTTCCTGCTACTTGAACTTCTTGAACTTCTTGAACCTTCCTGCAACTTGAACTTCTTGAACTTTTTGAACCTTCCTGCTACTTGAACTTCTTGAACTTCTTGAACCTTCCTGCTACTTGAACTTATTGAACCTTCCTGCTACTTGAACTTCTTGAACTTCTTGAACCTTCCTGCTACTTGAACTTCTTGAACTTCTTGAACCTTCTTGCTACTTGAACTTCTTGAACCTTCCTGCTATTTGAACTTCTTGAATCTTCCTGCTACTTGAACTTCTTGAACCTTCATGCTACTTGAACTTCTTGAACCTTCCTGCTACTTGAATTTCTTGAACCTTCCTGCTACTTGAACATCTTGAACTTCTTGAACCTTCCTGCAACTTGAACTTCTTGAACGTCTTTAACCGTCCTGCTACTTGACGTTCTTGAACTTCTTGAACCTTCCTGCTATATGAACTTCTTGAACTTCTTGAACTTTCCTGCTACTTGAACTTCATGAACCTTCCTGAAACTTGAACTTCTTGAACCTTCCTGCTACTTGAACTACTTGAACCTTCCTGCTACTTGATCTTCTTGAACTTCTTGAACGTTCCTGCTACTTGAACTTCTTTAACCTTGCTGCTACTTGAACCATTTGAACTTCTTGAACCTTCCTGCTACTTGAACTACTTGAACTTCTTGAACGTTCCTGCTACTTGTACTTCTTTAACCTTCCTGCTACTTTAACTTCTTGAACCTTCCTGCTACTTGAACTTTTTGAACCTTCCTGCTACTTGAACTTCTTGAACTTCTTGAACCTTCCTGCTACTTGAACTTCTCGAACCTTCCTGCTACTTGAACTTCCTGAACCTTCCTGCTACTCGAACTTCTTGAACTTCTTGAACCTTCCTGCTACTTGAACTTCTTGAACCTTCCTGCTACTTGAACTTCTTGAACTTCTAAAACCTTCCTGCTTCTTGAACTTCTTGAACTTCTTGAACCTTTCTGCTACTTGAACTTCTTGAACCTTCATGCTACTTGAACTTCTTGAACTTCTTGAACCTTCCTACTACTTGAATTTCTTGAATTTTCCTGCTACTTGAACATTTTGAACTTCTTGATCCTTCCTGCTACTTGAACTTCTTGAACCTTCCTGCTACTTGAACTTCTTGAACTTCTTGAACCTTCCTGCTACTTGAACTACTTGAACTTCTTGAACCTTCCTGCTACTTGAACTTCTTGAATTTCTTGAACCTTCCTGCTACCTGAACTTCTTGAACTACCTAAACCTTCCTGCTACTTGAAATTCTTGAACCTTCCTGCTACTGTAACTTCTTCAACCTTCCTGCTACTTGAACTTCCTGAACTTCTTGAACTCTCCTGCTACTTGAACTTCATGAACTTCTTGAACCTTCCTGCTACTTGAACTTCTTGAACCTTCCTGCTGCTTGAACTTCCTGAACCTTCCTGCTACTTGAACTTCTTGAACCTTCCTGCTACTTGAACTTCTTGAACCTTCCTGCTACTTGAACTTCCTGAACCTTCCTGCTACTCGAACTTCTTGAACTTCTTGAACCTTCCTGCTACTTGAACTTCTTGAACCTTCCTGCTACTTGAACTTTTTGAACCTTCCTGCTACTTGAACTTCTTGAACTTCTTGAACCTTCCTGCTACTTGAACTTCTCGAACCTTCCTGCTACTTGAACTTCCTGAACCTTCCTGCTACTCGAACTTCTTGAACTTCTTGAACCTTCCTGCTACTTGAACTTCTTGAACCTTCCTGCTACTTGAACTTCTTGAACTTCTAAAACCTTCCTGCTTCTTGAACTTCTTGAACTTCTTGAACCTTTCTGCTACTTGAACTTCTTGAACCTTCCTGCTACTTGAACTTCTTGAACTTCTTGAACCTTCCTACTACTTGAATTTCTTGAATTTTCCTGCTACTTGAACATTTTGAACTTCTTGAACCTTCCTGCTACTTGAACTTCTTGAACCTTCCTGCTACTTGAACTTCTTGAACTTCTTGAACCTTCCTGCTACTTGAACTACTTGAACTTCTTGAACCTTCCTGCTACTTGAACTTCTTGAATTTCTTGAACCTTCCTGCTACCTGAACTTCTTGAACTACTTAAACCTTCCTGCTACTTGAAATTCTTGAACCTTCCTGCTACTGTAACTTCTTCAACCTTCCTGCTACTTGAACTTCCTGAACTTCTTGAACTCTCCTGCTACTTGAACTTCTTGAACTTCTTGAACCTTCCTGCTACTTGAACTTCTTGAACCTTCCTGCTGCTTGAACTTCCTGAACCTTCCTGCTACTTGAACTTCTTGAACCTTCCTGCTACTTGAACTTCTTGAACCTTCCTGCTACTGTAACTTCTTGAACCTTCCTGCTACTTGAACTTCCTGAACTTCTTGAACTCTCGTGCTACTTGAACTTCTTGAACTTCTTCAACCTTCCTGCTGCTTGAACTTCTTGAACTTCTTGAACCTTCCTGCTACTTGAACTTCTTGAACCTTCCTGCTACTTGAACTTCTTGAACTTCTTGAACCTTTCTGCTGCTTGAACTTCTTGAACTTCTTGAACCTTCATGCTGCTTGAACTTCCTGAACCTTCCTGCTACTTGAACTTCCTGAACCTTCCTGCTACTTGAACTTCTTGAACTTCTTGAACCTTCCTGCTACTTGAACTTCTTGAACCTTCCTGTTACTTGAACTTCTTGAACTTCTTGAACCTTCCTGCTACTTGAACTTCTTGAACTTCTTGAACCTTCCTGCTACTTGAACTTCTTGAACCTTCCAGCTACTTGAACTTCTTGAACTTCTTGAACCTTCCTGCTATTTGAACTTCTTGAACCTTCCTGCTACCTGAACTTCTTGAACCTTCCTGCTACTTGAACTTCTTGAACCTTCCTGCTACTTGTACTTCTTGAAACTTCCTGCTACTTGAACTTCTTGAACTTCTTGAACCTTCCTGCAACTTGAACTTCTTGAACATTCCTGCTACTTGAACTTCTTGAACCTTCCTGCTACTTGAACTTTTTGAATCATGAACCGTCCTGCCACTTGATTTTCTTGAACCTTTCTGCTACTTGAACTTCTTGAACTTCTTGAACCTTCCTGCTATTTGAACTTCTTGAACTTCTCGAACCTTCCTGCTACTTGAACTTCTTGAACTATCCTGCTACTTGAACTTCTTGAACTTCTTGAACCTTCCTGCTACTTGAACTACTTGAACTTCTTGAACCTTCCTGCTACTTGAACTTCTTGAACTTCTTGAACCTTCCTGCTACTTGAACTTCATGAACCTTCCTGCTACTATAACTTCTTAAACCTTCCTGGTACCTGAACTTCTTGAACTTCTTGAACCTTCCTGCTACTTGAACTTCTTGAACTTCTTGAACCTTCCTGCTACCAGAACTTTTTGAACTTTTTGAACCTTCCTGCTACTTGAACTTCTTGAACCTTAATGCTACTTGAACTTCTTGAACCTTCCTGATACCTGAACTTTTTGAACTTCTTGAACCTTCCTGCTACTTGAACTTCTTGAACTTCTTGAACCTTCCTGCTACTTGAACTTCTTGAACTTCTTGAACTTTCCTGCTACTTGAACTTTTTGAATTTCTTGAACCTTCCTGCTACTTGAACTTCTTGAACCTTCCTGCTACTTGAACTTCTTGAACTTCTTGAACCTTCCTGCTACTTGAACTTCTTGAAAATCTTGAACCTTCCTGCTACTTGAACTTCTTGAACCTTCCTGCTACTCGAACTACTTGAACTTCTTGAACCTTCCTGCTACTTGAACTTCGTGAACCTTCCTGCTAATTGAACTTCTTGAACTTCTTGAACCTTCCTGCTACTTGAACTTCTTGAACTTCTTGAACCTTCCTGCTACACGAACTACTTGAACTTCTTGAACCTTCCTGCTACCTGAACTTCGTGAACCTTCCTGCTATTTAAATTTTTTGAACTTCTTGAACCTTTTTGCTACTTGAACTTCTTGAACCTTCCTGCTACTTGAACTTCTTGAGCTTCTTGAACCTTCCTGCTGCTTGAACTTCTTGAACCTCTTGAACCTTCCTGCTACATGAACTTCTTGAAACTTCCTGCTACTTGAACTTCTTGAACTTCTTGAACCTTCCTGCTACTTGAACTTCTTGAACCTTCCTGCTACTTGAACTTCTTGAACCTTCCTGCTACTTGAACTTTTTGAACTTCTTGAACCTTCCTGCTACTTGAACTTCTTGAACTTCTTGAACCTTCCTGCTACTTGAACTTCTTGAACTTCTTGAACCTTCCTGCTACTTGAACTTCTTGAACTTCTTGAACCTTCCTGCTACTTGAACTTCTTGAACTTCTTGAAACTTCCTGCTACTTGAACTTCTTGAACCTTCCTGCTACCTGAACTTCTTGAACCTTCCTGCTACTTGAACTTCTTGAACTTCTTGAACCTTCCTGCAACTTGAACTTCTTGAACTTCTTGAACCTTCCTGCTACTTGAACTTCTTGAACTTCTTGAACCTTCCTGCTACTTGAACTTCTTGAACCTTCCTGCTACTTGAACTTCTTGAACTTCTTGAACCTTCCTGCTACATGAACTTCTTGAACTTCTTGAACCTTCTTGCTACTTGAACTTTTGAACCTTCCTGCTATTTGAACTTCTTGAATCTTCCTGCTACTTGAACTTCTTGAACCTTCATGCTACTTGAACTTCTTGAACCTTCCTGCTACTTGAATTTCTTGAACCTTCCTGCTACTTGAACATCTTGAACTTCTTGAACCTTCCTGCAACTTGAACTTCTTGAACGTCTTTAACCGTCCTGCTACTTGAAGTTCTTGAACTTCTTGAACCTTCCTGCTATATGAACTTCTTGAACTTCTTGAACTTTCCTGCTACTTGAACTTCATGAACCTTCCTGAAACTTGAACTTCTTGAACCTTCCTGCTACTTGAACTACTTGAACCTTCCTGCTACTTGAACTTCTTGAACTTCTTGAACGTTCCTGCTACTTGAACTTCTTTAACCTTCCTGCTACTTGAACTATTTGAACTTCTTGAACCTTCCTGCTACTTGAACTACTTGAACTTCTTGAACGTTCCTGCTACTTCTACTTCTTTAACCTTCCTGCTACTTGAACTTCTTGAACCTTCCTGCTACTTGAACTTTTTGAACCTTCCTGCTACTTGAACTTCTTGAACTCCTTGAACCTTCCTGCTACTTGAACTTCTCGAACCTTCCTGCTACTTGAACTTCTTGAACCTTCCTGCTACTCGAACTTCTTGAACTTCTTGAACCTTCCTGCTACTTGAACTTCTTGAACCTTCCTGCTACTTGAACTTCCTGAACTTCTTAAACCTTCCTGCTACTTGAACTTCTTGAACTTCTTGAACCTTTCTGCTACTTGAACTTCTTGAACCTTCCTGCTACTTGAACTTCTTGAACTTCTTGAACCTTCCTACTACTTGAATTTCTTGAATTTTCCTGCTACTTGAACATTTTGAACTTCTTGAACCTTCCTGCTACTTGAACTTCTTGAACCTTCCTGCTACTTGAACTTCTTGAACTTCTTGAACCTTCCTGCTACTTGAACTACTTGAACTTCTTGAACCTTCCTGCTACTTGAATTTCTTGAATTTCTTGAACCTTCCTGCTACCTGAACTTCTTGAACTACTTAAACCTTCCTGCTACTTGAACTTCTTGAACCTTCCTGCTACTGTAACTTCTTCAACCTTCCTGCTACTTGAACTTCCTGAACTTCTTGAACTCTCCTGCTACTTGAACTTCTTGAACTTCTTGAACCTTCCTGCTACTTGAACTTCTTGAACTTTTTGAACCTTCCTGCTGCTTGAACTTCCTGAACCTTCCTGCTACTTGAACTTCTTGAACCTTCCTGCTATTTGAACTTCTTGAACCTTCCTGCTACTGTAACTTCTTGAACCTTCCTGCTACTTGAACTTCCTGAACTTCTTGAACTCTCCTGCTACTTGAACTTCTTGAACTTCTTCAACCTTCCTGCTGCTTGAACTTCTTGAACTTCTTGAACCTTCCTGCTACTTGAACTTCTTGAACCTTCCTGCTACTTGAACTTCTTGAACTTCTTCAACCTTCCTGCTGCTTGAACTTCTTGAACTTCTTGAACCTTCCTGCTGCTTGAACTTCCTGGACGTTCCTGCTACTTGAACTTCCTGAACCTTCCTGCTACTTGAACTTCTTGAACTTCTTGAACCTTCCTGCTACTTGAACTTCTTGAACCTTCCTGTTACTTGAACTTCTTGAACTTCTTGAACCTTCCTGCTACTTGAACTTCTTGAACTTCTTGAACCTTCCTGCTACTTGAACTTCTTGAACCTTCCAGCTACTTGAACTTCTTGAACTTCTTGAACCTTCCTGCTATTTGAACTTCTTGAACCTTCCTGCTACCTGAACTTCTTGAACCTTCCTGCTACTTGAACTTCTTGAACCTTCCTGCTACTTGAACTTCTTGAAACTTCCTGCTACTTGAACTTCTTGAACTTCTTGAACCTTCCTGCAACTTGAACTTCTTGAACTTCTTGAACATTCCTGCTACTTGAACTTCTTGAACCTTCCTGCTACTTGAACTTTTTGAATCATGAACCGTCCTGCCACTTGATTTTTTTGAACCTTTCTGCTACTTGAACTTCTTGAACTTCTTGAACCTTCCTGCTACTTGAACTTCTTGAACCTTCCTGCTACTTGAACTTCTTGAACCTGCCTGCTACTTGAACTTCTTGAACTTCTTGAACGTTCCTGCTATTTGAACTTCTTGAACTTCTCGAACCTTCCTGCTACTTGAACTTCTTGAAACTTCCTGCTACTTGAACTTCTTGAACTTCTTGAACCTTCCTGCTACTTGAACTACTTGAACTTCTTGAACTTTCCTGCTACTTGAACTTCTTGAACCTTCCTGCTACTTGAACTTCTTGAACTTCTTGAACCTTCCTGCTACTTGAACTACTTGAACTTTTTGAACCTTCCTGCTACTTGAACTTCTTGAACTTCTTGAACTTTCCTGCTACTTGAACTTTTTGAACTTCTTGAACCTTCCTGCTACTTGAACTTCTTGAACCTTCCTGCTACTTGAACTTCTTGAACTTCTTGAACCTTCCTGCTACTTGAACTTCTTGAAAATCTTGAACCTTCCTGCTACTTGAACTTCTTGAACCTTCCTGCTACTCGAACTACTTGAACTTCTTGAACCTTCCTGCTACTTGAACTTCGTGAACCTTCCTGCTAATTGAACTTCTTGAACTTCTTTAACCTTCCTGCTACTTGAACTTCTTGAACTTCTTGAACCTTCCTGCAACTTGGACATCTTGAACTTCTTGAACCTTCCTGCTATTTGAACTTCTTGAACTTTCCTGCTACTTGAACTTTTTGAATCATGAACCTTCCTGCCACATGAACTTCTTGAACCTTCCTGCTTCTTGAACTTCTTGAACTTCTTGAACCTTCCTGCTACTTGAGCTTCTTGAACCTTCCTGCTGCTTGAACTTCTCGAACCTTCCTGCTACTTGAACTTCTTGAACCTGCCTGCTACTTGAACTTCTTGAACTTCTTGAACCTTCCTGATATTTGAACTTCTTGAACTTCTTGAACCTTCCTGCTACTTGAACTTCTTGAACCTTCCTGCTACTTGAACTTCTTGAACCTTCCTGCTAGTTGAACTTCTTGAACTTCTTGAACCTTCCTGCTACTTGAACTACTTGAACTTCTTGAACCTTCCTGCTACTTGAACTTCTTGAACTTCTTGAACCTTCCTGCTACCTAAACTTTTGAACCTTCCTGCTACTTGTACTTCTTGAACCTTCCTGCTACCTGAACTTCTTGAACTTCTTGAACCTTCCTGCTACTTGAACTTCTTGAACCTTCCTGCTACTTGAACTTCTTGAACCTTCCTGCTATCTGAACTTCTTGAACTTCTTGAACCTTCCTGCTGCTTGAACTTCTTGAACCTTCCTGCTACTTGAACTTCTTGAACTTCTTGAACCTTCCTGCTACTTGAACTTCTTGAACCTTCCTTCTACTTGAACTTCTTGAACCTTCCTGCTACTTGAACTTCTTGAACCTTCCTGCTACTTGAACTTCTTGAACCTTTCTGCTACTTGAACTTCTTGAACTTGTTGATCCTTCCTGCTACTTGAACTTCTTGAACCTTCCTGCTACTTGAACTTCTTGAACTTCTTGAACCTTCCTGCTACTTGAACTTCTTGAACCTTCCTGCTACTTGAACTTCTTGAACTTCTTGAAACTTCCTGCTACTTGAACTACTTGAACTTCTTGAACCTTCCTGCTACTTGAACTTCTTGAACTTCTTGAACCTTAATGCTACTTAAACTTTTGAACCTTCCTGCTATTTGAACTTCTTGAACCTTCCTGCTACCTGAACTTCTTGAACTTCTTGAACCTTCCTGCTACTTGAACTTCTTGAACCTTCCTGCTACTTGAACTTCTTGAACTTCTTGAACCTTCCTGCTACTTGAACATCTTGAACCTTCCTGCTACTTGAACTTCTTGAACTTCTTGATCCTTCCTGCTACTTGAACTTCTTGAACCTTCCTGCTACTTGAACTTCATGAACTTCTTGAACCTTCCTGCTACTTGAACTTCTTGAACCTTCCTGCTACTCGAACTACTTGAACTTCTTGAACCTTCCTGCTACCTGAACTTCGTGAACCTTCCTGCTACTTGAACTTCTTGAACTTCTTGAACCTTCCTGCTACTTGAACTTCTTGAACCTTCCTGCTACTTGAACTTCTTGAACTTCTTGAACCTTCCTGCAACTTGAACTTCTTGAACTTCTTGAACATTCCTGCTACTTGAACTTCTTGAACCTTCCTGCTACTTGAACTTTTTGAATCATGAACCGTCCTGCCACTTGATTTTTTTGAACCTTTCTGCTACTTGAACTTCTTGAACTTCTTGAACCTTCCTGCTACTTGAACTTCTTGAACCTTCCTGCTACTTGAACTTCTTGAACCTGCCTGCTACTTGAACTTCTTGAACTTCTTGAACGTTCCTGCTATTTGAACTTCTTGAACTTCTCGAACCTTCCTGCTACTTGAACTTCTTGAAACTTCCTGCTACTTGAACTTCTTGAACTTCTTGAACCTTCCTGCTACTTGAACTACTTGAACTTCTTGAACCTTCCTGCTACTTGAACTTCTTGAACCTTCCTGCTACTTGAACTTCTTGAACTTCTTGAACCTTCCTGCTACTTGAACTACTTGAACTTTTTGAACCTTCCTGCTACTTGAACTTCTTGAACTTCTTGAACCTTCCTGCTACTTGAACTTCTTGAACCTTCCTGCTACTATAACTTCTTGAACCTTCCTGGTACCTGAACTTCTTGAACTTCTTGAACTTCTTGAACCTTCCTGCTACTAGAACTTTTCGAACTTTTTGAACCTTCCTGCTACTTGAACTTCTTGAACCTTCCTGCTACTTGAACTTCTTGAACCTTCCTGATACCTGAACTTTTTGAACTTCTTGAACCTTCCTGCTACTTGAACTTCTTGAACTTCTTGAACCTTCCTGCTACTTGAACTTCTTGAACTTCTTGAACTTTCCTGCTACTTGAACTTTTTGAACTTCTTGAACATCCTGCTACTTGAACTTCTTGAACCTTCCTGCTACTTGAACTTCTTGAACTTCTTGAACCTTCCTGCTACTTGAACTTCTTGAAAATCTTGAACCTTCCTGCTACTTGAACTTCTTGAACCTTCCTGCCACTCGAACTACTTGAACTTCTTGAACCTTCCTGCTACTTGAACTTCGTGAACCTTCCTGCTAATTGAACTTCTTGAACTTCTTTAACCTTCCTGCTACTTGAACTTCTTGAACTTCTTGAACCTTCCTGCAACTTGGACATCTTGAACTTCTTGAACCTTCCTGCTATTTGAACTTCTTGAACTTTCCTGCTACTTGAACTTTTTGAATCATGAACCTTCCTGCCACATGAACTTCTTGAACCTTCCTGCTTCTTGAACTTCTTGAACTTCTTGAACCTTCCTGCTACTTGAGCTTCTTGAACCTTCCTGCTGCTTGAACTTCTCGAACCTTCCTGCTACTTGAACTTCTTGAACCTGCCTGCTACTTGAACTTCTTGAACTTCTTGAACCTTCCTGATATTTGAACTTCTTGAACTTCTTGAACCTTCCTGCTACTTGAACTTCTTGAACCTTCCTGCTACTTGAACTTCTTGAACCTTCCTGCTAGTTGAACTTCTTGAACTTCTTGAACCTTCCTGCTACTTGAACTACTTGAACTTCTTGAACCTTCCTGCTACTTGAACTTCTTGAACTTCTTGAACCTTCCTGCTACCTAAACTTTTGAACCTTCCTGCTACTTGAACTTCTTGAACCTTCCTGCTACCTGAACTTCTTGAACTTCTTGAACCTTCCTGCTACTTGAACTTCTTGAACCTTCCTGCTACTTGAACTTCTTGAACCTTCCTGCTACCTGAACTTCTTGAACTTCTTGAACCTTCCTGCTGCTTGAACTTCTTGAACCTTCCTGCTACTTGAACTTCTTGAACTTCTTGAACCTTCCTGCTACTTGAACTTCTTGAACCTTCCTTCTACTTGAACTTCTTGAACCTTCCTGCTACTTGAACTTCTTGAACCTTCCTGCTACTTGAACTTCTTGAACTTCTTGAACCTTCCTGCTACTTGAACTTCTTGAACCTTCCTGCTACTTGAACTTCTTGAACTTGTTGATCCTTCCTGCTACTTGAACTTCTTGAACCTTCCTGCTACTTGAACTTCTTGAACTTCTTGAACCTTCCTGCTACTTGAACTTCTTGAACCTTCCTGCTACTTGAACTTCTTGAACTTCTTGAAACTTCCTGCTACTTGAACTACTTGAACTTCTTGAACCTTCCTGCTACTTGAACTTCTTGAACTTCTTGAACCTTAATGCTACTTAAACTTTTGAACCTTCCTGCTATTTGAACTTCTTGAACCTTCCTGCTACCTGAACTTCTTGAACTTCTTGAACCTTCCTGCTACTTGAACTTCTTGAACCTTCCTGCTACTTGAACTTCTTGAACTTCTTGAACCTTCCTGCTACTTGAACATCTTGAACCTTCCTGCTACTTGAACTTCTTGAACTTCTTGATCCTTCCTGCTACTTGAACTTCTTGAACCTTCCTGCTACTTGAACTTCATGAACTTCTTGAACCTTCCTGCTACTTGAACTTCTTGAACCTTCCTGCTACTCGAACTACTTGAACTTCTTGAACCTTCCTGCTACCTGAACTTCGTGAACCATCCTGCTACTTGAACTTCTTGAACTTCTTGAACCTTCCTGCTACTTGAACTTCTTGAACCTTCCTGCTACTTGAACTTCTTGAACTTCTTGAACCTTCCTGCAACTTGAACTTCTTGAACTTCTTGAACCTTCCTGCTACTTGAACTTCCTGAACCTTCCTGCTACTTGAACTTCTTGAACCTTCCTGCTACTTGAACTTCTTGAACTTCTTGAACCTTCCTGCTTCTTGAACTTCTTGAACTTCTTGAACCTTCCTGCTTTTTAAATTTTTTGAACTTCTTGAACCTTCCTGCTACTTGAACTTCTTGAACCTTCCTGCTACTTGAACTTCTTGAACTTCTTGAACCTTCCTGCTGCTTGAACTTCTTGAACCTCTTGAACCTTCCTGGTACTTGAATTTCTTGAACCTTCCTGCTACTTGAACTTCTTGAACTACTTGAACCTTCCTGCTACTTGAACTTCTTGAACCTTCCTGCTACTTGAACTTCTTGAACCTTCCTGCTACTTGAACTTTTTGAACTTCTTGAACCTTCCTGCTACTTGAACTTCTTGAACTTCTTGAACCTTCCTGCTACTTGAACTTCTTGAACCTTCCTGCTACTTGAACTTCTTGAACTTCTTGAACCTTCCTGCTACTTGAACTTCTTGAACTTCTTGAACCTTCCTGCCACTTGAACTTCTTGAACTTCTTGAAACTTCCTGCTACTTGAACTTCTTGAACCTTCTTGCTACCTGAACTTCTTGAACCTTCCTGCTACTTGAACTTCTTGAACTTCTTGAACCTTCCTGCAACTTGAACTTCTTGAACTTCTTGAACCTTCCTGCTACTTGAACTTCTTGAACTTCTTGAACCTTCTTGCTACTTGAACTTCTTGAACCTTCCTGCTACTTGAACTTCATGAACTTCTTGAACCTTCCTGCTACTTGAACTTCTTGAACTTCTTGAACCTTCTTGATACTTGAACTTCTTGAACCTTCCTGCTATTTGAACTTCTTGAATCTTCCTGCTACTTGAACTTCTTGAACCTTCATGCTACTTGAACTTCTTGAACCTTCCTGCTACTTGAATTTCTTGAACCTTCCTGCTACTTGAACATCTTGAACTTCTTGAACCTTCCTGCAACTTGAACTTCTTGAACGTCTTTAACCGTCCTGCTACTTGAAGTTCTTGAACTTCTTGAACCTTCCTCCTATATGAACTTCTTGAACTTCTTGAACTTTCCTGCTACTTGAACTTCATGATTCTTCCTGAAACTTGAACTTCTTGAACCTTCCTGCTACTTGAACTACTTGAACCTTCCTGCTACTTGAACTTCTTGAACTTCTTGAACGTTCCTGCTACTTGAACTTCTTTAACCTTCCTGCTACTTGAACTATTTGAACTTCTTGAACCTTCCTGCTACTTGAACTACTTGAACTTCTTGAACCTTCCTGCTACGTGAGCTTCTTGAACCTTCCTGCCACCTAAACTTCTTGAACTTCTTGAACCTTCCTGCTACTTAAACTTCTTGAACCTTCCTGCTACTTGAACTTCTTGAACCTTCCTGCTACTTGAACTTCTTGAACTTCTCAAACCTTCCTGCTACTTGAACTTCTTGTACTTCTTTAACCTTCCTGCTACTTGAACTTCTTGAACCTTCCTGCTACTTGAACTTATTGAACCTTCCTGCTACTTGAACTTCTTGAACTTTCTGAACCTTCCTGCTACTTGAACTTCTTGAACCTTCCTGCTACTTGAACTTCTTGAACCTTCCTGATACCTGAACTTTTTGAACTTCTTGAACCTTCCTGCTACTTGAACTTCTTGAACTTCTTGAACCTTCCTGCTACTTGAACTTCTTGAACTTTCCTGCTACTTGAACTTTTTGAACTTCTTGAACCTTCCTGCTACTTGAACTTCTTGAACCTTCCTGCTACTTGAACTTCTTGAACTTCTTGAACCTTCCTGCTACTTGAACTTCTTGAAAATCTTGAACCTTCCTGCTACTTGAACTTCTTGAACCTTCCTGCTACTCGAACTACTTGAACTTCTTGAACCTTCCTGCTACTTGAACTTCGTGAACCTTCCTGCTAATTGAACTTCTTGAACTTCTTTAACCTTCCTGCTACTTGAACTTCTTGAACTTCTTGAACCTTCCTGCAACTTGAACATCTTAAACTTCTTGAACCTTCCTGCTACTTGAACTTCTTGAACTTTCCTGCTACTTGAACTTTTTGAATCATGAACCTTCCTGCCACATGAACTTCTTGAACCTTCCTGCTTCTTGAACTTCTTGAACTTCTTGAACCTTCCTGCTACTTGAGCTTCTTGAACCTTCCTGCTGCTTGAACTTCTCGAACCTTCCTGCTACTTGAACTTCTTGAACCTGCCTGCTACTTGAACTTCTTGAACTTCTTGAACCTTCCTGATATTTGAACTTCTTGAACTTCTTGAACCTTCCTGCTACTTGAACTTCTTGAACCTTCCTGCTACTTGAACTTCTTGAACCTTCCTGCTAGTTGAACTTCTTGAACTTCTTGAACCTTCCTGCTACTTGAACTACTTGAACTTCCTGAACCTTCCTGCTACTTGAACTTCTTGAACTTCTTGAACCTTCCTGCTACCTAAACTTTTGAACCTTCCTGCTACTTGAACTTCTTGAACCTTCCTGCTACCTGAACTTCTTGAACTTCTTGAACCTTCCTGCTACTTGAACTTCTTGAACCTTCCTGCTACTTGAACTTCTTGAACCTTCCTGCTACCTGAACTTCTTGAACTTCTTGAACCTTCCTGCTGCTTGAACTTCTTGAACCTTCCTGCCACTTGAACTTCTTGAACCTTCCTTCTACTTGAACTTCTTGAACCTTCCTGCTACTTGAACTTCTTGAACCTTCCTGCTACTTGAACTTCTTGAACTTCTTGAACCTTCCTGCTACTTGAACTTCTTGAACCTTCCTGCTACTTGAACTTCTTGAACTTCTTGATCCTTCCTGCTACTTGAACTTCTTGAACCTTCCTGCTACTTGAACTTCTTGAACTTCTTGAACCTTCCTGCTACTTGAACTTCTTGAACCTTCCTGCTACTTGAACTTCTTGAACTTCTTGAAACTTCCTGCTACTTGAACTACTCGAACTTCTTGAACCTTCCTGCTACTTGAACTTCTTGAACTTCTTGAACCTTAATGCTACTTAAACTTTTGAACCTTCCTGCTATTTGAACTTCTTGAACCTTCCTGCTACCTGAACTTCTTGAACTTCTTGAACCTTCCTGCTACTTGAACTTCTTGAACCTTCCTGCTACTTGAACTTCTTGAACTTCTTGAACCTTCCTGCTACTTGAACATCTTGAACCTTCCTGCTACTTGAACTTCTTGAACTTCTTGATCCTTCCTGCTACTTGAACTTCTTGAACCTTCCTGCTACTTGAACTTCTTGAACTTCTTGAACCTTCCTGCTACTTGAACTTCTTGAACCTTCCTGCTACTCGAACTACTTGAACTTCTTGAACCTTCCTGCTACCTGAACTTCGTGAACCTTCCTGCTACTTGAACTTCTTGAACTTCTTGAACCTTCCTGCTACTTGAACTTCTTGAACCTTCCTGCTACTTGAACTTCTTGAACTTCTTGAACCTTCCTGCAACTTGAACTTCTTGAACTTCTTGAACCTTCCTGCTACTTGAACTTCCTGAACCTTCCTGCTACTTGAACTTCTTGAACCTTCCTGCTACTTGAACTTCTTGAACTTCTTGAACCTTCCTGCTTCTTGAACTTCTTGAACTTCTTGAACCTTCCTGCTTTTTAAATTTTTTGAACTTCTTGAACCTTCCTGCTACTTGAACTTCTTGAACCTTCCTGCTACTTGAACTTCTTGAACTTCTTGAACCTTCCTGCTGCTTGAACTTCTTGAACCTCTTGAACCTTCCTGCTACTTGAATTTCTTGAACCTTCCTGCTACTTGAACTTCTTGAACTACTTGAACCTTCCTGCTACTTGAACTTCTTGAACCTTCCTGCTACTTGAACTTCTTGAACCTTCCTGCTACTTGAACTTTTTGAACTTCTTGAACCTTCCTGCTACTTGAACTTCTTGAACTTCTTGAACCTTCCTGCTACTTGAACTTCTTGAACCTTCCTGCTACTTGAACTTCTTGAACTTCTTGAACCTTCCTGCTACTTGAACTTCTTGAACTTCTTGAACCTTCCTGCCACTTGAACTTCTTGAACTTCTTGAAACTTCCTGCTACTTGAACTTCTTGAACCTTCCTGCTACCTGAACTTCTTGAACCTTCCTGCTACTTGAACTTCTTGAACTTCTTGAACCTTCCTGCAACTTGAACTTCTTGAACTTCTTGAACCTTCCTGCTACTTGAACTTCTTGAACTTCTTGAACCTTCCTGCTACTTGAACTTCTTGAACCTTCCTGCTACTTGAACTTCATGAACTTCTTGAACCTTCCTGCTACTTGAACTTCTTGAACTTCTTGAACCTTCTTGATACTTGAACTTCTTGAACCTTCCTGCTATTTGAACTTCTTGAATTTTCCTGCTACTTGAACTTCTTGAACCTTCATGCTACTTGAACTTCTTGAACCTTCCTGCTACTTGAATTTCTTGAACCTTCCTGCTACTTGAACATCTTGAACTTCTTGAACCTTCCTGCAACTTGAACTTCTTGAACGTCTTCAACCGTCCTGCTACTTGAAGTTCTTGAACTTCTTGAACCTTCCTCCTATATGAACTTCTTGAACTTCTTGAACTTTCCTGCTACTTGAACTTCATGAACCTTCCTGAAACTTGAACTTCTTGAACCTTCCTGCTACTTGAACTACTTGAACCTTCCTGCTACTTGAACTTCTTGAACTTCTTGAACGTTCCTGCTACTTGAACTTCTTTAACCTTCCTGCTACCTGAACTATTTGAACTTCTTGAACCTTCCTGCTACTTGAACTACTTGAACTTCTTGAACCTTCCTGCTACGTGAACTTCTTGAACCTTCCTGCCACCTAAACTTCTTGAACTTCTTGAACCTTCCTGCTACTTAAACTTCTTGAACCTTCCTGCTACTTGAACTTCTTGAACTTTTCAAACCTTCCTGCTACTTGAACTTCTTGTACTTCTTTAACCTTCCTGCTACTTGAACTTCTTGAACCTTCCTGCTACTTGAACTTTTTGAACCTTCCTGCTACTTGAACTTCTTGAACTTCTTGAACCTTCCTGCTACTTGAACTTCTCGAACCTTCCTGCTACTTGAACTTCTTGAACCTTCCTGCTACTCGAACTTCTTGAACTTCTTGAACCTTCCTGCTACTTGAACTTCTTGAACCTTCCTGCTACTTGAACTTCTTGAAACTTCCTGCTACTTGAACTTCTTGAACTTCTTGAACCTTCCTGCAACTTGAACTTTTGAACTTCTTGAACCTTCCTGCTACTTGAACTTCTTGAACCTTCCTGCTACTTGAACTTTTTGAATCATGAACCTTCCTGCCACCTGAACTTCTTGAACCTTCCTGCTACTTGAACTTTTTGAACCTTCCTGCTACTTGAACTTCTTGAACTTCTTGAAACTTCCTGCTACTTGAACTTCTCGTACCTTCCTGCTACTTGAACTTTTTGAACCTTCCTGCTACTCGAACTTCTTGAACTTCTTGAACCTTCCTGCTACTTGAACTTCTTGAACCTTCCTGCTACTTGAACTTCTTGAACCTTCCTGCTACTTGAACTTCTTGAACTTCTTAAACCTTCCTGCTACTTGAACTTCTTAAACTTCTTGAACCTTTCTGCTACTTGAACTTCTTGAACCTTCCTGCCACTTGAACTTCTTGAAAATCTTGAACCTTCCTGCTACTTGAACTTCTTGAACCTTCCTGCTACTCGAACTACTTGAACTTCTTGAACCTTCCTGCTACTTGAACTTCGTGAACCCTCCTGCTAATTGAACTTCTTGAACTTCTTGAACCTTCCGGCTACTTGAACTTCTTGAACTTCTTGAACCTTCCTGCAACTTGAACATCTTGAACTTCTTGAACCTTCCTGCTACTTGAACTTCTTGAACTTTCCTGCTACTTGAACTTTTTGAATCATGCACTTTCCTGCCACTTGAACTTCTTGAACCTTCCTGCTACTTGAATTTCTTGAACCTTCCTGCTACCTGAACTTCTTGAACCTTCCTGCTACTTGAACTTCTTGAACCTTCCTGCTACTTGAACTTCTTGAAACTTCCTGCTACTTGAACTTCTTGAACTTCTTAAACCTTCCTGTAACTTGAACTTCTTGAACTTCTTGAACATTCCTGCTACTTGAACTTCTTGAACCTTCCTGCTACTTGAACTTTTTGAATCATGAACCGTCCTGCCACTTGATTTTCTTGAACCTTCCTGCTACTTGAACTTCTTGAACTTCTTGAACCTTCCTGCTACCTGAACTTCTTGAACCTTCCTGCTACTTGAACTTCTTGAACCTTCCTGCTACTTGAACTTCTTGAAACTTCCTGCTACTTGAACTTCTTGAACTTCTTAAACCTTCCTGCAACTTGAACTTCTTGAACTTCTTGAACATTCCTGCTACTTGAACTTCTTGAACCTTCCTGCTACTTGAACTTTTTGAATCATGAACCGTCCTGCCACTTGATTTTCTTGAACCATCCTGCTACTTGAACTTCTTGAACTTCTTGAACCTTCCTGCTACTTGAACTTCTTGAACTTCTCAAACCTTCCTGCTACTTGAACTTCTTGTACTTCTTTAACCTTCCTGCTACTTGAACTTCTTGAACCTTCCTGCTACTTGAACTTTTTGAACCTTCCTGCTACTTGAACTTCTTGAACTTCTTGAACCTTCCTGCTACTTGAACTTCTCGAACCTTCCTGCTACTTGAACTTCTTGAACCTTCCTGCTACTCGAACTTCTTGAACTTCTTGAACCTTCCTGCTACTTGAACTTCTTGAACCTTCCTGCTACTTGAACTTCTTGAAACTTCCTGCTACTTGAACTTCTTGAACTTCTTGAACCTTCCTGCAACTTGAACTTTTGAACTTCTTGAACCTTCCTGCTACTTGAACTTCTTGAACCTTCCTGCTACTTGAACTTTTTGAATCATGAACCTTCCTGCCACTTGAACTTCTTGAACCTTCCTGCTACTTGAACTTTTTGAACCTTCCTGCTACTTGAACTTCTTGAACTTCTTGAAACTTCCTGCTACTTGAACTTCTCGAACCTTCCTGCTACTTGAACTTTTTGAACCTTCCTGCTACTCGAACTTCTTGAACTTCTTGAACCTTCCTGCTACTTGAACTTCTTGAACCTTCCTGCTACTTGAACTTCTTGAACCTTCCTGCTACTTGAACTTCTTGAACTTCTTAAACCTTCCTGCTACTTGAACTTCTTGAACTTCTTGAACCTTTCTGCTACTTGAACTTCTTGAACCTTCCTGCTACTTGAACTTCTTGAACTTTCCTGCTACTTGAACTTCTTGAACTTCTTGAACCTTCCTGCTACTTGAACTTCTTGAAAATCTTGAACCTTCCTGCTACTTGAACTTCTTGAACCTTCCTGCTACTCGAACTACTTGAACTTCTTGAACCTTCCTGCTACTTGAACTTCGTGAACCCTCCTGCTAATTGAACTTCTTGAACTTCCTGAACCTTCCGGCTACTTGAACTTCTTGAACTTCTTGAACCTTCCTGCAACTTGAACATCTTGAACTTCTTGAACCTTCCTGCTACTTGAACTTCTTGAACTTTCCTGCTACTTGAACTTTTTGAATCATGCACCATCCTGCCACTTGAACTTCTTGAACCTTCCTGCTACTTGAATTTCTTGAACCTTCCTGCTACCTGAACTTCTTGAACCTTCCTGCTACTTGAACTTCTTGAACCTTCCTGCTACTTGAACTTCTTGAAACTTCCTGCTACTTGAACTTCTTGAACTTCTTAAACCTTCCTGCAACTTGAACTTCTTGAACTTCTTGAACATTCCTGCTACTTGAACTTCTTGAACCTTCCTGCTACTTGAACTTTTTGAATCATGAACCGTCCTGCCACTTGATTTTCTTGAACCTTCCTGCTACTTGAACTTCTTGAACTTCTTGAACCTTCCTGCTACTTGAACTTCTTGAACCTTCCTGCTACTTGAACTTCTTGAACCTTCCTGCTACTTGAACTTCTTGAACCTGCCTGCTACTTGAACTTCTTGAACTTCTTGAACCTTCCTGCTATTTGAACTTCTTGAACTTCTTGAACCTTCCTGCTACTTGAACTTCTTGAACTTCTTGAACCTTCCTGCTACTTGAACTACTTGAACTTCTTGAACCTTCCTGCTACTTGAACTTCTTGAACTTCTTGAACCTTCCTGCTACTTGAACTTCTTGAACCTTCCTGCTACTATAACTTCTTGAACCTTCCTGGTACCTGAACTTCTTGAACTTCTTGAACCTTCCTGCTACTTGAACTTCTTGAACTTCTTTAACCTTCCTGCTACTAGAACTTTTAGAACTTTTTGAACCTTCCTGCTACTTGAACTTCTTTAACCTTCCTGCTACTAGAACTTTTTGAACTTTTTGAACCTTCCTGCTACTTGAACTTCTTGAACCTTCCTGCTACTTGAACTTCTTGAACCTTCCTGCTACCTGAACTTTTTGAACTTCTTGAACCTTCCTGCTACCTGAACTTTTTCAACTTCTTGAACCTTCCTGCTACTTGAACTTCTTGAACTTCTTGAACCTTCCTGCTACTTGAACTTCTTGAACCTTCCTGCTACTTGAACTTCTTGAACTTCTTGAACCTTCCTGCTGCTTGAACTTCTTGAACCTCTTGAACCTTCCTGCTACTTGAATTTCTTGAACCTTCCTGCTACTTGAACTTCTTGAACTACTTGAACCTTCCTGCTACTTGATCTTCTTGAACCTTCCTGCTACTTGAACTTCTTGAACCTTCCTGCTACTTGAACTTTTTGAACTTCTTGAACCTTCCTGCTCCTTGAACTTCTTGAACTTCTTGAACCTTCCTGCTACTTGAATTTCTTGAACCTTCCTGCTACTTGAACTTCTTGAACTTCTTGAACCTTCCTGCTACTTGAACTTCTTGAACTTCTTGAACCTTCCTGCTACTTGAACTTCTTGAACTTCTTGAAACTTCCTGCTACTTGAACTTCTTGAACCTTCCTGCTACCTGAACTTCTTGAACCTTCCTGCTACTTGAACTTCTTGAACTTCTTGAACCTTCCTGCAACTTGAACTTCTTGAACTTCTTGAACCTTCCTGCTACTTGAACTTCTTGAACTTCTTGAACCTTCCTGCTACTTGAACTTCTTGAACCTTCCTGCTACTTGAACTTCATGAACTTCTTGAACCTTCCTGCTACTTGAACTTCTTGAACTTCTTGAACCTTCTTGATACTTGAACTTCTTGAACCTTCCTGCTATTTGAACTTCTTGAATCTTCCTGCTACTTGAACTTCTTGAACCTTCATGCTACTTGAACTTCTTGAACGTTCCTGCTACTTGAATTTCTTGAACCTTCCTGCTACTTGAACATCTTGAACTTCTTGAACCTTCCTGCAACTTGAACTTCTTGAACGTCTTTAACCGTCCTGCTACTTGAAGTTCTTGAACTTCTTGAACCTTCCTGCTATATGAACTTCTTGAACTTCTTGAACTTTCCTGCTACTTGAACTTCATGAACCTTCCTGAAACTTGAACTTCTTGACCCTTCCTGCTACTTGAACTACTTGAACCTTCCTGCTACTTGAACTTCTTGAACTTCTTGAACGTTCCTGCTACTTGAACTTCTTTAACCTTCCTGCTACTTGAACTATTTGAACTTCTTGAACCTTCCTGCTACTTGAACTACTTGAACTTCTTGAACCTTCCTGCTACGTGAACTTCTTGAACCTTCCTGCCACCTAAACTTCTTGAACTTCTTGAACCTTCCTGCTACTTAAACTTCTTGAACCTTCCTGCTACTTGAACTTCTTGAACCTTCCTGCTACTTGAACTTCTTGAACTTCTCAAACCTTCCTGCTACTTGAACTTCTTGTACTTCTTTAACCTTCCTGCTACTTGAACTTCTTGAACCTTCCTGCTACTTGAACTTTTTGAAACTTCCTGCTACTTGAACTTCTTGAACTTCTTGAACCTTCCTGCTACTTGAACTTCTCGAACCTTCCTGCTACTTGAACTTCTTGAACCTTCCTGCTACTCGAACTTCTTGAACTTCTTGAACCTTCCTGCTACTTGAACTTCTTGAACCTTCCTGCTACTTGAACTTCTTGAAACTTCCTGCTACTTGAACTTCTTGAACTTCTTGAACCTTCCTGCAACTTGAACTTTTTGAACTTCTTGAACCTTCCTGCTACTTGAACTTCTTGAACCTTCCTGCTACTTGAACTTTTTGAATCATGAACCTTCCTGCCACTTGAACTTCTTGAACCTTCCTGCTACTTGAACTTTTTGAACCTTCCTGCTACTTGAACTTCTTGAACTTCTTGAAACTTCCTGCTACTTGAACTTCTCGAACCTTCCTGCTACTTGAACTTTTTGAACCTTCCTGCTACTCGAACTTCTTGAACTTCTTGAACCTTCCTGCTACTTGAACTTCTTGAACCTTCCTGCTACTTGAACTTCTTGAACCTTCCTGCTACTTGAACTTCTTGAACTTCTTAAACCTTCCTGCTACTTGAACTTCTTGAACTTCTTGAACCTATCTGCTACTTGAACTTCTTGAACCTTCCTGCTACTTGAACTTCTTGAACCTTCCTGCTACTTGAACTTCTTGAACTTCTTGAACCTTCCTGCTACTTGAACTTCTTGAAAATCTTGAACCTTCCTGCTACTTGAACATCTTGAACCTTCCTGCTACTCGAACTACTTGAACTTCTTGAACCTTCCTGCTACTTGAACTTCGTGAACCCTCCTGCTAATTGAACTTCTTGAACTTCTTGAACCTTCCGGCTACTTGAACTTCTTGAACTTCTTGAACCTTCCTGCAACTTGAACATCTTGAACTTCTTGAACCTTCCTGCTACTTGAACTTCTTGAACTTTCCTGCTACTTGAACTTTTTGAATCATGCACATTCCTGCCACTTGAACTTTTTGAACCTTCCTGCTACTTGAATTTCTTGAACCTTCCTGCTACCTGAACTTCTTGAACCTTCCTGCTACTTGAACTTCTTGAACCTTCCTGCTACTTGAACTTCTTGAAACTTCCTGCTACTTGAACTTCTTGAACTTCTTAAACCTTCCTGCAACTTGAACTTCTTGAACTTCTTGAACATTCCTGCTACTTGAACTTCTTGAACCTTCCTGCTACTTGAACTTTTTGAATCATGAACCGTCCTGCCACTTGATTTTCTTGAACCTTCCTGCTACTTGAACTTCTTGAACTTCTTGAACCTTCCTGCTACTTGAACTTCTTGAACCTTCCTGCTACTTGAACTTCTTGAACCTTCCTGCTACTTGAACTTCTTGAACCTGCCTGCTACTTGAACTTCTTGAACTTCTTGAACCTTCTTGCTATTTGAACTTCTTGAACTTCTTGAACCTTCCTGCTACTTGAACTTCTTGAACCTTCCTGCTACTTGAACTTCTTGAACTTCTTGAACCTTCCTGCTACTTGAACTACTTGAACTTCTTGAACCTTCCTGCTACTTGAACTTCTTGAACTTCTTGAACCTTCCTGCTACTTGAACTTCTTGAACCTTCCTGCTACTATAACTTCTTGAACCTTCCTGGTACCTGAACTTCTTGAACTTCTTGAACCTTCCTGCTACTTGAACTTCTTGAACCTTCCTGCTACCTGAACTTTTTGAACTTCTTGAACCTTCCTGCTACCTGAACTTTTTGAACTTCTTGAACCTTCCTGCTACTTGAACTTCTTGAACTTCTTGAACCTTCCTGCTACTTGAACTTCTTGAACCTTCCTGCTACTTGAACTTCTTGAACTTCTTGAACCTTCCTGCTGCTTGAACTTCTTGAACCTCTTGAACCTTCCTGCTACTTGAATTTCTTGAAACTTCCTGCTACTTGAACTTCTTGAACTACTTGAACCTTCCTGCTACTTGAACTTCTTGAACCTTCCTGCTACTTGAACTTCTTGAACCTTCCTGCTACTTGAACTTTTTGAACTTCTTGAACCTTCCTGCTCCTTGAACTTCTTGAACTTCTTGAACCTTCCTGCTACTTGAACTTCTTGAACCTTCCTGCTACTTGAACTTCTTGAACTTCTTGAACCTTCCTGCTACTTGAACTTCTTGAACTTCTTGAACCTTCCTGCTACTTGAACTTCTTGAACTTCTTGAAACTTCCTGCTACTTGAACTTCTTGAACCTTCCTGCTACCTGAACTTCTTGAACCTTCCTGCTACTTGAACTTCTTGAACTTCTTGAACCTTCCTGCAACTTGAACTTCTTGAACTTCTTGAACCTTCCTGCTACTTGAACTTCTTGAACTTCTTGAACCTTCCTGCTACTTGAACTTCTTGAACCTTCCTGCTACTTGAACTTCATGAACTTCTTGAACCTTCCTGCTACTTGAACTTCTTGAACTTCTTGAACCTTCTTGATACTTGAACTTCTTGAACCTTCCTGCTATTTGAACTTCTTGAATCTTCGTGCTACTTGAACTTCTTGAACCTTCATGCTACTTGAACTTCTTGAACCTTCCTGCTACTTGAATTTCTTGAACCTTCCTGCTACTTGAACATCTTGAACTTCTTGAACCTTCCTGCAACTTGAACTTCTTGAACGTCTTTAACCGTCCTGCTACTTGAAGTTCTTGAACTTCTTGAACCTTCCTGCTATATGAACTTCTTGAACTTCTTGAACTTTCCTGCTACTTGAACTTCATGAACCTTCCTGAAACTTGAACTTCTTGACCCTTCCTGCTACTTGAACTACTTGAACCTTCCTGCTACTTGAACTTCTTGAACTTCTTGAACCTTCCTGCTACTTGAACTTCTTTAACCTTCCTGCTACTTGAACTATTTGAACTTTTTGAACCTTCCTGCTACTTGAACTACTTGAACTTCTTGAACCTTCCTGCTACGTGAACTTCTTGAACCTTCCTGCCACCTAAACTTCTTGAACTTCTTGAACCTTCCTGCTACTTAAACTTCTTGAACCTTCCTGCTACTTGAACTTCTTGAACCTTCCTGCTACTTGAACTTCTTGAACTTCTCAAACCTTCCTGCTACTTGAACTTCTTGTACTTCTTTAACCTTCCTGCTACTTGAACTTCTTGAACCTTCCTGCTACTTGAACTTTTTGAACCTTCCTGCTACTTGAACTTCTTGAACTTCTTGAACCTTCCTGCTACTTGAACTTCTCGAACTTCCTGCTACTTGAACTTCTTGAACCTTCCTGCTACTCGAACTTCTTGAACTTCTTGAACCTTCCTGCTACTTGAACTTCTTGAACCTTCCTGCTACTTGAACTTCTTGAAACTTCCTGCTACTTAGACTTCTTGAACTTCTTGAACCTTCCTGCAACTTGAACTTTTTGAACTTCTTGAACCTTCCTGCTACTTGAACTTCTTGAACCTTCCTGCTACTTGAACTTTTTGAATCATGAACCTTCCTGCCACTTGAAATTCTTGAACCTTCCTGCTACTTGAACTTTTTGAACCTTCCTGCTACTTGAACTTCTTGAACTTCTTGAAACTTCCTGCTACTTGAACTTCTCGAACCTTCCTGCTACTTGAACTTTTTGAACCTTCCTGCTACTCGAACTTCTTGAACTTCTTGAACCTTCCTGCTACTTGAACTTCTTGAACCTTCCTGCTACTTGAACTTCTTGAACCTTCCTGCTACTTGAACTTCTTGAACTTCTTAAACCTTCCTGCTACTTGAACTTGTTGAACTTCTTGAACCTATCTGCTACTTGAACTTCTTGAACCTTCCTGCTACTTGAACTTCTTGAACCTTCCTGCTACTTGAACTTCTTGAACTTCTTGAACCTTCCTGCTACTTGAACTTCTTGAAAATCTTGAACCTTCCTGCTACTTGAACATCTTGAACCTTCCTGCTACTCGAACTACTTGAACTTCTTGAACCTTCCTGCTACTTGAACTTCGTGAACCCTCCTGCTAATTGAACTTCTTGAACTTCTTGAACCTTCCTGCTACTTGAACTTCTTGAACTTCTTGAACCTTCCTGCAACTTGAACATCTTGAACTTCTTGAACCTTCCTGCTACTTGAACTTCTTGAACTTTCCTGCTACTTGAACTTTTTGAATCATGCACTTTCCTGCCACTTGAACTTCTTTTACCTTCCTGCTACTTGAATTTCTTGAACCTTCCTGCTACCTGAACTTCTTGAACCTTCCTGCTACTTGAACTTCTTGAACCTTCCTGCTACTTGAACTTCTTGAACCTTCCTGCTACTTGAACTTCTTGAACCTGCCTGCTACTTGAACTTCTTAAACTTCTTGAACCTTCCTGCTATTTGAACTTCTTGAACTTCTTGAACCTTCCTGCTACTTGAACTTCTTGAACCTTCCTGCTACTTGAACTTCTTGAACTTCTTGAACCTTCCTGCTACTTGAACTACTTGAACTTCTTGAACCTTCCTGCTACTTGAACTTCCTGAACTTCTTGAACCTTCCTGCTACTTGAACTTCTTGAACCTTCCTGCTACTATAACTTCTTGAACCTTCCTGGTACCTGAACTTCTTGAACTTCTTGAATCTTCCTGCTACTTGAACTTCTTGAACTTCTTGAACCTTCCTGCTACTAGAACTTTTTGAACTTTTTGAACCTTCCTGCTACTTGAACTTCTTGAACCTTCCTGCTACTTGAACTTCTTGAACCTTTCTGACACCTGAACTTTTTGAACTTCTTGAACCTTCCTGCTTCTTGATCTTCTTGAACTTCTTGAACCTTCCTGCTTCTTGAACTTCTTGAACTTCTTGAACTTTCTGGTTACTTGAACTTTTTGAACTTCTTGAACCTTCCTGCTACTTGAACTTCTTGAACCTTCCTGCTACTTGAACTTCTTGAACTTCTTGAACCTTCGTGCTACTTGAACTTCTTGAAAATCTTGAACCTTCCTGCTACTTGAACTTCTTGAACCTTCCTGCTACTCGAACTACTTGAACTTCTTGAATTTTCCTGCTACTTGAACTTCGTGAACCTTCCTGCTAATTGAACTTCTTGAACTTCTTGAACCTTCCTGCTACTTGAACTTCTTGAACTTCTTGAACCTTCCTGCAACTTGAACATCTTGAACTTCTTGAACCTTCCTGCTACTTGAACTTCTTGAACTTTCCTGCTACTTGAACTTTTTGAATCATGAACCTTCCTGCCACTTGAACTTCTTGAACCTTCCTAATACTTGAACTTCTTGAACTTCTTGAACCTTCCTGCTACTTGAACTTCTTGAACCTTCCTGCTACTTGAACTTCTCGAACCTTCCTGCTACTTGAACTTCTTGAACCTGCCTGCTACTTGAACTTCTTGAACTTCTTGAACCTTCCTGATATTTGAACTTCTTGAACTTCTTGAACCTTCCTGCTACTTGAACTTCTTGGACCTTCCTGCTACTTGAACTTCTTGAACCTTCCTGCTACCTGAACTTCTTGAACTTCTTGAACCTTCCTGCTACTTGAACTTCTTGAACCTTCCTGCTACTTGAACTTCTTGAACTTCTTGAACCTTCCTGCTACTTGAACTTTTTGAACTTCTTGAACCTTCCTGCTTCTTAAACTTCTTGAACCTTCCTGCTACATGAACTTCTTGAACTTCTTGAACCGTCCTGCTACTTGAACTTCTTGAACCTTCCTGCTACTTGAACTTCTTGAACCTTCCTGCTACTTGAACTTCTTGAACCTTCCTGCTACTTGAACTTCTTGAACCTTCCTGCTACTTGAACTTCTTGAACCTTCCTGCTACTTGAACTTCTTGAACTTCTTGATCCTTCCTGCTACTTGAACTTCTTGAACATTCCTGCTACTTGAACTTCTTTAACTTCTTGAACCTTCCTGCTACTTGAACTTCTTGAACTTCGTGAACCTTCCTGCTACTTGAACTTCTTGAACCTTCCTGCTACTCGAACTACTTGAACTTCTTGAACCTTCCTGCTACCTGAACTTCGTGAACCTTCCTGCTACTTGAACTTCTTGAACTTCTTGAACCTTCCTGCTACTTGAACTTCTTGAACCTTCTAGCTACTTGAAGTTCTTGAACTTCTTGAACCTTCCTGCTACTTGACCTTCTTGAACCTTCCTGCGACTTGAACTTCTTGAACTTCTTGAACCTTCCTGCTACTTGAACTACTTGAACTTCTTGAACCTTCCTGCTACTTGAACTTCTTGAACTTCTTGAACCTTCCTGCTACTTAAACTTTTGAACCTTCCTGCTACTTGAACTTCTTGAACCTTCCTGCTACCTGAACTTCTTGAACTTCTTGAACCTTCTTGCTACTTGAACTTCTTGAACCTTCCTGCTACTTGAACTTCTTGAACTTCTTGAACCTTCCTGCTACTTGAACTTCTTGAACCTTCCTGCTACTTGAACTTCTTGAACTTCTTGATCCTTCCTGCTACTTGAACTTCTTGAACCTTTCTGCTACTTGAACTTCTTGAACTTCTTGAACCTTCCTGCTACTTGAACTTCTTGAACCTTCCTGCTACTCGAACTACTTGAACTTCTTGAACCTTCCTGCTACCTGAACTTCGTGAACCTTCCTGCTACTTGAACTTCTTGAACTTCTTGAACCTTCCTGCTACTTGAACTTCTTGACCCTTCCTGCTACTTGAACTTCTTGAACTTCTTGAACCTTCTCGCAACTTGAACTTCTTGAACTTCTTGAACCTTCCTGCTACTTGAACTTCCTGAACCTTCCTGCTACTTGAACTTCTTGAACCTTCTTGCTACTTGAACTTCTTGAACTTCTTGAACCTTCCTGCTACTTGAACTTCTTGAACTGCTTGAACCTTCCTGCTATTTAAATTTTTTGAACTTCTTGAACCTTTTTGCTACTTGAACTTCTTGAACCTTCCTGCTACTTGAACTTCTTGAACTTCTTGAACCTTCCTGCTGCTTGAACTTCTTGAACCTCTTGAACCTTCCTGCTACATGAACTTCTTGAACTTCTTGAACCTTCCTGCTACTTGAACTTCTTGAACTTCTTGAAACTTCCTGCTACTTGAACTTCTTGAACCTTCCTGCTACCTGAACTTCTTGAACCTTCCTGCTACTTGAACTTCTTGAACTTCTTGAACCTTCCTGCTACTTGAACTTCTTGAACCTTCCTGCTACTTGAACTTCTTGAACCTTCCTGCTACTTGAACTTCTTGAACTTCTTAAACCTTCCTGCTACTTGAACTTCTTGAACTTCTTGAACCTTTCTGCTACTTGAACTTCTTGAACCTTCCTGCTACTTGAACTTCTTGAACCTTCCTGCTACTTGAACTTCTTGAACTTCTTGAACCTTCCTGCTACTTGAACTTCTTGAAAATCTTGAACCTTCCTGCTACTTGAACATCTTGAACCTTCCTGCTACTCGAACTACTTGAACTTCTTGAACCTTCCTGCTACTTGAACTTCGTGAACCCTCCTGCTAATTGAACTTCTTGAACTTCTTGAACCTTCCGGCTACTTGACCTTCTTGAACTTCTTGAACCTTCCTGCAACTTGAACATCTTGAACTTCTTGAACCTTCCTGCTACTTGAACTTCTTGAACTTTCCTGCTACTTGAACTTTTTGAATCATGCACCTTCCTGCCACTTGAACTTCTTGAACCTTCCTGCTACTTGAATTTCTTGAACCTTCCTGCTACCTGAACTTCTTGAACCTTCCTGCTACTTGAACTTCTTGAACCCTCCTGCTACTTGAACTTCTTGAAACTTCCTGCTACTTGAACTTCTTGAACTTCTTAAACCTTCCTGCAACTTAAACTTCTTGAACTTCTTGAACATTCCTGCTACTTGAACTTCTTGAACCTTCCTGCTACTTGAACTTTTTGAATCATGAACCGTCCTGCCACTTGATTTTCTTGAACCTTCCTGCTACTTGAACTTCTTGAACTTCTTGAACCTTCCTGCTACTTGAACTTCTTGAACCTTCCTGCTACTTGAACTTCTTTTACCTTCCTGCTACTTGAACTTCTTGAACCTGCCTGCTACTTGAACTTCTTGAACTTCTTGAACCTTCCTGCTATTTGAACTTCTTGAACTTCTTGAACCTTCCTGCTACTTGAACTTCTTGAACCTTCCTGCAACTTGAACTTCTTGAACTTCTTGAACCTTCCTGCTACTTGAACTACTTGAACTTCTTGAACCTTCCTGCTACTTGAACTTCTTGAACTTCTTGAACCTTCCTGCTACTTGAACTTCTTGAACCTTCCTGCTACTTGAACTTTTTGAACCTTCCGGCTACTTGAACTTCTTGAACCTTCCTGCTACTTGAACTTCTTGAACCTTCCTGCTACCTGAACTTTTTGAACTTCTTGAACCTTCCTGCTACTTGAACTTCTTGAACTTCTTGAACCTTCCTGCTACTTGAACTTCTTGAACTTCTTGAACTTTCCTGCTACTTGAACTTTTTGAACTTCTTGAACCTTCCTGCAACTTGAACATCTTGAACTTCTTGAACCTTCCTGCTACTTGAACTTCTTGAACTTTCCTGCTACTTGAACTTTTTGAACTTCTTGAACCTTCCTGCTACTTGAACTTCTTGAACTTTCCTGCTACTTGAATTTCTTGAACCTTCCTGCTACCTGAACTTCTTGAACCTTCCTGCTACTTGAACTTCTTGAACCTTCCTGCTACTCGAACTTCTTGAAACTTCCTGCTACTTGAACTTCTTGAACTTCTTAAACCTTCCTGCAACTTGAACTTCTGGAACTTCTTGAACATTCATGCTACTTGAACTTCTTGAACCTTCCTGCTACTTGAACTTTTTGAATCATGAACCGTCCTGCCACTTGATTTTCTTGAACCTTCCTGCTACTTGAACTTCTTGAACTTCTTGAACCTTCCTGCTACTTGAACTTCTTGAACCTTCCTGCTACTTGAACTTCTTGAACCTTCCTGCTACTTGAACTTCTTGAACCTGCCTGCTACTTGAACTTCTTGAACTTCTTGAACCTTCCTGCTATTTGAACTTCTTGAACTTCTTGAACCTTCCTGCTACTTGAACTTCTTGAACCTTCCTGCTACTTGAACTTCTTGAACTTCTTGAACCTTCCTGCTACTTGAACTACTTGAACTTCTTGAACCTTCCTGCAACTTGAACTTCTTGAACTTCTTGAACCTTCCTGCTACTATAACTTCTTGAACCTTCCTGGTACCTGAACTTCTTGAACTTCTTGAATCTTCCTGCTACTTGAACTTCTTGAACTTCTTGAACCTTCCTGCTACTAGAACTTCTTGAACTTCTTGAACCTTCCTGCTACTTGAACTTCTTGAACTTCTTGAACTTCCTGGTTACTTGAACTTTTTGAACTTCTTGAACCTTCCTGCTACTTGAACTTCTTGAACCTTCCTGCTACTTGACCTTCTTGAACTTCTTGAACCTTCGTGCAACTTGAACTTCTTGAAAATCTTGAACCTTCCTGCTACTTGAACTTCTTGAACCTTACTGCTACTCGAACTACTTGAACTTCTTGAACCTTCCTGCTACTTGAACTTCGTGAACCTTCCTGCTACTTGAACTTCTTGAACTTCTTGAACCTTCCTGCTACTTGAACTTCTTGAACCTTCATGCTACTTGAAGTTCTTGAACTTCTTGAACCTTCCTGCTACTTGACCTTCTTGAACCTTCCTGGTACTTGAACTTCTTGAACTTCTTGAACCTTCCTGCTACTTGAACTACTTGAACTTCTTGAACCTTCCTGCTACTTGAACTTCTTGAACTTCTTGAACCTTCCTGCTACTTAAACTTTTGAACCTTCCTGCTACTTGAACTTCTTGAACCTTCCTGCTACCTGAACTTCTTGAACTTCTTGAACCTTCCTGCTACTTGAACTTCTTGAACCTTCCTGCTACTTGAACTTCTTGAACTTCTTGAACCTTCCTGCTACTTGAACTTCTTGAACCTTCCTGCTACTTGAACTTCTTGAACTTCTTGATCCTTCCTGCTACTTGAACTTCTTGAACCTTCCTGCTACTTGAACTTCTTGAACTTCTTGAACCTTCCTGCTTCTTGAACTTCTTGAACCTTCCTGCTACTCAAACTACTTGAACTTCTTGAACCTTCCTGCTACCTGAACTTCGTGAACCTTCCTGCTACTTGAACTTCTTGAACTTCTTGAACCTTCCTGCTACTTGAACTTCTTGACCCTTCCTGCTACTTGAACTTCTTGAACTTCTTGAACCTTCTCGCAACGTGAACTTCTTGAACTTCTTGAACCTTCCTGCTACTTGAACTTCCTGAACCTTCCTGCTACTTGAACTTCTTGAACCTTCCTGCTACTTGAACTTCTTGAACTTCTTGAACCTTCCTGCTACTTGAACTTCTTGAACTGCTTGAACCTTCCTGCTATTTAAATTTTTTGATCTCCTTGAACCTTTTTGCTACTTGAACTTCTTGAACCTTCCTGCTACTTGAACTTCTTGAACTTCTTGAACCTTCCTGCTACTTGAACTTCTTGAACTTCTTTAACCTTCCTGCTACTAGAACTTTTTGAACTTTTTGATCCTTCCTGCTACTTGAACTTCTTGAACCTTCCTGCTACTAGAACTTTTTGAACTTTTTGAACCTTCCTGCTACTTGAACTTCTTGAACCTTCCTGCTACTTGAACTTCTTGAACCTTCCTGCTACCTGAACTTTTTGAACTTCTTGAACCTTCCTGCTACTTGAACTTCTTGAACTTCTTGAACCTTCCTGCTACTTGAACTTCTTGAACTTCTTGAACTTTCCTGCTTCTTGAACTTTTTGAACTTCTTGAACCTTCCTGCTACTTGAACTTCTTGAACCTTCCTGCTACTTGAACTTCTTGAAATTCTTGAACCTTCCTGCTACTAGAACTTTTTGAACTTTTTGAACCTTCCTGCTACTTGAACTTCTTGAACCTTCCTGCTACTTGAACTTCTTGAACCTTCCTGCTACCTGAACTTTTTGAACTTCTTGAACCTTCCTGCTACTTGAACTTCTTGAACTTCTTGAACCTTCCTGCTACTTGAACTTCTTGAACTTCTTGAACTTTCCTGCTACTTGAATTTTTTGAACTTCTTGAACCTTCCTGCTACTTGAACTTCTTGAACCTTCCTGCTACTTGAACTTCTTGAACTTCTTGAACCTTCCTGCTACTTGAACTTCTTGAAAATCTTGAACCTTCCTGCTACTTGAACTTCTTGAACCTTCCTGCTACTCGAACTACTTGAACTTCTTGAACCTTCCTGCTACTTGAACTTCGTGAACCCTCCTGCTAATTGAACTTCTTGAACTTCTTGAACCTTCCTGCTACTTGAACTTCTTGAACTTCTTGAACCTTCCTGCAACTTGAACATCTTGAACTTCTTGAACCTTCCTGCTACTTGAACTTCTTGAACTTTCCTGCTACTTGAACTTTTTGAATCATGCACCTTCCTGCCACTTGAACTTCTTGAACCTTCCTGCTACTTGAATTTCTTGAACCTTCCTGCTACCTGAACTTCTTGAACCTTCCTGCTACTTGAACTTCTTGAACCTTCCTGCTACTTGAACTTCTTGAAACTTCCTGCTACTTGAACTTCTTGAACTTCTTAAACCTTCCTGCAACTTGAACTTCTTGAACTTCTTGAACATTCATGCTACTTGAACTTCTTGAAACTTCCTGCTACTTGAACTTTTTGAATCATGAACCGTCCTGCCACTTGATTTTCTTGAACCTTCCTGCTACTTGAACTTCTTGAACTTCTTGAACCTTCCTGCTACTTGAACTTCTTGAACCTTCCTGCTACTTGAACTTCTTGAACCTTCCTGCTACTTGAACTTCTTGAACCTGCCTGCTACTTGAACTTCTTGAACTTCTTGAACCTTCCTGCTATTTGAACTTCTTGAACTTCTTCAACCTTCCTGCTACTTGAACTTCTTGAACCTTCCTGCTACTTGAACTTCTTGAACTTCTTGAACCTTCCTGCTATTTGAACTACTTGAACTTCTTGAACCTTCCTGCTACTTGAACTTCTTGAACTTCTTGAACCTTCCTGCTACTTGAACTTCTTGGACCTTCCTGCTACTATAACTTCTTGAACCTTCCTGGTACCTGAACTTCTTGAACTTCTTGAATCTTCCTGCTACTTGAACTTCTTGAACTTCTTGAACCTTCCTGCTACTAGAACTTTTTGAACTTTTTGAACCTTCCTGCTACTCGAACTTCTTGAACCTTCCTGCTACTTGAACTTCTTGAACCTTCCTGACACCTGAACTTTTTGAACTTCTTGAACCTTCCTGCTACTTGAACTTCTTGAACTTCTTGAAACTTCCTGCTTCTTGAACTTCTTGAACTTCTTGAACTTTCTGGTTACTTGAACTTTTTGAACTTTTTGAACCTTCCTGCTACTTGAACTTCTTGAACCTTCCTGCTACTTGAACTTCTTGAACTCCTTGAACCTTCGTGCTACTTGAACTTCTTGAAAATCTTGAACCTTCCTGCTACTTGAACTTCTTGAACCTTCCTGCTACTCGAACTACTTGAACTTCTTGAACCTTCCTGCTACTTGAACTTCGTGAACCTTCCTGCTAATTGAACTTCTTGAACTTCTTGAACCTTCCTGCTACTTGAACTTCTTGAACTTCTTGAACCTTCCTGCAACTTGAACATCTTGAACTTCTTGAACCTTCCTGCTACTTGAACTTCTTGGACTTTCCTGCTACTTGAACTTTTTGAATCATGAACCTTCCTGCCACTTGAACTTCTTGAACCTTCCTAATACTTGAACTTCTTGAACTTCTTGAACCTTCCTGCTACTTGAACTTCTTGAACCTTCCTGCTACTTGAACTTCTCGAACCTTCCTGCTACTTGAACTTCTTGAACCTGCCTGCTACTTGAACTTCTTGAACTTCTTGAACCTTCCTGCTACTTGAACTTCTTGAACCTTCCTGCTACTTGAACTTCTTGAACTTCTTGATCCTTCCTGCTACTTGAACTTCTTGAACCTTCCTGCTACTTGAACTTCTTGAACTTCTTGAACCTTCCTGCTTCTTGAACTTCTTGAACCTTCCTGCTACTCGAACTACTTGAACTTCTTGAACCTTCCTGCTACCTGAACTTCGTGAACCTTCCTGCTACTTGAACTTCTTGAACTTCTTGAACCTTCCTGCTACTTGAACTTCTTGACCCTTCCTGCTACTTGAACTTCTTGAACTTCTTGAACCTTCTCGCAACGTGAACTTCTTGAACTTCTTGAACCTTCCTGCTACTTGAACTTCCTGAACCTTCCTGCTACTTGAACTTCTTGAACCTTCCTGCTACTTGAACTTCTTGAACTTCTTGAACCTTCCTGCTACTTGAACTTCTTGAACTGCTTGAACCTTCCTGCTATTTAAATTTTTTGATCTCCTTGAACCTTTTTGCTACTTGAACTTCTTGAACCTTCCTGCTACTTGAACTTCTTGAACTTCTTGAACCTTCCTGCTGCTTGAACTTCTTGAACCTTCCTGCTACTATAACTTCTTGAACCTTCCTGGTACCTGAACTTCTTGAACTTCTTGAACCTTCCTGCTACTTGAACTTCTTGAACTTCTTTAACCTTCCTGCTACTAGAACTTTTTGAACTTTTTGATCCTTCCTGCTACTTGAACTTCTTGAACCTTCCTGCTACTAGAACTTTTTGAACTTTTTGAACCTTCCTGCTACTTGAACTTCTTGAACCTTCCTGCTACTTGAACTTCTTGAACCTTCCTGCTACCTGAACTTTTTGAACTTCTTGAACCTTCCTGCTACTTGAACTTCTTGAACTTCTTGAACCTTCCTGCTACTTGAACTTCTTGAACTTCTTGAACTTTCCTGCTACTTGAACTTTTTGAACTTCTTGAACCTTCCTGCTACTTGAACTTCTTGAACCTTCCTGCTACTTGAACTTCTTGAAATTCTTGAACCTTCCTGCTACTAGAACTTTTTGAACTTTTTGAACCTTCCTGCTACTTGAACTTCTTGAACCTTCCTGCTACTTGAACTTCTTGAACCTTCCTGCTACCTGAACTTTTTGAACTTCTTGAACCTTCCTGCTACTTGAACTTCTTGAACTTCTTGAACCTTCCTGCTACTTGAACTTCTTGAACTTCTTGAACTTTCCTGCTACTTGAATTTTTTGAACTTCTTGAACCTTCCTGCTACTTGAACTTCTTGAACCTTCCTGCTACTTGAACTTCTTGAACTTCTTGAACCTTCCTGCTACTTGAACTTCTTGAAAATCTTGAACCTTCCTGCTACTTGAACTTCTTGAACCTTCCTGCTACTCGAACTACTTGAACTTCTTGAACCTTCCTGCTACTTGAACTTCGTGAACCCTCCTGCTAATTGAACTTCTTGAACTTCTTGAACCTTCCTGCTACTTGAACTTCTTGAACTTCTTGAACCTTCCTGCAACTTGAACATCTTGAACTTCTTGAACCTTCCTGCTACTTGAACTTCTTGAACTTTCCTGCTACTTGAACTTTTTGAATCATGCACCTTCCTGCCACTTGAACTTCTTGAACCTTCCTGCTACTTGAATTTCTTGAACCTTCCTGCTACCTGAACTTCTTGAACCTTCCTGCTACTTGAACTTCTTGAACCTTCCTGCTACTTGAACTTCTTGAAACTTCCTGCTACTTGAACTTCTTGAACTTCTTAAACCTTCCTGCAACTTGAACTTCTTGAACTTCTTGAACATTCATGCTACTTGAACTTCTTGAAACTTCCTGCTACTTGAACTTTTTGAATCATGAACCGTCCTGCCACTTGATTTTCTTGAACCTTCCTGCTACTTGAACTTCTTGAACTTCTTGAACCTTCCTGCTACTTGAACTTCTTGAACCTTCCTGCTACTTGAACTTCTTGAACCTTCCTGCTACTTGAACTTCTTGAACCTGCCTGCTACTTGAACTTCTTGAACTTCTTGAACCTTCCTGCTATTTGAACTTCTTGAACTTCTTCAACCTTCCTGCTACTTGAACTTCTTGAACCTTCCTGCTACTTGAACTTCTTGAACTTCTTGAACCTTCCTGCTATTTGAACTACTTGAACTTCTTGAACCTTCCTGCTACTTGAACTTCTTGAACTTCTTGAACCTTCCTGCTACTTGAACTTCTTGGACCTTCCTGCTACTATAACTTCTTGAACCTTCCTGGTACCTGAACTTCTTGAACTTCTTGAATCTTCCTGCTACTTGAACTTCTTGAACTTCTTGAACCTTCCTGCTACTAGAACTTTTTGAACTTTTTGAACCTTCCTGCTACTTGAACTTCTTGAACCTTCCTGCTACTTGAACTTCTTGAACCTTCCTGACACCTGAACTTTTTGAACTTCTTGAACCTTCCTGCTACTTGAACTTCTTGAACTTCTTGAAACTTCCTGCTTCTTGAACTTCTTGAACTTCTTGAACTTTCTGGTTACTTGAACTTTTTGAACTTTTTGAACCTTCCTGCTACTTGAACTTCTTGAACCTTCCTGCTACTTGAACTTCTTGAACTCCTTGAACCTTCGTGCTACTTGAACTTCTTGAAAATCTTGAACCTTCCTGCTACTTGAACTTCTTGAACCTTCCTGCTACTCGAACTACTTGAACTTCTTGAACCTTCCTGCTACTTGAACTTCGTGAACCTTCCTGCTAATTGAACTTCTTGAACTTCTTGAACCTTCCTGCTACTTGAACTTCTTGAACTTCTTGAACCTTCCTGCAACTTGAACATCTTGAACTTCTTGAACCTTCCTGCTACTTGAACTTCTTGGACTTTCCTGCTACTTGAACTTTTTGAATCATGAACCTTCCTGCCACTTGAACTTCTTGAACCTTCCTAATACTTGAACTTCTTGAACTTCTTGAACCTTCCTGCTACTTGAACTTCTTGAACCTTCCTGCTACTTGAACTTCTCGAACCTTCCTGCTACTTGAACTTCTTGAACCTGCCTGCTTCTTGAACTTCTTGAACTTCTTGAACCTTCCTGATATTTGAACTTCTTGAACTTCTTGAACCTTCCTGCTACTTGAACTTCTTGGACCTTCCTGCTACTTGAACTTCTTGAACCTTCCTGCTACCTGAACTTCTTGAACTTCTTGAACCTTCCTGCTACTTGAACTTCTTGAACCTTCCTGCTACTTGAACTTCTTGAACTTCTTGAACCTTCCTGCTACTTGAACTTTTTGAACTTCTTGAACCTTCCTGCTACTTAAACTTCTTGAACCTTCCTGCTACCTGAACTTCTTGAACTTCTTGAACCGTCCTGCTACTTGAACTTCTTGAACCTTCCTGCTACTTGAACTTCTTGAACCTTCCTGCTACTTGAACTTCTTGAACCTTCCTGCTACTTGAACTTCTTGAACCTTCCTGCTACTTGAACTTCTTGAACCTTCCTGCTACTTGAACTTCTTGAACTTCTTGATCCTTCCTGCTACTTGAACTTCTTGAACATTCCTGCTACTTGAACTTCTTGAACTTCTTGAACCTTCCTGCTACTTGAACTTCTTGAACTTCGTGAACCTTCCTGCTACTTGAACTTCTTGAACCTTCCTGCTACTCGAACCACTTGAACTTCTTGAACCTTCCTGCTACCTGAACTTCGTGAACCTTCCTGCTACTTGAACTTCTTGAACTTCTTGAACCTTCCTGCCACTTGAACTTCTTGAACCTTCATGCTACTTGAAGTTCTTGAACTTCTTGAACCTTCCTGCTACTCGAACCACTTGAACTTCTTGAACCTTCCTGCTACCTGAACTTCGTGAACCTTCCTGCTACTTGAACTTCTTGAACTTCTTGAACCTTCCTGCCACTTGAACTTCTTGAACCTTCATGCTACTTGAAGTTCTTGAACTTCTTGAACCTTCCTGCTACTTGACCTTCTTGAACCTTCCTGCTACTTGAACTTCTTGAACTTCTTGAACCTTCCTGCTACTTGAACTACTTGAACTTCTTGAACCTTCCTGCTACTTGAACTTCTTGAACTTCTTGAACCTTCCTGCTACTTAAACTTTTGAACCTTCCTGCTACTTGAACTTCTTGAACCTTCCTGCTACCTGAACTTCTTGAACTTCTTGAACCTTCCTGCTACTTGAACTTCTTGAACCTTCCTGCTACTTGAACTTCTTGAACTTCTTGAACCTTCCTGCTACTTGAACTTCTTGAACCTTCCTGCTACTTGAACTTCTTGAACTTCTTGATCCTTCCTGCTACTTGAACTTCTTGAACCTTCCTGCTACTTGAACTTCTTGAACTTCTTGAACCTTCCTGCTACTTGAACTTCTTGAACCTTCCTGCTACTCGAACTACTTAAACTTCTTGAACCTTCCTGCTACCTGAACTTCGTGAACCTTCCTGCTACTTGAACTTCTTGAACTTCTTGAACCTTCCTGCTACTTGAACTTCTTGACCCTTCCTGCTACTTGAACTTCTTGAACTTCTTGAACCTTCTCGCAACTTGAACTTCTTGAACTTCTTGAACCTTCCTGCTACTTGAACTTCCTGAACCTTCCTGCTACTTGAACTTCTTGAACCTTCCTGCTACTTGAACTTCTTGAACTTCTTGAACCTTAATGCTACTTGAACTTCTTGAACTGCTTGAACCTTCCTGCTATTTAAATTTTTCGAACTTCTTGAACCTTTTTGCTACTTGAACTTCTTGAACCTTCCTGCTACTTGAACTTCTTGAACTTCTTGAACCTTCCTGCTGCTTGAACTTCTTGAACCTCTTGAACCTTCCTGCTACATGAACTTCTTGAACTTCTTGAACCTTCCTGCAACTTGAACTTCTTGAACTTCTTGAAACTTCCTGCTACTTGAACTTCTTGAACCTTCCTGCTACCTGAACTTCTTGAACCTTCCTGCTATTTGAACTTCTTGAACTTCTTGAACCTTCCTGCTACTTCAACTTCTTGAACCTTCCTGCTACTTGAACTTCTTGAACTTCTTGAACCTTCCTGCTATTTGAACTACTTGAACTTCTTGAACCTTCCTGCTACTTGAACTTCTTGAACTTCTTGAACCTTCCTGCTACTTGAACTTCTTGAACCTTCCTGCTACTATAACTTCTTGAACCTTCCTGGTACCTGAACTTCTTGAACTTCTTGAATCTTCCTGCTACTTGAACTTCTTGAACTTCTTGAACCTTCCTGCTACTAGAACTTTTTGAACTTTTTGAACCTTCCTGCTACTTGAACTTCTTGAACCTTCCTGCTACTTGAACTTCTTGAACCTTCCTGACACCTGAACTTTTTGAACTTCTTGAACCTTCCTGCTACTTGAACTTCTTGAACTTCTTGAACCTTCCTGCTTCTTGAACTTCTTGAACTTCTTGAACTTTCTGGTTACTTGAACTTTTTGAACTTCTTGAACCTTCCTGCTACTTGAACTTCTTGAACCTTCCTGCTACTTGAACTTCTTGAACTCCTTGAACCTTCGTGCTACTTGAACTTCTTGAAAATCTTGAACCTTCCTGCTACTTGAACTTCTTGAACCTTCCTGCTACTCGAACTACTTGAACTTCTTGAACCTTCCTGCTACTTGAACTTCGTGAACCTTCCTGCTAATTGAACTTCTTGAACTTCTTGAACCTTCCTGCTACTTGAACTTCTTGAACTTCTTGAACCTTCCTGCAACTTGAACATCTTGAACTTCTTGAACCTTCCTGCTACTTGAACTTCTTGGACTTTCCTGCTACTTGAACTTTTTGAATCATGAACCTTCCTGCCACTTGAACTTCTTGAACCTTCCTAATACTTGAACTTCTTGAACTTCTTGAACCTTCCTGCTACTTGAACTTCTTGAACCTTCCTGCTACTTGAACTTCTCGAACCTTCCTGCTACTTGAACTTCTTGAACCTGCCTGCTACTTGAACTTCTTGAACTTCTTGAACCTTCCTGATATTTGAACTTCTTGAACTTCTTGAACCTTCCTGCTACTTGAACTTCTTGGACCTTCCTGCTACTTGAACTTCTTGAACCTTCCTGCTACCTGAACTTCTTGAACTTCTTGAACCTTCCTGCTACTTGAACTTCTTGAACCTTCCTGCTACTTGAACTTCTTGAACTTCTTGAACCTTCCTGCTACTTGAACTTTTTGAACTTCTTGAACCTTCCTGCTACTTAAACTTCTCGAACCTTCCTGCTACCTGAACTTCTTGAACTTCTTGAACCGTCCTGCTACTTGAACTTCTTGAACCTTCCTGCTACTTGAACTTCTTGAACCTTCCTGCTACTTGAACTTCTTGAACCTTCCTGCTACTTGAACTTCTTGAACCTTCCTGCTACTTGAACTTCTTGAACCTTCCTGCTACTTGAACTTCTTGAACTTCTTGATCCTTCCTGCTACTTGAACTTCTTGAACATTCCTGCTACTTGAACTTCTTGAACTTCTTGAACCTTCCTGCTACTTGAACTTCTTGAACTTCGTGAACCTTCCTGCTACTTGAACTTCTTGAACCTTCCTGCTACTCGAACCACTTGAACTTCTTGAACCTTCCTGCTACCTGAACTTCGTGAACCTTCCTGCTACTTGAACTTCTTGAACTTCTTGAACCTTCCTGCCACTTGAACTTCTTGAACCTTCATGCTACTTGAAGTTCTTGAACTTCTTGAACCTTCCTGCTACTTGACCTTCTTGAACCTTCCTGCTACTTGAACTTCTTGAACTTCTTGAACCTTCCTGCTACTTGAACTACTTGAACTTCTTGAACCTTCCTGCTACTTGAACTTCTTGAACTTCTTGAACCTTCCTGCTACTTAAACTTTTGAACGTTCCTGCTACTTGAACTTCTTGAACCTTCCTGCTACCTGAACTTCTTGAACTTCTTGAACCTTCCTGCTACTTGAACTTCTTGAACCTTCCTGCTACTTGAACTTCTTGAACTTCTTGAACCTTCCTGCTACTTGAACTTCTTGAACCTTCCTGCTACTTGAACTTCTTGAACTTCTTGATCCTTCCTGCTACTTGAACTTCTTGAACCTTCCTGCTACTTGAACTTCTTGAACTTCTTGAACCTTCCTGCTACTTGAACTTCTTGAACCTTCCTGCTACTCGAACTACTTAAACTTCTTGAACCTTCCTGCTACCTGAACTTCGTGAACCTTCCTGCTACTTGAACTTCTTGAACTTCTTGAACCTTCCTGCTACTTGAACTTCTTGACCCTTCCTGCTACTTGAACTTCTTGAACTTCTTGAACCTTCTCGCAACTTGAACTTCTTGAACTTCTTGAACCTTCCTGCTACTTGAACTTCCTGAACCTTCCTGCTACTTGAACTTCTTGAACCTTCCTGCTACTTGAACTTCTTGAACTTCTTGAACCTTAATGCTACTTGAACTTCTTGAACTGCTTGAACCTTCCTGCTATTTAAATTTTTTGAACTTCTTGAACCTTTTTGCTACTTGAACTTCTTGAACCTTCCTGCTACTTGAACTTCTTGAACTTCTTGAACCTTCCTGCTGCTTGAACTTCTTGAACCTCTTGAACCTTCCTGCTACATGAACTTCTTGAACTTCTTGAACCTTCCTGCAACTTGAACTTCTTGAACTTCTTGAAACTTCCTGCTACTTGAACTTTTTGAACCTTCCTGCTACCTGAACTTCTTGAACCTTCCTGCTACTTGAACTTCTTGAACTTCTTGAACCTTCCTGCTACTTGAACTTCTTGAACTTCTTGAACCTTCCTGCTACTTGAACTTCTTGAACCTTCCTGCTACTTGAACTTCTTGAACCTTCCTGCTACTTGAACTTCTTGAACTTCTTAAACCTTCCTGCTACTTGAACTTCTTGAACTTCTTGAACCTTTCTGCTACTTAAACTTCTTGAACCTTCCTGCTACTTGAACTTCTTGAACCTTCCTGCTACTTGAACTTCTTGAACTTCTTGAACCTTCCTGCTACTTGAACTTCTTGAAAATCTTGAACCTTCCTGCTACTTGAACATCTTGAACCTTCCTGCTACTCGAACTACTTGAACTTATTGAACCTTCCTGCTACTTGAACTTCGTGAACCCTCCTGCTAATTGAACTTCTTGAACTTCTTGAACCTTCCGGCTACTTGAACTTCTTGAACTTCTTGAACCTTCCTGCAACTTGAACATCTTGAACTTCTTGAACCTTCCTGCTACTTGAACTTCTTGAACTTTCCTGCTACTTGAACTTTTTGAATCATGCACCTTCCTGCCACTTGAACTTCTTGAACCTTCCTGCTACTTGAATTTCTTGAACCTTCCTGCTACCTGAACTTCTTGAACCTTCCTGCTACTTGAACTTCTTGAACCTTCCTGCTACTTGAACTTCTTGAAACTTCCTGCTACTTGAACTTCTTGAACTTCTTAAACCTTCCTGCAACTTAAACTTCTTGAACTTCTTGAACATTCCTGCTACTTGAACTTCTTGAACCTTCCTGCTACTTGAACTTTTTGAATCATGAACCGTCCTGCCACTTGATTTTCTTGAACCTTCCTGCTACTTGAACTTCTTGAACTTCTTGAACCTTCCTGCTACTTGAACTTCTTGAACCTTCCTGCTACTTGAACTTCTTGAACCTTCCTGCTACTTGAACTTCTTGAACCTGCCTGCTACATGAACTTCTTGAACTTCTTGAACCTTCCTGCTATTTGAACTTCTTGAACTTCTTGAACCTTCCTGCTACTTGAACTTCTTGAACCTTCCTGCAACTTGAACTTCTCGAACTTCTTGAACCTTCCTGCTACTTGAACTACTTGAACTTCTTGAACCTTCCTGCTACTTGAACTTCTTGAACCTTCCTGCTACTTGAACTTCTTGAACCTTCCTGCTACTATAACTTCTTGAACCTTCCTGGTACCTGAACTTCTTGAACTTCTTGAACCTTCCTGCTACTTGAACTTCTTGAACTTCTTTAACCTTCCTGCTACTAGAACTTTTTGAACTTTTTGATCCTTCCTGCTACTTGAACTTCTTGAACCTTCCTGCTACTAGAACTTTTTGAACTTTTTGAACCTTCCTGCTACTTGAACTTCTTGAACCTTCCTGCTACTTGAACTTCTTGAACCTTCCTGCTACTTGAACTTCTTGAACCTTCCTGCTACCTGAACTTTTTGAACTTCTTGAACCTTCCTGCTACTTGAACTTCTTGAACTTCTTGAACCTTCCTGCTACTTGAACTTCTTGAACTTCTTGAACTTTCCTGCTACTTGAACTTTTTGAACTTCTTGAACCTTCCTGCTACTTGAACTTCTTGAACCTTCCTGCTACTTGAACTTCTTGAACTTCTTGAACCTTCCTGCTACTAGAACTTTTTGAACTTTTTGAACCTTCCTGCTACTTGAACTTCTTGAACCTTCCTGCTACTTGAACTTCTTGAACCTTCCTGCTACCTGAACTTTTTGAACTTCTTGAACCTTCCTGCTACTTGAACTTCTTGAACTTCTTGAACCTTCCTGCTACTTGAACTTCTTGAACTTCTTGAACTTTCCTGCTACTTGAACTTTTTGAACTTCTTGAACCTTCCTGCTACTTGAACTTCTTGAACCTTCCTGCTACTTGAACTTCTTGAATTTCTTGAACCTTCCTGCTACTTGAACTTCTTGAAAATCTTGAACCTTCCTGCTACTTGAACTTCTTGAACCTTCCTGCTACTCGAACTACTTGAACTTCTTGAACCTTCCTGCTACTTGAACTTCGTGAACCCTCCTGCTAATTGAACTTCTTGAACTTCTTGAACCTTCCTGCTACTTGAACTTCTTGAACTTCTTGAACCTTCCTGCAACTTGAACATCTTGAACTTCTTGAACCTTCCTGCTACTTGAACTTCTTGAACTTTCCTGCTACTTGAACTTTTTGAATCATGCACCTTCCTGCCACTTGAACTTCTTGAACCTTCCTGCTACTTGAATTTCTTGAACCTTCCTGCTACCTGAACTTCTTGAACCTTCCTGCTACTTGAACTTCTTGAACCTTCCTGCTACTTGAACTTCTTGAAACTTTCTGCTACTTGAACTTCTTGAACTTCTTAAACCTTCCTGCAACTTGAACTTCTTGAACTTCTTGAACATTCATGTTACTTGAACTTCTTGAACCTTCCTGCTACTTGAACTTTTTGAATCATGAACCGTCCTGCCACTTGATTTTCTTGAACCTTCCTGCTACTTGAACTTCTTGAACTTCTTGAACCTTCCTGCTACTTGAACTTCTTGAACCTTCCTGCTACTTGAACATCTTGAACCTTCCTGCTACTTGAACTTCTTGAACCTGCCTGCTACTTGAACTTCTTGAACTTCTTGAACCTTCCTGCAATTTGAACTTCTTGAACTTCTTGAACCTTCCTGCTACTTGAACTTCTTGAACCTTCCTGCTACTTGAACTTCTTGAACTTCTTGAACCTTCCTGCTACTTGAACTACTTGAACTTCTTGAACCTTCCTGCTACTTGAACTTCTTGAACATCTTGAACCTTCCTGCTACTTGAACTTCTTGAACCTTCCTGCTACTATAACTTCTTTAACCTTCCTGGTACCTGAACTTCTTGAACTTCTTGAATCTTCCTGCTACTTGAACTTCTTGAACTTCTTGAACCTTCCTGCTACTAGAACTTTTTGAACTTTTTGAACCTTCCTGCTACTTGAACTTCTTGAACCTTCCTGCTACTTGAACTTCTTGAACCTTCCTGACACCTGAACTTTTTGAACTTCTTGAACCTTCCTGCTACTTGAACTTCTTGAACTTCTTGAACCTTCCTGCTACTTGAACTTCTTGAACTTCTTGAACTTTCTGGTTACTTGAACTTTTTGAACTTCTTGAACCTTCCTGCTACTTGAACTTCTTGAACCTTCCTGCTACCTGACCTTCTTGAACTTCTTGAACCTTCGTGCTACTTGAACTTCTTGAAAATCTTGAACCTTCCTGCTACTTGAACTTCTTGAACCTTCCTGCTACTCGAACTACTTGAACTTCTTGAACCTTCCTGCTACTTGAACTTCGTGAACCTTCCTGCAAATTGAACTTCTTGAACTTCTTGAACCTTCCTGCTACTTGAACTTCTTGAACTTCTTGAACCTTCCTGCAACTTGAACATCTTGAACTTCTTGAACCTTCCTGCTACTTGAACTTCTTGAACTTTCCTGCTACTTGAACTTTTTGAATCATGAACCTTCCTGCCACTTGAACTTCTTGAACCTTCCTAATACTTGAACTTCTTGAACTTCTTGAACCTTCCTGCTACTTGAACTTCTTGAACCTTCCTGCTACTTGAACTTCTCGAACCTTCCTGCTACTTGAACTTCTTGAACCTGCCTGCTACTTGAACTTCTCGAACTTCTTGAACCTTCCTGATATTTGAACTTCTTGAACTTCTTGAACCTTCCTGCTACTTGAACTTCTTGAACCTTCCTTCTACTTGAACTTCTTGAACTTCTTGAACCTTCCTGCTACTTGAACTTTTTGAACTTCTTGAACCTTCCTGCTACTTAAACTTCTTGAACCTTCCGGCTACCTGAACTTCTTGAACTTCTTGAACCTTCCTGCTTCTTGAACTTCTTGAACCTTCCTTCTACTTGAACTTCTTGAACTTCTTGAACCTTCCTGCTACTTGAACTTTTTGAACTTCTTGAACCTTCCTGCTACTTAAACTTCTTGAACCTTCCTGCTACATGAACTTCTTGAAATTCTTGAACCGTCCTGCTACTTGAACTTCTTGAACCTTCCTGCTACTTGAACTTCTTGAACCTTCCTGCTACTTGAACTTCTTGAACCTTCCTGCTACTTGAACTTCTTGAACCTTCCTGCTACTTGAACTTCTCGAACCTTCCTGCTACTTGAACTTCTTGAACTTCTTGATGATTCCTGCTACTTGAACTTCTTGAACATTCCTGCTACTTGAACTTCTTGAACTTCTTGAACCTTCCTGCTACTTGAACTTCTTGAACTTCGTGAACCTTCCTGCTACTTGAACTTCTTGAACCTTCCTGCTACTCGAACTACTTGAACTTCTTGAACCTTCCTGCTACCTGAACTTCGTGAACCTTCCTGCTACTTGAACTTCTTGAACTTCTTGAACCTTCCTGCTACTTGAACTTCTTGAACCTTCATGCTACTTGAAGTTCTTGAACTTCTTGAACCTTCCTGCTACTTGACCTTCTTGAACCTTCCTGCTACTTGAACTTCTTGAACTTCTTGAACCTTCCTGCTACTTGAACTACTTGAACTTCTTGAACCTTCCTGCTACTTGAACTTCTTGAACTTCTTGAACCTTCCTGCTACTTAAACTTTTGAACCTTCCTGCTACTTGAACTTCTTGAACCTTCCTGCTACCTGAACTTCTTGAACTTCTTGAACCTTCCTGCTACTTGATCTTCTTGAACCTTCCTGCTACTTGAACTTCTTGAACTTCTTGAACCTTCCTGCTACTTGAACTTCTTGAACCTTCCTGCTACTTGAACTTCTTGAACCTTCCTGCTACTTGAACTTCTTGAACCTGCCTGCTACTTGAACTTCTTGAACTTCTTGAACCTTCCTGCTGTTTGAACTTCTTGAACTTCTTGAACCTTCCTGCTACTTGAACTTCTTGAACCTTCCTGCTACTCGAACTTCTTGAACTTCTTGAACCTTCCTGCTACTTGAACTACTTGAACTTCTTGAACCTTCCTGCTACTTGAACTTCTTTAACTTCTTGAACCTTCCTGCTACTTGAACTTCTTGAACCTTCCTGCTACTATAACTTCTTGAACCTTCCTGGTACCTGAACTTCTTGAACTTCTTGAATCTTCCTGCTACTTGAACTTCTTGAACTTCTTGAACCTTCCTGCTACTAGAACTTTTTGAACTTTTTGAACCTTCCTGCTACTTGAACTTCTTGAACCTTCCTGCTACTTGAACTTCTTGAACCTTCCTGACACCTGAACTTTTTGAACTTCTTGAACCTTCCTGCAACTTGAACTTCTTGAACTTCTTGAACCTTCCTGCTACTTGAACTTCTTGAACTTCTTGAACTTTCTGGTTACTTGAACTTTTTGAACTTCTTGAACCTTCCTGCTACTTGAACTTCTTGAACTTTCCTGCTACTTGACCTTCTTGAACTTCTTGAACCTTCCTGCTACTTGAACTTCTTGAACTTCTTGAACCTTCCTGCTACTTGAACTTCTTGAACTGCTTGAACCTTCCTGCTATTTAAATTTTTTGATCTCCTTGAACCTTTTTGCTACTTGAACTTCTTGAACCTTCCTGCTACTTGAACTTCTTGAACTTCTTGAACCTTCCTGCTGCTTGAACTTCTTGAACCTTCCTGCTACTATAACTTCTTGAACCTTCCTGGTACCTGAACTTCTTGAACTTCTTGAACCTTCCTGCTACTTGAACTTCTTGAACTTCTTTAACCTTCCTGCTACTAGAACTTTTTGAACTTTTTGATCCTTCCTGCTACTTGAACTTCTTGAACCTTCCTGCTACTAGAACTTTTTGAACTTTTTGAACCTTCCTGCTACTTGAACTTCTTGAACCTTCCTGCTACTTGAACTTCTTGAACCTTCCTGCTACCTGAACTTTTTGAACTTCTTGAACCTTCCTGCTACTTGAACTTCTTGAACTTCTTGAACCTTCCTGCTACTTGAACTTCTTGAACTTCTTGAACTTTCCTGCTACTTGAACTTTTTGAACTTCTTGAACCTTCCTGCTACTTGAACTTCTTGAACCTTCCTGCTACTTGAACTTCTTGAAATTCTTGAACCTTCCTGCTACTAGAACTTTTTGAACTTTTTGAACCTTCCTGCTACTTGAACTTCTTGAACCTTCCTGCTACTTGAACTTCTTGAACCTTCCTGCTACCTGAACTTTTTGAACTTCTTGAACCTTCCTGCTACTTGAACTTCTTGAACTTCTTGAACCTTCCTGCTACTTGAACTTCTTGAACTTCTTGAACTTTCCTGCTACTTGAATTTTTTGAACTTCTTGAACCTTCCTGCTACTTGAACTTCTTGAACCTTCCTGCTACTTGAACTTCTTGAACTTCTTGAACCTTCCTGCTACTTGAACTTCTTGAAAATCTTGAACCTTCCTGCTACTTGATCTTCTTGAACCTTCCTGCTACTCGAACTACTTGAACTTCTTGAACCTTCCTGCTACTTGAACTTCGTGAACCCTCCTGCTAATTGAACTTCTTGAACTTCTTGAACCTTCCTGCTACTTGAACTTCTTGAACTTCTTGAACCTTCCTGCAACTTGAACATCTTGAACTTCTTGAACCTTCCTGCTACTTGAACTTCTTGAACTTTCCTGCTACTTGAACTTTTTGAATCATGCACCTTCCTGCCACTTGAACTTCTTGAACCTTCCTGCTACTTGAATTTCTTGAACCTTCCTGCTACCTGAACTTCTTGAACCTTCCTGCTACTTGAACTTCTTGAACCTTCCTGCTACTTGAACTTCTTGAAACTTCCTGCTACTTGAACTTCTTGAACTTCTTAAACCTTCCTGCAACTTGAACTTCTTGAACTTCTTGAACATTCATGCTACTTGAACTTCTTGAAACTTCCTGCTACTTGAACTTTTTGAATCATGAACCGTCCTGCCACTTGATTTTCTTGAACCTTCCTGCTACTTGAACTTCTTGAACTTCTTGAACCTTCCTGCTACTTGAACTTCTTGAACCTTCCTGCTACTTGAACTTCTTGAACCTTCCTGCTACTTGAACTTCTTGAACCTGCCTGCTACTTGAACTTCTTGAACTTCTTGAACCTTCCTGCTATTTGAACTTCTTGAACTTCTTCAACCTTCCTGCTACTTGAACTTCTTGAACCTTCCTGCTACTTGAACTTCTTGAACTTCTTGAACCTTCCTGCTATTTGAACTACTTGAACTTCTTGAACCTTCCTGCTACTTGAACTTCTTGAACTTCTTGAACCTTCCTGCTACTTGAACTTCTTGGACCTTCCTGCTACTATAACTTCTTGAACCTTCCTGGTACCTGAACTTCTTGAACTTCTTGAATCTTCCTGCTACTTGAACTTCTTGAACTTCTTGAACCTTCCTGCTACTAGAACTTTTTGAACTTTTTGAACCTTCCTGCTACTTGAACTTCTTGAACCTTCCTGCTACTTGAACTTCTTGAACCTTCCTGACACCTGAACTTTTTGAACTTCTTGAACCTTCCTGCTACTTGAACTTCTTGAACTTCTTGAAACTTCCTGCTTCTTGAACTTCTTGAACTTCTTGAACTTTCTGGTTACTTGAACTTTTTGAACTTTTTGAACCTTCCTGCTACTTGAACTTCTTGAACCTTCCTGCTACTTGAACTTCTTGAACTCCTTGAACCTTCGTGCTACTTGAACTTCTTGAAAATCTTGAACCTTCCTGCTACTTGAACTTCTTGAACCTTCCTGCTACTCGAACTACTTGAACTTCTTGAACCTTCCTGCTACTTGAACTTCGTGAACCTTCCTGCTAATTGAACTTCTTGAACTTCTTGAACCTTCCTGCTACTTGAACTTCTTGAACTTCTTGAACCTTCCTGCAACTTGAACATCTTGAACTTCTTGAACCTTCCTGCTACTTGAACTTCTTGGACTTTCCTGCTACTTGAACTTTTTGAATCATGAACCTTCCTGCCACTTGAACTTCTTGAACCTTCCTAATACTTGAACTTCTTGAACTTCTTGAACCTTCCTGCTACTTGAACTTCTTGAACCTTCCTGCTACTTGAACTTCTCGAACCTTCCTGCTACTTGAACTTCTTGAACCTGCCTGCTTCTTGAACTTCTTGAACTTCTTGAACCTTCCTGATATTTGAACTTCTTGAACTTCTTGAACCTTCCTGCTACTTGAACTTCTTGGACCTTCCTGCTACTTGAACTTCTTGAACCTTCCTGCTACCTGAACTTCTTGAACTTCTTGAACCTTCCTGCTACTTGAACTTCTTGAACCTTCCTGCTACTTGAACTTCTTGAACTTCTTGAACCTTCCTGCTACTTGAACTTTTTGAACTTCTTGAACCTTCCTGCTACTTAAACTTCTTGAACCTTCCTGCTACCTGAACTTCTTGAACTTCTTGAACCGTCCTGCTACTTGAACTTCTTGAACCTTCCTGCTACTTGAACTTCTTGAACCTTCCTGCTACTTGAACTTCTTGAACCTTCCTGCTACTTGAACTTCTTGAACCTTCCTGCTACTTGAACTTCTTGAACCTTCCTGCTACTTGAACTTCTTGAACTTCTTGATCCTTCCTGCTACTTGAACTTCTTGAACATTCCTGCTACTTGAACTTCTTGAACTTCTTGAACCTTCCTGCTACTTGAACTTCTTGAACTTCGTGAACCTTCCTGCTACTTGAACTTCTTGAACCTTCCTGCTACTCGAACCACTTGAACTTCTTGAACCTTCCTGCTACCTGAACTTCGTGAACCTTCCTGCTACTTGAACTTCTTGAACTTCTTGAACCTTCCTGCCACTTGAACTTCTTGAACCTTCATGCTACTTGAAGTTCTTGAACTTCTTGAACCTTCCTGCTACTCGAACCACTTGAACTTCTTGAACCTTCCTGCTACCTGAACTTCGTGAACCTTCCTGCTACTTGAACTTCTTGAACTTCTTGAACCTTCCTGCCACTTGAACTTCTTGAACCTTCATGCTACTTGAAGTTCTTGAACTTCTTGAACCTTCCTGCTACTTGACCTTCTTGAACCTTCCTGCTACTTGAACTTCTTGAACTTCTTGAACCTTCCTGCTACTTGAACTACTTGAACTTCTTGAACCTTCCTGCTACTTGAACTTCTTGAACTTCTTGAACCTTCCTGCTACTTAAACTTTTGAACCTTCCTGCTACTTGAACTTCTTGAACCTTCCTGCTACCTGAACTTCTTGAACTTCTTGAACCTTCCTGCTACTTGAACTTCTTGAACCTTCCTGCTACTTGAACTTCTTGAACTTCTTGAACCTTCCTGCTACTTGAACTTCTTGAACCTTCCTGCTACTTGAACTTCTTGAACTTCTTGATCCTTCCTGCTACTTGAACTTCTTGAACCTTCCTGCTACTTGAACTTCTTGAACTTCTTGAACCTTCCTGCTACTTGAACTTCTTGAACCTTCCTGCTACTCGAACTACTTAAACTTCTTGAACCTTCCTGCTACCTGAACTTCGTGAACCTTCCTGCTACTTGAACTTCTTGAACTTCTTGAACCTTCCTGCTACTTGAACTTCTTGACCCTTCCTGCTACTTGAACTTCTTGAACTTCTTGAACCTTCTCGCAACTTGAACTTCTTGAACTTCTTGAACCTTCCTGCTACTTGAACTTCCTGAACCTTCCTGCTACTTGAACTTCTTGAACCTTCCTGCTACTTGAACTTCTTGAACTTCTTGAACCTTAATGCTACTTGAACTTCTTGAACTGCTTGAACCTTCCTGCTATTTAAATTTTTCGAACTTCTTGAACCTTTTTGCTACTTGAACTTCTTGAACCTTCCTGCTACTTGAACTTCTTGAACTTCTTGAACCTTCCTGCTGCTTGAACTTCTTGAACCTCTTGAACCTTCCTGCTACATGAACTTCTTGAACTTCTTGAACCTTCCTGCAACTTGAACTTCTTGAACTTCTTGAAACTTCCTGCTACTTGAACTTCTTGAACCTTCCTGCTACCTGAACTTCTTGAACCTTCCTGCTATTTGAACTTCTTGAACTTCTTGAACCTTCCTGCTACTTGAACTTCTTGAACCTTCCTGCTACTTGAACTTCTTGAACTTCTTGAACCTTCCTGCTATTTGAACTACTTGAACTTCTTGAACCTTCCTGCTACTTGAACTTCTTGAACTTCTTGAACCTTCCTGCTACTTGAACTTCTTGAACCTTCCTGCTACTATAACTTCTTGAACCTTCCTGGTACCTGAACTTCTTGAACTTCTTGAATCTTCCTGCTACTTGAACTTCTTGAACTTCTTGAACCTTCCTGCTACTAGAACTTTTTGAACTTTTTGAACCTTCCTGCTACTTGAACTTCTTGAACCTTCCTGCTACTTGAACTTCTTGAACCTTCCTGACACCTGAACTTTTTGAACTTCTTGAACCTTCCTGCTACTTGAACTTCTTGAACTTCTTGAACCTTCCTGCTTCTTGAACTTCTTGAACTTCTTGAACTTTCTGGTTACTTGAACTTTTTGAACTTCTTGAACCTTCCTGCTACTTGAACTTCTTGAACCTTCCTGCTACTTGAACTTCTTGAACTCCTTGAACCTTCGTGCTACTTGAACTTCTTGAAAATCTTGAACCTTCCTGCTACTTGAACTTCTTGAACCTTCCTGCTACTCGAACTACTTGAACTTCTTGAACCTTCCTGCTACTTGAACTTCGTGAACCTTCCTGCTAATTGAACTTCTTGAACTTCTTGAACCTTCCTGCTACTTGAACTTCTTGAACTTCTTGAACCTTCCTGCAACTTGAACATCTTGAACTTCTTGAACCTTCCTGCTACTTGAACTTCTTGGACTTTCCTGCTACTTGAACTTTTTGAATCATGAACCTTCCTGCCACTTGAACTTCTTGAACCTTCCTAATACTTGAACTTCTTGAACTTCTTGAACCTTCCTGCTACTTGAACTTCTTGAACCTTCCTGCTACTTGAACTTCTCGAACCTTCCTGCTACTTGAACTTCTTGAACCTGCCTGCTACTTGAACTTCTTGAACTTCTTGAACCTTCCTGATATTTGAACTTCTTGAACTTCTTGAACCTTCCTGCTACTTGAACTTCTTGGACCTTCCTGCTACTTGAACTTCTTGAACCTTCCTGCTACCTGAACTTCTTGAACTTCTTGAACCTTCCTGCTACTTGAACTTCTTGAACCTTCCTGCTACTTGAACTTCTTGAACTTCTTGAACCTTCCTGCTACTTGAACTTTTTGAACTTCTTGAACCTTCCTGCTACTTAAACTTCTCGAACCTTCCTGCTACCTGAACTTCTTGAACTTCTTGAACCGTCCTGCTACTTGAACTTCTTGAACCTTCCTGCTACTTGAACTTCTTGAACCTTCCTGCTACTTGAACTTCTTGAACCTTCCTGCTACTTGAACTTCTTGAACCTTCCTGCTACTTGAACTTCTTGAACCTTCCTGCTACTTGAACTTCTTGAACTTCTTGATCCTTCCTGCTACTTGAACTTCTTGAACATTCCTGCTACTTGAACTTCTTGAACTTCTTGAACCTTCCTGCTACTTGAACTTCTTGAACTTCGTGAACCTTCCTGCTACTTGAACTTCTTGAACCTTCCTGCTACTCGAACCACTTGAACTTCTTGAACCTTCCTGCTACCTGAACTTCGTGAACCTTCCTGCTACTTGAACTTCTTGAACTTCTTGAACCTTCCTGCCACTTGAACTTCTTGAACCTTCATGCTACTTGAAGTTCTTGAACTTCTTGAACCTTCCTGCTACTTGACCTTCTTGAACCTTCCTGCTACTTGAACTTCTTGAACTTCTTGAACCTTCCTGCTACTTGAACTACTTGAACTTCTTGAACCTTCCTGCTACTTGAACTTCTTGAACTTCTTGAACCTTCCTGCTACTTAAACTTTTGAACGTTCCTGCTACTTGAACTTCTTGAACCTTCCTGCTACCTGAACTTCTTGAACTTCTTGAACCTTCCTGCTACTTGAACTTCTTGAACCTTCCTGCTACTTGAACTTCTTGAACTTCTTGAACCTTCCTGCTACTTGAACTTCTTGAACCTTCCTGCTACTTGAACTTCTTGAACTTCTTGATCCTTCCTGCTACTTGAACTTCTTGAACCTTCCTGCTACTTGAACTTCTTGAACTTCTTGAACCTTCCTGCTACTTGAACTTCTTGAACCTTCCTGCTACTCGAACTACTTAAACTTCTTGAACCTTCCTGCTACCTGAACTTCGTGAACCTTCCTGCTACTTGAACTTCTTGAACTTCTTGAACCTTCCTGCTACTTGAACTTCTTGACCCTTCCTGCTACTTGAACTTCTTGAACTTCTTGAACCTTCTCGCAACTTGAACTTCTTGAACTTCTTGAACCTTCCTGCTACTTGAACTTCCTGAACCTTCCTGCTACTTGAACTTCTTGAACCTTCCTGCTACTTGAACTTCTTGAACTTCTTGAACCTTAATGCTACTTGAACTTCTTGAACTGCTTGAACCTTCCTGCTATTTAAATTTTTTGAACTTCTTGAACCTTTTTGCTACTTGAACTTCTTGAACCTTCCTGCTACTTGAACTTCTTGAACTTCTTGAACCTTCCTGCTGCTTGAACTTCTTGAACCTCTTGAACCTTCCTGCTACATGAACTTCTTGAACTTCTTGAACCTTCCTGCAACTTGAACTTCTTGAACTTCTTGAAACTTCCTGCTACTTGAACTTTTTGAACCTTCCTGCTACCTGAACTTCTTGAACCTTCCTGCTACTTGAACTTCTTGAACTTCTTGAACCTTCCTGCTACTTGAACTTCTTGAACTTCTTGAACCTTCCTGCTACTTGAACTTCTTGAACCTTCCTGCTACTTGAACTTCTTGAACCTTCCTGCTACTTGAACTTCTTGAACTTCTTAAACCTTCCTGCTACTTGAACTTCTTGAACTTCTTGAACCTTTCTGCTACTTAAACTTCTTGAACCTTCCTGCTACTTGAACTTCTTGAACCTTCCTGCTACTTGAACTTCTTGAACTTCTTGAACCTTCCTGCTACTTGAACTTCTTGAAAATCTTGAACCTTCCTGCTACTTGAACATCTTGAACCTTCCTGCTACTCGAACTACTTGAACTTATTGAACCTTCCTGCTACTTGAACTTCGTGAACCCTCCTGCTAATTGAACTTCTTGAACTTCTTGAACCTTCCGGCTACTTGAACTTCTTGAACTTCTTGAACCTTCCTGCAACTTGAACATCTTGAACTTCTTGAACCTTCCTGCTACTTGAACTTCTTGAACTTTCCTGCTACTTGAACTTTTTGAATCATGCACCTTCCTGCCACTTGAACTTCTTGAACCTTCCTGCTACTTGAATTTCTTGAACCTTCCTGCTACCTGAACTTCTTGAACCTTCCTGCTACTTGAACTTCTTGAACCTTCCTGCTACTTGAACTTCTTGAAACTTCCTGCTACTTGAACTTCTTGAACTTCTTAAACCTTCCTGCAACTTAAACTTCTTGAACTTCTTGAACATTCCTGCTACTTGAACTTCTTGAACCTTCCTGCTACTTGAACTTTTTGAATCATGAACCGTCCTGCCACTTGATTTTCTTGAACCTTCCTGCTACTTGAACTTCTTGAACTTCTTGAACCTTCCTGCTACTTGAACTTCTTGAACCTTCCTGCTACTTGAACTTCTTGAACCTTCCTGCTACTTGAACTTCTTGAACCTGCCTGCTACATGAACTTCTTGAACTTCTTGAACCTTCCTGCTATTTGAACTTCTTGAACTTCTTGAACCTTCCTGCTACTTGAACTTCTTGAACCTTCCTGCAACTTGAACTTCTCGAACTTCTTGAACCTTCCTGCTACTTGAACTACTTGAACTTCTTGAACCTTCCTGCTACTTGAACTTCTTGAACCTTCCTGCTACTTGAACTTCTTGAACCTTCCTGCTACTATAACTTCTTGAACCTTCCTGGTACCTGAACTTCTTGAACTTCTTGAACCTTCCTGCTACTTGAACTTCTTGAACTTCTTTAACCTTCCTGCTACTAGAACTTTTTGAACTTTTTGATCCTTCCTGCTACTTGAACTTCTTGAACCTTCCTGCTACTAGAACTTTTTGAACTTTTTGAACCTTCCTGCTACTTGAACTTCTTGAACCTTCCTGCTACTTGAACTTCTTGAACCTTCCTGCTACTTGAACTTCTTGAACCTTCCTGCTACCTGAACTTTTTGAACTTCTTGAACCTTCCTGCTACTTGAACTTCTTGAACTTCTTGAACCTTCCTGCTACTTGAACTTCTTGAACTTCTTGAACTTTCCTGCTACTTGAACTTTTTGAACTTCTTGAACCTTCCTGCTACTTGAACTTCTTGAACCTTCCTGCTACTTGAACTTCTTGAACTTCTTGAACCTTCCTGCTACTAGAACTTTTTGAACTTTTTGAACCTTCCTGCTACTTGAACTTCTTGAACCTTCCTGCTACTTGAACTTCTTGAACCTTCCTGCTACCTGAACTTTTTGAACTTCTTGAACCTTCCTGCTACTTGAACTTCTTGAACTTCTTGAACCTTCCTGCTACTTGAACTTCTTGAACTTCTTGAACTTTCCTGCTACTTGAACTTTTTGAACTTCTTGAACCTTCCTGCTACTTGAACTTCTTGAACCTTCCTGCTACTTGAACTTCTTGAATTTCTTGAACCTTCCTGCTACTTGAACTTCTTGAAAATCTTGAACCTTCCTGCTACTTGAACTTCTTGAACCTTCCTGCTACTCGAACTACTTGAACTTCTTGAACCTTCCTGCTACTTGAACTTCGTGAACCCTCCTGCTAATTGAACTTCTTGAACTTCTTGAACCTTCCTGCTACTTGAACTTCTTGAACTTCTTGAACCTTCCTGCAACTTGAACATCTTGAACTTCTTGAACCTTCCTGCTACTTGAACTTCTTGAACTTTCCTGCTACTTGAACTTTTTGAATCATGCACCTTCCTGCCACTTGAACTTCTTGAACCTTCCTGCTACTTGAATTTCTTGAACCTTCCTGCTACCTGAACTTCTTGAACCTTCCTGCTACTTGAACTTCTTGAACCTTCCTGCTACTTGAACTTCTTGAAACTTTCTGCTACTTGAACTTCTTGAACTTCTTAAACCTTCCTGCAACTTGAACTTCTTGAACTTCTTGAACATTCATGTTACTTGAACTTCTTGAACCTTCCTGCTACTTGAACTTTTTGAATCATGAACCGTCCTGCCACTTGATTTTCTTGAACCTTCCTGCTACTTGAACTTCTTGAACTTCTTGAACCTTCCTGCTACTTGAACTTCTTGAACCTTCCTGCTACTTGAACATCTTGAACCTTCCTGCTACTTGAACTTCTTGAACCTGCCTGCTACTTGAACTTCTTGAACTTCTTGAACCTTCCTGCAATTTGAACTTCTTGAACTTCTTGAACCTTCCTGCTACTTGAACTTCTTGAACCTTCCTGCTACTTGAACTTCTTGAACTTCTTGAACCTTCCTGCTACTTGAACTACTTGAACTTCTTGAACCTTCCTGCTACTTGAACTTCTTGAACATCTTGAACCTTCCTGCTACTTGAACTTCTTGAACCTTCCTGCTACTATAACTTCTTTAACCTTCCTGGTACCTGAACTTCTTGAACTTCTTGAATCTTCCTGCTACTTGAACTTCTTGAACTTCTTGAACCTTCCTGCTACTAGAACTTTTTGAACTTTTTGAACCTTCCTGCTACTTGAACTTCTTGAACCTTCCTGCTACTTGAACTTCTTGAACCTTCCTGACACCTGAACTTTTTGAACTTCTTGAACCTTCCTGCTACTTGAACTTCTTGAACTTCTTGAACCTTCCTGCTACTTGAACTTCTTGAACTTCTTGAACTTTCTGGTTACTTGAACTTTTTGAACTTCTTGAACCTTCCTGCTACTTGAACTTCTTGAACCTTCCTGCTACCTGACCTTCTTGAACTTCTTGAACCTTCGTGCTACTTGAACTTCTTGAAAATCTTGAACCTTCCTGCTACTTGAACTTCTTGAACCTTCCTGCTACTCGAACTACTTGAACTTCTTGAACCTTCCTGCTACTTGAACTTCGTGAACCTTCCTGCAAATTGAACTTCTTGAACTTCTTGAACCTTCCTGCTACTTGAACTTCTTGAACTTCTTGAACCTTCCTGCAACTTGAACATCTTGAACTTCTTGAACCTTCCTGCTACTTGAACTTCTTGAACTTTCCTGCTACTTGAACTTTTTGAATCATGAACCTTCCTGCCACTTGAACTTCTTGAACCTTCCTAATACTTGAACTTCTTGAACTTCTTGAACCTTCCTGCTACTTGAACTTCTTGAACCTTCCTGCTACTTGAACTTCTCGAACCTTCCTGCTACTTGAACTTCTTGAACCTGCCTGCTACTTGAACTTCTCGAACTTCTTGAACCTTCCTGATATTTGAACTTCTTGAACTTCTTGAACCTTCCTGCTACTTGAACTTCTTGAACCTTCCTTCTACTTGAACTTCTTGAACTTCTTGAACCTTCCTGCTACTTGAACTTTTTGAACTTCTTGAACCTTCCTGCTACTTAAACTTCTTGAACCTTCCTGCTACCTGAACTTCTTGAACTTCTTGAACCTTCCTGCTTCTTGAACTTCTTGAACCTTCCTTCTACTTGAACTTCTTGAACTTCTTGAACCTTCCTGCTACTTGAACTTTTTGAACTTCTTGAACCTTCCTGCTACTTAAACTTCTTGAACCTTCCTGCTACATGAACTTCTTGAAATTCTTGAACCGTCCTGCTACTTGAACTTCTTGAACCTTCCTGCTACTTGAACTTCTTGAACCTTCCTGCTACTTGAACTTCTTGAACCTTCCTGCTACTTGAACTTCTTGAACCTTCCTGCTACTTGAACTTCTCGAACCTTCCTGCTACTTGAACTTCTTGAACTTCTTGATGATTCCTGCTACTTGAACTTCTTGAACATTCCTGCTACTTGAACTTCTTGAACTTCTTGAACCTTCCTGCTACTTGAACTTCTTGAACTTCGTGAACCTTCCTGCTACTTGAACTTCTTGAACCTTCCTGCTACTCGAACTACTTGAACTTCTTGAACCTTCCTGCTACCTGAACTTCGTGAACCTTCCTGCTACTTGAACTTCTTGAACTTCTTGAACCTTCCTGCTACTTGAACTTCTTGAACCTTCATGCTACTTGAAGTTCTTGAACTTCTTGAACCTTCCTGCTACTTGACCTTCTTGAACCTTCCTGCTACTTGAACTTCTTGAACTTCTTGAACCTTCCTGCTACTTGAACTACTTGAACTTCTTGAACCTTCCTGCTACTTGAACTTCTTGAACTTCTTGAACCTTCCTGCTACTTAAACTTTTGAACCTTCCTGCTACTTGAACTTCTTGAACCTTCCTGCTACCTGAACTTCTTGAACTTCTTGAACCTTCCTGCTACTTGATCTTCTTGAACCTTCCTGCTACTTGAACTTCTTGAACTTCTTGAACCTTCCTGCTACTTGAACTTCTTGAACCTTCCTGCTACTTGAACTTCTTGAACCTTCCTGCTACTTGAACTTCTTGAACCTGCCTGCTACTTGAACTTCTTGAACTTCTTGAACCTTCCTGCTGTTTGAACTTCTTGAACTTCTTGAACCTTCCTGCTACTTGAACTTCTTGAACCTTCCTGCTACTTGAACTTCTTGAACTTCTTGAACCTTCCTGCTACTTGAACTACTTGAACTTCTTGAACCTTCCTGCTACTTGAACTTCTTTAACTTCTTGAACCTTCCTGCTACTTGAACTTCTTGAACCTTCCTGCTACTATAACTTCTTGAACCTTCCTGGTACCTGAACTTCTTGAACTTCTTGAATCTTCCTGCTACTTGAACTTCTTGAACTTCTTGAACCTTCCTGCTACTAGAACTTTTTGAACTTTTTGAACCTTCCTGCTACTTGAACTTCTTGAACCTTCCTGCTACTTGAACTTCTTGAACCTTCCTGACACCTGAACTTTTTGAACTTCTTGAACCTTCCTGCAACTTGAACTTCTTGAACTTCTTGAACCTTCCTGCTACTTGAACTTCTTGAACTTCTTGAACTTTCTGGTTACTTGAACTTTTTGAACTTCTTGAACCTTCCTGCTACTTGAACTTCTTGAACTTTCCTGCTACTTGACCTTCTTGAACTTCTTGAACCTTCGTGCTACTTGAACTTCTTGAAAATCTTGAACCTTCCTGCTACTTGAACTTCTTGAACCTTCCTGCTACTCGAACTACTTGAACTTCTTGAACCTTCCTGCTACTTGAACTTCGTGAACCTTCCTGCAAATTGAACTTCTTGAACTTCTTGAACCTTCCTGCTACTTGAACTTCTTGAACTTCTTGAACCTTCCTGCAACTTGAACATCTTGAACTTCTTGAACCTTCCTGCTACTTGAACTTCTTGAACTTTCCTGCTACTTGAACTTTTTGAATCATGAACCTTCCTGTCACTTGAACTTCTTGAACCTTCCTAATACTTGAACTTCTTGAACTTCTTGAACCTTCCTGCTACTTGAACTTCTTGAACCTTCCTGCTACTTGAACTTCTCGAACCTTCCTGCTACTTGAACTTCTTGAACCTGCCTGCTACTTGAACTTCTTGAACTTCTTGAACCTTCCTGATATTTGAACTTCTTGAACTTCATGAACCTTCCTGCTACTTGAACTTCTTGGACCTTCCTGCTACTTGAACTTCTTGAACCTTCCTGCTACTAGAACTTTTTGAACTTTTTGAACCTTCCTGCTACTTGAACTTCTTGAACCTTCCTGCTACTTGAACTTCTTGAACCTTCCTGGCACCTGAACTTTTTGAACTTCTTGAACCTTCCTGCTACTTGAACTTCTTGAACTTCTTGAACCTTCCTGCTACTTGAACTTCTTGAACTTCTTGAACTTTCTGGTTACTTGAACTTTTTGAACTTCTTGAACCTTCCTGCTACTTGAACTTCTTGAACCTTCCTGCTACTTGACCTTCTTGAACTTCTTGAACCTTCGTGCTACTTGAACTTCTTGAAAATCTTGAACCTTCCTGCTACTTGAACTTCTTGAACCTTCCTGCTACTCGAACTACTTGAACTTCTTGAACCTTCCTGCTACTTGAACTTCGTGAACCTTCCTGCAAATTGAACTTCTTGAACTTCTTGAACCATCCTGCTACTTGAACTTCTTGAACTTCTTGAACCTTCCTGCAACTTGAACATCTTGAACTTCTTGAACCTTCCTGCTACTTGAACTTCTTGAACTTTCCTGCTACTTGAACTTTTTGAATCATGAACCTTCCTGTCACTTGAACTTCTTGAACCTTCCTAATACTTGAACTTCTTGAACTTCTTGAACCTTCCTGCTACTTGAACTTCTTGAACCTTCCTGCTACTTGAACTTCTCGAACCTTCCTGCTACTTGAACTTCTTGAACCTGCCTGCTACTTGAACTTCTTGAACTTCTTGAACCTTCCTGATATTTGAACTTCTTGAACTTCATGAACCTTCCTGCTACTTGAACTTCTTGGACCTTCCTGCTACTTGAACTTCTTGAACCTTCCTGCTACCTGAACTTCTTGAACTTCTTGAACCTTCCTGCTACTTGAACTTCTTGAACCTTCCTGCTACTTGAACTTCTTGAACCTTCCTGCTACTTGAACTTCTTGAACCTGCCTGCTACTTGAACTTCTTGAACTTCTTGAACCTTCCTGCTATTTGAACTTCTTGAACTTCTTGAACCTTCCTGCTACTTGAACTTCTTGAACCTTCCTGCAACTTGAACTTCTTGAACTTCTTGAACCTTCCTGCTACTTGAACTACTTGAACTTCTTGAACCTTCCTGCTACTTGAACTTCTTGAACTTCTTGAACCTTCCTGCTACTTGAACTTCTTGAACCTTCCTGCTACTATAACTTCTTGAACCTTCCTGGTACCTGAACTTCTTGAACTTCTTGAACCTTCCTGCTACTTGAACTTCTTGAACTTCTTTAACCTTCCTGCTACTAGAACTTTTTGAACTTTTTGATCCTTCCTGCTACTTGAACTTCTTGGACCTTCCTGCTACTAGAACTTTTTGAACTTTTTGAACCTTCCTGCTACTTGAACTTCTTGAACCTTCCTGCTACTTGAACTTCTTGAACCTTCCTGCTACCTGAACTTTTTGAACTTCTTGAACCTTCCTGCTACTTGAACTTCTTGAACTTCTTGAACCTTCCTGCTACTTGAACTTCTTGAACTTCTTGAACTTTCCTGCTACTTGAACTTTTTGAACTTCTTGAACCTTCCTGCTACTTGAACTTCTTGAACCTTCCTGCTACTTGAACTTCTTGAACTTCTTGAACCTTCCTGCTACTAGAACTTTTTGAACTTTTTGAACCTTCCTGCTACTTGAACTTCTTGAACCTTCCTGCTACTTGAACTTCTTGAACCTTCCTGCTACCTGAACTTTTTGAACTTCTTGAACCTTCCTGCTACTTGAACTTCTTGAACTTCTTGAACCTTCCTGCTACTTGAACTTCTTGAACTTCTTGAACTTTCCTGCTACTTGAACTTTTTGAACTTCTTGAACCTTCCTGCTACTTGAACTTCTTGAACCTTCCTGCTACTTGAACTTCTTGAACTTCTTGAACCTTCCTGCTACTTGAACTCCTTGAAAATCTTGAACCTTCCTGCTACTTGAACTTCTTGAACCTTCCTGCTACTCGAACTACTTGAACTTCTTGAACCTTCCTGCTACTTGAACTTCGTGAACCCTCCTGCTAATTGAACTTCTTGAACTTCTTGAACCTTCCTGCTACTTGAACTTCTTGAACTTCTTGAACCTTCCTGCAACTTGAACATCTTGAACTTCCTGAACCTTCCTGCTACTTGAACTTCTTGAACTTTCCTGCTACTTGAACTTTTTGAATCATGCACCTTCCTGCCACTTGAACTTCTTGAACCTTCCTGCTACTTGAATTTCTTGAACCTTCCTGCTACCTGAACTTCTTGAACCTTCCTGCTACTTGAACTTCTTGAACCTTCCTGCTACTTGAACTTCTTGAAACTTTCTGCTACTTGAACTTCTTGAACTTCTTAAACCTTCCTGCAACTTGAACTTCTTGAACTTCTTGAACATTCATGCTACTTGAACTTCTTGATCCTTCCTGCTACTTGAACTTTTTGAATCATGAACCGTCCTGCCACTTGATTTTCTTGAACCTTCCTGCTACTTGAACTTCTTGAACTTCTTGAACCTTCCTGCTACTTGAACTTCTTGAACCTTCCTGCTACTTGAACATCTTGAACCTTCCTGCTACTTGAACTTCTTGAACCTGCCTGCTACTTGAACTTCTTGAACTTCTTGAACCTTCCTGCAATTTGAACTTCTTGAACTTCTTGAACCTTCCTGCTACTTGAACTTCTTGAACCTTCCTGCTACTTGAACTTCTTGAACTTCTTGAACCTTCCTGCTACTTGAACTACTTGAACTTCTTGAACCTTCCTGCTACTTGAACTTCTTGAACTTCTTGAACCTTCCTGCTACTTGAACTTCTTGAAACTTCCTGCTACTATAACTTCTTGAACCTTCCTGGTACCTGAACTTCTTGAACTTCTTGAATCTTCCTGCTACTTGAACTTCTTGAATTTCTTGAACCTTCCTGCTACTAGAACTTTTTGAACTTTTTGAACCTTTCTGCTACTTGAACTTCTTGAACCTTCCTGCTACTTGAACTTCTTGAACCTTCCTGACACCTGAACTTTTTGAACTTCTTGAACCTTCCTGCTACTTGAACTTCTTGAACTTCTTGAACCTTCCTGCTACTTGAACTTCTTGAACTTCTTGAACTTTCTGGTTACTTGAACTTTTTGAACTTCTTGAACCTTCCTGCTACTTGAACTTCTTGAACCTTCCTGCTACTTGACCTTCTTGAACTTCTTGAACCTTCGTGCTACTTGAACTTCTTGAAAATCTTGAACCTTCCTGCTACTTGAACTTCTTGAACCTTCCTGCTACTCGAACTACTTGAACTTCTTGAACCTTCCTGCTACTTGAACTTCGTGAACCTTCCTGCAAATTGAACTTCTTGAACTTCTTGAACCTTCCTGCTACTCGAACTTCTTGAACTTCTTGAACCTTCCTGCAACTTGAACATCTTGAACTTCTTGAACCTTCCTGCTACTTGAACTTCTTGAACTTTCCTGCTACTTGAACTTTTTGAATCATGAACCTTCCTGCCACTTGAACTTCTTGAACCTTCCTAATACTTGAACTTCTTGAACTTCTTGAACCTTCCTGCTACTTGAACTTCTTGAACCTTCCTGCTACTTGAACTTCTCGAACCTTCCTGCTACTTGAACTTCTTGAACCTGCCTGCTACTTGAACTTCTCGAACTTCTTGAACCTTCCTGATATTTGAACTTCTTGAACTTCTTGAACCTTCCTGCTACTTGAACTTCTTGAACCTTCCTTCTACTTGAACTTCTTGAACTTCTTGAACCTTCCTGCTACTTGAACTTTTTGAACTTCTTGAACCTTCCTGCTACTTAAACTTCTTGAACCTTCCTGCTACCTGAACTTCTTGAACTTCTTGAACCTTCCTGCTACTTGAACTTCTTGAACCTTCCTTCTACTTGAACTTCTTGAACTTCTTGAACCTTCCTGCTACTTGAACTTTTTGAACTTCTTGAACCTTCCTGCTACTTAAACTTCTTGAACCTTCCTGCTACATGAACTTCTTGAACTTCATGAACCGTCCTGCTACTTGAACTTCTTGAACCTTCCTGCTACTTGAACTTCTTGAACCTTCCTGCTACTTGAACTTCTTGAACCTTCCTGCTACTTGAACTTCTTGAACCTTCCTGCTACTTGAACTTCTTGAACCTTCCTGCTACTTGAACTTCTTGAACTTCTTGATCCTTCCTGCTACTTGAACTTCTTGAACATTCCTGCTAATTGAACTTCTTGAACTTCTTGAACCTTCCTGCTACTTGAACTTCTTGAACTTCGTGAACCTTCCTGCTACTTGAACTTCTTGAACCTTCCTGCTACTCGAACTACTTGAACTTCTTGAACCTTCCTGCTACCTGAACTTCGTGAACCTTCCTGCTACTTGAACTTCTTGAACTTCTTGAACCTTCCTGCTACTTGAACTTCTTGAACCTTCATGCTACTTGAAGTTCTTGAACTTCTTGAACCTTCCTGCTACTTGACCTTCTTGAACCTTCCTGCTACTTGAAATTCTTGAACTTCTTGAACCTTCCTGCTACTTGAACTACTTGAACTTCTTGAACCTTCCTGCTACTTGAACTTCTTGAACTTCTTGAACCTTCCTGCTACTTAAACTTTTGAACCTTACTGCTACTTGAACTTCTTGAACCTTCCTGCTACCTGAACTTCTTGAACTTCTTGAACCTTCCTGCTACTTGATCTTCTTGAACCTTCCTGCTACTTGAACTTCTTGAACTTCTTGAACCTTCCTGCTACTTGAACTTCTTGAACCTTCCTGCTACTTGAACTTTTTGAACCATGAACCGTCCTGCCACTTGATTTTCTTGAACCTTCCTGCTACTTGAACTTCTTGAACTTCTTGAACCTTCCTGCTACTTGAACTTCTTGAACCTTCCTGCTACTTGAACTTCTTGAACCTTCCTGCTACTTGAACTTCTTGAACCTGCCTGCTACTTGAACTTCTTGAACTTCTTGAACCTTCCTGCTATTTGAACTTCTTGAACTTCTTGAACCTTCCTGCTACTTGAACTTCTTGAACCTTCCTGCTACTTGAACTTCTTGAACTTCTTGAACCTTCCTGCTACTTGAACTACTTGAACTTCTTGAACCTTCCTGCTACTTGAACTTCTTGAACTTCTTGAACCTTCCTGCTACTTGAACTTCTTGAACCTTCCTGCTACTATAACTTCTTGAACCTTCCTGACACCTGAACTTTTTGAACTTCTTGAACCTTCCTGCTACTTGAACTTCTTGAACTTCTTGAACCTTCCTGCTACTTGAACTTCTTGAACTTCTTGAACTTTCTGGTTACTTGAACTTTTTGAACTTCTTGAACCTTCCTGCTACTTGAACTTCTTGAACCTTCCTGCTACTTGACCTTCTTGAACTTCTTGAACCTTCGTGCTACTTGAACTTCTTGAAAATCTTGAACCTTCCTGCTACTTGAACTTCTTGAACCTTCCTGCTACTCGAACTACTTGAACTTCTTGAACCTTCCTGCTACTTGAACTTCGTGAACCTTCCTGCAAATTGAACTTCTTGAACTTCTTGAACCTTCCTGCTACTTGAACTTCTTGAACTTCTTGAACCTTCCTGCAACTTGAACATCTTGAACTTCTTGAACCTTCCTGCTACTTGAACTTCTTGAACTTTCCTGCTACTTGAACTTTTTGAATCATGAACCTTCCTGTCACTTGAACTTCTTGAACCTTCCTAATACTTGAACTTCTTGAACTTCTTGAACCTTCCTGCTACTTGAACTTCTTGAACCTTCCTGCTACTTGAACTTCTCGAACCTTCCTGCTACTTGAACTTCTTGAACCTGCCTGCTACTTGAACTTCTTGAACTTCTTGAACCTTCCTGATATTTGAACTTCTTGAACTTCTTGAACCTTCCTGCTACTTGAACTTCTTGGACCTTCCTGCTACTTGAACTTCTTGAACCTTCCTGCTACCTGAACTTCTTGAACTTCTTGAACCTTCCTGCTACTTGAACTTCTTGAACCTTCCTTCTACTTGAACTTCTTGAACTTCTTGAACCTTCGTGCTACTTGAACTTTTTGAACTTCTTGAACCTTCCTGCTACTTAAACTTCTTGAACCTTCCTGCTACATGAACTTCTTGAACTTCTTGAACCGTCCTGCTACTTGAACTTCATGAACCTTCCTGAAACTTGAACTTCTTGAACCTTCCTGCTACTTGAAGTTCTTGAACTTCTTGAACCTTCCTGCTATATGAACTTCTTGAACTTCTTGAACTTTCCTGCTACTTGAACTTCATGAACCTTCCTGAAACTTGAACTTCTTGAACCTTCCTGCTACTTGAACTACTTGAACCTTCCTGCTACTGGAACTTCTTGAACTTCTTGAACGGTCCTGCTACTTGAACTTCTTTAACCTTCCTGCTACTTGAACTATTTGAACTTCTTGAACCTTCCTGCTACTTGAACTACTTGAACTTCTTGAACGTTCCTGCTACTTGTACTTCTTTAACCTTCCTGCTACTTGAACTTCTTGAACCTTCCTGCTACTTGAACTTTTTGAACCTTCCTGCTACTTGAACTTCTTGAACTTCTTGAACCTTCCTGCTACTTGAACTTCTCGAACCTTCGTGCTACTTGAACTTCTTGAACCTTCCTGCTACTCGAACTTCTTGAACTTCTTGAACCTTCCTGCTTCTTGAACTTCTTGAACCTTCCTGCTACATGAACTTCTTGAACTTCTTAAACCTTCCTGCTACTTGAACTTCTTGAACTTCTTGAACCTTTCTGCTACTTGAACTTCTTGAACCTTCCTGCTACTTGAACTTCTTGAACTTCTTGAACCTTCCTACTACTTGAATTTCTTGAATTTTCCTGCTACTTGAACATTTTGAACTTCTTGAACCTTCCTGCTACTTGAACTTCTTGAACCTTCCTGCTACTTGAACTTCTTGAACTTCTTGAACCTTCCTGCTACTTGAACTACTTGAACTTCTTGAACCTTCCTGCTACTTGAACTTCTTGAATTTCTTGAACCTTCCTGCTACCTGAACTTCTTGAACTACTTAAACCTTCCTGCTACTTGAACTTCTTGAACCTTCCTGCTACTGTAACTTCTTCAACCTTCCAGCTACTTGAACTTCTTGAACTTCTTGAACCCCCCTGCTACTTGAACTTCTTGAACTTCTTCAACCTTCCTGCTACTTGAACTTCTTGAACTTCTTGAACCTTCCTGCTACTTGAACTTCTTGAACCTTCCTGCTACTTGAACTTCTTGAACTTCATGAACCTTCCTGCTACTTGAACTTCTTGAACTTCTTGAACCTTCCTGCTGCTTGAACTTCCTGAACCTTCCTGCTACTTGAATTTCTTGAACCTTCCTGCTACTTGAACTTCTTGAACTTCTTGAACCTTCCTGCTACTTGAACTACTTGAACTTCTTGAACCTTCCTGCTACTTGAATTTCTTGAACTTCTTGAACCTTCCTGCTACTTGAACTTCTTGAACCTTCCTGCTACTATAACTGATTGAACCTTCCTGGTACCTGAACTTCTTGAACTTCTTGAACCTTCCTGCTACTTGAACTTTTTGAACTTTTTGAACCTTCCTGCTACTTGAACTTCTTGAACCTTCCTGCTACTTGAACTTCTTGAACCTTCCTGCTACTTGAACTTCTTGAACCTTCCTGACACCTGAACTTTTTGAACTTCTTGAACCTTCCTGCTACTTGAACTTCTTGAACTTCTTGAACCTTCCTGCTACTTGAACTTCCTGAACTTCTTGAACTTTCTGGTTACTTGAACTTTTTTAACTTCTTGAACCTTCCTGCTACTTCAACTTCTTGAACCTTCCTGCTACTTGAACTTCTTGAACTTCTTGAACCTTCCTGCTACTTGAACTTCTTGAAAATCTTGAACCTTCCTGCTACTTGAACTTCTTGAACCTTCCTGCTACTCGAACTACTTGAACTTCTTGAACCTTCCTGCTACTTGAACTTCGTGAACCTTTCTGCTAATTGAACTTCTTGAACTTCTTGAACCTTCCTGCTACTTGAACTTCTTGAACTTCTTGAACCTTCCTGCAACTTGAACATCTTGAACTTCTTGAACCTTCCTGCTACTTGAACTTCTTGAACTTTCCTGCTACTTGAACTTTTTGAATCATGAACCTTCCTGCCACTTGAACTTCTTGAACCTTCCTGCTACTTGAACTTCTTGAACTTCTTGAACCTTCCTGCTACTTGAACTTCTTGAACCTTCCTGCTACTCGAACTTCTCGAACCTTCCTGCTACTTGAACTTCTTGAACCTGCCTGCTACTTGAACTTCTTGAACTTCTTGAACCTTCCTGATATTTGAACTTCTTGAACTTCTTGAACCTTCCTGCTACTTGAACTTTTTGAACTTCTTGAACCTTCCTGCTACTTGAACTTCTTGAACCTTCCTGCTACTATAACTTCTTGAACCTTCCTGGTACCTGAACTTCTTGAACTTCTCGAACCTTCCTGCTACATGAACTTCTTGAACTTCTTCAACCTTCCTGCTACTTGAACTTCTTGAACTTCTTGAACCTTCCTGCTACTTGAACTTCTTGAACCTTCCTGCTACTTGAACTTCTTGAACTTCTTGAACCTTCCTGCTACTTGAACTTCTTGAACTTCTTGAACCTTCCTGCTGCTTGAACTTCCTGAACCTTCCTGCTACTTGAACTTCTTGAACCTTCCTGCTACTTGAACTTCTTGAACTTCTTGAACCTTCCTGCTACTTGAACTACTTGAACTTCTTGAACCTTCCTGCTACTTGAACTTCTTGAACTTCTTGAACCTTCCTGCTACTTGAACTTCATGAACCTTCCTGCTACTATAACTTCTCGAACCTTCCTGGTACCTGAACTTCTTGAACTTCTTGAACCTTCCTGCTACTTGAACTTTTTGAACTTTTTGAACCTTCCTGCTACTTGAACTTCTTGAACCTTCCTGCTACTTGAACTTTTCGAACCTTCCTGACACCTGAACTTTTTGAACTTTCTGGTTACTTGAACTTTTTTAACTTCTTGAACTTTCCTGCTACTTGAACTTCTTGAACCTTCCTGCTACTTGAACTTCTTGAACTTCTTGAACCTTCATGCTACTTGAACTTCTTGAAAATCTTGAACCTTACTGCTACTTGAACTTCTTGAACCTTCCTGCTACTCGAACTACTTGAACTTTTTGAACCTTCCTGCTACTTGAACTTCGTGAACCTTCCTGCTAATTGAACTTCTTGAACTTCTTGAACCTTCCTGCTACTTGAACTTCTTGAACTTCTTGAACCTTCCTGCAACTTGAACATCTTGAACTTCTTGAACCTTCCTGCTACTTGAACTTCTTGAACTTTCCTGCTACTTGAACTTTTTGAATCATGAACCTTCCTGCCACTTGAACTTCTTGAACCTTCCTGCTACTTGAACTTCTTGAACTTCTTGAACCTTCCTGCTACTTGAACTTCTTAAATCTTCCTGCTACTTGAACTTCTCGAACCTTCCTGCTACTTGAACTTCTTGAACCTGCCTGCTACTTGAACTTCTTGAACTTCTTGAACCTTCCTGATATTTGAACTTCTTGAACTTCTTGAACCTTCCTGCTACTTGAACTTCTTGAACTTCTTGAACCTTCCTGCTACTTGAACTTCTTGAACCTTCCTGCTACTATAACTTCTTGAACCTTCCTGGTACCTGAACTTCTTGAACTTCTTGAACCTTCCTGCTACTAGAACTTTTTGAACTTTTTGAACCTTCCTGCTACTTGAACTTCTTGAACCTTCCTGACACCTGAACTTTTTGAACTTCTTGAACCTTCCTGCTACTTGAACTTCTTGAACTTCTTGAACCTTCCTGCTACTTTAACTTCTTGAACTTCTTGAACTTTCTGGTTACTTGAACTTTTTTAACTTCTTGAACCTTCCTGCTACTTGAACTTCTTGAACCTTCCTGCTACTTGAACTTCTTGAACTTCTTGAACCTTCCTGCTACATGAACTTCTTGAAAATCTTGAACCTTCCTGCTACTTGAACTTCTTGAACCTTCCTGCTACTCGAACTACTTGAACTTCTTGAACCTTCCTGCTACTTGAACTTTGTGAACCTTCCTGCTCATTGAACTTCTTGAACTTCTTGAACCTTCCTGCTACTTGAACTTCTTGAACTTCTTGAACCTTCCTGCAACTTGAACATCTTGAACTTCTTGAACCTTCCTGCTACTTGAACTTCTTGAACTTTCCTGCTACTTGAACTTTTTGAATCATGAACCTTCCTGCCACTTGAACTTCTTGAACCTTCCTGCTACTTGAACTTCTTGAACTTCTTGAACCTTCCTGCTACTTGAACTTCTTGAACCTTCCTGCTACTTGAACTTCTTGAACCTGCCTGCTACTTGAACTTCTTGAACTTCTTGAACCTTCCTGATATTTGAACTTCTTGAACTTCTTGAACCTTCCTGCTACTTGAACTTCTTGAACCTTCCTGCTACTTGAACTTCTTGAACCTTCCTGCTACCTGAACTTCTTGAACTTCTTGAACCTTCCTGCTACTTGAACTTCTTGAACTTCTTGAACCTTCCTGCAACTTGAACATCTTGAACTTCTTGAACCTTCCTGCTACTTGAACTTCTTGAACTTTCCTGCTACTTGAACTTTTTGAATCATGAACCTTCCTGCCACTTGAACTTCTTGAACCTTCCTGCTACTTGAACTTCTCGAACCTTCCTGCTACTTGAACTTCTTGAACCTGCCTGCTACTTGAACTTCTTGAACTTCTTGAACCTTCCTGATATTTGAACTTTTTGAACTTCTTGAACCTTCCTGCTACTTGAACTTCTTGAACCTTCCTGCTCCTTGAACTTCTTGAATCTTCCTGCTACCTGAACTTCTTGAACTTCTTGAACCTTCCTGCTACTTGAACTTCTTGAACCTTCCTGCTACTTGAACTTCTTGAACTTCTTGAACCTTCCTGCTACTTGAACTTTTTGAACTTCTTGAACCTTCCTGCTACTTGAACTTCTTGAACCTTCCTGCTACTTGAACTTCTTGAACTTCTTGAACCTTCCTGCTACTTGAACTTCTTGAACCTTCCTGCTACTTGAACTTCTTGAACCTTCCTGCTACTTGAACTTCTTGAACCTTCCTGCTACTTGAACTTCTTGAACCTTCCTGCTACTTGAACTTCTTGAACTTCTTGAACCTTCCTGCAACTTGAACTTCTTGAACCTTCCTGCTACTTGAACTTCTTGAACTTCTTGATCCTTCCTGCTACTTGAACTTCTTGAACCTTCCTGCTACTTGAACTTCTTGAACTTCTTGAACCTTCCTGCTACTTGAACTTCTTGAACCTTCCTGCTACTCGAACTACTTGAACTTCTTGAACCTTCCTGCTACCTGAACTTCGTGAACCTTCCTGCTACTTGAACTTCTTGAACTTCTTGAACCTTCCTGCTACTTGAACTTCTTGAACCTTCCTGCTACTTGAAGTTCTTGAACTTCTTGAACCTTCCTGCTACTTGACCTTCTTGAACCTTCCTGCTACTTGAACTTCATGAACTTCTTGAACCTTCCTGCTACTTGAACTACTTGAACTTCTTAAACCTTCCTGCTACTTGAACTTCTTGAACTTCTTGAACCTTTCTGCTACTTAAACTTTTGAACCTTCCTGCTACTTGAACTTCTTGAACCTTCCTGCTACCTGAACTTCTTGAACTTCTTGAACCTTCCTGCTACTTGAACTTCTTGAACCTTCCTGCTACTTGAACTTCTTGAACTTCTTGAACTTCTTGAACCTTCCTGCTTCTTGAACTTCTTGAACCTTCCTGCTACTTGAACTTCTTGAACCTTCCTGCTACTTGAACTTCTTGATCTTCTTGATCCTTCCTGCTACTTGAACTTCTTGAACCTTCCTGCTACTTGAACTTCTTGAACCTTCCTGCTACTCGAACTACTTGAACTTCTTGAACCTTCCTGCTACCTGAACTTCGTGAACCTTCCTGCTACTTGAACTTCTTGAATTTCTTGAACCTTCCTGCTACTTGAACTTCTTGACCCTTCCTGCTACTCGAACTTCTTGAACTTCTTGAACCTTCCTGCAACTTGAACTTCTTGAACTTCTTGAACCTTCCTGCTACTTGAACTTCCTGAACCTTCCTGCAACTTGAACTTCTTGAACCTTCCTGCTACTTGAACTTCTTGAACTTCTTGAACCTTCCTGCTACTTGAACTTCTTGAACTTCTTGAACCTTCCTGCTACTCGAACTACTTGAACTTCTTGAACGTTCCTGCTACCTGAACTTCGTGAACCTTCCTGCTATTTAAATTTTTTGATTTTCTTGAACCTTTTTGCTACTTGAACTTCTTGAACCTTCCTGCTACTTGAACTTCTTGAACTTCTTGAACCTTCCTGCTGCTTGAACTTCTTGAACCTCTTGAACCTTCCTGCTACATGAACTTCTTGAACCTTCCTGCTTCTTGAACTTCTTGAACTTCTTGAACCTTCCTGCTACTTGAACTTCTTGAACCTTCCTGCTACTTGAACTTCTTGAACCTTCCTGCTACTTGAACTTTTTGAACTTCTTGAACCTTCCTGCTACTTGAACTTCTTGAACTTCTTGAACCTTCCTGCTACTTGAACTTCTTGAACTTCTTGAACCTTCCTGCTACTTGAACTTCTTGAACTTCTTGAACCTTCCTGCTCCTTGAACTTCTTGAACTTCTTGAAACTTCCTGCTACTTGAACTTCTTGAACCTTCCTGCTACCTGAACTTCTTGAACCTTCCTGCTACTTGAACTTCTTGAACTTCTTGAACCTTCCTGCAACTTGAACTTCTTGAACTTCTTGAACCTTCCTGCTACTTGAACTTCTTGAACTTCTTGGACCTTCCTGCTACTTGAACTTCTCGAACCTTCCTGCTACTTGAACTTCTTGAACTTCTTGAACCTTCCTGCTACTTGAACTTCTTGAACTTCTTGAACCTTCTTGCTACTTGAACTTCTTGAACCTTCCTGCTATTTGAACTTCTTGAATCTTCCTGCTACTTGAACTTCTTGAACCTTCATGCTACTTGAACTTCTTGAACCTTCCTGCTACTTGAATTTCTTGAACCTTCCTGCTACTTGAACATCTTGAACTTCTTGAACCTTCCTGCAACTCGAACTTCTTGAACGTCTTTAACCGTCCTGCTACTTGAAGTTCTTGAACTTCTTGAACCTTCCTGCTATATGAACTTCTTGAACTTCTTGAACTTTCCTGCTACTTGAACTTCATGAACCTTCCTGAAACTTGAACTTCTTGAACCTTCCTGCTACTTGAACTACTTGAACCTTTCTGCTACTTGAACTTCTTGAACTTCTTGAACGTTCCTGCCACTTGAACTTCTTTAACCTTCCTGCAACTTGAACTATTTGAACTTCTTGAACCTTCCTGCTACTTGAACTACTTGAACTTCTTGAACGTTCCTGCTACTTGTACTTCTTTAACCTTCCTGCTACTTGAACTTCTTGAACCTTCCTGCTACTTGAACTTTTTGAACCTTCCTTTTACTTGAACTTCTTGAACTTCTTGAACCTTCCTGCTACTTGAACTTCTCGAACCTTCCTGCTACTTGAACTTCTTGAACCTTCCTGCTACTCGAACTTCTTGAACTTCTTGAACCTTCCTGCTACTTGAACTTCTTGAACCTTCCTGCTACTTGAACTTCTTGAACTTCTTGAACCTTCCTGCTACTTGAACTTCTTGAACTTCTTGAACCTTTCTGCTACTTGAACTTCTTGAACCTTCCTTCTACTTGAATTTCTCGAACTTCTTGAACCTTCCTACTACTTGAATTTCTTGAATTTTCCCGCTACTTGAACATTTTGAACTTCTTGAACCTTCCTGCTACTTGAACTTCTTGAACTTCTTGAACCTTCCTGCTACTTGAACTACTTGAACTTCTTGAACCTTCCTGCTACTTGAACTTCTTGAATTTCTTGAACCTTCCTGCTACCTGAACTTCTTGAACTACTTAAACCTTCCTGCTACTTGAACTTCTTGAACCTTCCTGCTACTGTAACTTCTTCAACCTTCCTGCTACTTGAACTTCCTGAACTTCTTGAACTCTCCTGCTACTTGAACTTCATGAACTTCTTGAACCTTCCTGCTACTTGAACTTCTTGAACTTCTTGAACCTTCCTGCTGCTTGAACTTCCTGAACCTTCCTGCTACTTGAACTTCTTGAACCTTCCTGCTACTTGAACTTCTTGAACCTTCCTGCTACTGTAACTTCTTGAACCTTCCTGCTACTTGAACTTCCTGAATTTCTTGAACTCTCCTGCTACTTGAACTTCTTGAACTTCTTCAACCTTCCTGCTGCTTGAACTTCTTGAACTTCTTGAACCTTCCTGCTACTTGAACTTCTTGAACCTTCCTGCTACTTGAACTTCTTGAACTTCTTGAACCTTCCTGCTGCTTGAACTTCTTGAACTTCTTGAACCTTCCTGCTGCTTGAACTTCCTGAACCTTCCTGCTACTTGAACTTCCTGAACCTTCCTGCTACTTGAACTTCTTGAACTTCTTGAACTTTCCTGCTACTTGAACTTCTTGAACCTTCCTGTTACTTGAACTTCTTGAACTTCTTGAACCTTCCTGCTACTTGAACTTCTTGAACTTCTTGAACCTTCCTGCTACTTGAACTTCTTGAACTTCTTGAACCTTCCTGCTACTTGAACTTCTTGAACCTTCCAGCTACTTGAACTTCTTGAACTTCTTGAACCTTCCTGCTATTTGAACTTCTTGAACCTTCCTGCTACCTGAACTTCTTGAACCTTCCTGCTACTTGAACTTCTTGAACCTTCCTGCTACTTGAACTTCTTGAAACTTCCTGCTACTTGAACTTCTTGAACTTCTTGAACCTTCCTGCAACTTGAACTTCTTGAACTTCTTGAACATTCCTGCTTCTTGAACTTTTTGAACCTTCCTGCTACTTGAACTTTTTGAATCATGAACCGTCCTGCCACTTGATTTTCTTGAACCTTTCTGCTACTTGAACTTCTTGAACTTCTTGAACCTTCCTGCTACTTGAACTTCTTGAACCTTCCTGCTACTTGGACTTCTTGAACCTTCCTGCTACTTGAACTTCTTGAACCTGCCTGCTACTTGAACTTCTTGAACTTCTTGAACCTTCCTGCTATTTGAACTTCTTGAACTTCTCGAACCTTCCTGCTACTTGAACTTCTTGAACCTTCCTGCTACTTGAACTTCTTGAACTTCTTGAACCTTCCTGCTACTTGAACTACTTGAACTTCTTGAACCTTCCTGCTACTTGAACTTCTTGAACTTCTTGAACCTTCCTGCTACTTGAACTTCTTGAACCTTCCTGCTACTATAACTTCTTGAACCTTCCTGGTACCTGAACTTCTTGAACTTCTTGAACCTTCCTGCTACTTGAACTTCTTGAACTTCTTGAACCTTCCTGCTACTAGAACTTTTTGAACTTTTTGAACCTTCCTGCTACTTGAACTTCTTGAACCTTCCTGCTACTTGAACTTCTTGAACCTTCCTAATACCTGAACTTTTTGAACTTCTTGAACCTTCCTGCTACTTGAACTTCTTGAACTTCTTGAACCTTCCTGCTACTTGAACTACTTGAACCTTTCTGCTACTTGAACTTCTTGAACTTCTTGAACCTTCCTGCTACTTGAACTACTTGAACTTCTTGAACGTTCCTGCTACTTGTACTTCTTTAACCTTCCTGCTACTTGAACTTCTTGAACCTTCCTGCTACTTGAACTTTTTGAACCTTCCTGCTACTTGAACTTCTTGAACTTCTTGAACCTTCCTGCTACTTGAACTTCTCGAACCTTCCTGCTACTTGAACTTCTTGAACCTTCCTGCTACTCGAACTTCTTGAACTTCTTGAACCTTCCTGCTACTTGAACTTTTTGAACCTTCCTGCTACTGGAACTTCTTGAACTTCTTGAACCTTCCTGCTACTTGAACTTCTTGAACTTCTTGAACCTTTCTGCTACTTGAACTTCTTGAACCTTCCTTCTACTTGAATTTCTCGAACTTCTTGAACCTTCCTACTACTTGAATTTCTTGAATTTTCCCGCTACTTGAACATTTTGAACTTCTTGAACCTTCCTGCTACTTGAACTTCTTGAACCTTCCTGCTACTTGAACTTCTTGAACTTCTTGAACCTTCCTGCTACTTGAACTACTTGAACTTCTTGAACCTTCCTGCTACTTGAACTTCTTGAATTTCTTGAACCTTCCTGCTACCTGAACTTCTTGAACTACTTAAACCTTCCTGCTACTTGAACTTCTTGAACCTTCCTGCTACTGTAACTTCTTCAACCTTCCTGCTACTTGAACTTCCTGAACTTCTTGAACTCTCCTGCTACTTGAACTTCATGAACTTCTTGAACCTTCCTGCTACTTGAACTTCTTGAACTTCTTGAACCTTCCTGCTGCTTGAACTTCCTGAACCTTCCTGCTACTTGAACTTCTTGAACCTTCCTGCTACTTGAACTTCTTGAACCTTCCTGCTACTGTAACTTCTTGAACCATCCTGCTACTTGAACTTCCTGAATTTCTTGAACTCTCCTGCTACTTGAACTTCTTGAACTTCTTCAACCTTCCTGCTGCTTGAACTTCTTGAACTTCTTGAACCTTCCTGCTACTTGAACTTCTTGAACTTCTTGAACCTTCCTGCTGCATGAACTTCTTGAACTTCTTGAACCTTCCTGCTGCTTGAACTTCCTGAACCTTCCTGCTACTTGAACTTCCTGAACCTTCCTGCTACTTGAACTTCTTGAACTTCTTGAACTTTCCTGCTACTTGAACTTCTTGAACCTTCCTGTTACTTGAACTTCTTGAACTTCTTGAACCTTCCTGCTACTTGAACTTCTTGAACATCTTGAACCTTCCTGCTACTTGAACTTCTTGAACCTTCCAGCTACTTGAACTTCTTGAACTTCTTGAACCTTCCTGCTATTTGAACTTCTTGAACCTTCCTGCTACCTGAACTTCTTGAACCTTCCTGCTACTTGAACTTCTTGAACCTTCCTGCTACTTGAACTTCTTGAAACTTCCTGCTACTTGAACTTCTTGAACTTCTTGAACCTTCCTGCAACTTGAACTTCTTGAACTTCTTGAACATTCCTGCTACTTGAACTTTTTGAACCTTCCTGCTACTTGAACTTTTTGAATCATGAACCGTCCTGCCACTTGATTTTCTTGAACCTTTCTGCTACTTGAACTTCTTGAACTTCTTGAACCTTCCTGCTACTTGAACTTCTTGAACCTTCCTGCTACTTGAACTTCTTGAACCTTCCTGCTACTTGAACTTCTTGAACCTGCCTGCTACTTGAACTTCTTGAACTTCTTGAACCTTCCTGCTATTTGAACTTCTTGAACTTCTCGAACCTTCCTGCTACTTGAACTTCTTGAACCTTCCTGCTACTTGAACTTCTTGAACTTCTTGAACCTTCCTGCTACTTGAACTACTTGAACTTCTTGAACCTTCCTGCTACTTGAACTTCTTGAACTTCTTGAACCTTCCTGCTACTTGAACTTCTTGAACCTTCCTGCTACTATAACTTCTTGAACCTTCCTGGTACCTGAACTTCTTGAACTTCTTGAACCTTCCTGCTACTTGAACTTCTTGAACTTCTTGAACCTTCCTGCTACTAGAACTTTTTGAACTTTTTGAACCTTCCTGCTACTTGAACTTCTTGAACCTTCCTGCTACTTGAACTTCTTGAACCTTCCTGATACCTGAACTTTTTGAACTTCTTGAACCTTCCTGCTACTTGAACTTCTTGAACTTCTTGAACCTTCCTGCTACTTGAACTTCTTGAACTTCTTGAACTTTCCTGCTACTTGAACTTTTTGAACTTCTTGAACCTTCCTGCTACTTGAACTTCTTGAACCTTCCTGCTACTTGAACTTCTTGAACTTCTTGAACCTTCCTGCTACTTGAACTTCTTGAAAATCTTGAACCTTCCTGCTACTTGAACTTCTTGAACCTTCCTGCTACTCGAACTACTTGAACTTCTTGAACCTTCCTGCTACTTGAACTTCGTGAACCTTCCTGCTAATTGAACTTCTTGAACTTCTTGAACCTTCCTGCTACGTGAACTTCTTGAACTTCTTTAATCTTCCTGCAACTTGAACATCTTGAACTTTTTGAACCTTCCTGCTACTTGAACTTCTTGAACTTTCCTGCTACTTGAACTTTTTGAATCATGAACCTTCCTGCCACTTGAACTTCTTGAACCTTCCTGCTTCTTGAACTTCTTGAACTTCTTGAACCTTCCTGCTACTTGAACTTCTTGAACCTTCCTGCTACTTGAACTTCTCGAACCTTCCTGCTACTTGAACTTCTTGAACCTGCCTGCTACTTGAACTTCTTGAACTTCTTGAACCTTCCTGAAATTTGAACTTCTTGAACTTCTTGAACCTTCCTGCTACTTGAACTTCTTGAACCTTCCTGCTACTTGAACTTCTTGAACCTTCCTGCTACTTGAACTTCTTGAACTTCTTGAACCTTCCTGCTACTTGAACTACTTGAACTTCTTGAACCTTCCTGCTACTTGAACTTCTTGAACTTCTTGAACCTTCCTGCTACCTAAACTTTTGAACCTTCCTGCTACTTGAACGTCTTGAACCTTCCTGCTACCTGAACTTCTTGAACTTCTTGAACCTTCCTGCTACTTGAACTTCTTGAACCTTCCTGCTACTTGAACTTCTTGAACCTTCCTGCTACCTGAACTTCTTGAACTTCTTGAACCTTCCTGCTGCTTGAACTTCTTGATCCTTCCTGCTACTTGAACTTCTTGAACTTCTTGAACCTTCCTGCTACTTGAACTTCTTGAACCTTCCTTCTACTTGAACTTCTTGAACCTTCCTGCTACTTGAACTTCTTGAACCTTCCTGCTACTTGAACTTCTTGAACTTCTTGAACCTTCCTGCTACTTGAACTTCTTGAACCTTCCTGCTACTTGAACTTCTTGAACTTCTTGATCCTTCCTGCTACTTGAACTTCTTGAACCTTCCTGCTACTTGAACTTCTTGAACTTCTTGAACCTTCCTGCTTCTTGAACTTCTTGAACTTCTTGAACCTTCCTGCTACTTGAACTTCTTGAACCTTCCTGCTACTCGAACTACTTGAACTTCTTGAACCTTCCTGCTACCTGAACTTCGTGAACCTTCCTGCTACTTGATCTTCTTGAACTTCTTGAACCTTCCTGCAACTTGAACTTCTTGAACCTTCCTGCTACTTGAAGTTCTTGAACTTCTTGAACCTTCCTGCTACTTGAACTTCTTGAACCTTCCTGCTACTTGAACTTCTTGAACTTCTTGAAACTTCCTGCTACTTGAACTACTTGAACTTCTTGAACCTTCCTGCTACTTGAACTTCTTGAACTTCTTGAACCTTCCTGCTACCTAAACTTTTGAACCTTCCTGCTATTTGAACTTCTTGAACCTTCCTGCTACCTGAACTTCTTGAACTTCTTGAACCTTCCTGCTACTTGAAATTCTTGAACTTCTTGAACCTTCCTGCTACTTGAACATCTTGACCCTTCCTGCTACTTGAACTTCTTGAACTTCTTGATCCTTCCTGCTACTTGAACTTCTTGAACCTTCCTGCTACTTGAACTTCTTGAACTTCTTGAACCTTCCTGCTACTTGAACTTCTTGAACCTTCCTGCTACTCGAACTACTTGAACTTCTTGAACCTTCCTGCTACCTGAACTTCGTGAACCTTCCTGCTACTTGAACTTCTTGAACTTCTTGAACCTTCCTGCTACTTGAACTTCTTGAACCTTCCTGCTACTTGAACTTCTTGAACTTCTTGAACCTTCCTGCAACTTGAACTTCTTGAACTTCTTGAACCTTCCTGCTACTTGAACTTCCTGAACCTTCCTGCTACTCGAACTTCTTGAACCTTCCTGCTACTTGAACTTGTTGAACTTCTTGAACCTTCCTGCTTCTTGAACTTCTTGAACTTCTTGAACCTTCCTGCTATTTAAATTTTTTGAACTTCTTGAACCTTCCTGCTACTTGAACTTCTTGAACCTTCCTGCTACTTGAACTTCTTGAACTTCTTGAACCTTCCTGCTGCTTGAACTTCTTGAACCTCTTGAACCTTCCTGCTACTTGAACTTCTTGAACCTTCCTGCTACTTGAACTTCTTGAACTACTTGAACCTTCCTGCTACTTGAACTTCTTGAACCTTCCTGCTACTTGAACTTCTTGAACCTTCCTGCTACTTGAACTTTTTGAACTTCTTGAACCTTCCTGCTACTTGAACTTCTTGAACTTCTTGAACCTTCCTGCTACTTGAACTTCTTGAAGCTTCCTGCTACTTGAACTTCTTGAACTTCTTGAACCTTCCTGCTACTTGAACTTCTTGAACTTCTTGAACCTTCCTGCTACTTGAACTTCTTGAACTTCTTGAAACTTCCTGCTACTTGAACTTCTTGAACCTTCCTGCTACCTGAACTTCTTGAACCTTCCTGCTACTTGAACTTCTTGAACTTCTTGAACCTTCCTGCAACTTGAACTTCTTGAACTTCTTGAACCTTCCTGCTACTTGAACTTCTTGAACTTCTTGAACCTTCCTGCTAATTGAACTTCTTGAACCTTCCTGCTACTTGAACTTCATGAACTTCTTAAACCTTCCTGCTACTTGAACTTCTTGAACTTCTTGAACCTTCTTGATACTTGAACTTCTTGAACCTTCCTGCTATTTGAACTTCTTGAATCTTCCTGCTACTTGAACTTCTTGAACCTTCATGCTACTTGAACTTCTTGAACCTTCCTGCTACTTGAACTTCTTGAACCTTCCTGCTACTTGAACTTCTTGAACTTCTTGAACCTTCCTGCTACTCGAACTACTTGAACTTCTTGAACGTTCCTGCTACCTGAACTTCGTGAACCTTCCTGCTATTTAAATTTTTTGATTTTCTTGAACCTTTTTGCTACTTGAACTTCTTGAACCTTCCTGCTACTTGAACTTCTTGAACTTCTTGAACCTTCCTGCTGCTTGAACTTCTTGAACCTCTTGAACCTTCCTGCTACATGAACTTCTTGAACCTTCCTGCTTCTTGAACTTCTTGAACTTCTTGAACCTTCCTGCTACTTGAACTTCTTGAACCTTCCTGCTACTTGAACTTCTTGAACCTTCCTGCTACTTGAACTTTTTGAACTTCTTGAACCTTCCTGCTACTTGAACTTCTTGAACTTCTTGAACCTTCCTGCTACTTGAACTTCTTGAACTTCTTGAACCTTCCTGCTACTTGAACTTCTTGAACTTCTTGAACCTTCCTGCTCCTTGAACTTCTTGAACTTCTTGAAACTTCCTGCTACTTGAACTTCTTGAACCTTCCTGCTACCTGAACTTCTTGAACCTTCCTGCTACTTGAACTTCTTGAACTTCTTGAACCTTCCTGCAACTTGAACTTCTTGAACTTCTTGAACCTTCCTGCTACTTGAACTTCTTGAACTTCTTGAACCTTCCTGCTACTTGAACTTCTTGAACCTTCCTGCTACTTGAACTTCTTGAACTTCTTGAACCTTCCTGCTACTTGAACTTCTTGAACTTTTTGAACCTTCTAGCTACTTGAACTTCTTGAACCTTCCTGCTATTTGAACTTCTTGAATCTTCCTGCTACTTGAACTTCTTGAACCTTCATGCTACTTAAACTTCTTGAACCTTCCTGCTACTTGAATTTCTTGAACCTTCCTGCTACTTGAACATCTTGAACTTCTTGAACCTTCCTGCAACTTGAACTTCTTGAACGTCTTTAACCGTCCTGCTACTTGAAGTTCTTGAACTTCTTGAACCTTCCTGCTATATGAACTTCTTGAACTTCTTGAACTTTCCTGCTACTTGAACTTCATGAACCTTCCTGAAACTTGAACTTCTTGAACCTTCTTGCTACTTGAACTACTTGAACCTTTCTGCTACTTGAACTTCTTGAACTTCTTGAACGTTCCTGCCACTTGAACTTCTTTATCCTTCCTGCTACTTGAACTATTTGAACTTCTTGAACCTTCCTGCTACTTGAACTACTTGAACTTCTTGAACGTTCCTGCTACTTGTACTTCTTTAACCTTCCTGCTACTTGAACTTCTTGAACCTTCCTGCTACTTGAACTTTTTGAACCTTCCTGCTACTTGAACTTCTTGAACTTCTTGAACCTTCCTGCTACTTGAACTTCTCGAACCTTCCTGCTACTTGAACTTCTTGAACCTTCCTGCTACTCGAACTTCTTGAACTTCTTGAACCTTCCTGCTTCTTGAACTTCTTGAACCTTCCTGCTACTTGAACTTCTTGAACTTCTTGAACCTTCCTGCTACTTGAACTTCTTGAACTTCTTGAACCTTTCTGCTACTTGAACTTCTTGAACCTTCCTGCTACTTGAATTTCTCGAACTTCTTGAACCTTCCTACTACTTGAATTTCTTGAATTTTCCCGCTACTTGAACATTTTGAACTTCTTGAACCTTCCTGCTACTTGAACTTCTTGAACCTTCCTGCTACTTGAACTTCTTGAACTTCTTGAACCTTCCTGCTACTTGAACTACTTGAACTTCTTGAACCTTCCTGCTACTTGAACTTCTTGAATTTCTTGAACCTTCCTGCTACCTGAACTTCTTGAACTACTTAAACCTTCCTGCTACTTGAACTTCTTGAACCTTCCTGCTACTGTAACTTCTTCAACCTTCCTGCTACTTGAACTTCCTGAACTTCTTGAACTCTCCTGCTACTTGAACTTCATGAACTTCTTGAACCTTCCTGCTACTTGAACTTCTTGAACTTCTTGAACCTTCCTGCTGCTTGAACTTCCTGAACCTTCCTGCTACTTGAACTTCTTGAACCTTCCTGCTATTTGAACTTCTTGAACCTTCCTGCTACTGTAACTTCTTGAACCTTCCTGCTACTTGAACTTCCTGAACTTCTTGAACTCTCCTGCTACTTGAACTTCTTGAACTTCTTCAACCTTCCTGCTGCTTGAACTTCTTGAACTTCTTGAACCTTCCTGCTACTTGAACTTCTTGAACCTTCCTGCTACTTGAACTTCTTGAACTTCTTGAACCTTCCTGCTGCTTGAACTTCTTGAACTTCTTGAACCTTCCTGCTGCTTGAACTTCCTGAACCTTCCTGCTACTTGAACTTCCTGAACCTTCCTGCTACTTGAACTTCTTGAACTTCTTGAACTTTCCTGCTACTTGAACTTCTTGAACCTTCCTGCTACTTGAACTTCTTGAACTTCTTGAACCTTCCTGCTACTTGAACTTCTTGAACTTTTTGAACCTTCTAGCTACTTGAACTTCTTGAACCTTCCTGCTATTTGAACTTCTTGAATCTTCCTGCTACTTGAACTTCTTGAACCTTCATGCTACTTAAACTTCTTGAACCTTCCTGCTACTTGAATTTCTTGAACCTTCCTGCTACTTGAACATCTTGAACTTCTTGAACCTTCCTGCAACTTGAACTTCTTGAACGTCTTTAACCGTCCTGCTACTTGAAGTTCTTGAACTTCTTGAACCTTCCTGCTATATGAACTTCTTGAACTTCTTGAACTTTCCTGCTACTTGAACTTCATGAACCTTCCTGAAACTTGAACTTCTTGAACCTTCTTGCTACTTGAACTACTTGAACCTTTCTGCTACTTGAACTTCTTGAACTTCTTGAACGTTCCTGCCACTTGAACTTCTTTATCCTTCCTGCTACTTGAACTATTTGAACTTCTTGAACCTTCCTGCTACTTGAACTACTTGAACTTCTTGAACGTTCCTGCTACTTGTACTTCTTTAACCTTCCTGCTACTTGAACTTCTTGAACCTTCCTGCTACTTGAACTTTTTGAACCTTCCTGCTACTTGAACTTCTTGAACTTCTTGAACCTTCCTGCTACTTGAACTTCTCGAACCTTCCTGCTACTTGAACTTCTTGAACCTTCCTGCTACTCGAACTTCTTGAACTTCTTGAACCTTCCTGCTTCTTGAACTTCTTGAACCTTCCTGCTACTTGAACTTCTTGAACTTCTTGAACCTTCCTGCTACTTGAACTTCTTGAACTTCTTGAACCTTTCTGCTACTTGAACTTCTTGAACCTTCCTGCTACTTGAATTTCTCGAACTTCTTGAACCTTCCTACTACTTGAATTTCTTGAATTTTCCCGCTACTTGAACATTTTGAACTTCTTGAACCTTCCTGCTACTTGAACTTCTTGAACCTTCCTGCTACTTGAACTTCTTGAACTTCTTGAACCTTCCTGCTACTTGAACTACTTGAACTTCTTGAACCTTCCTGCTACTTGAACTTCTTGAATTTCTTGAACCTTCCTGCTACCTGAACTTCTTGAACTACTTAAACCTTCCTGCTACTTGAACTTCTTGAACCTTCCTGCTACTGTAACTTCTTCAACCTTCCTGCTACTTGAACTTCCTGAACTTCTTGAACTCTCCTGCTACTTGAACTTCATGAACTTCTTGAACCTTCCTGCTACTTGAACTTCTTGAACTTCTTGAACCTTCCTGCTGCTTGAACTTCCTGAACCTTCCTGCTACTTGAACTTCTTGAACCTTCCTGCTATTTGAACTTCTTGAACCTTCCTGCTACTGTAACTTCTTGAACCTTCCTGCTACTTGAACTTCCTGAACTTCTTGAACTCTCCTGCTACTTGAACTTCTTGAACTTCTTCAACCTTCCTGCTGCTTGAACTTCTTGAACTTCTTGAACCTTCCTGCTACTTGAACTTCTTGAACCTTCCTGCTACTTGAACTTCTTGAACTTCTTGAACCTTCCTGCTGCTTGAACTTCTTGAACTTCTTGAACCTTCCTGCTGCTTGAACTTCCTGAACCTTCCTGCTACTTGAACTTCCTGAACCTTCCTGCTACTTGAACTTCTTGAACTTCTTGAACTTTCCTGCTACTTGAACTTCTTGAACCTTCCTGTTACTTGAACTTCTTGAACTTCTTGAACCTTCCTGCAACTTGAACTTCTTGAACTTCTTGAACCTTCCTGCTACTTGAACTTCTTGAACTTCTTGAACCTTCCTGCTACTTGAACTTCTTGAACCTTCCTGCTACTTGAACTTCTTGAACTTCTTGAACCTTCCTGCTACTTGAACTTCTTGAACTTTTTGAACCTTCTAGCTACTTGAACTTCTTGAACCTTCCTGCTATTTGAACTTCTTGAATCTTCCTGCTACTTGAACTTCTCGAACTTTCATGCTACTTAAACTTCTTGAACCTTCCTGCTACTTGAATTTCTTGAACCTTCCTGCTACTTGAACATCTTGAACTTCTTGAACCTTCCTGCAACTTGAACTTCTTGAACGTCTTTAACCGTCCTGCTACTTGAAGTTCTTGAACTTCTTAAACCTTCCTGCTATATGAACTTCTTGAACTTCTTGAACTTTCCTGCTACTTGAACTTCATGAACCTTCCTGAAACTTGAATTTCTTGAACCTTCCTGCTACTTGAACTACTTGAACCTTTCTGCTACTTGAACTTCTTGAACGTTCCTGCCACTTGAACTTCTTTAACCTTCCTGCTACTTGAACTATTTGAACTTCTTGAACCTTCCTGCTACTTGAACTACTTGAACTTCTTGAACGTTCCTGCTACTTGTACTTCTTTAACCTTCCTGCTACTGGAACTTCTTGAACCTTCCTGCTACTTGAACTTTTTGAACCTTCCTGCTACTTGAACTTCTTGAACTTCTTGAACCTTCCTGCTACTTGAACTTCTCGAACCTTCCTGCTACTTGAACTTCTTGAACCTTCCTGCTACTCGAACTTCTTGAACTTCTTGAACCTTCCTGCTACTTGAACTTCTTGAACCTTCCTGCTACTTGAACTTCTTGAACTTCTTGAACCTTCCTGCTACTTGAACTTCTTGAACTTCTTGAACCTTTCTGCTACTTGAACTTCTTGAACCTTCCTGCTACTTGAATTTCTCGAACTTCTTGAACCTTCCTACTACTTGAATTTCTTGAATTTTCCCGCTACTTGAACATTTTGAACTTCTTGAACCTTCCTGCTACTTGAACTTCTTGAACCTTCCTGCTACTTGAACTTCTTGAACTTCTTGAACCTTCCTGCTACTTGAACTACTTGAACTTCTTGAACCTTCCTGCTACTTGAACTTCTTGAATTTATTGAACCTTCCTGCTACCTGAACTTCTTGAACTACTTAAACCTTCCTGCTACTTGAACTTCTTGAACCTTCCTGCTACTGTAACTTCTTCAACCTTTCTGCTACTTGAACTTCCTGAACTTCTTGAACTCTCCTGCTACTTGAACTTCATGAACTTCTTGAACCTTCCTGCTACTTGAACTTCTTGAACTTCTTGAACCTTCCTGCTGCTTGAACTTCCTGAACCTTCCTGCTACTTGAACTTCTTGAACCTTCCTGCTACTTGAACTTCTTGAACCTTCCTGCTACTGTAACTTCTTGAACCTTCCTGCTACTTGAACTTCCTGAACTTCTTGAACTCTCCTGCTACTTGAACTTCTTGAACTTCTTAAACCTTCCTGCTGCTTGAACTTCTTGAACTTCTTGAACCTTCCTGCTACTTGAACTTCTTGAACCTTCCTGCTACTTGAACTTCTTGAACTTCTTGAACCTTCCTGCTGCTTGAACTTCTTGAACTTCTTGAACATTCCTGCTGCTTGAACTTCCTGAACCTTCCTGCTACTTGAACTTCCTGAACCTTCCTGCTACTTGAACTTCTTGAACTTCTTGAACTTTCCTGCTACTTGAACTTCTTGAACCTTCCTGTTACTTGAACTTCTTGAACTTCTTGAACCTTCCTGCTACTTGAACTTCTTGAACTTCTTGAACCTTCCTGCTACTTGAACTTCTTGTACCTTCCAGCTACTTGAACTTCTTGAACTTCTTGAACCTTCCTGCTATTTGAACTTCTTGAACCTTCCTGCTACCTGAACTTCTTGAACCTTCCTGCTACTTGAACTTCTTGAACCTTCCTGCTACTTGAACTTCTTGAAACTTCCTGCTACTTGAACTTCTTGAACTTCTTGATCCTTCCTGCAACTTGAACTTCTTGAACTTCTTGAACATTCCTGCTACTTGAACTTCTTGAACCTTCCTGCTACTTGAGCTTTTTGAATCATGAACCGTCCTGCCACTTGATTTTCTTGAACCTTTCTGCTACTTGAACTTCTTGAACTTCTTGAACCTTCCTGCTACTTGAACTTCTTGAACCTTCCTGCTACTTGAACTTCTTGAACCTTCCTGCTACTTGAACTTCTTGAACCTGCCTGCTACTTGAACTTCTTGAACTTCTTGAACCTTCCTGCTATTTGAACTTCTTGAACTTCTCGAACCTTCCTGCTACTTGAACTTCTTGAACCTTCCTGCTACTTGAACTTCTTGAACTTCTTGAACCTTCCTGCTACTTGAACTACTTGAACTTCTTGAACCTTCCTGCTACTTGAACTTCTTGAACTTCTTGAACCTTCCTGCTACTTGAACTTCTTGAACCTTCCTGCTACTATAACTTCTTGAACCTTCCTGGTACCTGAACTTCTTGAACTTCTTGAACCTTCCTGCTACTTGAACTTCTTGAACTTCTTGAACCTTCCTGCTACTAGAACTTTTTGAACTTTTTGAACCTTCCTGCTACTTGAACTTCTTGAACCTTCCTGCTACTTGAACTTCTTGAACCTTCCTGATACCTGAACTTTTTGAACTTCTTGAACCTTCCTGCTACTTGAACTTCTTGAACTTCTTGAACCTTCCTGCTACTTGAACTTCTTGAACTTCTTGAACTTTCCTGCTACTTGAACTTTTTGAACTTCTTGAACCTTCCTGCTACTTGAACTTCTTGAACCTTCCTGCTACTTGAACTTCTTGAACTTCTTGAACCTTCCTGCTACTTGAACTTCTTGAAAATCTTGAACCTTCCTGCTACTTGAACTTCTTGAACCTTCCTGCTACTCGAACTACTTGAACTTCTTGAACCTTCCTGCTACTTGAACTTCGTGAACCTTCCTGCTAATTGAACTTCTTGAACTTCTTGAACCTTCCTGCTACGTGAACTTCTTGAACTTCTTGAACCTTCCTGCAACTTGAACATCTTGAACTTTTTGAACCTTCCTGCTACTTGAACTTCTTGAACTTTCCTGCTACTTGAACTTTTTGAATCATGAACCTTCCTGCCACTTGAACTTCTTGAACCTTCCTGCTTCTTGAACTTCTTGAACTTCTTGAACCTTCCTGCTACTTGAACTTCTTGAACCTTCCTGCTACTTGAACTTCTCGAACCTTCCTGCTACTTGAACTTCTTGAACCTGCCTGCTACTTGAACTTCTTGAACTTCTTGAACCTTCCTGAAATTTGAACTTCTTGAACTTCTTGAACCTTCCTGCTACTTGAACTTCTTGAACCTTCCTGCTACTTGAACTTCTTGAACCTTCCTGCTACTTGAACTTCTTGAACTTCTTGAACCTTCCTGCTACTTGAACTACTTGAACTTCTTGAACCTTCCTGCTACTTGAACTTCTTGAACTTCTTGAACCTTCCTGCTACCTAAACTTTTGAACCTTCCTGCTACTTGAACTTCTTGAACCTTCCTGCTACCTGAACTTCTTGAACTTCTTGAACCTTCCTGCTACTTGAACTTCTTGAACCTTCCTGCTACTTGAACTTCTTGAACCTTCCTGCTACCTGAACTTCTTGAACTTCTTGAACCTTCCTGCTGCTTGAACTTCTTGAACCTTCCTGCTACTTGAACTTCTTGAACTTCTTGAACCTTCCTGCTACTTGAACTTCTTGAACCTTCCTTCTACTTGAACTTCTTGAACCTTCCTGCTACTTGAACTTCTTGAACCTTCCTGCTACTTGAACTTCTTGAACTTCTTGAACCTTCCTGCTACTTGAACTTCTTGAACCTTCCTGCTACTTGAACTTCTTGAACTTCTTGATCCTTCCTGCTACTTGAACTTCTTGAACCTTCCTGCTACTTGAACTTCTTGAACTTCTTGAACCTTCCTGCTTCTTGAACTTCTTGAACTTCTTGAACCTTCCTGCTACTTGAACTTCTTGAACCTTCCTGCTACTCGAACTACTTGAACTTCTTGAACCTTCCTGCTACCTGAACTTCGTGAACCTTCCTGCTACTTGAACTTCTTGAACTTCTTGAACCTTCCTGCAACTTGAACTTCTTGAACCTTCCTGCTACTTGAAGTTCTTGAACTTCTTGAACCTTCCTGCTACTTGAACTTCTTGAACCTTCCTGCTACTTGAACTTCTTGAACTTCTTGAAACTTCCTGCTACTTGAACTACTTGAACTTCTTGAACCTTCCTGCTACTTGAACTTCTTGAACTTCTTGAACCTTCCTGCTACTTGAACTTCTTGAACCTTCCTGCTACTTGAACTTCTTGAACTTCTTGAAACTTCCTGCTACTTGAACTACTTGAACTTCTTGAACCTTCCTGCTACCTGAACTCCTTGAACTTCTTGAACCTTCCTGCTACTTGAACTTCTTGAACCTTCCTGCTACTTGAACTTCTTGAACTTCTTGAACCTTCCTGCTACTTGAACATCTTGACCCTTCCTGCTACTTGAACTTCTTGAACTTCTTGATCCTTCCTGCTACTTGAACTTCTTGAACCTTCCTGCTACTTGAACTTCTTGAACTTCTTGAACCTTCCTGCTACTTGAACTTCTTGAACCTTCCTGCTACTCGAACTACTTGAACTTCTTGAACCTTCCTGCTACCTGAACTTCGTGAACCTTCCTGCTACTTGAACTTTTTGAACTTCTTGAACCTTCCTGCTACTTGAACTTCTTGAACTTCTTGAACCTTCCTGCTACTTGAACTTCTTGAAGCTTCCTGCTACTTGAACTTCTTGAACTTCTTGAACCTTCCTGCTACTTGAACTTCTTGAACTTCTTGAACCTTCCTGCTACTTGAACTTCTTGAACTTCTTGAAACTTCCTGCTACTTGAACTTCTTGAACCTTCCTGCTACCTGAACTTCTTGAACCTTCCTGCTACTTGAACTTCTTGAACTTCTTGAACCTTCCTGCAACTTGAACTTCTTGAACTTCTTGAACCTTCCTGCTACTTGAACTTCTTGAACTTCTTGAACCTTCCTGCTACTTGAACTTCTTGAACTTCTTGAACCTTCCTGCAACTTGAACTTCTTGAACTTCTTGAACCTTCCTGCTACTTGAACTTCTTGAACTTCTTGAACCTTCCTGCTACTTGAACTTCTTGAACCTTCCTGCTACTTGAACTTCATGAACTTCTTGAACCTTCCTGCTACTTGAACTTCTTGAATTTCTTGAACCTTCTTGATACTTGAACTTCTTGAACCTTCCTGCTATTTGAACTTCTTGAATCTTCCTGCTACTTGAACTTCTTGAACCTTCATGCTACTTGAACTTCTTGAACCTTCCTGCTACTTGAATTTCTTGAACCTTCCTGCTACTTGAACATCTTGAACTTCTTGAACCTTCCTGCAACTTGAACTTCTTGAACGTCTTTAACCGTCCTGCTACTTGAAGTTCTTGAACTTCTTGAACCTTCCTGCTATATGAACTTCTTGAACTTCTTGAACTTTCCTGCTACTTGAACTTCATGAACCTTCCTGAAACTTGAACTTCTTGAACCTTCCTGCTACTTGAACTACTTGAACCTTCCTGCTACTTGAACTTCTTGAACTTCTTGAACGTTCCTGCTACTTGAACTTCTTTAACCTTCCTGCTACTTGAACTATTTGAACTTCTTGAACCTTCCTGCTACTTGAACTACTTGAACTTCTTGAACCTTCCTGCTACGTGAACTTCTTGAACCTTCCTGCCACCTAAACTTCTTGAACTTCTTGAACCTTCCTGCTACTTAAACTTCTTGAACCTTCCTGCTACTTGAACTTCTTGAACCTTCCTGCTACTTGAACTTCTTGAACTTCTCAAACCTTCCTGCTACTTGAACTTCTTGTACTTCTTTAACCTTCCTGCTACTTGAACTTCTTGAACCTTCCTGCTACTTGAACTTTTTGAACCTTCCTGCTACTTGAACTTCTCGAACCTTCCTGCTACTTGAACTTCTTGAACCTTCCTGCTACTCGAACTTCTCGAACTTCTTGAACCTTCCTGCTACTTGAACTTCTTGAACCTTCCTGCTACTTGAACTTCTTGAAACTTCCTGCTACTTGAACTTCTTGAACTTCTTGAACCTTCCTGCAACTTGAACTTTTTGAACTTCTTGAACTTTCCTGCTACTTGAACTTCTTGAACCTTCCTGCTACTTGAACTTTTTGAATCATGAACCTTCCTGCCACTTGAACTTCTTGAACCTTCCTGCTACTTGAACTTCTTGAACTTCTTGAAACTTCCTGCTACTTGAACTTCTCGAACCTTCCTGCAACTTGAACTTTTTGAACCTTCCTGCTACTCGAACTTCTTGAACTTCTTGAACCTTCCTGCTACTTGAACTTCTTGAACCTTCCTGCTACTTGAACTTCTTGAACCTTCCTGCTACTTGAACTTCATGAACTTCTTAAACCTTCCTGCTACTTGAAATTCTTGAACTTCTTGAACCTTTCTGCTACATGAACTTCTTGAACCTTCCTGTTACTTGAACTTCTTGAACTTCTTGAACCTTCCTACTACTTGAATTTCTTGAATTTTCCTGCTACTTGAACATTTTGAACTTCTTGAACCTTCCTGCTACTTGAACTTCTTGAACCTTCCTGCTACTTGAACTTCTTGAACTTCATGAACCTTCCTGCTACTTGAACTACTTGAACTTCTTGAACCTTCCTGCTACTTGAACGTCTTGAATTTCTTGAACCTTCCTGCTACCTGAACTTCTTGAACTACTTAAACCTTCCTGCTACTTGAACTTCTTGAACCTTCCTGCTACTGTAACTTCTTCAACCTTCCTGCTACTTGAACTTCTTGAACTTCTTCAACCTTCCGGCTACTTGAACTTCTTGCACTACTTGAACCTTCCTGCTACTTGAACTTCTTGAACCTTCCTGCTACTTGAACTTCTTGAACTTCTTGAATCTTCCTGCTACTTGAACTTCTTGAACTTCTTGAACCTTCCTGCTGCTTGAACTTCCTGAACCTTCCTGCTACTTAAACTTCTTGAACCTTCCTGCTACTTGAACTTCTTGAACCTTCCTGCTACTGTAACTTCTTGAACCTTCCTGCTACTTGAACTTCCTGAACTTCTTGAACTCTCCTGCTACTTGAACTTCTTGAACTTCTTCAACCTTCCTGCTGCTTGAACTTCTTGAACTTCTTGAACCTTCCTGCTACTTGAACTTCTTGAACCTTCCTGCTACTTGAACTTCTTGAACTTCTTGAACCTTCCTGCTGCTTGAACTTCTTGAACTTCTTGAACCTTCCTGCTGCTTGAACTTCCTGAACCTTCCTGCTACTTGAACTTCCTGAACCTTCCTGCTACTTGAACTTCTTGAACTTCTTGAACCTTCCTGCTACTTGAACTTCTTGAACCTTCCTGTTACTTGAACTTCTTGAACTTCTTGAACCTTCCTGCTACTTGAACTTCTTGAACTTCTTGAACCTTCCTGCTACTTGAACTTCTTGAACCTTCCTGCTACTTGAACTTCTTGAACTTCTCGAACCTTCCTGCTATTTGAACTTCTAGAACCTTCCTGCTACCTGAACTTCTTGAACCTTCCTGCTACTTGAACTTCTTGAACCTTCCTGCTACTTGAACTTCTTGAAACTTCCTGCTACTTGGACTTCTTGAACTTCTTGAACCTTCCTGCAACTTGAACTTCTTGAACTTCTTGAACGTTCCTGCTACTTGAACTTCTTTCACCTTCCTGCTACTTGAACTATTTGAACTTCTTGAACCTTCCCGCTACTTGAACTACTTGAACTTCTTGAACCTTCCTGCTACGTGAACTTCTTGAACCATCCTGCCACCTAAACTTCTTGAACTTCTTGAACCTTCCTGCTACTTAAACTTCTTGAACCTTCCTGCTACTTGAACTTCTTGAACCTTCCTGCTACTTGAACTTCTTGAACTTCTCAAACCTTCCTGCTACTTGATCTTCTTGTACTTCTTTAACCTTCCTGCTACTTGACCTTCTTGAACCTTCCTGCTACTTGAACTTTTTGAACCTTCCTGCTACTTGAACTTCTTGAACTTCTTGAACCTTCCTGCTACTTGAACTTCTCGAACCTTCCTGCTACTTGAACTTCTTGAACCTTCCTGCTACTCGAACTTCTTGAACTTCTTGAACCTTCCTGCTACTTGAACTTCTTGAACCTTCCTGCTACTTGAACTTCTTGAAACTTCCTGCTACTTGAACTTCTTGAACTTCTTGAACCTTCCTGCAACTTGAACTTTTTGAACTTTTTGAACCTTCCTGCTACTGGAACTTCTTGAACCTTCCTGCTACTTGAACTTTTTGAATCATGAACCTTCCTGCCACTTGAACTTCTTGAACCTTCCTGCTACTTGAACTTTTTGAACCTTCCTGCTACTTGAACTTCTTGAACTTCTTGAACCTTCCTGCTACTTGAACTTCTCGAACCTTCCTGCTACTTGAACTTTTTGAACCTTCCTGCTACTTGAACTTCTTGAACTTCTTGAACCTTCCTGCTACTTGAACTTCTTGAACCTTCCTGCTACTTGAACTTCTTGAACCTTCTTGCTACTTGAACTTCTTGAACTTCTTGAACCTTTCTGCTACTTGATCTTCTTGAACTTCTTGAACCTTTCTGCTACTTGATCTTCTTGAACCTTCCTGCTACTTGAACTTCTTGAACTTCTTGAACCTTCCTACTACTTGAATTTCTTGAATTTTCCTGCTACTTGAACATTTTGAACTTCTTGAACCTTCCTGCTACTTGAACTTCTTGAACTTCTTGAACCTTCCTGCTACTTGAACTACTTGAACTTCTTGAACCTTCCTGCTACTTGAACTTCTTGAATTTCTTGAACCTTCCTGCTACCTGAACTTCTTGAACTACTTAAACCTTCCTGCTACTTGAACTTCTTGAACCTTCCTGCTACTGTAACTTCTTCAACCTTCCTGCTACTTGAACTTCTTGAACTTCTTCAACCTTCCTGCTACTTGAACTTCTTGAACTTCTTGAACCTTCCTGCTACTTGAACTTCTTGAACCTTCCTGCTACTTGAACTTCTTGAACTTCTTGAACCTTCCTGCTACTTGAACTTCTTGAACTTCTTGAACCTTCCTGCTGCTTGAACTTCCTGAACCTTCCTGCTACTTAAACTTCTTGAACCTTCCTGCTACTTGAACTTCTTGAACCTTCCTGCTACTGTAACTTCTTGAACCTTCCTGCTACTTGAACTTCCTGAACTTCTTGAACTCTCCTGCTACTTGAACTTCTTGAACTTCTTCAACCTTCCTGCTGCTTGAACTTCTTGAACTTCTTGAACCTTCCTGCTACTTGAACTTCTTGAACCTTCCAGCTACTTGAACTTCTAGAACTTCTTGAACCTTCCTGCTGCTTGAACTTCTTGAACTTCTTGAACCTTCCTGCTGCTTGAACTTCCTGAACCTTCCTGCTACTTGAACTTCCTGAACCTTCCTGCTACTTGAACTTCTTGAACTTCTTGAACCTTCCTGCTACTTGAACTTCTTGAACCTTCCTGTTACTTGAACTTCTTGAACTTCTTGAACCTTCCTGCTACTTGAACTTCTTGAACTTCTTGAACCTTCCTGCTACTTGAACTTCTTGAACCTTCCTGCTACTTGAACTTCTTGAACTTCTTGAACCTTCCTGCTATTTGAACTTCTTGAACCTTCCTGCTACCTGAACTTCTTGAACCTTCCTGCTACTTGAACTTCTTGAACCTTCCTGCTACTTGAACTTCTTGAAACTTCCTGCTACTTGAACTTCTTGAACTTCTTGAACCTTCCTGCAACTTGAACTTCTTGAACATTCCTGCTACTTGAACTTCTTGAACCTTCCTGCTACTTGAACTTTTTGAATCATGAACCGTCCTGCCACTTGATTTTCTTGAACCTTTCTGCTACTTGAACTTCTTGAACTTCTTGAACCTTCCTGCTACTTGAACTTCTTGAACCTTCCTGCTACTTGAACTTCTTGAACCTTCCTGCTACTTGAACTTCTTGAACCTGCCTGCTACTTGAACTTCTTGAACTTCTTGAACCTTCCTGCTATTTGAACTTCTTGAACTTCTCGAACCTTCCTGCTACTTGAACTTCTTGAACCTTCCTGCTACTTGAACTTCTTGAACTTCTTGAACCTTCCTGCTACTTGAACTACTTGAACTTCTTGAACCTTCCTGCTACTTGAACTTCTTGAACTTCTTGAACCTTCCTGCTACTTGAACTTCTTGAACCTTCCTGCTACTATAACTTCTTGAACCTTCCTGGTACCTGAATTTCTTGAACTTCTTGAACCTTCCTGCTACTTGAACTTCTTGAACTTCTTGAACCTTCCTGCTACTAGAACTTTTTGAACTTTTTGAACCTTCCTGCTACTTGAACTTCTCGAACCTTCCTGCTACTTGAACTTCTTGAACCTTCCTGATACCTGAACTTTTTGAACTTCTTGAACCTTCCTGCTACTTGAACTTCTTGAACTTCTTGAACCTTCCTGCCACTTGAACTTCTTGAACTTCTTGAACTTTCCTGCTACTTGAACTTTTTGAACTTCTTGAACCTTCCTGCTACTTGAACTTCTTGAACCTTCCTGCTACTTGAACTTCTTGAACTTCTTGAACCTTCCTGCTACTTGAACTTCTTGAAAATCTTGAACCTTCCTGCTACTTGAACTTCTTGAACCTTCCTGCTACTCGAACTACTTGAACTTCTTGAACCTTCCTGCTACTTGAACTTCTTGAACTTCTTGAACCTTCCTGCTACTTGAACTTCTTGAACCTTCCTTCTACTTGAACTTCTTGAACCTTCCTGCTACTTGAACTTCTTGAACTTCTTGAACCTTCCTGCTACTTGAACTTCTTGAACCTTCCTTCTACTTGAACTTCTTGAACCTTCCTGCTACTTGAACTTCTTGAACTTCTTGAACCTTCCTGCTACTTGAACTTCTTGAACCTTCCTGCTACTTGAACTTCTTGAACCTTCCTGCTACTTGAACTTTTTGAACTTCTTGAACCTTCCTGCTACTTGAACTTCTTGAACTTCTTGAACCTTCCTGCTACTTGAACTTCTTGAACTTCTTGAACCTTCCTGCTACTTGAACTTCTTGAACCTTCCTGCTACTTGAACTTCTTGAACTTCTTGAACCTTCCTGCTACTTGAACTTCTTGAACTTCTTGAAACTTCCTGCTACTTGAACTTCTTGAACCTTCCTGCTACCTGAACTTCTTGAACCTTCCTGCTACTTGTACTTCGTGAACTTCTTGAACCTTCCTGCATCTTGAACTTCTTGAACTTCTTGAACCTTCCTGCTACTTGAACTTCTTGAACTTCTTGAACCTTCCTGCTACTTGAACTTCTTGAACCTTCCTGCTACTTGAACTTCATGAACTTCTTGAACCTTCCTGCTACTTGAACTTCTTGAACTTCTTGAACCTTCTTGATACTTGAACTTCTTGAACCTTCCTGCTATTTGAACTTCTTGAATCTTCCTGCTACTTGAACTTCTTGAACCTTCATGCTACTTGAACTTCTTGAACCTTCCTGCTACTTGAATTTCTTGAACCTTCCTGCTACTTGAACATCTTGAACTTCTTGAACCTTCCTGCAACTTGAACTTCTTGAACGTCTTTAACCGTCCTGCTACTTGAAGTTCTTGAACTTCTTGAACCTTCCTGCTATATGAACTTCTTGAACTTCTTGAACTTTCCTGCTACTTGAACTTCATGAACCTTCCTGAAACTTGAACTTCTTGAACCTTCCTGCTACTTGAACTACTTGAACCTTCCTGCTACTTGAACTTCTTGAACTTCTTGAACGTTCCTGCTACTTGAACTTCTTTAACCTTCCTGCTACTTGAACTATTTGAACTTCTTGAACCTTCCTGCTACTTGAACTACTTGAACTTCTTGAACCTTCCTGCTACGTGAACTTCTTGAAACTTCCTGCCACCTAAACTTCTTGAACTTCTTGAACCTTCCTGCTACTTAAACTTCTTGAACCTTCCTGCTACTTGAACTTCTTGAACCTTCCTGCTACTTGAACTTCTTGAACTTCTCAAAACTTCCTGCTACTTGAACTTCTTGTACTTCTTTAACCTTCCTGCTACTTGAAATTCTTGAACCTTCCTGCTACTTGAACTTTTTGAACCTTCCTGCTACCTGAACTTCTTGAACTTCTCGAACCTTCCTGCTACTTGAACTTCTTGAACCTTCCTGCTACTCGAACTTCTTGAACTTCCAGAACCTTCCTGCTACTTGAACTTCTTGAACCTTCCTGCTACTTGAACTTCTTGAAACTTACTGCTACTTGAACTTCTTGAACTTCTTGAACCTTCCTGCAACTTGAACTTTTTGAACTTCTTGAACCTTCCTGCTACTTGAACTTCTTGAACCTTCCTGCTACTTGAACTTTTTGAATCATGAACCTTCCTGCCACTTGAACTTCTTGAACCTTTCTGCTACTTGAACTTCTTGAACTTCTTGAACCTTCCTGCTACTTGAACTTCTTGAACCTTCCTGCTACTTGAACTTCTTGAACCTTCCTGCTAATTGAACTTCTTGAACCTGCCTGCTACTTGAACTTATGGTAATTTTTAGGAGGAAATTAAAAGAGGACAATCCACCACAGATGTATTGGAGTCTCCGTAGTTTTAAGAAGACATCGTTGTTCAATGAAGTAGGTTTAACATTTAGAGACCGTTTAGAAGAACTTGTTCATTTATTGGAACGACGCATCCTGGAATGAAAAAACAAGAAACCTAAGTACAAATCAACCAAGCTAACAGAAAGTTACTATGTTTCAGTTATAGGCACGTTGCTTTGTTCATGAACATGAATCTCCCTCTGCTCACCCAAAAGATAACGCAGGCTTATTCATAGTATAACCAGGCGACACGCCGACGATGGGCCTCCACTAACCACAAGGAAAGTTTAACCAAGCGCCACCGAAGAAGTAGAGATGCGCCGCGTATTCTTATCTGAACAATGTTCGATTTCACAGTTACGTTTACTAGGACACGATAATACGAAGTATTGGACTAATTCACAAAAGTATGGCAGTATGATCAATATACGAGTTTCAATACAACAGCCTAGTTTACGTACCTATTTGTCGCCTTCAAAAGGGACCATAAACAAGAGCCTCTGAAGCTTTTAGAAAGAGGAAAATAGATTAAGGAATAGTTCCACTCAATACCAAGTAGAAGGTTAATTTGTTAGGAATCATGCGATATAAGCATGGCTTAATGTTAAGTAGTTGAGATAAGGACATCGCCTCAGGTAAGTTTAAGTTAATTCTGCTTTCAAGCAGCCAATACATTTTAAAGTTAAGGTTCAATTTCGTTTAATTCTGCGTAACGCAGCCGATAAAGTAATCCGCCACACGGGCAGCCAGAGGGTCACAGGCAACTTCTCTACTTCTAGTTAAAGGTAGTTTAGTTTCATTTAATTTATTTACTCTTTTTAATATGGAAGATTAAAACCGGCATTAAGCCAAACTCACGAACAAACTAAAGAGTGGAACGAAAGAGGCGCAAACATGCAAATTCATAACTCAATAAAACGAAAACACAGTCACACAAACTAAACCTTAAGCGGAAAAGAAGAAATTTAACGGAAAAGAACTTAATGGGCGAACAAAACGGCTCTCAAAATCAATCTGCCTCAGCTTGCGCAAAACCCGCCTATCACACATCCAATTGCAGGTGTCAAACAATTGCCTGCACTTAAGCGCACGCTAAGTTTTCTAATTCAACTCTGAAGGTCACGGTTAAAGAATGAAATTTTCAATAAACTTCTTGAACTTCTTGAACCTTCCTGCTATTTGAACTTCTTGAACTTCTTGAACCTTCCTGCTACTTGAACTTCTTGAACTTCTTGAACCTTCCTGCTACTTGAACTTCTTGAACTTCTTGAACCTTCCTGCTACTTGAACTTCTTGAACCTTCATGCTACTTGAACTTCTTGAACCTTCCTGCTACCTGAACTTCTTGAACCTTCCTGCTACTTGAACTTCTTGAACCTTCCTACTACTTGAACTTCTTGAAACTTCCTGCTACTTGAACTTCTTGAACTTCTTGAACATTCCTGCTACTTGAACTTCTTGAACCTTCCTGCTACTTGAACTTTTTGAATCATGAACCTTCCTGCCACATGATTTTCTTGAACCTTCCTGCTAGTTGAACTTCTTGAACTTCTTGAACCTTCCTGCTACTTGAACTTCTTGAACCTGCCTGCTACTTGAACTTCTTGAACTTCTTGAACCTTCCTGCTATTTGAACTTCTTGAACTTCTTGAACCTTCCTGCTACTTGAACTTCTTGAACCTTCCTGCTACTTGAACTTCTTGAACTTCTTGAACATTCCTGCTACTTGAACTACTTGAACTTCTTGAACCTTCCTGCTACTTGAACTTCTTGAACTTCTTGATCCTTCCTGCTACTTGAACTTCTTGAACCTTCCTGCTACTATAACTTCTTGAACCTTCCTGGTACCTGAACTTCTTGAACTTCTTGAACCTTCCTGCTACCTGAACTTTTTGAACTTCTTGAACCTTCCTGCTCCTTGAACTTCTTGAACTTCTTGAACCTTCCTGCTACTTGAACTTCTTGAACTTCTTGAACTTTCCTGCTACTTGAACTTTTTGAACTTCTTGAACCTTCCTGCTACTTGAACTTCTTGAACCTTCCTGCTACTTGAACTTCTTGAACTTCTTGAACCTTCCTGCTACTTGAACTTCTTGAAAATCTTGAACCTTCCTGCTACTTGAACTTCTTGAACCTTCCTGCCACTCGAACTACTTGAACTTCTTGAACCTTCCTGCTACTTGAACTTCGTGAACCCTCCTGCTAATTGAACTTCTTGAACTTCTTGAACCTTCCTGCTACTTGAACTTCTTGAACTTCTTGAACCTTCCTGCAACTTGAACATCACGAACTTCTTGAACCTTCCTGCTACTTGAACTTCTTGAACTTTCCTGCTACTTGAACTTTTTGAATCATGAACCGTCCTGCCACTTGATTTTCTTGAACCTTCCTGCTACTTGAAAATCTTGAACCTTCCTGCTACCTGAACTTCTTGAACCTTCCTGCTACTTGAACTTCTTGAACCTTCCTGCTACTTGAACTTCTTGAAACTTCCTGCTACTTGAACTTCTTGAACTTCTTGAACCTCCCTGCAACTTGAACTTCTTGAACTTCTTGAACATTCCTGCTACTTGAACTTCTTGAACCTTCCTGCTACTTGAACTTTTTGAATCATGAACCGTCCTGCCACTTGATTTTCTTGAACCTTCCTGCTACTTGAAAATCTTGAACTTCTTGAACCTTCCTGCTACTTGAACTTCTTGAACCTTCCAGCTACTTGAACTTCTTGAACCTTCCTGCTACTTGAACTTCTTGAACCTGCCTGCTACTTGAACTTCTTGAACTTCTTGAACCTTCCTGCTATTTGAACTTCTTGAACTTCTTGAACCTTCCTGCTACTTGAACTTCTTGAACCTTCCTGCTACTTGAACTTCTTGAACTTCTTGAACCTTCCTGCTACTTGAACTACTTGAACTTCTTGAACCTTCCTGCTACTTGAACTTCTTGAACTTCTTGAACCTTCCTGCTACTTGAACTTCTTGAACCTTCCTGCTACTATAACTTCTTGAACCTTCCTGGTACCAGAACTTCTTGAACTTCTTGAACCTTCCTGCTAATTGAACTTCCTGAACTTCTTGAACCTTCCTGCTACTTCAACTTCTTGAACCTTCCTGCTACTTCAACTTCTTGAACCTTCCTCCTACCTGAACTTCTTGAACTTCTTGAACCTTCCTGCTACTTGAACTTCTTGAACCTTCCTGCTACTTGAACTTCTTGAACCTTCCTGCTACTTGACCTTCTTGAACTTCTTGAACCTTCCTGCTACTTGAACTTTTTGAATTTCTTGAACCTTCCTGCTACTTGAACTTCTTGAACCTTCCTGCTACTTGAACTTCTTGAACTTCTTGAACCTTCCTGCTACCTGAACTTCTTGAACTTCTTGAACCTTCCTGCTACTTGAACTTTTTGAACTTCTTGAACCTTCCTGCTACTTGAACTTCTTGAACCTTCCTGCTACTTAAACTTCTTGAACTTCTTGAACCTTCCTGCTACTTGAACTTCTTGAACCTCTTGAACCTTCCTGCTACTTGAACTTCTTGAACCTTCCTGCTACTTGAAGTTCTTGAACTTCTTGAACCTTCCTCCTACTTGAACTTCATGAACCTTCCTGCTACTTGAACTTCTTGAACCTTCCTGCTACTTGAACTTCTTGAACTTCTTGAACCTTCCTGCTACTTGAACTTCTTGAACTTCTTGAACCTTCCTGCTACTTGAACTTCATGAATTTCTTGAACCTTCCTGCTACTTGAACTTCTTGAACTTCTTGAACCTTCCTGCTACTTGAACTTCTTGAACTTCTTGAACCTTCCTGCTACTTGAACTTCTTGAACCTTCCTGCTACCTGAACTTCTTGAACCTTCCTGCTACTTGAACTTCTTGAACCTTCCTGCTACTTGAACTTCTTGAACCTACCTGCTACATGAACTTCTTGAACTTCTTGAACCTTCCTGCTACCTGAACTTTTTGTACCTTCCTGCAACTTTAACTTCTTGAACTTATTGAACCTTCCTGCTACTTGAACTTCTTGAACCTTCCTGCTACTTGAACTTCTTGAACTTCTTGAACCTTCCTGCTACTTGAATTTCTCGAACTTCTTGAACCTTCCTGCTACGTGAACTTTTTGAACTTCTTGAACCTTCCTGCTACTTGTACTTCTTGAACCTTCCTTCTACTTGAACTTCTTGAACTTCTTCAACCTTCCTGCTACTTGAACTTCTTGAACTTCTTGAACCTTCCTGTTACCTGAACTTCTTGAACTTCTTGAAATATCCTGCTACTTGAACTTCTTGAACTTCTTGAACCTTCCTGCTACTTGAACTTTTTGAACTTCCTGAACCTTCCTGCTACTTGAACTTCTTGAACCTTCCTACTACTAGAATTTCTTTAACTTCTTGGACCTTCCTGCTTCTTGAACTTCTTGAACTTCTTGAATCTTCCTGCTACTTGAACTTCTTGATCCTTCCTGCTACTTGAACTTCTTGAACCTTCCTGCTAATTGAACTTCTTGAACTTTCCTGCTACTTGAACTTCTTGAACCTTCCTGAACCTTCCTGCTACTTGAACTTCTTGAACCTTCCTGCTACTAGAACTTCTTGAACTTCTTGAACCTTCCTGCTACTTGAACTTCTTGCACTTCTTGAACCTTCCTGCTACTTGAACTTCTTGAAATTCTTGAACCTTCCTGCTACTTGAACTTCTTGAACTTCATGAACCTTCCTGCTACTTGAACTTCTTGAACCTTCCTGCTACTTGAACTTCTTGAAACTTCCTGCTACTTGAACTTCTTGAACCTTCCTGCTACTTGAACTTCTTGAACCTTCTTGCAACTTGAACTTCTTGAACTTCTTGAACTTCTTGAACCTTCCTGATACTTGAACTTCTTGAACCATCCTGCTACTTGAACTTCTTGAACCTTCCTGCTACTTGAACTTCTTGAACCTTCCTGCTACTTGAACTTCTTCAACCTTCCTGCTACTTGAACTACTTGAACTTCTTGAACCTTCCTGGTACTTGAACTTCTTGAACTTCTTGAACCTTCCTGCTACTTGAACCTTCCTGCTACTTGAACTTCTTGAACTTCTTGATCCTTCCTGCTACTTGAACTTCTTGAACCTTCCTGCTACTTGAACTTCTTGAACCTTCCTGCTACTTGAACTTCTTGAACCTTCCTGCTACTTGAACTTCTTGAACCTTCCTGCTACTTGAACTTCTTGAACTTCTTGAACCTTCCTGCTACTTGAACCTTCCTGCTACTTGAACTTCTTGAACTTCTTGATCCTTCCTGCTACTTGAACTTCTTGAACCTTCCTGCTACTTGAACTTCTTGAACTTCTTGAACCTTCCTGCTACTTGAATTTCTTGAACTTCTTGAACCTTCCTGTTACTTGAACTTCTTGAACCTTCCTGCTACTCGAACTACTTGAACTTCTTGAACCTTCCTGCTACATGAACTTCTTGAACCTTCCTGCTACTTGAACTTCTTGAACTTCTTGAACCTTCCTGCTACTTGAACTTCTTAAACCTTCCTGCTACTTGAACTTCTTGAACTCCTTGAACCTTCCTGCAACTTGAACTTCTTGAACCTTCCTGCTACTTGAACTTCTTGAACCTTCCTGCTACTTGAACTTTTTGAATCTTGAACCTTCCTGCCACTTTATCTTCTTGAACCTTCCTGCTACTTGAACTTCTTGAACTTCTTGAACCTTCCTTCTACTTGAACTTCTTGAACCTTCCTGCTACTTGAACTTCTTGAACTTTCCTGATACTTGAACTTCTTGAACCTGCCTGCTACTTGAACTTCTTGAATTTCTTGAACCTTCCTGCTATATGAACTTCTTGAACTTCTTGAACTTTCCTGCTACTTGAAGTTCTTGAACCTTCCTGCTACTTGAACTTTTTGAACCTTCCTGCTACTTGAACTTCTTGAACCTTCCTGCTACTTGAACTTCTTGAACTTCTTGAACCTTCCTGCTACTTGAACTTCTTGAACTTCTTGAACCTTCCTGCTACTTGAACTTCATGAACTTCTTGAACCTTCCTGCTACTTGAACTTCTTTAACTTCTTGAACCTTCCTGCTACTCGAACTTCTTGAACTTCTTGAACCTTCCTGCTACTTGAACTTCTTGAACCTTCCTGCTACTTGAACTTCTTGAACCTTCCTGCAACTTGAACTTCTTGAACTTCTTAAACCTTCCTGCTACTTGAACTTCTTGAACCTTCCTGCTACTTGAACTACTTGAACTTCTTGAACCTTCCTGCTACGTGAACTTCTTGAACCTTCCTGCTACTTGAACTTCTTGAACTTCTTGAACCTTCCTGCTACTTGAACTTCTTGAACCTTTCTGCTGCTTGAACTTCTTGAACTTCTTGAACCCTCCTGCTACTTGAACTTCTTGAACTTCTTGAACCTTCCTGCTGCTTGAACTTCTTGAACCTTCCTGCTACTTGAACTTCTTGAACCTTCCTGCTACTTAAACTTCTTGAACCTTCCTGCTACTTGAACTTCTTGAACTTCTTGAACCTTCCTGCTACTTGAACTTCTTGAACCTTCGTGCTACTTGAACTTCTTGAACCTTCCTGCTACTTAAACTTCTTGAACCTTTCTGCTACTTGAACTTCTTGAACTTCTTGAACCTTCCTGCTACTTGAACTTCTTGAACCTTCGTGCTACTTGAACTTCTTGAACTTCTTGAACCTTCCTGATACTTGAACTTCTTGAACTTCTTGAACCTTCCTGCTACTTGAACTTCTTGAACCTTCCTGCTACTTGAACTTCTTGAACTTCTTGAGTCTTCCTGCTACTTGAACTTTTTGAACCTTCCTGCTCGTTGAACTTCTTGAACCTTCCTGCTACTCGAACTTCTTTAACTTCTTTAACCTTCATGCTACTTGAACTTCTTGAAACTTCCTGCTACTTGAACTTCTTGAACCTTCCTGCTACTTAAACTTCTTGAACCTTCCTGCTACTTGAACTTCTTGAACTTCTTGAACCTTCCTGCTACTTGAACTTCTTGAACTTCTTGAACCTTCCTGCTATTTGAACTTCTTGAACTTCTTAAACCTTCCTGCTATTTGAACTTCTTGAACCTTCCTGCTACTTGAACTTCTTGAACCTTCCTGCTACTTGAACTTCTTGAACTTCTTGAACCTTCCTGCTACCTGAACTACTTGAACTTCTTGAACCTTCCTGCTACTTGAACTTCTTGAACCTTCCTGCTACTTGAACTACTTGAACCTTCCTGCTACTTGAACTTCTTGAACCTTCCTCCTACCTGAACTTCTTGAACTTCTTGAACCTTCCTGCTGCTTGAACTTCTTGAAGCTGTCTGCTACTTGAACTTCTTGAACCTTCCTGCTACTTGAACTTCTTGAACTTCTTGAACCTTCCTGCTACCTGAACTTTTTGAACTTCTTGAACCTTCCTGCTACTTGAACTTCTCGAACCTTCCTGCTACTTGAACTTCTTGAACTTCTTGAACCTTCCAGCTACCTGAACTTCTTGAACTTCTTGAACCTTCCTGCTACTTGAACTTTTTGAACTTCTTGAACCTTCCTGCTACTTGAACTTCTTGAACCTTCCTGCTACTTGAACTTCTTGAACCTTCATGCTACTTGAACTTCTTGAACTTCTTGAACCTTCCTGCTACTTGAACTTCTTGAACCTTCCTGCTACTTGAACTTCTTGAACTTCTTGAACCTTCCTGCTACTTGAACTTCTTGAACCTTCCTGCAACATGAACTTCTTGAACTTCTTGAACCTTCCTGCTACTTGAACTTCATGAACCTTCCTGCTACTTGAACTTCTTGAACCTTCCTGCTACTTGAACTTCTTGAACTTCTAGAATCTTCCCGCTACTTGAACTTCTTGAACTTCTTGAACCTTCCTGCTACTTGAACTTCATGAACTTCTTGAAGCCTCCTGCTACTTGAACTTCTTGAACTTTTTGAACCTTCCTGCTACTTGAACTTCTTGACCTTCTTGAACCTTCCTGCTACTTGAACTTCTTGAACCTTCCTGCTACCTGAACTTCTTGAACCTTCCTGCTACTTGAACTTCTTGAACTTCTTGAACCTTCCTGCTACTTGAACTTCTTGAACCTTCCTGGTACTTGAACTTCTTGAACTTCTTGAACCTTCCTGCTACTTGAACCTTCCTGCTACTTGAACTTCTTGAACTTCTTGATCCTTCCTGCTACTTGAACTTCTTGAACCTTCCTGCTACTTGAACTTCTTGAACCTTCCTGCTACTTGAACTTCTTGAACCTTCCTGCTACTTGAACTTCTTGAACCTTCCTGCTACTTGAACTTCTTGAACTTCTTGAACCTTCCTGCTACTTGAACCTTCCTGCTACTTGAACTTCTTGAACTTCTTGATCCTTCCTGCTACTTGAACTTCTTGAACCTTCCTGCTACTTGAACTTCTTGAACTTCTTGAACCTTCCTGCTACTTGAATTTCTTGAACTTCTTGAACCTTCCTGTTACTTGAACTTCTTGAACCTTCCTGCTACTCGAACTACTTGAACTTCTTGAACCTTCCTGCTACATGAACTTCTTGAACCTTCCTGCTACTTGAACTTCTTGAACTTCTTGAACCTTCCTGCTACTTGAACTTCTTAAACCTTCCTGCTACTTGAACTTCTTGAACTCCTTGAACCTTCCTGCAACTTGAACTTCTTGAACCTTCCTGCTACTTGAACTTCTTGAACCTTCCTGCTACTTGAACTTTTTGAATCTTGAACCTTCCTGCCACTTTATCTTCTTGAACCTTCCTGCTACTTGAACTTCTTGAACTTCTTGAACCTTCCTTCTACTTGAACTTCTTGAACCTTCCTGCTACTTGAACTTCTTGAACTTTCCTGATACTTGAACTTCTTGAACCTGCCTGCTACTTGAACTTCTTGAATTTCTTGAACCTTCCTGCTATATGAACTTCTTGAACTTCTTGAACTTTCCTGCTACTTGAAGTTCTTGAACCTTCCTGCTACTTGAACTTTTTGAACCTTCCTGCTACTTGAACTTCTTGAACCTTCCTGCTACTTGAACTTCTTGAACTTCTTGAACCTTCCTGCTACTTGAACTTCTTGAACTTCTTGAACCTTCCTGCTACTTGAACTTCATGAACTTCTTGAACCTTCCTGCTACTTGAACTTCTTTAACTTCTTGAACCTTCCTGCTACTCGAACTTCTTGAACTTCTTGAACCTTCCTGCTACTTGAACTTCTTGAACCTTCCTGCTACTTGAACTTCTTGAACCTTCCTGCAACTTGAACTTCTTGAACTTCTTAAACCTTCCTGCTACTTGAACTTCTTGAACCTTCCTGCTACTTGAACTACTTGAACTTCTTGAACCTTCCTGCTACGTGAACTTCTTGAACCTTCCTGCTACTTGAACTTCTTGAACTTCTTGAACCTTCCTGCTACTTGAACTTCTTGAACCTTTCTGCTGCTTGAACTTCTTGAACTTCTTGAACCCTCCTGCTACTTGAACTTCTTGAACTTCTTGAACCTTCCTGCTGCTTGAACTTCTTGAACCTTCCTGCTACTTGAACTTCTTGAACCTTCCTGCTACTTAAACTTCTTGAACCTTCCTGCTACTTGAACTTCTTGAACTTCTTGAACCTTCCTGCTACTTGAACTTCTTGAACCTTCGTGCTACTTGAACTTCTTGAACCTTCCTGCTACTTAAACTTCTTGAACCTTTCTGCTACTTGAACTTCTTGAACTTCTTGAACCTTCCTGCTACTTGAACTTCTTGAACCTTCGTGCTACTTGAACTTCTTGAACTTCTTGAACCTTCCTGATACTTGAACTTCTTGAACTTCTTGAACCTTCCTGCTACTTGAACTTCTTGAACCTTCCTGCTACTTGAACTTCTTGAACTTCTTGAGTCTTCCTGCTACTTGAACTTTTTGAACCTTCCTGCTCGTTGAACTTCTTGAACCTTCCTGCTACTCGAACTTCTTTAACTTCTTTAACCTTCATGCTACTTGAACTTCTTGAAACTTCCTGCTACTTGAACTTCTTGAACCTTCCTGCTACTTAAACTTCTTGAACCTTCCTGCTACTTGAACTTCTTGAACTTCTTGAACCTTCCTGCTACTTGAACTTCTTGAACTTCTTGAACCTTCCTGCTATTTGAACTTCTTGAACTTCTTAAACCTTCCTGCTATTTGAACTTCTTGAACCTTCCTGCTACTTGAACTTCTTGAACCTTCCTGCTACTTGAACTTCTTGAACTTCTTGAACCTTCCTGCTACCTGAACTACTTGAACTTCTTGAACCTTCCTGCTACTTGAACTTCTTGAACCTTCCTGCTACTTGAACTACTTGAACCTTCCTGCTACTTGAACTTCTTGAACCTTCCTCCTACCTGAACTTCTTGAACTTCTTGAACCTTCCTGCTGCTTGAACTTCTTGAAGCTGTCTGCTACTTGAACTTCTTGAACCTTCCTGCTACTTGAACTTCTTGAACTTCTTGAACCTTCCTGCTACCTGAACTTTTTGAACTTCTTGAACCTTCCTGCTACTTGAACTTCTCGAACCTTCCTGCTACTTGAACTTCTTGAACTTCTTGAACCTTCCAGCTACCTGAACTTCTTGAACTTCTTGAACCTTCCTGCTACTTGAACTTTTTGAACTTCTTGAACCTTCCTGCTACTTGAACTTCTTGAACCTTCCTGCTACTTGAACTTCTTGAACCTTCATGCTACTTGAACTTCTTGAACTTCTTGAACCTTCCTGCTACTTGAACTTCTTGAACCTTCCTGCTACTTGAACTTCTTGAACTTCTTGAACCTTCCTGCTACTTGAACTTCTTGAACCTTCCTGCAACATGAACTTCTTGAACTTCTTGAACCTTCCTGCTACTTGAACTTCATGAACCTTCCTGCTACTTGAACTTCTTGAACCTTCCTGCTACTTGAACTTCTTGAACTTCTAGAATCTTCCCGCTACTTGAACTTCTTGAACTTCTTGAACCTTCCTGCTACTTGAACTTCATGAACTTCTTGAAGCCTCCTGCTACTTGAACTTCTTGAACTTTTTGAACCTTCCTGCTACTTGAACTTCTTGACCTTCTTGAACCTTCCTGCTACTTGAACTTCTTGAACCTTCCTGCTACCTGAACTTCTTGAACCTTCCTGCTACTTGAACTTCTTGAACTTCTTGAACCTTCCTGCTACTTGAACTTCTTGAACCTTCCTGCCACTTGAACTTCTTGAACTTCTTGAACCTTCCTGCTACTTGAACTTCTTGTACCTTCCTGCAACTTGAACTTCTTGAACTTCTTGAACCTTCCTGCTACTTGAACTTCTTGAACCTTCCTGCTACTTGAACTACTTAAACTTCTTGAACCTTCCTGCTACTTGAACTTCTTGAACCTTCCTGCTACTTGAACTTTTTGAACTTCTTGAACCTTCCTGCTACTTGAACTTCTTGAACCTTCCTGCTACTTGAACTTCTTGAACCTTCCTGCTACTTGAACTTCTTGAAATTGTTGAACCTTCCTGCTACTTGGACTTCTTGAACCTTCCTGCTACTTGAACTTCTTGAACCTTCCTGCTACTTAAACTTCTTGAACCTTCCTGCTACTTGAACTTCTTGAACCTTCTTGCTACTTGAACTTCTTGAACTTCTTGAACCTTCCTGCTACTCTAACTTCTTGAACTTGAACCTTCCTGCTACTTGAACTTCTTGAACCTTCCTGCTACTTGAACTTCTTGAACCTTCCTGCTACTTGAACTTCTTGAACCTCTTGAACCTTCCTGCTACTTGAACTTCTTGAACCTTCCTGCTACTTGAACTTCTTGAACTTCTTGAACCTTCCTGCTACTTGAACTTCTTGAACTTCTTGAACCTTCCTGCTACTTGAACTTCATGAACTTCTTGAACCTTCCTGCTACTTGAACTTCTTGAACTTCTTGAACCTTCCTGCTACTTGAACTTCTTGAACTTCTTGAACCTTCCTGCTACTTGAACTCTTTGAACTTATTGAACCTTGCTGCTACGTGAACTTCTTGAACCTTCGTGCTACTTGAACTTCTTGAACTTCTTGAACCTTCCTGATACTTGAACTTCTTGAACTTCTTGAACCTTCCTGCTACTTGAACTTCTTGAACCTTCCTGCTACTTGAACTTCTTGAACCTTCCTGCTACTTAAACTTCTTGAACCTTCCTGCTACTTGAACTTCTTGAACCTTCCTGCTACTTGAACTTCTTGAACTTCTTGAACCGTCCTGCTACTTGAACTTCTAGAACTTCTTGAACCTTCCTGATACTTGAACTTCTTGAACTTCGTGAACCTTCCTGCTTCTTGAACTTCTTGAACTTCTTGAACCTTCCTGCTACTTGAACTTCTTGAACTTCTTGAACCTTCCTGCTACTTGAACTTCTTGAACCTTCCTGCTACTTGAACTTCTTGAACCTTCCTGCTACTTGAACTTCTTGAAACTTCCTGCTACTTGAACTTCTTGAACTTCTTGAACCTTTCTGCTACTTGAACTTCTTGAACCTTCCTGCAACTTGAACTTCTTGAACTTCTTGAACTTCTTGAACCTTCCTGCTACTTGAACTTCTTGAACCTTCCTGCTACTCGGACTACTTGAACTTCTTGAACCTTCCTGGTACTTGAACTTCTTGAACTTCTTGAACCTTCCTGCTACTTGAACTTCTTGAACTTTTCGAACCTTCCTGCTACTCGAACTTCTTGAACATCCTGAACCTTCCTGCTACTTGAACTTCTTGAACCTTCCTGCTACTTGAACTTCTTGAACCTTCCTGCTACTTGAACTCCTTGAAACTTCCTGCTACTTGAACTTCTTGAACTTCTTGAACCTTCCTGCTACTTGAACTTCTTGAACCTTCCTGCTACTTGAACTTCTTGAACCTTCATGCTACTTGAACTTCTTGAACTTCTTGATCCTTCCTGCTACTTGAACTTCTTGAACCTTCCTGCTACTTGAACTTCTTGAACTTCTTGAACCTTCCTGCTACTTGAACTTCTTAAACCTTCCTGCTACTCGAACTACTTAAACTTCTTGAACCTTCCTGCTACTTGAACTTCTTGAACCTTCCTGCAACTTGAACTTCTTGAACTTCTTGAACCTTCCTGCCACCTGAACTTCTTGAACCTTCCTGCTACTTAACTTCTTGTACTTCTTGAACTTCTTGAACCTTCCTTCTACTTGAACTTCTTGAACCTTCCTGCTACTTGAACTTCTTTAACCTTCCTGCTACTTGAACTTCTTGAACTTCTTGAACCTTAATGCTACTTGAAATACTTGAACTTCTTGAACCTTCCTGTTACTTGAACTTCTTGAACTTCTTGAACCTTCATGCTATTTGAACTTCTTGAACCTTCCTGCTACTTGAACTTCTTGAACTTTCCTGCTACTTGAACTTCTTGAACCTTCCTGCAACATGAACTTCTTGAACTTCTTGAACCTTCCTGCTACTTGAACTTCATGAACCTTCCTGCTACTTGAACTTCTTGAACCTTCCTGCTACTTGAACTTCTTGAACTTCTAGAATCTTCCCGCTACTTGAACTTCTTGAACTTCTTGAACCTTCCTGCTACTTGAACTTCATGAACTTCTTGAAGCCTCCTGCTACTTGAACTTCTTGAACTTTTTGAACCTTCCTGCTACTTGAACTTCTTGACCTTCTTGAACCTTCCTGCTACTTGAACTTCTTGAACCTTCCTGCTACCTGAACTTCTTGAACCTTCCTGCTACTTGAACTTCTTGAACTTCTTGAACCTTCCTGCTACTTGAACTTCTTGAACCTTCCTGCCACTTGAACTTCTTGAACTTCTTGAACCTTCCTGCTACTTGAACTTCTTGTACCTTCCTGCAACTTGAACTTCTTGAACTTCTTGAACCTTCCTGCTACTTGAACTTCTTGAACCTTCCTGCTACTTGAACTACTTAAACTTCTTGAACCTTCCTGCTACTTGAACTTCTTGAACCTTCCTGCTACTTGAACTTTTTGAACTTCTTGAACCTTCCTGCTACTTGAACTTCTTGAACCTTCCTGCTACTTGAACTTCTTGAACCTTCCTGCTACTTGAACTTCTTGAAATTGTTGAACCTTCCTGCTACTTGGACTTCTTGAACCTTCCTGCTACTTGAACTTCTTGAACCTTCCTGCTACTTAAACTTCTTGAACCTTCCTGCTACTTGAACTTCTTGAACCTTCTTGCTACTTGAACTTCTTGAACTTCTTGAACCTTCCTGCTACTCTAACTTCTTGAACTTGAACCTTCCTGCTACTTGAACTTCTTGAACCTTCCTGCTACTTGAACTTCTTGAACCTTCCTGCTACTTGAACTTCTTGAACCTCTTGAACCTTCCTGCTACTTGAACTTCTTGAACCTTCCTGCTACTTGAACTTCTTGAACTTCTTGAACCTTCCTGCTACTTGAACTTCTTGAACTTCTTGAACCTTCCTGCTACTTGAACTTCATGAACTTCTTGAACCTTCCTGCTACTTGAACTTCTTGAACTTCTTGAACCTTCCTGCTACTTGAACTTCTTGAACTTCTTGAACCTTCCTGCTACTTGAACTCTTTGAACTTATTGAACCTTGCTGCTACGTGAACTTCTTGAACCTTCGTGCTACTTGAACTTCTTGAACTTCTTGAACCTTCCTGATACTTGAACTTCTTGAACTTCTTGAACCTTCCTGCTACTTGAACTTCTTGAACCTTCCTGCTACTTGAACTTCTTGAACCTTCCTGCTACTTAAACTTCTTGAACCTTCCTGCTACTTGAACTTCTTGAACCTTCCTGCTACTTGAACTTCTTGAACTTCTTGAACCGTCCTGCTACTTGAACTTCTAGAACTTCTTGAACCTTCCTGATACTTGAACTTCTTGAACTTCGTGAACCTTCCTGCTTCTTGAACTTCTTGAACTTCTTGAACCTTCCTGCTACTTGAACTTCTTGAACTTCTTGAACCTTCCTGCTACTTGAACTTCTTGAACCTTCCTGCTACTTGAACTTCTTGAACCTTCCTGCTACTTGAACTTCTTGAAACTTCCTGCTACTTGAACTTCTTGAACTTCTTGAACCTTTCTGCTACTTGAACTTCTTGAACCTTCCTGCAACTTGAACTTCTTGAACTTCTTGAACTTCTTGAACCTTCCTGCTACTTGAACTTCTTGAACCTTCCTGCTACTCGGACTACTTGAACTTCTTGAACCTTCCTGGTACTTGAACTTCTTGAACTTCTTGAACCTTCCTGCTACTTGAACTTCTTGAACTTTTCGAACCTTCCTGCTACTCGAACTTCTTGAACATCCTGAACCTTCCTGCTACTTGAACTTCTTGAACCTTCCTGCTACTTGAACTTCTTGAACCTTCCTGCTACTTGAACTCCTTGAAACTTCCTGCTACTTGAACTTCTTGAACTTCTTGAACCTTCCTGCTACTTGAACTTCTTGAACCTTCCTGCTACTTGAACTTCTTGAACCTTCATGCTACTTGAACTTCTTGAACTTCTTGATCCTTCCTGCTACTTGAACTTCTTGAACCTTCCTGCTACTTGAACTTCTTGAACTTCTTGAACCTTCCTGCTACTTGAACTTCTTAAACCTTCCTGCTACTCGAACTACTTAAACTTCTTGAACCTTCCTGCTACTTGAACTTCTTGAACCTTCCTGCAACTTGAACTTCTTGAACTTCTTGAACCTTCCTGCCACCTGAACTTCTTGAACCTTCCTGCTACTTAACTTCTTGAACTTCTTGAACTTCTTGAACCTTCCTTCTACTTGAACTTCTTGAACCTTCCTGCTACTTGAACTTCTTTAACCTTCCTGCTACTTGAACTTCTTGAACTTCTTGAACCTTAATGCTACTTGAAATACTTGAACTTCTTGAACCTTCCTGTTACTTGAACTTCTTGAACTTCTTGAACCTTCATGCTATTTGAACTTCTTGAACCTTCCTGCTACTTGAACTTCTTGAACTTTCCTGCTACTTGAACTTCTTGAACCTTCCTGCTACTTGAACTTCTTCAACTTCTTCAACCTTCCTGCTACTTGAACTTATTGAACCTTCCTGCTACTTGAACTTTTTGAACTTTTTGAACTTTTTGAACCTTCCTGCTACTTGAACTTCTTGAACTTCTTGAACCTTCCTGCTACTTGAACTACTTGAACTTCTTGAACTTCTTGAACCTTCCTGCTACTTGAACTTCTTGAACCTTCCTGCTACTTGAACTTCTTGAGCCTTCCTGCTACTTGAACTTCTTGAACCTTCCTGCTACTTGAACTTCTTGAACTTCTTGAACCTTCCTGCTACTTGACCTTTTTGAACCTTCCTGCTACTTGAAATTCTTGAACCTTCCTGCTACTTGAACTTCTTGAACCTTCCTTCTACTTGAACTTCTTGAACTTCTTGAACTTTCCTGCTACTTGAACTTCTTGAACTTCTTGATCCTTCCTGCTACTTAATCTGCTTGAACCTTCCTGCTTCTTGAAGTTCTTGAACCTTCCTGCTACTTGAACTTCTCGAACTTCTTGAACCTTCCTGTTACTTGAACTTCTTGAACTTCTTGAACCTTCCTGCTACTTGAACTACTTGAACTTCTTGAACCTTCCTGCTACTTGAACTTCTTGAACTTCTTGAACCTTCCTGCTACTTGAACTTCTTGAACCTTCCTGCTACTTGAACTTCTTGAACCTTCCTGCTACTTGAACTTCTTGAACTTCTTGAACCTTCCTGCTACTTGAACTTCTTGAACCTTCCTGCTACTTGAACTTCTTGAACTTCTTGAACCTTTCTGCTACTTGAAATTCTTGAACCTTCCAGCCACTTGAACTTCTTGAACTTCTTGAACCTTCCTGCTACTTGAACTTCTTGAACTTCTTGAACCTTCCTGCTAATTGAACTTCTTGAACCTTTCTTCTAATTGAACTTCTTGAACTTCCGGAACCTTCCGGCTACTTGAACTTCTTGAACTTCTTGAACCTTCCTGCTAATTGAACTTCTTGAACCTTCCTGCTACTTGAACTTCTTGAACTTTTTGAACCTTCCTGCTACTCAAACTTCTTGAACTTCTTGAACCTTCCTGCTACTTGAACTTCTTGATTTTTTTTAACCTTCCTGCTACTTGAACTTTTTGAACCTTCCTGCTACTTGAACTTCTTGAACTTCTTGAACCTTCCTGCTACTTGAACTTCATGAACTTCTTGGCCCTTCCTGCTACTTGAACTTCTTGAACCTTCATGCTACTTGAACTTCTTGAACTTCTCGAACCTTCCTGCTACTTGAACTTCTTGAACCTTCCTGCTACTTGAACTTCCTGAACTTCTTGAACCTTCCTGCTACTTGAACTTCTTGAACTTCTCGAACCTTCCTGCTACTTGAACTTCTTGAACTTCTTGAACCTTCCTGCTACATGAACTTCTTGAACTTCTTGAACCTTCCTGCTACTTGAACTACTTGAACTTCTAGAACCTTCCTGCTACTTGAACTTCTTGAAATTCTTGAACCTTCTTGCTACTTGAACTTCTTGAACCTTCCTGCCACTTGAACTTCTTGAACCTTCCTGCTACCTGAACTTCTTGAACTTTTTGAACCTTCCTGCTACATGAACTTCTTGAACCTTCCTGCTACTTGAACTTCTTGACCCTTCCTGCTACTTGAACTTCTTGAACCTTCCTGCTACTTGAACTTCTTGAACTTCTTGAACCTTCCTGCTACTTGATTTTCTTGAACTTCTTGAGCCTTCCTGCTACTTGAACTTCTTGAACTTCTTGAACCTTCCTGCTACTTGAACTTCTTGAACCTTCCTGCTACTTGAACTTCTTGAACCTTCATGCTACTTGAACTTCTTGAACTTCTTGATCCTTCCTGCTACTTGAACTTCTTGAACCTTCCTGCTACTTGAACTTCTTGAACTTCTTGAACCTTCCTGCTACTTGAAATTCTTGAACCTTCCTGCTACTCGAACTACTTGAACTTCTTGAACCTTCCTGCTACTTGAACTTCTTGAACCTTCCTGCAACTTGAACTTCTTGAACTTCTTGAACCTTCCTTCTACTTGAACTTCTTGAACCTTCCTGCTACTTGAACTTCTTGAACCTTCCTGATACTTGAACTTCTTGAACCTTCCTGCTACTTGAACTTCTTGAACTTCTTGAACCTTCCTGCTATTTGAACTTCATGAACCTTCCTGCTACTTGAACTTCTTGAACCTTCCTGCTACTTGAACTTCTTGAACCTTCCTGCTACTTGAACTTCTTAAACCTTCCTGCTACTTGAACTTCTTGAACTTCTTGAACCTTCCTGCTACTTGAACTTCTTGAACCTTCCTGCTACTTGAACTTCTTTAACTTCCTGAACCTTCCTGCTACTTGAACTTCTTGAACCATCCTGCTACATGAACTTCTTGAACTTCTTGAACCTTCCTGCTACTTGAACTTCTTGAACCTTCCTGCTACTCGAACTACTTGAACTTCTTGAACCTTCCTGCTACTTGAACTTCTTGAACCTTCCTGCAACTTGAACTTCTTGAACTTCTTGAACCTTCCTTCTACTTAAACTTCTTAAACCTTCCTGCTACTTGAACTTCTTGAACCTTCCTGATACTTGAACTTCATGAACCTTCCTGCTACTTGAACTTCTTGAACTTCTTGAACCTTCCTGCTATTTGAACTTCATGAACCTTCCTGCTACTTGAACTTCTTGAACCTTCCTGCTACTTGAACTTCTTGAACTTCTTGAACCTTCCTGTTACTTTAACTTCTTGAACCTTCCTGCTACTTGAACTTTTTGAAATTCTTGATCCTTCCTGCTACTTGAACTACTTGAAATTCTTGAACCTTCCTGCTACTTAAACTTATTGTACCTTCCTGCTACTTAAACTTCTTGAACCTTCCTGCTACTTGAACTTCTTGATTTTCTTGAACTTCTTGAAACTTCCAGCTACTTGAACTTCTTGAACCTTCCTGCTACTTGAACTTCTTGAACTTCTTGAACCTTCCTGCTACTTGAACTTCTTGAACTTCTTGAACCTTCCTGCTACTTGAACTTCTTGAACTTCTTGAACCTTCCTGCTACTTGAACTTCTTGAACCTTCCTGCTACTTGAACTTCTTGAACCTTCCTGCTACTTGAACTTCTTGAACTTCTTGAACCTTCCTGCTACTTGAACTTCTTGAACTTCCTGAACCTTCCTGCTACTTGAACTTCTTGAACCATCCTGCTACATGAACTTCTTGAACTTATTGAACCTTCCAGCTACTTGAACTTCTTGAACTTCTTGGACCTTCCTGCTACTTGAACTTCTTGAACCTTCCTGCCACTTGAACTTCTTGAACCTTCCTGCTACTTGAACTTCTTGAACTTCTTGAACCTTAATGCTACTTGAAATACTTGAACTTCTTGAACCTTCCTGTTACTTGAACTTCTTGAACTTCTTGAACCTTCCTGCTACTTGAACTTCTTGAACCTTCCTGCTACTTGAACTTCTCGAACCTTCCTGCTACTTGAACTTCTTGAACCTTCCTGCTACTTGAACTTCTTGAACCTTCCTGCTACTTGAACTTCTTGAAACTTCCTGCTACTTGAACTTCTTGAACTTCTTGAACATTCCTGCTACTTGAACTTCTTGAACCTTCCTGCTACTTGAACTTTTTGAATCATGAACCTTCCTGCCACATGATTTTCTTGAACCTTCCTGCTAGTTGAACTTCTTGAACTTCTTGAACCTTCCTGCTACTTGAACTTCTTGAACCTTCCTGCTACTTGAACTTCTTGAACCTTCCTGCTACTTGAACTTCTTGAACCTGCCTGCTACTTGAACTTCTTGAACTTCTTGAAACTTCCTGCTATTTGAACTTCTTGAACTTCTTGAACCTTCCTGCTACTTGAACTTCTTGAACCTTCCTGCTACTTGAACTTCTTGAACTTCTTGAACTTTCCTGCTACTTGAACTACTTGAACTTCTTGAACCTTCCTGCTACTTGAACTTCTTGAACTTCTTGATCCTTCCTGCTACTTGAACTTCTTGAACTTCTTGAACCTTCCTGCTACTCTAACTTCTTGAACTTGAACCTTCCTGCTACTTGAACTTCTTGAACCTTCCTGCTACTTGAACTTCTTGAACCTTCCTGCTACTTGAACTTCTTGAACCTCTTGAACCTTCCTGCTACTTGAACTTCTTGAACCTTCCTGCTACTTGAACTTCTTGAACTTCTTGAACCTTCCTGCTACTTGAACTTCTTGAACTTCTTGAACCTTCCTGCTACTTGAACTTCATGAACTTCTTGAACCTTCCTGCTACTTGAACTTCTTGAACTTCTTGAACCTTCCTGCTACTTGAACTTCTTGAACTTCTTGAACCTTCCTGCTACTTGAACTCTTTGAACTTATTGAACCTTGCTGCTACGTGAACTTCTTGAACCTTCGTGCTACTTGAACTTCTTGAACTTCTTGAACCTTCCTGATACTTGAACTTCTTGAACTTCTTGAACCTTCCTGCTACTTGAACTTCTTGAACCTTCCTGCTACTTGAACTTCTTGAACTTCTTGAACCTTCCTGCTACTTGAACTTCTTGAACCTTCCTGCTACTTGAACTTCTTGAACCTTCATGCTACTTGAACTTCTTGAACTTCTTGATCCTTCCTGCTACTTGAACTTCTTGAACCTTCCTGCTACTTGAACTTCTTGAACTTCTTGAACCTTCCTGCTACTTGAACTTCTTAAACCTTCCTGCTACTCGAACTACTTAAACTTCTTGAACCTTCCTGCTACTTGAACTTCTTGAACCTTCCTGCAACTTGAACTTCTTGAACTTCTTGAACCTTCCTGCCACCTGAACTTCTTGAACCTTCCTGCTACTTAACTTCTTGAACTTCTTGAACTTCTTGAACCTTCCTTCTACTTGAACTTCTTGAACCTTCCTGCTACTTGAACTTCTTTAACCTTCCTGCTACTTGAACTTCTTGAACTTCTTGAACCTTAATGCTACTTGAAATACTTGAACTTCTTGAACCTTCCTGTTACTTGAACTTCTTGAACTTCTTGAACCTTCATGCTATTTGAACTTCTTGAACCTTCCTGCTACTTGAACTTCTTGAACTTTCCTGCTACTTGAACTTCTTGAACCTTCCTGCTACTTGAACTTCTTGAACTTCTTCAACCTTCCTGCTACTTGAACTTATTGAACCTTCCTGCTACTTGAACTTTTTGAACTTTTTGAACTTTTTGAACCTTCCTGCTACTTGAACTTCTTGAACTTCTTGAACCTTCCTGCTACTTGAACTACTTGAACTTCTTGAACTTCTTGAACCTTCCTGCTACTTGAACTTCTTGAACCTTCCTGCTACTTGAACTTCTTGAACTTCTTGAACCTTCCTGCTACTTGACCTTTTTGAACCTTCCTGCTACTTGAAATTCTTGAACCTTCCTGCTACTTGAACTTCTTGAACCTTCCTTCTACTTGAACTTCTTGAACTTCTTGAACTTTCCTGCTACTTGAACTTCTTGAACTTCTTGATCCTTCCTGCTACTTAATCTGCTTGAACCTTCCTGCTTCTTGAAGTTCTTGAACCTTCCTGCTACTTGAACTTCTCGAACTTCTTGAACCTTCCTGTTACTTGAACTTCTTGAACTTCTTGAACCTTCCTGCTACTTGAACTACTTGAACTTCTTGAACCTTCCTGCTACTTGAACTTCTTGAACTTCTTGAACCTTCCTGCTACTTGAACTTCTTGAACCTTCCTGCTACTTGAACTTCTTGAACCTTCCTGCTACTTGAACTTCTTGAACTTCTTGAACCTTCCTGCTACTTGAACTTCTTGAACCTTCCTGCTACTTGAACTTCTTGAACTTCTTGAACCTTTCTGCTACTTGAAATTCTTGAACCTTCCAGCCACTTGAACTTCTTGAACTTCTTGAACCTTCCTGCTACTTGAACTTCTTGAACTTCTTGAACCTTCCTGCTAATTGAACTTCTTGAACCTTTCTTCTAATTGAACTTCTTGAACTTCTGGAACCTTCCGGCTACTTGAACTTCTTGAACTTCTTGAACCTTCCTGCTAATTGAACTTCTTGAACCTTCCTGCTACTTGAACTTCTTGAACTTTTTGAACCTTCCTGCTACTCAAACTTCTTGAACTTCTTGAACCTTCCTGCTACTTGAACTTCTTGATTTTTTTTAACCTTCCTGCTACTTGAACTTTTTGAACCTTCCTGCTACTTGAACTTCTTGAACTTCTTGAACCTTCCTGCTACTTGAACTTCATGAACTTCTTGGCCCTTCCTGCTACTTGAACTTCTTGAACCTTCATGCTACTTGAACTTCTTGAACTTCTCGAACCTTCCTGCTACTTGAACTTCTTGAACCTTCCTGCTACTTGAACTTCCTGAACTTCTTGAACCTTCCTGCTACTTGAACTTCTTGAACTTCTCGAACCTTCCTGCTACTTGAACTTCTTGAACTTCTTGAACCTTCCTGCTACATGAACTTCTTGAACTTCTTGAACCTTCCTGCTACTTGAACTACTTGAACTTCTAGAACCTTCCTGCTACTTGAACTTCTTGAAATTCTTGAACCTTCTTGCTACTTGAACTTCTTGAACCTTCCTGCCACTTGAACTTCTTGAACCTTCCTGCTACCTGAACTTCTTGAACTTTTTGAACCTTCCTGCTACATGAACTTCTTGAACCTTCCTGCTACTTGAACTTCTTGACCCTTCCTGCTACTTGAACTTCTTGAACCTTCCTGCTACTTGAACTTCTTGAACTTCTTGAACCTTCCTGCTACTTGATTTTCTTGAACTTCTTGAGCCTTCCTGCTACTTGAACTTCTTGAACTTCTTGAACCTTCCTGCTACTTGAACTTCTTGAACCTTCCTGCTACTTGAACTACTTAAACTTCTTGAACCTTCCTGCTACTTGAACTTCTTGAACCTTCCTGCTACTTGAACTTTTTGAACTTCTTGAACCTTCCTGCTACTTGAACTTCTTGAACCTTCCTGCTACTTGAACTTCTTGAACCTTCCTGCTACTTGAACTTCTTGAAATTGTTGAACCTTCCTGCTACTTGGACTTCTTGAACCTTCCTGCTACTTGAACTTCTTGAACCTTCCTGCTACTTAAACTTCTTGAACCTTCCTGCTACTTGAACTTCTTGAACCTTCTTGCTACTTGAACTTCTTGAACTTCTTGAACCTTCCTGCTACTCTAACTTCTTGAACTTGAACCTTCCTGCTACTTGAACTTCTTGAACCTTCCTGCTACTTGAACTTCTTGAACCTTCCTGCTACTTGAACTTCTTGAACCTCTTGAACCTTCCTGCTACTTGAACTTCTTGAACCTTCCTGCTACTTGAACTTCTTGAACTTCTTGAACCTTCCTGCTACTTGAACTTCTTGAACTTCTTGAACCTTCCTGCTACTTGAACTTCATGAACTTCTTGAACCTTCCTGCTACTTGAACTTCTTGAACTTCTTGAACCTTCCTGCTACTTGATTTTCTTGAACTTCTTGAGCCTTCCTGCTACTTGAACTTCTTGAACTTCTTGAACCTTCCTGCTACTTGAACTTCTTGAACCTTCCTGCTACTTGAACTTCTTGAACCTTCATGCTACTTGAACTTCTTGAACTTCTTGATCCTTCCTGCTACTTGAACTTCTTGAACCTTCCTGCTACTTGAACTTCTTGAACTTCTTGAACCTTCCTGCTACTTGAAATTCTTGAACCTTCCTGCTACTCGAACTACTTGAACTTCTTGAACCTTCCTGCTACTTGAACTTCTTGAACCTTCCTGCAACTTGAACTTCTTGAACTTCTTGAACCTTCCTTCTACTTGAACTTCTTGAACCTTCCTGCTACTTGAACTTCTTGAACCTTCCTGATACTTGAACTTCTTGAACCTTCCTGCTACTTGAACTTCTTGAACTTCTTGAACCTTCCTGCTATTTGAACTTCATGAACCTTCCTGCTACTTGAACTTCTTGAACCTTCCTGCTACTTGAACTTCTTGAACCTTCCTGCTACTTGAACTTCTTAAACCTTCCTGCTACTTGAACTTCTTGAACTTCTTGAACCTTCCTGCTACTTGAACTTCTTGAACCTTCCTGCTACTTGAACTTCTTTAACTTCCTGAACCTTCCTGCTACTTGAACTTCTTGAACCATCCTGCTACATGAACTTCTTGAACTTCTTGAACCTTCCTGCTACTTGAACTTCTTGAACCTTCCTGCTACTCGAACTACTTGAACTTCTTGAACCTTCCTGCTACTTGAACTTCTTGAACCTTCCTGCAACTTGAACTTCTTGAACTTCTTGAACCTTCCTTCTACTTAAACTTCTTAAACCTTCCTGCTACTTGAACTTCTTGAACCTTCCTGATACTTGAACTTCATGAACCTTCCTGCTACTTGAACTTCTTGAACTTCTTGAACCTTCCTGCTATTTGAACTTCATGAACCTTCCTGCTACTTGAACTTCTTGAACCTTCCTGCTACTTGAACTTCTTGAACTTCTTGAACCTTCCTGTTACTTTAACTTCTTGAACCTTCCTGCTACTTGAACTTTTTGAAATTCTTGATCCTTCCTGCTACTTGAACTACTTGAAATTCTTGAACCTTCCTGCTACTTAAACTTATTGTACCTTCCTGCTACTTAAACTTCTTGAACCTTCCTGCTACTTGAACTTCTTGATTTTCTTGAACTTCTTGAAACTTCCAGCTACTTGAACTTCTTGAACCTTCCTGCTACTTGAACTTCTTGAACTTCTTGAACCTTCCTGCTACTTGAACTTCTTGAACTTCTTGAACCTTCCTGCTACTTGAACTTCTTGAACTTCTTGAACCTTCCTGCTACTTGAACTTCTTGAACCTTCCTGCTACTTGAACTTCTTGAACCTTCCTGCTACTTGAACTTCTTGAACTTCTTGAACCTTCCTGCTACTTGAACTTCTTGAACCTTCCTGCTACTTGAACTTCTTGAACTTCCTGAACCTTCCTGCTACTTGAACTTCTTGAACCATCCTGCTACATGAACTTCTTGAACTTATTGAACCTTCCAGCTACTTGAACTTCTTGAACTTCTTGGACCTTCCTGCTACTTGAACTTCTTGAACCTTCCTGCCACTTGAACTTCTTGAACCTTCCTGCTACTTGAACTTCTTGAACTTCTTGAACCTTAATGCTACTTGAAATACTTGAACTTCTTGAACCTTCCTGTTACTTGAACTTCTTGAACTTCTTGAACCTTCCTGCTACTTGAACTTCTTGAACCTTCCTGCTACTTGAACTTCTCGAACCTTCCTGCTACTTGAACTTCTTGAACCTTCCTGCTACTTGAACTTCTTGAACCTTCCTGCTACTTGAACTTCTTGAAACTTCCTGCTACTTGAACTTCTTGAACTTCTTGAACATTCCTGCTACTTGAACTTCTTGAACCTTCCTGCTACTTGAACTTTTTGAATCATGAACCTTCCTGCCACATGATTTTCTTGAACCTTCCTGCTAGTTGAACTTCTTGAACTTCTTGAACCTTCCTGCTACTTGAACTTCTTGAACCTTCCTGCTACTTGAACTTCTTGAACCTTCCTGCTACTTGAACTTCTTGAACCTGCCTGCTACTTGAACTTCTTGAACTTCTTGAACCTTCCTGCTATTTGAACTTCTTGAACTTCTTGAACCTTCCTGCTACTTGAACTTCTTGAACCTTCCTGCTACTTGAACTTCTTGAACTTCTTGAACTTTCCTGCTACTTGAACTACTTGAACTTCTTGAACCTTCCTGCTACTTGAACTTCTTGAACTTCTTGATCCTTCCTGCTACTTGAACTTCTTGAACTTCTTGAACCTTCCTGCTACTCTAACTTCTTGAACTTGAACCTTCCTGCTACTTGAACTTCTTGAACCTTCCTGCTACTTGAACTTCTTGAACCTTCCTGCTACTTGAACTTCTTGAACCTCTTGAACCTTCCTGCTACTTGAACTTCTTGAACCTTCCTGCTACTTGAACTTCTTGAACTTCTTGAACCTTCCTGCTACTTGAACTTCTTGAACTTCTTGAACCTTCCTGCTACTTGAACTTCATGAACTTCTTGAACCTTCCTGCTACTTGAACTTCTTGAACTTCTTGAACCTTCCTGCTACTTGAACTTCTTGAACTTCTTGAACCTTCCTGCTACTTGAACTCTTTGAACTTATTGAACCTTGCTGCTACGTGAACTTCTTGAACCTTCGTGCTACTTGAACTTCTTGAACTTCTTGAACCTTCCTGATACTTGAACTTCTTGAACTTCTTGAACCTTCCTGCTACTTGAACTTCTTGAACCTTCCTGCTACTTGAACTTCTTGAACTTCTTGAACCTTCCTGCTACTTGAACTTCTTGAACCTTCCTGCTACTTGAACTTCTTGAACCTTCATGCTACTTGAACTTCTTGAACTTCTTGATCCTTCCTGCTACTTGAACTTCTTGAACCTTCCTGCTACTTGAACTTCTTGAACTTCTTGAACCTTCCTGCTACTTGAACTTCTTAAACCTTCCTGCTACTCGAACTACTTAAACTTCTTGAACCTTCCTGCTACTTGAACTTCTTGAACCTTCCTGCAACTTGAACTTCTTGAACTTCTTGAACCTTCCTGCCACCTGAACTTCTTGAACCTTCCTGCTACTTAACTTCTTGAACTTCTTGAACTTCTTGAACCTTCCTTCTACTTGAACTTCTTGAACCTTCTTGCTACTTGAACTTCTTTAACCTTCCTGCTACTTGAACTTCTTGAACTTCTTGAACCTTAATGCTACTTGAAATACTTGAACTTCTTGAACCTTCCTGTTACTTGAACTTCTTGAACTTCTTGAACCTTCATGCTATTTGAACTTCTTGAACCTTCCTGCTACTTGAACTTCTTGAACTTTCCTGCTACTTGAACTTCTTGAACCTTCCTGCTACTTGAACTTCTTGAACTTCTTCAACCTTCCTGCTACTTGAACTTATTGAACCTTCCTGCTACTTGAACTTTTTGAACTTTTTGAACTTTTTGAACCTTCCTGCTACTTGAACTTCTTGAACTTCTTGAACCTTCCTGCTACTTGAACTACTTGAACTTCTTGAACTTCTTGAACCTTCCTGCTACTTGAACTTCTTGAACCTTCCTGCTACTTGAACTTCTTGAACTTCTTGAACCTTCCTGCTACTTGACCTTTTTGAACCTTCCTGCTACTTGAAATTCTTGAACCTTCCTGCTACTTGAACTTCTTGAACCTTCCTTCTACTTGAACTTCTTGAACTTCTTGAACTTTCCTGCTACTTGAACTTCTTGAACTTCTTGATCCTTCCTGCTACTTAATCTGCTTGAACCTTCCTGCTTCTTGAAGTTCTTGAACCTTCCTGCTACTTGAACTTCTCGAACTTCTTGAACCTTCCTGTTACTTGAACTTCTTGAACTTCTTGAACCTTCCTGCTACTTGAACTACTTGAACTTCTTGAACCTTCCTGCTACTTGAACTTCTTGAACTTCTTGAACCTTCCTGCTACTTGAACTTCTTGAACCTTCCTGCTACTTGAACTTCTTGAACCTTCCTGCTACTTGAACTTCTTGAACTTCTTGAACCTTCCTGCTACTTGAACTTCTTGAACCTTCCTGCTACTTGAACTTCTTGAACTTCTTGAACCTTTCTGCTACTTGAAATTCTTGAACCTTCCAGCCACTTGAACTTCTTGAACTTCTTGAACCTTCCTGCTACTTGAACTTCTTGAACTTCTTGAACCTTCCTGCTAATTGAACTTCTTGAACCTTTCTTCTAATTGAACTTCTTGAACTTCTGGAACCTTCCGGCTACTTGAACTTCTTGAACTTCTTGAACCTTCCTGCTAATTGAACTTCTTGAACCTTCCTGCTACTTGAACTTCTTGAACTTTTTGAACCTTCCTGCTACTCAAACTTCTTGAACTTCTTGAACCTTCCTGCTACTTGAACTTCTTGATTTTTTTTAACCTTCCTGCTACTTGAACTTTTTGAACCTTCCTGCTACTTGAACTTCTTGAACTTCTTGAACCTTCCTGCTACTTGAACTTCATGAACTTCTTGGCCCTTCCTGCTACTTGAACTTCTTGAACCTTCATGCTACTTGAACTTCTTGAACTTCTCGAACCTTCCTGCTACTTGAACTTCTTGAACCTTCCTGCTACTTGAACTTCCTGAACTTCTTGAACCTTCCTGCTACTTGAACTTCTTGAACTTCTCGAACCTTCCTGCTACTTGAACTTCTTGAACTTCTTGAACCTTCCTGCTACATGAACTTCTTGAACTTCTTGAACCTTCCTGCTACTTGAACTACTTGAACTTCTAGAACCTTCCTGCTACTTGAACTTCTTGAAATTCTTGAACCTTCTTGCTACTTGAACTTCTTGAACCTTCCTGCCACTTGAACTTCTTGAACCTTCCTGCTACCTGAACTTCTTGAACTTTTTGAACCTTCCTGCTACATGAACTTCTTGAACCTTCCTGCTACTTGAACTTCTTGACCCTTCCTGCTACTTGAACTTCTTGAACCTTCCTGCTACTTGAACTTCTTGAACTTCTTGAACCTTCCTGCTACTTGATTTTCTTGAACTTCTTGAGCCTTCCTGCTACTTGAACTTCTTGAACTTCTTGAACCTTCCTGCTACTTGAACTTCTTGAACCTTCCTGCTACTTGAACTACTTAAACTTCTTGAACCTTCCTGCTACTTGAACTTCTTGAACCTTCCTGCTACTTGAACTTTTTGAACTTCTTGAACCTTCCTGCTACTTGAACTTCTTGAACCTTCCTGCTACTTGAACTTCTTGAACCTTCCTGCTACTTGAACTTCTTGAAATTGTTGAACCTTCCTGCTACTTGGACTTCTTGAACCTTCCTGCTACTTGAACTTCTTGAACCTTCCTGCTACTTAAACTTCTTGAACCTTCCTGCTACTTGAACTTCTTGAACCTTCTTGCTACTTGAACTTCTTGAACTTCTTGAACCTTCCTGCTACTCTAACTTCTTAAACTTGAACCTTCCTGCTACTTGAACTTCTTGAACCTTCCTGCTACTTGAACTTCTTGAACCTTCCTGCTACTTGAACTTCTTGAACCTCTTGAACCTTCCTGCTACTTGAACTTCTTGAACCTTCCTGCTACTTGAACTTCTTGAACTTCTTGAACCTTCCTGCTACTTGAACTTCTTGAACTTCTTGAACCTTCCTGCTACTTGAACTTCATGAACTTCTTGAACCTTCCTGCTACTTGAACTTCTTGAACTTCTTGAACCTTCCTGCTACTTGAACTTCTTGAACTTCTTGAACCTTCCTGCTACTTGAACTCTTTGAACTTATTGAACCTTGCTGCTACGTGAACTTCTTGAACCTTCGTGCTACTTGAACTTCTTGAACTTCTTGAACCTTCCTGATACTTGAACTTCTTGAACTTCTTGAACCTTCCTGCTACTTGAACTTCTTGAACCTTCCTGCTACTTGAACTTCTTGAACCTTCCTGCTACTTAAACTTCTTGAACCTTCCTGCTACTTGAACTTCTTGAACCTTCCTGCTACTTGAACTTCTTGAACTTCTTGAACCGTCCTGCTACTTGAACTTCTAGAACTTCTTGAACCTTCCTGATACTTGAACTTCTTGAACTTCGTGAACCTTCCTGCTTCTTGAACTTCTTGAACTTCTTGAACCTTCCTGCTACTTGAACTTCTTGAACTTCTTGAACCTTCCTGCTACTTGAACTTCTTGAACCTTCCTGCTACTTGAACTTCTTGAACCTTCCTGCTACTTGAACTTCTTGAAACTTCCTGCTACTTGAACTTCTTGAACTTCTTGAACCTTTCTGCTACTTGAACTTCTTGAACCTTCCTGCAACTTGAACTTCTTGAACTTCTTGAACTTCTTGAACCTTCCTGCTACTTGAACTTCTTGAACCTTCCTGCTACTCGGACTACTTGAACTTCTTGAACCTTCCTGGTACTTGAACTTCTTGAACTTCTTGAACCTTCCTGCTACTTGAACTTCTTGAACTTTTCGAACCTTCCTGCTACTCGAACTTCTTGAACATCCTGAACCTTCCTGCTACTTGAACTTCTTGAACCTTCCTGCTACTTGAACTTCTTGAACCTTCCTGCTACTTGAACTCCTTGAAACTTCCTGCTACTTGAACTTCTTGAACTTCTTGAACCTTCCTGCTACTTGAACTTCTTGAACCTTCCTGCTACTTGAACTTCTTGAACCTTCATGCTACTTGAACTTCTTGAACTTCTTGATCCTTCCTGCTACTTGAACTTCTTGAACCTTCCTGCTACTTGAACTTCTTGAACTTCTTGAACCTTCCTGCTACTTGAACTTCTTAAACCTTCCTGCTACTCGAACTACTTAAACTTCTTGAACCTTCCTGCTACTTGAACTTCTTGAACCTTCCTGCAACTTGAACTTCTTGAACTTCTTGAACCTTCCTGCCACCTGAACTTCTTGAACCTTCCTGCTACTTAACTTCTTGAACTTCTTGAACTTCTTGAACCTTCCTTCTACTTGAACTTCTTGAACCTTCCTGCTACTTGAACTTCTTTAACCTTCCTGCTACTTGAACTTCTTGAACTTCTTGAACCTTAATGCTACTTGAAATACTTGAACTTCTTGAACCTTCCTGTTACTTGAACTTCTTGAACTTCTTGAACCTTCATGCTATTTGAACTTCTTGAACCTTCCTGCTACTTGAACTTCTTGAACTTTCCTGCTACTTGAACTTCTTGAACCTTCCTGCAACATGAACTTCTTGAACTTCTTGAACCTTCCTGCTACTTGAACTTCATGAACCTTCCTGCTACTTGAACTTCTTGAACCTTCCTGCTACTTGAACTTCTTGAACTTCTAGAATCTTCCCGCTACTTGAACTTCTTGAACTTCTTGAACCTTCCTGCTACTTGAACTTCATGAACTTCTTGAAGCCTCCTGCTACTTGAACTTCTTGAACTTTTTGAACCTTCCTGCTACTTGAACTTCTTGACCTTCTTGAACCTTCCTGCTACTTGAACTTCTTGAACCTTCCTGCTACCTGAACTTCTTGAACCTTCCTGCTACTTGAACTTCTTGAACTTCTTGAACCTTCCTGCTACTTGAACTTCTTGAACCTTCCTGCCACTTGAACTTCTTGAACTTCTTGAACCTTCCTGCTACTTGAACTTCTTGTACCTTCCTGCAACTTGAACTTCTTGAACTTCTTGAACCTTCCTGCTACTTGAACTTCTTGAACCTTCCTGCTACTTGAACTACTTAAACTTCTTGAACCTTCCTGCTACTTGAACTTCTTGAACCTTCCTGCTACTTAACTTTTTGAACTTCTTGAACCTTCCTGCTACTTGAACTTCTTGAACCTTCCTGCTACTTGAACTTCTTGAACCTTCCTGCTACTTGAACTTCTTGAAATTGTTGAACCTTCCTGCTACTTGGACTTCTTGAACCTTCCTGCTACTTGAACTTCTTGAACCTTCCTGCTACTTAAACTTCTTGAACCTTCCTGCTACTTGAACTTCTTGAACCTTCTTGCTACTTGAACTTCTTGAACTTCTTGAACCTTCCTGCTACTCTAACTTCTTGAACTTGAACCTTCCTGCTACTTGAACTTCTTGAACCTTCCTGCTACTTGAACTTCTTGAACCTTCCTGCTACTTGAACTTCTTGAACCTCTTGAACCTTCCTGCTACTTGAACTTCTTGAACCTTCCTGCTACTTGAACTTCTTGAACTTCTTGAACCTTCCTGCTACTTGAACTTCTTGAACTTCTTGAACCTTCCTGCTACTTGAACTTCATGAACTTCTTGAACCTTCCTGCTACTTGAACTTCTTGAACTTCTTGAACCTTCCTGCTACTTGAACTTCTTGAACTTCTTGAACCTTCCTGCTACTTGAACTCTTTGAACTTATTGAACCTTGCTGCTACGTGAACTTCTTGAACCTTCGTGCTACTTGAACTTCTTGAACTTCTTGAACCTTCCTGATACTTGAACTTCTTGAACTTCTTGAACCTTCCTGCTACTTGAACTTCTTGAACCTTCCTGCTACTTGAACTTCTTGAACCTTCCTGCTACTTAAACTTCTTGAACCTTCCTGCTACTTGAACTTCTTGAACCTTCCTGCTACTTGAACTTCTTGAACTTCTTGAACCGTCCTGCTACTTGAACTTCTAGAACTTCTTGAACCTTCCTGATACTTGAACTTCTTGAACTTCGTGAACCTTCCTGCTTCTTGAACTTCTTGAACTTCTTGAACCTTCCTGCTACTTGAACTTCTTGAACTTCTTGAACCTTCCTGCTACTTGAACTTCTTGAACCTTCCTGCTACTTGAACTTCTTGAACCTTCCTGCTACTTGAACTTCTTGAAACTTCCTGCTACTTGAACTTCTTGAACTTCTTGAACCTTTCTGCTACTTGAACTTCTTGAACCTTCCTGCAACTTGAACTTCTTGAACTTCTTGAACTTCTTGAACCTTCCTGCTACTTGAACTTCTTGAACCTTCCTGCTACTCGGACTACTTGAACTTCTTGAACCTTCCTGGTACTTGAACTTCTTGAACTTCTTGAACCTTCCTGCTACTTGAACTTCTTGAACTTTTCGAACCTTCCTGCTACTCGAACTTCTTGAACATCCTGAACCTTCCTGCTACTTGAACTTCTTGAACCTTCCTGCTACTTGAACTTCTTGAACCTTCCTGCTACTTGAACTCCTTGAAACTTCCTGCTACTTGAACTTCTTGAACTTCTTGAACCTTCCTGCTACTTGAACTTCTTGAACCTTCCTGCTACTTGAACTTCTTGAACCTTCATGCTACTTGAACTTCTTGAACTTCTTGATCCTTCCTGCTACTTGAACTTCTTGAACCTTCCTGCTACTTGAACTTCTTGAACTTCTTGAACCTTCCTGCTACTTGAACTTCTTAAACCTTCCTGCTACTCGAACTACTTAAACTTCTTGAACCTTCCTGCTACTTGAACTTCTTGAACCTTCCTGCAACTTGAACTTCTTGAACTTCTTGAACCTTCCTGCCACCTGAACTTCTTGAACCTTCCTGCTACTTAACTTCTTGAACTTCTTGAACTTCTTGAACCTTCCTTCTACTTGAACTTCTTGAACCTTCCTGCTACTTGAACTTCTTTAACCTTCCTGCTACTTGAACTTCTTGAACTTCTTGAACCTTAATGCTACTTGAAATACTTGAACTTCTTGAACCTTCCTGTTACTTGAACTTCTTGAACTTCTTGAACCTTCATGCTATTTGAACTTCTTGAACCTTCCTGCTACTTGAACTTCTTGAACTTTCCTGCTACTTGAACTTCTTGAACCTTCCTGCTACTTGAACTTCTTGAACTTCTTCAACCTTCCTGCTACTTGAACTTATTGAACCTTCCTGCTACTTGAACTTTTTGAACTTTTTGAACTTTTTGAACCTTCCTGCTACTTGAACTTCTTGAACTTCTTGAACCTTCCTGCTACTTGAACTACTTGAACTTCTTGAACTTCTTGAACCTTCCTGCTACTTGAACTTCTTGAACCTTCCTGCTACTTGAACTTCTTGAGCCTTCCTGCTACTTGAACTTCTTGAACCTTCCTGCTACTTGAACTTCTTGAACTTCTTGAACCTTCCTGCTACTTGACCTTTTTGAACCTTCCTGCTACTTGAAATTCTTGAACCTTCCTGCTACTTGAACTTCTTGAACCTTCCTTCTACTTGAACTTCTTGAACTTCTTGAACTTTCCTGCTACTTGAACTTCTTGAACTTCTTGATCCTTCCTGCTACTTAATCTGCTTGAACCTTCCTGCTTCTTGAAGTTCTTGAACCTTCCTGCTACTTGAACTTCTCGAACTTCTTGACTCTTCCTGTTACTTGAACTTCTTGAACTTCTTGAACCTTCCTGCTACTTGAACTACTTGAACTTCTTGAACCTTCCTGCTACTTGAACTTCTTGAACTTCTTGAACCTTCCTGCTACTTGAACTTCTTGAACCTTCCTGCTACTTGAACTTCTTGAACCTTCCTGCTACTTGAACTTCTTGAACTTCTTGAACCTTCCTGCTACTTGAACTTCTTGAACCTTCCTGCTACTTGAACTTCTTGAACTTCTTGAACCTTTCTGCTACTTGAAATTCTTGAACCTTCCAGCCACTTGAACTTCTTGAACTTCTTGAACCTTCCTGCTACTTGAACTTCTTGAACTTCTTGAACCTTCCTGCTAATTGAACTTCTTGAACCTTTCTTCTAATTGAACTTCTTGAACTTCTGGAACCTTCCGGCTACTTGAACTTCTTGAACTTCTTGAACCTTCCTGCTAATTGAACTTCTTGAACCTTCCTGCTACTTGAACTTCTTGAACTTTTTGAACCTTCCTGCTACTCAAACTTCTTGAACTTCTTGAACCTTCCTGCTACTTGAACTTCTTGATTTTTTTTAACCTTCCTGCTACTTGAACTTTTTGAACCTTCCTGCTACTTGAACTTCTTGAACTTCTTGAACCTTCCTGCTACTTGAACTTCATGAACTTCTTGGCCCTTCCTGCTACTTGAACTTCTTGAACCTTCATGCTACTTGAACTTCTTGAACTTCTCGAACCTTCCTGCTACTTGAACTTCTTGAACCTTCCTGCTACTTGAACTTCCTGAACTTCTTGAACCTTCCTGCTACTTGAACTTCTTGAACTTCTCGAACCTTCCTGCTACTTGAACTTCTTGAACTTCTTGAACCTTCCTGCTACATGAACTTCTTGAACTTCTTGAACCTTCCTGCTACTTGAACTACTTGAACTTCTAGAACCTTCCTGCTACTTGAACTTCTTGAAATTCTTGAACCTTCTTGCTACTTGAACTTCTTGAACCTTCCTGCCACTTGAACTTCTTGAACCTTCCTGCTACCTGAACTTCTTGAACTTTTTGAACCTTCCTGCTACATGAACTTCTTGAACCTTCCTGCTACTTGAACTTCTTGACCCTTCCTGCTACTTGAACTTCTTGAACCTTCCTGCTACTTGAACTTCTTGAACTTCTTGAACCTTCCTGCTACTTGATTTTCTTGAACTTCTTGAGCCTTCCTGCTACTTGAACTTCTTGAACTTCTTGAACCTTCCTGCTACTTGAACTTCTTGAACCTTCCTGCTACTTGAACTTCTTGAACCTTCATGCTACTTGAACTTCTTGAACTTCTTGATCCTTCCTGCTACTTGAACTTCTTGAACCTTCCTGCTACTTGAACTTCTTGAACTTCTTGAACCTTCCTGCTACTTGAAATTCTTGAACCTTCCTGCTACTCGAACTACTTGAACTTCTTGAACCTTCCTGCTACTTGAACTTCTTGAACCTTCCTGCAACTTGAACTTCTTGAACTTCTTGAACCTTCCTTCTACTTGAACTTCTTGAACCTTCCTGCTACTTGAACTTCTTGAACCTTCCTGATACTTGAACTTCTTGAACCTTCCTGCTACTTGAACTTCTTGAACTTCTTGAACCTTCCTGCTATTTGAACTTCATGAACCTTCCTGCTACTTGAACTTCTTGAACCTTCCTGCTACTTGAACTTCTTGAACCTTCCTGCTACTTGAACTTCTTAAACCTTCCTGCTACTTGAACTTCTTGAACTTCTTGAACCTTCCTGCTACTTGAACTTCTTGAACCTTCCTGCTACTTGAACTTCTTTAACTTCCTGAACCTTCCTGCTACTTGAACTTCTTGAACCATCCTGCTACATGAACTTCTTGAACTTCTTGAACCTTCCTGCTACTTGAACTTCTTGAACCTTCCTGCTACTCGAACTACTTGAACTTCTTGAACCTTCCTGCTACTTGAACTTCTTGAACCTTCCTGCAACTTGAACTTCTTGAACTTCTTGAACCTTCCTTCTACTTAAACTTCTTAAACCTTCCTGCTACTTGAACTTCTTGAACCTTCCTGATACTTGAACTTCATGAACCTTCCTGCTACTTGAACTTCTTGAACTTCTTGAACCTTCCTGCTATTTGAACTTCATGAACCTTCCTGCTACTTGAACTTCTTGAACCTTCCTGCTACTTGAACTTCTTGAACTTCTTGAACCTTCCTGTTACTTTAACTTCTTGAACCTTCCTGCTACTTGAACTTTTTGAAATTCTTGATCCTTCCTGCTACTTGAACTACTTGAAATTCTTGAACCTTCCTGCTACTTAAACTTATTGTACCTTCCTGCTACTTAAACTTCTTGAACCTTCCTGCTACTTGAACTTCTTGATTTTCTTGAACTTCTTGAAACTTCCAGCTACTTGAACTTCTTGAACCTTCCTGCTACTTGAACTTCTTGAACTTCTTGAACCTTCCTGCTACTTGAACTTCTTGAACTTCTTGAACCTTCCTGCTACTTGAACTTCTTGAACTTCTTGAACCTTCCTGCTACTTGAACTTCTTGAACCTTCCTGCTACTTGAACTTCTTGAACCTTCCTGCTACTTGAACTTCTTGAACTTCTTGAACCTTCCTGCTACTTGAACTTCTTGAACCTTCCTGCTACTTGAACTTCTTGAACTTCCTGAACCTTCCTGCTACTTGAACTTCTTGAACCATCCTGCTACATGAACTTCTTGAACTTATTGAACCTTCCAGCTACTTGAACTTCTTGAACTTCTTGGACCTTCCTGCTACTTGAACTTCTTGAACCTTCCTGCCACTTGAACTTCTTGAACCTTCCTGCTACTTGAACTTCTTGAACTTCTTGAACCTTAATGCTACTTGAAATACTTGAACTTCTTGAACCTTCCTGTTACTTGAACTTCTTGAACTTCTTGAACCTTCCTGCTACTTGAACTTCTTGAACCTTCCTGCTACTTGAACTTCTCGAACCTTCCTGCTACTTGAACTTCTTGAACCTTCCTGCTACTTGAACTTCTTGAACCTTCCTGCTACTTGAACTTCTTGAAACTTCCTGCTACTTGAACTTCTTGAACTTCTTGAACATTCCTGCTACTTGAACTTCTTGAACCTTCCTGCTACTTGAACTTTTTGAATCATGAACCTTCCTGCCACATGATTTTCTTGAACCTTCCTGCTAGTTGAACTTCTTGAACTTCTTGAACCTTCCTGCTACTTGAACTTCTTGAACCTTCCTGCTACTTGAACTTCTTGAACCTTCCTGCTACTTGAACTTCTTGAACCTGCCTGCTACTTGAACTTCTTGAACTTCTTGAACCTTCCTGCTATTTGAACTTCTTGAACTTCTTGAACCTTCCTGCTACTTGAACTTCTTGAACCTTCCTGCTACTTGAACTTCTTGAACTTCTTGAACTTTCCTGCTACTTGAACTACTTGAACTTCTTGAACCTTCCTGCTACTTGAACTTCTTGAACTTCTTGATCCTTCCTGCTACTTGAACTTCTTGAACTTCTTGAACCTTCCTGCTACTCTAACTTCTTGAACTTGAACCTTCCTGCTACTTGAACTTCTTGAACCTTCCTGCTACTTGAACTTCTTGAACCTTCCTGCTACTTGAACTTCTTGAACCTCTTGAACCTTCCTGCTACTTGAACTTCTTGAACCTTCCTGCTACTTGAACTTCTTGAACTTCTTGAACCTTCCTGCTACTTGAACTTCTTGAACTTCTTGAACCTTCCTGCTACTTGAACTTCATGAACTTCTTGAACCTTCCTGCTACTTGAACTTCTTGAACTTCTTGAACCTTCCTGCTACTTGAACTTCTTGAACTTCTTGAACCTTCCTGCTACTTGAACTCTTTGAACTTATTGAACCTTGCTGCTACGTGAACTTCTTGAACCTTCGTGCTACTTGAACTTCTTGAACTTCTTGAACCTTCCTGATACTTGAACTTCTTGAACTTCTTGAACCTTCCTGCTACTTGAACTTCTTGAACCTTCCTGCTACTTGAACTTCTTGAACTTCTTGAACCTTCCTGCTACTTGAACTTCTTGAACCTTCCTGCTACTTGAACTTCTTGAACCTTCATGCTACTTGAACTTCTTGAACTTCTTGATCCTTCCTGCTACTTGAACTTCTTGAACCTTCCTGCTACTTGAACTTCTTGAACTTCTTGAACCTTCCTGCTACTTGAACTTCTTAAACCTTCCTGCTACTCGAACTACTTAAACTTCTTGAACCTTCCTGCTACTTGAACTTCTTGAACCTTCCTGCAACTTGAACTTCTTGAACTTCTTGAACCTTCCTGCCACCTGAACTTCTTGAACCTTCCTGCTACTTAACTTCTTGAACTTCTTGAACTTCTTGAACCTTCCTTCTACTTGAACTTCTTGAACCTTCCTGCTACTTGAACTTCTTTAACCTTCCTGCTACTTGAACTTCTTGAACTTCTTGAACCTTAATGCTACTTGAAATACTTGAACTTCTTGAACCTTCCTGTTACTTGAACTTCTTGAACTTCTTGAACCTTCATGCTATTTGAACTTCTTGAACCTTCCTGCTACTTGAACTTCTTGAACTTTCCTGCTACTTGAACTTCTTGAACCTTCCTGCTACTTGAACTTCTTGAACTTCTTCAACCTTCCTGCTACTTGAACTTATTGAACCTTCCTGCTACTTGAACTTTTTGAACTTTTTGAACTTTTTGAACCTTCCTGCTACTTGAACTTCTTGAACTTCTTGAACCTTCCTGCTACTTGAACTACTTGAACTTCTTGAACTTCTTGAACCTTCCTGCTACTTGAACTTCTTGAACCTTCCTGCTACTTGAACTTCTTGAACTTCTTGAACCTTCCTGCTACTTGACCTTTTTGAACCTTCCTGCTACTTGAAATTCTTGAACCTTCCTGCTACTTGAACTTCTTGAACCTTCCTTCTACTTGAACTTCTTGAACTTCTTGAACTTTCCTGCTACTTGAACTTCTTGAACTTCTTGATCCTTCCTGCTACTTAATCTGCTTGAACCTTCCTGCTTCTTGAAGTTCTTGAACCTTCCTGCTACTTGAACTTCTCGAACTTCTTGAACCTTCCTGTTACTTGAACTTCTTGAACTTCTTGAACCTTCCTGCTACTTGAACTACTTGAACTTCTTGAACCTTCCTGCTACTTGAACTTCTTGAACTTCTTGAACCTTCCTGCTACTTGAACTTCTTGAACCTTCCTGCTACTTGAACTTCTTGAACCTTCCTGCTACTTGAACTTCTTGAACTTCTTGAACCTTCCTGCTACTTGAACTTCTTGAACCTTCCTGCTACTTGAACTTCTTGAACTTCTTGAACCTTTCTGCTACTTGAAATTCTTGAACCTTCCAGCCACTTGAACTTCTTGAACTTCTTGAACCTTCCTGCTACTTGAACTTCTTGAACTTCTTGAACCTTCCTGCTAATTGAACTTCTTGAACCTTTCTTCTAATTGAACTTCTTGAACTTCTGGAACCTTCCGGCTACTTGAACTTCTTGAACTTCTTGAACCTTCCTGCTAATTGAACTTCTTGAACCTTCCTGCTAATTGAACTTCTTGAACCTTCCTGCTACTTGAACTTCTTGAACTTTTTGAACCTTCCTGCTACTCAAACTTCTTGAACTTCTTGAACCTTCCTGCTACTTGAACTTCTTGATTTTTTTTAACCTTCCTGCTACTTGAACTTTTTGAACCTTCCTGCTACTTGAACTTCTTGAACTTCTTGAACCTTCCTGCTACTTGAACTTCATGAACTTCTTGGCCCTTCCTGCTACTTGAACTTCTTGAACCTTCATGCTACTTGAACTTCTTGAACTTCTCGAACCTTCCTGCTACTTGAACTTCTTGAACCTTCCTGCTACTTGAACTTCCTGAACTTCTTGAACCTTCCTGCTACTTGAACTTCTTGAACTTCTCGAACCTTCCTGCTACTTGAACTTCTTGAACTTCTTGAACCTTCCTGCTACATGAACTTCTTGAACTTCTTGAACCTTCCTGCTACTTGAACTACTTGAACTTCTAGAACCTTCCTGCTACTTGAACTTCTTGAAATTCTTGAACCTTCTTGCTACTTGAACTTCTTGAACCTTCCTGCCACTTGAACTTCTTGAACCTTCCTGCTACCTGAACTTCTTGAACTTTTTGAACCTTCCTGCTACATGAACTTCTTGAACCTTCCTGCTACTTGAACTTCTTGACCCTTCCTGCTACTTGAACTTCTTGAACCTTCCTGCTACTTGAACTTCTTGAACTTCTTGAACCTTCCTGCTACTTGATTTTCTTGAACTTCTTGAGCCTTCCTGCTACTTGAACTTCTTGAACTTCTTGAACCTTCCTGCTACTTGAACTTCTTGAACCTTCCTGCTACTTGAACTTCTTGAACCTTCATGCTACTTGAACTTCTTGAACTTCTTGAACCTTCCTGCTACTTGAAATTCTTGAACCTCCCTGCTACTCGAACTACTTGAACTTCTTGAACCTTCCTGCTACTTGAACTTCTTGAACCTTCCTGCAACTTGAACTTCTTGAACTTCTTGAACCTTCCTTCTACTTGAACTTCTTGAACCTTCCTGCTACTTGAACTTCTTGAACCTTCCTGATACTTGAACTTCTTGAACCTTCCTGCTACTTGAACTTCTTGAACTTCTTGAACCTTCCTGCTATTTGAACTTCATGAACCTTCCTGCTACTTGAACTTCTTGAACCTTCCTGCTACTTGAACTTCTTGAACCTTCCTGCTACTTGAACTTCTTAAACCTTCCTGCTACTTGAACTTCTAGAACTTCTTGAACCTTCCTGCTACTTGAACTTCTTGAACCTTCCTGCTACTTGAACTTCTTTAACTTCCTGAACCTTCCTGCTACTTGAACTTCTTGAACCATCCTGCTACATGAACTTCTTGAACTTCTTGAACCTTCCTGCTACTTGAACTTCTTGAACCTTCCTGCTACTCGAACTACTTGAACTTCTTGAACCTTCCTGCTACTTGAACTTCTTGAACCTTCCTGCAACTTGAACTTCTTGAACTTCTTGAACCTTCCTTCTACTTAAACTTCTTAAACCTTCCTGCTACTTGAACTTCTTGAACCTTCCTGATACTTGAACTTCATGAACCTTCCTGCTACTTGAACTTCTTGAACTTCTTGAACCTTCCTGCTATTTGAACTTCATGAACCTTCCTGCTACTTGAACTTCTTGAACCTTCCTGCTACTTGAACTTCTTGAACTTCTTGAACCTTCCTGTTACTTTAACTTCTTGAACCTTCCTGCTACTTGAACTTTTTGAAATTCTTGATCCTTCCTGCTACTTGAACTACTTGAAATTCTTGAACCTTCCTGCTACTTAAACTTCTTGTACCTTCCTGCTACTTAAACTTCTTGAACCTTCCTGCTACTTGAACTTCTTGATTTTCTTGAACTTCTTGAAACTTCCAGCTACTTGAACTTCTTGAACCTTCCTGCTACTTGAACTTCTTGAACTTCTTGAACCTTCCTGCTACTTGAACTTCTTGAACTTCTTGAACCTTCCTGCTACTTGAACTTCTTGAACCTTCCTGCTACTTGAACTTCTTGAACCTTCCTGCTACTTGAACTTCTTGAACTTCTTGAACCTTCCTGCTACTTGAACTTCTTGAACCTTCCTGCTACTTGAACTTCTTGAACTTCCTGAACCTTCCTGCTACTTGAACTTCTTGAACCATCCTGCTACATGAACTTCTTGAACTTATTGAACCTTCCAGCTACTTGAACTTCTTGAACTTCTTGGGCCTTCCTGCTACTTGAACTTCTTGAACCTTCCTGCCACTTGAACTTCTTGAACCTTCCTGCTACTTGAACTTCTTGAACTTCTTGAACCTTAATGCTACTTGAAATACTTGAACTTCTTGAACCTTCCTGTTACTTGAACTTCTTGAACTTCTTGAACCTTCCTGCTACTTGAACTTCTTGAACCTTCCTGCTACTTGAACTTCTCGAACCTTCCTGCTACTTGAACTTCTTGAACCTTCCTGCTACTTGAACTTCTTGAACCTTCCTGCTACTTGAACTTCTTGAAACTTCCTGCTACTTGAACTTCTTGAACTTCTTGAACATTCCTGCTACTTGAACTTCTTGAACCTTCCTGCTACTTGAACTTTTTGAATCATGAACCTTCCTGCCACATGATTTTCTTGAACCTTCCTGCTAGTTGAACTTCTTGAACTTCTTGAACCTTCCTGCTACTTGAACTTCTTGAACCTTCCTGCTACTTGAACTTCTTGAACCTTCCTGCTACTTGAACTTCTTGAACCTGCCTGCTACTTGAACTTCTTGAACTTCTTGAACCTTCCTGCTATTTGAACTTCTTGAACTTCTTGAACCTTCCTGCTACTTGAACTTCTTGAACCTTCCTGCTACTTGAACTTCTTGAACTTCTTGAACTTTCCTGCTACTTGAACTACTTGAACTTCTTGAACCTTCCTGCTACTTGAACTTCTTGAACTTCTTGATCCTTCCTCCTACTTGAACTTCTTGAACCTTCCTGCTACTATAACTTCTTGAACCTTCCTGGTACCTGAACTTCTTGAACTTCTTGAACCTTCCTGCTACTTGAACTTCTTGAACCTTCCTGCCACTTGAACTTCTTGAACCTTCCTGCTACCTGAACTTCTTGAACTTTTTGAACCTTCCTGCTACATGAACTTCTTGAACCTTCCTGCTACTTGAACTTCTTGACCCTTCCTGCTACTTGAACTTCTTGAACCTTCCTGCTACTTGAACTTCTTGAACTTCTTGAACCTTCCTGCTACTTGATTTTCTTGAACTTCTTGAGCCTTCCTGCTACTTGAACTTCTTGAACTTCTTGAACCTTCCTGCTACTTGAACTTCTTGAACCTTCCTGCTACTTGAACTTCTTGAACCTTCATGCTACTTGAACTTCTTGAACTTCTTGAACCTTCCTGCTACTTGAAATTCTTGAACCTCCCTGCTACTCGAACTACTTGAACTTCTTGAACCTTCCTGCTACTTGAACTTCTTGAACCTTCCTGCAACTTGAACTTCTTGAACTTCTTGAACCTTCCTTCTACTTGAACTTCTTGAACCTTCCTGCTACTTGAACTTCTTGAACCTTCCTGATACTTGATCTTCTTGAACCTTCCTGCTACTTGAACTTCTTGAACTTCTTGAACCTTCCTGCTATTTGAACTTCATGAACCTTCCTGCTACTTGAACTTCTTGAACCTTCCTGCTACTTGAACTTCTTGAACCTTCCTGCTACTTGAACTTCTTAAACCTTCCTGCTACTTGAACTTCTAGAACTTCTTGAACCTTCCTGCTACTTGAACTTCTTGAACCTTCCTGCTACTTGAACTTCTTTAACTTCCTGAACCTTCCTGCTACTTGAACTTCTTGAACCATCCTGCTACATGAACTTCTTGAACTTCTTGAACCTTCCTGCTACTTGAACTTCTTGAACCTTCCTGCTACTCGAACTACTTGAACTTCTTGAACCTTCCTGCTACTTGAACTTCTTGAACCTTCCTGCAACTTGAACTTCTTGAACTTCTTGAACCTTCCTTCTACTTAAACTTCTTAAACCTTCCTGCTACTTGAACTTCTTGAACCTTCCTGATACTTGAACTTCATGAACCTTCCTGCTACTTGAACTTCTTGAACTTCTTGAACCTTCCTGCTATTTGAACTTCATGAACCTTCCTGCTACTTGAACTTCTTGAACCTTCCTGCTACTTGAACTTCTTGAACTTCTTGAACCTTCCTGTTACTTTAACTTCTTGAACCTTCCTGCTACTTGAACTTTTTGAAATTCTTGATCCTTCCTGCTACTTGAACTACTTGAAATTCTTGAACCTTCCTGCTACTTAAACTTCTTGTACCTTCCTGCTACTTAAACTTCTTGAACCTTCCTGCTACTTGAACTTCTTGATTTTCTTGAACTTCTTGAAACTTCCAGCTACTTGAACTTCTTGAACCTTCCTGCTACTTGAACTTCTTGAACTTCTTGAACCTTCCTGCTACTTGAACTTCTTGAACTTCTTGAACCTTCCTGCTACTTGAACTTCTTGAACTTCTTGAACCTTCCTGCTACTTGAACTTCTTGAACCTTCCTGCTACTTGAACTTCTTGAACCTTCCTGCTACTTGAACTTCTTGAACTTCTTGAACCTTCCTGCTACTTGAACTTCTTGAACCTTCCTGCTACTTGAACTTCTTGAACTTCCTGAACCTTCCTGCTACTTGAACTTCTTGAACCATCCTGCTACATGAACTTCTTGAACTTATTGAACCTTCCAGCTACTTGAACTTCTTGAACTTCTTGGGCCTTCCTGCTACTTGAACTTCTTGAACCTTCCTGCCACTTGAACTTCTTGAACCTTCCTGCTACTTGAACTTCTTGAACTTCTTGAACCTTAATGCTACTTGAAATACTTGAACTTCTTGAACCTTCCTGTTACTTGAACTTCTTGAACTTCTTGAACCTTCCTGCTACTTGAACTTCTTGAACCTTCCTGCTACTTGAACTTCTCGAACCTTCCTGCTACTTGAACTTCTTGAACCTTCCTGCTACTTGAACTTCTTGAACCTTCCTGCTACTTGAACTTCTTGAAACTTCCTGCTACTTGAACTTCTTGAACTTCTTGAACATTCCTGCTACTTGAACTTCTTGAACCTTCCTGCTACTTGAACTTTTTGAATCATGAACCTTCCTGCCACATGATTTTCTTGAACCTTCCTGCTAGTTGAACTTCTTGAACTTCTTGAACCTTCCTGCTACTTGAACTTCTTGAACCTTCCTGCTACTTGAACTTCTTGAACCTTCCTGCTACTTGAACTTCTTGAACCTGCCTGCTACTTGAACTTCTTGAACTTCTTGAACCTTCCTGTTATTTGAACTTCTTGAACTTCTTGAACCTTCCTGCTACTTGAACTTCTTGAACCTTCCTGCTACTTGAACTTCTTGAACTTCTTGAACTTTCCTGCTACTTGAACTACTTGAACTTCTTGAACCTTCCTGCTACTTGAACTTCTTGAACTTCTTGATCCTTCCTCCTACTTGAACTTCTTGAACCTTCCTGCTACTATAACTTCTTGAACCTTCCTGGTACCTGAACTTCTTGAACTTCTTGAACCTTCCTGCTACTTGAACTTCTTGAACCTTCCTGCCACTTGAACTTCTTGAACCTTCCTGCTACCTGAACTTCTTGAACTTTTTGAACCTTCCTGCTACATGAACTTCTTGAACCTTCCTGCTACTTGAACTTCTTGACCCTTCCTGCTACTTGAACTTCTTGAACCTTCCTGCTACTTGAACTTCTTGAACTTCTTGAACCTTCCTGCTACTTGATTTTCTTGAACTTCTTGAGCCTTCCTGCTACTTGAACTTCTTGAACTTCTTGAACCTTCCTGCTACTTGAACTTCTTGAACCTTCCTGCTACTTGAACTTCTTGAACCTTCATGCTACTTGAACTTCTTGAACTTCTTGAACCTTCCTGCTACTTGAAATTCTTGAACCTCCCTGCTACTCGAACTACTTGAACTTCTTGAACCTTCCTGCTACTTGAACTTCTTGAACCTTCCTGCAACTTGAACTTCTTGAACTTCTTGAACCTTCCTTCTACTTGAACTTCTTGAACCTTCCTGCTACTTGAACTTCTTGAACCTTCCTGATACTTGATCTTCTTGAACCTTCCTGCTACTTGAACTTCTTGAACTTCTTGAACCTTCCTGCTATTTGAACTTCATGAACCTTCCTGCTACTTGAACTTCTTGAACCTTCCTGCTACTTGAACTTCTTGAACCTTCCTGCTACTTGAACTTCTTAAACCTTCCTGCTACTTGAACTTCTAGAACTTCTTGAACCTTCCTGCTACTTGAACTTCTTGAACCTTCCTGCTACTTGAACTTCTTTAACTTCCTGAACCTTCCTGCTACTTGAACTTCTTGAACCATCCTGCTACATGAACTTCTTGAACTTCTTGAACCTTCCTGCTACTTGAACTTCTTGAACCTTCCTGCTACTCGAACTACTTGAACTTCTTGAACCTTCCTGCTACTTGAACTTCTTGAACCTTCCTGCAACTTGAACTTCTTGAACTTCTTGAACCTTCCTTCTACTTAAACTTCTTAAACCTTCCTGCTACTTGAACTTCTTGAACCTTCCTGATACTTGAACTTCATGAACCTTCCTGCTACTTGAACTTCTTGAACTTCTTGAACCTTCCTGCTATTTGAACTTCATGAACCTTCCTGCTACTTGAACTTCTTGAACCTTCCTGCTACTTGAACTTCTTGAACTTCTTGAACCTTCCTGTTACTTTAACTTCTTGAACCTTCCTGCTACTCGAACTTTTTGAAATTCTTGATCCTTCCTGCTACTTGAACTACTTGAAATTCTTGAACCTTCCTGCTACTTAAACTTCTTGTACCTTCCTGCTACTTAAACTTCTTGAACCTTCCTGCTACTTGAACTTCTTGATTTTCTTGAACTTCTTGAAACTTCCAGCTACTTGAACTTCTTGAACCTTCCTGCTACTTGAACTTCTTGAACTTCTTGAACCTTCCTGCTACTTGAACTTCTTGAACTTCTTGAACCTTCCTGCTACTTGAACTTCTTGAACTTCTTGAACCTTCCTGCTACTTGAACTTCTTGAACCTTCCTGCTACTTGAACTTCTTGAACCTTCCTGCTACTTGAACTTCTTGAACTTCTTGAACCTTCCTGCTACTTGAACTTCTTGAACCTTCCTGCTACTTGAACTTCTTGAACTTCCTGAACCTTCCTGCTACTTGAACTTCTTGAACCATCCTGCTACATGAACTTCTTGAACTTATTGAACCTTCCAGCTACTTGAACTTCTTGAACTTCTTGGGCCTTCCTGCTACTTGAACTTCTTGAACCTTCCTGCCACTTGAACTTCTTGAACCTTCCTGCTACTTGAACTTCTTGAACTTCTTGAACCTTAATGCTACTTGAAATACTTGAACTTCTTGAACCTTCCTGTTACTTGAACTTCTTGAACTTCTTGAACCTTCCTGCTACTTGAACTTCTTGAACCTTCCTGCTACTTGAACTTCTCGAACCTTCCTGCTACTTGAACTTCTTGAACCTTCCTGCTACTTGAACTTCTTGAACCTTCCTGCTACTTGAACTTCTTGAAACTTCCTGCTACTTGAACTTCTTGAACTTCTTGAACATTCCTGCTACTTGAACTTCTTGAACCTTCCTGCTACTTGAACTTTTTGAATCATGAACCTTCCTGCCACATGATTTTCTTGAACCTTCCTGCTAGTTGAACTTCTTGAACTTCTTGAACCTTCCTGCTACTTGAACTTCTTGAACCTTCCTGCTACTTGAACTTCTTGAACCTTCCTGCTACTTGAACTTCTTGAACCTGCCTGCTACTTGAACTTCTTGAACTTCTTGAACCTTCCTGCTATTTGAACTTCTTGAACTTCTTGAACCTTCCTGCTACTTGAACTTCTTGAACCTTCCTGCTACTTGAACTTCTTGAACTTCTTGAACCTTCCTGTTACTTTAACTTCTTGAACCTTCCTGCTACTTGAACTTTTTGAAATTCTTGATCCTTCCTGCTACTTGAACTACTTGAAATTCTTGAACCTTCCTGCTACTTAAACTTCTTGTACCTTCCTGCTACTTAAACTTCTTGAACCTTCCTGCTACTTGAACTTCTTGATTTTCTTGAACTTCTTGAAACTTCCAGCTACTTGAACTTCTTGAACTTCTTGAACCTTAATGCTACTTGAAATACTTGAACTTCTTGAACCTTCCTGTTACTTGAACTTCTTGAACTTCTTGAACCTTCCTGCTACTTGAACTTCTTGAACCTTCCTGCTACTTGAACTTCTCGAACCTTCCTGCTACTTGAACTTCTTGAACCTTCCTGCTACTTGAACTTCTTGAACCTTCCTGCTACTTGAACTTCTTGAAACTTCCTGCTACTTGAACTTCTTGAACTTCTTGAACATTCCTGCTACTTGAACTTCTTGAACCTTCCTGCTACTTGAACTTTTTGAATCATGAACCTTCCTGCCACATGATTTTCTTGAACCTTCCTGCTAGTTGAACTTCTTGAACTTCTTGAACCTTCCTGCTACTTGAACTTCTTGAACCTTCCTGCTACTTGAACTTCTTGAACCTTCCTGCTACTTGAACTTCTTGAACCTGCCTGCTACTTGAACTTCTTGAACTTCTTGAACCTTCCTGTTATTTGAACTTCTTGAACTTCTTGAACCTTCCTGCTACTTGAACTTCTTGAACCTTCCTGCTACTTGAACTTCTTGAACTTCTTGAACTTTCCTGCTACTTGAACTACTTGAACTTCTTGAACCTTCCTGCTACTTGAACTTCTTGAACTTCTTGATCCTTCCTCCTACTTGAACTTCTTGAACCTTCCTGCTACTATAACTTCTTGAACCTTCCTGGTACCTGAACTTCTTGAACTTCTTGAACCTTCCTGCTACTTGAACTTCTTGAACCTTCCTGCCACTTGAACTTCTTGAACCTTCCTGCTACCTGAACTTCTTGAACTTTTTGAACCTTCCTGCTACATGAACTTCTTGAACCTTCCTGCTACTTGAACTTCTTGACCCTTCCTGCTACTTGAACTTCTTGAACCTTCCTGCTACTTGAACTTCTTGAACTTCTTGAACCTTCCTGCTACTTGATTTTCTTGAACTTCTTGAGCCTTCCTGCTACTTGAACTTCTTGAACTTCTTGAACCTTCCTGCTACTTGAACTTCTTGAACCTTCCTGCTACTTGAACTTCTTGAACCTTCATGCTACTTGAACTTCTTGAACTTCTTGAACCTTCCTGCTACTTGAAATTCTTGAACCTCCCTGCTACTCGAACTACTTGAACTTCTTGAACCTTCCTGCTACTTGAACTTCTTGAACCTTCCTGCAACTTGAACTTCTTGAACTTCTTGAACCTTCCTTCTACTTGAACTTCTTGAACCTTCCTGCTACTTGAACTTCTTGAACCTTCCTGATACTTGATCTTCTTGAACCTTCCTGCTACTTGAACTTCTTGAACTTCTTGAACCTTCCTGCTATTTGAACTTCATGAACCTTCCTGCTACTTGAACTTCTTGAACCTTCCTGCTACTTGAACTTCTTGAACCTTCCTGCTACTTGAACTTCTTAAACCTTCCTGCTACTTGAACTTCTAGAACTTCTTGAACCTTCCTGCTACTTGAACTTCTTGAACCTTCCTGCTACTTGAACTTCTTTAACTTCCTGAACCTTCCTGCTACTTGAACTTCTTGAACCATCCTGCTACATGAACTTCTTGAACTTCTTGAACCTTCCTGCTACTTGAACTTCTTGAACCTTCCTGCTACTCGAACTACTTGAACTTCTTGAACCTTCCTGCTACTTGAACTTCTTGAACCTTCCTGCAACTTGAACTTCTTGAACTTCTTGAACCTTCCTTCTACTTAAACTTCTTAAACCTTCCTGCTACTTGAACTTCTTGAACCTTCCTGATACTTGAACTTCATGAACCTTCCTGCTACTTGAACTTCTTGAACTTCTTGAACCTTCCTGCTATTTGAACTTCATGAACCTTCCTGCTACTTGAACTTCTTGAACCTTCCTGCTACTTGAACTTCTTGAACTTCTTGAACCTTCCTGTTACTTTAACTTCTTGAACCTTCCTGCTACTTGAACTTTTTGAAATTCTTGATCCTTCCTGCTACTTGAACTACTTGAAATTCTTGAACCTTCCTGCTACTTAAACTTCTTGTACCTTCCTGCTACTTAAACTTCTTGAACCTTCCTGCTACTTGAACTTCTTGATTTTCTTGAACTTCTTGAAACTTCCAGCTACTTGAACTTCTTGAACCTTCCTGCTACTTGAACTTCTTGAACTTCTTGAACCTTCCTGCTACTTGAACTTCTTGAACTTCTTGAACCTTCCTGCTACTTGAACTTCTTGAACTTCTTGAACCTTCCTGCTACTTGAACTTCTTGAACCTTCCTGCTACTTGAACTTCTTGAACCTTCCTGCTACTTGAACTTCTTGAACTTCTTGAACCTTCCTGCTACTTGAACTTCTTGAACCTTCCTGCTACTTGAACTTCTTGAACTTCCTGAACCTTCCTGCTACTTGAACTTCTTGAACCATCCTGCTACATGAACTTCTTGAACTTATTGAACCTTCCAGCTACTTGAACTTCTTGAACTTCTTGGGCCTTCCTGCTACTTGAACTTCTTGAACCTTCCTGCCACTTGAACTTCTTGAACCTTCCTGCTACTTGAACTTCTTGAACTTCTTGAACCTTAATGCTACTTGAAATACTTGAACTTCTTGAACCTTCCTGTTACTTGAACTTCTTGAACTTCTTGAACCTTCCTGCTACTTGAACTTCTTGAACCTTCCTGCTACTTGAACTTCTCGAACCTTCCTGCTACTTGAACTTCTTGAACCTTCCTGCTACTTGAACTTCTTGAACCTTCCTGCTACTTGAACTTCTTGAAACTTCCTGCTACTTGAACTTCTTGAACTTCTTGAACATTCCTGCTACTTGAACTTCTTGAACCTTCCTGCTACTTGAACTTTTTGAATCATGAACCTTCCTGCCACATGATTTTCTTGAACCTTCCTGCTAGTTGAACTTCTTGAACTTCTTGAACCTTCCTGCTACTTGAACTTCTTGAACCTTCCTGCTACTTGAACTTCTTGAACCTTCCTGCTACTTGAACTTCTTGAACCTGCCTGCTACTTGAACTTCTTGAACTTCTTGAACCTTCCTGCTATTTGAACTTCTTGAACTTCTTGAACCTTCCTGCTACTTGAACTTCTTGAACCTTCCTGCTACTTGAACTTCTTGAACTTCTTGAACTTTCCTGCTACTTGAACTACTTGAACTTCTTGAACCTTCCTGCTACTTGAACTTCTTGAACTTCTTGATCCTTCCTCCTACTTGAACTTCTTGAACCTTCCTGCTACTATAACTTCTTGAACCTTCCTGGTACCTGAACTTCTTGAACTTCTTGAACCTTCCTGCTACTTGAACTTCTTGAACCTTCCTGCTACTTGAACTTCTTGAACCTTCCTGCTACTTGAACTTCTTGAACCTTCCTGCTACCTGAACTTTTTGAACTTCATGAACCTTCCTGCTACTTGAACTTCTTGAACTTCTTGAACCTTCCTGCTACTTGAACTTCTTGAACTTCTTGAACTTTCCTGCTACTTGAACTTTTTGAACTTCTTGAACCTTCCTGCTACTTGAACTTCTTGAACCTTCCTGCTACTTGAACTTCTTGAACTTCTTGAACCTTCCTGCTACTTGAACTTCTTGAAAATCTTGAACCTTCCTGCTACTTGAACTTCTTGAACCTTCCTGCTACTCGAACTACTTGAACTTCTTGAACCTTCCTGCTACTTGAACTTCGTGAACCCTCCTGCTAATTGAACTTCTTGAACTTCTTGAACCTTCCTGCTACTTGAACTTCTTGAACTTCTTGAACCTTCCTGCAACTTGAACATCACGAACTTCTTGAACCTTCCTTCTACTTGAACTTCTTGAACTTTCCTGCTACTTGAACTTTTTGAATCATGAACCGTCCTGCCACTTGATTTTCTTGAACCTTCCTGCTACTTGAAAATCTTGAACCTTCCTGCTACCTGAACTTCTTGAACCTTCCTGCTACTTGAACTTCTTGAACCTTCCTGCTACTTGAACTTCTTGAAACTTCCTGCTACTTGAACTTCTTGAACTTCTTGAACCTCCCTGCAACTTGAACTTCTTGAACTTCTTGAACATTCCTGCTACTTGAACTTCTTGAACCTTCCTGCTACTTGAACTTTTTGAATCATGAACCGTCCTGCCACTTGATTTTCTTGAACCTTCCTGCTACTTGAAAATCTTGAACTTCTTGAACCTTCCTGCTACTTGAACTTCTTGAACCTTCCAGCTACTTGAACTTCTTGAACCTTCCTGCTACTTGAACTTCTTGAACCTGCCTGCTACTTGAACTTCTTGAACTTCTTGAACCTTCCTGCTATTTGAACTTCTTGAACTTCTTGAACCTTCCTGCTACTATAACTTCTTGAACCTTCCTGGTACCAGAACTTCTTGAACTTCTTGAACCTTCCTGCTAATTGAACTTCCTGAACTTCTTGAACCTTCCTGCTACTTCAACTTCTTGAACCTTCCTGCTACTTCAACTTCTTGAACCTTCCTCCTACCTGAACTTCTTGAACTTCTTGAACCTTCCTGCAACTTGAACTTCTTGAACCTTCCTGCTACTTGAACTTCTTGAACCTTCCTGCTACTTGACCTTCTTGAACTTCTTGAACCTTCCTGCTACTTGAACTTTTTGAATTTCTTGAACCTTCCTGCTACTTGAACTTCTTGAACCTTCCTGCTACTTGAACTTCTTGAACTTCTTGAACCTTCCTGCTACCTGAACTTCTTGAACTTCTTGAACCTTCCTGCTACTTGAACTTTTTGAACTTCTTGAACCTTCCTGCTACTTGAACTTCTTGAACCTTCCTGCTACTTAAACTTCTTGAACTTCTTGAACCTTCCTGCTACTTGAACTTCTTGAACCTCTTGAACCTTCCTGCTACTTGAACTTCTTGAACCTTCCTGCTACTTGAAGTTCTTGAACTTCTTGAACCTTCCTCCTACTTGAACTTCATGAACCTTCCTGCTACTTGAACTTCTTGAACCTTCCTGCTACTTGAACTTCTTGAACTTCTTGAACCTTCCTGCTACTTGAACTTCTTGAACTTCTTGAACCTTCCTGCTACTTGAACTTCATGAATTTCTTGAACCTTCCTGCTACTTGAACTTCTTGAACTTCTTGAACCTTCCTGCTACTTGAACTTCTTGAACTTCTTGAACCTTCCTGCTACTTGAACTTCTTGAACCTTCCTGCTACCTGAACTTCTTGAACCTTCCTGCTACTTGAACTTCTTGAACCTTCCTGCTACTTGAACTTCTTGAACCTACCTGCTACATGAACTTCTTGAACTTCTTGAACCTTCCTGCTACCTGAACTTTTTGTACCTTCCTGCAACTTTAACTTCTTGAACTTATTGAACCTTCCTGCTACTTGAACTTCTTGAACCTTCCTGCTACTTGAACTTCTTGAACTTCTTGAACCTTCCTGCTACTTGAATTTCTCGAACTTCTTGAACCTTCCTGCTACGTGAACTTTTTGAACTTCTTGAACCTTCCTGCTACTTGTACTTCTTGAACCTTCCTTCTACTTGAACTTCTTGAACTTCTTCAACCTTCCTGCTACTTGAACTTCTTGAACTTCTTGAACCTTCCTGTTACCTGAACTTCTTGAACTTCTTGAAATATCCTGCTACTTGAACTTCTTGAACTTCTTGAACCTTCCTGCTACTTGAACTTTTTGAACTTCCTGAACCTTCCTGCTACTTGAACTTCTTGAACCTTCCTACTACTAGAATTTCTTTAACTTCTTGGACCTTCCTGCTTCTTGAACTTCTTGAACTTCTTGAACCTTCCTGCTACTTGAACTTCTTGAACCTTCCTGCTACTTGAACTTCTTGAACCTTCCTGCTACTTGAACTTCTTGAACTTTCCTGCTACTTGAACTTCTTGAACCTTCCTGAACCTTCCTGCTACTTGAACTTCTTGAACCTTCCTGCTACTAGAACTTCTTGAACTTCTTGAACCTTCCTGCTACTTGAACTTCTTGCACTTCTTGAACCTTCCTGCTACTTGAACTTCTTGAAATTCTTGAACCTTCCTGCTACTTGAACTTCTTGAACTTCATGAACCTTCCTGCTACTTGAACTTCTTGAACCTTCCTGCTACTTGAACTTCTTGAAACTTCCTGCTACTTGAACTTCTTGAACCTTCCTGCTACTTGAACTTCTTGAACCTTCTTGCAACTTGAACTTCTTGAACTTCTTGAACTTCTTGAACCTTCCTGATACTTGAACTTCTTGAACCATCCTGCTACTTGAACTTCTTGAACCTTCCTGCTACTTGAACTTCTTGAACCTTCCTGCTACTTGAACTTCTTCAACCTTCCTGCTACTTGAACTACTTGAACTTCTTGAACCTTCCTGGTACTTGAACTTCTTGAACTTCTTGAACCTTCCTGCTACTTGAACCTTCCTGCTACTTGAACTTCTTGAACTTCTTGATCCTTCCTGCTACTTGAACTTCTTGAACCTTCCTGCTACTTGAACTTCTTGAACCTTCCTGCTACTTGAACTTCTTGAACCTTCCTGCTACTTGAACTTCTTGAACCTTCCTGCTTCTTGAACTTCTTGAACTTCTTGAACCTTCCTGCTACTTGAACCTTCCTGCTACTTGAACTTCTTGAACTTCTTGATCCTTCCTGCTACTTGAACTTCTTGAACCTTCCTGCTACTTGAACTTCTTGAACTTCTTGAACCTTCCTGCTACTTGAATTTCTTGAACTTCTTGAACCTTCCTGTTACTTGAACTTCTTGAACCTTCCTGCTACTCGAACTACTTGAACTTCTTGAACCTTCCTGCTACATGAACTTCTTGAACCTTCCTGCTACTTGAACTTCTTGAACTTCTTGAACCTTCCTGCTACTTGAACTTCTTAAACCTTCCTGCTACTTGAACTTCTTGAACTCCTTGAACCTTCCTGCAACTTGAACTTCTTGAACCTTCCTGCTACTTGAACTTCTTGAACCTTCCTGCTACTTGAACTTTTTGAATCTTGAACCTTCCTGCCACTTTATCTTCTTGAACCTTCCTGCTACTTGAACTTCTTGAACTTCTTGAACCTTCCTTCTACTTGAACTTCTTGAACCTTCCTGCTACTTGAACTTCTTGAACTTTCCTGATACTTGAACTTCTTGAACCTGCCTGCTACTTGAACTTCTTGAATTTCTTGAACCTTCCTGCTATATGAACTTCTTGAACTTCTTGAACTTTCCTGCTACTTGAAGTTCTTGAACCTTCCTGCTACTTGAACTTTTTGAACCTTCCTGCTACTTGAACTTCTTGAACCTTCCTGCTACTTGAACTTCTTGAACTTCTTGAACCTTCCTGCTACTTGAACTTCTTGAACTTCTTGAACCTTCCTGCTACTTGAACTTCATGAACTTCTTGAACCTTCCTGCTACTTGAACTTCTTTAACTTCTTGAACCTTCCTGCTACTCGAACTTCTTGAACTTCATGAACCTTCCTGCTACTTGAACTTCTTGAACCTTCCTGCTACTTGAACTTCTTGAACCTTCCTGCAACTTGAACTTCTTGAACTTCTTAAACCTTCCTGCTACTTGAACTTCTTGAACCCTCCTGCTACTTGAACTACTTGAACTTCTTGAACCTTCCTGCTACGTGAACTTCTTGAACCTTCCTGCTACTTGAACTTCTTGAACTTCTTGAACCTTCCTGCTACTTGAACTTCTTGAACCTTTCTGCTGCTTGAACTTCTTGAACTTCTTGAACCCTCCTGCTACTTGAACTTCTTGAACTTCTTGAACCTTCCTGCTGCTTGAACTTCTTGAACCTTCCTGCTACTTGAACTTCTTGAACCTTCCTGCTACTCAAACTTCTTGAACCTTCCTGCTACTTGAACTTCTTGAACTTCTTGAACCTTCCTGCTACTTGAACTTCTTGAACCTTCCTGCTACTTGAACTTCTTGAACCTTCCTGCTACTTAAACTTCTTGAACCTTTCTGCTACTTGAACTTCTTGAACTTCTTGAACCTTCCTGCTACTTGAACTTCTTGAACCTTCGTGCTACTTGAACTTCTTGAACTTCTTGAACCTTCCTGATACTTGAACTTCTTGAACTTCTTGAACCTTCCTGCTACTTGAACTTCTTGAACCTTCCTGCTACTTGAACTTCTTGAACTTCTTGAGTCTTCCTGCTACTTGAACTTTTTGAACCTTCCTGCTCGTTGAACTTCTTGAACCTTCCTGCTACTCGAACTTCTTTAACTTCTTTAACCTTCATGCTACTTGAACTTCTTGAAACTTCCTGCTACTTGAACTTCTTAAACCTTCCTGCTACTTAAACTTCTTGAACCTTCCTGCTACTTGAACTTCTTGAACTTCTTGAACCTTCCTGCTACTTGAACTTCTTGAACTTCTTGAACCTTCCTGCTATTTGAACTTCTTGAACTTCTTAAACCTTCCTGCTATTTGAACTTCTTGAACCTTCCTGCTACTTGAACTTCTTGAACCTTCCTGCTACTTGAACTTCTTGAACTTCTTGAACCTTCCTGCTACCTGAACTACTTGAACTTCTTGAACCTTCCTGCTACTTGAACTTCTTGAACTTCTTGAACCTTCCTGCTACTTGAACTACTTGAACCTTCCTGCTACTTGAACTTCTTGAACCTTCCTCCTACCTGAACTTCTTGAACTTCTTGAACCTTCCTGCTGCTTGAACTTCTTGAAGCTGTCTGCTACTTGAACTTCTTGAACCTTCCTGCTACTTGAACTTCTTGAACTTCTTGAACCTTCCTGCTACCTGAACTTTTTGAACTTCTTGAACCTTCCTGCTACTTGAACTTCTCGAACCTTCCTGCTACTTGAACTTCTTGAACTTCTTGAACCTTCCAGCTACCTGAACTTCTTGAACTTCTTGAACCTTCCTGCTACTTGAACTTTTTGAACTTCTTGAACCTTCCTGCTACTTGAACTTCTTGAACCTTCCTGCTACTTGAACTTCTTGAACCTTCCTGCTACTTGAACTTCTTGAACTTCTAGAATCTTCCCGCTACTTGAACTTCTTGAACTTCTTGAACCTTCCTGCTACTTGAACTTCATGAACTTCTTGAAGCCTCCTGCTACTTGAACTTCTTGAACTTTTTGAACCTTCCTGCTACTTGAACTTCTTGACCTTCTTGAACCTTCCTGCTACTTGAACTTCTTGAACCTTCCTGCTACCTGAACTTCTTGAACCTTCCTGCTACTTGAACTTCTTGAACTTCTTGAACCTTCCTGCTACTTGAACTTCTTGAACTTCTTGAACCTTCCTGCTACTTGAACTTCTTGAACCTTCCTGCCACTTGAACTTCTTGAACTTCTTGAACCTTCCTGCTACTTGAACTTCTTGTACCTTCCTGCAACTTGAACTTCTTGAACTTCTTGAACCTTCCTGCTACTTGAACTTCTTGAACCTTCCTGCTACTTGAACTACTTAAACTTCTTGAACCTTCCTGCTACTTGAACTTCTTGAACCTTCCTGCTACTTGAACTTTTTGAACTTCTTGAACCTTCCTGCTACTTGAACTTCTTGAACCTTCCTGCTACTTGAACTTCTTGAACCTTCCTGCTACTTGAACTTCTTGAAATTGTTGAACCTTCCTGCTACTTGGACTTCTTGAACCTTCCTGCTACTTGAACTTCTTGAACCTTCCTGCTACTTAAACTTCTTGAACCTTCCTGCTACTTGAACTTCTTGAACCTTCTTGCTACTTGAACTTCTTGAACTTCTTGAACCTTCCTGCTACTCTAACTTCTTGAACTTGAACCTTCCTGCTACTTGAACTTCTTGAACCTTCCTGCTACTTGAACTTCTTGAACCTTCCTGCTACTTGAACTTCTTGAACCTCTTGAACCTTCCTGCTACTTGAACTTCTTGAACCTTCCTGCTACTTGAACTTCTTGAACTTCTTGAACCTTCCTGCTACTTGAACTTCTTGAACTTCTTGAACCTTCCTGCTACTTGAACTTCATGAACTTCTTGAACCTTCCTGCTACTTGAACTTCTTGAACTTCTTGAACCTTCCTGCTACTTGAACTTCTTGAACTTCTTGAACCTTCCTGCTACTTGAACTCTTTGAACTTATTGAACCTTGCTGCTACGTGAACTTCTTGAACCTTCGTGCTACTTGAACTTCTTGAACTTCTTGAACCTTCCTGATACTTGAACTTCTTGAACTTCTTGAACCTTCCTGCTACTTGAACTTCTTGAACCTTCCTGCTACTTGAACTTCTTGAACCTTCCTGCTACTTAAACTTCTTGAACCTTCCTGCTACTTGAACTTCTTGAACCTTCCTGCTACTTGAACTTCTTGAACTTCTTGAACCGTCCTGCTACTTGAACTTCTTGAACTTCTTGAACCTTCCTGATACTTGAACTTCTTGAACTTCTTGAACCTTCCTGCTTCTTGAACTTCTTGAACTTCTTGAACCTTCCTGCTACTTGAACTTCTTGAACTTCTTGAACCTTCCTGCTACTTGAACTTCTTGAACCTTCCTGCTACTTGAACTTCTTGAACCTTCCTGCTACTTGAACTTCTTGAAACTTCCTGCTACCTGAACTTCTTGAACTTCTTGAACCTTTCTGCTACTTGAACTTCTTGAACCTTCCTGCAACTTGAACTTCTTGAACTTCTTGAACTTCTTGAACCTTCCTGCTACTTGAACTTCTTGAACCTTCCTGCTACTCGGACTACTTGAACTTCTTGAACCTTCCTGGTACTTGAACTTCTTGAACTTCTTGAACCTTCCTGCTACTTGAACTTCTTGAACTTTTCGAACCTTCCTGCTACTCGAACTTCTTGAACATCCTGAACCTTCCTGCTACTTGAACTTCTTGAACCTTCCTGCTACTTGAACTTCTTGAACCTTCCTGCTACTTGAACTCCTTGAAACTTCCTGCTACTTGAACTTCTTGAACTTCTTGAACCTTCCTGCTACTATAACTTCTTGAACCTTCCTGCTACTTGAACTTCTTGAACCTTCATGCTACTTGAACTTCTTGAACTTCTTGATCCTTCCTGCTACTTGAACTTCTTGAACCTTCCTGCTACTTGAACTTCTTGAACTTCTTGAACCTTCCTGCTACTTGAACTTCTTAAACCTTCCTGCTACTCGAACTACTTAAACTTCTTGAACCTTCCTGCTACTTGAACTTCTTGAACCTTCCTGCAACTTGAACTTCTTGAACTTCTTGAACCTTCCTGCCACCTGAACTTCTTGAACCTTCCTGCTACTTAACTTCTTGAACTTCTTGAACTTCTTGAACCTTCCTTCAACTTGAACTTCTTGAACCTTCCTGCTACTTGAACTTCTTTAACCTTCCTGCTACTTGAACTTCTTGAACTTCTTGAACCTTAATGCTACTTGAAATACTTGAACTTCTTGAACCTTCCTGTTACTTGAACTTCTTGAACTTCTTGAACCTTCATGCTATTTGAACTTCTTGAACCTTCCTGCTACTTGAACTTCTTGAACTTTCCTGCTACTTGAACTTCTTGAACCTTCCTGCTACTTGAAATTCTTGAACTTCTTCAACCTTCCTGCTACTTGAACTTATTGAACCTTCCTGCTACTTGAACTTTTTGAACTTTTTGAACTTTTTGAACCTTCCTGCTACTTGAACTTCTTGAACTTCTTGAACCTTCCTGCTACTTGAACTACTTGAACTTCTTGAACTTCTTGAACCTTCCTGCTACTTGAACTTCTTGAACCTTCCTGCTACTTGAACTTCTTGAGCCTTCCTGCTACTTGAACTTCTTGAACCTTCCTGCTACTTGAACTTCTTGAACTTCTTGAACCTTCCTGCTACTTGACCTTTTTGAACCTTCCTGCTACTTGAAATTCTTGAACCTTCCTGCTACTTGAACTTCTTGAACCTTCCTTCTACTTGAACTTCTTGAACTTCTTGAACTTTCCTGCTACTTGAACTTCTTGAACTTCTTGATCCTTCCTGCTACTTAATCTGCTTGAACCTTCCTGCTTCTTGAAGTTCTTGAACCTTCCTGCTACTTGAACTTCTCGAACTTCTTGAACCTTCCTGTTACTTGAACTTCTTGAACTTCTTGAACCTTCCTGCTACTTGAACTACTTGAACTTCTTGAACCTTCCTGCTACTTGAACTTCTTGAACTTCTTGAACCTTCCTGCTACTTGAACTTCTTGAACCTTCCTGCTATTTGAACTTCTTGAACCTTCCTGCTACTTGAACTTCTTGAACTTCTTGAACCTTCCTGCTACTTGAACTTCTTGAACCTTCCTGCTACTTGAACTTCTTGAACTTCTTGAACCTTTCTGCTACTTGAAATTCTTGAACCTTCCAGCCACTTGAACTTCTTGAACTTCTTGAACCTTCCTGCTACTTGAACTTCTTGAACTTCTTGAACCTTCCTGCTAATTGAACTTCTTGAACCTTTCTTCTAATTGAACTTCTTGAACTTCTGGAACCTTCCGGCTACTTGAACTTCTTGAACTTCTTGAACCTTCCTGCTAATTGAACTTCTTGAACCTTCCTGCTACTTGAACTTCTTGAACTTTTTGAACCTTCCTGCTACTCAAACTTCTTGAACTTCTTGAACCTTCCTGCTACTTGAACTTCTTGATTTTTTTTAACCTTCCTGCTACTTGAACTTTTTGAACCTTCCTGCTACTTGAACTTCTTGAACTTCTTGAACCTTCCTGCTACTTGAACTTCATGAACTTCTTGGCCCTTCCTGCTACTTGAACTTCTTGAACCTTCATGCTACTTGAACTTCTTGAACTTCTCGAACCTTCCTGCCACTTGAACTTCTTGAACCTTCCTGCTACTTGAACTTCCTGAACTTCTTGAACCTTCCTGCTACTTGAACTTCTTGAACTTCTCGAACCTTCCTGCTACTTGAACTTCTTGAACTTCTTGAACCTTCCTGCTACATGAACTTCTTGAACTTCTTGAACCTTCCTGCTACTTGAACTACTTGAACTTCTAGAACCTTCCTGCTACTTGAACTTCTTGAAATTCTTGAACCTTCTTGCTACTTGAACTTCTTGAACCTTCCTGCCACTTGAACTTCTTGAACCTTCCTGCTACCTGAACTTCTTGAACTTTTTGAACCTTCCTGCTACATGAACTTCTTGAACCTTCCTGCTACTTGAACTTCTTGACCCTTCCTGCTACTTGAACTTCTTGAACCTTCCTGCTACTTGAACTTCTTGAACTTCTTGAACCTTCCTGCTACTTGATTTTCTTGAACTTCTTGAGCCTTCCTGCTACTTGAACTTCTTGAACTTCTTGAACCTTCCTGCTACTTGAACTTCTTGAACCTTCCTGCTACTTGAACTTCTTGAACCTTCATGCTACTTGAACTTCTTGAACTTCTTGATCCTTCCTGCTACTTGAACTTCTTGAACCTTCCTGCTACTTGAACTTCTTGAACTTCTTGAACCTTCCTGCTACTTGAAATTCTTGAACCTTCCTGCTACTCGAACTACTTGAACTTCTTGAACCTTCCTGCTACTTGAACTTCTTGAACCTTCCTGCAACTTGAACTTCTTGAACTTCTTGAACCTTCCTTCTACTTGAACTTCTTGAACCTTCCTGCTACTTGAACTTCTTGAACCTTCCTGATACTTGAACTTCTTGAACCTTCCTGCTACTTGAACTTCTTGAACTTCTTGAACCTTCCTGCTATTTGAACTTCATGAACCTTCCTGCTACTTGAACTTCTTGAACCTTCCTGCTACTTGAACTTCTTGAACCTTCCTGCTACTTGAACTTCTTAAACCTTCCTGCTACTTGAACTTCTTGAACTTCTTGAACCTTCCTGCTACTTGAACTTCTTGAACCTTCCTGCTACTTGAACTTCTTTAACTTCCTGAACCTTCCTGCTACTTGAACTTCTTGAACCATCCTGCTACATGAACTTCTTGAACTTCTTGAACCTTCCTGCTACTTGAACTTCTTGAACCTTCCTGCTACTCGAACTACTTGAACTTCTTGAACCTTCCTGCTACTTGAACTTCTTGAACCTTCCTGCAACTTGAACTTCTTGAACTTCTTGAACCTTCCTTCTACTTAAACTTCTTAAACCTTCCTGCTACTTGAACTTCTTGAACCTTCCTGATACTTGAACTTCATGAACCTTCCTGCTACTTGAACTTCTTGAACTTCTTGAACCTTCCTGCTATTTGAACTTCATGAACCTTCCTGCTACTTGAACTTCTTGAACCTTCCTGCTACTTGAACTTCTTGAACTTCTTGAACCTTCCTGTTACTTTAACTTCTTGAACCTTCCTGCTACTTGAACTTTTTGAAATTCTTGATCCTTCCTGCTACTTGAACTACTTGAAATTCTTGAACCTTCCTGCTACTTAAACTTCTTGTACCTTCCTGCTACTTAAACTTCTTGAACCTTCCTGCTACTTGAACTTCTTGATTTTCTTGAACTTCTTGAAACTTCCAGCTACTTGAACTTCTTGAACCTTCCTGCTACTTGAACTTCTTGAACTTCTTGAACCTTCCTGCTACTTGAACTTCTTGAACTTCTTGAACCTTCCTGCTACTTGAACTTCTTGAACTTCTTGAACCTTCCTGCTACTTGAACTTCTTGAACCTTCCTGCTACTTGAACTTCTTGAACCTTCCTGCTACTTGAACTTCTTGAACTTCTTGAACCTTCCTGCTACTTGAACTTCTTGAACCTTCCTGCTACTTGAACTTCTTGAACTTCCTGAACCTTCCTGCTACTTGAACTTCTTGAACCATCCTGCTACATGAACTTCTTGAACTTATTGAACCTTCCAGCTACTTGAACTTCTTGAACTTCTTGGACCTTCCTGCTACTTGAACTTCTTGAACCTTCCTGCCACTTGAACTTCTTGAACCTTCCTGCTACTTGAACTTCTTGAACTTCTTGAACCTTAATGCTACTTGAAATACTTGAACTTCTTGAACCTTCCTGTTACTTGAACTTCTTGAACTTCTTGAACCTTCCTGCTACTTGAACTTCTTGAACCTTTCTGCTACTTGAACTTCTTGAACCTTCCTGCTACTTGAACTTCTTGAACCTTCCTGCTACTTGAACTTCTTGAACCTTCCTGCTACTTGAACTTCTTGAACCTTCCTGCTACTTGAACTTATTGAACCTTCCTGCTACTTGAACTTTTTGAACTTTTTGAACCTTCCTGCTACTTGAACTTCTTGAACTTCTTGAACCTTCCTGCTACCTGAACTTCTTGAACTTCTTGAACCTTCCTGCTACTTGAACTTCTTGAACTTCTTGAACCTTCCTGCTACTTGAACTTCTTGAACCTTCCTGCTACTTGAACTTCTTGAGCCTTCCTGCTACTTGAACTTCTTGAACCTTCCTGCTACTTGAACTTCTTGAACTTCTTGAACCTTCCTGCTACTTGACCTTTTTGAACCTTCCTGCTACTTGAAATTCTTGAACCTTCCTGCTACTTGAATTCTTGAACCTTCCTGCTACTTGAACTTCTTGAACTTCTTGAACCTTCCTGCTACTTGAACTTCTTGAACCTTCCTGCTACTTGAACTTCTTGAATTTCTTGATCCTTCCTGCTACTTGATCTTCTTGAACCTTCCTGCTTCTTGAACTTCTTGAACCTTCCTGCTACTTGAACTTCTTTAACTTCTTTCCCCTTCCTGCTACTTGAACTTCTTGAACTTCTTGAACCTTCCTGCTGCTTGAACTTCTTGAACCTTCCTGCTACTTGAACTTCTTGAACCTTCCTGCTACTTGAACTTCTTGAACTTCTTGAACCTTCCTGCTACTTGAACTTCTTGAACCTTCCTGCTACATGAACTTCTTGAACTTCTTGAACCTTCCTGCTACTTGAACTTTTTGAACTTCTTGAACCTTCCTTCTACTTGAACTTCTTGAATCTTCCTGCTACTTGAACTTCCTGAACCTTCCTGATACTTGAACTTCTTGAACCTTCCTGCTACTGGAACTTCTTGAACTTCTTGAACCTTCCTGCTATTTGAACTTCATGAACTTCTTGAACCTTCCTGCTACTTGAACTTATTGAACCTTCCTGCTACTTGAACTTCTTGAACCTTCCTGCTACTTGAACTTCTTGAACTTCTTGAACCTTCCTGCTACTTGAACTTCTTGAACCTTCCTGCTACTTGAACTTCTTGAACTTCTTGAACCTTTCTGCTACCTGAAATTCTTGAACCTTCCAGCCACTTGAACTTCTTGAACTTCTTGAACCTTCCTGCTACTTGAACTTCTTGAACTTCTTGAACCTTCCTGCTAATTGAACTTCTTGAACCTTTCTTCTAATTGAACTTCTTGAACTTCTGGAACCTTCCGGCTACTTGAACTTCTTGAACTTCTTGAACCTTCCTGCTAATTGAACTTCTTGAACCTTCCTGCTACTTGAACTTCTTGAACTTTTTGAACCTTCCTGCTACTCAAACTTCTTGAACTTCTTGAACCTTCCTGCTACTTGAACTTCTTGATTTTTTTGAACCTTCCTGCTACTTGAACTTCTTGAACTTCTTGAACCTTCCTGCTACTTGAACTTCATGAACTTCTTGGCCCTTCCTGCTACTTGAACTTCTTGAACCTTCATGCTACTTGAACTTCTTGAACTTCTCGAACCTTCCTGCTACTTGAACTTCTTGAACCTTCCTGCTACTTGAACTTCCTGAACTTCTTGAACCTTCCTGCTACTTGAACTTCTTGAACTTCTCGAACCTTCCTGCTACTTTAACTTCTTGAACTTCTTGAACCTTCCTGCTACATGAACTTCTTGAACTTCTTGAACCTTAATGCTACTTGAACTACTTGAACTTCTAGAACCTTCCTGCTACTTGAACTTCTTGAAATTCTTGAACCTTCTTGCTACTTGAACTTCTTGAACCTTCCTGCCACTTGAACTTCTTGAACCTTCCTGCTACCTGAACTTCTTGAACTTTTTGAACCTTCCTGCTACATGAACTTCTTGAACCTTCCTGCTACTTGAACTTCTTGACCCTTCCTGCTACTTGAACTTCTTGAACCTTCCTGCTACTTGAACTTCTTGAACTTCTTGAACCTTCCTGCTACTTGATTTTCTTGAACTTCTTGAGCCTTCCTGCTACTTGAACTTCTTGAACTTCTTGAACCTTCCTGCTACTTGAACTTCTTGAACCTTCCTGCTACTTGAACTTCTTGAACCTTCATGCTACTTGAACTTCTTGAACTTCTTGATCCTTCCTGCTACTTGAACTTATGAAACCTTCCTGCTACTTGAACTTCTTGAACTTCTTGAACCTTCCTGCTACTTGAAATTCTTGAACCTTCCTGCTACTCGAACTACTTGAACTTCTTGAACCTTCCTGCTACTTGAACTTCTTGAACCTTCCTGCAACTTGAACTTCTTGAACTTCTTGAACCTTCCTTCTACTTGAACTTCTTGAACCTTCCTGCTACTTGAACTTTTTGAACCTTCCTGATACTTGAACTTCTTGAACCTTCCTGCTACTTGAACTTCTTGAACTTCTTGAACCTTCCTGCTATTTGAACTTCATGAACCTTCCTGCTACTTGAACTTCTTGAACCTTCCTGCTACTTGAACTTCTTGAACCTTCCTGCTACTTGAACTTCTTAAACCTTCCTGCTACTTGAACTTCTTGAACTTCTTGAACTTTCCTGCTACTTGAACTTCTTGAACCTTCCTGCTACTTGAACTTCTTGAACCTTCCTGCTACTTGAACTTCTTTAACTTCCTGAACCTTCCTGCTACTTGAACTTCTTGAACCATCCTGCTACATGAACTTCTTGAACTTCTTGACCCTTCCTGCTACTTGAACTTCTTGAACCTTCCTGCTACTCGAACTACTTGAACTTCTTGAACCTTCCTGCTACTTGAACTTCTTGAACCTTCCTGCAACTTGAACTTCTTGAACTTCTTGAACCTTCCTTCTACTTAAACTTCTTAAACCTTCCTGCTACTTGAAGTTCTTGAACCTTCCTGATACTTGAACTTCATGAACCTTCCTGCTACTTGAACTTCTTGAACTTCTTGAACCTTCCTGCTATTTGAACTTCATGAACCTTCCTGCTACTTGAACTTCTTGAACCTTCCTGCTACTTGAACTTCTTGAACTTCTTGAACCTTCCTGTTACTTTAACTTCTTGAACCTTCCTGCTACTTGAACTTTTTGAAATTCTTGATCCTTCCTGCTACTTGAACTACTTGAAATTCTTGAACCTTCCTGCTACTTAAACTTCTTGTACCTTCCTGCTACTTAAACTTCTTGAACCTTCCTGCTACTTGAACTTCTTGATTTTCTTGAACTTCTTGAAACTTCCAGCTACTTGAACTTCTTGAACCTTCCTGCTACTTGAACTTCTTGAACTTCTTGAACCTTCCTGCTACTTGAACTTCTTGAACTTCTTGAACCTTCCTGCTACTTGAACTTCTTGAACTTCTTGAACCTTCCTGCTACTTGAACTTCTTGAACCTTCCTGCTACTTGAACTTCTTGAACCTTCCTGCTACTTGAACTTCTTGAACTTCTTGAACCTTCCTGCTACTTGAACTTCTTGAACCTTCCTGCTACTTGAACTTCTTGAACTTCCTGAACCTTCCTGCTACTTGAACTTCTTGAACCATCCTGCTACATGAACTTCTTGAACTTATTGAACCTTCCAGCTACTTGAACTTCTTGAACTTCTTGGACCTTCCTGCTACTTGAACTTCTTGAACCTTCCTGCCACTTGAACTTCTTGAACCTTCCTGCTACTTGAACTTCTTGAACTTCTTGAACCTTAATGCTACTTGAAATACTTGAACTTCTTGAACCTTCCTGTTACTTGAACTTCTTGAACTTCTTGAACCTTCCTGCTACTTGAACTTCTTGAACCTTCCTGCTACTTGAACTTCTTGAACCTTCCTGCTACTTGAACTTCTTGAACCTTCCTGCTACTTGAACTTCTTGAACCTTCCTGCTACTTGAACTTCTTGAACCTTCCTGCTACTTGAACTTATTGAACCTTCCTGCTACTTGAACTTTTTGAACTTTTTGAACCTTCCTGCTACTTGAACTTCTTGAACTTCTTGAACCTTCCTGCTACCTGAACTTCTTGAACTTCTTGAACCTTCCTGCTATTTGAACTTCTTGAACTTCTTGAACCTTCCTGCTACTTGAACTTCTTGAACCTTCCTGCTACTTGAACTTCTTGAGCCTTCCTGCGACTTGAACTTCTTGAACCTTCCTGCTACTTGAACTTCTTGAACTTCTTGAACCTTCCTGCTACTTGACCTTTTTGAACCTTCCTGCTACTTGAAATTCTTGAACCTTCCTGCTACTTGAACTTCTTGAACCTTCCTGCGCTTGAACTTCTTGAACTTCTTGAACCTTCCTGCTACTTGAACTTCTTGAATTTCTTGATCCTTCCTGCTACTTGATCTTCTTGAACCTTCCTGCTTCTTGAACTTCTTGAACCTTCCTGCTACTTGAACTTCTTGAACTTCTTTCCCCTTCCTGTTACTTGAACTTCTTGAACTTCTTGAACCTTCCTACTACTTGAACTACTTGAACTTCTTGAACCTTCCTGCTACTTGAACTTCTTGAACTTCTTGAACCTTCCTGCTGCTTGAACTTCTTGAACCTTCCTGCTCCTTGAACTTCTTGAACCTTCCTGCTACTTGAACTTCATGAACTTCTTGAACCTTCCTGCTACTTGAACTTCTTGAACCTTCCTGCTACATGAACTTCTTGAACTTCTTGAACCTTCCTGCTACTTGAACTTTTTGAACTTCTTGAACCTTCCTTCTACTTGAACTTCTTGAATCTTCCTGCTACTTGAACTTCCTGAACCTTCCTGATACTTGAACTTCTTGAACCTTCCTGCTACTTGAACTTCTTGAACTTCTTGAACCTTCCTGCTATTTGAACTTCATGAACTTCTTGAACCTTCCTGCTACTTGAACTTATTGAACCTTCCTGCTACTTGAACTTCTTGAACGTTCCTGCAACTTGAACTTCTTGAACTTCTTGAACCTTCCTGCTACTTTACCTTCTTGAACTTCTTGAACCTTCCTGCTACTTGAACTTTTTGAAATTCTTGAACCTTCCTGCTACTTGAACTTCTTGAACCTTCCTGCTTCTCGAACTTCTTGAACTTCTTGAACCTTCCTGCAACTTGAACATCTTGAACCTCTTGAACCTTCCTGCTACTTGAACTACTTGAACCTTCCTGCTACTTTAACTTCTTGAACTTCTTGAACCTTCCTGCTACTTGAACTTTTTGAAATTCTTGAACCTTCCTGCTACTTGAACTTCTTGAACCTTCCTGCTACTCGAACTTCTTGAACTTCTTGAACCTTCCTGCTACTTGAACTTCTTGAACCTCTTGAACCTTCCTGCTACTTGAACTTATTGAACCTTCGTGCTACTTGAACTTTTTGAACTTTTTGAACCTTCCTGCTACTTGAACTTCTTGAACCTTCCTGCTACCTGAACTTCTTGAACTTCTTGAACCTTCCTGCTACCTGAACTTCTTGAACTTCTTGAACCTTCCTGCTACTTGAACTTCTTGAACCTTCCTGCTACTTGAACTTCTTGAGCCTTCCTGTTTCTTGAACTTCTTGAACCTTCCTGCTACTTGAACTTCTTGAACTTCATGAACCTTCCTGCTACTCGACCTTTTTGAACCTTCCTGCTACTTGAAATTCTTGAACCTTCCTGCTACTTGAACTTCTTGAACCTTCCTGCTACTTGAACTTCTTGAACTTCTTGAACCTTCCTGCTACTTGAACTTCTTGAATTTCTTGATCCTTCCTGCTACTTGATCTTCTTGAACCTTCCTGCTTCTTGAACTTCTTGAACCTTCCTGCTACTTGAACTTCTCGAACTTCTTGAACCTTCCTGTTACTTGAACGTCTTGAACTTTTTGAACCTTCCTGCTACTTGAACTACTTGAATTTCTTGAACCTTCCTGCTACTTGAACTTCTTGAACTCCTTGAACCTTCCTGCCACTTGAACTTCTTGAACCTTCCTGCTACTTGAACTTCTTGAACCTTCCTGCTACTTGAACTTCTTGAACCTTCCTGCTACATGAACTTCTTGAACTTCTTGAACCCTTCTGCTACTTGAAATTCTTGAACCTTCCAGCCACTTGAACTTCTTGAACTTCTTGAACCTTCCTGCTACTTGAACTTCTTGAACTTCTTGAACCTTCCGGATACATGAACTTCTTGAACTTCTTGAACCTTCCTGCTACTTGAACTTCTTGAACCTTCCTGCTAATTAAACTTCTTGAACTTCTGGAACCTTCCGGCTACTTGAACTTCTTGAACTTCTTGAACCTTCCTGCTACTTGAACTTCTTGAACCTTCCTGCAACTTGAACTTCTTGAACTTCTTGAACCTTCCTTCTACTTAAACCTCTTGAACCTTCCTGCTACTTGAACTTCTTGAACCTTCCTGATACTTGAACTTCTTGAACCTTCCTGCTACTTGAACTTCTTGAACTTCTTGAACCTTCCTGCTATTTGAACTTCATGAACCTTCCTGCTACTTGAACTTCTTGAACCTTCCTGCTGCTTGAACTTCTTGAACTTCTTGAACCTTCCTGTTACTTTAACTTCTTGAACCTTCCTGCTACTTGAACTTTTTGAAATTCTTGAACCTTCCTGCTACTTGAACTATTTGAACTTCTTGAACCTTCCTGCTACTTAAACTTCTTGAACCTTCCTGCTACTTAAACTTCTTGAACCTTCCTGCTACTTGAACTTCTTGAACCTTCCAGCTACTTGAACTTCTTGAACCTTCCTGCTACTTGAACTTCTTGAACTTCTTGAACCTTCCTGCTACTTGAACTTCTTGAATTTCTTGAACCTTCCTGCTACTTGAACTTCTTGAACTTCTTGAACCTTCCTGCTACTTGAACTTCTTGAACCTTCCTGCTACTTGAACTTCTTGAACCTTCCTACTACTTGAACTTCTTGAACTTCTTGAACCTTCCTGCTACTTGAACTTCTTGAACTTCCTGAACCTTCCTGCTACTTGAACTTCTTGAACCATCCTGCTACATGAACTTCTTGAACTTCTTGAACCTTCCAGCTACTTGAACTTCTTGAACTTCTTGGACCTTCCTGCTACTTGAACTTCTTGAACCTTCCTGCCACTTGAACTTCTTGAACCTTCCTGCTACTTGAACTTCTTGAACTTCTTGAACCTTAATGCTACTTGAAATACTTGAACTTCTTGAACCTTCCTGTTACTTGAACTTCTTGAACTTCTTGAACCTTCCTGCTACTTGAACTTCTTGAACCTTCCTGCTACTTGAACTTCTTGAACCTTCCTGCTACTTGAACTTCTTGAACCTTCCTGCTACTTGAACTTATTGAACCTTCCTGCTACTTGAACTTTTTGAACTTTTTGAACCTTTCTGCTACTTGAACTTCTTGAACTTCTTGAACCTTCCTGCTACCTGAACTTCTTGAACTTCTTGAACTTCTTGAACCTTCCTGCTACTTGAACTTCTTGAACCTTCCTGCTACTTGAACTTCTTGAGCCGTCCTGCTACTTGAACTTCTCGAACCTTCCTGCTACTTGAACTTCTTGAACTTCTTAAACCTTCCTGCTACTTGACCTTTTTGAACCTTCCTGCTACTTGAAATTCTTGAACCTTCCTGCTACTTGAGCTTCTTGAACCTTCCTGCTACTTGAACTTCTTGAACTTCTTGAACCTTCCTGCTACTTGAACTTCTTGAATTTCTTGATCCTTCCTGCTACTTGATCTTCTTGAACCTTCCTGCTTCTTGAACTTCTTGAACCTTCCTGCTACTTGAACTTCTTGAACTTCTTTCCCCTTCCTGTTTCTTGAACTTCTTGAACTTCTTGAACCTTCCTGCTACTTGAACTACTTGAACTTCTTGAACCTTCCTGCTACTTGAACTTCTTGAACTTCTTGAACCTTCCTGCTACTTGAACTTCTTGAACCTTCCTGCTACTTGAACTTCTTGAACCTTCCTGCTACTTGAACTTCTTGAACTTCTTGAACCTTCCTGCTACTTGAACTTCTTGAACCTTCCTGCTACATGAACTTCTTGAACTTCTTGAACCTTCCTGCTACTTGAACTTCTTGAACTTCTTGAACCTTCCTTCTACTTGAACTTCTTGAACCTTCCTGCTACTTGAACTTCCTGAACCTTCCTGATACTTGAACTTCTTGAACCTTCCTGCTACTTGAACTTCTTGAACTTCTTGAACCTTCCTGCTATTTGAACTTCATGAACTTCTTGAACCTTCCTGCTACTTGAACTTCTTGAACCTTCCTGCTACTTGAACTTCTTGAACTTCTTGAACCTTCCTGCTACTTTAACGTCTTGAACTTCTTGAACCTTCCTGCTACTTGAACTTTTTGAAATTCTTGAACCTTCCTGCTACTTGAACTTCTTGAACCTTCCTGCTTCTCGAACTTCTTGAACTTCTTGAACCTTCCTGCAACTTGAACTTCTTGAACCTCTTGAACCTTCCTGCTACTTGAACTTCTTGAACCTTCCTGCTACTTTAACTTCTTGAACTTCTTGAACCTTCCTGCTACTTGAACTTTTTGAAATTCTTGAACCTTCCTGCTACTTGAACTTCTTGAACCTTCCTGCTACTCGAACTTCTTGAACTTCTTGAACCTTCCTGTCACTTGAACTTCTTGAACCTCTTGAACCTTCCTGCTACTTGAACTTATTGAACCTTCCTGCTACTTGAACTTTTTGAACTTTTTGAACCTTCCTGCTTCTTGAACTTCTTGAACCTTCCTGCTACCTGAACTTCTTGAACTTCTTGAACCTTCCTGCTACTTGAACTCCTTGAACTTCTTGAACCTTCCTGCTACTTGAACTTCTTGAACCTTCCTGGTACTTGAACTTCTTGAGCCTTCCTGTTTCTTGAACTTCTTGAACCTTCCTGCTACTTGAACTTCTTGAACTTCTTGAACCTTCCTGCTACTTGACCTTTTTGAACCTTCCTGCTACTTGAAATTCTTGAACCTTCCTGCTACTTGAACTTCTTGAACCTTCCTGCTACTTGAACTTCCTGAACTTCTTGAACCTTCCTGCTACTTGAACTTCTTGAATTTCTTGATCCTTCCTGCTACTTGATCTTCTTGAACCTTCCTGCTTCTTGAACTTCTTGAACCTTCCTGCTACTTGAACTTCTTGAACTTCTTGAACCTTCCTGTTACTTGAACGTCTTGAACTTTTTGAACCTTCCTGCTACTTGAACTACTTGAACTTCTTGAACCTTCCTGCTACTTGAACTTCTTGAACTTCTTGAACCTTCCTGTCACTTGAACTTCTTGAACCTTCCTGCTACTTGAACTTCTTGAACCTTCCTGCTACTTGAACTTCTTGAACTTCTTGAACCTTCCTGCTACTTGAACTTCTTGAACCTTCCTGCTACATGAACTTCTTGAACTTCTTGAACCCTTCTGCTACTTGAAATTCTTGAACCTTCCGGCCACTTGAACTTCTTGAACTTCTTGAACCTTCCTGCTACTTGAACTTTTTGAACTTCTTGAACCTTCCGGATACTTGAACTTCTTGAACTTCTTGAACCTTCCTGCTACTTGAACTTCTTGAACCTTCCTGCTAATTAAACTTCTTGAACTTCTGGAACCTTCCGGCTACTTGAACTTCTTGAACTTCTTGAACCTTCCTGCTACTTGAACTTCTTGAACCTTCCTGCTACTTGAACTTCTTGAACTTTTTGAACCATCCTGCTACTCGAACTTCTTGAACTTCTTGAACCTTCCTGCTACTTGAACTAGTTGAACTTTTTGAACCTTCCTGCTACTTGAACTTCTTGAACCTTCCTGCTACTTGAACTTTTTGAACCTTCCTGCTACTTGAACTTCGTGAACTTCTTGAACCTTCCTGCTACTTGAACTTCATGAACTTCTTGAACCTTCCTGCTACTTGAACTTCTTGAACCTTCATGCTACTTGAACTTCTTGAACTTCTTGAACCTTCCTGCTACTTGAACTTCTTGAACCTTCCCGCTACTTGAACTTCTTGAACTTCTTGAACCTTCCTGCTACTTGAACTTCTTGAACTTCTCGAACCTTCCTGCTACTTGAACTTCTTGAACTTCTTGAACCTTCCTGCCACATGAACTTCTTGAACTTCTTGAACCTTCCTGCTACTTGAACTACTTGAACTTCTTGAACCTTCCTGCTACTTGAACTTCTTGAACTTCTTGAACCTTCTTGCTACTTGAACTTCTTGAACCTTCCTGCCACTTGAACTTCTTGAACATTTCTGCTACTTGAACTTCTTGAACTTTTTGAACCTTCCTGCTACATGAACTTCTTGAACCTTCCTGCTACTTGAACTTCTTGAACCTTTCTGCTACTTGAACTTCTTGAGCCTTCCTGCTACTTGAAGTTCTTGAACTTCTTGAACCTTCCTGCTACTTGAACTTCTTGAACTTCTTGAGCCTTCCTGCTACTTGAACTTCTTGAACTTCTTGAACCTTCCTGCTACTTGAAATACTTGAACTTCTTGAACCTTCCTGCTACTTGAACTTCTTGAACTTCTTGATCTTTCCTGCTACATGAACTTCTTGAACTTCTTGAACCTTTTTGCTACTTGAACTTCTTGAACCTTCCTGCTACTTGAACTTCTTGAACCTTCCTGCTACTTGAACTTCTTGAACCTTCCTGCTACTTGAACTTCTTGAACTTCTTGAACCTTCCTGCTACTTGAACTTCTTGAACTTCTCGAACCTTTCTTCTACTTGAACTTCTTGAACCTTCCTGCTACTTGAACTTCTTGAACTTCTTGAACCTTCCTGCTACTTGAACTTCTTGAATGTCTTGAACCTTCCTGCTACTTGAACTTCTTGAACTTCTTGAACCTTCCTGCTACTTGAACTTCTTGAACCTTCCTGCTACTTGAACTTCTTGAACCTTCCTGCTACTTGAACTTCTCGAACCTTCCTGCTACTTGAACTTCTTGAACTTCTTAAACCTTCCTGCTACTTGACCTTTTTGAACCTTCCTGCTACTTGAAATTCTTGAACCTTCCTGCTACTTGAGCTTCTTGAACCTTCCTGCTACTTGAACTTCTTGAACTTCTTGAACCTTCCTGTTACTTGAACTTCTTGAATTTCTTGATCCTTCCTGCTACTTGATCTTCTTGAACCTTCCTGCTTCTTGAACTTCTTGAACCTTCCTGCTACTTGAACTTCTTGAACTTCTTTCCCCTTCCTGTTACTTGAACTTCTTGAACTTCTTGAACCTTCCTGCTACTTGAACTACTTGAACTTCTTGAACCTTCCTGCTACTTGAACTTCTTGAACTTCTTGAACCTTCCTGCTACTTGAACTTCTTCAACCTTCCTGCTACTTGAACTTCTTGAACCTTCCTGCTACTTGAACTTCTTGAACTTCTTCAACCTTCCTGCTACTTGAACTTCTTGAACCTTCCTGCTACATGAACTTCTTGAACTTCTTGAACCTTCCTGCTACTTGAACTTCTTGAACTTCTTGAACCTTCCTGCTACTTGAACTTCTTGAACTTCTTGAACCTTCCTGCTACTTGAACTTCTTGAACTTCTTGATCTTTCCTGCTACATGAACTTCTTGAACTTCTTGAACCTTTTTGCTACTTGAACTTCTTGAACCTTCCTGCTACTTGAACTTCTTGAACCTTCCTGCTACTTGAACTTCTTGAACCTTCCTGCTACTTGAACTTCTTGAACTTCTTGAACCTTCCTGCTACTTGAACTTCTTGAACTTCTCGAACCTTTCTGCTACTTGAACTTCTTGAACCTTCCTGCTACTTGAACTTCTCGAACTTCTTGAACCTTCCTGCTACTTGAACTTCTTGAACGTCTTGAACCTTCCTGCTACTTGAACTTCTTGAACTTCTTGAACCTTCCTGCTACTTGAACTTCTTGAACCTTCCTGCTACTTGAACTTCTTGAGCCTTCCTGCTACTTGAACTTCTCGAACCTTCCTGCTACTTGAACTTCTTGAACTTCTTAAACCTTCCTGCTACTTGACCTTTTTGAACCTTCCTGCTACTTGAAATTCTTGAACCTTCCTGCTACTTGAGCTTCTTGAACCTTCCTGCTACTTGAACTTCTTGAACTTCTTGAACCTTCCTGTTACTTGAACTTCTTGAATTTCTTGATCCTTCCTGCTACTTGATCTTCTTGAACCTTCCTGCTTCTTGAACTTCTTGAACCTTCCTGCTACTTGAACTTCTTGAACTTCTTTCCCCTTCCTGTTACTTGAACTTCTTGAACTTCTTGATCCTTCCTGCTACTTGAACTACTTGAACTTCTTGAACCTTCCTGCTACTTGAACTTCTTGAACTTCTTGAACCTTCCTGCTACTTGAACTTCTTCAACCCTCCTGCTACTTGAACTTCTTGAACCTTCCTGCTACTTGAACTTCTTGAACTTCTTGAACCTTTCTGCTACTTGAACTTCTTGAACCTTCCTGCTACATGAACTTCTTGAACTTCTTGAACCTTCCTGCTACTTGAACTTCTTGAACTTCTTGAACCTTCCTTCTACTTGAACTTCTTGAACCTTCCTGCTACTTGAACTTCCTGAACCTTCCTGATACTTGAACTTCTTGAACCTTCCTGCTACTTGAACTTCTTGAACTTCTTGAACCTTCCTGCTATTTGAACTTCATGAACTTGTTGAACCTTCCTGCTACTTGAACTTCTTGAACTTCTTGAACCTTCCTGCTACTTTAACTTCTTGAACTTCTTGAACCTTCTTGCTACTTGAACTTTTTGAAATTCTTGAACCTTCCTGCTACTTGAACTTCTTGAACCTTCCTGCTTCTCGAACTTCTTGAACTTCTTGAACCTTCCTGCAACTTGAACTTCTTGAACCTCTTGAACCTTCCTGCTACTTGAACTTCTTGAACCTTCCTGCTACTTTAACTTCTTGAACTTCTTGAACCTTCCTGCTACTTGAACTTTTTGAAATTCTTGAACCTTCCTGCTACTTGAACTTCTTGAACCTTCCTGCTACTCGAACTTCTTGAACTTCTTGAACCTTCCTGCTACTTGAACTTCTTGAACCTCTTGAACCTTCCTGCTACTTGAACTTATTGAACCTTCCTGCTACTTGAACTTTTTGAACTTTTTGAACCTTCCTGCTTCTTGAACTTCTTGAACCTTCCTGCTACCTGAACTTCTTGAACTTCTTGAACCTTCCTGCTACTTGAACTCCTTGAACTTCTTGAACCTTCCTGCTACTTGAACTTCTTGAACCTTCCTGGTACTTGAACTTCTTGAGCCTTCCTGTTTCTTGAACTTCTTGAACCTTCCTGCTACTTGAACTTCTTGAACTTCTTGAACCTTCCTGCTACTTGACCTTTTTGAACCTTCCTGCTACTTGAAATTCTTGAACCTTCCTGCTACTTGAACTTCTTGAACCTTCCTGCTACTTGAACTTCTTGAACTTCTTGAACCTTCCTGCTACTTGAACTTCTTGAATTTCTTGATCCTTCCTGCTACTTGATCTTCTTGAACCTTCCTGCTTCTTGAACTTCTTGAACCTTCCTGCTACTTGAACTTCTTGAACTTCTTGAACCTTCCTGTTACTTGAACGTCTTGAACTTTTTGAACCTTCCTGCTACTTGAACTACTTGAACTTCTTGAACCTTCCTGCTACTTGAACTTCTTGAACTTCTTGAACCTTCCTGTCACTTGAACTTCTTGAACCTTCCTGCTACTTGAACTTCTTGAACCTTCCTGCTACTTGAACTTCTTGAACTTCTTGAACCTTCCTGCTACTTGAACTTCTTGAACCTTCCTGCTACATGAACTTCTTGAACTTCTTGAACCCTTCTGCTACTTGAAATTCTTGAACCTTCCGGCCACTTGAACTTCTTGAACTTCTTGAACCTTCCTGCTACTTGAACTTTTTGAACTTCTTGAACCTTCCGGATACTTGAACTTCTTGAACTTCTTGAACCTTCCTGCTACTTGAACTTCTTGAACCTTCCTGCTAATTAAACTTCTTGAACTTCTGGAACCTTCCGGCTACTTGAACTTCTTGAACTTCTTGAACCTTCCTGCTACTTGAACTTCTTGAACCTTCCTGCTACTTGAACTTCTTGAACTTTTTGAACCATCCTGCTACTCGAACTTCTTGAACTTCTTGAACCTTCATGCTACTTGAACTTCTTGAACTTCTTGAACCTTCCTGCTACTTGAACTTCTTGAACCTTCCCGCTACTTGAACTTCTTGAACTTCTTGAACCTTCCTGCTACTTGAACTTCTTGAACTTCTCGAACCTTCCAGCTACTTGAACTTCTTGAACTTCTTGAACCTTCCTGCTACATGAACTTCTTGAACTTCTTGAACCTTCCTGCTACTTGAACTACTTGAACTTCTTGAACCTTCCTGCTACTTGAACTTCTTGAACTTCTTGAACCTTCTTGCTACTTGAACTTCTTGAACCTTCCTGCCACTTGAACTTCTTGAACCTTTCTGCTACTTGAACTTCTTGAACTTTTTGAACCTTCCTGCTACATGAACTTCTTGAACCTTCCTGCTACTTGAACTTCTTGAACCTTCCTGCTACTTGAACTTCTTGAGCCTTCCTGCTACTTGAAGTTCTTGAACTTTATGAACCTTCCTGCTACTTGAACTTCTTGAACTTCTTGAGCCTTCCTGCAACTTGAACTTCTTGAACTTCTTGAACCTTCCTGCTACTTGAAATACTTGAACTTCTTGAACCTTCCTGTTATATGAACTTCTTGAACTTCTTGAACCTTCCTGCTACTTGAACTTCTTTAAACTTCCTGCTACTTGAACTTCTTAAACCTTCCTGCTACTTGAACTTCTACAACTTCTTGAACCTTCCTGCTACTTGAAATACTTGAACTTCTTGAACCTTCCGGTTACTTAAACTTCTTGAACTTCTTGAACCTTTCTGCTACTTGAACTTCTTGAACTTCTTGAACCTTCCTGCTACTTGAACCTCTTGAACTTCTTGACCCTTCCTGCTACTTGAACTTCTTGAACTTCTTGCACCGTCCTGCTACATGAACTTCTTGAACTTCTTGAACCTTCCTGCTACTTGAACTTCTTGAACTTCTTGAACCTTCCTGCTACTTGAACTTCTTGAACTTCTTGATCTTTCCTGCTACATGAACTTCTTGAACTTCTTGAACCTTTTTGCTACTTGAACTTCTTGAACCTTCCTGCTACTTGAACTTCTTGAACCTTCCTGCTACTTGAACTTCTTGAACCTTCCTGCTACTTGAACTTCTTGAACTTCTTGAACCTTCCTGCTACTTGAACTTCTTGAACTTCTCGAACCTTTCTGCTACTTGAACTTCTTGAACCTTCCTGCTACTTGAACTTCTTGAACTTCTTGAACCTTCCTGCTACTTGAACTTCTTGAACGTCTTGAACCTTCCTGCTACTTGAACTTCTTGAACTTCTTGAACCTTCCTGCTACTTGAACTTCTTGAACCTTCCTGCTACTTGAACTTCTTGAACTTTTTGAACCTTCCTGCTACTTGAATTTCTTGAACTTCGTGACCCTTCCTGCTACTTGAACTTCTTGAACTTCTTGAACCTTCCTGCTACTTGAACTTCTTGAACCTTCCTGCTACTTGAACTTCTTGAACTTCTTGAACCTTCCTGCTACTTGAAATACTTGAACTTCTTGAACCTTCCTGTTACATGAACTTCTTGAACTTCTTGAACCTTCCTGCTACATGAACTTCTTTAACCTTCCTGCTACTTTAACTTCTTGAACCTTCCTGCTACTTGAACTTCTACAACTTCTTGAACCTTCCTGCAACTTGAACTTCTACAACTTCTTGAACCTTCCTGCTACTTGAAATACTTGAACTTCTTGAACCTTCCTGTTACTTGAACTTCTTGAACTTCTTGAACCTTCCTGCTACTTGAACTTCTTGAACCTTCCTGCTACTTGAACTTCTTGAACTTCTTGAACCTTCCTGCTACTTGAACTTCTTGAACTTCTTGAACCTTCCTGCGACTTGAACTTCTTGAACCTTCCTGCTACTTGAACCTCTTGAACTTCTTGACCCTTCCTGCTACTTGAACTTCTTGAACTTCTTGAACCTTCCTGCTACTTGGACTTTTTGAACTTCTTGAACTTTCCTGCTACTTGAACTTCTTGAACTTCTTGAACCTTCCTGCTACTTGAACATCTTGAACTTCATGCACTTTCCTGCTACTTGAACTTCTTGAACTTCTTGAACCTTTTTGCTACTTGAACTTCTTGAACTTCTTGAACCTTCCTGCTACTTGAACTTTTTGAACTTCTTGAACCTTCCTGCTACTTGAACTTCTTGAACCTTCCTGCTACTTGAACTTCTTGAACTTCTTGAACCTTCCTGCTACTTGAACTTCTTGAAACTTCCTGCTACTTGAACTTCTTGAACTTCTTGAACCTTCCTGCTACTTGAACTTCTTGAATTTCTTGAACCTTCCTGCTACTTGAACTACTTGAACTTCTTGAACCTTCCTGCTACTTGAACTTCTTGAACTTCTTGAACCTTCCTGCAACTTGAACTTCTTGTACCTTCCTGCTACTTGAACTTCTAGAACCTTCCTGCCACTTGAACTTCTTGAACTTCTTGAACCTTCCTGCTACTTGAAATTCTTGAATCTTCCTGCTACTTGAACTTCTTGAACTTCTTAAACCTTCCTGCTACTTGAACTACTTGAACTTCTTGAACCTTCATGCTACTTGAACTTCTTAAACTTCTTGAACCTTCCTGCTACTTGAACTTCTTGAACCTTCCTGCTTCTTGAACTTCTTGAAACTTCCTTCTACATGAACTTCTTGAACTTCTTGAACCTTCATGCTACTTGAACTTCTTGAACCTTCCTGCTACTTGAACTTCTTGAACTTTTTGAACCTTCCTGCTACTTGAACTTCTGGAACTTCTTGAACCTTTCTGCTACTTGAACTTCTTGAACTTCTTGAACCTTCCTGCTACTTGAACTTCTTGAACTTCTTGAACCATCCTGCTACTTGAACTTCTTGAACTTCTTGAACCTTCCTGCTACTTGAACTTCTTGAACTTCTTGAACCTTCCTGCTACTTGAACTTCTTGAACCTTCCTGCTACTTGAACTTCTAGAACTTCTTGAACCTTCTTGCTACTTGAACTTCTTGAACTTCTTGAACCTTCCTGCTACTTGAACTTCTTGAACTTCTTGAACCTTCCTGCTACTTGAACTTCTTGAACCTTCCTGCTACCTGAACTTCTTGAACCTTCCTGCTACTTGAACTTCTTGAACCTTCCTGCTAATTGAACTTCTTGAACTTCTTGAACCTTCCTGCTACTTGAACTTCTTGAACTTCTTGAACCTTCCTGCTACTTGAACTTCTTGAACTTCTTGAACCTTCCTGCTACTTGAACTTCTTGAACCTTCCTGCTACTTGAACTTCTTGAACCTTCCTGCTACTTGAACTTCTTGAACTTCTTGAACCTTCCTGCTACTTGAACTTCTTGAACCTTCCTGCTACTTGAACTTCTTGAACTTCCTGAACCTTCCTGCTACTTGAACTTCTTGAACCATCCTGCTACATGAACTTCTTGAACTTCTTGAACCTTCCAGCTACTTGAACTTCTTGAACTTCTTGGACCTTCCTGCTACTTGAACTTCTTGAACCTTCCTGCCACTTGAACTTCTTGAACCTTCCTGCTACTTGAACTTCTTGAACTTCTTGAACCTTAATGCTACTTGAAATACTTGAACTTCTTGAACCTTCCTGTTACTTGAACTTCTTGAACTTCTTGAACCTTCCTGCTACTTGAACTTCTTGAACCTTCATGCTACTTGAACTTCTTGAACCTTCCTGCTACTTGAACTTCTTGAACCTTTCTGCTACTTGAACTTCTTGAACCTTCCTGCTACTTGAACTTCTTGAACTTCTCGAACCTTCCTGCTACTTGAACTTATTGAACCTTCCTGCTACTTGAACTTTTTGAACTTTTTGAACCATCCTGCTACTTGAACTTCTTGAACTTCTTGAACCTTCCTGCTACCTGAACTTCTTGAACTTCTTGAACCTTCCTGCTACTTGAACTTCTTGAACTTCTTGAACCTTCCTGCTACTTGAACTTCTTGAACCTTCCTGCTACTTGAACTTCTTGAGCCTTCCTGCTACTTGAACTTCTTGAACCTTCCTGCTACTTGAACTTTTTGAACTTCTTGAACCTTCCTGCTACTTGACCTTTTTGAACCTTCCTGCTACTTGAAATTCTTGAACCTTCCTGCTACTTGAACTTCTTGAACTTCTTGAACCTTCCTGCTACTTGAACTTCTTGAATTTCTTGATCCTTCCTGCTACTTGATCTTCTTGAACCTTTCTGCATCTTGAACTTCTTGAACCTTCCTGCTACTTGAACTTCTTGAACTTCTTTCCCCTTCCTGTTACTTGAACTTCTTGAACTTCTTGAACCTTCCTGCTACTTGAACTACTTGAACTTCTTGAACCTTCCTGCTACTTGAACTTCTTGAACTTCTTGAACCTTCCTGCTACTTGAACTTCTTGAACCTTCCTGCTACTTGAACTTCTTGAACTTCTTGAACCTTCCTGCTACTTGAACTTTTTGAAATTCTTGAACCTTCCTGCTACTTGAACTTCTTGAACCTTCCTGCTACTCGAACTTCCTGAACCTTCCTGATACTTGAACTTCTTGAACCTTCCTGCTACTTGAACTTCTTGAACTTCTTGAACCTTCCTGCTATTTGAACTTCATGAACTTCTTGAACCTTCCTGCTACTTGAACTTCTTGAACTTCTTGAACCTTCCTGCTACTTTAACTTCTTGAACTTCTTGAACCTTCCTGCTACTTGAACTTTTTGAAATTCTTGAACCTTCCTGCTACTTGAACTTCTTGAACCTTCCTGCTTCTCGAACTTCTTGAACTTCTTGAACCTTCCTGCAACTTGAACTTCTTGAACCTCTTGAACCTTCCTGCTACTTGAACTTCTTGAACCTTCCTGCTACTTTAACTTCTTGAACTTCTTGAACCTTCCTGCTACTTGAACTTTTTGAAATTCTTGAACCTTCCTTCTACTTGAACTTCTTGAACCTTCCTGCTACTCGAACTTCTTGAACTTCTTGAACCTTCCTGCTACTTGAACTTCTTGAACCTCTTGAACCTTCCTGCTACTTGAACTTATTGAACCTTCCTGCTACTTGAACTTTTTGAACTTTTTGAACCTTCCTGCTTCTTGAACTTCTTGAACCTTCCTGCTACCTGAACTTCTTGAACTTCTTGAACCTTCCTGCTGCTTGAACTTCTTGAACCTTCCTGCTACTTGAACTTCTTGAACCTTCCTGCTACTTGAACTTCTTGAACTTCTTGAACCTTCCTGCTACTTGAACTTCTTGAATCTTCCTGCTACATGAACTTCTTGAACTTCTTGAACCTTCCTGCTACTTGAACTTTTTGAACTTTTTGAACCTTCCTTCTACTTGAACTTCTTGAATCTTCCTGCTACTTGAACTTCCTGAACCTTCCTGATACTTGAACTTCTTGAACCTTCCTGCTACTTGAACTTCTTGAACTTCTTGAACCTTCCTGCTACTTGAACTTCTTGAACCTTCCTGCTACTTGAACTTCTTGAACTTTTTGAACCATCCTGCTACTCGAACTTCTTGAACTTCTTGAACCTTCCTGCTACTTGAACTAGTTGAACTTTTTGAACCTTCCTGCTACTTGAACTTCTTGAACCTTCCTGCTACTTGAACTTTTTGAACCTTCCTGCTACTTGAACTTCGTGAACTTCTTGAACCTTCCTGCTACTTGAACTTCATGAACTTCTTGAACCTTCCTGCTACTTGAACTTCTTGAACCTTCATGCTACTTGAACTTCTTGAACTTCTTGAACCTTCCTGCTACTTGAACTTCTTGAACCTTCCCGCTACTTGAACTTCTTGAACTTCTTGAACCTTCCTGCTACTTGAACTTCTTGAACTTCTCGAACCTTCCTGCTACTTGAACTTCTTGAACTTCTTGAACCTTCCTGCTACATGAACTTCTTGAACTTCTTGAACCTTCCTGCTACTTGAACTACTTGAACTTCTTGAACCTTCCTGCTACTTGAACTTCTTGAACTTCTTGAACCTTCTTGCTACTTGAACTTCTTGAACCTTCCTGCCACTTGAACTTCTTGAACCTTTCTGCTACTTGAACTTCTTGAACTTTTTGAACCTTCCTGCTACATGAACTTCTTGAACCTTCCTGCTACTTGAACTTCTTGAACCTTTCTGCTACTTGAACTTCTTGAGCCTTCCTGCTACTTGAAGTTCTTGAACTTCTTGAACCTTCCTGTTACTTGAACTTCTTGAACTTCTTGAGCCTTCCTGCTACTTGAACTTCTTGAACTTCTTGAACCTTCCTGCTACTTGAAATACTTGAACTTCTTGAACCTTCCTGTTATATGAACTTCTTGAACCTTCCTGCTACTTGAACTTCTTTAAACTTCCTGCTACTTGAACTTCTTAAACCTTCCTGCTACTTGAACTTCTACAACTTCTTGAACCTTCCTGCTACTTGAAATACTTGAACTTCTTGAACCTTCCGGTTACTTTAACTTCTTGAACTTCTTGAACCTTTCTGCTACTTGAACTTCTTGAACCTTCCTGCTACATGAACTTCTTGAACTTCTTAACCCTTCCTGCTACTTGAACTTCTTGAACTTCTTGCACCGTCCTGCTACATGAACTTCTTGAACTTCTTGAACCTTCCTGCTACTTGAACTTCTTGAACTTCTTGAACCTTCCTGCTACTTGAACTTCTTGAACTTCTTGATCTTTCCTGCTACATGAACTTCTTGAACTTCTTGAACCTTTTTGCTACTTGAACTTCTTGAACCTTCCTGCTACTTGAACTTCTTGAACCTTCCTGCTACTTGAACTTCTTGAACCTTCCTGCTACTTGAACTTCTTGAACTTCTTGAACCTTCCTGCTACTTGAACTTCTTGAACTTCTCGAACCTTTCTGCTACTTGAACTTCTTGAACCTTCCTGCTACTTGAACTTCTTGAACTTCTTGAACCTTCCTGCTACTTGAACTTCTTGAATGTCTTGAACCTTCCTGCTACTTGAACTTCTTGAACTTCTTGAACCTTCCTGCTACTTGAACTTCTTGAACCTTCCTGCTACTTGAACTTCTTGAACCTTCCTGCTACTTGAACTTCTCGAACCTTCCTGCTACTTGAACTTCTTGAACTTCTTAAACCTTCCTGCTACTTGACCTTTTTGAACCTTCCTGCTACTTGAAATTCTTGAACCTTCCTGCTACTTGAGCTTCTTGAACCTTCCTGCTACTTGAACTTCTTGAACTTCTTGAACCTTCCTGTTACTTGAACTTCTTGAATTTCTTGATCCTTCCTGCTACTTGATCTTCTTGAACCTTCCTGCTTCTTGAACTTCTTGAACCTTCCTGCTACTTGAACTTCTTGAACTTCTTTCCCCTTCCTGTTACTTGAACTTCTTGAACTTCTTGAACCTTCCTGCTACTTGAACTACTTGAACTTCTTGAACCTTCCTGCTACTTGAACTTCTTGAACTTCTTGAACCTTCCTGCTACTTGAACTTCTTCAACCTTCCTGCTACTTTAACTTCTTCAACCTTCCTACTACTTCAACTTCTTCAACTTCTTCAACAATCCTGCTACTTGAACTTCTTGAACCTTCCTGCTACATGAACTTCTTGAACTTCTTGAACCTTCCTGCTACTTGAACTTCTTGAACTTCTTGAACCTTCCTGCTACTTGAACTTCTTGAACTTCTTGAACCTTCCTGCTACTTGAACTTCTTGAACTTCTTGATCTTTCCTGCTACATGAACTTCTTGAACTTCTTGAACCTTTTTGCTACTTGAACTTCTTGAACCTTCCTGCTACTTGAACTTCTTGAACCTTCCTGCTACTTGAACTTCTTGAACCTTCCTGCTACTTGAACTTCTTGAACTTCTTGAACCTTCCTGCTACTTGAACTTCTTGAACTTCTCGAACCTTTCTGCTACTTGAACTTCTTGAACCTTCCTGCTACTTGAACTTCTCGAACTTCTTGAACCTTCCTGCTACTTGAACTTCTTGAACGTCTTGAACCTTCCTGCTACTTGAACTTCTTGAACTTCTTGAACCTTCCTGCTACTTGAACTTCTTGAACCTTCCTGCTACTTGAACTTCTTGAGCCTTCCTGCTACTTGAACTTCTCGAACCTTCCTGCTACTTGAACTTCTTGAACTTCTTAAACCTTCCTGCTACTTGACCTTTTTGAACCTTCCTGCTACTTGAAATTCTTGAACCTTCCTGCTACTTGAGCTTCTTGAACCTTCCTGCTACTTGAACTTCTTGAACTTCTTGAACCTTCCTGTTACTTGAACTTCTTGAATTTCTTGATCCTTCCTGCTACTTGATCTTCTTGAACCTTCCTGCTTCTTGAACTTCTTGAACCTTCCTGCTACTTGAACTTCTTGAACTTCTTTCCCCTTCCTGTTACTTGAACTTCTTGAACTTCTTGATCCTTCCTGCTACTTGAACTACTTGAACTTCTTGAACCTTCCTGCTACTTGAACTTCTTGAACTTCTTGAACCTTCCTGCTACTTGAACTTCTTCAACCCTCCTGCTACTTGAACTTCTTGAACCTTCCTGCTACTTGAACTTCTTGAACTTCTTGAACCTTTCTGCTACTTGAACTTCTTGAACCTTCCTGCTACATGAACTTCTTGAACTTCTTGAACCTTCCTGCTACTTGAACTTCTTGAACTTCTTGAACCTTCCTTCTACTTGAACTTCTTGAACCTTCCTGCTACTTGAACTTCCTGAACCTTCCTGATACTTGAACTTCTTGAACCTTCCTGCTACTTGAACTTCTTGAACTTCTTGAACCTTCCTGCTATTTGAACTTCATGAACTTGTTGAACCTTCCTGCTACTTGAACTTCTTGAACTTCTTGAACCTTCCTGCTACTTTAACTTCTTGAACTTCTTGAACCTTCTTGCTACTTGAACTTTTTGAAATTCTTGAACCTTCCTGCTACTTGAACTTCTTGAACCTTCCTGCTTCTCGAACTTCTTGAACTTCTTGAACCTTCCTGCAACTTGAACTTCTTGAACCTCTTGAACCTTCCTGCTACTTGAACTTCTTGAACCTTCCTGCTACTTTACCTTCTTGAACTTCTTGAACCTTCCTGCTACTTGAACTTTTTGAAATTCTTGAACCTTCCTGCTACTTGAACTTCTTGAACCTTCCTGCTACTCGAACTTCTTGAACTTCTTGAACCTTCCTGCTACTTGAACTTCTTGAACCTCTTGAACCTTCCTGCTACTTGAACTTATTGAACCTTCCTGCTACTTGAACTTTTTGAACTTTTTGAACCTTCCTGCTTCTTGAACTTCTTGAACCTTCCTGCTACCTGAACTTCTTGAACTTCTTGAACCTTCCTGCTACTTGAACTCCTTGAACTTCTTGAACCTTCCTGCTACTTGACCTTTTTGAACCTTCCTGCTACTTGAAATTCTTGAACCTTCCTGCTACTTGAACTTCTTGAACCTTCCTGCTACTTGAACTTCTTGAACTTCTTGAACCTTCCTGCTACTTGAACTTCTTGAATTTCTTGATCCTTCCTGCTACTTGATCTTCTTGAACCTTCCTGCTTCTTGAACTTCTTGAACCTTCCTGCTACTTGAACTTCTTGAACTTCTTGAACCTTCCTGTTACTTGAACGTCTTGAACTTTTTGAACCTTCCTGCTACTTGAACTACTTGAACTTCTTGAACCTTCCTGCTACTTGAACTTCTTGAACTTCTTGAACCTTCCTGTCACTTGAACTTCTTGAACCTTCCTGCTACTTGAACTTCTTGAACCTTCCTGCTACTTGAACTTCTTGAACTTCTTGAACCTTCCTGCTACTTGAACTTCTTGAACCTTCCTGCTACATGAACTTCTTGAACTTCTTGAACCCTTCTGCTACTTGAAATTCTTGAACCTTCCGGCCACTTGAACTTCTTGAACTTCTTGAACCTTCCTGCTACTTGAACTTTTTGAACTTCTTGAACCTTCCGGATACTTGAACTTCTTGAACTTCTTGAACCTTCCTGCTACTTGAACTTCTTGAACCTTCCTGCTAATTAAACTTCTTGAACTTCTGGAACCTTCCGGCTACTTGAACTTCTTGAACTTCTTGAACCTTCCTGCTACTTGAACTTCTTGAACCTTCCTGCTACTTGAACTTCTTGAACTTTTTGAACCATCCTGCTACTCGAACTTCTTGAACTTCTTGAACCTTCATGCTACTTGAACTTCTTGAACTTCTTGAACCTTCCTGCTACTTGAACTTCTTGAACCTTCCCGCTACTTGAACTTCTTGAACTTCTTGAACCTTCCTGCTACTTGAACTTCTTGAACTTCTCGAACCTTCCAGCTACTTGAACTTCTTGAACTTCTTGAACCTTCCTGCTACATGAACTTCTTGAACTTCTTGAACCTTCCTGCTACTTGAACTACTTGAACTTCTTGAACCTTCCTGCTACTTGAACTTCTTGAACTTCTTGAACCTTCTTGCTACTTGAACTTCTTGAACCTTCCTGCCACTTGAACTTCTTGAACCTTTCTGCTACTTGAACTTCTTGAACTTTTTGAACCTTCCTGCTACATGAACTTCTTGAACCTTCCTGCTACTTGAACTTCTTGAACCTTCCTGCTACTTGAACTTCTTGAGCCTTCCTGCTACTTGAAGTTCTTGAACTTTATGAACCTTCCTGCTACTTGAACTTCTTGAACTTCTTGAGCCTTCCTGCTACTTGAACTTCTTGAACTTCTTGAACCTTCCTGCTACTTGAAATACTTGAACTTCTTGAACCTTCCTGTTATATGAACTTCTTGAACTTCTTGAACCTTCCTGCTACTTGAACTTCTTTAAACTTCCTGCTACTTGAACTTCTTAAACCTTCCTGCTACTTGAACTTCTACAACTTCTTGAACCTTCCTGCTACTTGAAACACTTGAACTTCTTGAACCTTCCGGTTACTTAAACTTCTTGAACTTCTTGAACCTTTCTGCTACTTGAACTTCTTGAACTTCTTGAACCTTCCTGCTACTTGAACCTCTTGAACTTCTTGACCCTTCCTGCTACTTGAACTTCTTGAACTTCTTGCACCGTCCTGCTACATGAACTTCTTGAACTTCTTGAACCTTCCTGCTACTTGAACTTCTTGAACTTCTTGAACCTTCCTGCTACTTGAACTTCTTGAACTTCTTGATCTTTCCTGCTACATGAACTTCTTGAACTTCTTGAACCTTTTTGCTACTTGAACTTCTTGAACCTTCCTGCTACTTGAACTTCTTGAACCTTCCTGCTACTTGAACTTCTTGAACCTTCCTGCTACTTGAACTTCTTGAACTTCTTGAACCTTCCTGCTACTTGAACTTCTTGAACTTCTCGAACCTTTCTGCTACTTGAACTTCTTGAACCTTCCTGCTACTTGAACTTCTTGAACTTCTTGAACCTTCCTGCTACTTGAACTTCTTGAACGTCTTGAACCTTCCTGCTACTTGAACTTCTTGAACTTCTTGAACCTTCCTGCTACTTGAACTTCTTGAACCTTCCTGCTACTTGAACTTCTTGAACTTTTTGAACCTTCCTGCTACTTGAATTTCTTGAACTTCGTGACCCTTCCTGCTACTTGAACTTCTTGAACTTCTTGAACCTTCCTGCTACTTGAACTTCTTGAACCTTCCTGCTACTTGAACTTCTTGAACTTCTTGAACCTTCCTGCTACTTGAAATACTTGAACTTCTTGAACCTTCCTGTTACATGAACTTCTTGAACTTCTTGAACCTTCCTGCTACATGAACTTCTTTAACCTTCCTGCTACTTTAACTTCTTGAACCTTCCTGCTACTTGAACTTCTACAACTTCTTGAACCTTCCTGCAACTTGAACTTCTACAACTTCTTGAACCTTCCTGCTACTTGAAATACTTGAACTTCTTGAACCTTCCTGTTACTTGAACTTCTTGAACTTCTTGAACCTTCCTGCTACTTGAACTTCTTGAACCTTCCTGCTACTTGAACTTCTTGAACTTCTTGAACCTTCCTGCTACTTGAACTTCTTGAACTTCTTGAACCTTCCTGCGACTTGAACTTCTTGAACCTTCCTGCTACTTGAACCTCATGAACTTCTTGACCCTTCCTGCTACTTGAACTTCTTGAACTTCTTGAACCTTCCTGCTACTTGGACTTTTTGAACTTCTTGAACTTTCCTGCTACTTGAACTTCTTGAACTTCTTGAACCTTCCTGCTACTTGAACATCTTGAACTTCATGCACTTTCCTGCTACTTGAACTTCTTGAACTTCTTGAACCTTTTTGCTACTTGAACTTCTTGAACTTCTTGAACCTTCCTGCTACTTGAACTTTTTGAACTTCTTGAACCTTCCTGCTACTTGAACTTCTTGAACCTTCCTGCTACTTGAACTTCTTGAACTTCTTGAACCTTCCTGCTACTTGAACTTCTTGAAACTTCCTGCTACTTGAACTTCTTGAACTTCTTGAACCTTCCTGCTACTTGAACTTCTTGAATTTCTTGAACCTTCCTGCTACTTGAACTACTTGAACTTCTTGAACCTTCCTGCTACTTGAACTTCTTGAACTTCTTGAACCTTCCTGCAACTTGAACTTCTTGTACCTTCCTGCTACTTGAACTTCTAGAACCTTCCTGCCACTTGAACTTCTTGAACTTCTTGAACCTTCCTGCTACTTGAAATTCTTGAATCTTCCTGCTACTTGAACTTCTTGAACTTCTTAAACCTTCCTGCTACTTGAACTACTTGAACTGCTTGAACCTTCATGCTACTTGAACTTCTTAAACTTCTTGAACCTTCCTGCTACTTGAACTTCTTGAACCTTCCTGCTTCTTGAACTTCTTGAAACTTCCTTCTACATGAACTTCTTGAACTTCTTGAACCTTCATGCTACTTGAACTTCTTGAACCTTCCTGCTACTTGAACTTCTTGAACTTTTTGAACCTTCCTGCTACTTGAACTTCTGGAACTTCTTGAACCTTTCTGCTACTTGAACTTCTTGAACTTCTTGAACCTTCCTGCTACTTGAACTTCTTGAACTTCTTGAACCATCCTGCTACTTGAACTTCTTGAACTTCTTGAACCTTCCTGCTACTTGAACTTCTTGAACTTCTTGAACCTTCCTGCTACTTGAACTTCTTGAACCTTCCTGCTACTTGAACTTCTAGAACTTCTTGAACCTTCTTGCTACTTGAACTTCTTGAACTTCTTGAACCTTCCTGCTACTTGAACTTCTTGAACTTCTTGAACCTTCCTGCTACTTGAACTTCTTGAACCTTCCTGCTACCTGAACTTCTTGAACCTTCCTGCTACTTGAACTTCTTGAACCTTCCTGCTAATTGAACTTCTTGAACTTCTTGAACCTTCCTGCTACTTGAACTTCTTGAACTTCTTGAACCTTCCTGCTACTTGAACTTCTTGAACTTCTTGAACCTTCCTGCTACTTGAACTTCTTGAACCTTCCTGCTACTTGAACTTCTTGAACCTTCCTGCTACTTGAACTTCTTGAACTTCTTGAACCTTCCTGCTACTTGAACTTCTTGAACCTTCCTGCTACTTGAACTTCTTGAACTTCCTGAACCTTCCTGCTACTTGAACTTCTTGAACCATCCTGCTACATGAACTTCTTGAACTTCTTGAACCTTCCAGCTACTTGAACTTCTTGAACTTCTTGGACCTTCCTGCTACTTGAACTTCTTGAACCTTCCTGCCACTTGAACTTCTTGAACCTTCCTGCTACTTGAACTTCTTGAACTTCTTGAACCTTAATGCTACTTGAAATACTTGAACTTCTTGAACCTTCCTGTTACTTGAACTTCTTGAACTTCTTGAACCTTCCTGCTACTTGAACTTCTTGAACCTTCATGCTACCTGAACTTCTTGAACCTTCCTGCTACTTGAACTTCTTGAACCTTTCTGCTACTTGAACTTCTTGAACCTTCCTGCTACTTGAACTTCTTGAACTTCTCGAACCTTCCTGCTACTTGAACTTATTGAACCTTCCTGCTACTTGAACTTTTTGAACTTTTTGAACCTTCCTGCTACTTGAACTTCTTGAACTTCTTGAACCTTCCTGCTACCTGAACTTCTTGAACTTCTTGAACCTTCCTGCTACTTGAACTTCTTGAACTTCTTGAACCTTCCTGCTACTTGAACTTCTTGAACCTTCCTGCTACTTGAACTTCTTGAGCCTTCCTGCTACTTGAACTTCTTGAACCTTCCTGCTACTTGAACTTCTTGAACTTCTTGAACCTTCCTGCTACTTGACCTTTTTGAACCTTCCTGCTACTTGAAATTCTTGAACCTTCCTGCTACTTGAACTTCTTGAACTTCTTGAACCTTCCTGCTACTTGAACTTCTTGAATTTCTTGATCCTTCCTGCTACTTGATCTTCTTGAACCTTTCTGCATCTTGAACTTCTTGAACCTTCCTGCTACTTGAACTTCTTGAACTTCTTTCCCCTTCCTGTTACTTGAACTTCTTGAACTTCTTGAACCTTCCTGCTACTTGAACTACTTGAACTTCTTGAACCTTCCTGCTACTTGAACTTCTTGAACTTCTTGAACCTTCCTGCTACTTGAACTTCTTGAACCTTCCTGCTACTTGAACTTCTTGAACTTCTTGAACCTTCCTGCTACTTGAACTTTTTGAAATTCTTGAACCTTCCTGCTACTTGAACTTCTTGAACCTTCCTGCTACTCGAACTTCCTGAACCTTCCTGATACTTGAACTTCTTGAACCTTCCTGCTACTTGAACTTCTTGAACTTCTTGAACCTTCCTGCTATTTGAACTTCATGAACTTCTTGAACCTTCCTGCTACTTGAACTTCTTGAACTTCTTGAACCTTCCTGCTACTTTAACTTCTTGAACTTCTTGAACCTTCCTGCTACTTGAACTTTTTGAAATTCTTGAACCTTCCTGCTACTTGAACTTCTTGAACCTTCCTGCTTCTCGAACTTCTTGAACTTCTTGAACCTTCCTGCAACTTGAACTTCTTGAACCTCTTGAACCTTCCTGCTACTTGAACTTCTTGAACCTTCCTGCTACTTTAACTTCTTGAACTTCTTGAACCTTCCTGCTACTTGAACTTTTTGAAATTCTTGAACCTTCCTGCTACTTGAACTTCTTGAACCTTCCTGCTACTCGAACTTCTTGAACTTCTTGAACCTTCCTGCTACTTGAACTTCTTGAACCTCTTGAACCTTCCTGCTACTTGAACTTATTGAACCTTCCTGCTACTTGAACTTTTTGAACTTTTTGAACCTTCCTGCTTCTTGAACTTCTTGAACCTTCCTGCTACCTGAACTTCTTGAACTTCTTGAACCTTCCTGCTGCTTGAACTTCTTGAACCTTCCTGCTACTTGAACTTCTTGAACCTTCCTGCTACTTGAACTTCTTGAACTTCTTGAACCTTCCTGCTACTTGAACTTCTTGAATCTTCCTGCTACATGAACTTCTTGAACTTCTTGAACCTTCCTGCTACTTGAACTTTTTGAACTTCTTGAACCTTCCTTCTACTTGAACTTCTTGAATCTTCCTGCTACTTGAACTTCCTGAACCTTCCCGATACTTGAACTTCTTGAACCTTCCTGCTACTTGAACTTCTTGAACTTCTTGAACCTTCCTGCTATTTGAACTTCATGAACTTCTTGAACCTTCCTGCTACTTGAACTTATTGAACCTTCCTGCTACTTGAACTTCTTGAACGTTCCTGCAACTTGAACTTCTTGAACTTCTTGAACCTTCCTGCTACTTTACCTTCTTGAACTTCTTGAACCTTCCTGCTACTTGAACTTTTTGAAATTCTTGAACCTTCCTGCTACTTGAACTTCTTGAACCTTCCTGCTTCTCGAACTTCTTGAACTTCTTGAACCTTCCTGCAACTTGAACATCTTGAACCTCTTGAACCTTCCTGCTACTTGAACTTCTTGAACCTTCCTGCTACTTTAACTTCTTGAACTTCTTGAACCTTCCTGCTACTTGAACTTTTTGAAATTCTTGAACCTTCCTGCTACTTGAACTTCTTGAACCTTCCTGCTACTCGAACTTCTTGAACTTCTTGAACCTTCCTGCTACTTGAACTTCTTGAACCTCTTGAACCTTCCTGCTACTTGAACTTATTGAACCTTCGTGCTACTTGAACTTTTTGAACTTTTTGAACCTTCCTGCTACTTGAACTTCTTGAACCTTCCTGCTACCTGAACTTCTTGAACTTCTTGAACCTTCCTGCTACTTGAACTTCTTGAACTTCTTGAACCTTCCTGCTACTTGAACTTCTTGAACCTTCCTGCTACTTGAACTTCTTGAGCCTTCCTGTTTCTTGAACTTCTTGAACCTTCCTGCTACTTGAACTTCTTGAACTTCATGAACCTTCCTGCTACTTGACCTTTTTGAACCTTCCTGCTACTTGAAATTCTTGAACCTTCCTGCTACTTGAACTTCTTGAACCTTCCTGCTACTTGAACTTCTTGAACTTCTTGAACCTTCCTGCTACTTGAACTTCTTGAATTTCTTGATCCTTCCTGCTACTTGATCTTCTTGAACCTTCCTGCTTCTTGAACTTCTTGAACCTTCCTGCTACTTGAACTTCTCGAACTTCTTGAACCTTCCTGTTACTTGAACGTCTTGAACTTTTTGAACCTTCCTGCTACTTGAACTACTTGAATTTCTTGAACCTTCCTGCTACTTGAACTTCTTGAACTTCTTGAACCTTCCTGCCACTTGAACTTCTTGAACCTTCCTGCTACTTGAACTTCTTGAACCTTCCTGCTACTTGAACTTCTTGAACTTCTTGAACCTTCCTGCTACTTGAACTTCTTGAACCTTCCTGCTACATGAACTTCTTGAACTTCTTGAACCCTTCTGCTACTTGAAATTCTTGAACCTTCCAGCCACTTGAACTTCTTGAACTTCTTGAACCTTCCTGCTACTTGAACTTCTTGAACTTCTTGAACCTTCCGGATACTTGAACTTCTTGAACTTCTTGAACCTTCCTGCTACTTGAACTTCTTGAACCTTCCTGCTAATTAAACTTCTTGAACTTCTGGATACTTCCGGCTACTTGAACTTCTTGAACTTCTTGAACCTTCCTGCTACTTGAACTTCTTGAACCTTCCTGCAACTTGAACTTCTTGAACTTCTTGAACCTTCCTTCTACTTAAACCTCTTGAACCTTCCTGCTACTTGAACTTCTTGAACCTTCCTGATACTTGAACTTCTTGAACCTTCCTGCTACTTGAACTTCTTGAACTTCTTGAACCTTCCTGCTATTTGAACTTCATGAACCTTCCTGCTACTTGAACTTCTTGAACCTTCCTGCTACTTGAACTTCTTGAACTTCTTGAACCTTCCTGTTACTTTAACTTCTTGAACCTTCCTGCTACTTGAACTTTTTGAAATTCTTGAACCTTCCTGCTACTTGAACTATTTGAACTTCTTGAACCTTCCTGCTACTTAAACTTCTTGAACCTTCCTGCTACTTAAACTTCTTGAACCTTCCTGCTACTTGAACTTCTTGAACCTTCCAGCTACTTGAACTTCTTGAACCTTCCTGCTACTTGAACTTCTTGAACTTCTTGAACCTTCCTGCTACTTGAACTTCTTGAATTTCTTGAACCTTCCTGCTACTTGAACTTCTTGAACTTCTTGAACCTTCCTGCTACTTGAACTTCTTGAACCTTCCTGCTACTTGAACTTCTTGAACCTTCCTACTACTTGAACTTCTTGAACTTCTTGAACCTTCCTGCTACTTGAACTTCTTGAACTTCCTGAACCTTCCTGCTACTTGAACTTCTTGAACCATCCTGCTACATGAACTTCTTGAACTTCTTGAACCTTCCAGCTACTTGAACTTCTTGAACTTCTTGGACCTTCCTGCTACTTGAACTTCTTGAACCTTCCTGCCACTTGAACTTCTTGAACCTTCCTGCTACTTGAACTTCTTGAACTTCTTGAACCTTAATGCTACTTGAAATACTTGAACTTCTTGAACCTTCCTGTTACTTGAACTTCTTGAACTTCTTGAACCTTCCTGCTACTTGAACTTCTTGAACCTTCCTGCTACTTGAACTTCTTGAACCTTCCTGCTACTTGAACTTCTTGAACCTTCCTGCTACTTGAACTTCTTGAACCTTACTGCTACTTGAACTTCTTGAACTTCTTGAACCTTCCTGCTACTTGAACTTATTGAACCTTCCTGCTACTTGAACTTTTTGAACTTTTTGAACCTATCTGCTACTTGAACTTCTTGAACTTCTTGAACCTTCCTGCTACCTGAACTTCTTGAACTTCTTGAACTTCTTGAACCTTCCTGCTACTTGAACTTCTTGAACCTTCCTGCTACTTGAACTTCTTGAGCCTTCCTGCTACTTGAACTTCTCGAACCTTCCTGCTACTTGAACTTTTTGAACTTCTTAAACCTTCCTGCTACTTGACCTTTTTGAACCTTCCTGCTACTTGAAATTCTTGAACCTTCCTGCTACTTGAGCTTCTTGAACCTTCCTGCTACTTGAACTTCTTGAACTTCTTGAACCTTCCTGCTACTTGAACTTCTTGAATTTCTTGATCCTTCCTGCTACTTGATCTTCTTGAACCTTCCTGCTTCTTGAACTTCTTGAACCTTCCTGCTACTTGAACTTCTTGAACTTCTTTCCCCTTCCTGTTACTTGAACTTCTTGAACTTCTTGAACCTTCCTGCTACTTGAACTACTTGAACTTCTTGAACCTTCCTGCTACTTGAACTTCTTGAACTTCTTGAACCTTCCTGCTACTTGAACTTCTTGAACCTTCCTGCTACTTGAACTTCTTGAACCTTCCTGCTACTTGAACTTCTTGAACTTCTTGAACCTTCCTGCTACTTGAACTTCTTGAACCTTCCTGCTACATGAACTTCTTGAACTTCTTGAACCTTCCTGCTACTTGAACTTCTTGAACTTCTTGAACCTTCCTTCTACTTGAACTTCTTGAACCTTCCTGCTACTTGAACTTCCTGAACCTTCCTGATACTTGAACTTCTTGAACCTTCCTGCTACTTGAACTTCTTGAACTTCTTGAACCTTCCTGCTATTTGAACTTCATGAACTTCTTGAACCTTCCTGCTACTTGAACTTCTTGAACCTTCCTGCTACTTGAACTTCTTGAACTTCTTGAACCTTCCTGCTACTTTAACTTCTTGAACTTCTTGAACCTTCCTGCTACTTGAACTTTTTGAAATTCTTGAACCTTCCTGCTACTTGAACTTCTTGAACCTTCCTGCTTCTCGAACTTCTTGAACTTCTTGAACCTTCCTGCAACTTGAACTTCTTGAACCTCTTGAACCTTCCTGCTACTTTAACTTCTTGAACTTCTTGAACCTTCCTGCTACTTGAACTTTTTGAAATTCTTGAACCTTCCTGCTACTTGAACTTCTTGAACCTTCCTGCTACTCGAACTTCTTGAACTTCTTGAACCTTCCTGCTACTTGAACTTCTTGAACCTCTTGAACCTTCCTGCTACTTGAACTTATTGAACCTTCCTGCTACTTGAACTTTTTGAACTTTTTGAACCTTCCTGCTTCTTGAACTTCTTGAACCTTCCTGCTACCTGAACTTCTTGAACTTCTTGAACCTTCCTGCTACTTGAACTCCTTGAACTTCTTGAACCTTCCTGCTACTTGAACTTCTTGAACCTTCCTGGTACTTGAACTTCTTGAGCCTTCCTGTTTCTTGAACTTCTTGAACCTTCCTGCTACTTGAACTTCTTGAACTTCTTGAACCTTCCTGCTACTTGACCTTTTTGAACCTTCCTGCTACTTGAAATTCTTGAACCTTCCTGCTACTTGAACTTCTTGAACCTTCCTGCTACTTGAACTTCTTGAACTTCTTGAACCTTCCTGCTACTTGAACTTCTTGAATTTCTTGATCCTTCCTGCTACTTGATCTTCTTGAACCTTCCTGCTTCTTGAACTTCTTGAACCTTCCTGCTACTTGAACTTCTTGAACTTCTTGAACCTTCCTGTTACTTGAACGTCTTGAACTTTTTGAACCTTCCTGCTACTTGAACTACTTGAACTTCTTGAACCTTCCTGCTACTTGAACTTCTTGAACTTCTTGAACCTTCCTGTCACTTGAACTTCTTGAACCTTCCTGCTACTTGAACTTCTTGAACCTTCCTGCTACTTGAACTTCTTGAACTTCTTGAACCTTCCTGCTACTTGAACTTCTTGAACCTTCCTGCTACATGAACTTCTTGAACTTCTTGAACCCTTCTGCTACTTGAAATTCTTGAACCTTCCGGACACTTGAACTTCTTGAACTTCTTGAACCTTCCTGCTACTTGAACTTTTTGAACTTCTTGAACCTTCCGGATACTTGAACTTCTTGAACTTCTTGAACCTTCCTGCTACTTGAACTTCTTGAACCTTCCTGCTAATTAAACTTCTTGAACTTCTGGAACCTTCCGGCTACTTGAACTTCTTGAACTTCTTGAACCTTCCTGCTACTTGAACTTCTTGAACCTTCCTGCTACTTGAACTTCTTGAACTTTTTGAACCATCCTGCTACTCGAACTTCTTGAACTTCTTGAACCTTCCTGCTACTTGAACTAGTTGAACTTTTTGAACCTTCCTGCTACTTGAACTTCTTGAACCTTCCTGCTACTTGAACTTTTTGAACCTTCCTGCTACTTGAACTTCGTGAACTTCTTGAACCTTCCTGCTACTTGAACTTCATGAACTTCTTGAACCTTCCTGCTACTTGAACTTCTTGAACCTTCATGCTACTTGAACTTCTTGAACTTCTTGAACCTTCCTGCTACTTGAACTTCTTGAACCTTCCCGCTACTTGAACTTCTTGAACTTCTTGAACCTTCCTGCTACTTGAACTTCTTGAACTTCTCGAACCTTCCTGCTACTTGAACTTCTTGAACTTCTTGAACCTTCCTGCTACATGAACTTCTTGAACTTCTTGAACCTTCCTGCTACTTGAACTACTTGAACTTCTTGAACCTTCCTGCTACTTGAACTTCTTGAACTTCTTGAACCTTCTTGCTACTTGAACTTCTTGAACCTTCCTGCCACTTGAACTTCTTGAACCTTTCTGCTACTTGAACTTCTTGAACTTTTTGAACCTTCCTGCTACATGAACTTCTTGAACCTTCCTGCTACTTGAACTTCTTGAACCTTCCTGCTACTTGAACTTCTTGAGCCTTCCTGCAACTTGAAGTTCTTGAACTTCTTGAACCTTCCTGCTACTTGAACTTCTTGAACTTCTTGAGCCTTCCTGCTACTTGAACTTCTTGAACTTCTTGAACCTTCCTGCTACTTGAAATACTTGAACTTCTTGAACCTTCCTGTTATATGAACTTCTTGAACCTTCCTGCTACTTGAACTTCTTTAAACTTAATGCTACTTGAACTTCTTAAACCTTCCTGCTACTTGAACTTCTACAACTTCTTGAACCTTCCTGCTACTTGAAATACTTGAACTTCTTGAACCTTCCGGTTACTTTAACTTCTTGAACTTCTTGAACCTTTCTGCTACTTGAACTTCTTGAACCTTCCTGCTACTTGAACTTCTTGAACTTCTTGACCCTTCCTGCTACTTGAACTTCTTGAACTTCTTGCTCCGTCCTGCTACATGAACTTCTTGAACTTCTTGAACCTTCCTGCTACTTGAACTTCTTGAACTTCTTGAACCTTCCTGCTACTTGAACTTCTTGAACTTCTTGATCTTTCCTGCTACATGAACTTCTTGAACTTCTTGAACCTTTTTGCTACTTGAACTTCTTGAACCTTCCTGCTACTTGAACTTCTTGAACCTTCCTGCTACTTGAACTTCTTGAACCTTCCTGCTACTTGAACTTCTTGAACTTCTTGAACCTTCCTGCTACTTGAACTTCTTGAACTTCTCGAACCTTTCTGCTGCTTGAACTTCTTGAACCTTCCTGCTACTTGAACTTCTTGAACTTCTTGAACCTTCCTGCTACTTGAACTTCTTGAACGTCTTGAACCTTCCTGCTACTTGAACTTCTTGAACTTCTTGAACCTTCCTGCTACTTGAACTTCTTGAACCTTCCTGCTACTTGAACTTCTTGAACCTTCCTGCTACTTGAACTTCTCGAACCTTCCTGCTACTTGAACTTCTTGAACTTCTTAAACCTTCCTGCTACTTGACCTTTTTGAACCTTCCTGCTACTTGAAATTCTTGAACCTTCCTGCTACTTGAGCTTCTTGAACCTTCCTGCTACTTGAACTTCTTGAACTTCTTGAACCTTCCTGTTACTTGAACTTCTTGAATTTCTTGATCCTTCCTGCTACTTGATCTTCTTGAACCTTCCTGCTTCTTGAACTTCTTGAACCTTCCTGCTACTTGAACTTCTTGAACTTCTTTCCCCTTCCTGTTACTTGAACTTCTTGAACTTCTTGAACCTTCCTGCTACTTGAACTACTTGAACTTCTTGAACCTTCCTGCTACTTGAACTTCTTGAACTTCTTGAACCTTCCTGCTACTTGAACTTCTTCAACCTTCCTGCTACTTGAACTTCTTGAACCTTCCTGCTACTTGAACTTCTTGAACTTCTTGAACCTTCTGCTACTTGAACTTCTTGAACCTTCCTGCTACATGAACTTCTTGAACTTCTTGAACCTTCCTGCTACTTGAACTTCTTGAACTTCTTGAACCTTCCTGCTACTTGAACTTCTTGAACTTCTTGAACCTTCCTGCTACTTGAACTTCTTGAACTTCTTGATCTTTCCTGCTACATGAACTTCTTGAACTTCTTGAACCTTTTTGCTACTTGAACTTCTTGAACCTTCCTGCTACTTGAACTTCTTGAACCTTCCTGCTACATGAACTTCTTGAGCCTTCCTGCTACTTGAACTTCTTGAACTTCTTGAACCTTCCTGCTACTTGAACTTCTTGAACTTCTCGAACCTTTCTGCTACTTGAACTTCTTGAACCTTCCTGCTACTTGAACTTCTTGAACTTCTTGAACCTTCCTGCTACTTGAACTTCTTGAACGTCTTGAACCTTCCTGCTACTTGAACTTCTTGAACTTCTTGAACCTTCCTGCTACTTGAACTTCTTGAACCTTCCTGCTACTTGAACTTCTTGAGCCTTCCTGCTACTTGAACTTCTCGAACCTTCCTGCTACTTGAACTTCTTGAACTTCTTAAACCTTCCTGCTACTTGACCTTTTTGAACCTTCCTGCTACTTGAAATTCTTGAACCTTCCTGCTACTTGAGCTTCTTGAACCTTCCTGCTACTTGAACTTCTTGAACTTCTTGAACCTTCCTGTTACTTGAACTTCTTGAATTTCTTGATCCTTCCTGCTACTTGATCTTCTTGAACCTTCCTGCTTCTTGAACTTCTTGAACCTTCCTGCTACTTGAACTTCTTGAACTTCTTTCCCCTTCCTGTTACTTGAACTTCTTGAACTTCTTGATCCTTCCTGCTACTTGAACCACTTGAACTTCTTGAACCTTCCTGCTACTTGAACTTCTTGAACTTCTTGAACCTTCCTGCTACTTGAACTTCTTCAACCTTCCTGCTACTTGAACTTCTTGAACCTTCCTGCTACTTGAACTTCTTGAACTTCTTGAACCTTCCTGCTACTTGAACTTCTTGAACCTTCCTGCTACATGAACTTCTTGAACTTCTTGAACCTTCCTGCTACTTGAACTTCTTGAACTTCTTGAACCTTCCTTCTACTTGAACTTCTTGAACCTTCCTGCTACTTGAACTTCCTGAACCTTCCTGATACTTGAACTTCTTGAACCTTCCTGCTACTTGAACTTCTTGAACTTCTTGAACCTTCCTGCTATTTGAACTTCATGAACTTCTTGAACCTTCCTGCTACTTGAACTTCTTGAACTTCTTGAACCTTCCTGCTACTTTAACTTCTTGAACTTCTTGAACCTTCCTGCTACTTGAACTTTTTGAAATTCTTGAACCTTCCTGCTACTTGAACTTCTTGAACCTTCCTGCTTCTCGAACTTCTTGAACTTCTTGAACCTTCCTGCAACTTGAACTTCTTGAACCTCTTGAACCTTCCTGCTACTTGAACTTCTTGAACCTTCCTGCTACTTTAACTTCTTGAACTTCTTGAACCTTCCTGCTACTTGAACTTTTTGAAATTCTTGAACCTTCCTGCTACTTGAACTTCTTGAACCTTCCTGCTACTCGAACTTCTTGAACTTCTTGAACCTTCTTGCTACTTGAACTTCTTGAACCTCTTGAACCTTCCTGCTACTTGAACTTATTGAACCTTCCTGCTACTTGAACTTTTTGAACTTTTTGAACCTTCCTGCTTCTTGAACTTCTTGAACCTTCCTGCTACCTGAACTTCTTGAACTTCTTGAACCTTCCTGCTACTTGAACTCCTTGAACTTCTTGAACCTTCCTGCTACTTGAACTTCTTGAACCTTCCTGGTACTTGAACTTCTTGAGCCTTCCTGTTTCTTGAACTTCTTGAACCTTCCTGCTACTTGAACTTCTTGAACTTCTTGAACCTTCCTGCTACTTGACCTTTTTGAACCTTCCTGCTACTTGAAATTCTTGAACCTTCCTGCTACTTGAACTTCTTGAACCTTCCTGCTACTTGAACTTCTTGAACTTCTTGAACCTTCCTGCTACTTGAACTTCTTGAATTTCTTGATCCTTCCTGCTACTTGATCTTCTTGAACCTTCCTGCTTCTTGAACTTCTTGAACCTTCCTGCTACTTGAACTTCTTGAACTTCTTGAACCTTCCTGTTACTTGAACGTCTTGAACTTTTTGAACCTTACTGCTACTTGAACTACTTGAACTTCTTGAACCTTCCTGCTACTTGAACTTCTTGAACTTCTTGAACCTTCCTGTCACTTGAACTTCTTGAACCTTCCTGCTACTTGAACTTCTTGAACCTTCCTGCTACTTGAACTTCTTGAACTTCTTGAACCTTCCTGCTACTTGAACTTCTTGAACCTTCCTGCTACATGAACTTCTTGAACTTCTTGAACCCTTCTGCTACTTGAAATTCTTGAAGCTTCCGGCCACTTGAACTTCTTGAACTTCTTGAACCTTCCTGCTACTTGAACTTTTTGAACTTCTTGAACCTTCCGGATACTTGAACTTCTTGAACTTCTTGAACCTTCCTGCTACTTGAACTTCTTGAACCTTCCTGCTAATTAAACTTCTTGAACTTCTGGAACCTTCCGGCTACTTGAACTTCTTGAACTTCTTGAACCTTCCTGCTACTTGAACTTCTTGAACCTTCCTGCTACTTGAACTTCTTGAACTTTTTGAACCATCCTGCTACTCGAACTTCTTGAACTTCTTGAACCTTCATGCTACTTGAACTTCTTGAACTTCTTGAACCTTCCTGCTACTTGAACTTCTTGAACCTTCCCGCTACTTGAACTTCTTGAACTTCTTGAACCTTCCTGCTACTTGAACTTCTTGAACTTCTCGAACCTTCCTGCTACTTGAACTTCTTGAACCTTCCTGCTACATGAACTTCTTGAACTTCTTGAACCTTCCTGCTACTTGAACTACTTGAACTTCTTGAACCTTCCTGCTACTTGAACTTCTTGAACTTCTTGAACCTTCTTGCTACTTGAACTTCTTGAACCTTCCTGCCACTTGAACTTCTTGAACCTTTCTGCTACTTGAACTTCTTGAACTTTTTGAACCTTCCTGCTACATGAACTTCTTGAACCTTCCTGCTACTTGAACTTCTTGAACCTTCCTGCTACTTGAACTTCTTGAGCCTTCCTGCTACTTGAAGTTCTTGAACTTTATGAACCTTCCTGCTACTTGAACTTCTTGAACTTCTTGAGCCTTCCTGCTACTTGAACTTCTTGAACTTCTTGAACCTTCCTGCTACTTGAAATACTTGAACTTCTTGAACCTTCCTGTTATATGAACTTCTTGAACTTCTTGAACCTTCCTGCTACTTGAACTTCTTTAAACTTCCTGCTACTTGAACTTCTTAAACCTTCCTGCTACTTGAACTTCTACAACTTCTTGAACCTTCCTGCTACTTGAAATACTTGAACTTCTTGAACCTTCCGGTTACTTAAACTTCTTGAACTTCTTGAACCTTTCTGCTACTTGAACTTCTTGAACCTTCCTGCTACTTGAACTTCTTGAACTTCTTGAACCTTCCTGCTACTTGAACCTCTTGAACTTCTTGACCCTTCCTGCTACTTGAACTTCTTGAACTTCTTGCACCGTCCTGCTACATGAACTTCTTGAACTTCTTGAACCTTCCTGCTACTTGAACTTCTTGAACTTCTTGAACCTTCCTGCTACTTGAACTTCTTGAACTTCTTGATCTTTCCTGCTACATGAACTTCTTGAACTTCTTGAACCTTTTTGCTACTTGAACTTCTTGAACCTTCCTGCTACTTGAACTTCTTGAACCTTCCTGCTACTTGAACTTCTTGAACCTTCCTGCTACTTGAACTTCTTGAACTTCTTGAACCTTCCTGCTACTTGAACTTCTTGAACTTCTCGAACCTTTCTGCTACTTGAACTTCTTGAACCTTCCTGCTACTTGAACTTCTTGAACTTCTTGAACCTTCCTGCTACTTGAACTTCTTGAACGTCTTGAACCTTCCTGCTACTTGAACTTCTTGAACTTCTTGAACCTTCCTGCTACTTGAACTTCTTGAACCTTCCTGCTACTTGAACTTCTTGAACTTTTTGAACCTTCCTGCTACTTGAACTTCTTGAACTGCGTGACCCTTCCTGCTACTTGAACTTCTTGAACTTCTTGAACCTTCCTGCTACTTGAACTTCTTGAACCTTCCTGCTACTTGAACTTCTTGAACTTCTTGAACCTTCCTGCTACTTGAAATACTTGAACTTCTTGAACCTTCCTGTTACATGAACTTCTTGAACTTCTTGAACCTTCCTGCTACATGAACTTCTTTAACCTTCCTGCTACTTGAACTTCTTGAACCTTCCTGCTACTTGAACTTCTACAACTTCTTGAACCTTCCTGCAACTTGAACTTCTACAACTTCTTGAACCTTCCTGCTACTTGAAATACTTGAACTTCTTGAACCTTCCTGTTACTTGAACTTCTTGAACTTCTTGAACCTTTCTGCTACTTGAACTTCTTGAACCTTCCTGCTACTTGAACTTCTTGAACTTCTTGAACCTTCCTGCTACTTGAACTTCTTGAACTTCTTGAACCTTCCTGCGACTTGAACTTCTTGAACCTTCCTGCTACTTGAACCTCTTGAACTTCTTGACCCTTCCTGCTACTTGAACTTCTTGAACTTCTTGAACCTTCCTGCTACTTGAACTTTTTGAACTTCTTGAACTTTCCTGCTACTTGAACTTCTTGAACTTCTTGAACCTTCCTGCTACTTGAACATCTTGAACTTCATGCACTTTCCTGCTACTTGAACTTCTTGAACTTCTTGAACCTTTTTGCTACTTGAACTTCTTGAACTTCTTGAACCTTCCTGCTACTTGAACTTTTTGAACTTCTCGAACCTTCCTGCTACTTGAACTTCTTGAACCTTCCTGCTACTTGAACTTCTTGAACTTCTTGAACCTTCCTGCTACTTGAACTTCTTGAAACTTCCTGCTACTTGAACTTCTTGAACTTCTTGAACCTTCCTGCTACTTGAACTTCTTGAATTTCTTGAACCTTCCTGCTACTTGAACTACTTGAACTTCTTGAACCTTCCTGCTACTTGAACTTCTTGAACTTCTTGAACCTTCCTGCAACTTGAACTTCTTGTACCTTCCTGCTACTTGAACTTCTAGAACCTTCCTGCCACTTGAACTTCTTGAACTTCTTGAACCTTCCTGCTACTTGAAATTCTTGAATCTTCCTGCTACTTGAACTTCTTGAACTTCTTAAACCTTCCTGCTACTTGAACTACTTGAACTTCTTGAACCTTCATGCTACTTGAACTTCTTAAACTTCTTGAACCTTCCTGCTACTTGAACTTCTTGAACCTTCCTGCTTCTTGAACTTCTTGAAACTTCCTTCTACATGAACTTCTTGAACTTCTTGAACCTTCATGCTACTTGAACTTCTTGAACCTTCCTGCTACTTGAACTTCTTGAACTTTTTGAACCTTCCTGCTACTTGAACTTCTGGAACTTCTTGAACCTTTCTGCTACTTGAACTTCTTGAACTTCTTGAACCTTCCTGCTACTTGAACTTCTTGAACTTCTTGAACCATCCTGCTACTTGAACTTCTTGAACTTCTTGAACCTTCCTGCTACTTGAACTTCTTGAACTTCTTGAACCTTCCTGCTACTTGAACTTCTTGAACCTTCCTGCTACTTGAACTTCTAGAACTTCTTGAACCTTCTTGCTACTTGAACTTCTTGAACTTCTTGAACCTTCCTGCTACTTGAACTTCTTGAACTTCTTGAACCTTCCTGCTACTTGAACTTCTTGAACCTTCCTGCTACCTGAACTTCTTGAACCTTCCTGCTACTTGAACTTCTTGAACCTCCCTGCTACTTGAACTTCTTGAACCTTCCTGCTAATTGAACTTCTTGAACTTCTTGAACCTTCCTGCTACTTGAACTTCTTGAACTTCTTGAACCTTCCTGCTACTTGAACTTCTTGAACTTCTTGAACCTTCCTGCTACTTGAACTTCCTGAACCTTCCTGCTACTTGAACTTCTTGAACCTTCCTGCTACTTGAACTTCTTGAACTTCTTGAACGTTCCTGCTACTTGAACTTCTTGAACCTTCCTGCTACTTGAACTTCTTGAACTTCCTGAACCTTCCTGCTACTTGAACTTCTTGAACCATCCTGCTACATGAACTTCTTGAACTTCTTGAACCTTCCAGCTACTTGAACTTCTTGAACTTCTTGGACCTTCCTGCTACTTGAACTTCTTGAACCTTCCTGCCACTTGAACTTCTTGAACCTTCCTGCTACTTGAACTTCTTGAACTTCTTGAACCTTAATGCTACTTGAAATACTTGAACTTCTTGAACCTTCCTGTTACTTGAACTTCTTGAACTTCTTGAACCTTCCTGCTACTTGAACTTCTTGAACCTTCATGCTACTTGAACTTCTTGAACCTTCCTGCTACTTGAACTTCTTGAACCTTTCTGCTACTTGAACTTCTTGAACCTTCCTGCTACTTGAACTTCTTGAACTTCTCGAACCTTCCTGCTACTTGAACTTATTGAACCTTCCTGCTACTTGAACTTTTTGAACTTTTTGAACCTTCCTGCTACTTGAACTTCTTGAACTTCTTGAACCTTCCTGCTACCTGAACTTCTTGAACTTCTTGAACCCTCCTGCTACTTGAACTTCTTGAACTTCTTGAACCTTCCTGCTACTTGAACTTCTTGAACCTTCCTGCTACTTGAACTTCTTGAGCCTTCCTGCAACTTGAACTTCTTGAACCTTCCTGCTACTTGAACTTCATGAACTTCTTGAACCTTCCTGCTACTTGACCTTTTTGAACCTTCCTGCTACTTGAAATTCTTGAACCTTCCTGCTACTTGAACTTCTTGAACTTCTTGAACCTTCCTGCTACTTGAACTTCTTGAATTTCTTGATCCTTCCTGCTACTTGATCTTCTTGAACCTTTCTGCATCTTGAACTTCTTGAACCTTCCTGCTACTTGAACTTCTTGAACTTCTTTCCCCTTCCTGTTACTTGAACTTCTTGAACTTCTTGAACTTCTTGAACCTTCCTGCTACTTGAACTACTTGAACTTCTTGAACCTTCCTGCTACTTGAACTTCTTGAACTTCTTGAACCTTCCTGCTACTTGAACTTCTTGAACTTCTTGAACCTTCCTGCTACTTGAACTTTTTGAAATTCTTGAACCTTCCTGCTACTTGAACTTCTTGAACCTTCCTGCTACTCGAACTTCCTGAACCTTCCTGATACTTGAACTTCTTGAACCTTCCTGCTACTTGAACTTCTTGAACTTCTTGAACCTTCCTGCTATTTGAACTTCATGAACTTCTTGAACCTTCCTGCTACTTGAACTTCTTGAACTTCTTGAACCTTCCTGCTACTTTAACTTCTTGAACTTCTTGAACCTTCCTGCTACTTGAACTTTTTGAAATTCTTGAACCTTCCTGCTACTTGAACTTCTTGAACCTTCCTGCTTCTCGAACTTCTTGAACTTCTTGAACCTTCCTGCAACTTGAACTTCTTGAACCTCTTGAACCTTCCTGCTACTTGAACTTCTTGAACCTTCCTGCTACTTTAACTTCTTGAACTTCTTGAACCTTCCTGCTACTTGAACTTTTTGAAATTCTTGAACCTTCCTGCTACTTGAACTTCTTGAACCTTCCTGCTACTCGAACTTCTTGAACTTCTTGAACCTTCCTGCTACTTGAACTTCTTGAACCTCTTGAACCTTCCTGCTACTTGAACTTATTGAACCTTCCTGCTACCTGAACTTCTTGAACTTCTTGAACCTTCCTGCTACTTGAACTCCTTGAACTTCTTGAACCTTCCTGCTACTTGAACTTCTTGAACCTTCCTGGTACTTGAACTTCTTGAGCCTTCCTGTTTCTTGAACTTCTTGAACCTTCCTGCTACTTGAACTTCTTGAACTTCTTGAACCTTCCTGCTACTTGACCTTTTTGAACCTTCCTGCTACTTGACCTTTTTGAACCTTCCTGCTACTTGAAATTCTTGAACCTTCCTGCTACTTGAACTTCTTGAACCTTCCTGCTACTTGAACTTCTTGAACTTCTTGAACCTTCCTGCTACTTGAACTTCTTGAATTTCTTGATCCTTCCTGCTACTTGATCTTCTTGAACCTTCCTACTTCTTGAACTTCTTGAACCTTCCTGCTAATTGAACTTCTTGAACTTCTTGAACCTTCCTGTTACTTGAACGTCTTGAACTTTTTGAACCTTCCTGCTACTTGAACTACTTGAACTTCTTGAACCTTCCTGCTACTTGAACTTCTTGAACTTCTTGAACCTTCCTGTCACTTGAACTTCTTGAACCTTCCTGCTACTTGAACTTCTTGAACCTTCCTGCTACTTGAACTTCTTGAACTTCTTGAACCTTCCTGCTACTTGAACTTCTTGAACCTTCCTGCTACATGAACTTCTTGAACTTCTTGAACCCTTCTGCTACTTGAAATTCTTGAACCTTCCGGCCACTTGAACTTCTTGAACTTCTTGAACCTTCCTGCTACTTGAACTTTTTGAACTTCTTGAACCTTCCGGATACTTGAACTTCTTGAACTTCTTGAACCTTCCTGCTACTTGAACTTCTTGAACCTTCCTGCTAATTAAACTTCTTGAACTTCTGGAACCTTCCGGCTACTTGAACTTCTTGAACTTCTTGAACCTTCCTGCTACTTGAACTTCTTGAACCTTCCTGCTACTTGAACTTCTTGAACTTTTTGAACCATTCTGCTACTCGAACTTCTTGAACTTCTTGAACCTTCATGCTACTTGAACTTCTTGAACTTCTTGAACCTTCCTGCTACTTGAACTTCTTGAACCTTCCCGCTACTTGAACTTCTTGAACTTCTTGAACCTTCCTGCTACTTGAACTTCTTGAACTTCTCGAACCTTCCTGCTACTTGAACTTCTTGAACTTCTTGAACCTTCCTGCTACATGAACTTCTTGAACTTCTTGAACCTTCCTGCTACTTGAACTACTTGAACTTCTTGAACCTTCCTGCTACTTGAACTTCTTGAACTTCTTGAACCTTCTTGCTACTTGAACTTCTTGAACCTTCCTGCCACTTGAACTTCTTGAACCTTTCTGCTACTTGAACTTCTTGAACTTTTTGAACCTTCCTGCTACATGAACTTCTTGAACCTTCCTGCTACTTGAACTTCTTGAACCTTCCTGCTACTTGAACTTCTTGAGCCTTCCTGCTACTTGAAGTTCTTGAACTTTATGAACCTTCCTGCTACTTGAACTTCTTGAACTTCTTGAGCCTTCCTGCTACTTGAACTTCTTGAACTTCTTGAACCTTCCTGCTACTTGAAATACTTGAACTTCTTGAACCTTCCTGTTATATGAACTTCTTGAACTTCTTGAACCTTCCTGCTACTTGAACTTCTTTAAACTTCCTGCTACTTGAACTTCTTAAACCTTCCTGCTACTTGAACTTCTACAACTTCTTGAACCTTCCTGCTACTTGAAATACTTGAACTTCTTGAACCTTCCGGTTACTTAAACTTCTTGAACTTCTTGAACCTTTCTGCTACTTGAACTTCTTGAACCTTCCTGCTACTTGAACTTCTTGAACTTCTTGAACCTTCCTGCTACTTGAACCTCTTGAACTTCTTGACCCTTCCTGCTACTTGAACTTCTTGAACTTCTTGCACCGTCCTGCTACATGAACTTCTTGAACTTCTTGAACCTTCCTGCTACTTGAACTTCTTGAACTTCTTGAACCTTCCTGCTACTTGAACTTCTTGAACTTCTTGATCTTTCCTGCTACATGAACTTCTTGAACTTCTTGAACCTTTTTGCTACTTGAACTTCTTGAACCTTCCTGCTACTTGAACTTCTTGAACCTTCCTGCTACTTGAACTTCTTGAACCTTCCTGCTACTTGAACTTCTTGAACTTCTTGAACCTTCCTGCTACTTGAACTTCTTGAACTTCTCGAACCTTTCTGCTACTTGAACTTCTTGAACCTTCCTACTACTTGAACTTCTTGAACTTCTTGAACCTTCCTGCTACTTGAACTTCTTGAACGTCTTGAACCTTCCTGCTACTTGAACTTCTTGAACTTCTTGAACCTTCCTGCTACTTGAACTTCTTGAACCTTCCTGCTACTTGAACTTCTTGAACTTTTTGAACCTTCCTGCTACTTGAACTTCTTGAACTTCGTGACCCTTTCTGCTACTTGAACTTCTTGAACTTCTTGAACCTTCCTGCTACTTGAACTTCTTGAACCTTCCTGCTACTTGAACTTCTTGAACTTCTTGAACCTTCCTGCTACTTGAAATACTTGAACTTCTTGAAACTTCCTGTTACATGAACTTCTTGAACTTCTTGAACCTTCCTGCTACATGAACTTCTTTAACCTTCCTGCTACTTGAATTTCTTGAACCTTCCTGCTACTTGAACTTCTACAACTTCTTGAACCTTCCTGCAACTTGAACTTCTACAACTTCTTGAACCTTCCTGCTACTTGAAATACTTGAACTTCTTGAACCTTCCTGTTACTTGAACTTCTTGAACTTCTTGAACCTTCCTGCTACTTGAACTTCTTGAACCTTCCTGCTACTTGAACTTCTTGAACTTCTTGAACCTTCCTGCTACTTGAACTTCTTGAACTTCTTGAACCTTCCTGCGACTTGAACTTCTTGAACCTTCCTGCTACTTGAACCTCTTGAACTTCTTGACCCTTCCTGCTACTTGAACTTCTTGAACTTCTTGAACCTTCCTGCTACTTGAACTTTTTGAACTTCTTGAACTTTCCTGCTACTTGAACTTCTTGAACTACTTGAACCTTCCTGCTACTTGAACATCTTGAACTTCATGCACTTTCCTGCTACTTGAACTTCTTGAACTTCTTGAACCTTTTTGCTACTTGAACTTCTTGAACTTCTTGAACCTTCCTGCTACTTGAACTTTTTGAACTTCTTGAACCTTCCTGCTACTTGAACTTCTTGAACCTTCCTGCTACTTGAACTTCTTGAACTTCTTGAACCTTCCTGCTACTTGAACTTCTTGAAACTTCCTGCTACTTGAACTTCTTGAACTTCTTGAACCTTCCTGCTACTTGAACTTCTTGAATTTCTTGAACCTTCCTGCTACTTGAACTACTTGAACTTCTTGAACCTTCCTGCTACTTGAACTTCTTGAACTTCTTGAACCTTCCTGCAACTTGAACTTCTTGTACCTTCCTGCTACTTGAACTTCTAGAACCTTCCTGCCACTTGAACTTCTTGAACTTCTTGAACCTTCCTGCTACTTGAAATTCTTGAATCTTCCTGCTACTTGAACTTCTTGAACTTCTTAAACCTTCCTGCTACTTGAACTACTTGAACTTCTTGAACCTTCATGCTACTTGAACTTCTTAACCCGCGCACGGTCGCGCATCCCTCAGAAAAGTAGTCAATTTACCCGCGTTACTCTGCCGTTCCCTGTTCACTTACCGTAATAGGCAGAGATGTAAAAATATGAAGTAATGAGTAAAAAATGTTGCTTCACACTTTGATGTTGTCAGATTTTTGATAACTTGAACCGTTTCTTTGTAATATGGAGTCAAACTCCGTAGATTTTTGCACAACATTGCTTCAAAGAGATCAATGGCCATTTTTGTGTTTTGGGAACAATGTAATGTTTTTCACTGCTATTTTATGCAGAAAATCCTTCCAAACCTGCTGATGTTTTTATTTTTCCTCTACAACAATTAGAAAAAAAGTTATGACCATTTATGTCTACTAGGTGTTATCCATTCTTCGTTTTAGTTCCTACATAAATGCATGTTTGCATGTCTGGTTATATTACTGTAAGTATAGTGTTTCGAAACTTGTAATTTTCACACAATATGAATAAAATACTGCTCTACACGCTACTGACTTCAGATTTGTCTTATTTGCCATTTTTACGAAATAAGGCGAAATAAGGCCCTGAGTAGTTTCGCTGGTAACTGAGGCTGCCACTGACTGTTCGCACGCACACCCTCTCACGGTCGCCTCATTTACCACACTGACTGTGCTTACCCCTCCCAACTTCCAAGTGGTTGGAGCTCTGCCTCAACCCCCACAATGTGGGGGTTTCTGGCTCCAGCTGTGTAGCACTCGCTGAGACGATCATTTTGGTGTATAACAACTTGGGGTTATGCCTTACGTCTGGCAACCAGTGAGCCTGGTAAATGAGGCGACCAGTTACAGTGCGCGGGTTAAACTTCTTGAACCTTCCTGCTACTTGAACTTCTTGAACCTTCCTGCTTCTTGAACTTCTTGAAACTTCCTTCTACATGAACTTCTTGAACTTCTTGAACCTTCATGCTACTTGAACTTCTTGAACCTTCCTGCTACTTGAACTTCTTGAACTTTTTGAACCTTCCTGCTACTTGAACTTCTGGAACTTCTTGAACCTTTCTGCTACTTGAACTTCTTGAACTTCTTGAACCTTCCTGCTACTTGAACTTCTTGAACTTCTTGAACCATCCTGCTACTTGAACTTCTTGAACTTCTTGAACCTTCCTGCTACTTGAACTTCTTGAACTTCTTGAACCTTCCTGCTACTTGAACTTCTTGAACCTTCCTGCTACTTGAACTTCTAGAACTTCTTGAACCTTCTTGCTACTTGAACTTCTTGAACTTCTTGAACCTTCCTGCTACTTGAACTTCTTGAACTTCTTGAACCTTCCTGCTACTTGAACTTCTTGAACCTTCCTGCTACCTGAACTTCTTGAACCTTCCTGCTACTTGAACTTCTTGAACCTCCCTGCTACTTGAACTTCTTGAACCTTCCTGCTAATTGAACTTCTTGAACTTCTTGAACCTTCCTGCTACTTGAACTTCTTGAACTTCTTGAACCTTCCTGCTACTTGAACTTCTTGAACTTCTTGAACCTTCCTGCTACTTGAACTTCTTGAACCTTCCTGCTACTTGAACTTCTTGAACTTCTTGAACCTTCCTGCTACTTGAACTTCTTGAACCTTCCTGCTACTTGAACTTCTTGAACTTCCTGAACCTTCCTGCTACTTGAACTTCTTGAACCATCCTGCTACATGAACTTCTTGAACTTCTTGAACCTTCCAGCTACTTGAACTTCTTGAACTTCTTGGACCTTCCTGCTACTTGAACTTCTTGAACCTTCCTGCCACTTGAACTTCTTGAACCTTCCTGCTACTTGAACTTCTTGAACTTCTTGAACCTTAATGCTACTTGAAATACTTGAACTTCTTGAACCTTCCTGTTACTTGAACTTCTTGAACTTCTTGAACCTTCCTGCTACTTGAACTTCTTGAACCTTCATGCTACTTGAACTTCTTGAACCTTCCTGCTACTTGAACTTCTTGAACCTTTCTGCTACTTGAACTTCTTGAACCTTCCTGCTACTTGAACTTCTTGAACTTCTCGAACCTTCCTGCTACTTGAACTTATTGAACCTTCCTGCTACTTGAACTTTTTGAACTTTTTGAACCTTCCTGCTACTTGAACTTCTTGAACTTCTTGAACCTTCCTGCTACCTGAACTTCTTGAACTTCTTGAACCTTCCTGCTACTTGAACTTCTTGAACTTCTTGAACCTTCCTGCTACTTGAACTTCTTGAACCTTCCTGCTACTTGAACTTCTTGAGCCTTCCTGCTACTTGAACTTCTTGAACCTTCCTGCTACTTGAACTTCTTGAACTTCTTGAACCTTCCTGCTACTTGACCTTTTTGAACCTTCCTGCTACTTGAAATTCTTGAACCTTCCTGCTACTTGAACTTCTTGAACTTCTTGAACCTTCCTGCTACTTGAACTTCTTGAATTTCTTGATCCTTCCTGCTACTTGATCTTCTTGAACCTTTCTGCTTCTTGAACTTCTTGAACCTTCCTGCTACTTGAACTTCTTGAACTTCTTTCCCCTTCCTGTTACTTGAACTTCTTGAACTTCTTGAACCTTCCTGCTACTTGAACTTCTTGAACTTCTTGAACCTTCCTGCTACTTGAACTTCTTGAACTTCTTGAACCTTCCTGCTACTTGAACTTCTTGAACCTTCCTGCTACTTGAACTTCTTGAACTTCTTGAACCTTCCTGCTACTTGAACTTTTTGAAATTCTTGAACCTTCCTGCTACTTGAACTTCTTGAACCTTCCTGCTACTCGAACTTCTTGAACTTCTTGAACCTTCCTGCTACTTGAACTTCTTGAACTTCTTGAACCTTCCTGCTACTTGACCTTTTTGAACCTTCCTGCTACTTGAAATTCTTGAACCTTCCTGCTACTTGAACTTCTTGAACCTTCCTGCTACTTGAATTTCTTGAACTTCTTGAACCTTCCTGCTACTTGAACTTCTTGAATTTCTTGATCCTTCCTGCTACTTGAACTTCTTGAACTTCTTGAACCTTCATGTTACTTGAACGTCTTGAACTTTTTGAACCTTCCTGCTACTTGAACTACTTGAACTTCTTGAACCTTCCTGCTACTTGAACTTCTTGAACTTCTTGAACCTTCCTGCCACTTGAACTTCTTGAACCTTCCTGCTACTTGAACTTCTTGAACCTTCCTGCTACTTGAACTTCTTGAACTTCTTGAACCTTCCTGCTACTTGAACTTCTTGAACCTTCCTGCTACATGAACTTCTTGAACTTCTTGAACCCTTCTGCTACTTGAAATTCTTGAACCTTCCAGCCACTTGAACTTCTTGAACTTCTTGAACCTTCCTGCTACTTGAATTTCTTGAACTTCTTGAACCTTCCGGATACTTAAACTTCTTGAACTTCTTGAACCTTCCGGATACTTGAACTTCTTGAACTTCTTGAACCTTCCTGCTACTTGAAATACTTGAACTTCTTGAAACTTCCTGTTACATGAACTTCTTGAACTTCTTGAACCTTCCTGCTACATGAACTTCTTTAACCTTCCTGCTACTTGAATTTCTTGAACCTTCCTGCTACTTGAACTTCTACAACTTCTTGAACCTTCCTGCAACTTGAACTTCTACAACTTCTTGAACCTTCCTGCTACTTGAAATACTTGAACTTCTTGAACCTTCCTGTTACTTGAACTTCTTGAACTTCTTGAACCTTCCTGCTTCTTGAACTTCTTGAACCTTCCTGCTACTTGAACTTCTTGAACTTCTTGAACCTTCCTGCTACTTGAACTTCTTGAACTTCTTGAACCTTCCTGCGACTTGAACTTCTTGAACCTTCCTGCTACTTGAACCTCTTGAACTTCTTGACCCTTCCTGCTACTTGAACTTCTTGAACTTCTTGAACCTTCCTGCTACTTGAACTTTTTGAACTTCTTGAACTTTCCTGCTACTTGAACTTCTTGAACTACTTGAACCTTCCTGCTACTTGAACATCTTGAACTTCATGCACTTTCCTGCTACTTGAACTTCTTGAACTTCTTGAACCTTTTTGCTACTTGAACTTCTTGAACTTCTTGAACCTTCCTGCTACTTGAACTTTTTGAACTTCTTGAACCTTCCTGCTACTTGAACTTCTTGAACCTTCCTGCTACTTGAACTTCTTGAACTTCTTGAACCTTCCTGCTACTTGAACTTCTTGAAACTTCCTGCTACTTGAACTTCTTGAACTTCTTGAACCTTCCTGCTACTTGAACTTCTTGAATTTCTTGAACCTTCCTGCTACTTGAACTACTTGAACTTCTTGAACCTTCCTGCTACTTGAACTTCTTGAACTTCTTGAACCTTCCTGCAACTTGAACTTCTTGTACCTTCCTGCTACTTGAACTTCTAGAACCTTCCTGCCACTTGAACTTCTTGAACTTCTTGAACCTTCCTGCTACTTGAAATTCTTGAATCTTCCTGCTACTTGAACTTCTTGAACTTCTTAAACCTTCCTGCTACTCGAACTACTTGAACTTCTTGAACCTTCATGCTACTTGAACTTCTTAAACTTCTTGAACCTTCCTGCTACTTGAACTTCTTGAACCTTCCTGCTTCTTGAACTTCTTGAAACTTCCTTCTACATGAACTTCTTGAACTTCTTGAACCTTCATGCTACTTGAACTTCTTGAACCTTCCTGCTACTTGAACTTCTTGAACTTTTTGAACCTTCCTGCTACTTGAACTTCTTGAACTTTTTGAACCTTCCTGCTACTTGAACTTCTGGAACTTCTTGAACCTTTCTGCTACTTGAACTTCTTGAACTTCTTGAACCTTCCTGCTACTTGAACTTCTTGAATTTTTTGAACCATCCTGCTACTTGAACTTCTTGAACTTCTTGAACCTTCCTGCTACTTGAACTTCTTGAACTTCTTGAACCTTCCTGCTACTTGAACTTCTTGAACCTTCCTGCTACTTGAACTTCTAGAACTTCTTGAACCTTCTTGCTACTTGAACTTCTTGAACTTCTTGAACCTTCCTGCTACTTGAACTTCTTGAACTTCTTGAACCTTCCTGCTACTTGAACTTCTTGAACCTTCCTGCTACCTGAACTTCTTGAACCTTCCTGCTACTTGAACTTCTTGAACCTCCCTGCTACTTGAACTTCTTGAACCTTCCTGCTAATTGAACTTCTTGAACTTCTTGAACCTTCCTGCTACTTGAACTTCTTGAACTTCTTGAACCTTCCTGCTACTTGAACTTCTTGAACTTCTTGAACCTTCCTGCTACTTGAACTTCTTGAACCTTCCTGCTACTTGAACTTCTTGAACTTCTTGAACCTTCCTGCTACTTGAACTTCTTGAACCTTCCTGCTACTTGAACTTCTTGAACTTCCTGAACCTTCCTGCTACTTGAACTTCTTGAACCATCCTGCTACATGAACTTCTTGAACTTCTTGAACCTTCCAGCTACTTGAACTTCTTGAACTTCTTGGACCTTCCTGCTACTTGAACTTCTTGAACCTTGCTGCCACTTGAACTTCTTGAACCTTCCTGCTACTTGAACTTCTTGAACTTCTTGAACCTTAATGCTACTTGAAATACTTGAACTTCTTGAACCTTCCTGTTACTTGAACTTCTTGAACTTCTTGAACCTTCCTGCTACTTGAACTTCTTGAACCTTCATGCTACTTGAACTTCTTGAACCTTCCTGCTACTTGAACTTCTTGAACCTTTCTGATACTTGAACTTCTTGAACCTTCCTGCTACTTGAACTTCTTGAACTTCTCGAACCTTCCTGCTACTTGAACTTATTGAACCTTCCTGCTACTTGAACTTTTTGAACTTTTTGAACCTTCCTGCTACTTGAACTTCTTGAACTTCTTGAACCTTCCTGCTACCTGAACTTCTTGAACTTCTTGAACCTTCCTGCTACTTGAACTTCTTGAACTTCTTGAACCTTCCTGCTACTTGAACTTCTTGAACCTTCCTGCTACTTGAACTTCTTGAGCCTTCCTGCTACTTGAACTTCTTGAACCTTCCTGCTACTTGAACTTCTTGAACTTCTTGAACCTTCCTGCTACTTGACCTTTTTGAACCTTCCTGCTACTTGAAATTCTTGAACCTTCCTGCTACTTGAACTTCTTGAACTTCTTGAACCTTCCTGCTACTTGAACTTCTTGAATTTCTCGATCCTTCCTGCTACTTGATCTTCTTGAACCTTTCTGCTTCTTGAACTTCTTGAACCTTCCTGCTACTTGAACTTCTTGAACTTCTTTCCCCTTCCTGTTACTTGAACTTCTTGAACTTCTTGAACCTTCCTGCTACTTGAACTACTTGAACTTCTTGAACCTTCCTGCTACTTGAACTTCTTGAACTTCTTGAACCTTCCTGCTACTTGAACTTCTTGAACCTTCCTGCTACTTGAACTTCTTGAACTTCTTGAACCTTCCTGCTACTTGAACTTTTTGAAATTCTTGAACCTTCCTGCTACTTGAACTTCTTGAACCTTCCTGCTACTCGAACTTCTTGAACTTCTTGAACCTTCCTGCTACTTGAACTTCTTGAACTTCTTGAACCTTCCTGCTACTTGACCTTTTTGAACCTTCCTGCTACTTGAAATTCTTGAACCTTCCTGCTACTTGAACTTCTTGAACCTTCCTGCTACTTGAACTTCTTGAACTTCTTGAACCTTCCTGCTACTTGAACTTCTTGAATTTCTTGATCCTTCCTGCTACTTGAACTTCTTGAACTTCTTGAACCTTCATGTTACTTGAACGTCTTGAACTTTTTGAACCTTCCTGCTACTTGAACTACTTGAACTTCTTGAACCTTCCTGCTACTTGAACTTCTTGAACTTCTTGAACCTTCCTGCCACTTGAACTTCTTGAACCTTCCTGCTACTTGAACTTCTTGAACCTTCCTGCTACTTGAACTTCTTGAACTTCTTGAACCTTCCTGCTACTTGAACTTCTTGAACCTTCCTGCTACATGAACTTCTTGAACTTCTTGAACCCTTCTGCTACTTGAAATTCTTGAACCTTCCAGCCACTTGAACTTCTTGAACTTCTTGAACCTTCCTGCTACTTGAATTTCTTGAACTTCTTGAACCTTCCGGATACTTAAACTTCTTGAACTTCTTGAACCTTCCTGCTACTTGAACTTCTTGAACCTTCCTGCTAATTAAACTTCTTGAACTTCTGGAACCTTCCGGCTACTTGAACTTCTTGAACTTCTTGAACCTTCCTGCTACTTGAACTTCTTGAACCTTCCTGCTACTTGAACTTCTAGAACTTTTTGAACCAACCTGCTACTCGAACTTCTTGAACTTCTTGAACCTTCCTGCTACTTGAACTTCTTGAACTTTTTGAACCTTCCTGCTACTTGAACTTCTTGAACTTTCCTGCTACTTGAACTTTTTGAACATTCCTGCTACTTGAACTTCGTGAACTTCTTGAACCTTCCTGCTACTTGAACTTCATGAACTTCTTGAACCTTCCTGCTACTTGAACTTCTTGAACCTTCATGCTACTTGAACTTCTTGAACTTCTTGAACCTTCCTGATACTTGAACTTCTTGAACTTTCCCGCTACTTGAACTTCTTGAACTTCTTGAACCTTCCTGCTACTTGAACTTCATGAACTTCTCGAACCTTCCTGCTACTTGAACTTCTTGAACTTCTTGAACCTTCCTGATACATGAACTTCTTGAACTTCTTGAACCTTCCTGCTACTTGAACTACTTGAACTTCTTGAACCTTCCTGCTACTTGAACTTTTTGAATTTCTTGAACCTTCCTGCTACTTGAACTTCTTGAACCTTCCTGCTACTCGAACTTCTTGAACTTCTTGAACCTTCCTGCTACTTGAACTTCTTGAACCTCTTAAACCTTCCTGCTACTTGAACTTTTTGAACTTTTTGAACCTTCCTGCTACTTGAACTTCTTGAACCTTCCTGCTACCAGAACTTCTTGAACTTCTTGAACCTTCCTGCTACTTGAACTTCTTGAACTTCCTGAACCTTCCTGCTACTTTAACTTCTAGAACCTTCCTGCTACTTGAACTTCTTGAGCCTTCCTGTTTCTTGATCTTCTTGAACCTTCCTGCTACTTGAACTTCTTGAACTTCTTGAACCTTCCTGCTACTTGACCTATTTGAACCTTCCTGCTACTTGAAATTCTTGAACCTTCCTGCTACTTGAACTTCTTGAACCTTCCTGCTACTTGAACTTCTTGAACTTCTTAAACCTTCCTGCTACTTGAACTTCTTGAATTTCTTGATCCTTCCTGCTACTTGAACTTCTTGAACTTCTTGAACCTTCCTGTTACTTGAACGTCTTGAACTTTTTGAACCTTCCTGCTACTTGAACTACTTGAACTTCTTGAACCTTCCTGCTACTTGAACTTCTTGAACTTCTTGAACCTTCCTGCCACTTGAACTTCTTGAACCTTCCTGCTACATGAACTTCTTGAACCTTCCTGCTACTTGAACTTCTTGAACTTCTTTAACCTTCCTGCTACTTGAACTTCTTGAACCTCCCTGCTACATGAACTTCTTGAACTTCTTGAACCCTTCTGCTACTTGAAATTCTTGAACCTTCCAGCCACTTGAACTTCTTGAACTTCATGAACCTTCCTGCTACTTGAACTTCTTGAACTTCTTGAACCTTCCGGATACTTGAACTTCTTGAACTTCTTGAACCTTCCTGCTACTTGAACTTCTTGAACCTTCCTGCTAATTAAACTTCTTGAACTTCTGGAACCTTCCGGCTACTTGAACTTCTTGAACTTCTTGAACCTTCCTGCTACTTGAACTTCTTGAACCTTCCTGCTATTTGAACTTCTTGAACTTTTTGAACCATCCTGCTACTCGAACTTCTTGAACTTCTTGAACCTTCCTGCTACTTGAACTTCTTGAACTTTTTGAACCTTCCTGCTACTTGAACTTCTTGAACCTTCCTGCTACTTGAACTTTTGGAACATTCCTGCTACTTGAACTTCGTGAACTTCTTGAACCTTCCTGCTACTTGAACTTCATGAACTTCTTGAACCTTCCTGCTACTTGAACTTCTTGAACCTTCATGCTACTTGAACTTCTTGAACTTCTTGAACCTTCCTGCTACTTGAACTTCTTGAACCTTCCCGCTACTTGAACTTCTTGAACTTCTTGAACCTTCCTGCTACTTGAACTTCTTGAACTTCTCGAACCTTCCTGCTACTTGAACTTCTTGAACTTCTTGAACCTTCCTGATACATGAACATCTTGAACTTCTTGAACCTTCCTGCTACTTGAACTACTTGAACATCTTGAACCTTCCTGCCACTTGAACTTCTTGAACCTTCCTGCTACTTGAACTTCTTGAACTTCTTGAACCTTCTTGCTACTTGAACTTCTTGAACCTTCCTGCCACTTGAACTTCTTGAACCTTCCTGCTACTTGAACTTCTTGAACTTTTTGATCCTTCCTGCTACATGAACTTCTTGACCCTTCCTGCTACTTGAACTTCTTGAACTTTTTGATCCTTCCTGCTACATGAACTTCTTGAACCTTCCCGCTACTTGAACTTCTTGAACTTCTTGAACCTTCCTGCTACTTGAACTTCTTGAACTTCTCGAACCTTCCTGCTACTTGAACTTCTTGAACTTCTTGAACCTTCCTGATACATGAACATCTTGAACTTCTTGAACCTTCCTGCTACTTGAACTACTTGAACATCTTGAACCTTCCTGCCACTTGAACTTCTTGAACCTTCCTGCTACTTGAACTTCTTGAACTTCTTGAACCTTCTTGCTACTTGAACTTCTTGAACCTTCCTGCCACTTGAACTTCTTGAACCTTCCTGCTACTTGAACTTCTTGAACTTTTTGATCCTTCCTGCTACATGAACTTCTTGACCCTTCCTGCTACTTGAACTTCTTGAACCTTCCTGCTACTAGAACTTCTTGAGCCTTCCTGCTACTTGAAGTTCTTGAACTTCTTGAACCTTCCTGCTACTTGAACTTCTTGAACTTCTTGAGCCTTCCTGCTACTTGAACTTCTTGAACTTCTTGAACCTTCCTGCTACTTGAAATACTTGAACTTCTTGAACCTTCCTGTTATATGAACTTCTTGAACTTCTTGAACCTTCCTGCTACTTGAACTTCTTTAAACTTCCTGCTACTTGAACTTCTTCAACCTTCCTGCTACTTGAACTTCTACAACTTCTTGAACCTTCCTGCTACTTGAAATACTTGAACTTCTTGAACCTTCCGGTTACTTGAACTTCTTGAACTTCTTGAACCTTCCTGCTACTTGAACTTCTTGAACCTTCCTGCTACTTGAACTTCTTGAACCTTCCTGCTATTTGAACTTCTTGAACTTTTTGAACCATCCTGCTACTCGAACTTCTTGAACTTCTTGAACCTTCCTGCTACTTGAACTTCTTGAACTTTTTGAACCTTCCTGCTACTTGAACTTCTTGAACCTTCCTGCTACTTGAACTTTTGGAACATTCCTGCTACTTGAACTTCGTGAACTTCTTGAACCTTCCTGCTACTTGAACTTCATGAACTTCTTGAACCTTCCTGCTACTTGAACTTCTTGAACCTTCATGCTACTTGAACTTCTTGAACTTCTTGAACCTTCCTGCTACTTGAACTTCTTGAACCTTCCCGCTACTTGAACTTCTTGAACTTCTTGAACCTTCCTGCTACTTGAACTTCTTGAACTTCTCGAACCTTCCTGCTACTTGAACTTCTTGAACTTCTTGAACCTTCCTGATACATGAACATCTTGAACTTCTTGAACCTTCCTGCTACTTGAACTACTTGAACATCTTGAACCTTCCTGCCACTTGAACTTCTTGAACCTTCCTGCTACTTGAACTTCTTGAACTTCTTGAACCTTCTTGCTACTTGAACTTCTTGAACCTTCCTGCCACTTGAACTTCTTGAACCTTCCTGCTACTTGAACTTCTTGAACTTTTTGATCCTTCCTGCTACATGAACTTCTTGACCCTTCCTGCTACTTGAACTTCTTGAACTTTTTGATCCTTCCTGCTACATGAACTTCTTGAACCTTCCCGCTACTTGAACTTCTTGAACTTCTTGAACCTTCCTGCTACTTGAACTTCTTGAACTTCTCGAACCTTCCTGCTACTTGAACTTCTTGAACTTCTTGAACCTTCCTGATACATGAACATCTTGAACTTCTTGAACCTTCCTGCTACTTGAACTACTTGAACATCTTGAACCTTCCTGCCACTTGAACTTCTTGAACCTTCCTGCTACTTGAACTTCTTGAACTTCTTGAACCTTCTTGCTACTTGAACTTCTTGAACCTTCCTGCCACTTGAACTTCTTGAACCTTCCTGCTACTTGAACTTCTTGAACTTTTTGATCCTTCCTGCTACATGAACTTCTTGACCCTTCCTGCTACTTGAACTTCTTGAACCTTCCTGCTACTAGAACTTCTTGAGCCTTCCTGCTACTTGAAGTTCTTGAACTTCTTGAACCTTCCTGCTACTTGAACTTCTTGAACTTCTTGAGCCTTCCTGCTACTTGAACTTCTTGAACTTCTTGAACCTTCCTGCTACTTGAAATACTTGAACTTCTTGAACCTTCCTGTTATATGAACTTCTTGAACTTCTTGAACCTTCCTGCTACTTGAACTTCTTTAAACTTCCTGCTACTTGAACTTCTTCAACCTTCCTGCTACTTGAACTTCTACAACTTCTTGAACCTTCCTGCTACTTGAAATACTTGAACTTCTTGAACCTTCCGGTTACTTGAACTTCTTGAACTTCTTGAACCTTTCTGCTACTTGAACTTCTTGAACCTTCCTGCTACTTGAACTTCTTGAACTTCTTGAACCTTCCTGCTACTTGAACCTCTTGAACTTCTTGACCCTTCCTGCTACTTGAACTTCTTGAACTTCTTGCACCATCCTGCTACATGAACTTCTTGAACTTCTTGAACCTTCCTGCTACTTGAACTTCTTGAACTTCTTGATCTTTCCTGCTACATGAACTTCTTGAACTTCTTGAACCTTTTTGCTACTTGAACTTCTTGAACCTTCCTGCTGCTTGAACTTCTTGAACTTCTTGAACCCTCCTGCTACTTGAACTTCTTGAACCTTCCTGCTACTTGAACTTCTTGAACCTTCCTGCTACTTGAACTTCTTGAACTTCTTGAACCTTCCTGATACATGAACATCTTGAACTTCTTGAACCTTCCTGCTACTTGAACTACTTGAACATCTTGACCCTTCCTGCTACTTGAACTTCTTGAACCTTCCTGCTACTAGAACTTCTTGAGCCTTCCTGCTACTTGAAGTTCTTGAACTTCTTGAACCTTCCTGCTACTTGAACTTCTTGAACTTCTTGAACCTTCCTGATACATGAACATCTTGAACTTCTTGAACCTTCCTGCTACTTGAACTACTTGAACATCTTGAACCTTCCTGCCACTTGAACTTCTTGAACCTTCCTGCTACTTGAACTTCTTGAACTTCTTGAACCTTCTTGCTACTTGAACTTCTTGAACCTTCCTGCCACTTGAACTTCTTGAACCTTCCTGCTACTTGAACTTCTTGAACTTTTTGATCCTTCCTGCTACATGAACTTCTTGACCCTTCCTGCTACTTGAACTTCTTGAACTTTTTGATCCTTCCTGCTACATGAACTTCTTGAACCTTCCCGCTACTTTAACTTCTTGAACTTCTTGAACCTTCCTGCTACTTGAACTTCTTGAACTTCTCGAACCTTCCTGCTACTTGAACTTCTTGAACTTCTTGAACCTTCCTGATACATGAACATCTTGAACTTCTTGAACCTTCCTGCTACTTGAACTACTTGAACATCTTGAACCTTCCTGCCACTTGAACTTCTTGAACCTTCCTGCTACTTGAACTTCTTGAACTTCTTGAACCTTCTTGCTACTTGAACTTCTTGAACCTTCCTGCCACTTGAACTTCTTGAACCTTCCTGCTACTTGAACTTCTTGAACTTTTTGATCCTTCCTGCTACATGAACTTCTTGACCCTTCCTGCTACTTGAACTTCTTGAACCTTCCTGCTACTAGAACTTCTTGAGCCTTCCTGCTACTTGAAGTTCTTGAACTTCTTGAACCTTCCTGCTACTTGAACTTCTTGAACTTCTTGAGCCTTCCTGCTACTTGAACTTCTTGAACTTCTTGAACCTTCCTGCTACTTGAAATACTTGAACTTCTTGAACCTTCCTGTTATATGAACTTCTTGAACTTCTTGAACCTTCCTGCTACTTGAACTTCTTTAAACTTCCTGCTACTTGAACTTCTTCAACCTTCCTGCTACTTGAACTTCTACAACTTCTTGAACCTTCCTGCTACTTGAAATACTTGAACTTCTTGAACCTTCCGGTTACTTGAACTTCTTGAACTTCTTGAACCTTCCTGCTACTTGAACTTCTTGAACCTTCCTGCTACTTGAACTTCTTGAACCTTCCTGCTATTTGAACTTCTTGAACTTTTTGAACCATCCTGCTACTCGAACTTCTTGAACTTCTTGAACCTTCCTGCTACTTGAACTTCTTGAACTTTTTGAACCTTCCTGCTACTTGAACTTCTTGAACCTTCCTGCTACTTGAACTTTTGGAACATTCCTGCTACTTGAACTTCGTGAACTTCTTGAACCTTCCTGCTACTTGAACTTCATGAACTTCTTGAACCTTCCTGCTACTTGAACTTCTTGAACCTTCATGCTACTTGAACTTCTTGAACTTCTTGAACCTTCCTGCTACTTGAACTTCTTGAACCTTCCCGCTACTTGAACTTCTTGAACTTCTTGAACCTTCCTGCTACTTGAACTTCTTGAACTTCTCGAACCTTCCTGCTACTTGAACTTCTTGAACTTCTTGAACCTTCCTGATACATGAACATCTTGAACTTCTTGAACCTTCCTGCTACTTGAACTACTTGAACATCTTGAACCTTCCTGCCACTTGAACTTCTTGAACCTTCCTGCTACTTGAACTTCTTGAACTTCTTGAACCTTCTTGCTACTTGAACTTCTTGAACCTTCCTGCCACTTGAACTTCTTGAACCTTCCTGCTACTTGAACTTCTTGAACTTTTTGATCCTTCCTGCTACATGAACTTCTTGACCCTTCCTGCTACTTGAACTTCTTGAACTTTTTGATCCTTCCTGCTACATGAACTTCTTGAACCTTCCCGCTACTTGAACTTCTTGAACTTCTTGAACCTTCCTGCTACTTGAACTTCTTGAACTTCTCGAACCTTCCTGCTACTTGAACTTCTTGAACTTCTTGAACCTTCCTGATACATGAACATCTTGAACTTCTTGAACCTTCCTGCTACTTGAACTACTTGAACATCTTGAACCTTCCTGCCACTTGAACTTCTTGAACCTTCCTGCTACTTGAACTTCTTGAACTTCTTGAACCTTCTTGCTACTTGAACTTCTTGAACCTTCCTGCCACTTGAACTTCTTGAACCTTCCTGCTACTTGAACTTCTTGAACTTTTTGATCCTTCCTGCTACATGAACTTCTTGACCCTTCCTGCTACTTGAACTTCTTGAACCTTCCTGCTACTAGAACTTCTTGAGCCTTCCTGCTACTTGAAGTTCTTGAACTTCTTGAACCTTCCTGCTACTTGAACTTCTTGAACTTCTTGAGCCTTCCTGCTACTTGAACTTCTTGAACTTCTTGAACCTTCCTGCTACTTGAAATACTTGAACTTCTTGAACCTTCCTGTTATATGAACTTCTTGAACTTCTTGAACCTTCCTGCTACTTGAACTTCTTTAAACTTCCTGCTACTTGAACTTCTTCAACCTTCCTGCTACTTGAACTTCTACAACTTCTTGAACCTTCCTGCTACTTGAAATACTTGAACTTCTTGAACCTTCCGGTTACTTGAACTTCTTGAACTTCTTGAACCTTTCTGCTACTTGAACTTCTTGAACCTTCCTGCTACTTGAACTTCTTGAACTTCTTGAACCTTCCTGCTACTTGAACCTCTTGAACTTCTTGACCCTTCCTGCTACTTGAACTTCTTGAACTTCTTGCACCATCCTGCTACATGAACTTCTTGAACTTCTTGAACCTTCCTGCTACTTGAACTTCTTGAACTTCTTGATCTTTCCTGCTACATGAACTTCTTGAACTTCTTGAACCTTTTTGCTACTTGAACTTCTTGAACCTTCCTGCTGCTTGAACTTCTTGAACTTCTTGAACCCTCCTGCTACTTGAACTTCTTGAACCTTCCTGCTACTTGAACTTCTTGAACCTTCCTGCTACTTGAACTTCTTGAACTTCTTGAACCTTCCTGCTACTTGAACATCTTGAACTTCATGCACTTTCCTGCTACTTGAACTTCTTGAACTTCTTGAACCTTTTTGCTACTTGAACTTCTTGAACTTCTTGAACCTTCCTGCTACTTGAACTTTTTGAACTTCTTGAACCTTCCTGCTACTTGAACTTCTTGAACCTTCCTGCTACTTGAACTTCTTGAACTTCTTGAACCTTCCTGCTACTTGAACTTCTTGAAACTTCCTGCCACTTGAACTTCTTGAACTTCTTGAACCTTCCTGCTACTTGAACTTCTTGAATTTCTTGAACCTTCCTGCTACTTGAACTACTTGAACTTCTTGAACCTTCCTGCTACTTGAACTTCTTGAACTTCTTGAACCTTCCTGCAACTTGAACTTCTGGTACCTTCCTGCTACTTGAACTTCTAGAACCTTCCTGCCACTTGAACTTCTTGAACTTCTTGAACCTTCCTGCTACTTGAAATTCTTGAATCTTCCTGCTACTTGAACTTCTTGAACTTCTTAAACCTTCCTGCTACTTGAACTACTTGAACTTCTAGAACCTTCATGCTACTTGAACTTCTTAAACTTCTTGAACCTTCCTGCTACTTGAACTTCTTGAACCTTCCTGCTTCTTGAACTTCTTGAAACTTCCTTCTACATGAACTTCTTGAACTTCTTGAACCTTCATGCTACTTGAACTTCTTGAACCTTCCTGCTACATGAACTTCTTGAACTTTTTGAACCTTCCTGCTACTTGAACTTCTGGAACTTCTTGAACCTTTCTGCTACTTGAACTTCTTGAACTTCTTGAACCTTCCTGCTACTTGAACTTCTTGAACTTCTTGAACCATCCTGCTACTTGAACTTCTTGAACTTCTTGAACCTTCCTGCTACTTGAACTTCTTGAACTTCTTGAACCTTCCTGCTACTTGAACTTCTTGAACCTTCCTGCTACTTGAACTTCTAGAACTTCTTGAACCTTCTTGCTACTTGAACTTCTTGAACTTCTTGAACCTTCCTGCTACTTGTACTTCTTGAACTTCTTGAACCTTCCTGCTACTTGAAATTCTTGAACCTTCCTGCTACCTGAACTTCTTGAACCTTCCTGCTTCTTGAACTTCTTGAACCTCCCTGCTACTTGAACTTCTTGAACCTTCCTGCTAATTGAACTTCTTGAACTTCTTGAACCTTCCTGCTACTTGAACTTCTTGAACTTCTTGAACCTTCCTGCTACTTGAACTTCTTGAACTTCTTGAACCTTCCTGCTACTTGAACTTCTTGAACCTTCCTGCTACTTGAACTTCTTGAACCTTCCTGCTACTTGAACTTCTTGAACTTCTTGAACCTTCCTGCTACTTGAACTTCTTGAACCTTCCTGCTACTTGAACTTCTTGAACTTCCTGAACCTTCCTGCTACTTGAACTTCTTGAACCATCCTGCTACATGAACTTCTTGAACTTCTTGAACCTTCCAGCTACTTGAACTTCTTGAACTTCTTGAACCTTCCTGCTACTTGAACTTCTTGAACCTTCCTGCTACTTGAACTTCTTGAACCTTTCTGCTCCTTGAACTTCTTGAACCTTCCTGCTACTTGAACTTCTTGAACTTCTCGAACCTTCCTGCTTCTTGAACTTATTGAACCTTCCTGCTACTTGAACTTTTTGAACTTTTTGAACCTTCCTGCTACTTGAACTTCTTGAACTTCTTGAACCTTCCTGCTACCTGAACTTCTTGAACTTCTTGAACCTTCCTGCTACTTGAACTTCTTGAACTTCTTGAACCTTCCTGCTACTTGAACTTCTTGAACCTTCCTGCTACTTGAACTTCTTGAGCCTTCCTGCTACTTGAACTTCTTGAACCTTCCTGCTACTTGAACTTCTTGAACTTCTTGAACCTTCCTGCTACTTGACCTTTTTGAACCTTCCTGCTACTTGAAATTCTTGAACCTTCCTGCTACTTGAACTTCTTGAACTTCTTGAACCTTCCTGCTACTTGAACTTCTTGAATTTCTTGATCCTTCCTGCTACTTGATCTTCTTGAACCTTCCTGCTTCTTGAACTTCTTGAACCTTCCTGCTACTTGAACTTCTTGAACTTCTTTCCCCTTCCTGTTACTTGAACTTCTTGAACTTCTTGAACCTTCCTGCTACTTGAACTACTTGAACTTCTTGAACCTTCCTGCTACTTGAACTTCTTGAACTTCTTGAACCTTCCTGCTACTTGAACTTTTTGAAATTCTTGAACCTTCCTGCTACTTGAACTTCTTGAACCTTCCTGCTACTCAAACTTCTTGAACTTCTTGAACCTTCCTGCTACTTGAACTTCTTGAACTTCTTGAACCTTCCTGCTACTTGACCTTTTTGAACCTTCCTGCTACTTGAAATTCTTGAACCTTCCTGCTACTTGAACTTCTTGAACCTTCCTGCTACTTGAACTTCTTGAACTTCTTGAACCTTCCTGCTACTTGAACTTCTTGAATTTCTTGATCCTTCCTGCTACTTGAACTTCTTGAACTTCTTGAACCTTCATGTTACTTGAACGTCTTGAACTTTTTGAACCTTCCTGCTACTTGAACTACTTGAACTTCTTGAACCTTCCTGCTACTTGAACTTCTTGAACTTCTTGAACCTTCCTGCCACTTGAACTTCTTGAACCTTCCTGCTAATTGAACTTCTTGAACCTTCCTGCTACTTGAACTTCTTGAACTTCTTGAACCTTCCTGCTACTTGAACTTCTTGAACCTTCCTGCTACATGAACTTCTTGAATTTCTTGAACCCTTCTGCTACTTGAAATTCTTGAACCTTCCAGCCACTTGAACTTCTTGAACTTCTTGAACCTTCCTGCTACTTGAACTTCTTGAACTTCTTGAACCTTCCTGCTACTTGAACTTCTTGAACCTTTCTGCTCCTTGAACTTCTTGAACCTTCCTGCTACTTGAACTTATTGAACCTTCCTGCTACTTGAACTTTTTGAACTTTTTGAACCTTCCTGCTACTTGAACTTCTTGAACTTCTTGAACCTTCCTGCTACCTGAACTTCTTGAACTTCTTGAACCTTCCTGCTACTTGAACTTCTTGAACTTCTTGAACCTTCCTTGCTACTTGAACTTCTTGAACCTTCCTGCTACTTGAACTTCTTGAGCCTTCCTGCTACTTGAACTTCTTGAACCTTCCTGCTACTTGAACTTCTTGAACTTCTTGAACCTTCCTGCTACTTGACCTTTTTGAACCTTCCTGCTACTTGAAATTCTTGAACCTTCCTGCTACTTGAACTTCTTGAACTTCTTGAACCTTCCTGCTACTTGAACTTCTTGAATTTCTTGATCCTTCCTGCTACTTGATCTTCTTGAACCTTCCTGCTTCTTGAACTTCTTGAACCTTCCTGCTACTTGAACTTCTTGAACTTCTTTCCCCTTCCTGTTACTTGAACTTCTTGAACTTCTTGAACCTTCCTGCTACTTGAACTACTTGAACTTCTTGAACCTTCCTGCTACTTGAACTTCTTGAACTTCTTGAACCTTCCTGCTACTTGAACTTCTTGAACCTTCCTGCTACTTGAACTTCTTGAACTTCTTGAACCTTCCTGCTACTTGAACTTTTTGAAATTCTTGAACCTTCCTGCTACTTGAACTTCTTGAACCTTCCTGCTACTCGAACTTCTTGAACTTCTTGAACCTTCCTGCTACTTGAACTTCTTGAACTTCTTGAACCTTCCTGCTACTTGACCTTTTTGAACCTTCCTGCTACTTGAAATTCTTGAACCTTCCTGCTACTTGAACTTCTTGAACCTTCCTGCTACTTGAACTTCTTGAACTTCTTGAACCTTCCTGCTACTTGAACTTCTTGAATTTCTTGATCCTTCCTGCTACTTGAACTTCTTGAACTTCTTGAACCTTCATGTTACTTGAACGTCTTGAACTTTTTGAACCTTCCTGCTACTTGAACTACTTGAACTTCTTGAACCTTCCTGCTACTTGAACTTCTTGAACTTCTTGAACCTTCCTGCCACTTGAACTTCTTGAACCTTCCTGCTAATTGAACTTCTTGAACCTTCCTGCTACTTGAACTTCTTGAACTTCTTGAACCTTCCTGCTACTTGAACTTCTTGAACCTTCCTGCTACATGAACTTCTTGAACTTCTTGAACCCTTCTGCTACTTGAAATTCTTGAACCTTCCAGCCACTTGAACTTCTTGAACTTCTTGAACCTTCCTGCTACTTGAACTTCTTGAACTTCTTGAACCTTCCGGATACTTAAACTTCTTGAACTTCTTGAACCTTCCTGCTACTTGAACTTCTTGAACCTTCCTGCTAATTAAACTTCTTGAACTTCTGGAACCTTCCGGCTACTTGAACTTCTTGAACTTCTTGAACCTTCCTGCTACTTGAACTTCTTGAACCTTCCTGCTACTTGAACTTCTTGAACTTTTTGAACCATCCTGCTACTCGAACTTCTTGAACTTCTTGAACCTTCCTGCTACTTGAACTTCTTGAACTTTTTGAACCTTCCTGCTACTTGAACTTCTTGAACTTTCCTGCTACTTGAACTTTTTGAACATTCCTGCTACTTGAACTTCGTGAACTTCTTGAACCTTCCTGCTACTTGAACTTCATGAACTTCTTGAACCTTCCTGCTACTTGAACTTCTTGAACCTTCATGCTACTTGAACTTCTTGAACTTCTTGAACCTTCCTGCTACTTGAACTTCATGAACTTCTCGAACCTTCCTGCTACTTGAATTTCTTGAACTTCTTGAACCTTCCTGATACATGAACTTCTTGAACTTCTTGAACCTTCCTGCTACTTGGACTACTTGAACTTCTTGAACCTTCCTGCTACTTGAACTTTTTGAATTTCTTGAACCTTCCTGCTACTTGAACTTCTTGAACCTTCCTGCTACTCGAACTTCTTGAACTTCTTGAACCTTCCTGCTACTTGAACTTCTTGAACCTCTTGAACCTTCCTGCTACTTGAACTTTTTGAACTTTTTGAACCTTCCTGCTACTTGAACTTCTTGAACCTTCCAGCTACCAGAACTTCTTGAACTTCTTGAACCTTCCTGCTACTTGAACTTCTTGAACTTCCTGAACCTTCCTGCTACTTTAACTTCTAGAACCTTCCTGCTACTTGAACTATTTGAGCCTTCCTGTTTCTTGAACTTCTTGAACCTTCCTGCTACTTGAACTTCTTGAACTTCTTGAACCTTCCTGCTACTTGACCTATTTGAACCTTCCTGCTACTTGAAATTCTTGAACCTTCCTGCTACTTGAACTTCTTGAACCTTCCTGCTACTTGAACTTCTTGAACTTCTTAAACCTTCCTGCTACTTGAACTTCTTGAATTTCTTGATCCTTCCTGCTACTTGAACTTCTTGAACTTCTTGAACCTTCCTGTTACTTGAACGTCTTGAACTTTTTGAACCTTCCTGCTACTTGAACTACTTGAACTTCTTGAACCTTCCTGCTACTTGAACTTCTTGAACTTCTTGAACCTTCCTGCCACTTGAACTTCTTGAACCTTCCTGCTACTTGAACTTCTTGAACCTTCCTGCTACTTGAACTTCTTGAACTTCTTTAACCTTCCTGCTACTTGAACTTCTTGAACCTTCCTGCTACATGAACTTCTTGAACTTCTTGAACCCTTCTGCTACTTGAAATTCTTGAACCTTCCAGCCACTTGAACTTCTTGAACTTCTTGAACCTTCCTGCTACTTGAACTTCTTGAACTTCTTGAACCTTCCGGATACTTGAACTTCTTGAACTTCTTGAACCTTCCTGCTACTTGAACTTCTTGAACCTTCCTGCTAATTAAACTTCTTGAACTTCTGGAACCTTCCGGCTACTTGAACTTCTTGAACTTCTTGAACCTTCCTGCTACTTGAACTTCTTGAACCTTCCTGCTACTTGAACTTCTTGAACTTTTTGAACCATCCTGCTACTCGAACTTCTTGAACTTCTTGAACCTTCCTGCTACTTGAACTTCTTGAACTTTTTGAACCTTCCTGCTCTTGAACTTCTTGAACCTTCCTGCTACTTGAACTTTTTGAACATTCCTGCTACTTGAACTTCGTGAACTTCTTGAACCTTCCTGCTACTTGAACTTCATGAACTTCTTGAACCTTCCTGCTACTTGAACTTCTTGAACCTTCATGCTACTTGAACTTCTTGAACTTCTTGAACCTTCCTGCTACTTGAACTTCTTGAACCTTCCCGCTACTTGAACTTCTTGAACTTCTTGAACCTTCCTGCTACTTGAACTTCTTGAACTTCTCGAACCTTCCTGCTACTTGAACTTCTTGAACTTCTTGAACCTTCCTGATACATGAACTTCTTGAACTTCTTGAACCTTCCTGCTACTTGAACTACTTGAACATCTGGAACCTTCCTGCTACTTGAACTTCTTGAACTTCTTGAACCTTCTTGCTACTTGAACTTCTTGAACCTTCCTGCCACTTGAACTTCTTGAACCTTCCTGCTACTTGAACTTCTTGAACTTTTTGATCCTTCCTGCTACATGAACTTCTTGACCCTTCCTGCTACTTGAACTTCTTGAACCTTCCTGCTACTAGAACTTCTTGAGCCTTCCTGCCACTTGAAGTTCTTGAACTTCTTGAACCTTCCTGCTACTTGAACTTCTTGAACTTCTTGAGCCTTCCTGCTACTTGAACTTCTTGAACTTCTTGAACCTTCCTGCTTCTTGAAATACTTGAACTTCTTGAACCTTCCTGTTATATGAACTTCTTGAACTTCTTGAACCTTCCTGCTACTTGAACTTCTTTAAACTTCCTGCTACTTGAACTTCTTCAACCTTCCTGCTACTTGAACTTCTACAACTTCTTGAACCTTCCTGCTACTTGAAATACTTGAACTTCTTGAACCTTCCGGTTACTTGAACTTCTTGAACTTCTTGAACCTTTCTGCTACTTGAACTTCTTGAACCTTCCTGCTACTTGAACTTCTTGAACTTCTTGAACCTTCCTGCTACTTGAACCTCTTGAACTTCTTGACCCTTCCTGCTACTTGAACTTCTTGAACTTCTTGCACCATCCTGCTACATGAACTTCTTGAACTTCTTGAACCTTCCTGATACTTGAACTTCTTGAACTTCTTGAACCTTCTTGCTACTTGAACTTCTTGAACTTCTTGATCTTTCCTGCTACATGAACTTCTTGAACTTCTTGAACCTTTTTGCTACTTGAACTTCTTGAACCTTCCTGCTGCTTGAACTTCTTGAACTTCTTGAACCCTCCTGCTACTTGAACTTTTTGAACCTTCCTGCTACTTGAACTTCTTGAACCTTCCTGCTACTTGAACTTCTTGAACTTCTTGAACCTTCCTGCTACTTGAACTTCTTGAACTTCTTGAACCTTTCTGCTACTTGAACTTCTTGAACCTTCCTGCTACTTGAACTTCTTGAACTTCTTGAACCTTCCTGCTACTTGAACTTCTTGAACGTCTTGAACCTTCCTGCTACTTGAACTTCTTGAACTTCTTGAACCTTCCTGCTACTCGAACTTCTTGAACCTTCCTGCTACTTGAACTTCTTGAACTTTTTGAACCTTCCTGCTACTTGAACTTCTTGAACTTCGTGACCCTTCCTGCTACTTTAACTTCTTGAACTTCTTGAACCTTCCTGCTACTTGAACTTCTTGAACCTTCCTGGTACTTGAACTTCTTGAACTTCTTGAACCTTCCTGCTACTTGAAATACTTGAACTTCTTGAACCTTCCTGTTACATGAACTTCTTGAACTTCTTGAACCTTCCTGCTACATGAACTTCTTTAACCTTCCTGCTTCTTGAACTTCTTGAACCTTCCTGCTACTTGAACTTCTACAACTTCTTGAACCTTCCTGCAACTTGAACTTCTACAACTTCTTGAACCTTCCTGCTACTTGAAATACTTGAACTTCTTGAACCTTCCTGTTACTTGAACTTCTTGAACTTCTTGAACCTTCCTGCTACTTGAACTTCTTGAACCTTCCTGCTACTTGAACTTCTTGAACTTCTTGAACATTCCTGCTACTTGAACTTCTTGAACTTCTTGAACCTTCCTGCTACTTGAACTTCTTGAACCTTCCTGCTACTTGAACCTCTTGAACTTCTTGACCCTTCCTGCTATTTGAACTTCTTCAACTTCTTGAACCTTCCTGCTACTTGAACTTTTTGAACTTCTTGAACTTTCCTGCTACTTGAACTTCTTGAACTTCTTGAACCTTCCTGCTACTTGAACATCTTGAACTTCATGCACCTTCCTGCTACTTGAACTTCTTGAACTTCATGAACCTTTTTGCTACTTGAACTTCTTGAACTTCTTGAACCTTCCTGCTACTTGAACTTTTTGAACTTCTTGAACCTTCCTGCTACTTGAACTTCTTGAACCTTCCTGCTACTTGAACTTCTTGAACCTTCCTGCTACTTGAACTTCTTGAACTTCTTGAACCTTCCTGTTACTTTAACTTCTTGAACCTTCCTGCTACTTGAACTTTTTGAAATTCTTGAACCTTCCTGCTACTTGAACTACTTGAACTTTTTGAACCTTCCTGCTACTTAAACTTCTTGAACCTTCCTGCTACTTGAACTTCTTGATTTTCTTGAACTTCTTGAACCTTCCAGCTACTTGAACTTCTTGAACCTTCCTGCTACTTGAACTTCTTGAACTTCTTGAACCTTCCTGCTACTTGAACTTCTTGAACTTCTTGAACCTTCCTGCTACTTGAACTTCTTGAACTTCTTGAATCTTCCTGCTACTTGAACTTCTTGAACCTTCCTGCTACTTGAACTTCTTGAACCTTCCTGCTACTTGAACTTCTTGAACTTCTTGAACCTTCCTGCTACTTGAACTTCTTGAACCTTCCTGCTACTTGAACTTCTTGAACTTCCTGAACCTTCCTGCTACTTGAACTTCTTGAATTATCCTGCTACATGAACTTCTTGAACTTCTTGAACCTTCCAGGTACTTGAACTTCTTGAACTTCTTGGACCTTCCTGCTACTTGAACTTCTTGAACCTTCCTGCCACTTGAACTTCTTGAACCCTTCTGCTACTTGAACTTCTTGAACTTCTTGAACCTTAATGCTACTTGAAATACTTGAACTTCTTGAACCTTCCTGTTACTTGAACTTCTTGAACTTCTTGAACCTTCCTGCTACTTGAACTTCTTGAACCTTCCTGCTACTTGAACTTCTTGAACCTTCCTGCTACTTGAACTTCTTGAACCTTCCTGCTACTTGAACTTCTTGAACCTTCCTGCTACTTGAACTTCTTGAACCTTCCTGCTACTTGAACTTCTTGAACTTCTTGAACCTTCCTGCTACTTGAACTTCTTGAACTTCTTGAACCTTCCTGCTACTTGAACTTATTGAACCTTCCTGCTACTTGAACTTTTTGAACTTTTTGAACCTTGTTGCTACTTGAACTTCTTGAACTTCTTGAACCTTCCTGCTACCTGAACTTCTTGAACTTCTTGAACCTTCGTGCTACTTGAACTTCTTGAACTTCTTGAACCTTCCTGCTACTTGAACTTCTTGAACCTTCCTGCTACTTGAACTTCTTGAGCCTTCCTGCTACTTGAACTTCTTGAACCTTCCTGCTACTTGAACTTCTTGAACTTCTTGAACCTTCCTGCTACTTGACCTTTTTGAACCTTCCTGCTACTTGAAATTCTTGAACCTTCCTGCTACTTGAACTTCTTGAACCTTCCTGCTACTTGAACTTCTTGAACTTCTTGAACCTTCCTGCTACTTGAACTACTTGAACTTCTTGAACCTTCCTGCTACTTGAACTTCTTGAACTTCTTGAACCTTCCTGCTACTTGAACTTCTTGAACCTTCCTGCTACTTGAACTTCTTGAACCTTCCTGCTACTTGAACTTCTTGAACTTCTTGAACCTTCCTGCTACTTGAACTTCTTGAACCTTCCTGCTACATGAACTTCTTGAACTTCTTGAACCTTCCTGCTACTTGAACTTCTTGAACTTCTTGAACCTTCCTTCTACTTGAACTTCTTGAACCTTCCTGCTACTTGAACTTCCTGAACCTTCCTGATACTTGAACTTCTTGAACCTTCCTGCTACTTGAACTTATTGAACTTCTTGAACCTTCCTGCTATTTGAACTTCATGAACTTCTTGAACCTTCCTGCTACTTGAACTTCTTGAACCTTCCTGCTACTTGAACTTCTTGAACCTTCCTGCTACTTGAACTTCTTGAACTTCTTGAACCTTCCTGCTACTTTAACTTCTTGAACTTCTTGAACCTTCCTGCTACTTGAACTTTTTAAAATTCTTGAACCTTCCTGCTACTTGAACTTCTTGAACCTTCCTGCTTCTCGAACTTCTTGATTTTCTTGAACCTTCCTGCAACTTGAACTTCTTGAACCTCTTGAACCTTCCTGCTACTTGAACTTCTTGAACCTTCCTGCTACTTGAACTTATTGAACTTCTTGAACCTTCCTGCTATTTGAACTTCATGAACTTCTTGAACCTTCCTGCTACTTGAACTTCTTGAACCTTCCTGCTACTTGAACTTCTTGAACCTTCCTGCTACTTGAACTTCTTGAACTTCTTGAACCTTCCTGCTACTTTAACTTCTTGAACTTCTTGAACCTTCCTGCTACTTGAACTTTTTAAAATTCTTGAACCTTCCTGCTACTTGAACTTCTTGAACCTTCCTGCTTCTCGAACTTCTTGATTTTCTTGAACCTTCCTGCAACTTGAACTTCTTGAACCTCTTGAACCTTCCTGCTACTTGAACTTCTTGAACCTTCCTGCTACTTTAACTTCTTGAACTTCTTGAACCTTCCTGCTACTTGAACTTTTTGAAATTCTTGAACCTTCCTGCTACTTGAACTTCTTGAACCTTCCTGCTACTCGAACTTCTTGAACTTCTTGAACCTTCCTGCTACTTGAACTTCTTGAACCTCTTGAACCTTCCTGCTACTTGAACTTATTGAACCTTCCTGCTACGTGAACTTTTTGAACTTTTTGAACCTTCCTGCTACTTGAACTTCTTGAACCTTCCTGCTACCTGAACTTCTTGAACTTCTTGAACCTTCCTGCTACTTGAACTTGTTGAACTTCTTGAACCTTCCTGCTACTTGAACTTCTTGAACCTTCCTGCTACTTGAACTTCTTGAGCCTTCCTGTTTCTTGAACTTCTTGAACCTTCCTGCTACTTGAACTTCTTGAACTTCTTGAACCTTCCTTCTACTTGACCTTTTTGAACCTTCCTGCTACTTGAAATTCTTGAACCTTTCTGCTACTTGAACTTCTTGAACCTTCCTGCTACTTGAACTTCTTGAACTTCTTGAACCTTCCTGCTACTTGAACTTCTTGAATTTCTTGATCCTTCCTGCTACTTGATCTTCTTGAACCTTCCTGCTTCTTGAACTTCTTGAACCTTTCTGCTACTTGAACTTCTTGAACTTCTTGAACCTTCCTGTTACTTGAACGTCTTGAACTTTTTGAACCTTCCTGCTACTTGAACTACTTGAACTTCTTGAACCTTCCTGCTACTTGAACTTCTTGAACTTCTTGAACCTTCCTGCCACTTGAACTTCTTGAACCTTCCTGCTACTTGAACTTCTTGAACCTTCCTGCTACTTGAACTTCTTGAACTTCTTGAACCTTCCTGCTACTTGAACTTCTTGAACCTTCCTGCTACATGAACTTCTTGAACTTCTTGAACCCTTCTGCTACTTGAAATTCTTGAACCTTCCAGCCACTTGAAATTCTTGAACTTCTTGAACCTTCCTGCTACTTGAACTTCTTGAACTTCTTGAACCTTCCGGATACCTGAACTTCTTGAACTTCTTGAACCTTCCTGCTACTTGAACTTCTTGAACCTTCCTGCTAATTAAACTTCTTGAACTTCTGGAACCTTCCGGCTCCTTGAACTTCTTGCACTTCTTGAACCTTCCTGCTACTTGAACTTCTTGAACCTTCCTGCTACTTGAACTTCTTGAACTTTTTGAACCATCCTGCTACTCGAACTTCTTGAACTTCTTGAACCTTACTGCTACTTGAACTTCTTGAACTTTTTGAACCTTCCTGCTACTTGAACTTCTTGAACCTTCCTGCTACTTGAACTTTTTGAACCTTCCTGCTACTTGAACTTCGTGAACTTCTTGAAACTTCCTGCTACTTGAACTTCTTGAACCTTCATGCTACTTGAACTTCTTGAACTTCTTGAACCTTCCTGCTACTTGAACTTCTTGAACCTTCCCGCTACTTGAACTTCTTGAACTTCTTGAACCTTCCTGCTACTTGAACTTCTTGAACTTCTCGAACCTTCCTGCTACTTGAACTTCTTGAACTTCTTGAACCTTCCTGCTACATGAACTTCTTGAACTTCTTGAACCTTCCTGCTACTTGAACTACTTGAACTTCCAGAACCTTCCTGCTACTTGAACTTCTTGAACTTCTTGAACCTTCTTGCTACTTGAATTTCTTGAACCTTCCTGCCACTTGAACTTCTTGAACCTTCCTGCTACTTGTACTTCTCGAACTTTTTGAACCTTCCTGCTACATGAACTTCTTGAACCTTCCTGCTACTTGAACTTCTTGAACCTTCTGCTTCTTGAACTTCTTGAGCCTTCCTGCTACTTGAAGTTCTTGAACTTCTTGAACCTTCCTGCTACTTGAACTTCTTGAACTTCTTGAGCCTTCCTGCTACTTGAACTTCTTGAACTTCTTGAACCTTCCTGCTACTTGAAATACTTGAACTTCTTGAACCTTCCTGTTATATGAACTTCTTGAACTTCTTGAACCTTCCTGCTACTTGAACTTCTTTAAACTTCCTGCTACTTGAACTTCTTTAACCTTCCTGCTACTTGAACTTCTACAACTTCTTGAACCTTCCTGCTACTTGAAATACTTGAACTTCTTGAACCTTCCGGTTACTTGAACTTCTTGAACTTCTTGAACCTTTCTGCTACTTGAACTTCTTGAACCTTCCTGCTACTTGAACTTCTTGAACTTCTTGAAACTTCCTGCTACTTGAACCTCTTGAACTTCTTGACCCTTCCTGCTACTTGAACTTCTTGAACTTCTTGCACCATCCTGCTAAATGAACTTCTTGAACTTCTTGAACCTTCCTGCTACTTGAACTTCTTGAACTTCTTGAACCTTCCTGCTACTTGAACTTCTTGAACTTCTTGATCTTTCCTGCTACATGAACTTCTTGAACTTCTTGAACCTTTTTGCTACTTGAACTTCTTGAACCTTCCTGCTACTTGAACTTCTTGAACCTTCCTGCTACTTGAACTTCTTGAACCTTCCTGCTACTTGAACTTCTTGAACCTTCCTGCTACTTGAACTTCTTGAACTTCTAGAACCTTCCTGCTACTTGAACTTCTTGAACTTCTTGAACCTTTCTGCTACCTGAACTTCTTGAACCTTCCTGCTACTTGAACTTCTTGAACTTCTTGAACCTTCCTGCTACTTGAACTTCTTGAACGTCTTGAACCTTTCTGCTACTTGAACTTCTTGAACTTCTTGAACCTTCCTGCTACTTGAACTTCTTGAACCTTCCTGCTACTTGAACTTCTTGAACTTTTTGAACCTTCCTGCTACTTGAACTTCTTGAACTTCGTGACCCTTCCTGCTGCTTGAACTTCTTGAACTTCTTGAACCTTCCTGCTACTTGAACTTCTTGAACCTTCCTGCTACTTGAACTTCTTGAACTTCTTGAACCTTCCTGCTACTTGAAATACTTGAACTTCTTGAACCTTCCTGTTACATGAACTTCTTGAACTTCTTGAACCTTCCTGCTACATGAACTTCTTTAACCTTCCTGCTACTTGAACTTCTTGAGCCTTCCTGCTACTTGAACTTCTACAACTTCTTGAACCTTCCTGCAACTTGAACTTCTACAACTTCTTGAACCTTCCTGCTACTTGAAATACTTGAACTTCTTGAACCTTCCTGTTACTTGAACTTCTTGAACTTCTTGAACCTTCCTGCTACTTGAACTTCTTGAACCTTCCTGCTACTTGAACTTCTTGAACCTTCCTGCTACTTGAACTTCTTGAACTTCTTGAACCTTCCTGCTACTTGAACTTCTTGAACCTTCCTGCTACCTGAACCTCTTGAACTTCTTGACCCTTCCTGCTACTTGAACTTCTTGAACTTCTTGAACCTTCCTGCAACTTGAACTTCTTGAACTTCTTGAACCTTTTTGCTACTTGAACTTCTTGAACTTCTTGAACCTTCCTGCTACTTGAACTTTTTGAACTTCTTGAACCTTCCTGCTACTTGAACTTCGTGAACCTTCCTGCTACTTGAACTTCTTGAACTTCTTGAACCTTCCTGCTACTTGAACTTCTTGAAACTTCCTGCTACTTGAACTTCTTGAACTTCTTGAACCTTCCTGCTACTTGAACTTCTTGAACTTCTTGAACCTTCCTGTTACTTGAACTTTTTGAACCTTCCTGCTACTTGAACTTCTTGAACCATTCTGCTACTTGAACTTCTTGAACCTTTCTGCTACTTGAACTTCTTGAACCTTCCTGCTACTTGAACTTCTTGAATTTCTTTATCCTTCCTGCTACTTGATCTTCTTGAACCTTCCTGCTTCTTGAACTTTTTGAACCTTCCTGCTACTTGAACTTCTTGAACTTCTTGAACCTTCCTGTTACTTGAACGTCTTGAACTTTTTGAACCTTCCTGCTACTTGAACTACTTGAACTTCTTGAACCTTCCTGCTACTTGAACTTATTGAACTTTTTGAACCTTCCTGCCACTTGAACTTCTTGAACCTTCCTGCTACTTGAACTTCTTGAACCTTCCTGCTACTTGAACTTCTTGAACTTCTTGAACCTTCCTGCTACTTGAACTTCTTGAACCTTCCTGCTACATGAGCTTCTTGAACTTCTTGAACCCTTCTGCTACTTGAAATTCTTGAACCTTCCAGCCACTTGAAATTCTTGAACTTCTTGAACCTTCCTGCTACTTGAACTTCTTGAACTTCTTGAACCTTCCGGATACTTGAACTTCTTGAACTTCTTGAACCTTCCTGCTACTTGAACTTCTTGAACCTTCCTGCTAATTAAACTTCTTGAACTTTTTGAACCATCCTGCTACTCGAACTTCTTGAACTTCTTGAACCTTCCTGCTACTTGAACTTCTTGAACTTTTTGAACCTTCCTGCTACTTGAACTTCTTGAACCTTCCTGCTACTTGAACTTTTTGAACCTTCCTGCTACTTGAACTTCGCGAACTTCTTGAAACTTCCTGCTACTTGAACTTCTTGAACCTTCATGCTACTTGAACTTCTTGAACTTCTTGAACCTTCCTGCTACTTGAACTTCTTGAACCTTCCCGCTACTTGAACTTCTTGAACTTCTTGAACCTTCCTGCTACTTGAACTTCTTGAACTTCTCGAACCTTCCTGCTACTTGAACTTCTTGAACTTCTTGAACCTTCCTGCTACATGAACTTCTTGAACTTCTTGAACCTTCCTGCTACTTGAACTACTTGAACTTCCAGAACCTTCCTGCTACTTGAACTTCTTGAACTTCTTGAACCTTCTTGCTACTTGAACTTCTTGAACCTTCCTGCCACTTGAACTTCTTGAACCTTCCTGCTACTTGAACTTCTCGAACTTTTTGAACCTTCCTGCTACATGAACTTCTTGAACCTTCCTGCTACTTGAACTTCTTGAACTTCTTGAGCCTTCCTGCTACTTGAATTTCTTGAACTTCTTGAACCTTCCTGCTACTTGAAATACTTGAACTTCTTGAACCTTCCTGTTATATGAACTTCTTGAACTTCTTGAACCTTCCTGCTACTTGAACTTCTTTAAACTTCCTGCTACTTGAACTTCTTTAACCTTCCTGCTACTTGAACTTCTACAACTTCTTGAACCTTCCTGCTACTTGAAATACTTGAACTTCTTGAACCTTCCGGTTACTTGAACTTCTTGAACTTCTTGAACCTTTCTGCTACTTGAACTTCTTGAACCTTCCTGCTACTTGAACTTCTTGAACTTCTTGAACCTTCCTGCTACTTGAACCTCTTGAACTTCTTGACCCTTCCTGCTACTTGAACTTCTTGAACTTCTTGCACCATCCTGCTAAATGAACTTCATGAACTTCTTGAACCTTCCTGCTACTTGAACTTCTTGAACTTCTTGAACCTTCCTGCTACTTGAACTTCTTGAACTTCTTGATCTTTCCTGCTACATGAACTTCTTGAACTTCTTGAACCTTCCTGCTACTTGAATTTCTTTATCCTTCCTGCTACTTGATCTTCTTGAACCTTCCTGCTTCTTGAACTTCTTGAACCTTCCTGCTACTTGAACTTCTTGAACTTCTTGAACCTTCCTGTTACTTGAACGTCTTGAACTTTTTGAACCTTCCTGCTACTTGAACTACTTGAACTTCTTGAACCTTCCTGCTACTTGAACTTATTGAACTTTTTGAACCTTCCTGCCACTTGAACTTCTTGAACCTTCCTGCTACTTGAACTTCTTGAACCTTCCTGCTACTTGAACTTCTTGAACTTCTTGAACCTTCCTGCTACTTGAACTTCTTGAACCTTCCTGCTACATGAGCTTCTTGAACTTCTTGAACCCTTCTGCTACTTGAAATTCTTGAACCTTCCAGCCACTTGAAATTCTTGAACTTCTTGAACCTTCCTGCTACTTGAACTTCTTGAACTTCTTGAACCTTCCGGATACTTGAACTTCTTGAACTTCTTGAACCTTCCTGCTACTTGAACTTCTTGAACCTTCCTGCTAATTAAACTTCTTGAACTTTTTGAACCATCCTGCTACTCGAACTTCTTGAACTTCTTGAACCTTCCTGCTACTTGAACTTCTTGAACTTTTTGAACCTTCCTGCTACTTGAACTTCTTGAACCTTCCTGCTACTTGAACTTTTTGAACCTTCCTGCTACTTGAACTTCGTGAACTTCTTGAAACTTCCTGCTACTTGAACTTCTTGAACCTTCATGCTACTTGAACTTCTTGAACTTCTTGAACCTTCCTGCTACTTGAACTTCTTGAACCTTCCCGCTACTTGAACTTCTTGAACTTCTTGAACCTTCCTGCTACTTGAACTTCTTGAACTTCTCGAACCTTCCTGCTACTTGAACTTCTTGAACTTCTTGAACCTTCCTGCTACATGAACTTCTTGAACTTCTTGAACCTTCCTGCTACTTGAACTACTTGAACTTCCAGAACCTTCCTGCTACTTGAACTTCTTGAACTTCTTGAACCTTCTTGCTACTTGAACTTCTTGAACCTTCCTGCCACTTGAACTTCTTGAACCTTCCTGCTACTTGAACTTCTCGAACTTTTTGAACCTTCCTGCTACATGAACTTCTTGAACCTTCCTGCTACTTGAACTTCTTGAACTTCTTGAGCCTTCCTGCTACTTGAATTTCTTGAACTTCTTGAACCTTCCTGCTACTTGAAATACTTGAACTTCTTGAACCTTCCTGTTATATGAACTTCTTGAACTTCTTGAACCTTCCTGCTACTTGAACTTCTTTAAACTTCCTGCTACTTGAACTTCTTTAACCTTCCTGCTACTTGAACTTCTACAACTTCTTGAACCTTCCTGCTACTTGAAATACTTGAACTTCTTGAACCTTCCGGTTACTTGAACTTCTTGAACTTCTTGAACCTTTCTGCTACTTGAACTTCTTGAACCTTCCTGCTACTTGAACTTCTTGAACTTCTTGAACCTTCCTGCTACTTGAACCTCTTGAACTTCTTGACCCTTCCTGCTACTTGAACTTCTTGAACTTCTTGCACCATCCTGCTAAATGAACTTCATGAACTTCTTGAACCTTCCTGCTACTTGAACTTCTTGAACTTCTTGAACCTTCCTGCTACTTGAACTTCTTGAACTTCTTTATCTTTCCTGCTACATGAACTTCTTGAACTTCTTGAACCTTCCTGCTACTTGAACTTCTTGAACCTTCCTGCTACTTGAACTTCTTGAACCTTCCTGCTACTTGAACTTCTTGAACTTCTAGAACCTTCCTGCTACTTGAACTTCTTGAACTTCTTGAACCTTTCTGCTACCTGAACTTCTTGAACCTTCCTGCTACTTGAACTTCTTGAACTTCTTGAACCTTCCTGCTACTTGAACTTCTTGAACGTCTTGAACCTTCCTGCTACTTGAACTTCTTGAACTTCTTGAACCTTCCTGCTACTTGAACTTCTTGAACCTTCCTGCTACTTGAACTTCTTGAACTTTTTGAACCTTCCTGCTACTTGAACTTCTTGAACTTCGTGACCCTTCCTGCTACTTGAACTTCTTGAACTTCTTGAACCTTCCTGCTACTTGAACTTCTTGAACCTTCCTGCTACTTGAACTTCTTGAACTTCTTGAACCTTCCTGCTACTTGAAATACTTGAACTTCTTGAACCTTCCTGTTACATGAACTTCTTGAACTTCTTGAACCTTCCTGCTACATGAACTTCTTTAACCTTCCTGCTACTTGAACTTCTTGAACCTTCCTGCTACTTGAACTTCTACAACTTCTTGAACCTTCCTGCAACTTGAACTTCTACAACTTCTTGAACCTTCCTGCTACTTGAAATACTTGAACTTCTTGAACCTTCCTGTTACTTGAACTTCTTGAACTTCTTGAACCTTCCTGCTACTTGAACTTCTTGAACCTTCCTGCTACTTGAACTTCTTGAACCTTCCTGCTACTTGAACTTCTTGAACTTCTTGAACCTTCCTGCTACTTGAACTTCTTGAACCTTCCTGCTACTTGAACCTCTTGAACTTCTTGACCCTTCCTGCTACTTGAACTTCTTGAACTTCTTGAACCTTCCTGCTACTTGAACTTCTTGAACTTCTTGAACCTTTTTGCTACTTGAACTTCTTGAACTTCTTGAACCTTCCTGCTACTTGAACTTTTTGAACTTCTTGAACCTTCCTGCTACTTGAACTTCTTGAACCTTCCTGCTACTTGAACTTCTTGAACTTCTTGAACCTTCCTGCTACTTGAACTTCTTGAAACTTCCTGCTACTTGAACTTCTTGAACTTCTTGAACCTTCCTGCTACTTGAACTTCTTGAACTTCTTGAACCTTCCTGTTACTTGAACTTTTTGAACCTTCCTGCTACTTGAACTTCTTGAACCTTTCTGCTACTTGAACTTCTTGAACCTTCCTACTACTTGAACTTCTTGAACTTTCCTGCTACTTGAACTTCTTGAACCTTACTGATTCTTGAACTTCTTCAACTTCTTGAACCTTCCTGCTAAATGAACTTCTTGAACTTCTTGAACCTTCCTGCTACTTGAACTTCTTGAACTTCTTGAACCTTCCTGCTACTTGAACTTCTTGAACTTCTTGCACCTTCCTGCTACTTTAACTTCTAGAACCTTCATGCTACTTGAACTTCTTGAACCTTCCTGCTACTTGAACTTCTTGAACTCTCGCCTACTTGAACTTCTTGAACCTTCCTGCTACTTGAACTTCTTGAACCTTCCTGCTACTTGAACTTCTTAAACTTCTTGAACTTCTTGAACCTTCCTGCTACTTGAACTTCTTGAACCTTCCTGCAACTTGAACTTCTTGAACTTCTTGAGCCTTCCTGCTACCTGAACTTCTTGAACCTTCCTGCTACTTGAACTTCTTGAACTTCTTGAACTTCTTGAATTTTCCTGCTACTTGAACTTCTTGAACTTCTTGCACCTTCCTGCTACCTGAACTTCTAGAACCTTCCTGCTACTTGAACTTCATGAACCTTCCTGCTACTTGAACTTCTTGAACCTTCCTGCTACTTGAACTTCTTGAACTTCTTGAACCTTCCTGCTATTTGAACTTCTTGAACCTTCCTGCTACTTGAACTTCTTGAACCTTCCTGCTACTTGAACTTTTTGAACCTTCCTGCTATTTAAACTTCTTGAACCTTCCTGCTACTTGAACTTCTTGAACCTTCCTGCTACTTGAAGTTTTTTGAACCTTTCTGCTACTTGAACTTCTTGAACCTTCCTGCTACTTGAACTTCTTTAACTTCTTGAACCTTCCTACTACTTAAACTTTTCGAACTTCTTGAACCTTCCTGCTACTTGAACTTCTTGAACTTCTTGAACCTTCCTGCTACTTGAACTACTTGAACTTCTTGAACCTTCCTGCTACTTGAACTTCGTGAACTTCTTGAACCTTCCTGCTACTCGAACTTCTTGAACCTTCCTGCTACTTGAACTTCTTGAACCTTCCTGCCACTTGAACTTCTTGAACTTCTTGAACCTTCCTGCTACTTGAAATTCTTGAACCTTCCTGCTACTTGAAGTTCTTGAACTTCTTGAACCTTCCTGCTACTTGAACTTCTTGAACTTCTTGAACCTTCCTGCTACTTGAACTTCTTGAACCTTCCTTCTACTTGAACTTCTTGAACTTCTTGAACCTTCCTGCTACTTGAACTTCTTGAACTTCTTGAACCTTCCTGCTACTCGAACTACTTGAACTTCTTGAACCTTCCTGCTACTTGAACTTCTTGAACTTCTTGAACCTTCCTGCTACTTGAACTACTTGAACTTCTTGAACCTTCCTGCTACTTGAACTTCTTGAACTTCTTGAACCTTCCTGCTACTTGAACTTCTTGAAACTTCCTGCTTCTTGAACATCTTTAAACTTCCTGCTACATGAACTTCTTGAACTTCTTGAACCTTCCTGCTACTTGAACATCTTGAACCTTCCTGCTACTTGAACTTCTCGAACTTCTTGAACCTTCCTGCTACTTGAACTTCTTGAACCTTCCTGCCACTTGAACTTCTTGAACTTCTTGAACCTTCCTGCTACTTGAAATTCTTGAACCTTCCTGCTACTTGAACTTCTTGAACTTCTTGAACCTTCCTGGTACTTGAACTTCTTGAACCTTCCTTCTACTTGAACTTCTTGAACTTCTCGAACCTTCCTGCTACTTGAACTTCTTGAACTTCTTGAACCTTCCTGCTACTTGAACTACTTGAACTTCTTGAACCTTTATGCTACTTGAACTTCTTGAACTTCTTGAACCTTCCTGCTACTTGAACTTCTTGATCCTTCCTGCTTCTTGAACTTCTTGAAACTTCCTGCTACCTGAACTTCTTGAACTTCTTGAACCTTCCTGCTACTTGAACTTCTTGAACCTTCCTGCTACTTGAACTTCTTGAACTTTTTGAACCTTCCTGCTACTTGAACTTCTTGAACGTCTTGAACCTTCCTGCTACTTGAACTTCTTGAACTTCTTGAACCTTCCTGCTACTTGAACTTCTTGAACCTTCCTGCTACTTGAACTTCTTGAACTTTTTGAACCTTCCTGCTACTTGAACTTCTTGAACTTCGTGACCCTTCCTGCTACTTGAACTTCTTGAACTTCTTGAACCTTCCTGCTACTTGAACTTCTTGAACCTTCCTGCTACTTGAACTTCTTGAACTTCTTGAACCTTCCTGCTACTTGAAATACTTGAACTTCTTGAACCTTCCTGTTACATGAACTTCTTGAACTTCTTGAACCTTCCTGCTACATGAACTTCTTTAACCTTCCTGCTACTTGAACTTCTTGAACCTTCCTGCTACTTGAACTTCTACAACTTCTTGAACCTTCCTGCAACTTGAACTTCTACAACTTCTTGAACCTTCCTGCTACTTGAAATACTTGAACTTCTTGAACCTTCCTGTTACTTGAACTTCTTGAACTTCTTGAACCTTCCTGCTACTTGAACTTCTTGAACCTTCCTGCTACTTGAACTTCTTGAACCTTCCTGCTACTTGAACTTCTTGAACTTCTTGAACCTTCCTGCTACTTGAACTTCTTGAACCTTCCTGCTACTTGAACCTCTTGAACTTCTTGACCCTTCCTGCTACTTGAACTTCTTGAACTTCTTGAACCTTCCTGCTACTTGAACTTCTTGAACTTCTTGAACCCTTTTGCTACTTGAACTTCTTGAACTTCTTGAACCTTCCTGCTACTTGAACTTTTTGAACTTCTTGAACCTTCCTGCTACTTGAACTTCTTGAACCTTCCTGCTACTTGAACTTCTTGAACTTCTTGAACCTTCCTGCTACTTGAACTTCTTGAAACTTCCTGCTACTTGAACTTCTTGAACTTCTTGAACCTTCCTGCTACTTGAACTTCTTGAACTTCTTGAACCTTCCTGTTACTTGAACTTTTTGAACCTTCCTGCTACTTGAACTTCTTGAACCTTTCTGCTACTTGAACTTCTTGAACCTTTCTGCTACTTGAACTTCTTGAACCTTCCTGCTACTTGAACTTCTTGAATTTCTTGATCCTTCCTGCTACTTGATCTTCTTGAACCTTCCTGCTTCTTGAACTTCTTGAACCTTCCTGCTACTTGAACTTCTTGAACTTCTTGAACCTTCCTGTTACTTGAACGTCTTGAACTTTTTGAACCTTCCTGCTACTTGAACTACTTGAACTTCTTGAACCTTCCTGCTACTTGAACTTCTTGAACTTCTTGAACCTTCCTGCCACTTGAACTTCTTGAACCTTCCTGCTACTTGAACTTTTTGAACCTTCCTGCTACTTGAACTTCTTGAACTTCTTGAACCTTCCTGCTACTTGAACTTCTTGAACCTTCCTGCTACATGAGCTTCTTGAACTTCTTGAACCCTTCTGCTACTTGAAATTCTTGAACCTTCCAGCCACTTGAAATTCTTGAACTTCTTGAACCTTCCTGCTACTTGAACTTCTTGAACTTCTTGAACCTTCCGGATACTTGAACTTCTTGAACTTCTTGAACCTTCCTGCTACTTGAACTTCTTGAACCTTCCTGCTAATTAAACTTCTTGAACTTCTGGAACCTTCCGGCTACTTGAACTTCTTGAACTTCTTGAACCTTCCTGCTACTTGAACTTCTTGAACCTTCCTGCTACTTGAACTTCTTGAACTTTTTGAACCATCCTGCTACTCGAACTTCTTGAACTTCTTGAACCTTCCTGCTACTTGAACTTCTTGAACTTTTTGAACCTTCCTGCTACTTGAACTTCTTGAACCTTCCTGCTACTTGAACTTTTTGAACCTTCCTGCTACTTGAACTTCGTGAACTTCTTGAAACTTCCTGCTACTTGAACTTCTTGAACCTTCATGCTACTTGAACTTCTTGAACTTCTTGAACCTTCCTGCTACTTGAACTTCTTGAACCTTCCCGCTACTTGAACTTCTTGAACTTCTTGAACCTTCCTGCTACTTGAACTTCTTGAACTTCTCGAACCTTCCTGCTACTTGAACTTCTTGAACTTCTTGAACCTTCCTGCTACATGAACTTCTTGAACTTCTTGAACCTTCCTGCTACTTGAACTACTTGAACTTCCAGAACCTTCCTGCTACTTGAACTTCTTGAACTTCTTGAACCTTCTTGCTACTTGAACTTCTTGAACCTTCCTGCCACTTGAACTTCTTGAACCTTCCTGCTACTTGAACTTCTCGAACTTTTTGAACCTTCCTGCTACATGAACTTCTTGAACCTTCCTGCTACTTGAACTTCTTGAACCTTCCTGCTACTTGAACTTCTTGAGCCTTCCTGCTACTTGAAGTTCTTGAACTTCTTGAACCTTCCTGCTACTCGAACTTCTTGAACTTCTTGAGCCTTCCTGCTACTTGAACTTCTTGAACTTCTTGAACCTTCCTGCTACTTGAAATACTTGAACTTCTTGAACCTTCCTGTTATATGAACTTCTTGAACTTCTTGAACCTTCCTGCTACTTGAACTTCTTTAAACTTCCTGCTACTTGAACTTCTTTAACCTTCCTGCTACTTGAACTTCTACAACTTCTTGAACCTTCCTGCTACTTGAAATACTTGAACTTCTTGAACCGTCCGGTTACTTGAACTTCTTGAACTTCTTGAACCTTTCTGCTACTTGAACTTCTTAAACCTTCCTGCTACTTGAACTTCTTGAACTTCTTGAACCTTCCTGCTACTTGAACCTCTTGAACTTCTTGACCCTTCCTGCTACTTGAACTTCTTGAACTTCTTGCACCATCCTGCTAAATGAACTTCTTGAACTTCTTGAACCTTCCTGCTACTTGAACTTCTTGAACTTCTTGAACCTTCCTGCTACTTGAACTTCTTGAACTTCTTGATCTTTCCTGCTACATGAACTTCTTGAACTTCTTGAACCTTCCTGCTACTTGAACTTCTTGAACCTTCCTGCTACTTGAACTTCTTGAACCTTCCTGCTACTTGAACTTCTTGAACCTTCCTGCTACTTGAACTTCTTGAACTTCTAGAACCTTCCTGCTACTTGAACTTCTTGAACTTCTTGAACCTTTCTGCTACCTGAACTTCTTGAACCTTCCTGCTACTTGAACTTCTTGAACTTCTTGAACCTTCCTGCTACTTGAACTTCTTGAACGTCTTGAACCTTCCTGCTACTTGAACTTCTTGAACTTCTTGAACCTTCCTGCTACTTGAACTTCTTGAACCTTCCTGCTACTTGAACTTCTTGAACTTTTTGAACCTTCCTGCTACTTGAACTTCTTGAACTTCGTGACCCTTCCTGCTACTTGAACTTCTTGAACTTCTTGAACCTTCCTGCTACTTGAACTTCTTGAACCTTCCTGCTACTTGAACTTCTTGAACTTCTTGAACCTTCCTGCAACTTGAAATACTTGAACTTCTTGAACCTTCCTGTTACATGAACTTCTTGAACTTCTTGAACCTTCCTGCTACATGAACTTCTTTAACCTTCCTGCTACTTGAACTTCTTGAACCTTCCTGCTACTTGAACTTCTACAACTTCTTGAACCTTCCTGCAACTTGAACTTCTACAACTTCTTGAACCTTCCTGCTACTTGAAATACTTGAACTTCTTGAACCTTCCTGTTACTTGAACTTCTTGAACTTCTTGAACCTTCCTGCTACTTGAACTTCTTGAACCTTCATGCTACTTGAACTTCTTGAACCTTCCTGCTACTTGAACTTCTTGAACTTCTTGAACCTTCCTGCTACTTGAACTTCTTGAACCTTCCTGCTACTTGAACCTCTTGAACTTCTTGACCCTTCCTGCTACTTGAACTTCTTGAACTTCTTGAACCTTTTTGCTACTTGAACTTCTTGAACCTTTCTGCTACTTGAACTTCTTGAACCTTCCTACTACTTGAACTTCTTGAACTTTCCTGCTACTTGAACTTCTTGAACCTTACTGATTCTTGAACTTCTTCAACTTCTTGAACCTTCCTGCTAAATGAACTTCTTGAACTTCTTGAACCTTCCTGCTACTTGAACTTCTTGAACTTCTTGAACCTTCCTGCTACTTGAACTTCTTGAACTTCTTGCACCTTCCTGCTACTTGAACTTCTAGAACCTTCATGCTACTTAAACTTCTTGAACCTTCCTGCTACTTGAACTTCTTGAACCTTTCGCCTACTTGAACTTCTTGAACCTTCCTGCTACTTGAACTTCTTGAACCTTCCTGCTACTTGAACTTCTTAAACTTCTTGAACTTCTTGAACCTTCCTGCTACTTGAACTTCTTGAACCTTCCTGCAACTTGAACTTCTTGAACTTCTTGAGCCTTCCTGCTACCTGAACTTCTTGAACCTTCCTGCTACTTGAACTTCTTGAACTTCTTGAACTTCTTGAATTTTCCTGCTACTTGAACTTCTTGAACTTCTTGCACCTTCCTGCTACCTGAACTTCTAGAACCTTCCTGCTACTTGAACTTCTTGAACCTTCCTGCTACTTGAACTTCTTGAACCTTCCTGCTACTTGAACTTCTTGAACTTCTTGAACCTTCCTGCTATTTGAACTTCTTGAACCTTCCTGCTACTTGAACTTCTTGAACCTTCCTGCTACTTGAACTTTTTGAACCTTCCTGCTATTTGAACTTCTAGAACCTTCCTGCTACTTGAACTTCTTGAACCTTCCTGCTACGTGAAGTTTTTTGAACCTTTCTGCTACTTGAACTTCTTGAACCTTCCTGCTACTTGAACTTCTTTAACTTCTTGAACCTTCCTACTACTTAAACTTTTCGAACTTCTTGAACCTTCCTGCTACTTGAACTTCTTGAACTTCTTGAACCTTCCTGCTACTTGAACTACTTGAACTTCTTGAACCTTCCTGCTACTTGAACTTCGTGAACTTCTTGAACCTTCCTGCTACTGGAACTTCTTGAACCTTCCTGCTACTTGAACTTCTTGAACCTTCCTGCCACTTGAACTTCTTGAACTTCTTGAACCTTCCTGCTACTTGAAATTCTTGAACCTTCCTGCTACTTGAAGTTCTTGAATTTCTTGAACCTTCCTGCTACTTGAACTTCTTGAACTTCTTGAACCTTCCTGCTACTTGAACTTCTTGAACCTTCCTTCTACTTGAACTTCTTGAACTTCTTGAACCTTCCTGCTACTTGAACTTCTTGAACTTCTTGAACCTTCCTGCTACTCGATCTACTTGAACTTCTTGAACCTTCCTGCTACTTGAACTTCTTGAACTTCTTGAACCTTCCTGCTACTTGAACTGCTTGAACTTCTTGAACCTTCCTGCTACTTGAACTTGTTGAACTTCTTGAACCTTCCTGCTACTTGAACTTCTTGAAACTTCCTGCTTCTTGAACATCTTTAAACTTCCTGCTACATGAACTTCTTGAACTTCTTGAACCTTCCTGCTAATTGAACATCTTGAACCTTCCTGCTACTTGAACTTCTCGAACTTCTTGAACCTTCCTGCTACTTGAACTTCTTGAACCTTCCTGCCACTTGAACTTCTTGAACTTCTTGAACCTTCCTGCTACTTGAAATTCTTGAACCTTCCTGCTACTTGAACTTCTTGAACTTCTTGAACCTTCCTGGTACTTGAACTTCTTGAACCTTCCTTCTACTTGAACTTCTTGAACTTCTCGAACCTTCCTGCTACTTGAACTTCTTGAACTTCTTGAACCTTCCTGCTACTTGAACTACTTGAACTTCTTGAACCTTCATGCTACTTGAACTTCTTGAACTTCTTGAACCTTCCTGCTACTTGAACTTCTTGATCCTTCCTGCTTCTTGAACTTCTTGAAACTTCCTGCTACCTGAACTTCTTGAACTTCTTGAACCTTCCTGCTACTTGAACTTCTTGAACCTTCCTGCTACTTGAACTTCTTGAACTTTTTGAACCTTCCTGCTACTTGAACTTCTTGAACGTCTTGAACCTTCCTGCTACTTGAACTTCTTGAACTTCTTGAACCTTCCTGCTACTTGAACTTCTTGAACCTTCCTGCTACTTGAACTTCTTGAACTTTTTGAACCTTCCTGCTACTTGAACTTCTTGAACTTCGTGACCCTTCCTGCTACTTGAACTTCTTGAACTTCTTGAACCTTCCTGCTACTTGAACTTCTTGAACCTTCCTGCTACTTGAACTTCTTGAACTTCTTGAACCTTCCTGCTACTTGAAATACTTGAACTTCTTGAACCTTCCTGTTACATGAACTTCTTGAACTTCTTGAACCTTCCTGCTACATGAACTTCTTTAACCTTCCTGCTACTTGAACTTCTTGAACCTTCCTGCTACTTGAACTTCTACAACTTCTTGAACCTTCCTGCAACTTGAACTTCTACAACTTCTTGAACCTTCCTGCTACTTGAAATACTTGAACTTCTTGAACCTTCCTGTTACTTGAACTTCTTGAACTTCTTGAACCTTCCTGCTACTTGAACTTCTTGAACCTTCCTGCTACTTGAACTTCTTGAACCTTCCTGCTACTTGAACTTCTTGAACTTCTTGAACCTTAATGCTACTTGAACTTCTTGAACCTTCCTGCTACTTGAACCTCTTGAACTTCTTGACCCTTCCTGCTACTTGAACTTCTTGAACCTTCCTGCTACTTGAACTTCTTGAACTTCTTGAACCTTTTTGCTACTTGAACTCCTTGAACTTCTTGAACCTTCCTGCTACTTGAACTTTTTGAACTTCTTGAACCTTCCTGCTACTTGAACTTCTTGAACCTTCCTGCTACTTGAACTTCTTGAACTTCTTGAACCTTCCTGCTACTTGAACTTCTTGAAACTTCCTGCTACTTGAACTTCTTGAACTTCTTGAATCTTCCTGCTACTTGAACTTCTTGAACTTCTTGAACCTTCCTGTTACTTGAACTTTTTGAACCTTCCTGCTACTTGAACTTCTTGAACCTTTCTGCTACTTGAACTTCTAGAACCTTTCTGCTACTTGAACTTCTTGAACCTTCCTGCTACTTGAACTTCTTGAATTTCTTGATCCTTCCTGCTACTTGATCTTCTTGAACCTTCCTGCTTCTTGAACTTCTTGAACCTTCCTGCTACTTGAACTTCTTGAACTTCTTGAACCTTCCTGTTACTTGAACGTCTTGAACTTTTTGAACCTTCCTTCTACTTGAACTACTTGAACTTCTTGAACCTTCCTGCTACTTGAACTTCTTGAACTTCTTGAACCTTCCTGCCACTTGAACTTCTTGAACCTTCCTGCTACTTGAACTTCTTGAACCTTCCTGCTACTTGAACTTCTTGAACCTTCCTGCTACATGAGCTTCTTGAACTTCTTGAACCCTTCTGCTACTTGAAATTCTTGAACCTTCCAGCCACTTGAAATTCTTGAACTTCTTGAACCTTCCTGCTACTTGAACTTCTTGAACTTCTTGAACCTTCCGGATTCTTGAACTTCTTGAACTTCTTGAACCTTCCTGCTACTTGAACTTCTTGAACCTTCCTGCTAATTAAACTTCTTGAACTTCTGGAACCTTCCGGCTACTTGAACTTCTTGAACTTCTTGAACCTTCTTGCTACTTGAACTTCTTGAACCTTCCTGCTACTTGAACTTCTTGAACTTTTTGAACCTTCCTGCTACTTGAACTTCTTGAACGTCTTGAACCTTCCTGCTACTTGAACTTCTTGAACTTCTTGAACCTTCCTGCTACTTGAACTTCTTGAACCTTCCTGCTACTTGAACTTCTTGAACTTTTTGAACCTTCCTGCTACTTGAACTTCTTGAACTTCGTGACCCTTCCTGCTACTTGAACTTCTTGAACTTCTTGAACCTTCCTGCTACTTGAACTTCTTGAACCTTCCTGCTACTTGAACTTCTTGAACTTCTTGAACCTTCCTGCTACTTGAAATACTTGAACTTCTTGAACCTTCCTGTTACATGAACTTCTTGAACTTCTTGAACCTTCCTGCTACATGAACTTCTTTAACCTTCCTGCTACTTGAACTTCTTGAACCTTCCTGCTACTTGAACTTCTACAACTTCTTGAACCTTCCTGCAACTTGAACTTCTACAACTTCTTGAACCTTCCTGCTACTTGAAATACTTGAACTTCTTGAACCTTCCTGTTACTTGAACTTCTTGAACTTCTTGAACCTTCCTGCTACTTGAACTTCTTGAACCTTCCTGCTACTTGAACTTCTTGAACCTTCCTGCTACTTGAACTTCTTGAACTTCTTGAACCTTAATGCTACTTGAACTTCTTGAACCTTCCTGCTACTTGAACCTCTTGAACTTCTTGACCCTTCCTGCTACTTGAACTTCTTGAACCTTCCTGCTACTTGAACTTCTTGAACTTCTTGAACCTTTTTGCTACTTGAACTCCTTGAACTTCTTGAACCTTCCTGCTACTTGAACTTTTTGAACTTCTTGAACCTTCCTGCTACTTGAACTTCTTGAACCTTCCTGCTACTTGAACTTCTTGAACTTCTTGAACCTTCCTGCTACTTGAACTTCTTGAAACTTCCTGCTACTTGAACTTCTTGAACTTCTTGAACCTTCCTGCTACTTGAACTTCTTGAACTTCTTGAACCTTCCTGTTACTTGAACTTTTTGAACCTTCCTGCTACTTGAACTTCTTGAACCTTTCTGCTACTTGAACTTCTAGAACCTTTCTGCTACTTGAACTTCTTGAACCTTCCTGCTACTTGAACTTCTTGAATTTCTTGATCCTTCCTGCTACTTGATCTTCTTGAACCTTCCTGCTTCTTGAACTTCTTGAACCTTCCTGCTACTTGAACTTCTTGAACTTCTTGAACCTTCCTGTTACTTGAACGTCTTTAACTTTTTGAACCTTCCTTCTACTTGAACTACTTGAACTTCTTGAACCTTCCTGCTACTTGAACTTCTTGAACTTCTTGAACCTTCCTGCCACTTGAACTTCTTGAACCTTCCTGCTACTTGAACTTCTTGAACCTTCCTGCTACTTGAACTTCTTGAACCTTCCTGCTACATGAGCTTCTTGAACTTCTTGAACCCTTCTGCTACTTGAAATTCTTGAACCTTCCAGCCACTTGAAATTCTTGAACTTCTTGAACCTTCCTGCTACTTGAACTTCTTGAACTTCTTGAACCTTCCGGATTCTTGAACTTCTTGAACTTCTTGAACCTTCCTGCTACTTGAACTTCTTGAACCTTCCTGCTAATTAAACTTCTTGAACTTCTGGAACCTTCCGGCTACTTGAACTTCTTGAACTTCTTGAACCTTCCTGCTACTTGAACTTCTTGAACCTTCCTGCTACTTGAACTTCTTGAACTTTTTGAACCATCCTGCTACTCGAACTTCTTGAACTTCTTGAACCTTCCTGCTACTTGAACTTCTTGAACTTTTTGAACCTTCCTGCTACTTGAACTTCTTGAACCTTCCTGCTACTTGAACTTTTTGAACCTTCCTGCTACTTGAACTTCGTGAACTTCTTGAAACTTCCTGCTACTTGAACTTCTTGAACCTTCATGCTACTTGAACTTCTTGAACTTCTTGAACCTTCCTGCTACTTGAACTTCTTGAACCTTCCCGCTACTTGAACTTCTTGAACTTCTTGAACCTTCCTGCTACTTGAACTTCTCGAACTTCTCGAACCTTCCTGCTACTTGAACTTCTTGAACTTCTTGAACCTTCCTGCTACATGAACTTCTTGAACTTCTTGAACCTTCCTGCTACTTGAACTACTTGAACTTCCAGAACCTTCCTGCTACTTGAACTTCTTGAACTTCTTGAACCTTCTTGCTACTTGAACTTCTTGAACCTTCCTGCCACTTGAACTTCTTGAACCTTCCTGCTACTTGAACTTCTTGAACCTTCCTGCTACTTGAACTTCTTGAACTTTTGAACCTTCCTGCTACTTGAACTTCTTGAACGTCTTGAACCTTCCTGCTACTTGAACTTCTTGAACTTCTTGAACCTTCCTGCTACTTGAACTTCTTGAACCTTCCTGCTACTTGAACTTCTTGAACTTTTTGAACCTTCCTGCTACTTGAACTTCTTGAACTTCGTGACCCTTCCTGCTACTTGAACTTCTTGAACTTCTTGAACCTTCCTGCTACTTGAACTTCTTGAACCTTCCTGCTACTTGAACTTCTTGAACTTCTTGAACCTTCCTGCTACTTGAAATACTTGAACTTCTTGAACCTTCCTGTTACATGAACTTCTTGAACTTCTTGAACCTTCCTGCTACATGAACTTCTTTAACCTTCCTGCTACTTGAACTTCTTGAACCTTCCTGCTACTTGAACTTCTACAACTTCTTGAACCTTCCTGCAACTTGAACTTCTACAACTTCTTGAACCTTCCTGCTACTTGAAATACTTGAACTTCTTGAACCTTCCTGTTACTTGAACTTCTTGAACTTCTTGAACCTTCCTGCTACTTGAACTTCTTGAACCTTCCTGCTACTTGAACTTCTTGAACCTTCCTGCTACTTGAACTTCTTGAACTTCTTGAACCTTAATGCTACTTGAACTTCTTGAACCTTCCTGCTACTTGAACCTCTTGAACTTCTTGACCCTTCCTGCTACTTGAACTTCTTGAACTTCTTGAACCTTCCTGCTACTTGAACTTCTTGAACTTCTTGAACCTTTTTGCTACTTGAACTTCTTGAACTTCTTGAACCTTCCTGCTACTTGAACTTTTTGAACTTCTTGAACCTTCCTGCTACTTGAACTTCTTGAACCTTCCTGCTACTTGAACTTCTTGAACTTCTTGAACCTTCCTGCTACTTGAACTTCTTGAAACTTCCTGCTACTTGAACTTCTTGAACTTCTTGAACCTTCCTGCTACTTGAACTTCTTGAACTTCTTGAACCTTCCTGTTACTTGAACTTTTTGAACCTTCCTGCTACTTGAACTTCTTGAACCTTTCTGCTACTTGAACTTCTAGAACCTTTCTGCTACTCGAACTTCTTGAACCTTCCTGCTACTTGAACTTCTTGAATTTCTTGATCCTTCCTGCTACTTGATCTTCTTGAACCTTCCTGCTTCTTGAACTTCTTGAACCTTCCTGCTACTTGAACTTCTTGAACTTCTTGAACCTTCCTGTTACTTGAACGTCTTGAACTTTTTGAACCTTCCTGCTACTTGAACTACTTGAACTTCTTGAACCTTCCTCCTACTTGAACTTCTTGAACTTCTTGAACCTTCCTGCCACTTGAACTTCTTGAACCTTCCTGCTACTTGAACTTCTTGAACCTTCCTGCTACTTGAACTTCTTGAACTTCTTGAACCTTCCTGCTACTTGAACTTCTTGAACCTTCCTGCTACATGAGCTTCTTGAACTTCTTGAACCCTTCTGCTACTTGAAATTCTTGAACCTTCCAGCCACTTGAAATTCTTGAACTTCTTGAACCTTCCTGCTACTTGAACTTCTTGAACTTCTTGAACCTTCCGGATACTTGAACTTCTTGAACTTCTTGAACCTTCCTGCTACTTGAACTTCTTGAACCTTCCTGCTAATTAAACTTCTTGAACTTCTGGAACCTTCCGGCTACTTAAACTTCTTGAACTTCTTGAACCTTCCTGCAACTTGAACTTCTTGAACCTTCCTGCTACTTGAACTTCTTGAACTTTTTGAACCATCCTGCTACTCGAACTTCTTGAACTTCTTGAACCTTCCTGCTACTTGAACTTCTTGAACTTTTTGAACCTTCCTGCTACTTGAACTTCTTGAACCTTCCTGCTACTTGAACTTTTTGAACCTTCCTGCTACTTGAACTTCGTGAACTTCTTGAAACTTCCTGCTACTTGAACTTCTTGAACCTTCATGCTACTTGAACTTCTTGAACTTCTTGAACCTTCCTGCTACTTGAACTTCTTGAACCTTCCCGCTACTTGAACTTCTTGAACTTCTTGAACCTTCCTGCTACTTGAACTTCTTGAACTTCTCGAACCTTCCTGCTACTTGAACTTCTTGAACTTCTTGAACCTTCCTGCTACATGAACTTCTTGAACTTCTTGAACCTTCCTGCTACTTGAACTACTTGAACTTCCAGAACCTTCCTGCTACTTGAACTTCTTGAACTTCTTGAACCTTCTTGCTACTTGAACTTCTTGAACCTTCCTGCCACTTGAACTTCTTGAACCTTCCTGCTACTTGAACTTCTCGAACTTTTTGAACCTTCCTGCTACATGAACTTCTTGAACCTTCCTGCTACTTGAACTTCTTGAACCTTCCTGCTACTTGAACTTCTTGAGCCTTCCTGCTACTTGAAGTTCTTGAACTTCTTGAACCTTCCTGCTACTTGAACTTCTTGAACTTCTTGAGCCTTCCTGCTACTTGAACTTCTTGAACTTTCCTGCTACTTGAACTTCTAGAACCTTACTGATTCTTGAACTTCTTCAACTTCTTGAACCTTCCTGCTAAATGAACTTCTTGAACTTCTTGAACCTTCCTGCTACTTGAACTTCTTGAACTTCTTGAACCTTCCTGCTACTTGAACTTCTTGAACTTCTTGCACCTTCCTGCTACTTGAACTTCTAGAACCTTCATGCTACTTGAACTTCTTGAACCTTCCTGCTACTTGAACTTCTTGAACCTTTCGCCTACTTGAACTTCTTGAACCTTCCTGCAACTTGAACTTCTTGAACCTTCCTGCTACTTGAACTTCTTAAACTTCTTGAACTTCTTGAACCTTCCTGCTACTTGAACTTCTTGAACCTTCCTGCAACTTGAACTTCTTGAACTTCTTGAGCCTTCCTGCTACCTGAACTTCTTGAACCTTCCTGCTACTTGAACTTCTTGAACTTCTTGAACTTCTTGAATTTTCCTGCTACTTGAACTTCTTGAACTTCTTGCACCTTCCTGCTACCTGAACTTCTAGAACCTTCCTGCTACTTGAACTTCTTGAACCTTCCTGCTACTTGAACTTCTTGAACCTTCCTGCTACTTGAACTTCTTGAACTTCTTGAACCTTCCTGCTATTTGAACTTCTTGAACCTTCCTGCTACTTGAACTTCTTGAACCTTCCTGCTACTTGAACTTTTTGAACCTTCCTGCTATTTGAACTTCTAGAACCTTCCTGCTACTTGAACTTCTTGAACCTTCCTGCTACTTGAAGTTTTTTGAACCTTTCTGCTACTTGAACTTCTTGAACCTTCCTGCTTCTTGAACTTCTTTAACTTCTTGAACCTTCCTACTACTTAAACTTTTCGAACTTCTTGAACCTTCCTGCTACTTGAACTTCTTGAACTTCTTGAACCTTCCTGCTACTTGAACTACTTGAACTTCTTGAACCTTCCTGCTACTTGAACTTCGTGAACTTCTTGAACCTTCCTGCTACTCGAACTTCTTGAACCTTCCTGCTACTTGAACTTCTTGAACCTTCCTGCCACTTGAACTTCTTGAACTTCTTGAACCTTCCTGCTACTTGAAATTCTTGAACCTTCCTGCTACTTGAAGTTCTTGAACTTCTTGAACCTTCCTGCTACTTGAACTTCTTGAACTTCTTGAACCTTCCTGCTACTTGAACTTCTTGAACCTTCCTGCTTCTTGAACTTCTTGAAACTTCCTGCTACCTGAACTTCTTGAACTTCTTGAACCTTCCTGCTACTTGAACTTCTTGAACCTTCCTGCTACTTGAACTTCTTGAACTTCTTGAACCTTCCTGCTACTTGAACTTCTTGAACTTCTTGAACCTTTCTGCTACTTGAACATCTTGAACTTCTTGAACCTTCCTGCTACTTGAACTTCTTGAACTTCTCGAACTTTCCTGTTACTTGAACTTCTTGAACCTTCCTGCCACTTGAACTTCTTGAACTTCTTGAACCTTACTGCTACTTGAACTTCTTGAACTTCTTGAACCTTCCTGCTACTTGAACTTCTTGAACCTTCCTGCTACTTGAACTTCTTGAACTTCCTGAACCTTCCTGCTACTTGAACTTCTTGAACTTCTTGAACCTTCCTGCTACTTGAACTTCTTGAACTTCTTGCACCTTCCTGCTACTTTAACTTCTTGAACCTTCCTGCTACTTGAACTTCTTGAACCTTCCTGCTACTTGAACTTCTTGAACCTTCCTGCTACTTGAACTTCTTGAACCTTCCTGCTACTTGAACTTCTTGAACTTCTTGAACCTTCCTGCTACTTGAACTTCTTGAACGTCTTGAACCTTCCTGCTACTTGAACTTCTTGAACTTCTTGAACCTTCCTGCTACTTGAACTTTTTGAACCTTCCTGCTACTTGAACTTCTTGAACTTCTTGAACCTTCTTGCTACTTGATCTTCTTGAACTTCTTGAACCTTTCTGCTACTTGAACTTCTTGAACTTCTTGAACCTTCTTGCTACTTGATCTTCTTGAACTTCTTGAACCTTTCTGCTACTTGAACTTCTTGAACCTTCCTGCAACTCGAACTTCTTGAACTTCTTGAACCTTCCTGCTACTTGAACTTCTTGAACGTCTTGAACCTTCCTGCTACTTGAACTTCTTGAACTTCTTGACCCTTCCTGCTACTTGAACTTCTTGAACCTTCCTGCTACTTGAACTTCTTGAACCTTCCTGCTACTTGAACTTCTTGAACTTCGTGACCCTTCATGCTACTTGAACTTCTTGAACTTCTTGAACCTTCCTGCTACTTGAACTTCTTGAACCTTCCTGCTACTTGAACTTCTTGAACTTCTTGAACCTTCCTGCTACTTGAAATACTTGAACTTCTTGAACCTTCCTGTTACATGAACTTCTTGAACTTCTTGAACCTTCCTGCTACATGAACTTCTTTAACCTTCATGCTACTTGAACTTCGTGAACCTTCCTGCTACTTGAACTTCTTTAACTTCTTGAACCTTCCTACTACTTAAACTTTTCGAACTTCTTGAACCTTCCTGCTACTTGAACTTCTTGAACTTCTTGAACCTTCCTGCTACTTGAACTACTTGAACTTCTTGAACCTTCCTGCTACTTGAACTTCGTGAACTTCTTGAACCTTCCTGCTACTCGAATTCTTGAACCTTCCTGCTACTTGAACTTCTTGAACCTTCCTGCCACTTGAACTTCTTGAACTTCTTGAACCTTCCTGCTACTTGAAATTCTTGAACCTTCCTGCTACTTGAAGTTCTTGAACTTCTTGAACCTTCCTGCTACTTGAACTTCTTGAACTTCTTGAACCTTCCTGTTACTTGAACTTTTTGAACCTTCCTGCTACTTGAACTTCTTGAACCTTTCTGCTACTTGAACTTCTTGAACCTTTCTGCTACTTGAACTTCTTGAACCTTCCTACTACTTGAACTTCTTGAACTTTCCTGCTACTTGAACTTCTTGAACCTTACTGATTCTTGAACTTCTTCAACTTCTTGAACCTTCCTGCTAAATGAACTTCTTGAACTTCTTGAACCTTCCTGCTACTTGAACTTCTTGAACTTCTTGAACTTTCCTGCTACTTGAACTTCTTGAACTTCTTGCACCTTCCTGCTACTTGAACTTCTAGAACCTTCATGCTACTTGAACTTCTTGAACCTTCCTGCTACTTGAACTTCTTGAACCTTTCGCCTACTTGAACTTCTTGAACCTTCCTGCTACTTGAACTTCTTGAACCTTCCTGCTACTTGAACTTCTTAAACTTCTTGAACTTCTTGAACCTTCCTGCTTCTTGAACTTCTTGAACCTTCCTGCAACTTGAACTTCTTGAACTTCTTGAGCCTTCCTGCTACCTGAACTTCTTGAACCTTCCTGCTACTTGAACTTCTTGAACTTCTTGAACTTCTTGAATTTTCCTGCTACTTGAACTTCTTGAACTTTTTGCACCTTCCTGCTACCTGAACTTCTAGAACCTTCCTGCTACTTGAACTTCTTGAACCTTCCTGCTACTTGAACTTCTTGAACCTTCCTGCTACTTGAACTTCTTGAACTTCTTGAACCTTCCTGCTATTTGAACTTCTTGAACCTTCCTGCTACTTGAACTTCTTGAACCTTCCTGCTACTTGAGCTTTTTGTACCTTCCTGCTATTTGAACTTCTTGAACCTTCCTGCTACTTGAACTTCTTGAACCTTCCTGCTACTTGAAGTTTTTTGAACCTTTCTGCTACTTGAACTTCTTGAACCTTCCTGCTACTTGAACTTCTTTAACTTCTTGAACCTTCCTACTACTTAAACTTTTCGAACTTCTTGAACCTTCCTGCTACTTGAACTTCTTGAACTTCTTGAACCTTCCTGCTACTTGAACTACTTGAACTTCTTGAACCTTCCTGCTACTTGAACTTCGTGAACTTCTTGAACCTTCCTGCTACTCGAACTTCTTGAACCTTCCTGCTACTTGAACTTCTTGAACCTTCCTGCCACTTGAACTTCTTGAACTTCTTGAACCTTCCTGCTACTTGAAATTCTTGAACCTTCCTGCTACTTGAAGTTCTTGAACTTCTTGAACCTTCCTGCTACTTGAACTTCTTGAACTTCTTGAACCTTCCTGCTACTTGAACTTCTTGAACCTTCCTTCTACTTGAACTTCTTGAACTTCTTGAACCTTCCTGCTACTTGAACTTCTTGAACTTCTTGAACCTTCCTGCTACTCGAACTCCTTGAACTTCTTGAACCTTCCTGCTACTTGAACTTCTTGAACTTCTTGAACCTTCCTGCTACTTGAACTACTTGAACTTCTTGAACCTTCCTGCTACTTGAACTTCTTGAACTTCTTGAACCTTCCTGCTACTTGAACTTCTTGAAACTTCCTGCTTCTTGAACATCTTTAAACTTCCTGCTACATGAACTTCTTGAACTTCTTGAACCTTCCTGCTACTTGAACATCTTGAACCTTCCTGCTACTTGAACTTCTCGAACTTCTTGAACCTTCCTGCTACTTGAACTTCTTGAACCTTCCTGCCACTTGAACTTCTTGAACTTCTTGAACCTTCCTGGTACTTGAACTTCTTGAACCTTCCTGCAACTTGAACTTCTACAACTTCTTGAACCTTCCTGCTACTTGAAATACTTGAACTTCTTGAACCTTCCTGTCACTTGAACTTCTTGAACTTCTTGAACCTTCCTGCTACTCGAACTTCTTGAACCTTCCTGCTACTTGAACTTCTTGAACCTTCCTACTACTTGAACTTCTTGAACTTCTTGAACCTTCCTGCTACTTGAACTTCTTGAACCTTCCTGCTACTTGAACCTCTTGAACTTCTTGACCCTTCCTGCTACTTGAACTTCTTGAACTTCTTGAACCTTCCTGCTACTTGAACTTCTTGAACTTCTTGAACCTTTTTGCTACTTGAACTTCTTGAACTTCTTGAACCTTCCTGCTACTTGAACTTTTTGAACTTCTTGAACCTTCCTGCTACTTGAACTTCTTGAACCTTCCTGCTACTTGAACTTCTTGAACTTCTTGAACCTTCCTGCTACTTGAACTTCTTGAAACTTCCTGCTACTTGAACTTCTTGAACTTCATGAACCTTCCTGCTACTTGAACTTCTTGAACTTCTTGAACCTTCCTGTTACTTGAACTTTTTGAACCTTCCGCTATTTGAACTTCTTGAACCTTTCTGCTACTTGAACTTCTTGAACCTTTCTGCTACTTGAACTTCTTGAACCTTCCTACTACTTGAACTTCTTGAACTTTCCTGCTACTTGAACTTCTTGAACCTTACTGATTCTTGAACTTCTTCAACTTCTTGAACCTTCCTGCTAAATGAACTTCTTGAACTTCTTGAACCTTCCTGCTACTTGAACTTCTTGAACTTCTTGAACCTTCCTGCTACTTGAACCTCTTGAACTTCTTGCACCTTCCTGCTACTTGAACTTCTAGAACCTTCATGCTACTTGAACTTCTTGAACCTTCCTGCTACTTGAACTTCTTGAACCTTTCGCCTACTTGAACTTCTTGAACCTTCCTGCTACTTGAACTTCTTGAACCTTCCTGCTACTTGAACTTCTTAAACTTCTTGAACTTCTTGAACCTTCCTGCTACTTGAACTTCTTGAACCTTCCTGCAACTTGAACTTCTTGAACTTCTTGAGCCTTCCTGCTACCTGAACTTCTTGAACCTTCCTGCTACTTGAACTTCTTGAACTTCTTGAACTTCTTGAATTTTCCTGCTACTTGAACTTCTTGAACTTCTTGCACCTTCCTGCTACCTGAACTTCTAGAACCTTCCTGCTACTTGAACTTCTTGAACCTTCCTGCTACTTGAACTTCTTGAACCTTCCTGCTACTTGAACTTCTTGAACTTCTTGAACCTTCCTGCTATTTGAACTTCTTGAACCTTCCTGCTACTTGAACTTCTTGAACCTTCCTGCTACTTGAACTTTTTGAACCTTCCTGCTATTTGAACTTCTAGAACCTTCCTGCTACTTGAACTTCTTGAACCTTCCTGCTACTTGAAGTTTTTTGAACCTTTCTGCTACTTGAACTTCTTGAACCTTCCTGCTACTTGAACTTCTTTAACTTCTTGAACCTTCCTACTACTTAAACTTTTCGAACTTCTTGAACCTTCCTGCTACTTGAACTTCTTGAACTTCTTGAACCTTCCTGCTACTTGAACTACTTGAACTTCTTGAACCTTCCTGCTACTTGAACTTCGTGAACTTCTTGAACCTTCCTGCTACTCGAACTTCTTGAACCTTCCTGCTACTTGAACTTCTTGAACCTTCCTGCCACTTGAACTTCTTGAACTTCTTGAACCTTCCTGCTACTTGAAATTCTTGAACCTTCCTGCTACTTGAAGTTCTTGAACTTCTTGAACCTTCCTGCTACTTGAACTTCTTGAACTTCTTGAACCTTCCTGCTACTTGAACTTCTTGAACCTTCCTTCTACTTGAACTTCTTGAACTTCTTGAACCTTCCTGCTACTCGAACTTCTTGAACTTCTTGAACCTTCCTGCTACTCGAACTACTTGAACTTCTTGAACCTTCCTGCTACTTGAACTTCTTGAACTTCTTGAACCTTCCTGCTACTTGAACTACTTGAACTTCTTGAACCTTCCTGCTACTTGAACTTCTTGAACTTCTTGAACCTTCCTGCTACTTGAACTTCTTGAAACTTCCTGCTTCTTGAACATCTTTAAACTTCCTGCTACATGAACTTCTTGAACTTCTTGAACCTTCCTGCTACTTGAACTTCTCGAACTTCTTGAACCTTCCTGCTACTTGAACTTCTTGAACCTTCCTGCCACTTGAACTTCTTGAACTTCTTGAACCTTCCTGCTACTTGAAATTCTTGAACCTTCCTGCTACTTGAACTTCTTGAACTTCTTGAACCTTCCTGGTACTTGAACTTCTTGAACCTTCCTTCTACTTGAACTTCTTGAACTTCTCGAACCTTCCTGCTACTTGAACTTCTTGAACTTCTTGAACCTTCCTGCTACTTGAACTACTTGAACTTCTTGAACCTTCATGCTACTTGAACTTCTTGAACTTCTTGAACCTTCCTGCTACTTGAACTTCTTGAACCTTCCTGCTTCTTGAACTTCTTGAAACTTCCTGCTACCTGAACTTCTTGAACTTCTTGAACCTTCCTGCTACTTGAACTTCTTGAACCTTCCTGCTACTTGAACTTCTTGAACTTTTTGAACCTTCCTGCTACTTGAACTTCTTGAACTTCTTGAACCTTTCTGCTACTTGAACTTCTTGAACTTCTTGAACCTTCCTGCTACTTGAACTTCTTGAACTTCTCGAACTTTCCTGTTACTTGAACTTCTTGAACCTTCCTGCTACTTGAACTTCTTGAACTTCTTGAACCTTACTGCTACTTGAACTTTTTGAACTTCTTGAACCTTCCTGCTACTTGAACTTCTTGAACCTTCCTGCTTCTTGAACTTCTTGAACTTCCTGAACCTTCCTGCTACTTGAACTTCTTGAACTTCTTGCACCTTCCTGCTACTTTAACTTCTTGAACCTTCCTGCTACTTGAACTTCTTGAACCTTCCTGCTACTTGAACTTCTTGAACCTTTCTGCTACTTGAACTTCTTGAACCTTCCTGCTACTTGAACTTCTTGAACCTTCCTGCTACTTGAACTTCTTGAACTTCTTGAACCTTCCTGCTACTTGAACTTCTTGAACGTCTTGAACCTTCCTGCTACTTGAACTTCTTGAACTTCTTGAACCTTCCTGCTACTTGAACTTTTTGAACCTTCCTGCTACTTGAACTTCTTGAACTTCTTGAACCTTCTTGCTACTTGATCTTCTTGAACTTCTTGAACCTTTCTGCTACTTGAACTTCTTGAACTTCTTGAACCTTCTTGCTACTTGATCTTCTTGAACTTCTTGAACCTTTCTGCTACTTGAACTTCTTGAACCTTCCTGCAACTCGAACTTCTTGAACTTCTTGAACCTTCCTGCTACTTGAACTTCTTGAACGTCTTGAACCTTCCTGCTACTTGAACTTCTTGAACTTCTTGACCCTTCCTGCTACTTGAACTTCTTGAACCTTCCTGCTACTTGAACTTCTTGAACTTTTTGAACCTTCCTGCTACTTGAACTTCTTGAACTTCGTGACCCTTCATGCTACTTGAACTTCTTGAACTTCTTGAACCTTCCTGCTACTTGAACTTCTTGAACCTTCCTGCTACTTGAACTTCTTGAACTTCTTGAACCTTCCTGCTACTTGAAATACTTGAACTTCTTGAACCTTCCTGTTACATGAACTTCTTGAACTTCTTGAACCTTCCTGCTACATGAACTTCTTTAACCTTCATGCTACTTGAACTTCGTGAACCTTCCTGCTACTTGAACTTGTTTAACTTCTTGAACCTTCCTACTACTTAAACTTTTCGAACTTCTTGAACCTTCCTGCTACTTGAACTTCTTGAACTTCTTGAACCTTCCTGCTACTTGAACTACTTGAACTTCTTGAACCTTCCTGCTACTTGAACTTCGTGAACTTCTTGAACCTTCCTGCTACTCGAATTCTTGAACCTTCCTGCTACTTGAACTTCTTGAACCTTCCTGCAACTTGAACTTCTTGAACTTCTTGAACCTTCCTGCTACTTGAAATTCTTGAACCTTCCTGCTACTTGAAGTTCTTGAACTTCTTGAACCTTCCTGCTACTTGAACTTCTTGAACTTCTTGAACCTTCCTGTTACTTGAACTTTTTGAACCTTCCTGCTACTTGAACTTCTTGAACCTTTCTGCTACTTGAACTTCTTGAACCTTTCTGCTACTTGAACTTCTTGAACCTTCCTACTACTTGAACTTCTTGAACTTTCCTGCTACTTGAACTTCTTGAACCTTACTGATTCTTGAACTTCTTCAACTTCTTGAACCTTCCTGCTAAATGAACTTCTTGAACTTCTTGAACCTTCCTGCTACTTGAACTTCTTGAACTTCTTGAACCTTCATGCTACTTGAACTTCTTGAACCTTCCTGCTACTTGAACTTCTTGAACCTTTCGCCTACTTGAACTTCTTGAACCTTCCTGCTACTTGAACTTCTTGAACCTTCCTGCTACTTGAACTTCTTAAACTTCTTGAACTTCTTGAACCTTCCTGCTACTTGAACTTCTTGAACCTTCCTGCAACTTGAACTTCTTGAACTTCTTGAGCCTTCCTGCTACCTGAACTTCTTGAACCTTCCTGCTACTTGAACTTCTTGAACTTCTTGAACTTCTTGAATTTTCCTGCTACTTGAACTTCTTGAACTTCTTGCACCTTCCTGCTACCTGAACTTCTAGAACCTTCCTGCTACTTGAACTTCTTGAACCTTCCTGCTACTTGAACTTCTTGAACCTTCCTGCTACTTGAACTTCTTGAACTTCTTGAACCTTCCTGCTATTTGAACTTCTTGAACCTTCCTGCTACTTGAACTTCTTGAACCTTCCTGCTACTTGAGCTTTTTGTACCTTCCTGCTATTTGAACTTCTTGAACTTTCCTGCTACTTGAACTTCTTGAACCTTCCTGCTACTTGAAGTTTTTTGAACCTTTCTGCTTTTTGAACTTCTTGAACCTTCCTGCTACTTGAACTTCTTTAACTTCTTGAACCTTCCTACTACTTAAACTTTTCGAACTTCTTGAACCTTCCTGCTACTTGAACTTCTTGAACTTCTTGAACCTTCCTGCTACTTGAACTACTTGAACTTCTTGAACCTTCCTGCTACTTGAACTTCGTGAACTTCTTGAAACTTCCTGCTACTCGAACTTCTTGAACATTCCTGCTACCTGAACTTCTTGAACCTTCCTGCCACTTGAACTTCTTGAACTTCTTGAACCTTCCTGCTACTTGAAATTCTTGAACCTTCCTGCTACTTGAAGTTCTTGAACTTCTTGAACCTTCCTGCTACTTGAACTTCTTGAACTTCTTGAACCTTCCTGCTACTTGAACTTCTTGAACCTTCCTTCTACTTGAACTTCTTGAACTTCTTGAACCTTCCTGCTACTTGAACTTCTTGAACTTCTTGAACCTTCCTGCTACTCGAACTCCTTGAACTTCTTGAACCTTCCTGCTACTTGAACTTCTTGAACTTCTTGAACCTTCCTGCTACTTGAACTACTTGAACTTCTTGAACCTTCCTGCTACTTGAACTTCTTGAACTTCTTGAACCTTCCTGCTACTTGAACTTCTTGAAACTTCCTGCTTCTTGAACATCTTTAAACTTCCTGCTACATGAACTTCTTGAACTTCTTGAACCTTCCTGCTACTTGAACATCTTGAACCTTCCTGCTACTTGAACTTCTCGAACTTCTTGAACCTTCCTGCTACTTGAACTTCTTGAACCTTCCTGCCACTTGAACTTCTTGAACTTCTTGAACCTTCCTGCTACTTGCAATTCTTGAACCTTCCTGCTACTTGAACTTCTTGAACTTCTTGAACCTTCCTGGTACTTGAACTTCTTGAACCTTCCTTCTACTCGAACTTCTTGAACTTCTCGGACCTTCCTGCTACTTGAACTTCTTGAACTTCTTGAACCTTCCTGCTACTTGAACTACTTGAACTTCTTGAACCTTCATGCTACTTGAACTTCTTGAACTTCTTGAACCTTCCTGCTACTTGAACTTCTTGAACCTTCCTGCTTCTTGAACTTCTTGAAACTTCCTGCTACCTGAACTTCTTGAACTTCTTGAACCTTCCTGCTACTTGAACTCCTTGAACCTTCCTGCTACTTGAACTTCTTGATTTTTTGAACCTTCCTGCTACTTGAACTTCTTGAACTTCTTGAACCTTTCTGCTACTTGAACTTCTTGAACTTCTTGAACCTTCCTGCTACTTGAACTTCTTGAACTTCTCGAACTTTCCTGTTACTTGAACTTCTTGAACCTTCCTGATACTTGAACTTCTTGAACTTCTTGAACCTTACTGCTACTTGAACTCCTTGAACTTCTTGAACCTTCCTGCTACTTGAACTTCTTGAACCTTCCTGCTACTTGAACTTCTTGAACTTCCTGAACCTTCCTGCTACTTGAACTTTTTGAACTTCTTGAACCTTCCTGCTACTTGAACTTCTTGAACTTCTTGCACCTTCCTGCTACTTTAACTTCTTGAACCTTCCTGCTACTTGAACTTCTTGAACCTTCCTGCTACTTGAACTTCTTGAACCTTCCTGCTACTTGAACTTCTTGAACCTTCCTGCTACTTGAACTTCTTGAACCTTCCTGCTACTTGAACTTCTTGAACTTCTTGAACCTTCCTGCTACTTGAACTTCTTGAACGTCTTGAACCTTCCTGCTACTTGAACTTCTTGAACTTCTTGAACCTTCCTGCTACTTGAACTTCTTGAACCTTCCTGCTACTTGAACTTCTTGAACTTCTTGAACCTTCTTGCTACTTGATCTTCTTGAACTTCTTGAACCTTTCTGCTACTTGAACTTCTTGAACTTCTTGAACCTTCTTGCTACTTGATCTTCTTGAACTTCTTGAACCTTTCTGCTACTTGAACTTCTTGAACCTTCCTGCAACTTGAACTTCTTGAACTTCTTGAACCTTCCTGCTACTTGAACTTCTTGAACGTCTTGAACCTTCCTGCTACTTGAACTTCTTGAACTTCTTGACCCTTCCTGCTACTTGAACTTCTTGAACCTTCCTGCTACTTGAACTTCTTGAACTTTTTGAACCTTCCTGCTACTTGAACTTCTTGAACTTCGTGACCCTTCATGCTACTTGAACTTCTTGAACTTCTTGAACCTTCCTGCTACTTGAACTTCTTGAACCTTCTTGCTACTTGAACTTCTTGAACTTCTTGAACCTTCCTGCTACTTGAAATACTTGAACTTCTTGAACCTTCCTGTTACATGAACTTCTTGAACTTCTTGAACCTTCCTGCTACATGAACTTCTTTAACCTTCATGCTACTTGAACTTCGTGAACCTTCCTGCTACTTGAACTTCTTTAACTTCTTGAACCTTCCTACTACTTAAACTTTTCGAACTTCTTGAACCTTCCTGCTACTTGAACTTCTTGAACTTCTTGAACCTTCCTGCTACTTGAACTACTTGAACTTCTTGAACCTTCCTGCCACTTGAACTTCGTGAACTTCTTGAACCTTCCTGCTACTCGAACTTCTTGAACCTTCCTGCTACTTGAACTTCTTGAACCTTCCTGCCACTTGAACTTCTTGAACTTCTTGAACCTTCCTGCTACTTGAAATTCTTGAACCTTCCTGCTACTTGAAGTTCTTGAACTTCTTGAACCTTCCTGCTACTTGAACTTCTTGAACTTCTTGAACCTTCCTGCTACTTGAACTTCTTGAACCTTCCTTCTACTTGAACTTCTTGAACTTCTTGAACCTTCCTGCTACTTGAACTTCTTGAACATCTTGAACCTTCCTGCTACTCGAACTACTTGAACTTCTTGAACCTTCCTGCTACTTGAACTTCTTGAACTTCTTGAACCTTCCTGCTACTTGAACTACTTGAACTTCTTGAACCTTCCTGCTACTTGAACTTCTTGAACTTCTTGAACCTTCCTGCTACTTGAACTTCTTGAAACTTCCTGCTTCTTGAACATCTTTAAACTTCCTGCTACATGAACTTCTTGAACTTCTTGAACCTTCCTGCTACTTGAACATCTTGAACCTTCCTGCTACTTGAACTTCTCGAACTTCTTGAACCTTCCTGCTACTTGAACTTCTTGAACCTTCCTGCCACTTGAACTTCTTGAACTTCTTGAACCTTCCTGCTACTTGAAATTCTTGAACCTTCCTGCTACTTGAACTTCTTGAACTTCTTGAACCTTCCTGGTACTTGAACTTCTTGAACCTTCCTTCTACTTGAACTTCTTGAACTTCTCGAACCTTCCTGCTACTTGAACTTCTTGAACTTCTTGAACCTTCCTGCTACTTGAACTACTTGAACTTCTTGAACCTTCATGCTACTTGAACTTCTTGAACTTCTTGAACCTTCCTGCTACTTGAACTTCTTGAACCTTCCTGCTTCTTGAACTTCTTGAAACTTCCTGCTACCTGAACTTCTTGAACTTCTTGAACCTTCCTGCTACTTGAACTTCTTGAACCTTCCTGCTACTTGAACTTCTTGAAGTTTTTGAACCTTCCTGCTACTTGAACTTCTTGAACTTCTTGAACCTTTCTGCTACTTGAACTTCTTGAACTTCTTGAACCTTCCTGCTACTTGAACTTCTTGAACTTCTCGAACTTTCCTGTTACTTGAACTTCTTGAACCTTCCTGCTTCTTGAACTTCTTGAACTTCTTGAACCTTACTGCTACTTGAACTTCTTGAACTTCTTGAACCTTCCTGCTACTTGAACTTCTTGAACCTTCCTGCTACTTGAACTTCTTGAACTTCCTGAACCTTCCTGCTACTTGAACTTCTTGAACTTCTTGAACCTTCCTGCTACTTGAACTTCTTGAACTTCTTGCACCTTCCTGCTACTTTAACTTCTTGAACCTTCCTGCTACTTGAACTTCTTGAACCTTCCTGCTACTTGAACTTCTTGAACCTTCCTGCTACTTGAACTTCTTGAACCTTCCTGCTACTTGAACTTCTTGAACTTCTTGAACCTTCCTGCTATTTGAACTTCTTGAACCTTCCTGCTACTTGAACTTCTTGAACCTTCCTGCTACTTGAGCTTTTTGTACCTTCCTGTTATTTGAACTTCTTGAACCTTCCTGCTACTTGAACTTCTTGAACCTTCCTGCTACTTGAAGTTTTTTGAACCTATCTGCTACTTGAACTTCTTGAACCTTCCTGCTACTTGAACTTCTTTAACTTCTTGAACCTTCCTACTACTTAAACTTTTCGAACTTCTTGAACCTTCCTGCTACTTGAACTTCTTGAACTTCTTGAACCTTCCTGCTACTTGAACTACTTGAACTTCTTGAACCTTCCTGCTACTTGAACTTCGTGAACTTCTTGAACCTTCCTGCTACTCGAACTTCTTGAACCTTCCTGCTACTTGAACTTCTTGAACCTTCCTGCCACTTGAACTTCTTGAACTTCTTGAACCTTCCTGCTACTTGAAATTCTTGAACCTTCCTGCTACTTGAAGTTCTTGAACTTCTTGAACCTTCCTGCTACTTGAACTTCTTGAACTTCTTGAACCTTCCTGCTACTTGAACTTCTTGAAACTTCCTGCTTCTTGAACATCTTTAAACTTCCTGCTACATGAACTTCTTGAACTTCTTGAACCTTCCTGCTACTTGAACATCTTGAACCTTCCTGCTACTTGAACTTCTCGAACTTCTTGAACCTTCCTGCTACTTGAACTTCTTGAACCTTCCTGCCACTTGAACTTCTTGAACTTCTTGAACCTTCCTGCTACTTGAAATTCTTGAACCTTCCTGCTACTTGAACTTCTTGAACTTCTTGAACCTTCTTGGTACTTGAACTTCTTGAACCTTCCTTCTACTTGAACTTCTTGAACTTCTCGGACCTTCCTGCTACTTGAACTTCTTGAACTTCTTGAACCTTCCTGCTACTTGAACTACTTGAACTTCTTGAACCTTCATGCTACTTGAACTTCTTGAACTTCTTGAACCTTCCTGCTACTTGAACTTCTTGAACCTTCCTCCTTCTTGAACTTCTTGAAACTTCCTGCTACCTGAACTTCTTGAACTTCTTGAACCTTCCTGCTACTTGAACTTCTTGAACCTTCCTGCTACTTGAACTTCTTGAACTTTTTGAACCTTCCTGCTACTTGAACTTCTTGAACTTCTTGAACCTTTCTGCTACTTGAACTTCTTGAACTTCTTGAACCTTCCTGCTACTTGAACTTCTTGAACTTCTCGAACTTTCCTGTTACTTGAACTTCTTGAACCTTCCTGATACTTGAACTTCTTGAACTTCTTGAACCTTACTGCTACTTGAACTCCTTGAACTTCTTGAACCTTCCTGCTACTTGAACTTCTTGAACCTTCCTGCTACTTGAACTTCTTGAACTTCCTGAACCTTCCTGCTACTTGAACTTCTTGAACTTCTTGAACCTTCCTGCTACTTGATTTTCTTGCACCTTCCTGCTACTTTAACTTCTTGAACCTTCCTGCTACATGAACTTCTTGAACCTTCCTGCTACTTGAACTTCTTGAACCTTCCTGCTACTTGAACTTCTTGAACCTTCCTGCTACTTGAACTTCTTGAACCTTCCTGCTACTTGAACTTCTTGAACTTCTTGAACCTTCCTGCTACTTGAACTTCTTGAACGTCTTGAACCTTCCTGCTACTTGAACTTCTTGAACTTCTTGAACCTTCCTGAAACTTGAACTTCTTGAACCTTCCTGCTACTTGAACTTCTTGAACTTCTTGAACCTTCTTGCTACATGATCTTCTTGAACTTCTTGAACCTTTCTGCTACTTGAACTTCTTGAACTTCTTGAACCTTCTTGCTACTTGATCTTCTTGAACTTCTTGAACCTTTCTGCTACTTGAACTTCTTGAACCTTCCTGCAACTTGAACTTCTTGAACTTCTTGAACCTTCCTGCTACTTGAACTTCTTGAACGTCTTGAACCTTCCTGCTACTTGAACTTCTTGAACTTCTTGACCCTTCCTGCTACTTGAACTTCTTAAACCTTCCTGCTACTTGAACTTCTTGAACTTTTTGAACCTTCCTGCTACTTGAACTTCTTGAACTTCGTGACCCTTCATGCTACTTGAACTTCTTGAACTTCTTGAACCTTCCTGCTACTTGAACTTCTTGAACCTTCCTGCTACTTGAACTTCTTGAACTTCTTGAACCTTCCTGCTACTTGAAATACTTGAACTTCTTGAACCTTCCTGTTACATGAACTTCTTGAACTTCTTGAACCTTACTGCTACATGAACTTCTTTAACCTTCATGCTACTTGAACTTCGTGAACCTTCCTGCTACTTGAACTTCTTTAACTTCTTGAACCTTCCTACTACTTAAACTTTTCGAACTTCTTGAACCTTCCTGCTACTTGAACTTCTTGAACTTCTTGAACCTTCCTGCTACTTGAACTACTTGAACTTCTTGAACCTTCCTGCTACTTGAACTTCGTGAACTTCTTGAACCTTCCTGCTACTCGAACTTCTTGAACCTTCCTGCTACTTGAACTTCTTGAACCTTCCTGCCACTTGAACTTCTTGAACTTCTTGAACCTTCCTGCTACTTGAAATTCTTGAACCTTCCTGCTACTTGAAGTTCTTGAACTTCTTGAACCTTCCTGCTACTTGAACTTCTTGAACTTCTTGAACCTTCCTGCTACTTGAACTTCTTGAACCTTCCTTCTACTTGAACTTCTTGAACTTCTTGAACCTTCCTGCTACTTGAACTTCTTGAACATCTTGAACCTTCCTGCTACTCGAACTACTTGAACTTCTTGAACCTTCCTGCTACTTGAACTTCTTGAACTTCTTGAACCTTCCTGCTACTTGAACTACTTGAACTTCTTGAACCTTCCTGCTACTTGAACTTCTTGAACTTCTTGAACCTTCCTGCTACTTGAACTTCTTGAAACTTCCTGCTTCTTGAACATCTTTAAACTTCCTGCTACATGAACTTCTTGAACTTCTTGAACCTTCCTGCTACTTGAACATCTTGAACCTTCCTGCTACTTGAACTTCTCGAACTTCTTGAACCTTCCTGCTACTTGAACTTCTTGAACCTTCCTGCCACTTGAACTTCTTGAACTTCTTGAACCTTCCTGCTACTTGAAATTCTTGAACCTTCCTGCTACTTGAACTTCTTGAACTTCTTGAACCTTCCTGGTACTTGAACTTCTTGAACCTTCCTTCTACTTGAACTTCTTGAACTTCTCGAACCTTCCTGCTACTTGAACTTCTTGAACTTCTTGAACCTTCCTGCTACTTGAACTACTTGAACATCTTGAACCTTCATGCTACTTGAACTTCTTGAACTTCTTGAACCTTCCTGCTACTTGAACTTCTTGAACCTTCCTGCTTCTTGAACTTCTTGAAACTTCCTGCTACCTGAACTTCTTGAACTTCTTGAACCTTCCTGCTACTTGAACTTCTTGAACCTTCCTGCTACTTGAACTTCTTGAACTTTTTGAACCTTCCTGCTACTTGAACTTCTTGAACTTCTTGAACCTTTCTGCTACTTGAACTTCTTGAACTTCTTGAACCTTCCTGCTACTTGAACTTCTTGAACTTCTCGAACTTTCCTGTTACTTGAACTTCTTGAACCTTCCTGCTTCTTGAACTTCTTGAACTTCTTGAACCTTACTGCTACTTGAACTTCTTGAACTTCTTGAACCTTCCTGCTACTTGAACTTCTTGAACCTTCCTGCTACTTGAACTTCTTGAACTTCCTGAACCTTCCTGCTACTTGAACTTCTTGAACTTCTTGAACCTTCCTGCTACTTGAACTTCTTGAACTTCTTGCACCTTCCTGCTACTTTAACTTCTTGAACCTTCCTGCTACTTGAACTTCTTGAACCTTCCTGCTACTTGAACTTCTTGAACCTTCCTGCTACTTGAACTTCTTGAACCTTCCTGCTACTTGAACTTCTTGAACCTTCCTGCTACTTGAACTTCTTGAACTTCTTGAACCTTCCTGCTACTTGAACTTCTTGAACGTCTTGAACCTTCCTGCTACTTGAACTTCTTGAACTTCTTGAACCTTCCTGCTACTTGAACTTCTTGAACCTTCCTGCTACTTGAACTTCTTGAACTTCTTAAACCTTCTTGCTACTTGATCTTCTTGAACTTCTTGAACCTTTCTGCTACTTGAACTTCTTGAACTTCTTGAACCTTCTTGCTACTTGATCTTCTTGAACTTCTTGAACCTTTCTGCTACTTGAACTTCTTGAACCTTCCTGCAACTTGAACTTCTTGAACTTCTTGAACCTTCCTGCTACTTGAACTTCTTGAACGTCTTGAACCTTCCTGCTACTTGAACTTCTTGAACTTCTTGACCCTTCCTGCTACTTGAACTTCTTGAACCTTCCGCTACTTGAACTTCTTGAACTTTTTGAACCTTCCTGCTACTTGAACTTCTTGAACTTCGTGACCCTTCATGCTACTTGAACTTCTTGAACTTCTTGAACCTTCCTGCTACTTGAACTTCTTGAACCTTCCTGCTACTTGAACTTCTTGAACTTCTTGAACCTTCCTGCTACTTGAAATACTTGAACTTCTTGAACCTTCCTGTTACATGAACTTCTTGAACTTCTTGAACCTTCCTGCTACATGAACTTCTTTAACCTTCATGCTACTTGAACTTCGTGAACCTTCCTGCTACTTGAACTTCTACAACTTCTTGAACCTTCCTGCAACTTGAACTTCTACAACTTCTTGAACCTTCCTGCTACTTGAAATACTTGAACTTCTTGAACTTCTTGAACCTTCCTGCTACTTGAACTTCTTGAACCTTCCTGCTACTTGAACTTCTTGAACTTCTTGAACCTTCCTGCTACTTGAACTTCTTGAACCTTCCTGCTACTTTAACCTCTTGAACTTCTTGACCCTTCCTGCTACTTGAACTTCTTGAACTTCTTGAACCTTCCTGCTACTTGAACTTTTTGAACTTCCTAAACCTTCCTGCTACTTGAACTTCTTGAACTTCTTGAACCTTCCTGCTACTTGAACATCTTGAACTTCATGAACCTTCCTGCTACTTGAACTTCTTGAACTTCTTGAACCTTTTTGCTACTTGAACTTCTTGAACTTCTTGAACCTTCCTGCTACTTGAACTTTTTGAACTTCTTGAACCTTCCTGATACTTGAACTTCTTGAACCTTCCTGCTACTTGAACGTCTTCTACTTCTTGAACCTTCCTGCTACTTGAACTTCTTGAAACTTCCTGCTACTTGAACTTCTTGAACTTCTTTAACCTTCCTGCTACTTGAACTTCGTGAACCTTCCTGCTACTTGAATTTCTACAACTTCTTGAACCTTCCTGCAACTTGAACTTCTACAACTTCTTGAACCTTCCTGCTACTTGAACTTCTTGAACTTCTTGAACCTTCCTGCTACTTGAACTTCTTGAACTTCTCGAACTTTCCTGTTACTTGAACTTCTTGAGCCTTCCTGCTACTTGAACTTCTTGAACCTTCCTGCTACTTGAACGTCTTCAACTTCTTGAACCTTCCTGCTACTTGAACTTCTTGAACCTTCCTGCTACTTGAACTTCTTGAACCTTCCTGCTTCTTGAACTTCTTGAACTTCTTTAACCTTCCTGCTACTTGAACTTCGTGAACCTTCCTGCTACTTGAATTTCTACAACTTCTTGAACCTTCCTGCAACTTGAACTTCTACAACTTCTTGAACCTTCCTGCTACTTGAACTTCTTGAACTTCTTGAACCTTCCTGCTACTTGAACTTCTTGAACTTCTCGAACTTTCCTGTTACTTGAACTTCTTGAGCCTTCCTGCTACTTGAACTTCTTGAACCTTCCTGCTACTTGAACTTCTTGAACTTGTTGAACCTTCCTGCTACTTGAACTTCTTGAACCTTCCTGCTACTTGAACTTCTTGAACTTTTTGAACCTTCCTGCTACTTGAACTTCTTGAACTTCTTGAACCTTTCTGCTACTTGAACTTCTTGAACTTCTTGAACCTTCCTGCTACTTGAAAATCTTGAACTTCTCGAACTTTCCTGTTACTTGAACTTCTTGAACCTTCCTGCTACTTGAACTTCTTGAACTTCTTGAACCTTACTGCTACTTGAACTTCTTGAACTTCTTGAACCTTCCTGCTACTTGAACTTCTTGAACCTTCCTGCTACTTGAACTTCTTGAACTTCTTGAACCTTCCTGCTACTTGAACTTCTTGAACTTCTTGAACCTTCCTGCTACTTGAACTTCTTGAACTTCTTGCACCTTCCTGCTACTTTAACTTCTTGAACCTTCCTGCTACTTGAACTTTTTGAACCTTCCTGCTACTTGAACTTCTTGAACCTTCCTGCTACTTGAATTTCTTGAACCTTCCTGCTACTTGAACTTCTTGAACCTTCCTGCTACTTGAACTTCTTGAACTTCTTGAACCTTCCTGCTACTTGAACTTCTTGAACGTCTTGAACCTTCCTGCTACTTGAACTTCTTGAACTTCTTGAACCTTCCTGCTACTTGAACTTCTTGAACCTTCCTGCTACTTGAACTTCTTGAACTTCTTGAACCTTCTTGCTACTTGATCTTCTCGAACTTCTTGAACCTTTCTGCTACTTGAACTTCTTGAACTTCTTGAACCTTCTTGCTACTTGATCTTCTTGAACTTCTTGAACCTTTATGCTACTTGAACTTCTTGAATCTTCCTGCAACTTGAACTTCTTGAACTTCTTGAACCTTCCTGCTACTTGAACTTCTTGAACGTCTTGAACCTTCCTGCTACTTGAACTTCTTGAACTTCTTGACCCTTCCTGCTACTTGAACTTCTTGAACCTTCCTGCTACTTGAACTTCTTGAACTTTTTGAACCTTCCTGCTACTTGAACTTCTTGAACTTCGTGACCCTTCATGCTACTTGAACTTCTTGAACTTCTTGAACCTTCCTGCTACTTGAACTTCTTGAACCTTCCTGCTACTTGAACTTCTTGAACTTCTTGAACCTTCCTGCTACTTGAAATACTTGAACTTCTTGAACCTTCCTGTTACATGAACTTCTTGAACTTCTTGAACCTTCCTGCTACATGAACTTCTTTAACCTTCCTGCTACGTGAACTTCGTGACCCTTCCTGCTACTTGATCTTCTTGAACTTCTTGAACCTTCCTGCTACTTGAACTTTTCGAATTTCTTAAACCTTCCTGCTACTTGAACTTCTTGAACTTCTTGAACCTTCCTGCTACTTGAACATCTTGAACTTCATGAACATTCCTGCTACTTGAACTTCTTGAACTTCTTGAACCTTTTTGCTACTTGAACTTCTTGAACTTCTTGAACCTTCCTGCTACTTGAACTTTTTGAACTTCTTGAACCTTCCTGCTACTTGAACTTCTTGAACCTTCCTGCTACTTGAACGTCTTCAACTTCTTGAACCTTCCTGCTACTTGAACTTCTTGAAACTTCCTGCTACTTGAACTTCTTGAACTTCTTGAACCTTCCTGCTCCTTGAACTTCTTGAACCTTCCTGTTACTTGAACTTTTTGAACCTTCCTGCTACTTGAACTTCTTGAACCTTCCTGCTACTTGAACTTCTTGAACCTTTCTGCTACTTGAACTTCTTGAACCTTCCTGCTACTTGAACTTCTTGAACTTTCCTGCTACTTGAACTTCTTGAGCCTTACTGACTCTTGAACTTCTTCAACTTCTTGAACCTTCCTGCTAAATGAACTTCTTGAACTTCTTGAACCTTCCTGCTACTTGAAAATCTTGAACTTCTCGAACTTTCCTGTTACTTGAACTTCTTGAACCTTCCTGCTACTTGAACTTCTTGAACTTCTTGAACCTTACTGCTACTTGAACTTCTTGAACTTCTTGAACCTTCCTGCTACTTGAACTTCTTGAACCTTCCTGCTACTTGAACTTCTTGAACTTCTTGAACCTTCCTGCTACTTGAACTTCTTGAACTTCTTGAACCTTCCTGCTACTTGAACTTCTTGAACTTCTTGCACCTTCCTGCTACTTTAACTTCTTGAACCTTCCTGCTACTTGAACTTTTTGAACCTTCCTGCTACTTGAACTTCTTGAACCTTCCTGCTACTTGAATTTCTTGAACCTTCCTGCTACTTGAACTTCTTGAACCTTCCTGCTACTTGAACTTCTTGAACTTCTTGAACCTTCCTGCTACTTGAACTTCTTGAACGTCTTGAACCTTCCTGCTACTTGAACTTCTTGAACTTCTTGAACCTTCCTGCTACTTGAACTTCTTGAACTTCTTGAACCTTCTTGCTACTTGATCTTCTTGAACTTCTTGAACCTTTCTGCTACTTGAACTTCTTGAACTTCTTGAACCTTCTTGCTACTTGATCTTCTTGAACTTCTTGAACCTTTATGCTACTTGAACTTCTTGAATCTTCCTGCAACTTGAACTTCTTGAACTTCTTGAACCTTCCTGCTACTTGAACTTCTTGAACGTCTTGAACCTTCCTGCTACTTGAACTTCTTGAACTTCTTGACCCTTCCTGCTACTTGAACTTCTTGAACCTTCCTGCTACTTGAACTTCTTGAACTTTTTGAACCTTCCTGCTACTTGAACTTCTTGAACTTCGTGACCCTTCATGCTACTTGAACTTCTTGAACTTCTTGAACCTTCCTGCTACTTGAACTTCTTGAACCTTCCTGCTACTTGAACTTCTTGAACTTCTTGAACCTTCCTGCTACTTGAAATACTTGAACTTCTTGAACCTTCCTGTTACATGAACTTCTTGAACTTCTTGAACCTTCCTGCTACATGAACTTCTTTAACCTTCCTGCTACGTGAACTTCGTGACCCTTCCTGCTACTTGATCTTCTTGAACTTCTTGAACCTTCCTGCTACTTGAACTTTTCGAATTTCTTAAACCTTCCTGCTACTTGAATTTCTTGAACTTCTTGAACCTTCCTGCTACTTGAACATCTTGAACTTCATGAACCTTCCTGCTACTTGAACTTCTTGAACTTCTTGAACCTTTTTGCTACTTGAACTTCTTGAACTTCTTGAACCTTCCTGCTACTTGAACTTTTTGAACTTCTTGAACCTTCCTGCTACTTGAACTTCTTGAACCTTCCTGCTACTTGAACGTCTTCAACTTCTTGAACCTTCCTGCTACTTGAACTTCTTGAAACTTCCTGCTACTTGAACTTCTTGAACTTCTTGAACCTTCCTGCTCCTTGAACTTCTTGAACCTTCGTGTTACTTGAACTTTTTGAACCTTCCTGCTACTTGAACTTCTTGAACCTTCCTGCTACTTGAACTTCTTGAACCTTTCTGCTACTTGAACTTCTTGAACCTTCCTGCTACTTGAACTTCTTGAACTTTCCTGATACTTGAACTTCTTGAGCCTTACTGACTCTTGAACTTCTTCAACTTCTCGAACCTTCCTGCTAAATGAACTTCTTGAACTTCTTGAACCTTCCTGCTACTTGAACTTCTTGAACTTCTTGAACCTTCCTGCTACTTGAACTTCTTGAACTTCTTGCACCTTCCTGCTACTTGAACTTCTAGAACCTTCCTGCTATTTGAACTTCTTGAACCTTCCTGCTACTTTAACTTCTTGAACTTCTTGAACCTTCCTGCTACTTGAACTTCTTGAACCTTCCTGCTACTTGAACTTCTTGAACTTCTTGAACTTCTTGAACCTTCCTGCTACTTGAACTTCTTGAACTTCTTGCACCTTCCTGCTACTTGAACTTCTTGTACCTTCCTGCTACTTGAACTTCTTGAACCTTCCTGCTACTTGAACTTCTTGAACTTCTTGAACCTTCCTGCTACTTGAAATTCTTGAACCTTCCTGCTACTTGAACTTCTTGAACTTCTTGAACTTCTTGAACCTTCCTGCTACTTGAATTTCTTGAACCTTCCTGCTACTTGAACTTTTTGAACTTCTTGAACCTTCCTGCTACTTAAACTTCTAGTACTTCTTGAACTTTCCTGCTACTTGAACTTCTTCAACCTTCCTGCCCCTTGATTTCATGAACCTTCCTTCTACTTGAACTTCTTGAGCCTTCATGCTACTCGAACTTTTTGAACCTTTCTGCTTCCTGAACTTCTTGAACCTTCCTTCTACATGAACTTCTTGAACTTCTTGAACCTTCCTGCTACATGAACTTCTTGAACCTTCCTGCTACTTGAACTTTTTGAACTTCTTGAACCTTCCCGCTACTTGAACTTCTTGAACCTTCCTGCTACTTGAACTTCTTGAACCTTCCTGCTACTTGAACTTCTTGAACTTCTTGAACCTTCCTGCCACTTGAACTTCTTGAACCTTCCTGCTACTTGAACTTCTTGAACCTTCCTGCTACTTGAACTTCTTTAACTTTTTGAACCTTCCTGCTACTTGAACTTTTCGAACTTCTTGAACCTTCCTGCTACTTGAACTTCTTGAACTTCTTGAACCTTCCTGCTACTTGAACTACTTGAACTTCTTGAATCTTCCTGCTACTTGAACTTCTTGAACTTCTTGAACCTTCCTGCAACTTGAACTTCTTGAACCTTCCTGCTACTTGAACTTCTTGAACCTTCCTGCCACTTGAACTTCTTGAACTTCTTGAACCTTTCTGCTACTTGAAATTCTTGAACCTTCCTGCTACTTGAACTTCTTGAACTTCTTGAACCTTCCTGCTACTTGAACTTCTTGAACTTCTTGAACCTTCCTGCTACTTGAACTTCTTGAACCTTCCTGCTACTTGATTTTCTTGAACTTCTTGAACCTTCCTGCTACTTGAACTTCTTGAACTTCTTGAACCTTCCTGCTACTTGAACTTCTTGAACCTTTCTGCTACTTGAATTTTTCGAACTTCTTGACCCTTACTGCTACTTGAACTTCTTGAACTTCTTGAACCTTCCTGCTACGTGAACTACTTGAACTTCTTGAACCTTCCTGCTACTTGAACTTCTTGAACCTTCCTGCCACTTGAACTTCTTGAACTTCTTGAACCTTCCTGCTACCTGAAATTCTTGAACCTTCCTGCTACTTGAACTTCTTGAACTTCTTGAACCTTCCTGCTACTTGAACTTCTTGAACTTAATGAACCTTCCTGCTACTTGAACTTCTTGAACCTTCCTTCTACTTGAACTTCTTGAATTTCTTGAACCTTCGTGCTACTTGAACTTTTCGAACTTCTTGAACCTTCCTGCTACTTGAACTACTTGAACTTCTTGAACCTTCCTGCTACTTGAACTTCTTGAACTTCTTGAACTTCTTGAACCTTCCTGCTACTTGAACTTCTTGAACCTTCCTGCTTCATGAACATCTTTAAACTTCCTGCTACATGAACTTCTTGAACTTCTTGAACCTTCCTATTACTTGAACTTCTTGAACCTTCCTGCTACTTGAACTTCTTGAACTTCTTGAACCTTCCTGCTACTTGAACTTCTTGAACTTCTTGAACCTTCCTGCTACTTGAACTTCTTGAACTTCTTGAACCTTCATGCTACTTGAACTTCTTGAACTTCTTGAATTTTCCTGCTACTTGAACTTCTTGAACCTTCCTGCTACTTGAACTTCTTAAACTTCTTGAACCTTCCTGCCACTTGAACTTGTTGAACTTCTTGAACCTTCCTGGTACTTGAACTTCTTGAACCTTCCTGCTACTTGATTTTCTTGAACTTCTTGAACCTTCCTGCTACTTGAACTTCTTGAACGTCTTGAACCTTCCTGCTACTTGAACTTCTTGAACTTCTTGACCCTTCCTGCTACTTGAACTTCTTGAACCTTCCTGCTACTTGAACTTCTTGAACTTTTTGAACCTTCCTGCTACTTGAACTTCTTGAACTTCGTGACCCTTCATGCTACTTGAACTTCTTGAACTTCTTGAACCTTCCTGCTACTTGAACTTCTTGAACCTTCCTGCTACTTGAACTTCTTGAACTTCTTGAACCTTCCTGCTACTTGAAATACTTGAACTTCTTGAACCTTCCTGTTACATGAACTTCTTGAACTTCTTGAACCTTCCTGCTACATGAACTTCTTTAACCTTCATGCTACTTGAACTTCGTGAACCTTCCTGCTACTTGAACTTCTTTAACTTCTTGAACCTTCCTACTACTTAAACTTTTCGAACTTCTTGAACCTTCCTGCTACTTGAACTTCTTGAACTTCTTGAACCTTCCTGCTACTTGAACTACTTGAACTTCTTGAACCTTCCTGCTACTTGAACTTCGTGAACTTCTTGAACCTTCCTGCTACTCGAATTCTTGAACCTTCTAGCTACTTGAACTTCTTGAACCTTCCTGCCACTTGAACTTCTTGAACTTCTTGAACCTTCCTGCTACTTGAAATTCTTGAACCTTCCTGCTACTTGAAGTTCTTGAATTTCTTGAACCTTCCTGCTACTTGAACTTCTTGAACTTCTTGAACCTTCCTGTTACTTGAACTTTTTGAACCTTCCTGCTACTTGAACTTCTTGAACCTTTCTGCTACTTGAACTTCTTGAACCTTTCTGCTACTTGAACTTCTTGAACCTTCCTACTACTTGAACTTCTTGAACTTTCCTGCTACTTGAACTTCTTGAACCTTACTGATTCTTGAACTTCTTCAACTTCTTGAACCTTACTGATTCTTGAACTTCTTCAACTTCTTGAACCTTCCTGCTAAATGAACTTCTTGAACTTCTTGAACCTTCCTGCTACTTGAACTTCTTGAACTTCTTGAACCTTCCTGCTACTTGAACTTCTTGAACTTCTTGCACCTTCCTGCTACTTGAACTTCTAGAACCTTCATGCTACTTGAACTTCTTGAACCTTCCTGCTACTTGAACTTCTTGAACCTTTCGCCTACTTGAACTTCTTGAACTTCTTGAACCTTCCTGCTATTTGAACTTCTTGAACCTTCCTGCTACTTGAACTTCTTGAACCTTCCTGCTACTTGAGCTTTTTGTACCTTCCTGCTATTTGAACTTCTTGAACCTTCCTGCTACTTGAACTTCTTGAACCTTCCTGCTACTTGAAGTTTTTTGAACCTTTCTGCTACTTGAACTTCTTGAACCTTCCTGCTACTTGAACTTCTTTAACTTCTTGAACCTTCCTACTACTTAAACTTTTCGAACTTCTTGAACCTTCCTGCTACTTGAACTTCTTGAACTTCTTGAACCTTCCTGCTACTTGAACTACTTGAACTTCTTGAACCTTCCTGCTACTTGAACTTCGTGAACTTCTTGAACCTTCCTGCTACTCGAACTTCTTGAACATTCCTGCTCCTTGAACTTCTTGAACCTTCCTGCCACTTGAACTTCTTGAACCTTCCTGCCACTTGAACTTCTTGAACTTCTTGAACCTTCCTGCTACTTGAAATTCTTGAACCTTCCTGCTACTTGAAGTTCTTGAACTTCTTGAACCTTCCTGCTACTTGAACTTCTTGAACTTCTTGAACCTTCCTGCTACTTGAACTTCTTGAACCTTCCTTCTACTTGAACTTCTTGAACTTCTTGAACCTTCCTGCTACTTGAACTTCTTGAACTTCTTGAACCTTCCTGCTACTCGAACTCCTTGAACTTCTTGAACCTTCCTGCTACTTGAACTTCTTGAACTTCTTGAACCTTCCTGCTACTTGAACTACTTGAACTTCTTGAACCTTCCTGCTACTTGAACTTCTTGAACTTCTTGAACCTTCCTGCTACTTGAACTTCTTGAAACTTCCTGCTTCTTGAACATCTTTAAACTTCCTGCTACATGAACTTCTTGAACTTCTTGAACCTTCCTGCTACTTGAACATCTTGAACCTTCCTGCTACTTGAACTTCTCGAACTTCTTGAACCTTCCTGCTACTTGAACTTCTTGAACCTTCCTGCCACCTGAACTTCTTGAACTTCTTGAACCTTCCTGCTACTTAAAATTCTTGAACCTTCCTGCTACTTGAACTTCTTGAACTTCTTGAACCTTCCTGGTACTTGAACTTCTTGAACCTTCCTTCTACTTGAACTTCTTGAACTTCTCGGACCTTCCTGCTACTTGAACTTCTTGAACTTCTTGAACCTTCCTGCTACTTGAACTACTTGAACTTCTTGAACCTTCATGCTACTTGAACTTCTTGAACTTCTTGAACCTTCCTGCTACTTGAACTTCTTGAACCTTCCTGCTTCTTGAATTTCTTGAAACTTCCTGCTACCTGAACTTCTTGAACTTCTTGAACCTTCCTGCTACTTGAACTTCTTGAACCTTCCTGCTACTTGAACTTCTTGATTTTTTGAACCTTCCTGCTACTTGAACTTCTTGAACTTCTTGAACCTTTCTGCTACTTGAACTTCTTGAACTTCTTGAACCTTCCTGCTACTTGAACTTCTTGAACTTCTCGAACTTTCCTGTTACTTGAACTTCTTGAACCTTCCTGATACTTGAACTTCTTGAACTTCTTGAACCTTACTGCTACTTGAACTCCTTGAACTTCTTGAACCTTCCTGCTACTTGAACTTCTTGAACCTTCCTGCTACTTGAACTTCTTGAACTTCCTGAACCTTCCTGCTACTTGAACTTCTTGAACTTCTTGAACCTTCCTGCTACTTGAACTTCTTGAACTTCTTGCACCTTCCTGCTACTTTAACTTCTTGAACCTTCCTGCTACTTGAACTTCTTGAACCTTCCTGCTACTTGAACTTCTTGAACCTTCCTGCTACTTGAACTTCTTGAACCTTCCTGCTACTTGAACTTCTTGAACCTTCCTGCTACTTGAACTTCTTGAACTTCTTGAACCTTCCTGCTACTTGAACTTCTTGAACGTCTTGAACCTTCCTGCTACTTGAACTTCTTGAACTTCTTGAACCTTCCTGCTACTTGAACTTCTTGAACCTTCCTGCTACTTGAACTTCTTGAACTTCTTGAACCTTCTTGCTACTTGATCTTCTTGAACTTCTTGAACCTTTCTGCTACTTGAACTTCTTGAACTTCTTGAACCTTCTTGCTACTTGATCTTCTTGAACTTCTTGAACCTTTCTGCTACTTGAACTTCTTGAACCTTCCTGCAACTTGAACTTCTTGAACTTCTTGAACCTTCCTGCTACTTGAACTTCTTGAACGTCTTGAACCTTCCTGCTACTTGAACTTCTTGAACTTCTTGACCCTTCCTGCTACTTGAACTTCTTGAACCTTCCTGCTACTTGAACTTCTTGAACTTTTTGAACCTTCCTGCTACTTGAACTTCTTGAACTTCGTGACCCTTCATGCTACTTGAACTTCTTGAACTTCTTGAACCTTCCTGCTACTTGAACTTCTTGAACCTTCTTGCTACTTGAACTTCTTGAACTTCTTGAACCTTCCTGCTACTTGAAATACTTGAACTTCTTGAACCTTCCTGTTACATGAACTTCTTGAACTTCTTGAACCTTCCTGCTACATGAACTTCTTTAACCTTCATGCTACTTGAACTTCGTGAACCTTCCTGCTACTTGAACTTCTTTAACTTCTTGAACCTTCCTACTACTTAAACTTTTCGAACTTCTTGAACCTTCCTGCTACTTGAACTTCTTGAACTTCTTGAACCTTCCTGCTACTTGAACTACTTGAACTTCTTGAACCTTCCTGCTACTTGAACTTCGTGAACTTCTTGAACCTTCCTGCTACTCGAACTTCTTGAACCTTCCTGCTACTTGAACTTCTTGAACCTTCCTGCCACTTGAACTTCTTGAACTTCTTGAACCTTCCTGCTACTTGAAATTCTTGAACCTTCCTGCTACTTGAAGTTCTTGAACTTCTTGAACCTTCCTGCTACTTGAACTTCTTGAACTTCTTGAACCTTCCTGCTACTTGAACTTCTTGAACCTTCCTTCTACTTGAACTTCTTGAACTTCTTGAACCTTCCTGCTACTTGAACTTCTTGAACATCTTGAACCTTCCTGCTACTCGAACTACTTGAACTTCTTGAACCTTCCTGCTACTTGAACTTCTTGAACTTCTTGAACCATCCTGCTACTTGAACTACTTGAACTTCTTGAACCTTCCTGCTACTTGAACTTCTTGAACTTCTTGAACCTTCCTGCTACTTGAACTTCTTGAAACTTCCTGCTTCTTGAACATCTTTAAACTTCCTGCTACATGAACTTCTTGAACTTCTTGAACCTTCCTGCTACTTGAACATCTTGAACCTTCCTGCTACTTGAACTTCTCGAACTTCTTGAACCTTCCTGCTACTTGAACTTCTTGAACCTTCCTGCCACTTGAACTTCTTGAACTTCTTGAACCTTCCTGCTACTTGAAATTCTTGAACCTTCCTGCTACTTGAACTTCTTGAACTTCTTGAACCTTCCTGGTACTTGAACTTCTTGAACCTTCCTTCTACTTGAACTTCTTGAACTTCTCGAACCTTCCTGCTACTTGAACTTCTTGAACTTCTTGAACCTTCCTGCTACTTGAACTACTTGAACTTCTTGAACCTTCATGCTACTTGAACTTCTTGAACTTCTTGAACCTTCCTGCTACTTGAACTTCTTGAACCTTCCTACTTCTTGAACTTCTTGAAACTTCCTGCTACCTGAACTTCTTGAACTTCTTGAACCTTCCTGCTACTTGAACTTCTTGAACCTTCCTGCTACTTGAACTTCTTGAAGTTTTTGAACCTTCCTGCTACTTGAACTTCTTGAACTTCTTGAACCTTTCTGCTACTTGAACTTCTTGAACTTCTTGAACCTTCCTGCTACTTGAACTTCTTGAACTTCTCGAACTTTCCTGTTACTTGAACTTCTTGAACCTTCCTGCTTCTTGAACTTCTTGAACTTCTTGAACCTTACTGCTACTTGAACTTCTTGAACTTCTTGAACCTTCCTGCTACTTGAACTTCTTGAACCTTCCTGCTACTTGAACTTCTTGAACTTCCTGAACCTTCCTGCTACTTGAACTTCTTGAACTTCTTGAACCTTCCTGCTACTTGAACTTCTTGAACTTCTTGCACCTTCCTGCTACTTTAACTTCTTGAACCTTCCTGCTACTTGAACTTCTTGAACCTTCCTGCTACTTGAACTTCTTGAACCTTCCTGCTACTTGAACTTCTTGAACCTTCCTGCTACTTGAACTTCTTGAACTTCTTGAACCTTCCTGCTATTTGAACTTCTTGAACCTTCCTGCTACTTGAACTTCTTGAACCTTCCTGCTACTTGAGCTTTTTGTACCTTCCTGTTATTTGAACTTCTTGAACCTTCCTGCTACTTGAACTTCTTGAACCTTCCTGCTACTTGAAGTTTTTTGAACCTTTCTGCTACTTGAACTTCTTGAACCTTCCTGCTACTTGAACTTCTTTAACTTCTTGAACCTTCCTACTACTTAAACTTTTCGAACTTCTTGAACCTTCCTGCTACTTGAACTTCTTGAACTTCTTGAACCTTCCTGCTACTTGAACTACTTGAACTTCTTGAACCTTCATGCTACTTGAACTTCTTGAACTTCTTGAACCTTCCTGCTACTTGAACTTCTTGAACCTTCCTGCTTCTTGAACTTCTTGAAACTTCCTGCTACCTGAACTTCTTGAACTTCTTGAACCTTCCTGCTACTTGAACTTCTTGAACCTTCCTGCTACTTGAACTTCTTGAAGTTTTTGAACCTTCCTGCTACTTGAACTTCTTGAACTTCTTGAACCTTTCTGCTACTTGAACTTCTTGAACTTCTTGAACCTTCCTGCTACTTGAACTTCTTGAACTTCTCGAACTTTCCTGTTACTTGAACTTCTTGAACCTTCCTGCTTCTTGAACTTCTTGAACTTCTTGAACCTTACTGCTACTTGAACTTCTTGAACTTCTTGAACCTTCCTGCTACTTGAACTTCTTGAACCTTCCTGCTACTTGAACTTCTTGAACTTCCTGAACCTTCCTGCTACTTGAACTTCTTGAACTTCTTGAACCTTCCTGCTACTTGAACTTCTTGAACTTCTTGCACCTTCCTGCTACTTTAACTTCTTGAACCTTCCTGCTACTTGAACTTCTTGAACCTTCCTGCTACTTGAACTTCTTGAACCTTCCTGCTACTTGAACTTCTTGAACCTTCCTGCTACTTGAACTTCTTGAACTTCTTGAACCTTCCTGCTATTTGAACTTCTTGAACCTTCCTGCTACTTGAACTTCTTGAACCTTCCTGCTACTTGAGCTTTTTGTACCTTCCTGTTATTTGAACTTCTTGAACCTTCCTGCTACTTGAACTTCTTGAACCTTCCTGCTACTTGAAGTTTTTTGAACCTTTCTGCTACTTGAACTTCTTGAACCTTCCTGCTACTTGAACTTCTTTACCTACTTGAACCTTCCTACTACTTAAACTTTTCGAACTTCTTGAACCTTCCTGCTACTTGAACTTCTTGAACTTCTTGAACCTTCCTGCTACTTGAACTACTTGAACTTCTTGAACCTTCCTGCTACTTGAACTTCGTGAACTTCTTGAACCTTCCTGCTACTCGAACTTCTTGAACCTTCCTGCTACTTGAACTTCTTGAACCTTCCTGCCACTTGAACTTCTTGAACTTCTTGAACCTTCCTGCTACTTGAAATTCTTGAACCTTCCTGCTACTTGAAGTTCTTGAACTTCTTGAACCTTCCTGCTACTTGAACTTCTTGAACTTCTTGAACCTTCCTGCTACTTGAACTTCTTGAACCTTCCTTCTACTTGAACTTCTTGAACTTCTTGAACCTTCCTGCTACTTGAACTTCTTGAACTTCTTGAACCTTTCTGCTACTCGAACTACTTGAACTTCTTGAACCTTCCTGCTACTTGAACTTCTTGAACTTCTTGAACCTTCCTGCTACTTGAACTACTTGAACTTCTTGAACCTTCCTGCTACTTGAACTTCTTGAACTTCTTGAACCTTCCTGCTACTTGAACTTCTTGAAACTTCCTGCTTCTTGAACATCTTTAAACTTCCTGCTACATGAACTTCTTGAACTTCTTGAACCTTCCTGCTACTTGAACATCTTGAACCTTCCTGCTACTTGAACTTCTCGAACTTCTTGAAACTTCCTGCTACTTGAACTTCTTGAACCTTCCTGCCACTTGAACTTCTTGAACTTCTTGAACCTTCCTGCTACTTGAAATTCTTGAACCTTCCTGCTACTTGAACTTCTTGAACTTCTTGAACCTTCCTGGTACTTGAACTTCTTGAACTTCTTGAACCTTCCTGCTACCTGAAATTCTTGAACCTTCCTGCTACTTGAACTTCTTGAACTTCTTGAACCTTCCTGCTACTTGAACTTCTTGAACTTAATGAACCTTCCTGCTACTTGAACTTCTTGAACCTTCCTTCTACTTGAACTTCTTGAATTTCTTGAACCTTCGTGCTACTTGAACTTTTCGAACTTCTTGAACCTTCCTGATACTTGAACTACTTGAACTTCTTGAACCTTCCTGCTACTTGAACTTCTTGAACTTCTTGAACTTCTTGAACCTTCCTGCTACTTGAACTTCTTGAACCTTCCTGCTTCATGAACATCTTTAAACTTCCTGCTACATGAACTTCTTGAACTTCTTGAACCTTCATATTACTTGAACTTCTTGAACCTTCCTGCTACTTGAACTTCTTGAACTTCTTGAACCTTCCTGCTACTTGAACTTCTTGAACTTCTTGAACCTTCCTGCTACTTGAACTTCTTGAACTTCTTGAACCTTCATGCTACTTGAACTTCTTGAACTTCTTGAATTTTCCTGCTACTTGAACTTCTTGAACCTTCCTGCTACTTGAACTTCTTAAACTTCTTGAACCTTCCTGCCACTTGAACTTGTTGAACTTCTTGAACCTTCCTGGTACTTGAACTTCTTGAACCTTCCTGCTACTTGATTTTCTTGAACTTCTTGAACCTTCCTGCTACTTGAACTTCTTGAACGTCTTGAACCTTCCTGCTACTTGAACTTCTTGAACTTCTTGACCCTTCCTGCTACTTGAACTTCTTGAACCTTCCTGCTACTTGAACTTCTTGAACTTTTTGAACCTTCCTGCTACTTGAACTTCTTGAACTTCGTGACCCTTCATGCTACTTGAACTTCTTGAACTTCTTGAACCTTCCTGCTACTTGAACTTCTTGAACCTTCCTGCTACTTGAACTTCTTGAACTTCTTGAACCTTCCTGCTACTTGAAATACTTGAACTTCTTGAACCTTCCTGTTACATGAACTTCTTGAACTTCTTGAACCTTCCTGCTACATGAACTTCTTTAACCTTCATGCTACTTGAACTTCGTGAACCTTCCTGCTACTTGAACTTCTTTAACTTCTTGAACCTTCCTACTACTTAAACTTTTCGAACTTCTTGAACCTTCCTGCTACTTGAACTTCTTGAACTTCTTGAACCTTCCTGCTACTTGAACTACTTGAACTTCTTGAACCTTCCTGCTACTTGAACTTCGTGAACTTCTTGAACCTTCCTGCTACTCGAATTCTTGAACCTTCCTGCTACTTGAACTTCTTGAACCTTCCTGCCACTTGAACTTCTTGAACTTCTTGAACCTTCCTGCTACTTGAAATTCTTGAACCTTCCTGCTACTTGAAGTTCTTGAATTTCTTGAACCTTCCTGCTACTTGAACTTCTTGAACTTCTTGAACCTTCCTGTTACTTGAACTTTTTGAACCTTCCTGCTACTTGAACTTCTTGAACCTTTCTGCTACTTGAACTTCTTGAACCTTTCTGCTACTTGAACTTCTTGAACCTTCCTACTACTTGAACTTCTTGAACTTTCCTGCTACTTGAACTTCTTGAACCTTACTGATTCTTGAACTTCTTCAACTTCTTGAACCTTCCTGCTAAATGAACTTCTTGAACTTCTTGAACCTTCCTGCTACTTGAACTTCTTGAACTTCTTGAACCTTCCTGCTACTTGAACTTCTTGAACTTCTTGCACCTTCCTGCTACTTGAACTTCTAGAACCTTCATGCTACTTGAACTTCTTGAACCTTCCTGCTACTTGAACTTCTTGAACCTTTCGCCTACTTGAACTTCTTGAACTTCTTGAACCTTCCTGCTATTTGAACTTCTTGAACCTTCCTGCTACTTGAACTTCTTGAACCTTCCTGCTACTTGAGCTTTTTGTACCTTCCTGCTATTCGAACTTCTTGAACCTTCCTGCTACTTGAACTTCTTGAACCTTCCTGCTACTTGAAGTTTTTTGAACCTTTCTGCTACTTGAACTTCTTGAACCTTCCTGCTACTTGAACTTCTTTAACTTCTTGAACCTTCCTACTACTTAAACTTTTCGAACTTCTTGAACCTTCCTGCTACTTGAACTTCTTGAACTTCTTGAACCTTCCTGCTACTTGAACTACTTGAACTTCTTGAACCTTCCTGCTACTTGAACTTCGTGAACTTCTTGAACCTTCCTGCTACTCGAACTTCTTGAACATTCCTGCTACTTGAACTTCTTGAACCTTCCTGCCACTTGAACTTCTTGAACCTTCCTGCCACTTGAACTTCTTGAACTTCTTGAACCTTCCTGCTACTTGAAATTCTTGAACCTTCCTGCTACTTGAAGTTCTTGAACTTCTTGAACCTTCCTGCTACTTGAACTTCTTGAACTTCTTGAACCTTCCTGCTACTTGAACTTCTTGAACCTTCCTTCTACTTGAACTTCTTGAACTTCTTGAACCTTCCTGCTACTTGAACTTCTTGAACTTCTTGAACCTTCCTGCTACTCGAACTCCTTGAACTTCTTGAACCTTCCTGCTACTTGAACTTCTTGAACTTCTTGAACCTTCCTGCTACTTGAACTACTTGAACTTCTTGAACCTTCCTGCTACTTGAACTTCTTGAACTTCTTGAACCTTCCTGCTACTTGAACTTCTTGAAACTTCCTGCTTCTTGAACATCTTTAAACTTCCTGCTACATGAACTTCTTGAACTTCTTGAACCTTCCTGCTACTTGAACATCTTGAACCTTCCTGCTACTTGAACTTCTCGAACTTCTTGAACCTTCCTGCTACTTGAACTTCTTGAACCTTCCTGCCACCTGAACTTCTTGAACTTCTTGAACCTTCCTGCTACTTGAAATTCTTGAACCTTCCTGCTACTTGAACTTCTTGAACTTCTTGAACCTTCCTGGTACTTGAACTTCTTGAACCTTCCTTCTACTTGAACTTCTTGAACTTCTCGGACCTTCCTGCTACTTGAACTTCTTGAACTTCTTGAACCTTCCTGCTACTTGAACTACTTGAACTTCTTGAACCTTCATGCTACTTGAACTTCTTGAACTTCTTGAACCTTCCTGCTACTTGAACTTCTTGAACCTTCCTGCTTCTTGAATTTCTTGAAACTTCCTGCTACTTGAACTTCTTGAACCTTCCTGCTACTTGAACTTCTTGATTTTTTGAACCTTCCTGCTACTTGAACTTCTTGAACTTCTTGAACCTTTCTGCTACTTGAACTTCTTGAACTTCTTGAACCTTCCTGCTACTTGAACTTCTTGAACTTCTCGAACTTTCCTGTTACTTGAACTTCTTGAACCTTCCTGATACTTGAACTTCTTGAACTTCTTGAACCTTACTGCTACTTGAACTCCTTGAACTTCTTGAACCTTCCTGCTACTTGAACTTCTTGAACCTTCCTGCTACTTGAACTTCTTGAACTTCCTGAACCTTCCTGCTACTTGAACTTCTTGAACTTCTTGAACCTTCCTGCTACTTGAACTTCTTGAACTTCTTGCACCTTCCTGCTACTTTAACTTCTTGAACCTTCCTGCTACTTGAACTTCTTGAACCTTCCTGCTACTTGAACTTCTTGAACCTTCCTGCTACTTGAACTTCTTGAACCTTCCTGCTACTTGAACTTCTTGAACCTTCCTGCTACTTGAACTTCTTGAACTTCTTGAACCTTCCTGCTACTTGAACTTCTTGAACGTCTTGAACCTTCCTGCTACTTGAACTTCTTGAACTTCTTGAACCTTCCTGCTACTTGAACTTCTTGAACCTTCCTGCTACTTGAACTTCTTGAACTTCTTGAACCTTCTTGCTACTTGATCTTCTTGAACTTCTTGAACCTTTCTGCTACTTGAACTTCTTGAACTTCTTGAACCTTCTTGCTACTTGATCTTCTTGAACTTCTTGAACCTTTCTGCTACTTGAACTTCTTGAACCTTCCTGCAACTTGAACTTCTTGAACTTCTTGAACCTTCCTGCTACTTGAACTTCTTGAACGTCTTGAACCTTCCTGCTACTTGAACTTCTTGAACTTCTTGACCCTTCCTGCTACTTGAACTTCTTGAACCTTCCTGCTACTTGAACTTCTTGAACTTTTTGAACCTTCCTGCTACTTGAACTTCTTGAACTTCGTGACCCTTCATGCTACTTGAACTTCTTGAACTTCTTGAACCTTCCTGCTACTTGAACTTCTTGAACCTTCTTGCTACTTGAACTTCTTGAACTTCTTGAACCTTCCTGCTACTTGAAATACTTGAACTTCTTGAACCTTCCTGTTACATGAACTTCTTGAACTTCTTGAACCTTCCTGCTACATGAACTTCTTTAACCTTCATGCTACTTGAACTTCGTGAACCTTCCTGCTACTTGAACTTCTTTAACTTCTTGAACCTTCCTACTACTTAAACTTTTCGAACTTCTTGAACCTTCCTGCTACTTGAACTTCTTGAACTTCTTGAACCTTCCTGCTACTTGAACTACTTGAACTTCTTGAACCTTCCTGCTACTTGAACTTCGTGAACTTCTTGAACCTTCCTGCTACTCGAACTTCTTGAACCTTCCTGCTACTTGAACTTCTTGAACCTTCCTGCCACTTGAACTTCTTGAACTTCTTGAACCTTCCTGCTACTTGAAATTCTTGAACCTTCCTGCTACTTGAAGTTCTTGAACTTCTTGAACCTTCCTGCTACTTGAACTTCTTGAACTTCTTGAACCTTCCTGCTACTTGAACTTCTTGAACCTTCCTTCTACTTGAACTTCTTGAACTTCTTGAACCTTCCTGCTACTTGAACTTCTTGAACATCTTGAACCTTCCTGCTACTCGAACTACTTGAACTTCTTGAACCTTCCTGCTACTTGAACTTCTTGAACTTCTTGAACCATCCTGCTACTTGAACTACTTGAACTTCTTGAACCTTCCTGCTACTTGAACTTCTTGAACTTCTTGAACCTTCCTGCTACTTGAACTTCTTGAAACTTCCTGCTTCTTGAACATCTTTAAACTTCCTGCTACATGAACTTCTTGAACTTCTTGAACCTTCCTGCTACTTGAACATCTTGAACCTTCCTGCTACTTGAACTTCTCGAACTTCTTGAACCTTCCTGCTACTTGAACTTCTTGAACCTTCCTGCCACTTGAACTTCTTGAACTTCTTGAACCTTCCTGCTACTTGAAATTCTTGAACCTTCCTGCTACTTGAACTTCTTGAACTTCTTGAACCTTCCTGGTACTTGAACTTCTTGAACCTTCCTTCTACTTGAACTTCTTGAACTTCTCGAACCTTCCTGCTACTTGAACTTCTTGAACTTCTTGAACCTTCCTGCTACTTGAACTACTTGAACTTCTTGAACCTTCATGCTACTTGAACTTCTTGAACTTCTTGAACCTTCCTGCTACTTGAACTTCTTGAACCTTCCTGCTTCTTGAACTTCTTGAAACTTCCTGCTACCTGAACTTCTTGAACTTCTTGAACCTTCCTGCTACTTGAACTTCTTGAACCTTCCTGCTACTTGAACTTCTTGAACCTTCCTGCTACTTGAACTTCTTGAAGTTTTTGAACCTTCCTGCTACTTGAACTTCTTGAACTTCTTGAACCTTTCTGCTACTTGAACTTCTTGAACTTCTTGAACCTTCTTGCTACTTGAACTTCTTGAACTTCTCGAACTTTCCTGTTACTTGAACTTCTTGAACCTTCCTGCTTCTTGAACTTCTTGAACTTCTTGAACCTTACTGCTACCTGAACTTCTTGAACTTCTTGAACCTTCCTGCTACTTGAACTTCTTAAACCTTCCTGCTACTTGAACTTCATGAACTTCCTGAACCTTCCTGCTACTTGAACTTCTTGAACTTCTTGAACCTTCCTGCTACTTGAACTTCTTGAACTTCTTGCACCTTCCTGCTACTTTAACTTCTTGAACCTTCCTGCTACTTGAACTTCTTGAACCTTCCTGCTACTTGAACTTCTTGAACCTTCCTGCTACTTGAACTTCTTGAACCTTCCTGCTACTTGAACTTCTTGAACTTCTTGAACCTTCCTGCTATTTGAACTTCTTGAACCTTCCTGCTACTTGAACTTCTTGAACCTTCCTGCTACTTGAGCTTTTTGTACCTTCCTGTTATTTGAACTTCTTGAACCTTCCTGCTACTTGAACTTCTTGAACCTTCCTGCTACTTGAAGTTTTTTGAACCTTTCTGCTACTTGAACTTCTTGAACCTTCCTGCTACTTGAACTTCTTTAACTTCTTGAACCTTCCTACTACTTAAACTTTTCGAACTTCTTGAACCTTCCTGCTACTTGAACTTCTTGAACTTCTTGAACCTTCCTGCTACTTGAACTACTTGAACTTCTTGAACCTTCATGCTACTTGAACTTCTTGAACTTCTTGAACCTTCCTGCTACTTGAACTTCTTGAACCTTCCTGCTTCTTGAACTTCTTGAAACTTCCTGCTACCTGAACTTCTTGAACTTCTTGAACCTTCCTGCTACTTGAACTTCTTGAACCTTCCTGCTACTTGAACTTCTTGAAGTTTTTGAACCTTCCTGCTACTTGAACTTCTTGAACTTCTTGAACCTTTCTGCTACTTGAACTTCTTGAACTTCTTGAACCTTCCTGCTACTTGAACTTCTTGAACTTCTCGAACTTTCCTGTTACTTGAACTTCTTGAACCTTCCTGCTTCTTGAACTTCTTGAACTTCTTGAACCTTACTGCTACTTGAACTTCTTGAACTTCTTGAACCTTCCTGCTACTTGAACTTCTTGAACCTTCCTGCTACTTGAACTTCTTGAACTTCCTGAACCTTCCTGCTACTTGAACTTCTTGAACTTCTTGAACCTTCCTGCTACTTGAACTTCTTGAACTTCTTGCACCTTCCTGCTACTTTAACTTCTTGAACCTTCCTGCTACTTGAACTTCTTGAACCTTCCTGCTACTTGAACTTCTTGAACCTTCCTGCTACTTGAACTTCTTGAACCTTCCTGCTACTTGAACTTCTTGAACTTCTTGAACCTTCCTGCTATTTGAACTTCTTGAACCTTCCTGCTACTTGAACTTCTTGAACCTTCCTGCTACTTGAGCTTTTTGTACCTTCCTGTTATTTGAACTTCTTGAACCTTCCTGCTACTTGAACTTCTTGAACCTTCCTGCTACTTGAAGTTTTTTGAACCTTTCTGCTACTTGAACTTCTTGAACCTTCCTGCTACTTGAACTTCTTTAACTTCTTGAACCTTCCTACTACTTAAACTTTTCGAACTTCTTGAACCTTCCTGCTACTTGAACTTCTTGAACTTCTTGAACCTTCCTGCTACTTGAACTACTTGAACTTTTTGAACCTTCCTGCTACTTGAACTTCGTGAACTTCTTGAACCTTCCTGCTACTCGAACTTCTTGAACCTTCCTGCTACTTGAACTTCTTGAACCTTCCTGCCACTTGAACTTCTTGAACTTCTTGAACCTTCCTGCTACTTGAAATTCTTGAACCTTCCTGCTACTTGAAGTTCTTGAACTTCTTGAACCTTCCTGCTACTTGAACTTCTTGAACTTCTTGAACCTTCCTGCTACTTGAACTTCTTGAACCTTCCTTCTACTTGAACTTCTTGAACTTCTTGAACCTTCCTGCTACTTGAACTTCTTGAACTTCTTGAACCTTTCTGCTACTCGAACTACTTGAACTTCTTGAACCTTCCTGCTACTTGAACTTCTTGAACTTCTTGAACCTTCCTGCTACTTGAACTACTTGAACTTCTTGAACCTTCCTGCTACTTGAACTTCTTGAACTTCTTGAACCTTCCTGCTACTTGAACTTCTTGAAACTTCCTGCTTCTTGAACATCTTTAAACTTCCTGCTACATGAACTTCTTGAACTTCTTGAACCTTCCTGCTACTTGAACATCTTGAACCTTCCTGCTACTTGAACTTCTCGAACTTCTTGAACCTTCCTGCTACTTGAACTTCTTGAACCTTCCTGCCACTTGAACTTCTTGAACTTCTTGAACCTTCCTGCTACTTGAAATTCTTGAACCTTCCTGCTACTTGAACTTCTTGAACTTCTTGAACCTTCCTGGTACTTGAACTTCTTGAACTTCTTGAACCTTCCTGCTACCTGAAATTCTTGAACCTTCCTGCTACTTGAACTTCTTGAACTTCTTGAACCTTCCTGCTACTTGAACTTCTTGAACTTAATGAACCTTCCTGCTACTTGAACTTCTTGAACCTTCCTTCTACTTGAACTTCTTGAATTTCTTGAACCTTCGTGCTACTTGAACTTTTCGAACTTCTTGAACCTTCCTGCTACTTGAACTACTTGAACTTCTTGAACCTTCCTGCTACTTGAACTTCTTGAACTTCTTGAACTTCTTGAACCTTCCTGCTACTTGAACTTCTTGAACCTTCCTGCTTCATGAACATCTTTAAACTTCCTGCTACATGAACTTCTTGAACTTCTTGAACCTTCCTATTACTTGAACTTCTTGAACCTTCCTGCTACTTGAACTTCTTGAACTTCTTGAACCTTCCTGCTACTTGAACTTCTTGAACTTCTTGAACCTTCCTGCTACTTGAACTTCTTGAACTTCTTGAACCTTCATGCTACTTGAACTTCTTGAACTTCTTGAATTTTCCTGCTACTTGAACTTCTTGAACCTTCCTGCTACTTGAACTTCTTAAACTTCTTGAACCTTCCTGCCACTTGAACTTGTTGAACTTCTTGAACCTTCCTGGTACTTGAACTTCTTGAACCTTCCTGCTACTTGATTTTCTTGAACTTCTTGAACCTTCCTGCTACTTGAACTTCTTGAACGTCTTGAACCTTCCTGCTACTTGAACTTCTTGAACTTCTTGACCCTTCCTGCTACTTGAACTTCTTGAACCTTCCTGCTACTTGAACTTCTTGAACTTTTTGAACCTTCCTGCTACTTGAACTTCTTGAACTTCGTGACCCTTCATGCTACTTGAACTTCTTGAACTTCTTGAACCTTCCTGCTACTTGAACTTCTTGAACCTTCCTGCTACTTGAACTTCTTGAACTTCTTGAACCTTCCTGCTACTTGAAATACTTGAACTTCTTGAACCTTCCTGTTACATGAACTTCTTGAACTTCTTGAACCTTCCTGCTACATGAACTTCTTTAACCTTCATGCTACTTGAACTTCGTGAACCTTCCTGCTACTTGAACTTCTTTAACTTCTTGAACCCTCCTACTACTTAAACTTTTCGAACTTCTTGAACCTTCCTGCTACTTGAACTTCTTGAACTTCTTGAACCTTCCTGCTACTTGAACTACTTGAACTTCTTGAACCTTCCTGCTACTTGAACTTCGTGAACTTCTTGAACCTTCCTGCTACTCGAATTCTTGAACCTTCCTGCAACTTGAACTTCTTGAACCTTCCTGCCACTTGAACTTCTTGAACTTCTTGAACCTTCCTTGCTACTTGAAATTCTTGAACCTTCCTGCTACTTGAAGTTCTTGAATTTCTTGAACCTTCCTGCTACTTGAACTTCTTGAACTTCTTGAACCTTCCTGTTACTTGAACTTTTTGAACCTTCCTGCTACTTGAACTTCTTGAACCTTTCTGCTACTTGAACTTCTTGAACCTTTCTGCTACTTGAACTTCTTGAACCTTCCCACTACTTGAACTTCTTGAACTTTCCTGCTACTTGAACTTCTTGAACCTTACTGATTCTTGAACTTCTTCAACTTCTTGAACCTTCCTGCTAAATGAACTTCTTGAACTTCTTGAACCTTCCTGCTACTTGAACTTCTTGAACTTCTTGAACCTTCCTGCTACTTGAACTTCTTGAACTTCTTGCACCTTCCTGCTACTTGAACTTCTAGAACCTTCATGCTACTTGAACTTCTTGAACCTTCCTGCTACTTGAACTTCTTGAACCTTTCGCCTACTTGAACTTCTTGAACTTCTTGAACCTTCCTGCTATTTGAACTTCTTGAACCTTCCTGCTACTTGAACTTCTTGAACCTTCCTGCTACTTGAGCTTTTTGTACCTTCCTGCTATTTGAACTTCTTGAACCTTCCTGCTACTTGAACTTCTTGAACCTTCCTGCTACTTGAAGTTTTTTGAACCTTTCTGATACTTGAACTTCTTGAACCTTCCTGCTACTTGAACTTCTTTAACTTCTTGAACCTTCCTACTACTTAAACTTTTCGAACTTCTTGAACCTTCCTGCTACTTGAACTTCTTGAACTTCTTGAACCTTCCTGCTACTTGAACTACTTGAACTTCTTGAACCTTCCTGCTACTTGAACTTCGTGAACTTCTTGAACCTTCCTGCTACTCGAACTTCTTGAACATTCCTGCTACTTGAACTTCTTGAACCTTCCTGCCACTTGAACTTCTTGAACCTTCCTGCCACTTGAACTTCTTGAACTTCTTGAACCTTCCTGCTACTTGAAATTCTTGAACCTTCCTGCTACTTGAAGTTCTTGAACTTCTTGAACCTTCCTGCTACTTGAACTTCTTGAACTTCTTGAACCTTCCTGCTACTTGAACTTCTTGAACCTTCCTTCTCCTTGAACTTCTTGAACTTCTTGAACCTTCCTGCTACTTGAACTTCTTGAACTTCTTGAACCTTCCTGCTACTCGAACTCCTTGAACTTCTTGAACCTTCCTGCTACTTGAACTTCTTGAACTTCTTGAACCTTCCTGCTACTTGAACTACTTGAACTTCTCGAACCTTCCTGCTACTTGAACTTCTTGAACTTCTTCAACCTTCCTGCTACTTGAACTTCTTGAAACTTCCTGCTTCTTGAACATCTTTAAACTTCCTGCTACATGAACTTCTTGAACTTCTTGAACCTTCCTGCTACTTGAACATCTTGAACCTTCCTGCTACTTGAACTTCTCGAACTTCTTGAACCTTCCTGCTACTTGAACTTCTTGAACCTTCCTGCCACCTGAACTTCTTGAACTTCTTGAACCTTCCTGCTACTTGAAATTCTTGAACCTTCCTGCTACTTGAACTTCTTGAACTTCTTGAACCTTCCTGGTACTTGAACTTCTTGAACCTTCCTTCTACTTGAACTTCTTGAACTTCTCGGACCTTCCTGCTACTTGAACTTCTTGAACTTCTTGAACCTTCCTGCTACTTGAACTACTTGAACTTCTTGAACCTTCATGCTACTTGAACTTCTTGAACTTCTTGAACCTTCCTGCTACTTGAACTTCTTGAACCTTCCTGCTTCTTGAACTTCTTGAAACTTCCTGCTACCTGAACTTCTTGAACTTCTTGAACCTTCCTGCTACTTGAACTTCTTGAACCTTCCTGCTACTTGAACTTCTTGATTTTTTGAACCTTCCTGCTACTTGAACTTCTTGAACTTCTTGAACCTTTCTGCTACTTGAACTTCTTGAACTTCTTGAACCTTCCTGCTACTTGAACTTCTTGAACTTCTCGAACTTTCCTGTTACTTGAACTTCTTGAACCTTCCTGATACTTGAACTTCTTGAACTTCTTGAACCTTACTGCTACTTGAACTCCTTGAACTTCTTGAACCTTCCTGCTACTTGAACTTCTTGAACCTTCCTGCTACTTGAACTTCTTGAACTTCCTGAACCTTCCTGCTACTTGAACTTCTTGAACTTCTTGAACCTTCCTGCTACTTGAACTTCTTGAACTTCTTGCACCTTCCTGCTACTTTAACTTCTTGAACCTTCCTGCTACTTGAACTTCTTGAACCTTCCTGCTACTTGAACTTCTTGAACCTTCCTGCTACTTGAACTTCTTGAACCTTCCTGCTACTTGAACTTCTTGAACCTTCCTGCTACTTGAACTTCTTGAACTTCTTGAACCTTCCTGCTACTTGAACTTCTTGAACGTCTTGAACCTTCCTGCTACTTGAACTTCTTGAACTTCTTGAACCATCCTGCTACTTGAACTTCTTGAACCTTCCTGCTACTTGAACTTCTTGAACTTCTTGAACCTTCTTGCTACTTGATCTTCTTGAACTTCTTGAACCTTTCTGCTACTTGAACTTCTTGAACTTCTTGAACCTTCTTGCTACTTGATCTTCTTGAACTTCTTGAACCTTTCTGCTACTTGAACTTCTTGAACCTTCCTGCAACTTGAACTTCTTGAACTTCTTGAACCTTCCTGCTACTTGAACTTCTTGAACGTCTTGAACCTTCCTGCTACTTGAACTTCTTGAACTTCTTGACCCTTCCTGCTACTTGAACTTCTTGAACCTTCCTGCTACTTGAACTTCTTGAACTTTTTGAACCTTCCTGCTACTTGAACTTCTTGAACTTCGTGACCCTTCATGCTACTTGAACTTCTTGAACTTCTTGAACCTTCCTGCTACTTGAACTTTTTGAACCTTCTTGCTACTTGAACTTCTTGAACTTCTTGAACCTTCCTGCTACTTGAAATACTTGAACTTCTTGAACCTTCCTGTTACATGAACTTCTTGAACTTCTTGAACCTTCCTGCTACATGAACTTCTTTAACCTTCATGCTACTTGAACTTCGTGAACCTTCCTGCTACTTGAACTTCTTTAACTTCTTGAACCTTCCTACTACTTAAACTTTTCGAACTTCTTGAACCTTCCTGCTACTTGAACTTCTTGAACTTCTTGAACCTTCCTGCTACTTGAACTACTTGAACTTCTTGAACCTTCCTGCTACTTGAACTTCGTGAACTTCTTGAACCTTCCTGCTACTCGAACTTCTTGAACCTTCCTGCTACTTGAACTTCTTGAACCTTCCTGCCACTTGAACTTCTTGAACTTCTTGAACCTTCCTGCTACTTGAAATTCTTGAACCTTCCTGCTACTTGAAGTTCTTGAACTCCTTGAACCTTCCTGCTACTTGAACTTCTTGAACTTCTTGAACCTTCCTGCTACTTGAACTTCTTGAACCTTCCTTCTACTTGAACTTCTTGAACTTCTTGAACCTTCCTGCTACTTGAACTTCTTGAACATCTTGAACCTTCCTGCTACTCGAACTACTTGAACTTCTTGAACCTTCCTGCTACTTGAACTTCTTGAACTTCTTGAACCTTCCTGCTACTTGAACTACTTGAACTTCTTGAACCTTCCTGCTACTTGATCTTCTTGAACTTCTTGAACCTTCCTGCTACTTGAACTTCTTGAAACTTCCTGCTTCTTGAACATCTTTAAACTTCCTGCTACATGAACTTCTTGAACTTCTTGAACCTTCCTGCTACTTGAACATTTTGAACCTTCCTGCTACTTGAACTTCTCGAACTTCTTGAACCTTCCTGCTACTTGAACTTCTTGAACCTTCCTGCCACTTGAACTTCTTGAACTTCTTGAACCTTCCTGCTACTTGAAATTCTTGAACCTTCCTGCTACTTGAACTTCTTGAACTTCTTGAACCTTCCTGGTACTTGAACTTCTTGAACCTTCCTTCTACTTGAACTTCTTGAACTTCTCAAAACCTTCCTGCTACTTGAACTTCTTGAACTTCTTGAACCTTCCTGCTACTTGAACTACTTGAACTTCTTGAACCTTCATGCTACTTGAACTTCTTGAACTTCTTGAACCTTCCTGCTACTTGAACTTCTTGAACCTTCCTGCTTCTTGAACTTCTTGAAACTTCCTGCTACCTGAACTTCTTGAACTTCTTGAACCTTCCTGCTACTTGAACTTCTTGAACCTTCCTGCTACTTGAACTTCTTGAAGTTTTTGAACCTTCCTGCTACTTGAACTTCTTGAACTTCTTGAACCTTTCTGCTACTTGAACTTCTTGAACTTCTTGAACCTTCCTGCTACTTGAACTTCTTGAACTTCTCGAACTTTCCTGTTACTTGAACTTCTTGAACCTTCCTGCTTCTTGAACTTCTTGAACTTCTTGAACCTTACTGCTACTTGAACTTCTTGAACTTCTTGAACCTTCCTGCTACTTGAACTTCTTGAACCTTCCTGCTACTTGAACTTCTTGAACTTCCTGAACCTTCCTGCTACTTGAACTTCTTGAACTTCTTGAACCTTCCTGCTACTTGAACTTCTTGAACTTCTTGCACCTTCCTGCTACTTTAACTTCTTGAACCTTCCTGCTACTTGAACTTCTTGAACCTTCCTGCTACTTGAACTTCTTGAACCTTCCTGCTACTTGAACTTCTTGAACCTTCCTGCTACTTGAACTTCTTGAACTTCTTGAACCTTCCTGCTATTTGAACTTCTTGAACCTTCCTGCTACTTGAACTTCTTGAACCTTCCTGCTACTTGAGCTTTTTGTACCTTCCTGTTATTTGAACTTCTTGAACCTTCCTGCTACTTGAACTTCTTGAACCTTCCTGCTACTTGAAGTTTTTTGAACCTTTCTGCTACTTGAACTTCTTGAACCTTCCTGCTACTTGAACTTCTTTAACTTCTTGAACCTTCCTACTACTTAAACTTTTCGAACTTCTTGAACCTTCCTGCTACTTGAACTTCTTGAACTTCTTGAACCTTCCTGCTACTTGAACTACTTGAACTTCTTGAACCTTCATGCTACTTGAACTTCTTGAACTTCTTGAACCTTCCTGCTACTTGAACTACTTGAACTTCTTGAACCTTCATGCTACTTGAACTTCTTGAACTTCTTGCACCTTCCTGCTACTTGAACTTCTTGAACCTTCCTGCTTCTTGAACTTCTTGAAACTTCCTGCTACCTGAACTTCTTGATTTTCTTGAACCTTCCTGCTACTTGAACTTCTTGAACCTTCCTGCTACTTGAACTTCTTGAAGTTTTTGAACCTTCCTGCTACTTGAACTTCTTGAACTTCTTGAACCTTTCTGCTACTTGAACTTCTTGAACTTCTTGAACCTTCCTGCTACTTGAACTTCTTGAACTTCTCGAACTTTCCTGTTACTTGAACTTCTTGAACCTTCCTGCTTCTTGAACTTCTTGAACTTCTTGAACCTTACTGCTACTTGAACTTCTTGAACTTCTTGAACCTTCCTGCTACTTGAACTTCTTGAACCTTCCTGCTACTTGAACTTCTTGAACTTCCTGAACCTTCCTGCTACTTGAACTTCTTGAACTTCTTGAACCTTCCTGCTACTTGAACTTCTTGAACTTCTTGCACCTTCCTGCTACTTTAACTTCTTGAACCTTCCTGCTACTTGAACTTCTTGAACCTTCCTGCTACTTGAACTTCTTGAACCTTCCTGCTACTTGAACTTCTTGAACCTTCCTGCTACTTGAACTTCTTGAACTTCTTGAACCTTCCTGCTATTTGAACTTCTTGAACCTTCCTGCTACTTGAACTTCTTGAACCTTCCTGCTACTTGAGCTTTTTGTACCTTCCTGTTATTTGAACTTCTTGAACCTTCCTGCTACTTGAACTTCTTGAACCTTCCTGCTACTTGAAGTTTTTTGAACCTTTCTGCTACTTGAACTTCTTGAACCTTCCTGCTACTTGAACTTCTTTAACTTCTTGAACCTTCCTACTACTTAAACTTTTCGAACTTCTTGAACCTTCCTGCTACTTGAACTTCTTGAACTTCTTGAACCTTCCTGCTACTTGAACTACTTGAACTTCTTGAACCTTCCTGCTACTTGAACTTCGTGAACTTCTTGAACCTTCCTGCTACTCGAACTTCTTGAACCTTCCTGCTACTTGAACTTCTTGAACCTTCCTGCCACTTGAACTTCTTGAACTTCTTGAACCTTCCTGCTACTTGAAATTCTTGAACCTTCCTGCTACTTGAAGTTCTTGAACTTCTTGAACCTTCCTGCTACTTGAACTTCTTGAACTTCTTGAACCTTTCTGCTACTCGAACTACTTGAACTTCTTGAACCTTCCTGCTACTTGAACTTCTTGAACTTCTTGAACCTTCCTGCTACTTGAACTACTTGAACTTCTTGAACCTTCCTGCTACTTGAACTTCTTGAACTTCTTGAACCTTCCTGCTACTTGAACTTCTTGAAACTTCCTGCTTCTTGAACATCTTTAAACTTCCTGCTACATGAACTTCTTGAACTTCTTGAACCTTCCTGCTACTTGAACATCTTGAACCTTCCTGCTACTTGAACTTCTCGAACTTCTTGAACCTTCCTGCTACTTGAACTTCTTGAACCTTCCTGCCACTTGAACTTCTTGAACTTCTTGAACCTTCCTGCTACTTGAAATTCTTGAACCTTCCTGCTACTTGAACTTCTTGAACTTCTTGAACCTTCCTGGTACTTGAACTTCTTGAACCTTCCTTCTACTTGAACTTCTTGAACTTCTCGGACCTTCCTGCTACTTGAACTTCTTGAACTTCTTGAACCTTCCTGCTACTTGAACTACTTGAACTTCTTGAACCTTCATGCTACTTGAACTTCTTGAACTTCTTGAACCTTCCTGCTACTTGAACTTCTTGAACCTTCCTGCTTCTTGAACTTCTTGAAACTTCCTGCTACCTGAACTTCTTGAACTTCTTGAACCTTCCTGCTACTTGAACTTCTTGAACCTTCCTGCTACTTGAACTTCTTGAACTTTTTGAACCTTCCTGCTACTTGAACTTCTTGAACTTCTTGAACCTTTCTGCTACTTGAACTTCTTGAACTTCTTGAACCTTCCTGCTACTTGAACTTCTTGAACTTCTCGAACTTTCCTGTTACTTGAACTTCTTGAACCTTCCTGATACTTGAACTTCTTGAACTTCTTGAACCTTACTGCTACTTGAACTCCTTGAACTTCTTGAACCTTCCTGCTACTTGAACTTCTTGAACCTTCCTGCTACTTGAACTTCTTGAACTTCCTGAACCTTCCTGCTACTTGAACTTCTTGAACTTCTTGAACCTTCCTGCTACTTGAACTTCTTGAACTTCTTGCACCTTCCTGCTACTTTAACTTCTTGAACCTTCCTGCTACTTGAACTTCTTGAACCTTCCTGCTACTTGAACTTCTTGAACCTTCCTGCTACTTGAACTTCTTGAACCTTCCTGCTACTTGAACTTCTTGAACCTTCCTGCTACTTGAACTTCTTGAACTTCTTGAACCTTCCTGCTACTTGAACTTCTTGAACGTCTTGAACCTTCCTGCTACTTGAACTTCTTGAACTTCTTGAACCTTCCTGCTACTTGAACTTCTTGAACCTTCCTGCTACTTGAACTTCTTGAACTTCTTGAACCTTCTTGCTACTTGATCTTCTTGAACTTCTTGAACCTTTCTGCTACTTGAACTTCTTGAACTTCTTGAACCTCCTTGCTACTTGATCTTCTTGAACTTCTTGAACCTTTCTGCTACTTGAACTTCTTGAACCTTCCTGCAACTTGAACTTCTTGAACTTCTTGAACCTTCCTGCTACTTGAACTTCTTGAACGTCTTGAACCTTCCTGCTACTTGAACTTCTTGAACTTCTTGACCCTTCCTGCTACTTGAACTTCTTGAACCTTCCTGCTACTTGAACTTCTTGAACTTTTTGAACCTTCCTGCTACTTGAACTTCTTGAACTTCGTGACCCTTCATGCAACTTGAACTTCTTGAACTTCTTGAACCTTCCTGCTACTTGAACTTCTTGAACCTTCCTGCTACTTGAACTTCTTGAACTTCTTGAACCTTCCTGCTACTTGAAATACTTGAACTTCTTGAACCTTCCTGTTACATGAACTTCTTGAACTTCTTGAACCTTCCTGCTACATGAACTTCTTTAACCTTCATGCTACTTGAACTTCGTGAACCTTCCTGCTACTTGAACTTCTTTAACTTCTTGAACCTTCCTACTACTTAAACTTTTCGAACTTCTTGAACCTTCCTGCTACTTGAAATTCGTGAACTTCTTGAACCTTCCTGCTACTCGAACTTCTTGAACCTTCCTGCTACTTGAACTTCTTGAAACTTCCTGCCACTTGAACTTCTTGAACTTCTTGAACCTTCCTGCTACTTGAAATTCTTGAACCTTCCTGCTACTTGAAGTTCTTGAACTTCTTGAACCTTCCTGCTACTTGAACTTCTTGAACTTCTTGAACCTTCCTGCTACTTGAACTTCTTGAACCTTCCTTCTACTTGAACTTCTTGAATTTCTTGAACCTTCCTGCTACTTGAACTTCTTGAACATCTTGAACCTTCCTGCTACTCGAACTACTTGAACTTCTTGAACCTTCCTGCTACTTGAAATTCTTGAACTTCTTGAACCTTCCTGCTACTTGAACTACTTGAACTTCTTGAACCTTCCTGCAACTTGAACTTCTTGAAACTTCCTGCTTCTTGAACATCTTTAAACTTCCTGCTACATGAACTTCTTGAACTTCTTGAACCTTCCTGCTACTTGAACATCTTGAACCTTCCTGCTACTTGAACTTCTCGAACTTCTTGAACCTTCCTGCTACTTGAACTTCTTGAACCTTCCTGCCACTTGAACTTCTTGAACTTCTTGAACCTTCCTGCTACTTGAAATTCTTGAACCTTCCTGCTACTTGAACTTCTTGAACTTCTTGAACCTTCCTGGTACTTGAACTTCTTGAACCTTCCTTCTACTTGAACTTCTTGAACTTCTCGAACCTTCCTGCTACTTGAACTTCTTGAACTTCTTGAACCTTCCTGCTACTTGAACTACTTGAACTTCTTGAACCTTCATGCTACTTGAACTTCTTGAACTTCTTGAACCTTCCTGCTACTTGAACTTCTTGAACCTTCCTGCTTCTTGAACTTCTTGAAACTTCCTGCTACCTGAACTTCTTGAACTTCTTGAACCTTCCTGCTACTTGAACTTCTTGAACCTTCCTGCTACTTGAACTTCTTGAACTTTTTGAACCTTCCTGCTACTTGAACTTCTTGAACTTCTTGAACCTTTCTGCTACTTGAACTTCTTGAACTTCTTGAACCTTCCTGCTACTTGAACTTCTTGAACTTCTCGAACTTTCCTGTTACTTGAACTTCTTGAACCTTCCTGCTTCTTGAACTTCTTGAACTTCTTGAACCTTACTGCTACTTGAACTTCTTGAACTTCTTGAACCTTCCTGCTACTTGAACTTCTTGAACCTTCCTGCTACTTGAACTTCTTGAACTTCCTGAACCTTCCTGCTACTTGAACTTCTTGAACTTCTTGAACCTTCCTGCTACTTGAACTTCTTGAACTTCTTGCACCTTCCTGCTACTTTAACTTCTTGAACCTTCCTGCTACTTGAACTTCTTGAACCTTCCTGCTACTTGAACTTCTTGAACCTTCCTGCTACTTGAACTTCTTGAACCTTCCTGCTACTTGAACTTCTTGAACCTTCCTGCTACTTGAACTTCTTGAACTTCTTGAACCTTCCTGCTACTTGAACTTCTTGAACTTCTTGAACCTTCCTGCTACTTGAACTTCTTGAACGTCTTGAACCTTCCTGCTACTTGAACTTCTTGAACTTCTTGAACCTTCCTGCTACTTGAACTTCTTGAACCTTCCTGCTACTTGAACTTCTTGAACTTCTTAAACCTTCTTGCTACTTGATCTTCTTGAACTTCTTGAACCTTTCTGCTACTTGAACTTCTTGAACTTCTTGAACCTTCTTGCTACTTGATCTTCTTGAACTTCTTGAACCTTTCTGCTACTTGAACTTCTTGAACCTTCCTGCAACTTGAACTTCTTGAACTTCTTGAACCTTCCTGCTACTTGAACTTCTTGAACGTCTTGAACCTTCCTGCTACTTGAACTTCTTGAACTTCTTGACCCTTCCTGCTACTTGAACTTCTTGAACCTTCCTGATACTTGAACTTCTTGAACTTTTTGAACCTTCCTGCTACTTGAACTTCTTGAACTTCGTGACCCTTCATGCTACTTGAACTTCTTGAACTTCTTGAACCTTCCTGCTACTTGAACTTCTTGAACCTTCCTGCTACTTGAACTTCTTGAACTTCTTGAACCTTCCTGCTACTTTAAATACTTGAACTTCTTGAACCTTCCTATTACATGAACTTCTTGAACTTCTTGAACCTTCCTGCTACATGAACTTCTTTAACCTTCATGCTACTTGAACTTCGTGAACCTTCCTGCTACTTGAACTTCTACAACTTCTTGAACCTTCCTGCAACTTGAACTTCTACAACTTCTTGAACCTTCCTGCTACTTGAAATACTTGAACTTCTTGAACTTCTTGAACCTTCCTGCTACTTGAACTTCTTGAACCTTCCTGCTACTTGAACTTCTTGAACTTCTTGAACCTTCCTGCTACTTGAACTTCTTGAACCTTCCTGCTACTTTAACCTCATGAACTTCTTGACCCTTCCTGCTACTTGAACTTCTTGAACTTCTTGAACCTTCCTGCTACTTGAACTTTTTGAACTTCCTAAACCTTCCTGCTACTTGAACTTCTTGAACTTCTTGAACCTTCCTGCTACTTGAACATCTTGAACTTCATGAACCTTCCTGCTACTTGAACTTCTTGAACTTCTTGAACCTTTTTGCTACTTGAACTTCTTGAACTTCTTGAACCTTCCTGCTACTTGAACTTTTTGAACTTCTTGAACCTTCCTGATACTTGAACTTCTTGAACCTTCCTGCTACTTGAACGTCTTCTACTTCTTGAACCTTCCTGCTACTTGAAATTCTTGAAACTTCCTGCTACTTGAACTTCTTGAACTTCTTTAACCTTCCTGCTACTTGAACTTCGTGAACCTTCCTGCTACTTGAATTTCTACAACTTCTTGAACCTTCCTGCAACTTGAACTTCTACAACTTCTTGAACCTTCCTGCTACTTGAACTTCTTGAACTTCTTGAACCTTCCTGCTACTTGAACTTCTTGAACTTCTCGAACTTTCCTGTTACTTGAACTTCTTGAGCCTTCCTGCTACTTGAACTTCTTGAACCTTCCTGCTACTTGAACGTCTTCAACTTCTTGAACCTTCCTGCTACTTGAACTTCTTGAACCTTCCTGCTACTTGAACTTCTTGAACCTTCCTGCTTCTTGAACTTCTTGAAACTTCCTGCTACCTGAACTTCTTGAACTTCTTGAACCTTCCTGCTACTTGAACTTCTTGAACCTTCCTGCTACTTGAACTTCTTAAACTTTTTGAACCTTCCTGCTACTTGAACTTCTTGAACTTCTTGAACCTTTCTGCTACTTGAACTTCTTGAACTTCTTGAACCTTCCTGCTACTTGAAAATCTTGAACTTCTCGAACTTTCCTGTTACTTGAACTTCTTGAACCTTCCTGCTACTTGAACTTCTTGAACTTCTTGAACCTTACTGCTACTTGAACTTCTTGAACTTCTTGAACCTTCCTGCTACTTGAACTTCTTGAACCTTCCTGCTACTTGAACTTCTTGAACTTCTTGAACCTTCCTGCTACTTGAACTTCTTGAACTTCTTGAACCTTCCTGCTACTTGAACTTCTTGAACTTCTTGCACCTTCCTGCTACTTTAACTTCTTGAACCTTCCTGCTACTTGAACTTTTTGAACCTTCCTGCTACTTGAACTTCTGGAACCTTCCTGCTACTTGAATTTCTTGAACCTTCCTGCTACTTGAACTTCTTGAACCTTCCTGCTACTTGAACTTCTTGAACTTCTTGAACCTTCCTGCTACTTGAACTTCTTGAACGTCTTGAACCTTCCTGCTACTTGAACTTCTTGAACTTCTTGAACCTTCCTGCTACTTGAACTTCTTGAACCTTCCTGCTACTTGAACTTCTTGAACTTCTTGAACCTTCTTGCTACTTGATCTTCTTGAACTTCTTGAACCTTTCTGCTACTTGAACTTCTTGAACTTCTTGAACCTTCTTGCTACTTGATCTTCTTGAACTTCTTGAACCTTTATGCTACTTGAACTTCTTGAATCTTCCTGCAACTTGAACTTCTTGAACTTCTTGAACCTTCCTGCTACTTGAACTTCTTGAACGTCTTGAACCTTCCTGCTACTTGAACTTCTTGAACTTCTTGACCCTTCCTGCTACTTGAACTTCTTGAACCTTCCTGCTACTTGAACTTCTTGAACTTTTTGAACCTTCCTGCTACTTGAACTTCTTGAACTTCTTGACCCTTCATGCTACTTGAACTTCTTGAACTTCTTGAACCTTCCTGCTACTTGAACTTCTTGAACCTTCCTGCTACTTGAACTTCTTGAACTTCTTGAACCTTCCTGCTACTTGAAATACTTGAACTTCTTGAACCTTCCTGTTACATGAACTTCTTGAACTTCTTGAACCTTCCTGCTACATGAACTTCTTTAACCTTCCTGCTACTTGAACTTCGTGACCCTTCCTGCTACTTGATCTTCTTGAACTTCTTGAACCTTCCTGCTACTTGAACTTTTGGAATTTCTTAAACCTTCCTGCTACTTGAACTTCTTGAACTTCTTGAACCTTCCTGCTACTTGAACATCTTGAACTTCATGAACCTTCCTGCTACTTGAACTTCTTGAACTTCTTGAACCTTTTTGCTACTTGAACTTCTTGAACTTCTTGAACCTTCCTGCTACTTGAACTTTTTGAACTTCTTGAACCTTCCTGCTACTTGAACTTCTTGAACCTTCCTGCTACTTGAACGTCTTCAACTTCTTGAACCTTCCTGCTACTTGAACTTCTTGAAACTTCCTGCTACTTGAACTTCTTGAACTTCTTGAACCTTCCTGCTCCTTGAACTTCTTGAACCTTCCTGTTACTTGAAATTTTTGAACCTTCCTGCTACTTGAACTTCTTGAACCTTCCTGCTACTTGAACTTCTTGAACCTTTCTGCTACTTGAACTTCTTGAACCTTCCTGCTACTTGAACTTCTTGAACTTTCCTGCTACTTGAACTTCTTGAGCCTTACTGACTCTTGAACTTCTTCAACTTCTTGAACCTTCCTGCTACTTGAACTTCTTGAACTTCTTGAACCTTCCTGCTACTTGAACTTCTTGAACTTCTTGCACCTTCCTGCTACTTGAACTTCTTGAACCTTCCTGCTACTTGAACTTCTTGAACCTTCCTGCTACTTTAACTTCTTGAACTTCTTGAACCTTCCTGCTACTTGAACTTCTTGAACCTTCCTGCTACTTGAACTTCTTGAACTTCTTGAACTTCTTGAACCTTCCTGCTACTTGAACTTCTTGAACTTCTTGCACCTTCCTGCTACTTGAACTTCTTGTACCTTCCTGCTACTTGAACTTCTTGAACCTTCCTGCTACTTGAACTTCTTGAACTTCTTGAACCTTCCTGCTACTTGAAATTCTTGAACCTTCCTGCTACTTGAACTTCTTGAACTTCTTGAACTTCTTGAACCTTCCTGCTACTTGAATTTCTTGAACCTTCCTGCTACTTGAACTTTTTGAACTTCTTGAACCTTCCTGCTACTTAAACTTCTAGTACTTCTTGAACTTTCCTGCTACTTGAACTTCTTCAACCTTCCTGCCCCTTGATTTCATGAACCTTCCTTCTACTTGAACTTCTTGAGCCTTCATGCTACTCGAACTTTTTGAACCTTTCTGCTTCCTGAACTTCTTGAACCTTCCTTCTACATGAACTTCTTGAACTTCTTGAACCTTCCTGCTACATGAACTTCTTGAACCTTCCTGCTACTTGAACTTTTTGAACTTCTTGAACCTTCCTGCTACTTGAACTTCTTGAACCTTCCTGCTACTTGAACTTCTTGAACCTTCCTGCTACTTGAACTTCTTGAACTTCTTGAACCTTCCTGCCACTTGAACTTCTTGAACCTTCCTGCTACTTGAACTTCTTGAACCTTCCTGCTACTTGAACTTCTTTAACTTCTTGAACCTTCCTGCTACTTGAACTTTTCGAACTTCTTGAACCTTCCTGCTACTTGAACTTCTTGAACTTCTTGAACCTTCCTGCTACTTGAACTACTTGAACTTCTTGAATCTTCCTGCTCCTTGAACTTCTTGAACTTCTTGAACCTTCCTGCAACTTGAACTTCTTGAACCTTCCTGCTACTTGAACTTCTTGAACCTTCCTGCCACTTGAACTTCTTGAACTTCTTGAACCTTTCTGCTACTTGAAATTCTTGAACCTTCCTGCTGCTTGAACTTCTTGAACTTCTTGAACCTTCCTGCTACTTGAACTTCTTGAACTTCTTGAACCTTCCTGCTACTTGAACTTCTTGAACCTTCCTGCTACTTGATTTTCTTGAACTTCTTGAACCTTCCTGCTACTTGAACTTCTTGAACTTCTTGAACCTTCCTGCTACTTGAACTTCTTGAACCTTTCTGCTACTTGAATTTTTCGAACTTCTTGACCCTTACTGCTACTTGAACTTCTTGAACTTCTTGAACCTTCCTGCTACGTGAACTACTTGAACTTCTTGAACCTTCCTGCTACTTGAACTTCTTGAACCTTCCTGCCACTTGAACTTCTTGAACTTCTTGAACCTTCCTGTTACCTGAAATTCTTGAACCTTCCTGCTACTTGAACTTCTTGAACTTCTTGAACCTTCCTGCTACTTGAACTTCTTGAACTTCTTGAACCTTCCTGCTACTTGAACTTCTTGAACTTAATGAACCTTCCTGCTACTTGAACTTCTTGAACCTTCCTTCTACTTGAACTTCTTGAATTTCTTGAACCTTCGTGCTACTTGAACTTTTCGAACTTCTTGAACCTTCCTGCTACTTGAACTACTTGAACTTCTTGAACCTTCCTGCTACTTGAACTTCTTGAACTTCTTGAACTTCTTGAACCTTCCTGCTACTTGAACTTCTTGAACCTTCCTGCTTCATGAACATCTTTAAACTTCCTGCTACATGAACTTCTTGAACTTCTTGAACCTTCCTATTACTTGAACTTCTTGAACCTTCCTGGTACTTGAACTTCTTGAACTTCTTGAACCTTCCTGCTACTTGAACTTCTTGAACTTCTTGAACCTTCATGCTACTTGAACTTCTTGAACTTCTTGAATTTTCCTGCTACTTGAACTTCTTGAACCTTCCTGCTACTTGAACTTCTTAAACTTCTTGAACCTTCCTGCCACTTGAACTTGTTGAACTTCTTGAACCTTCCTGCTACTTGAACTTCTTGAACCTTCCTGCTACTTGATTTTCTTGAACTTCTTGAACCTTCCTGCTACTTGAACTTCTTGAACTTCTTGAACCTTCCTGCTACTTGAACTTCATGAACCTTCCTGCTAATTGAACTTCTTGAACTTCTTGAACCTTCCTGCTACTTGAACTTCTTGAACCTTCCTGCTTCTTGAACATCTTTAAACTTCCTGCTTCATGATCTTTTTGAACTTCTTGAACCTTCCTGCTACTTGAACATCTTGAACCTCCCTGCTACTTGAACTTCTTGAACCTTCCTGCTTCTTGAACATCTTTAAACTTCCTGCTACATGATCTTCTATAACTTCTTGAACCTTCCTGCTACTTGAACATCTTGAACCTTCCTGCTACTTGAACTTCTTGAACTTCTTGAACCTTCCTGCTACTTGAACTTCTTGAACCTTCCTGCCACTTGAACTTCTTGAACTTCTTGAACCTTCCTGCTACTTGAAATTCTTGAACCTTCCTGCTACTTGAACTTCTTGAACTTCTTGAACCTTCCTGCTACTTGAACTTCTTGAACCTTCCTGCTACTTGAACTTCCTGAACCTTCCTGCTACTTGAACTTCTTGAACTTCTTGAACCTTCCTGCTACTTGAACTTCTTGAACTTCTTGCACCTTCCTGCTACTTTAACTTCTTGAACCTTCCTGCTACTTGAACTTCTTGAACCTTCCTGCTACTTGAACTTCTTGAACCTTCCTGCTACTTGAACTTCTTGAACCTTCCTGCTACTTGAACTTCTTGAACCTTCCTGCTACTTGAACTTCTTGAACTTCTTGAACCTTCCTGCTACTTGAACTTCTTGAACTTCTTGAACCTTCCTGCTACTTGAACTTCTTGAACGTCTTGAACCTTCCTGCTACTTGAACTTCTTGAACTTCTTGAACCTTCCTGCTACTTGAACTTCTTGAACCTTCCTGCTACTTGAACTTCTTGAACTTCTTGAACCTTCTTGCTACTTGATCTTCTTGAACTTCTTGAACCTTTCTGCTACTTGAACTTCTTGAACCTTCCTGCAACTTGAACTTCTTGAACTTCTTGAACCTTCCTGCTACTTGATCTTCTTGAACTTCTTGAACCTTTCTGCTACTTGAACTTCTTGAACCTTCCTGCAACTTGAACTTCTTGAACTTCTTGAACCTTCCTGCTACTTGATCTTCTTGAACTTCTTGAACCTTTCTGCTACTTGAACTTCTTGAACCTTCCTGCAACTTGAACTTCTTGAACTTCTTGAACCTTCCTGCTACTTGAACTTCTTGAACGTCTTGAACCTTCCTGCTACTTGAACTTCTTGAACTTCTTGACCCTTCCTGCTACTTGAACTTCTTGAACCTTCCTGCTACTTGAACTTCTTGAACTTTTTGAACCTTCCTGCTACTTGAACTTCTTGAACTTCGTGACCCTTCATGCTACTTGAACTTCTTGAACTTCTTGAACCTTCCTGCTACTTGAACTTCTTAAACCTTCTTGCTACTTGATCTTTTTGAACTTCTTGAATCTTTCTGCTACTTGAACTTCTTGAACTTCTTGAACCTTCTTGCTACTTGATCTTCTTGAACTTCTTGAACCTTTCTGCTACTTGAACTTCTTGAACCTTCCTGCAACTTGAACTTCTTGAACTTCTTGAACCTTCCTGCTACTTGAACTTCTTGAACGTCTTGAACCTTCCTGCTACTTGAACTTCTTGAACTTCTTGACCCTTCCTGCTACTTGAACTTCTTGAACCTTCCTGCTACTTGAACTTCTTGAACTTTTTGAACTTTCCTGCTACTTGAACTTCTTGAACTTCGTGACCCTTCATGCTACTTGAACTTCTTGAACTTCTTGAACCTTCCTGCTACTTGAACTTCTTGAACCTTCCTGCTACTTGAACTTCTTGAACTTCTTGAACCTTCCTGCTACTTGAAATACTTGAACTTCTTGAACCCTCCTGTTACATGAACTTCTTGAACTTCTTGAACCTTCCTGCTACATGAACTTCTTTAACCTTCATGCTACTTGAACTTCGTGAACCTTCCTGCTACTTGAACTTCTACAACTTCTTGAACCTTCCTGCAACTTGAACTTCTACAACTTCTTGAACCTTCCTGCTACTTGAAATACTTGAACTTCTTGAACTTCTTGAACCTTCCTGCTACTTGAACTTCTTGAACCTTCCTGCTACTTGAACTTCTTGAACTTCTTGAACCTTCCTGCTACTTGAACTTCTTGAACCTTCCTGCTACTTTAACCTCTTGAACTTCTTGACCCTTCCTGCTACTTGAACTTCTTGAACTTCTTGAACCTTCCTGCTACTTGAACTTTTTGAACTTCCTAAACCTTCCTGCTATTTGAACTTCTTGAACTTCTTGAACCTTCCTGCTACTTGAACATCTTGAACTTCATGAACCTTCCTGCTACTTGAACTTCTTGAACTTCTTGAACCTTTTTGCTACTTGAACTTCTTGAACTTCTTGAACCTTCCTGCTACTTGAACTTTTTGAACTTCTTGAACCTTCCTGATACTTGAACTTCTTGAACCTTCCTGCTACTTGAACGTCTTCTACTTCTTGAACCTTCCTGCTACTTGAACTTCTTGAAACTTCCTGCTACTTGAACTTCTTGAACTTCTTTAACCTTCCTGCTACTTGAACTTCGTGAACCTTCCTGCTACTTGAATTTCTACAACTTCTTGAACCTTCCTGCAACTTGAACTTCTACAACTTCTTGAACCTTCCTGCTACTTGAACTTCTTGAACTTCCTGAACCTTCCTGCTACTTGAACTTCTTGAACTTCTCGAACTTTCCTGTTACTTGAACTTCTTGAGCCTTCCTGCTACTTGAACTTCTTGAACCTTCCTGCTACTTGAACGTCTTCAACTTCTTGAACCTTCCTGCTACTTGAACTTCTTGAACCTTCCTGCTACTTGAACTTCTTGAACCTTCCTGCTTCTTGAACTTCTTGAAACTTCCTGCTACCTGAACTTCTTGAACTTCTTGAACCTTCCTGCTACTTGAACTTCTTGAACCTTCCTGCTACTTGAACTTCTTGAACTTTTTGAACCTTCCTGCTACTTGAACTTCTTGAACTTCTTGAACCTTTCTGCTACTTGAACTTCTTGAACTTCTTGAACCTTCCTGCCCCTTGATTTCATGAACCTTCCTTCTACTTGAACTTCTTGAGCCTTCATGCTACTCGAACTTTTTGAACCTTTCTGCTTCCTGAACTTCTTGAACCTTCCTTCTACATGAACTTCTTGAACTTCTTGAACCTTCCTGCTACATGAACTTCTTGAACCTTCCTGCTACTTGAACTTTTTGAACTTCTTGAACCTTCCTGCTACTTGAACTTCTTGAACCTTCCTGCTACTTGAACTTCTTGAACCTTCCTGCTACTTGAACTTCTTGAACTTCTTGAACCTTCCTGCCACTTGAACTTCTTGAACCTTCCTGCTACTTGAACTTCTTGAACCTTCCTGCTACTTGAACTTCTTTAACTTCTTGAACCTTCCTGCTACTTGAACTTTTCGAACTTCTTGAACCTTCCTGCTACTTGAACTTCTTGAACTTCTTGAACCTTCCTGCTACTTGAACTACTTGAACTTCTTGAATCTTCCTGCTCCTTGAACTTCTTGAACTTCTTGAACCTTCCTGCAACTTGAACTTCTTGAACCTTCCTGCTACTTGAACTTCTTGAACCTTCCTGCCACTTGAACTTCTTGAACTTCTTGAACCTTTCTGCTACTTGAAATTCTTGAACCTTCCTGCTGCTTGAACTTCTTGAACTTCTTGAACCTTCCTGCTACTTGAACTTCTTGAACTTCTTGAACCTTCCTGCTACTTGAACTTCTTGAACCTTCCTGCTACTTGATTTTCTTGAACTTCTTGAACCTTCCTGCTACTTGAACTTCTTGAACTTCTTGAACCTTCCTGCTACTTGAACTTCTTGAACCTTTCTGCTACTTGAATTTTTCGAACTTCTTGACCCTTACTGCTACTTGAACTTCTTGAACTTCTTGAACCTTCCTGCTACGTGAACTACTTGAACTTCTTGAACCTTCCTGCTACTTGAACTTCTTGAACCTTCCTGCCACTTGAACTTCTTGAACTTCTTGAACCTTCCTGTTACCTGAAATTCTTGAACCTTCCTGCTACTTGAACTTCTTGAACTTCTTGAACCTTCCTGCTACTTGAACTTCTTGAACTTCTTGAACCTTCCTGCTACTTGAACTTCTTGAACTTAATGAACCTTCCTGCTACTTGAACTTCTTGAACCTTCCTTCTACTTGAACTTCTTGAATTTCTTGAACCTTCGTGCTACTTGAACTTTTCGAACTTCTTGAACCTTCCTGCTACTTGAACTACTTGAACTTCTTGAACCTTCCTGCTACTTGAACTTCTTGAACTTCTTGAACTTCTTGAACCTTCCTGCTACTTGAACTTCTTGAACCTTCCTGCTTCATGAACATCTTTAAACTTCCTGCTACATGAACTTCTTGAACTTCTTGAACCTTCCTATTACTTGAACTTCTTGAACCTTCCTGGTACTTGAACTTCTTGAACTTCTTGAACCTTCCTGCTACTTGAACTTCTTGAACTTCTTGAACCTTCATGCTACTTGAACTTCTTGAACTTCTTGAATTTTCCTGCTACTTGAACTTCTTGAACCTTCCTGCTACTTGAACTTCTTAAACTTCTTGAACCTTCCTGCCACTTGAACTTGTTGAACTTCTTGAACCTTCCTGCTACTTGAACTTCTTGAACCTTCCTGCTACTTGATTTTCTTGAACTTCTTGAACCTTCCTGCTACTTGAACTTCTTGAACTTCTTGAACCTTCCTGCTACTTGAACTTCATGAACCTTCCTGCTAATTGAACTTCTTGAACTTCTTGAACCTTCCTGCTACTTGAACTTCTTGAACCTTCCTGCTTCTTGAACATCTTTAAACTTCCTGCTTCATGATCTTTTTGAACTTCTTGAACCTTCCTGCTACTTGAACATCTTGAACCTCCCTGCTACTTGAACTTCTTGAACCTTCCTGCTTCTTGAACATCTTTAAACTTCCTGCTACATGATCTTCTATAACTTCTTGAACCTTCCTGCTACTTGAACATCTTGAACCTTCCTGCTACTTGAACTTCTTGAACTTCTTGAACCTTCCTGCTACTTGAACTTCTTGAACCTTCCTGCCACTTGAACTTCTTGAACTTCTTGAACCTTCCTGCTACTTGAAATTCTTGAACCTTCCTGCTACTTGAACTTCTTGAACTTCTTGAACCTTCCTGCTACTTGAACTTCTTGAACCTTCCTGCTACTTGAACTTCCTGAACCTTCCTGCTACTTGAACTTCTTGAACTTCTTGAACCTTCCTGCTACTTGAACTTCTTGAACTTCTTGCACCTTCCTGCTACTTTAACTTCTTGAACCTTCCTGCTACTTGAACTTCTTGAACCTTCCTGCTACTTGAACTTCTTGAACCTTCCTGCTACTTGAACTTCTTGAACCTTCCTGCTACTTGAACTTCTTGAACCTTCCTGCTACTTGAACTTCTTGAACTTCTTGAACCTTCCTGCTACTTGAACTTCTTGAACTTCTTGAACCTTCCTGCTACTTGAACTTCTTGAACGTCTTGAACCTTCCTGCTACTTGAACTTCTTGAACTTCTTGAACCTTCCTGCTACTTGAACTTCTTGAACCTTCCTGCTACTTGAACTTCTTGAACTTCTTGAACCTTCTTGCTACTTGATCTTCTTGAACTTCTTGAACCTTTCTGCTACTTGAACTTCTTGAACCTTCCTGCAACTTGAACTTCTTGAACTTCTTGAACCTTCCTGCTACTTGATCTTCTTGAACTTCTTGAACCTTTCTGCTACTTGAACTTCTTGAACCTTCCTGCAACTTGAACTTCTTGAACTTCTTGAACCTTCCTGCTACTTGATCTTCTTGAACTTCTTGAACCTTTCTGCTACTTGAACTTCTTGAACCTTCCTGCAACTTGAACTTCTTGAACTTCTTGAACCTTCCTGCTACTTGAACTTCTTGAACGTCTTGAACCTTCCTGCTACTTGAACTTCTTGAACTTCTTGACCCTTCCTGCTACTTGAACTTCTTGAACCTTCCTGCTACTTGAACTTCTTGAACTTTTTGAACCTTCCTGCTACTTGAACTTCTTGAACTTCGTGACCCTTCATGCTACTTGAACTTCTTGAACTTCTTGAACCTTCCTGCTACTTGAACTTCTTAAACCTTCTTGCTACTTGATCTTTTTGAACTTCTTGAATCTTTCTGCTACTTGAACTTCTTGAACTTCTTGAACCTTCTTGCTACTTGATCTTCTTGAACTTCTTGAACCTTTCTGCTACTTGAACTTCTTGAACCTTCCTGCAACTTGAACTTCTTGAACTTCTTGAACCTTCCTGCTACTTGAACTTCTTGAACGTCTTGAACCTTCCTGCTACTTGAACTTCTTGAACTTCTTGACCCTTCCTGCTACTTGAACTTCTTGAACCTTCCTGCTACTTGAACTTCTTGAACTTTTTGAACTTTCCTGCTACTTGAACTTCTTGAACTTCGTGACCCTTCATGCTACTTGAACTTCTTGAACTTCTTGAACCTTCCTGCTACTTGAACTTCTTGAACCTTCCTGCTACTTGAACTTCTTGAACTTCTTGAACCTTCCTGCTACTTGAAATACTTGAACTTCTTGAACCCTCCTGTTACATGAACTTCTTGAACTTCTTGAACCTTCCTGCTACATGAACTTCTTTAACCTTCATGCTACTTGAACTTCGTGAACCTTCCTGCTACTTGAACTTCTACAACTTCTTGAACCTTCCTGCAACTTGAACTTCTACAACTTCTTGAACCTTCCTGCTACTTGAAATACTTGAACTTCTTGAACTTCTTGAACCTTCCTGCTACTTGAACTTCTTGAACCTTCCTGCTACTTGAACTTCTTGAACTTCTTGAACCTTCCTGCTACTTGAACTTCTTGAACCTTCCTGCTACTTTAACCTCTTGAACTTCTTGACCCTTCCTGCTACTTGAACTTCTTGAACTTCTTGAACCTTCCTGCTACTTGAACTTTTTGAACTTCCTAAACCTTCCTGCTATTTGAACTTCTTGAACTTCTTGAACCTTCCTGCTACTTGAACATCTTGAACTTCATGAACCTTCCTGCTACTTGAACTTCTTGAACTTCTTGAACCTTTTTGCTACTTGAACTTCTTGAACTTCTTGAACCTTCCTGCTACTTGAACTTTTTGAACTTCTTGAACCTTCCTGATACTTGAACTTCTTGAACCTTCCTGCTACTTGAACGTCTTCTACTTCTTGAACCTTCCTGCTACTTGAACTTCTTGAAACTTCCTGCTACTTGAACTTCTTGAACTTCTTTAACCTTCCTGCTACTTGAACTTCGTGAACCTTCCTGCTACTTGAATTTCTACAACTTCTTGAACCTTCCTGCAACTTGAACTTCTACAACTTCTTGAACCTTCCTGCTACTTGAACTTCTTGAACTTCCTGAACCTTCCTGCTACTTGAACTTCTTGAACTTCTCGAACTTTCCTGTTACTTGAACTTCTTGAGCCTTCCTGCTACTTGAACTTCTTGAACCTTCCTGCTACTTGAACGTCTTCAACTTCTTGAACCTTCCTGCTACTTGAACTTCTTGAACCTTCCTGCTACTTGAACTTCTTGAACCTTCCTGCTTCTTGAACTTCTTGAAACTTCCTGCTACCTGAACTTCTTGAACTTCTTGAACCTTCCTGCTACTTGAACTTCTTGAACCTTCCTGCTACTTGAACTTCTTGAACTTTTTGAACCTTCCTGCTACTTGAACTTCTTGAACTTCTTGAACCTTTCTGCTACTTGAACTTCTTGAACTTCTTGAACCTTCCTGCTACTTGAAAATCTTGAACTTCTCGAACTTTCCTGTTACTTGAACTTCTTGAACCTTCCTGCTACTTGAACTTCTTGAACTTCTTGAACCTTACTGCTACTTGAACTTCTTGAACTTCTTGAACCTTCCTGCTACTTGAACTTCTTGAACCTTCCTGCTACTTGAACTTCTTGAACTTCTTGAACCTTCCTGCTACTTGAACTTCTTGAACTTCTTGAACCTTCCTGCTACTTGAACTTCTTGAACTTCTTGCACCTTCCTGCTACTTTAACTTCTTGAACCTTCCTGCTACTTGAACTTTTTGAACCTTCCTGCTACTTGAACTTCTTGAACCTTCCTGCTACTTGAATTTCTTGAACCTTCCTGCTACTTGAACTTCTTGAACCTTCCTGCTACTTGAACTTCTTGAACTTCTTGAACCTTCCTGCTACTTGAACTTCTTGAACTTCTCGAACTTTCCTGTTACTTGAACTTCTTGAACCTTCCTGATACTTGAACTTCTTGAACTTCTTGAACCTTACTGCTACTTGAACTCCTTGAACTTCTTGAACCTTCCTGCTACTTGAACTTCTTGAACCTTCCTGCTACTTGAACTTCTTGAACTTCCTGAACCTTCCTGCTACTTGAACTTCTTGAACTTCTTGAACCTTCCTGCTACTTGAACTTCTTGAACTTCTTGCACCTTCCTGCTACTTTAACTTCTTGAACCTTCCTGCTACTTGAACTTCTTGAACCTTCCTGCTACTTGAACTTCTTGAACCTTCCTGCTACTTGAACTTCTTGAACCTTCCTGCTACTTGAACTTCTTGAACCTTCCTGCTACTTGAACTTCTTGAACTTCTTGAACCTTCCTGCTACTTGAACTTCTTGAACGTCTTGAACCTTCCTGCTACTTGAACTTCTTGAACTTCTTGAACCTTCCTGCTACTTGAACTTCTTGAACCTTCCTGCTACTTGAACTTCTTGAACTTCTTGAACCTTCTTGCTACTTGATCTTCTTGAACTTCTTGAACCTTTCTGCTACTTGAACTTCTTGAACTTCTTGAACCTCCTTGCTACTTGATCTTCTTGAACTTCTTGAACCTTTCTGCTACTTGAACTTCTTGAACCTTCCTGCAACTTGAACTTCTTGAACTTCTTGAACCTTCCTGCTACTTGAACTTCTTGAACGTCTTGAACCTTCCTGCTACTTGAACTTCTTGAACTTCTTGACCCTTCCTGCTACTTGAACTTCTTGAACCTTCCTGCTACTTGAACTTCTTGAACTTTTTGAACCTTCCTGCTACTTGAACTTCTTGAACTTCGTGACCCTTCATGCAACTTGAACTTCTTGAACTTCTTGAACCTTCCTGCTACTTGAACTTCTTGAACCTTCCTGCTACTTGAACTTCTTGAACTTCTTGAACCTTCCTGCTACTTGAAATACTTGAACTTCTTGAACCTTCCTGTTACATGAACTTCTTGAACTTCTTGAACCTTCCTGCTACATGAACTTCTTTAACCTTCATGCTACTTGAACTTCGTGAACCTTCCTGCTACTTGAACTTCTTTAACTTCTTGAACCTTCCTACTACTTAAACTTTTCGAACTTCTTGAACCTTCCTGCTACTTGAAATTCGTGAACTTCTTGAACCTTCCTGCTACTCGAACTTCTTGAACCTTCCTGCTACTTGAACTTCTTGAAACTTCCTGCCACTTGAACTTCTTGAACTTCTTGAACCTTCCTGCTACTTGAAATTCTTGAACCTTCCTGCTACTTGAAGTTCTTGAACTTCTTGAACCTTCCTGCTACTTGAACTTCTTGAACTTCTTGAACCTTCCTGCTACTTGAACTTCTTGAACCTTCCTTCTACTTGAACTTCTTGAATTTCTTGAACCTTCCTGCTACTTGAACTTCTTGAACATCTTGAACCTTCCTGCTACTCGAACTAGTTGAACTTCTTGAACCTTCCTGCTACTTGAAATTCTTGAACTTCTTGAACCTTCCTGCTACTTGAACTACTTGAACTTCTTGAACCTTCCTGCAACTTGAACTTCTTGAAACTTCCTGCTTCTTGAACATCTTTAAACTTCCTGCTACATGAACTTCTTGAACTTCTTGAACCTTCCTGCTACTTGAACATCTTGAACCTTCCTGCTACTTGAACTTCTCGAACTTCTTGAACCTTCCTGCTACTTGAACTTCTTGAACCTTCCTGCCACTTGAACTTCTTGAACTTCTTGAACCTTCCTGCTACTTGAAATTCTTGAACCTTCCTGCTACTTGAACTTCTTGAACTTCTTGAACCTTCCTGGTACTTGAACTTCTTGAACCTTCCTTCTACTTGAACTTCTTGAACTTCTCGAACCTTCCTGCTACTTGAACTTCTTGAACTTCTTGAACCTTCCTGCTACTTGAACTACTTGAACTTCTTGAACCTTCATGCTACTTGAACTTCTTGAACTTCTTGAACCTTCCTGCTACTTGAACTTCTTGAACCTTCCTGCTTCTTGAACTTCTTGAAACTTCCTGCTACCTGAACTTCTTGAACTTCTTGAACCTTCCTGCTACTTGAACTTCTTGAACCTTCCTGCTACTTGAACTTCTTGAACTTTTTGAACCTTCCTGCTACTTGAACTTCTTGAACTTCTTGAACCTTTCTGCTACTTGAACTTCTTGAACTTCTTGAACCTTCCTGCTACTTGAACTTCTTGAACTTCTCGAACTTTCCTGTTACTTGAACTTCTTGAACCTTCCTGCTTCTTGAACTTCTTGAACTTCTTGAACCTTACTGCTACTTGAACTTCTTGAACTTCTTGAACCTTCCTGCTACTTGAACTTCTTGAACCTTCCTGCTACTTGAACTTCTTGAACTTCCTGAACCTTCCTGCTACTTGAACTTCTTGAACTTCTTGAACCTTCCTGCTACTTGAACTTCTTGAACTTCTTGCACCTTCCTGCTACTTTAACTTCTTGAACCTTCCTGCTACTTGAACTTCTTGAACCTTCCTGCTACTTGAACTTCTTGAACCTTCCTGCTACTTGAACTTCTTGAACCTTCCTGCTACTTGAACTTCTTGAACCTTCCTGCTACTTGAACTTCTTGAACTTCTTGAACCTTCCTGCTACTTGAACTTCTTGAACTTCTTGAACCTTCCTGCTACTTGAACTTCTTGAACGTCTTGAACCTTCCTGCTACTTGAACTTCTTGAACTTCTTGAACCTTCCTGCTACTTGAACTTCTTGAACCTTCCTGCTACTTGAACTTCTTGAACTTCTTAAACCTTCTTGCTACTTGATCTTCTTGAACTTCTTGAACCTTTCTGCTACTTGAACTTCTTGAACTTCTTGAACCTTCTTGCTACTTGATCTTCTTGAACTTCTTGAACCTTTCTGCTACTTGAACTTCTTGAACCTTCCTGCAACTTGAACTTCTTGAACTTCTTGAACCTTCCTGCTACTTGAACTTCTTGAACGTCTTGAACCTTCCTGCTACTTGAACTTCTTGAACTTCTTGACCCTTCCTGCTACTTGAACTTCTTGAACCTTCCTGATACTTGAACTTCTTGAACTTTTTGAACCTTCCTGCTACTTGAACTTCTTGAACTTCGTGACCCTTCATGCTACTTGAACTTCTTGAACTTCTTGAACCTTCCTGCTACTTGAACTTCTTGAACCTTCCTGCTACTTGAACTTCTTGAACTTCTTGAACCTTCCTGCTACTTTAAATACTTGAACTTCTTGAACCTTCCTATTACATGAACTTCTTGAACTTCTTGAACCTTCCTGCTACATGAACTTCTTTAACCTTCATGCTACTTGAACTTCGTGAACCTTCCTGCTACTTGAACTTCTACAACTTCTTGAACCTTCCTGCAACTTGAACTTCTACAACTTCTTGAACCTTCCTGCTACTTGAAATACTTGAACTTCTTGAACTTCTTGAACCTTCCTGCTACTTGAACTTCTTGAACCTTCCTGCTACTTGAACTTCTTGAACTTCTTGAACCTTCCTGCTACTTGAACTTCTTGAACCTTCCTGCTACTTTAACCTCTTGAACTTCTTGACCCTTCCTGCTACTTGAACTTCTTGAACTTCTTGAACCTTCCTGCTACTTGAACTTTTTGAACTTCCTAAACCTTCCTGCTACTTGAACTTCTTGAACTTCTTGAACCTTCCTGCTACTTGAACATCTTGAACTTCATGAACCTTCCTGCTACTTGAACTTCTTGAACTTCTTGAACCTTTTTGCTACTTGAACTTCTTGAACTTCTTGAACCTTCCTGCTACTTGAACTTTTTGAACTTCTTGAACCTTCCTGATACTTGAACTTCTTGAACCTTCCTGCTACTTGAACGTCTTCTACTTCTTGAACCTTCCTGCTACTTGAACTTCTTGAAACTTCCTGCTACTTGAACTTCTTGAACTTCTTTAACCTTCCTGCTACTTGAACTTCGTGAACCTTCCTGCTACTTGAATTTCTACAACTTCTTGAACCTTCCTGCAACTTGAACTTCTACAACTTCTTGAACCTTCCTGCTACTTGAACTTCTTGAACTTCTTGAACCTTCCTGCTACTTGAACTTCTTGAACTTCTCGAACTTTCCTGTTACTTGAACTTCTTGAGCCTTCCTGCTACTTGAACTTCTTGAACCTTCCTGCTACTTGAACGTCTTCAACTTCTTGAACCTTCCTGCTACTTGAACTTCTTGAACCTTCCTGCTACTTGAACTTCTTGAACCTTCCTGCTTCTTGAACTTCTTGAAACTTCCTGCTACCTGAACTTCTTGAACTTCTTGAACCTTCCTGCTACTTGAACTTCTTGAACCTTCCTGCTACTTGAACTTCTTAAACTTTTTGAACCTTCCTGCTACTTGAACTTCTTGAACTTCTTGAACCTTTCTGCTACTTGAACTTCTTGAACTTCTTGAACCTTCCTGCTACTTGAAAATCTTGAACTTCTCGAACTTTCCTGTTACTTGAACTTCTTGAACCTTCCTGCTACTTGAACTTCTTGAACTTCTTGAACCTTACTGCTACTTGAACTTCTTGAACTTCTTGAACCTTCCTGCTACTTGAACTTCTTGAACCTTCCTGCTACTTGAACTTCTTGAACTTCTTGAACCTTCCTGCTACTTGAACTTCTTGAACTTCTTGAACCTTCCTGCTACTTGAACTTCTTGAACTTCTTGCACCTTCCTGCTACTTTAACTTCTTGAACCTTCCTGCTACTTGAACTTTTTGAACCTTCCTGCTACTTGAACTTCTGGAACCTTCCTGCTACTTGAATTTCTTGAACCTTCCTGCTACTTGAACTTCTTGAACCTTCCTGCTACTTGAACTTCTTGAACTTCTTGAACCTTCCTGCTACTTGAACTTCTTGAACGTCTTGAACCTTCCTGCTACTTGAACTTCTTGAACTTCTTGAACCTTCCTGCTACTTGAACTTCTTGAACCTTCCTGCTACTTGAACTTCTTGAACTTCTTGAACCTTCTTGCTACTTGATCTTCTTGAACTTCTTGAACCTTTCTGCTACTTGAACTTCTTGAACTTCTTGAACCTTCTTGCTACTTGATCTTCTTGAACTTCTTGAACCTTTATGCTACTTGAACTTCTTGAATCTTCCTGCAACTTGAACTTCTTGAACTTCTTGAACCTTCCTGCTACTTGAACTTCTTGAACGTCTTGAACCTTCCTGCTACTTGAACTTCTTGAACTTCTTGACCCTTCCTGCTACTTGAACTTCTTGAACCTTCCTGCTACTTGAACTTCTTGAACTTTTTGAACCTTCCTGCTACTTGAACTTCTTGAACTTCTTGACCCTTCATGCTACTTGAACTTCTTGAACTTCTTGAACCTTCCTGCTACTTGAACTTCTTGAACCTTCCTGCTACTTGAACTTCTTGAACTTCTTGAACCTTCCTGCTACTTGAAATACTTGAACTTCTTGAACCTTCCTGTTACATGAACTTCTTGAACTTCTTGAACCTTCCTGCTACATGAACTTCTTTAACCTTCCTGCTACTTGAACTTCGTGACCCTTCCTGCTACTTGATCTTCTTGAACTTCTTGAACCTTCCTGCTACTTGAACTTTTGGAATTTCTTAAACCTTCCTGCTACTTGAACTTCTTGAACTTCTTGAACCTTCCTGCTACTTGAACATCTTGAACTTCATGAACCTTCCTGCTACTTGAACTTCTTGAACTTCTTGAACCTTTTTGCTACTTGAACTTCTTGAACTTCTTGAACCTTCCTGCTACTTGAACTTTTTGAACTTCTTGAACCTTCCTGCTACTTGAACTTCTTGAACCTTCCTGCTACTTGAACGTCTTCAACTTCTTGAACCTTCCTGCTACTTGAACTTCTTGAAACTTCCTGCTTCTTGAACTTCTTGAACTTCTTGAACCTTCCTGCTCCTTGAACTTCTTGAACCTTCCTGTTACTTGAAATTTTTGAACCTTCCTGCTACTTGAACTTCTTGAACCTTCCTGCTACTTGAACTTCTTGAACCTTTCTGCTACTTGAACTTCTTGAACCTTCCTGCTACTTGAACTTCTTGAACTTTCCTGCTACTTGAACTTCTTGAGCCTTACTGACTCTTGAACTTCTTCAACTTCTTGAACCTTCCTGCTACTTGAACTTCTTGAACTTCTTGAACCTTCCTGCTACTTGAACTTCTTGAACTTCTTGCACCTTCCTGCTACTTGAACTTCTTGAACCTTCCTGCTACTTGAACTTCTTGAACCTTCCTGCTACTTTAACTTCTTGAACTTCTTGAACCTTCCTGCTACTTGAACTTCTTGAACCTTCCTGCTACTTGAACTTCTTGAACTTCTTGAACTTCTTGAACCTTCCTGCTACTTGAACTTCTTGAACTTCTTGCACCTTCCTGCTACTTGAACTTCTTGTACCTTCCTGCTACTTGAACTTCTTGAACCTTCCTGCTACTTGAACTTCTTGAACTTCTTGAACCTTCCTGCTACTTGAAATTCTTGAACCTTCCTGCTACTTGAACTTCTTGAACTTCTTGAACTTCTTGAACCTTCCTGCTACTTGAATTTCTTGAACCTTCCTGCTACTTGAACTTTTTGAACTTCTTGAACCTTCCTGCTACTTAAACTTCTAGTACTTCTTGAACTTTCCTGCTACTTGAACTTCTTCAACCTTCCTGCCCCTTGATTTCATGAACCTTCCTTCTACTTGAACTTCTTGAGCCTTCATGCTACTCGAACTTTTTGAACCTTTCTGCTTCCTGAACTTCTTGAACCTTCCTTCTACATGAACTTCTTGAACTTCTTGAACCTTCCTGCTACATGAACTTCTTGAACCTTCCTGCTACTTGAACTTTTTGAACTTCTTGAACCTTCCTGCTACTTGAACTTCTTGAACCTTCCTGCTACTTGAACTTCTTGAACCTTCCTGCTACTTGAACTTCTTGAACTTCTTGAACCTTCCTGCCACTTGAACTTCTTGAACCTTCCTGCTACTTGAACTTCTTGAACCTTCCTGCTACTTGAACTTCTTTAACTTCTTGAACCTTCCTGCTACTTGAACTTTTCGAACTTCTTGAACCTTCCTGCTACTTGAACTTCTTGAACTTCTTGAACCTTCCTGCTACTTGAACTACTTGAACTTCTTGAATCTTCCTGCTCCTTGAACTTCTTGAACTTCTTGAACCTTCCTGCAACTTGAACTTCTTGAACCTTCCTGCTACTTGAACTTCTTGAACCTTCCTGCCACTTGAACTTCTTGAACTTCTTGAACCTTTCTGCTACTTGAAATTCTTGAACCTTCCTGCTGCTTGAACTTCTTGAACTTCTTGAACCTTCCTGCTACTTGAACTTCTTGAACTTCTTGAACCTTCCTGCTACTTGAACTTCTTGAACCTTCCTGCTACTTGATTTTCTTGAACTTCTTGAACCTTCCTGCTACTTGAACTTCTTGAACTTCTTGAACCTTCCTGCTACTTGAACTTCTTGAACCTTTCTGCTACTTGAATTTTTCGAACTTCTTGACCCTTACTGCTACTTGAACTTCTTGAACTTCTTGAACCTTCCTGCTACGTGAACTACTTGAACTTCTTGAACCTTCCTGCTACTTGAACTTCTTGAACCTTCCTGCCACTTGAACTTCTTGAACTTCTTGAACCTTCCTGCTACCTGAAATTCTTGAACCTTCCTGCTACTTGAACTTCTTGAACTTCTTGAACCTTCCTGCTACTTGAACTTCTTGAACTTCTTGAACCTTCCTGCTACTTGAACTTCTTGAACTTAATGAACCTTCCTGCTACTTGAACTTCTTGAACCTTCCTTCTACTTGAACTTCTTGAATTTCTTGAACCTTCGTGCTACTTGAACTTTTCGAACTTCTTGAACCTTCCTGCTACTTGAACTACTTGAACTTCTTGAACCTTCCTGCTACTTGAACTTCTTGAACTTCTTGAACTTCTTGAACCTTCCTGCTACTTGAACTTCTTGAACCTTCCTGCTTCATGAACATCTTTAAACTTCCTGCTACATGAACTTCTTGAACTTCTTGAACCTTCCTATTACTTGAACTTCTTGAACCTTCCTGGTACTTGAACTTCTTGAACTTCTTGAACCTTCCTGCTACTTGAACTTCTTGAACTTCTTGAACCTTCATGCTACTTGAACTTCTTGAACTTCTTGAATTTTCCTGCTACTTGAACTTCTTGAACCTTCCTGCTACATGAACTTCTTAAACTTCTTGAACCTTCCTGCCACTTGAACTTGTTGAACTTCTTGAACCTTCCTGCTACTTGAACTTCTTGAACCTTCCTGCTACTTGATTTTCTTGAACTTCTTGAACCTTCCTGCTACTTGAACTTCTTGAACTTCTTGAACCTTCCTGCTACTTGAACTTCATGAACCTTCCTGCTAATTGAACTTCTTGAACTTCTTGAACCTTCCTGCTACTTGAACTTCTTGAACCTTCCTGCTTCTTGAACATCTTTAAACTTCCTGCTTCATGATCTTTTTGAACTTCTTGAACCTTCCTGCTACTTGAACATCTTGAACCTCCCTGCTACTTGAACTTCTTGAACCTTCCTGCTTCTTGAACATCTTTAAACTTCCTGCTACATGATCTTCTTTAACTTCTTGAACCTTCCTGCTACTTGAACATCTTGAACCTTCCTGCTACTTGAACTTCTTGAACTTCTTGAACCTTCCTGCTACTTGAACTTCTTGAACCTTCCTGCCACTTGAACTTCTTGAACTTCTTGAACCTTCCTGCTACTTGAAATTCTTGAACCTTCCTGCTACTTGAACTTCTTGAACTTCTTGAACCTTCCTGCTACTTGAACTTCTTGAACCTTCCTGCTACTTGAACTTCCTGAACCTTCCTGCTACTTGAACTTCTTGAACTTCTTGAACCTTCCTGCTACTTGAACTTCTTGAACTTCTTGCACCTTCCTGCTACTTTAACTTCTTGAACCTTCCTGCTACTTGAACTTCTTGAACCTTCCTGCTACTTGAACTTCTTGAACCTTCCTGCTACTTGAACTTCTTGAACCTTCCTGCTACTTGAACTTCTTGAACCTTCCTGCTACTTGAACTTCTTGAACTTCTTGAACCTTCCTGCTACTTGAACTTCTTGAACTTCTTGAACCTTCCTGCTACTTGAACTTCTTGAACGTCTTGAACCTTCCTGCTACTTGAACTTCTTGAACTTCTTGAACCTTCCTGCTACTTGAACTTCTTGAACCTTCCTGCTACTTGAACTTCTTGAACTTCTTGAACCTTCTTGCTACTTGATCTTCTTGAACTTCTTGAACCTTTCTGCTACTTGAACTTCTTGAACCTTCCTGCAACTTGAACTTCTTGAACTTCTTGAACCTTCCTGCTACTTGATCTTCTTGAACTTCTTGAACCTTTCTGCTACTTGAACTTCTTGAACCTTCCTGCAACTTGAACTTCTTGAACTTCTTGAACCTTCCTGCTACTTGATCTTCTTGAACTTCTTGAACCTTTCTGCTACTTGAACTTCTTGAACCTTCCTGCAACTTGAACTTCTTGAACTTCTTGAACCTTCCTGCTACTTGAACTTCTTGAACGTCTTGAACCTTCCTGCTACTTGAACTTCTTGAACTTCTTGACCCTTCCTGCTACTTGAACTTCTTGAACCTTCCTGCTACTTGAACTTCTTGAACTTTTTGAACCTTCCTGCTACTTGAACTTCTTGAACTTCGTGACCCTTCATGCTACTTGAACTTCTTGAACTTCTTGAACCTTCCTGCTACTTGAACTTCTTAAACCTTCTTGCTACTTGATCTTTTTGAACTTCTTGAATCTTTCTGCTACTTGAACTTCTTGAACTTCTTGAACCTTCTTGCTACTTGATCTTCTTGAACTTCTTGAACCTTTCTGCTACTTGAACTTCTTGAACCTTCCTGCAACTTGAACTTCTTGAACTTCTTGAACCTTCCTGCTACTTGAACTTCTTGAACGTCTTGAACCTTCCTGCTACTTGAACTTCTTGAACTTCTTGACCCTTCCTGCTACTTGAACTTCTTGAACCTTCCTGCTACTTGAACTTCTTGAACTTTTTGAACCTTCCTGCTACTTGAACTTCTTGAACTTCGTGACCCTTCATGCTACTTGAACTTCTTGAACTTCTTGAACCTTCCTGCTACTTGAACTTCTTGAACCTTCCTGCTACTTGAACTTCTTGAACTTCTTGAACCTTCCTGCTACTTGAAATACTTGAACTTCTTGAACCTTCCTGTTACATGAACTTCTTGAACTTCTTGAACCTTCCTGCTACATGAACTTCTTTAACCTTCATGCTACTTGAACTTCGTGAACCTTCCTGCTACTTGAACTTCTACAACTTCTTGAACCTTCCTGCAACTTGAACTTCTACAACTTCTTGAACCTTCCTGCTACTTGAAATACTTGAACTTCTTGAACTTCTTGAACCTTCCTGCTACTTGAACTTCTTGAACCTTCCTGCTACTTGAACTTCTTGAACTTCTTGAACCTTCCTGCTACTTGAACTTCTTGAACCTTCCTGCTACTTTAACCTCTTGAACTTCATGACCCTTCCTGCTACTTGAACTTCTTGAACTTCTTGAACCTTCCTGCTACTTGAACTTTTTGAACTTCCTAAACCTTCCTGCTATTTGAACTTCTTGAACTTCTTGAACCTTCCTGCTACTTGAACATCTTGAACTTCATGAACCTTCCTGCTACTTGAACTTCTTGAACTTCTTGAACCTTTTTGCTACTTGAACTTCTTGAACTTCTTGAACCTTCCTGCTACTTGAACTTTTTGAACTTCTTGAACCTTCCTGATACTTGAACTTCTTGAACCTTCCTGCTACTTGAACGTCTTCTACTTCTTGAACCTTCCTGCTACTTGAACTTCTTGAAACTTCCTGCTACTTGAACTTCTTGAACTTCTTTAACCTTCCTGCTACTTGAACTTCGTGAACCTTCCTGCTACTTGAATTTCTACAACTTCTTGAACCTTCCTGCAACTTGAACTTCTACAACTTCTTGAACCTTCCTGCTACTTGAACTTCTTGAACTTCCTGAACCTTCCTGCTACTTGAACTTCTTGAACTTCTCGAACTTTCCTGTTACTTGAACTTCTTGAGCCTTCCTGCTACTTGAACTTCTTGAACCTTCCTGCTACTTGAACGTCTTCAACTTCTTGAACCTTCCTGCTACTTGAACTTCTTGAACCTTCCTGCTACTTGAACTTCTTGAACCTTCCTGCTTCTTGAACTTCTTGAAACTTCCTGCTACCTGAACTTCTTGAACTTCTTGAACCTTCCTGCTACTTGAACTTCTTGAACCTTCCTGCTACTTGAACTTCTTGAACTTTTTGAACCTTCCTGCTACTTGAACTTCTTGAACTTCTTGAACCTTTCTGCTACTTGAACTTCTTGAACTTCTTGAACCTTCCTGCTACTTGAAAATCTTGAACTTCTCGAACTTTCCTGTTACTTGAACTTCTTGAACCTTCCTGCTACTTGAACTTCTTGAACTTCTTGAACCTTACTGCTACTTGAACTTCTTGAACTTCTTGAACCTTCCTGCTACTTGAACTTCTTGAACCTTCCTGCTACTTGAACTTCTTGAACTTCTTGAACCTTCCTGCTACTTGAACTTCTTGAACTTCTTGAACCTTCCTGCTACTTGAACTTCTTGAACTTCTTGCACCTTCCTGCTACTTTAACTTCTTGAACCTTCCTGCTACTTGAACTTTTTGAACCTTCCTGCTACTTGAACTTCTTGAACCTTCCTGCTACTTGAATTTCTTGAACCTTCCTGCTACTTGAACTTCTTGAACCTTCCTGCTACTTGAACTTCTTGAACTTCTTGAACCTTCCTGCTACTTGAACTTCTTGAACGTCTTGAACCTTCCTGCTACTTGAACTTCTTGAACTTCTTGAACCTTCCTGCTACTTGAACTTCTTGAACCTTCCTGCTACTTGAACTTCTTGAACTTCTTGAACCTTCTTGCTACTTGATCTTCTTGAACTACTTGAACCTTTCTGCTACTTGAACTTCTTGAACTTCTTGAACCTTCTTGCTACTTGATCTTCTTGAACTTCTTGAACCTTTATGCTACTTGAACTTCTTGAATCTTCCTGCAACTTGAACTTCTTGAACTTCTTGAACCTTCCTGCTACTTGAACTTCTTGAACGTCTTGAACCTTCCTGCTACTCGAACTTCTTGAACTTCTTGACCCTTCCTGCTACTTGAACTTCTTGAACCTTCCTGCTACTTGAACTTCTTGAACTTTTTGAACCTTCCTGCTACTTGAACTTCTTGAACTTCGTGACCCTTCATGCTACTTGAACTTCTTGAACTTCTTGAACCTTCCTGCTACTTGAACTTCTTGAACCTTCCTGCTACTTGAACTTCTTGAACTTCTTGAACCTTCCTGCTACTTGAACTTCTTGAACTTCTTGAACCTTCCTGCTACTTGAACATCTTGAACTTCATGAACCTTCCTGCTACTTGAACTTCTTGAACTTCTTGAACCTTTTTGCTACTTGAACTTCTTGAACTTCTTGAACCTTCCTGCTACTTGAACTTTTTGAACTTCTTGAACCTTCCTGCTACTTGAACTTCTTGAACCTTCCTGCTACTTGAACGTCTTCAACTTCTTGAACCTTCCTGCTACTTGAACTTCTTGAAACTTCCTGCTACTTGAACTTCTTGAACTTCTTGAACCTTCCTGCTCCTTGAACTTCTTGAACCTTCCTGTTACTTGAACTTTTTGAACCTTCCTGCTACTTGAACTTCTTGAACCTTCCTGCTACTTGAACTTCTTGAACCTTTCTGCTACTTGAACTTCTTGAACCTTCCTGCTACTTGAACTTCTTGAACTTTCCTGCTACTTGAACTTCTTGAGCCTTACTGACTCTTGAACTTCTTCAACTTCTTGAACCTTCCTGCTAAATGAACTGCTTGAACTTCTTGAACCTTCCTGCTACTTGAACTTCTTGAACTTCTTGAACTTTCCTGCTACATGAACTTCTTGAACTTCTTGAACCTTCCTGCTACTTGAACATCTTGAACCTTCCTGCTACTTGAATTTCTTGAACCTTCCTGCTACTTGAACTTCTTGAACTTCTTGAACCTTCCTGCTACTTGAACTTCTTGAACTTCTTGAACCTTTCTGCTACATGAACTTCTTTCCCCTTCCTGCTACTTGAACTTCTTGAACTTCTTGAACCTTCCTGCTACTTGAACTTCTTGAACGTCTTGAACCTTCCTGCTACTTGAACTTCTTGAACTTCTTGAACCTTCCTGCTACTTGAACTTCTTGAACTTTTTGAACCTTCCTGCTACTTGAACTTTTTGAACTTCTTGAACCTTCCTGCTACTTGAACTTCTTGAACTTCTTGAACCTTCCTGCAACTTGAGCTTCTTGAACCTTCCTGCTACTTGAACTTCTTGAACTTCTTGAACCTTCCTGCTACTTGAAATACTTGAACTTCTTGAACCTTCCTGTCACTTGAACTTCTTGAACTTCTTGAACCTTCCTGCTACTTGAACTTCTTGAACCTTCCTGCTACTTGAACTTCTTGAACTTCTTGAACCTTCCTGCTACTTGAACTTCTTCAACCCTCCTGCTACTTGAACTTCTTGAATATCTTGACCCTTCCTGCTACTTGAACTTCTTGAACTTCTTGAACCTTCCTGCTACTTGAACTTCTTGAACTTCTCGAACCTTCCTGCCACTTAAACTGCATAAACTTCTTGGACCTTCCTGCTACTTGAACTTCTTGAACTTCTTGAACCTTCCTGCTTCTTGAACTTCTTGAACTTCTTGAACCTTCTTGCTATTTGAACTTTTTGAACTTCTTGAACCTTCCTGCTACTTGAACTTCTTGAACCTTCCTGCTACTTGAACTTCTTGAACTTCTTGAACCTTCCTGCTACGTGAACTTCTTGAAACTTGTTGCTACTTGAACTTCTTGAACTTCTTGAACCTTCCTGCTACTTGAACTTCTTGAACTTCTTGAACCTTCCTGTCACTTGAACTTTTTGAACCTCCCTTCTACTTGAACTTCTTGAACCTTCCTGCTACTTGAACTTCTTGAACCTTCCTCCTACTTCAACTTCTTGAACCTTACTGCTTCTTGAACTTCTTGAACTTCTTGAACTTCTTGAACCTTCCTGCTAAATGAATTTCTTGAACTTCTTGAACCTTCCTGCTACTTGAACTTCTTGAACTTCTTGAACCTTCCTGCTACTTGAACTTCTTGAACTTCTTGCACCTTCCTGCTACTTGAACTTCTAGAACCTTCCTGCTACTTGAACTACTTGAACGTTCCTGCTACTTGAACTTCTTGAACTTCTTGAACCTTCCTGCTACTTGAACTTCTTGAACCTTCCTGCTACTTGAACTTCTTGAACTTCTTGAACCTTCCTGCTACTTGAACTTCTTGAACTTCTTGAACCTTCCTGCTACCTGAACTTCTTGAACCTTCTTGCTACTTGAACTTCTTGATCCTTCCTGCTACTTGAACTTCTTGAACCTTCCTGCTATTTGAACTTCTTAAACTTCTTGAACCTTTCTGCTACTTGAACTTCTTGAACCTTCCTGCTACTTGAACTACTTGAACTTCCTGAACCTTCCTGGTGCTTGAACTTCTTGAACCTTCCTGCTATTTGAACTTCTTGTACTTCTTGAACCTTCCTGCTACTTGAACTTCTTGAACCTTCCTGCTACTTGAACTTCTTGAACTTCTTGAACCTTCCTGCTACTTGAACTTCTTGAACCTTCCTGCTACTTGAACTTCTTGAACCTTCCTGCTACTTGAACTTCTTGAACTTCTTGAGCCTTCCTGCTACTTGAACTACTTAAACTTCTTGAACCTTCCTGCTACTTGAACTTCTTGAACTTCTTGAACCTTCCTGCTACGTGAACTTCTTGAACCTTCCTGCTACTTGATCTTCTTGAACTTCTTGAACCTTCCTGCTACTTGAACTACTTGAACTTCTTGAACCTTCCTGCTACTTGAACTTCTTGAACTTCTTACACCTTCCTGCTACTTGAACTTCTTGAACCTTCCTGCTACTTGAACTTCTTGAACTTCTTGAACCTTCCTGCTACTTGAACTTTTTGAACCTTCCTGCTATTTGAACTTCTTGAACCTTCCTGCTACTTTAACTTCTTGAACCTTCCTGCTACTTGAACTTCTTGAACCTTCCTGCTACTTGAACTTCTTGAACTTCTTACACCTTCCTGCTACTTGAACTTCTTGAACCTTCCTGCTACTTGAACTTCATGAACCTTCCTGCTACTTGAACGTCTTGAACCTTCCTGCTACTTAAACTTCTTGAACTTCTTGAACCTTCCTGCTACTTGAACTTCTTGAACCTTCCTGCTACTTGAACTTCTTGAACTTCTTACACCTTCCTGCTACTTTAACTTCTTGAACCTTCCTGCTACTTGAACTTTTTAACCTTCCTGCTATTTGAACTTCTTGAACCTTCCTGCTACTTGAACTTCTTGAACCTTCCTGCTACTTGAACTTTTTGAACTTCTTGAACCTTCCTGCTACTTGAACTTTTTGAACTTCTTGAACCTTCCTGCTACTTGAACTTCTTGAACTTCTTGAACCTTCCTGCTACTTGAACTTCTTGCACCTTCCTGCCACTTAATTTCTTGAACCTTCCTTCTACTTGAACTTCTAGAACCTTCCTGCTACTTGAACTTTTTGAACCTTCCTGCTTCTTGAACTTCTTGAACCTTCGTTCTCCTTGAACTTCTTGAACTTCTTGAACCTTCCTGCTACTTGAACTTCTTGAACCTTCCTGCTACTTGAACTTCTTGAACCTTCCTGCGAGCTGAACTTCTTGAACTTCTTGAACCTTCCTGCTACTTGAACTTCTTGAACCTTCCTGCTTCTTGAACTTCTTGAACCTTCCTGCTACTTCAACTTACTTCTTGAACCTTCCTGCTACTTGAACTTCTTGAACTTCTTGAACCTTTCTGCTACATGAACTTCTTGAACCTTCCTGCTACTTGAACTTCTTGAACTTCTTGAACCTTCCTGCTACTTGAAATTCTTGAACTTCTTGAACCTTCCTGCTACTTGAACTTCTTGAACTTCTTGAACTTCTTGAACCTTCCTGCTACTTGAAATTCTTGAACTTCTTGAACCTTCCTGCTACTTGATCTTTTCGAACTTCTTGAACCTTCCTGCTACTTGAACTTCTTGAACTTCTTGAACCTTCCTGCTACTTGAACTACTTGAACTTCTTTAACCTTCCTGCTACTTGAACTTCTTGAACTTCTTGAACCTTCCTGCTACTTGAACTTCTTGAACCTTCCTGCTACTTGAACTTCTTGAACCTTCCTGCCACTTGAACTTCTTGAACTTCTTGAACCTTCCTGCTACTTGAAATTCTTGAACCTTCCTGCTACTTGAACTTCTTGAACTTCTTGAACTCCTTGAACCTTCCTGCTACTTGAACTTCTTGAACTTCTTGAACCTTCCTGCTACTTGAACTTCTTGAACCTTCCTTCCACTTGAACTTCTTGAACTTCTTGAACCTTCAGCTACTTGAACTTCTTGAACTTCTTGAACCTTCCTTCTACTTGAACTTCTTGAACTTCTAGAACCTTCCTGCTACTTGAACTTCTTGAACCTTACTGCTACTTGAACTTCTTGAACCTTCCTGCTACTTGAACTTCTTGAACCTTCCTGCTACTTGAACTTCTTGAACCTTCCTGCTACTTGAACTTCTTGAACTTCTTGAACCTTCCTGCTACTTGAACTTCTTGAACCTTCCTGCTACTTGAACTTCTTGAACCTTCCTGCTACTTGAACTTTTTGAACTTCGTGAACCTTACTGCTACTTGAACTTCTTGAACTTCTTGAACCTTCCTGCTACTTGAACTTCTTGAACTTCTTGAACCTTCCTGCTACTTGAACTTCTTGAACTTCTTGAACCTTCCTGCTAATTGAACTTCTTGAAACCTCCTGCTACTTGAACTTCCTGAACTTCTTGAACCTTCCTGCTACTTGAACTTCTAGATTTTCTTGAACCTTCCTGTTACTTGAACTTTTTGTACCTTTCTGCTACCTGAACTTCTTGAACCTTCCTGCTACTTGAACTTTTTGTACCTTTCTGCTACCTGAACTTCTTGAACCTTCCTGCTACTTGAACTTCTTGAACCTTCCTGCTACTTGAACTTCTAGAGTTTTCCTGCTACTTGAACTTCTTGAACTTTCCTGCTACTTGAACTTCTTGAACCTTACTGCTTCTTGAACTTCTTGAACCTTCCTGCTAAATAAACTTCTTGAACTTCTTGAACCTTCCTGCTACTTGATTTTCTTGAACTTCTTGAACCTTCCTGCTACTTGAACTTCTTGAACCTTTCTGCTACTTGAACTTCTTGAACTTCTTGAACCTTCCTGCTATTTGAACTTCTTGAACTTCTTGAACCTTCCTGCTACTTGAACTTCTTGAACCTTCCTGCTACTTGAACTTCTTGAACTTCTTGAACCTTCCTGCTACTTGAACTTAACGAACTTCTTGAACGTTCCTGCTACTTGAACTTCTTGAACTTCTTGAACTTTCCTGCTACTTGAACTTCTTGAACTTCTTGAACCTTCCTGCTACTTGAACTTCTTGAACTTCTTGAACCTTCCTGCTACTTGAACTTCTTGAACCTTCCTGCTACTTGAACTTTTTGAACTTCTTGAACCTTCCTGCTACTTGAACTTCTTGAACGTCTTGAACCTTCCTGCTACTTCAACTTCTTGAACTTCTTGAACCTTCCTGCTACTTGAACTTCTTGAACGTATTGAACCTTCCTGCTACTTGAACTTCTTGAACTTCTTGAACCTTCCTGCTACTCGAACTTCTTGAACCTTCCTGCTACTTGAATTTCTTGAACCTTCCTGCTACTTGAACTTCTTGAACTTCTTGAACCTTCCTGCTACTTGAACTTCTAGAACTTCTTGAACCTTTTTGCTACTTGAACTTCTTGAACCTTCCTGCTACTTGAACTTCTTGAACTTCTTGAACCTTCCTGCTACTTGAACTTCTTGAACGTCTTGAACCTTCCTGCTACTTGAACTACTTGAACTTCCTGAACCTTCCTGCTGCTTGAACTTCTTGAACCTTCCTGCTATTTGAACTTCTTGAACTTCTTGAACCTTCCTGCTACTTGAACTTCTTGAACCTTCCTGCTACTTGAACTTCTTGAACTTCTTGAACCTTCCTGCTACTTAAATTTCTTGAACCTTCCTGCTACTTGAACTTCTTGAACTTCTTGAACCTTCCTGCTACTTGAACTTCTTGAACGTCTTGAACCTTCCAGCTACTTGAACTTCTTGAACTTCTTGAACCTTCCTGCTACTTGAACTTCTTGAACGTCATGAACCTTCCTGCTACTTGAACTTCTTGAACTTCTTGAACCTTCCTGCTACTTGAACTTCTTGAACTTCTTGAACCTTCCTGCTACTTGAACTTCTTGAACTTCTTGAACCTTTCTGCTACTTGAACTTCTTGAACCTTCCTGCTACTTGAACTTCTTGAACCTTCCTGCTACTTGAACTTCTTGAACGTCTTGAACCTTCCTGCTACTTGAACTTCTTGAACTTCTTGAGCCTTCCTGCTACTTGAACTTCTTGTACCTTCCTGCTACTTGAACTTCTTGAACTTTTTGAACCTTCCTGCTACTTGAACTTCTTGAACTTCTTGAAACTTCCTGTTACTTGAACTTCTTGAACTTCTTGAACTTCTTGAACCTTCCTGCTACTTGAACTTCTTGAACTTCTTGAACCTTCCTGCTACCTGAAATACTTGAACTTCTTGAACCTTCCTGTTATATGAGCTTCTTGAACTTCTTGAACCTTCCTGCTACTTGAACTTCTTTAACCTTCCTGCTACTTGAACTTCTTGAACCTTCCTGCTACTTGAACTTCTACAACTTCTTGAACCTTCCTGCTACTTGAAATACTTGAACTTCTCGAACCTTCCTGTTACTTGAACTTCTTGAACTTCTTGACCCTTTCTGCTACTTGAACTTCTTGAACCTTCCTGCTACTTGAACTTCTTGAACTTCTTGAACCTTCCTGCTACTTGAACTTCTTGAACCTTCCTGCTACTTAAACCTCTTGAACTTCTTGACCCTTCCTGCTACTTGAACTTCTTGAACTTCTTGCACCTTCCTGCTACTTGAACTTCTTGAACTTCTTGAACCTTCCTGCTACTTGAACTTCTTGAACTTCTTGAACCTTCCTGCTACTTGAACTTCTTGAACTTCTTGATCTTTCCTGCTACATGAACTTCTTGAACTTCTTGAACCTTTTTGCTACTTGAACTTCTTGAACCTTCCTGCTACTTGAACTTTTGAACTTCTTGAACCTTCCTGCTACTTGAATTTCTTGAACCTTCCTGCTACTTGAACTTCTTCAACCTTCCTGCTACTTGAACTTCTTGAAACTTCCAGCTTCTTGAACTTCTTGAACTTCTTGAACCTTCCTGCTACTTGAACTTCTTGAACTTCTTGAACCTTCCTGCTACTTGAACTTCTTGAACTTCTTGCGCCTTCCTGCTACTTGAACTTCTAGAACCTTCCTGCTACTTGAACTTCTTGAACCTTCCTGCAACTTGAACTTCTTGAACTTCTTGAACCTTCCTGCTACTTGAACTTCTTGAACCTTCCTGCTACTTGAACTTCTTGAACTTCTTGAACTTCTTGAATTTTCCTGCTACTTGAACTTCTTGAACTTCTTGCACCTTCCTGCTACTTGAACTTCTAGAACCTTCCTGCTACTTGAACTTCTTGAACCTTCCTGCTACTTGAACTTCTTAAACCTTCCTGCTACTTGAACTTCTTGAACTTCTTGAACCTTCCTGCAATTTGAACTTCTTGAACCTTCCTGCTACTTGAACTTCTTGAACCTTCCTGCTACTTGAACTTTTTGAACCTTCCTGCTACTTGAACTTCTTGAACCTTCCTGCTACTTGAACTTCTTTAACTTCTTGAACCTTCCTGCTACTTGAACTTTTCGAACTTCTTGAACCTTCCTGCTACTTGAACTTCTTGAACCTTCCTGCTACTTGAACTTCTTGAACTTCTTGAACCTTCCTGCTATTTGAACTTCTAGAACCATCCTGCTACTTGAACTTCTTGAACCTTCCTGCTACTTGAACTTCTTGAACCTTCCTGCTACTTGAACTTCTTGAACTTCTTGAACCTTCCTGCTATTTGAACTTCTTGAACCTTCCTGCTACTTGAACTTCTTGAACCTTCCTGCTACTTGAACTTTTTGAACCTTCCTGCTACTCGAACTTCTTGAACCTTCCTGCTACTTGAACTTCTTGAACCTTCCTGCCACTTGAACTTCTTGAACTTCTTGAACCTTCCTGCTACTTGAAATTCTTGAACCTTCCTGCTACTTGAAATTCTTGAACCTTCCTGCTACTTGAAATTCTTGAACTTCTCGAACCTTCCTGCTACTTGAACTTCTTGAACTTCTTGAACCTTCCTGCTACTTGAACTTCTTGAACCTTCCTTCTACTTGAAATTCTTGAACTTCTTGAACCTTCCTGCTACTTGAACTTCTTGAACTTCTTGAACCTTCCTGCTACTTGAACTACTTTAACTTCTTGAACCTTCCTGCTACTTGAACTTCTTGAACTTCTTGAACCTTCCTGCTACTTGAACTTCTTGAACCTTCCTGCTTCTTGAACATCTTTAAACTTCCTGCTACATGATCTTCTTGAACTTCTCGAACCTTCCTGCTAATTGAACATCTTGAACCTTCCCGCTACTTGAACTTCTTGAACTTCTTGAACCTTCCTGCTACTTGAACTTCTTGAACCTTCCTGCCACTTGAACTTCTTGAACTTCTTGAACCTTCCTGCTACTTGAAATTCTTGAACCTTCCTGCTACTTGAACTTCTTGAACTTCTTGAACCTTCCTGGTACCTGAACTTCTTGAACCTTCCTTCTACTTGAACTTCTTGAACTTCTCGAACCTTCCTGCTACTTCAACTTCATGAACTTCTTGAACCTTCCTGCTACTTGAACTTCTTGAACCTTCCTGCTACTTGAACTTCTAGAACTTCTTGACCCTTCCTGCTACTTGAACTTTTTGAAATTATTGAACCTTCCTGCTACTGGAACTTCTTGAACTTCTTGAATCTTCCTGCTACTTGAACTTCTTGAACTTCTTGAACATTCCTGCTGCTTGAACTTCTTGAACTTCTTGAACCTTCCTGGAACTTGAACTTGTTGAACTTCGTGAACCTCCTTGCTACTTGAACTTCTTGAACTTCTTGAACCTTCCTGCTACTTGAACTTTTTTAACTTCGTGAACCTTACTGCTACTTGAACTTCTTGAACTTCTTGAACCTTCCTGCTACTTGAACTTCTTGAACTTCTTGAACCTTCCTGCTACTTGAACTTCTTGAACTTCTTGAACCTTCCTGCTAATTGAACTTCTTGAAACCTCCTGCTACTTGAACTTCCTGAACTTCTTGAACCTTCCTGCTACTTGAACTTCTAGATTTTCTTGAACCTTCCTGTTACTTGAACTTTTTGTACCTTTCTGCTACCTTAACTTCTTGAACCTTCCTGCTACTTGAACTTTTTGTACCTTTCTGCTACCTGAACTTCTTGAACCTTCCTGCTACTTGAACTTCTTGAACCTTCCTGCTACTTGAACTTCTAGAATTTTCCTGCTACTTGAACTTCTTGAACTTTCCTGCTACTTGAACTTCTTGAACCTTGCTGCTTCTTGAACTTCTTGAACCTTCCTGCTAAATGAACTTCTTGAACTTCTTGAACCTTCCTGCTACTTGATTTTCTTGAACTTCTTGAACCTTCCTGCTACTTGAACTTCTTGAACCTTTCTGCTACTTGAACTTCTTGAACTTCTTGAACCTTCTTGCTACTTGAACTTCTTGAACTTCTTGAACCTTTCTGCTACTTGAACTTCTTGAACCTTCCTGCTACTTGAACTTCTTGAACTTCTTGAACCTTCCTGCTACTTGAACTTAATGAGCTTCTTGAACGTTCCTGCTACTTGAACTTCTTGAACTTCTTGAACCTTCCTGCTACTTGAACTTCTTGAACTTCTTGAACCTTCCTGCTACTTGAACTTCTTGAACTTCTTGAACCTTCCTGCTACTTGAACTTCTTGAACCTTCCTGCTACTTGAACTTCTTGAACCTTCCTGCTACTTGAACTTCTTGAAACTTCCTGCTACTTGAACTTCTTGAACTTCTTGAACCTTCCTGCTACTTGAACTTCTTGAACGTCTTGAACCTTCCTGCTACTTGAACTTCTTGAACTTCTTGAACCTTTCTGCTACTTGAACTTCTTGAACGTCTTGAACCTTCCTGCTACTTGAACTTCTTGAACTTCTTGATCCTTCCTGCTACTTGAACTTCTTGAACCTTCCTGCTACTTGAACTTCTTGAACTTCTTGAACCTTCTTGCTACTTGAACTTCTTGAACGTTCCTGCTACTTGAATTTCTTGAACTTCTTGAACCTTCCTGCTACTTGAAGTTCTTGAACTTCTTGAACCTTCCTGCTACTCGAACTTCTTGAACCTTCCTGCTACTTGAATTTCTTGAACCTTCCTGCTACTTGAACTTCTTGAACTTCTTGAACCTTCCTGCTACTTGAACTACTAGAACTTCTTGAACCTTTCTGCTACTTGAACTTCTTGAACCTTCCTGCTACTTGAACTTCTTGAACTTCTTGAACCTTCCTGCTACTTGAACATCTTGAACGTCTTGAACCTTCCTGCTACTTGAACTTCTTGAACTTCTTGAACCTTCCTGCTACTTGAACTTCTTGAACCTTCCTGCTACTTGAACTTCTTGAACTTTTTGAACCTTCCTGCTACATGAACTTTTTGAACTTCTTGAACCTTCCTGCTACTTGAACTTCTTGAAATTCTTGAACCTTCCTGCTACTTGAACTTCTTGAACCTTCCTGCTACTTGAACTTCTTGAACCTTCCTGTTACTTGAACTTCTTGAACTTCTTGATCTTTCCTGCTACTTGAACTTCTTTAACCTTCCTGCTACTTGAATTTCTTGAACCTTCATGCTACTTGAATTTCTTGAACTTCCTGAACCTTCCTGCTACTTGAACTTCTTGAACTTCTTGAACCTTCCTGCTACCTGAAATACTTGAACTTCTTGAACCTTCATGTCACTTGAACTTCTTGAACTTCTTGAACCTTCCTGCTACTTGAACTTCTTGAACCTTCCTGCTACTTGAACTTCTTGAACTTCTTGAACCTTCCTGCTACTTGAACTTCTTGAACTTCTTGAACCTTCCTGCTACTTGAACTTCTTGAACTTCTTGAACCTTCCTGCTACTTGAATTTCTATAACCTTCCTGCTACTTGAACTTCTTGAACTTCTTTAACCTTCCTGCTACTTGAACTTCTTGAAACTTCCAGCTTCTTGAACTTCTTGAACTTCTTGAACCTTCCTGCTACTTGAACTTCTTGAACTTCTTGAACCTTCCTGCTACTTGAACTTCTTGAACTTCTTGCCCCTTCCTGCTACTTGATTTTCTAGAACCTTCCTGCTACTTGAACTTCTTGAACCTTCCTGCAACTTGAACTTCTTGAACTTCTTGAACCTTCCTGCTACTTGAACTTCTTGAACCTTCCTGCTACTTGAACTTCTTGAACTTCTTGAACTTCTTGAATTTTCCTGCTACTTGAACTTCTTGAACTTCTTGCACCTTCCTGCTACTTGAACTTCTAGAACCTTCCTGCTACTTGAACTTCTTGAACCTTCCTGCTACTTGAACTTCTTGAACCTTCCTGCTACTTGAACTTCTTGAACTTCTTGAACCTTCCTGCTATTTGAACTTCTTGAACCTTCCTGCTACTTGAACTTCTTGAACCTTCCTGCTACTTGAACTTTTTGAACCTTCCTGCTACTTGAACTTCTTGAACCTTCCTGCTACTTGAACTTCTTTAACTTCTTGAACCTTCCTGCTACTTGAACTTTTCGAACTTCTTGAACCTTCCTGCTACTTGAACTTCTTGAACTTCTTGAACCTTCCTGCTACTTGAACTACTTGAACTTCTTGAACCTTCCTGCTACTTGAACTTCGTGAACTTCTTGAACCTTCCTGCTACTCGAACTTCTTGAACCTTCCTGCTACTTGAACTTCTTGAACCTTCCTGCCACTTGAACTTCTTGAACTTCTTGAACCTTCCTGCTACTTGAAATTCTTGAACCTTCCTGCTACTTGAAATTCTTGAACCTTCCTGCTACTTGAAATTCTTGAACTTCTTGAACCTTCCTGCTACTTGAACTTCTTGAACTTCTTGAACCTTCCTGCTACTTGAACTTCTTGAACCTCCTTGCTACTTGAACTTCTTGAACTTCTTGAACCTTCCTGCTACTTGAACTTTTTGAACTTCGTGAACCTTACTGCTACTTGAACTTCTTGAACTTCTTGAACCTTCCTGCTACTTGAACTTCTTGAACTTCTTGAACCTTCCTGCTACTTGAACTTCTTGAACTTCTTGAACCTTCCTGCTAATTGAACTTCTTGAAACCTCCTGCTACTTGAACTTCCTGAACTTCTTGAACCTTCCTGCTACTTGAACTTCTTGATTTTCTTGAACCTTCCTTTTACTTGAACTTTTTGTACCTTTCTACTACCTGAACTTCTTGAACCTTCCTGCTACTTGAACTTTTTGTACCTTTCTGCTACCTGAACTTCTTGAACCTTCCTGCTACTTGAACTTCTTGAACCTTCCTGCTACTTGAACTTCTAGAATTTTCCTGCTACTTGAACTTCTTGAACTTTCCTGCTACTTGAACTTCTTGAACCTTACTGCTTCTTGAACTTCTTGAACCTTCCTGCTAAATGAACTTCTTGAACTTCTTGAACCTTCCTGCTACTTGATTTTCTTGAACTTCTTGAACCTTCCTGCTACTTGAACTTCTTGAACCTTTCTGCTACTTGAACTTCTTGAACTTCTTGAACCTTCCTGCTACTTGAACTTCTTGAACTTCTTGAACCTTCCTGCTACTTGAACTTCTTGAACCTTCCTCCTACTTGAACTTCTTGAACTTCTTGAACCTTCCTGCTACTTGAAATTAATGAGCTTCTTGAACGTTCCTGCTACTTGAACTTCTTGAACTTCTTGAACCTTCCTGCTACTTGAACTTCTTGAACTTCTTGAACCTTCCTGCTACTTGAACTTCTTGAACTTCTTGAACCTTCCTGCTACTTGAACTTCTTGAACCTTCCTGCTACTTGAACTTCTTGAACTTCTTGAACCTTCCTGCTACTTGAACTTCTTGAACGTCTTGAACCTTCCTGCTACTTGAACTTCTTGAACTTCTTGAACCTTCCTGCTACTTGAACTTATTGAACGTCTTGAACCTTCCTGCTACTTGAACTTCTTGAACTTCTTGATCCTTCCTGCTACTTGAACTTCTTGAACCTTCCTGCTACTCGAACTTCTTGAACTTCTTGAACCTTCCTGCTACTTGAACTTCTTGAACGTTCCTGCTACTTGAATTTCTTGAACTTCTTGAACCTTCCTGCTACTTGAACTTCTTGAACTTCTTGAACCTTCCTGCTACTCGAACTTCTTGAACCTTCCTGCTACTTGAATTTCTTGAACCTTCCTGCAACTTGAACTTCTTGAACTTCTTGAACCTTCCTGCTACTTGAACTTCTAGAACTTCTTGAACCTTTCTGCTACTTGAACTTCTTGAACCTTCCTGCTACTTGAACTTCTTGAACTTCTTGAACCTTCCTGCTACTTGAACTTCTTGAACGTCTTGATCCTTCCTGCTACTTGAACTTCTTGAACTTCTTGAACCTTCCTGCTACTTGAACTTCTTGAACCTTCCTGCTACTTGAACTTCTTGAACCTTCCTGCTACTTGAACTTCTTGAACCTTCCTGTTACTTGAACTTCTTGAACTTCTTGATCCTTCCTGCTACTTGAACTTCTTTAACCTTCCTGCTACTTGAATTTCTTGAACCTTCATGCAAATTGAACTTCTTGAACTTCCTGAACCTTCCTGCTACTTGAACTTCTTGAACTTCTTGAACCTTCCTGCTACTTGAAATACTTGAAATTCTTGAACCTTCATGTCACTTGAACTTCTTGAACTTCTTGAACCTTCCTGCTACTTGAACTTCTTGAACCTTCCTGCTACTTGAACTTCTTGAACTTCTTGAACCTTCCTGCTACTTGAACTTCTTGAACTTCTTGAACCTTCCTGCTACTTGAACTTCTTGAACCTTCCTGCTACCTGAACTTCTTGAACTTCTTGACCCTTCCTGCTACTTGAACTTCTTGAACTTCTTGAACCTTCCTGCTACTTGAACTTCTTGAACTTCTCGAACCTTCCTGCTCCTTGAACTGCTTAAACTTCTTGGACCTTCCTGCTACTTGAACTTCTTGAACTTCTTGAACCTTCCTGCTACTTGAACTTCTTGAACTTCTTAAACCATCTTGCTATTTGAACTTTTTGAACTTCTTGAACCTTCTTGCTACATGAACTTCTTGAACCTTCCTGCTACTTGAACTTCTTGAACTTCTTGAACGTTCCTGCTACGTGAACTTCTTGAAACTTGCTGCTACTTGAACTTCTTGAACTTCTTGAACCTTCCTGCTACTTGAACTTCTTGAACTTCTTGAACCTTCCTGCTACTTGAACTTCTTGAACCTTCCTCCTACTTGAACTTCTTGAACCTTCCTGCTACTTGAACTTCTTGAACTTCTTGAACCTTCCTGCTAATTGAACTTCTTGAAACTTCCTGCTACTTGAACTTCCTGAACTTCTTGAACCTTCCTGCTACTTGAACTTCTTGATTTTCTTGAACCTTCCTGTTACTTGAACTTTTTGTACCTTTCTGCTACCTGAACTTCTTGAACCTTCCTGCTACTTGAACTTCTAGAATTTTCCTGCTACTTGAACTTCTTGAACTTTCCTGCTACTTGAACTTCTTGAACCTTACTGCTTGAAGGCCCGAATTTCATTTTCCTTCATTAAGTATTTTTCAATAATTTGATACTTCTCGGTAAAGACAAACGAGGGCGCTCCAATAATGTCTTCGTTATAATATGAGATTACAAAGATGATGACACAAGATGACATATAACACAAGATGACATATGACACATTACGCACAGTTTCAAATTATTGAGTTCTTGGTAAAGATTGATCTGAAACAAACGATATATTCCTAGTACGAAAATATAATCTAAGTTCAGAACAAAATAGTTTTGAGTTGTCCACATTTATCGGCAAATATTCATTCAATGATTACACAGGTTGGATGTATGACAAATCTAAGCGTACAAGGAAAAAACGAAAATAATATTTATCATAACGGTACGGTGCTACCTAAAGGAATCCCTATAATCACAGTTCAACAAAGTGGTATGCGAAGCGAAGCTCACGAGCGTAGATGCTTACGCTACGATCTTGTTCTGCATGTTCGTATACACGAGTGCAGGATGGCGCTTACACCGGCCCCTAATTTGCGAATAAACACAGTTAGGAGCAAATTACATCGAAACAAAACACTTAACAAAGAACTAGAACGAGTGACAGTTACAGAAGTTACAGAAGTTCTACAGAACGCAACAGGATCAACTTATTGATAGGACGTTTAATCAACGAATTACCTAACTTGAAGGTGTTTGGTTTGACATTTGCAATTCGGACATCCACAACATGTGCGTTGCCTAACTTATTTACATAAGTTTTTTCGATGACGCCCAAGGGCCAACAATTACGAGGCGAATTTTGATCAATAACTAAAACTAAGTCTCCAGTTCTGTGGGGTCGTCTGTCGACGTCCCACTTTTGGCGTTCGTTCAAAAGGGTGATATATTCTTTTCGCCAACGCCACCAAAACAAGTCTGCTAAGTACTGGACTTGGCGCCAGCGTCGGCGTGTGTAGGAATCATTTACATTAAATAGTCCAGGTGGGAAAGTAACTCCTGCATTTAAAAGTAACAGATCATTCGGAGTCAAAGGTTTACAATCTTCAAAATCGCTAGTAACAGTTGTGAGAGGTCTATTATTCAAAATGGCTTCTACTTCGCACATTAGTGTGCTCAGTTCCTCATTGGTCAATTTGAGAGGCTGCTCCCTCATCAAGGCTGATAGAACACTTCTAACAGAACGAATCAGCCGCTCCCACACCCCACCAAAATTGGAGGCATTAGGAGGGTTGAAATGCCACGAAATCTGACGCTGGTGGAGGTAACCAGCAATTTTAGAGCAGTTCCAATCGGCAACAGCATTTTTTAGTTCTTTGGAAGCTCCCACAAAATTGGAACCATTATCGCTGAACAATGACTTTACATTTCCTCTCCTGCTAATGAATCGTCTGAGAGCATTAATGAAAGAGTCTGTACTCAAAGATTCAGAAATTTCTAAATGGATAGCTCTGCTAGACATACAAGTGAATATTACACCATAACGTTTGACAGACTTTCTGCCTTCCTTTATTATGAATGGCCCAAAACAGTCTACTCCTGTGCTTTGGAAGGCTGGCCCGTCGCCCTGAACCCGACTCGAAGGTAGAGAAGACATTAGTTGTTCGCTAGGCTTGGCTAAACGCTTCCTACACGCGATACATTTGCGACAAACCTGTCGAACCAAAGAATTACATCCAATTATACAATATTTTTGACGCAATGAAGTCATTACTGACTCTCTACCAAGGTGCCCAGAATTTCGGTGGTGGGCATCTACCAAGAGTTCTATGATAGAAGAGTGTGCAGGTAATATAAGTGGATGCTTGACGTCGTACGAGTAAGGAGAGTTCTCCAGGCGACCACCGACCCGCAGCAGACCCTCGGCATCGACAAATGGACGCAGCTTACGAAGGTGAGAATTCTTTGTTATAGGTTTTTTGCGAGACAACAGATCAAAAACATTTTTGTAGTATTTTTGTTGAACGAATTTGAAGATCGAATACTCCGCTTCTTCCAAATCTTGTAGAGAGACCTCTTTCGTGCACCCTTTAGTTTTAAGAAATTTGATAAATTTCAAAATCCACGCTACCTTTTTCTTCAAAAGATGCCATTGTGAAGAAGAGTTCAGTAGAACGTCAGTAGGGCTTTGTTCGTGCATTTCCGTTTTGAGGACGTTAGGTTTTTGTTTCAGCTCCTTGTCATATTCTTCGATAGCCGAGTCGAAGTCTTGGGCAGGTGCCTTTTTATCGTTTCTGTATAAAAATTCTGGACCTCTAAGCCAAAGGCTTGAATTTTTCAGGTCCTCCGCGTGCACGCCACGAGTCAGAAGATCTGCCGGGTTTTGGGATGAAGGAACATACCTCCAATGTGAAGGATCGGAGAAATTTCAAATGAACGCAACCTTATTCGCCACAAAGCGTTGGTAGCGCTTTGTTTCGTTCTTTATGTAACGCAAAACTGTTACACTGTCAGTCCAGAAGGTCATCTTGTTCGCGGAAGTGATTTCTTTTCTCACAACTTCGGCCAACTCTACCGCCAACTTAGCACTGGTAAGTTCTATACGAGGTGTGGTTTTGAGTGTGGAGTTGTTTAAAGGAGTGAGTCTACTTTTTGCCATGATGATTCTTGAGTCTTGCGAGGCAGTGTCGACAGAAAGAGCGTAAGCGACTGCGCCGTAGGCCGTTTCACTACCATCACAAAAAATGTGCACTTCGAATGAGCAGTTAGATGGGTTAATACTTCTAGGGACTGAGAAGGAAGATAGAATTTTCACTTTATCGAGCCAAGTGTTCCACAGCTTCTCTAAGGGTTTTGGAAGAATTTCATCCCAGCCCAATTTCATCCTACAGGACTCTTGAAAGATTTTCTTGGCCCTAACTAGAGCTGGTGAAGCTAATCCCAAGGGGTCGTAAATTGAGGCTAGAGTTCTCAAAATTTTCCTCTTCGTCAAAGCTTCCTTCTTCATTTCCAGAGTGAACCCTAGCGCATCTGTTCCGGTAATCCACTTCACTCCTAGAGCTTTGCTGGATTGAAGTTCGTTAGGGCCTTTAATGTTTTTGACACGATCCGTCGAGTCATCGCGTGCAATTTGATGAAGGAATTGTTGGGAGTTGCTGTTGAATGCAGTCAGGTTGAAACTGTAGTCTGCCAAAGTTTTCTTTACTTCGGATGCTAGATGAATTGCCTCTGATACTGTGGCAGCCGACTTTAATAGATCATCTACATAGAAATTTCTAAGGATAGTGTCTCTGACTTCAGCATCCAGGTGTGGGTTTTCCAGAGCAGTCCTTTGAAGAGCAAAATTTGCTACACTGGGCGAACTTCGGGCTCCGAACACGTGAACGGTCAATCTAAATTCACGCACCATACCGTCTTTAAGCCAAAACAGCCTCATTAAGTCCGACTGAGATTTAGGAACTTTCACCTGATAATACATTTTTTCAACGTCTGCTGAAAATGCAATTGATTCTTGCCTGAAGCGAAGTAGCACTCCCAGCAGGTTGTTGGTGATGTCGGGTCCCTGTAATAGTTCGTCGTTCAAACAGACTCCCGAAAAGCTCAAAGAACAGTCGAATACGACTCGCAGTTTTCCTTTTTGTTTGTGCCTCACTGAATGATGGGCTAGATACCAAACCTTTCCGTCGTTCCGGTGCAAGTCCTCGCTCGGAATTTCTTCTATGAAGTTGTTCGTAATCATGACCTCCATGAATTGACTGTACTCTTCAAAAAGTTGTGGGTCCTTATGCAATTTTTTTAGCACTCCGTAGAACCTGTCTAAAACTTGTTGTCTATTGGACGGGAACTTCACCTCTCTGTCTTTCAACGGCAACTCCACTTCAATATTCTTGCCCACGCGTTTAGCACTAGAGGTAACAATCTGTAACCACTTCTGATCTTCGACGGAGGACAAGTAGTCGTTCGATGTGTCGAGGAAATCTTGTTTGAAGTACGTGTCTATTTGATCCTCAAGTGTTTTCAAATTTGCAGTTTGAAGTTTGAAGTTGTAAGATGCTCCTCTCCTTCTGACAGGTCCGTTTACGGCCCAGCCTAAGAGGTGCAAGGATGCGTAAGGCTCATCCGGATGGTTGTCTACGATCTTCAACGGTTTCAGGAGTGACGGAATATTTAGTCCAACGAGAATGCCGACTTCAGCTTGCACGAACTGAAAAGGTAAGTTACGTAAATGCTCAAATTCTTCCACATCTTCTTGCTTCGGCTCGTCTTCCTCTGTAAATGGCCATTTCGAATCTGACTTTGTGAAAACTACTGGAATGTGTACACAATTATTTCTGTCGAGGTCGGTCAATGTAACGCCATTAACCACCTTTGTTCGAGTCTCACTGTTCTTGTTTTCCATCGTAGTTAGGCTCACATTTTTTTCTGGGAAGTCTATTCCTAATTGTTCAAGTATTTTCTCGTTCATCCAACAATCTGATGAGCAGTTGTCTAGAGCCACGTTCACAATTATTTCTCTGCCGCAATTTCCTATGCTAAGACGGGCAGGAACAATAGGGCAAAGAATTTTTGTGGGGTTGTGTTCACTCTCTTTCATTTTCAACGAAATAATACACTGATTGGAACGAGTCTGCTGATTAGGCGGTAATTCAGAAGGAACTGCTGCTGGTGCAGTAGAAGGTTGCTCAGTCGAGACTTTGGATGGCAAATTTTCTTCAAATTTCTCTTCCGTGTTGGCAGCATTCGATGATTTAATGTCAAAATCACGATAAATGTGTAATACTGTAGGGTGTTTACGCTTGCATATGGCGCACGTCGCTCTGTTCTTGCAAGCTTTAGAGATGTGATCTTTCTTCAGGCAACCGAAGCACAAACCCTTCTTTTTCACGAATTCAGATTTTTCCGAAGGCGATTTACGCTTGAAGAATATGCAGTCGATTATTTGGTGATTTGTCTTTTTGCAGCATTCACAGAGCGCTTCTACCTTAGGCGCAGAGACTGTAGCACTTGTAGTAGACAGTGATCGCTTGCACTTATCTGCACCTACACTGGGTTTCTTCTGTTGTACTTTATCTTCGTAAATCTTGCCAAAAAGAGGTTGCCTCCTTACATTAGTTTCAAGTTGCACGAAATCGACTAGGTCCTTGAAGACAATTTTTCCCGTAGTCTCCATAATGGTGAAGGTTTTTCTCCTTCAACGGTCTCGCATCGATGGCGGCAGTTTTTTAACTATTTTCATGATTTCGTTTGGGCTCTGGAGTTGATTGCACGAGTTCATGTTCTCAAAGTAATGAAAGCAGTCTAAAAGGAAGATGCAAAGGTTTTGAAGGGCTTCGCAGTCTTCGCTGTTAATATCTGGCCAGCTGTCCAGTTTCACAAGGTAAGCATTAGCTGTCTTAAATTCGTTACCGTATTCCTTGGCAAGCAACTCCTTGGCTTTAGCGTAACCTGCTTTGGCATCGTAGTGGCAACACGTTTGTACGAGACGCTTCGCTTGCCCCGTCGTAAACTGTTCAAGATAAATTAATTTGTCTTCTTCCTTGCAGCATTTGGATTCGATAGCCCTTTCGAAATTCAACATGAACGTTTTATACTTGGTTATATTCTCTCCACTAAAGGGCTCAATTTCCTTTTTAGGAAGCAAGATATTTTCTTGAGCAGCGACCAAAGCTTTGGTTATGTCATTTTGACACTCTAGCACATTCACAATAGAAGGAACTTTCACGGTTTGCTCATTCTTACCATTTGTTGTTTCAGGATCTTCTCCACTGGCGGCCGTGGTGATCTGCGCTGGTGGAGCCAATGCAGCTGACAGGGCCTGAGACTGGACTGAAGATTCATCCTTTTCGATGTTGTCCAGCTCCCTTTCTAGGAAGTCTGCTTCGAACTGCACTTGGTTTTGCTCTGCCTCAATTTTCTTGTTTTGTAGCTCCAACTGTTGTTTCTTTATCCTCAATTCCTCTTCGGCAAGTTCTTTCGATTTGATCAAAGAAAATTGCAAAGCGGCGGCCTTTGCTTTCTGTTCCGCTAATTTTACTCTTACCGATGACCAAGAAGACGAACTCTTGTGCGACGACTTCCGTGACACAGACTGAGACACAATCGGGTGTAGAATATTCTCTATTTTTTCTCTGAAGTCACGAATCGGTTGTTCATGAGGTACTAGCCAATCTTTCCATTCTTCATTATCGCACGATAAATATAAGTTTTCGACACGAGTTAGGTATTCATTAAACTGAACCCTTAAGTCATCAATTTTATAGTTAGGGTCATCAAGGAGAGTTTCTATTTCATTCTTCTTTCTAGTAAGTGCTGCTAGCCTACCGGTTGGTCTCTTACTTGGCACTTCAATCGAATCTGGAGGCGAAGGCTCTTCCATGGTCACCGACGAGGAATAGGTTCAATTGGAATCTGTTCTTCACCACACTTCACTGATCGAAAGTAATTTGAAACGAAACTGAAGGCCCGAATTTCATTTTCCTTCATTAAGTATTTTTCAATAATTTGATACTTCTCGGTAAAGACAAACGAGGGCGCTCCAATAATGTCTTCGTTATAATATGAGATTACAAAGATGATGACACAAGATGACATATAACACAAGATGACATATGACACATTACGCACAGTTTCAAATTATTGAGTTCTTGGTAAAGATTGATCTGAAACAAACGATATATTCCTAGTACGAAAATATAATCTAAGTTCAGAACAAAATAGTTTTGAGTTGTCCACATTTATCGGCAAATATTCATTCAATGATTACACAGGTTGGATGTATGACAAATCTAAGCGTACAAGGAAAAAACGAAAATAATATTTATCATAACGGTACGGTGCTACCTAAAGGAATCCCTATAATCACAGTTCAACAAAGTGGTATGCGAAGCGAAGCTCACGAGCGTAGATGCTTACGCTACGATCTTGTTCTGCATGTTCGTATACACGAGTGCAGGATGGCGCTTACACTGCTTCTTGAATTTCTTGAACCTTCCTGCTAAATGAACTTCTTGAACTTCTTGAACCTTCCTGCTACTTGATTTTCTTGAACTTCTTGAACCTTCCTGCTACTTGAACTTCTTGAACCTTTCTGCTACTTGAACTTCTTGAACTTCTTGAACCTTCCTGCTACTTGAACTTCTTGAACTTCTTGAACCTTTCTGCTACTTGAACTTCTTGAACCTTCCTGCTACTTGAACTTCTTGAACTTCTTGAACCTTCCTGCAACTTGAACTTGATGAACTTCTTGAACGTTCCTGCTACTTGAACTTCTTGAACTTCTTGAACCTTCCTGCTACTTGAACTTCTTGAACTTCTTGAACCTTCCTGCTACTTGAACTTCTTGAACTTCTTGAACCTTCCTGCTACTTGAACTTCTTGAACCTTGCTGCTACTTGAACTTCTTGAACTTTCCTGCTACTTGAACTTCTTGAACTTCTTGAACCTTATTGCTACTTGAACTTCTTGAACGTCTTGAACCTTCCTGCTACTTGAACTTCTTGAACTTCTTGAACCTTCCTGCTACTTGAACTTCTTGAACGTCTTGAACCTTCCTGCTACTTGAACTTCTTGAACTTCTTGATCCTTCTTGCTACTTGAACTTCTTGAACCTTCCTGCTACTTGAACTTCTTGAACTTCTTGAACCTTCCTGCTACTTGAACTTCTTGAACTTCTTGAACCTTCCTGCTACTTGAACTTCTTGAACGTTCCTGCTACTTGAATTTCTTGAACTTCTTGAACCTTCCTGTTACTTAAACTTCTTGAACTTCTTGAACCTTCCTGCTACTCGAACTTCTTGAACCTTCCTGCTACTTGAATTTCTTGAACCTTCCTGCTACTTGAACTTCTTGAACTTCTTGAACCTTCCTGCTACTTGAACTTCTAGAACTTCTTGAACCTTTCTGCTACTTGAACTTCTTGGACCTTCCTGCTACTTGAACTTCTTGAACTTCTTGAACCTTCCTGCTACTTGAACTTCTTGAGCGTCTTGAACCTTCCTGCTACTTGAACTTCTTGAACTTCTTGAACCTTCCTGCTACTTGAACTTCTTGAACCTTCCTGCTACTTGAACTTCTTGAACTTTTTGAACCTTCCTGCTTCATGAACTTTTTGAACTTCTTGAACCTTCCTGCTACTTGAACTTCTTGAACTTCTTGAACCTTCCTGCTACTTGAACTTCTTGAACCTTCCTGCTACTTGAACTTCTTGAACCTTCCTGTTACTTGAACGTCTTGAACTTCTTGAACCTTCCTGCTACTTGAACTTCTTTAACCTTCCTGCTACTTGAATGTCTTGAACCTTCAAGCTACTTGAACTTCTTGAACTTCCTGAACCTTCCTGCTTTTTGAACTTCTTGAACTTCTTGAACCTTCCTGCTACTTGAAATACTTGAACTTCTTGAACCTTCATGTCACTTGATGTTCTTGAACTTCTTGAACCTTTCTGCTACTTGAACTTCTTGAACTTCTTGAACCTTCATGCTATTTGAACTTCTTGAACTTCTTGAACCTTCCTGCTACTTGAACTTCTTGAACCTTCCTGCTACCTGAACTTCTTGAACTTCTTGACCCTTCCTGCTACTTGAACTTCTTGAACTTCTTGAACCTTCCTGCTACCTGAACTTCTTGAACTTCTCGAACCTTCCTGCTACTTGAACTGCTTAAACTTCTTGGACCTTCCTGCTACTTGAACTTCTTGAACTTCTTTAACCTTCTTGCTACTTGAACTTCTTGAACTTCTTAAACCATCTTGCTATTTGAACTTTTTGAACTTCTTGAACCTTCCTGCTACATGAACTTCTTGAACCTTCCTGCTACTTGAACTTCTTGAACTTCTTGAACCTTCCTGCTACGTGAACTTCTTGAAACTTGCTGCTACTTGAACTTCTTGAACTTCTTGAACCTTCCTGCTACTTGAACTTCTTGAACTTCTTGAACCTTCCTGCTACTTGAACTTCTTGAACCTTCCTCCTACTTGAACTTCTTGAACCTTCCTGCTACTTGAACTTCTTGAACTTTCCTGCTACTTGAATTTCTTGAACCTTACTGCTTCTTGAACTTCTTGAACTTCTTGAACTTCTTGAACCTTCCTGCTAAATGAACTTCTTGAACTTCTTGAACCTTCCTGCTACTTGAACTTCTTGAACTTCTTGAACCTTCCTGCTACTTGAACTTCTTGAACTTCTTGCACCTTCCTGCTACCTGAACTTCTAGAACCTTCCTGCTACTTGAACTACTTGAACGTTCCTGCTACTTGAACTTCTTGAACTTCTTGAACCTTCCTGCTACTTGAACTTCTTGAACCTTCCTGCTACTTGAACTTCTTGAACTTCTTGAACCTTCCTGCTACTTGAACTTCTTGAACCTTCTTGCTACTTGAACTTCTTGAACCTTCCTGCTACTTGAACTTCTTGAACCTTCCTGCTACTTGAACTTCTTGAACTTCTTGAACCTTTCTGCTACTTGAACTTCTTAAACCTTCCTGCTACTTGAACTACTTGAACTTCCTGAACCTTCCTGCTGCTTGAACTTCTTGAACCTTCCTGCTATTTGAACTTCTTGAACTTCTTGAACCTTCCTGCTACTTGAACTTCTTGAACCTTCCTGCTACTTGAACTTCTTGAACTTCTTGAACCTTCCTGCTACTTGAACTTCTTGAACCTTCCTGCTACTTGAACTTCTTGAACTTCTTGAGCCTTCCTGTTACTTGAACTACTTAAACTTCTTGAACCTTCCTGCTACTTGAACTTCTTGAACCTTCCTGCTACTTGAATTTCTTGAACCTTCCTGCTACTTGAACTTCTTGAACTTCTTGAACCTTCCTGCTACTTGAACTTCTTGAACGTCTTGAACCTTCCAGCTACTTGAACTTCTTGAACTTCTTGAACCTTCCTGCTACTTGAACTTCTTGAACGTCTTGAACCTTCCTGCTACTTGAACTTCTTGAACTTCTTGAACCTTCCTGCTACTTGAACTTCTTGAACTTCTTGAACCTTCCTGCTACTTGAACTTCTTGAACTTCTTGAACCTTTCTGCTACTTGAACTTCTTGAACCTTCCTGCTACTTGAACTTCTTGAACTTCTTGAACCTTCCTGCTACTTGAACTTCTTGAACGTCTTGAACCTTCCTGCTACTTGAACTTCTTGAACTTCTTGAACCTTCCTGCTACTTGAACTTCTTGTACCTTACTGCTACTTGAACTTCTTGAACTTTTAGAACCTTCGTGCTACTTGAACTTCTTGAACTTCTTGAAACTTCCTGCTACTTGAACTTCTTGAACTTCTTGAACTTCTTGAACCTTCCTGCTACTTGAACTTCTTGAACTTCTTGAACCTTCCTGCTACTTGAAATACTTGAACTTCTTGAACCTTCCTGTTATATGAGCTTCTTGAACTTCTTGAACCTTCCTGCTACTTGAACTTCTTTAACCTTCCTGCTACTTGAACTTCTTGAACCTTCCTGCTACTTGAACTTCTACAACTTCTTGAACCTTCCTGCTACTTGAAATACTTGAACTTCTAGAACCTTCCTGTTACTTGAACTTCTTGAACTTCTTGACCCTTTCTGCTACTTGAACTTCTTGAACCTTCCTGCTACTTGAACTTCTTGAACTTCTTGAACCTTCCTGCTACTTGAACTTCTTGAACCCTCCTGCTACTTGAACCTCTTGAACTTCTTGACCCTTCCTGCTACTTGAACTTCTTGAACTTCTTGCACCTTCCTGCTACTTGAACTTCTTGAACTTCTTGAACCTTCCTGCTACTTGAACTTCTTGAACTTCTTGAACCTTCCTGCTACTTGAACTTCTTGAACTTCTTGATCATTCCTGCTACATGAACTTCTTGAACTTCTTGAACCTTTTTGCTACTTGAACTTCTTGAACTTCTTGAACCTTCCTGCTACTTGAACTTATGAACTTCTTGAACCTTCCTGCTACTTGAACTTCTTGAACTTCTTTAACCTTTCTGCTACTTGAACTTCTTGAAACTTCCAGCTTCTTGAACTTCTTGAACTTCTTGAACCTTCCTGCTACTTGAACTTCTTGAACTTCTTGAACCTTCCTGCCACTTGAACTTCTTGAACTTCTTGCCCGTTCCTGCTACTTGAACTTCTAGAACCTTCCTGCTACTTGAACTTCTTGAACCTTCCTGCAACTTGAACTTCTTGAACTTCTTGAACCTTCCTGCTTCTTGAACTTCTTGAACCTTCCTGCTACTTGAACTTCTTGAACTTCTTGAACTTCTTGAATTTTCCTGCTACATGAACTTCTTGAACTTCTTGCACCTTCCTGCTACTTGAACTTCTAGAACCTTCCTGCTACTTGAACTTCTTGAACCTTCCTGCTACTTGAACTTCATGAACCTCCCTGCTACTTGAACTTCTTGAACTTCTTGAACCCTCCTGCTATTTGAACTTCTTGAACCTTCCTGCTACTTGAACTTCTTGAACCTTCCTGCTACTTGAACTTTTTGAACCTTCCTGCTACTTGAACTTCTTGAACTTCTTGAACCTTCCTGCTACTTGAACTTCTTGAACCTTCCTGCTACTTGAACTTCTTGAACTTCTTGAACCTTCCTGCTACTTGAAATACTTGAACTTCTTGAACCTTCCTGTTACATGAACTTCTTGAACTTCTTGAACCTTCCTGCTACATGAACTTCTTTAACCTTCATGCTACTTGAACTTCGTGAACCTTCCTGCTACTTGAACTTCTACAACTTCTTGAACCTTCCTGCAACTTGAACTTCTACAACTTCTTGAACCTTCCTGCTACTTGAAATACTTGAACTTCTTGAACTTCTTGAACCTTCCTGCTACTTGAACTTCTTGAACCTTCCTGCTACTTGAACTTCTTGAACTTCTTGAACCTTCCTGCTACTTGAACTTCTTGAACCTTCCTGCTACTTTAACCTCTTGAACTTCTTGACCCTTCCTGCTACTTGAACTTCTTGAACTTCTTGAACCTTCCTGCTACTTGAACTTTTTGAACTTCCTAAACCTTCCTGCTACTTGAACTTCTTGAACTTCTTGAACCTTCCTGCTACTTGAACATCTTGAACTTCATGAACCTTCCTGCTACTTGAACTTCTTGAACTTCTTGAACCTTTTTGCTACTTGAACTTCTTGAACTTCTTGAACCTTCCTGCTACTTGAACTTTTTGAACTTCTTGAACCTTCCTGATACTTGAACTTCTTGAACCTTCCTGCTACTTGAACGTCTTCTACTTCTTGAACCTTCCTGCTACTTGAACTTCTTGAAACTTCCTGCTACTTGAACTTCTTGAACTTCTTTAACCTTCCTGCTACTTGAACTTCGTGAACCTTCCTGCTACTTGAATTTCTACAACTTCTTGAACCTTCCTGCAACTTGAACTTCTACAACTTCTTGAACCTTCCTGCTACTTGAACTTCTTGAACTTCTTGAACCTTCCTGCTACTTGAACTTCTTGAACTTCTCGAACTTTCCTGTTACTTGAACTTCTTGAGCCTTCCTGCTACTTGAACTTCTTGAACCTTCCTGCTACTTGAACGTCTTCAACTTCTTGAACCTTCCTGCTACTTGAACTTCTTGAACCTTCCTGCTACTTGAACTTCTTGAACCTTCCTGCTTCTTGAACTTCTTGAAACTTCCTGCTACCTGAACTTCTTGAACTTCTTGAACCTTCCTGCTACTTGAACTTCTTGAACCTTCCTGCTACTTGAACTTCTTGAACTTTTTGAACCTTCCTGCTACTTGAACTTCTTGAACTTCTTGAACCTTTCTGCTACTTGAACTTCTTGAACTTCTTGAACCTTCCTGCTACTTGAAAATCTTGAACTTCTCGAACTTTCCTGTTACTTGAACTTCTTGAACCTTCCTGCTACTTGAACTTCTTGAACTTCTTGAACCTTACTGCTACTTGAACTTCTTGAACTTCTTGAACCTTCCTGCTACTTGAACTTCTTGAACCTTCCTGCTACTTGAACTTCTTGAACTTCTTGAACCTTCCTGCTACTTGAACTTCTTGAACTTCTTGAACCTTCCTGCTACTTGAACTTCTTGAACTTCTTGCACCTTCCTGCTACTTTAACTTCTTGAACCTTCCTGCTACTTGAACTTTTTGAACCTTCCTGCTACTTGAACTTCTTGAACCTTCCTGCTACTTGAATTTCTTGAACCTTCCTGCTACTTGAACTTCTTGAACCTTCCTGCTACTTGAACTTCTTGAACTTCTTGAACCTTCCTGCTACTTGAACTTCTTGAACGTCTTGAACCTTCCTGCTACTTGAACTTCTTGAACTTCTTGAACCTTCCTGCTACTTGAACTTCTTGAACCTTCCTGCTACTTGAACTTCTTGAACTTCTTGAACCTTCTTGCTACTTGATCTTCTTGAACTACTTGAACCTTTCTGCTACTTGAACTTCTTGAACTTCTTGAACCTTCTTGCTACTTGATCTTCTTGAACTTCTTGAACCTTTATGCTACTTGAACTTCTTGAATCTTCCTGCAACTTGAACTTCTTGAACTTCTTGAACCTTCCTGCTACTTGAACTTCTTGAACGTCTTGAACCTTCCTGCTACTTGAACTTCTTGAACTTCTTGACCCTTCCTGCTACTTGAACTTCTTGAACCTTCCTGCTACTTGAACTTCTTGAACTTTTTGAACCTTCCTGCTACTTGAACTTCTTGAACTTCGTGACCCTTCATGCTACTTGAACTTCTTGAACTTCTTGAACCTTCCTGCTACTTGAACTTCTTGAACCTTCCTGCTACTTGAACTTCTTGAACTTCTTGAACCTTCCTGCTACTTGAAATACTTGAACTTCTTGAACCTTCCTGTTACATGAACTTCTTGAACTTCTTGAACCTTCCTGCTACATGAACTTCTTTAACCTTCCTGCTACTTGAACTTCGTGACCCTTCCTGCTACTTGATCTTCTTGAACTTCTTGAACCTTCCTGCTACTTGAACTTTTCGAATTTCTTAAACCTTTCTGCTACTTGAACTTCTTGAACTTCTTGAACCTTCCTGCTACTTGAACATCTTGAACTTCATGAACCTTCCTGCTACTTGAACTTCTTGAACTTCTTGAACCTTTTTGCTACTTGAACTTCTTGAACTTCTTGAACCTTCCTGCTACTTGAACTTTTTGAACTTCTTGAACCTTCCTGCTACTTGAACTTCTTGAACCTTCCTGCTACTTGAACGTCTTCAACTTCTTGAACCTTCCTGCTACTTGAACTTCTTGAAACTTCCTGCTACTTGAACTTCTTGAACTTCTTGAACCTTCCTGCTCCTTGAACTTCTTGAACCTTCCTGTTACTTGAACTTTTTGAACCTTCCTGCTACTTGAACTTCTTGAACCTTCCTGCTACTTGAACTTCTTGAACCTTTCTGCTACTTGAACTTCTTGAACCTTCCTGCTACTTGAACTTCTTGAACTTTCCTGCTACTTGAACTTCTTGAGCCTTACTGACTCTTGAACTTCTTCAACTTCTTGAACCTTCCTGCTAAATGAACTTCTTGAACTTCTTGAACCTTCCTGCTACTTGAACTTCTTGAACTTCTTGAACCTTCCTGCTACATGAACTTCTTGAACTTCTTGAACCTTCCTGCTACTTGAACATCTTGAACCTTCCTGCTACTTGAATTTCTTGAACCTTCCTGCTACTTGAACTTCTTGAACTTCTTGAACCTTCCTGCTACTTGAACTTCTTGAACTTCTTGAACCTTTCTGCTACATGAACTTCTTTCCCCTTCCTGCTACTTGAACTTCTTGAACTTCTTGAACCTTCCTGCTACTTGAACTTCTTGAACGTCTTGAACCTTCCTGCTACTTGAACTTCTTGAACTTCTTGAACCTTCCTGCTACTTGAACTTCTTGAACTTTTTGAACCTTCCTGCTACTTGAACTTTTTGAACTTCTTGAACCTTCCTGCTACTTGAACTTCTTGAACTTCTTGAACCTTCCTGCAACTTGAGCTTCTTGAACCTTCCTGCTACTTGAACTTCTTGAACTTCTTGAACCTTCCTGCTACTTGAAATACTTGAACTTCTTGAACCTTCCAGTCACTTGAACTTCTTGAACTTCTTGAACCTTCCTGCTACTTGAACTTCTTGAACCTTCCTGCTACTTGAACTTCTTGAACTTCTTGAACCTTCCTGCTACTTGAACTTCTTCAACCCTCCTGCTACTTGAACTTCTTGAATATCTTGACCCTTCCTGCTACTTGAACTTCTTGAACTTCTTGAACCTTCCTGCTACTTGAACTTCTTGAACTTCTCGAACCTTCCTGCCACTTAAACTGCTTAAACTTCTTGGACCTTCCTGCTACTTGAACTTCTTGAACTTCTTGAACCTTCCTGCTTCTTGAACTTCTTGAACTTCTTGAACCTTCTTGCTATTTGAACTTTTTGAACTTCTTGAACCTTCCTGCTACTTGAACTTCTTGAACCTTCCTGCTACTTGAACTTCTTGAACTTCTTGAACCTTCCTGCTACGTGAACTTCTTGAAACTTGTTGCTACTTGAACTTCTTGAACTTCTTGAACCTTCCTGCTACTTGAACTTCTTGAACTTCTTGAACCTTCCTGTCACTTGAACTTTTTGAACCTTCCTTCTACTTGAACTTCTTGAACCTTCCTGCTACTTGAACTTCTTGAACCTTCCTCCTACTTCAACTTCTTGAACCTTACTGCTTCTTGAACTTCTTGAACTTCTTGAACCTTCCTGCTAAATGAATTTCTTGAACTTCTTGAACCTTCCTGCTACTTGAACTTCTTGAACTTCTTGAACCTTCCTGCTACTTGAACTTCTTGAACTTCTTGCACCTTCCTGCTACTTGAACTTCTAGAACCTTCCTGCTACTTGAACTACTTGAACGTTCCTGCTACTTGAACTTCTTGAACTTCTTGAACCTTCCTGCTACTTGAACTTCTTGAACCTTCCTGCTACTTGAACTTCTTGAACTCCTTGAACCTTCCTGCTACTTGAACTTCTTGAACTTCTTGAACCTTCCTGCTACCTGAACTTCTTGAACCTTCTTGCTACTTGAACTTCTTGATCCTTCCTGCTACTTGAACTTCTTGAACCTTCCTGCTATTTGAACTTCTTAAACTTCTTGAACCTTTCTGCTACTTGAACTTCTTGAACCTTCCTGCTACTTGAACTACTTGAACTTCCTGAACCTTCCTGGTGCTTGAACTTCTTGAACCTTCCTGCTATTTGAACTTCTTGTACTTCTTGAACCTTCCTGCTACTTGAACTTCTTGAACCTTCCTGCTACTTGAACTTCTTGAACTTCTTGAACCTTCCTGCTACTTGAACTTCTTGAACCTTCCTGCTACTTGAACTTCTTGAACTTCTTGAGCCTTCCTGCTACTTGAACTACTTAAACTTCTTGAACCTTCCTGCTACTTGAACTTCTTGAACTTCTTGAACCTTCCTGCTACGTGAACTTCTTGAACCTTCCTGCTACTTGATCTTCTTGAACTTCTTGAACCTTCCTGCTACTTGAACTACTTGAACTTCTTGAACCTTCCTGCTACTTGAACTTCTTGAACCTTCCTGCTACTTGAACTTCTTGAACTTCTTACACCTTCCTGCTACTTGAACTTCTTGAACCTTCCTGCTACTTGAACTTCTTGAACTTCTTGAACCTTCCTGCTACTTGAACTTTTTGAACCTTCCTGCTATTTGAACTTCTTGAACCTTCCTGCTACTTTAACTTCTTGAACCTTCCTGCTACTTGAACTTCTTGAACCTTCCTGCTACTTGAACTTCTTGAACTTCTTACACCTTCCTGCTACTTGAACTTCTTGAACCTTCCTGCTACTTGAACTTCATGAACCTTCCTGCTACTTGAACTTCTTGAACCTTCCTGCTACTTAAACTTCTTGAACTTCTTGAACCTTCCTGCTACTTGAACTTCTTGAACCTTCCTGCTACTTGAACTTCTTGAACTTCTTACACCTTCCTGCTACTTGAACTTCTTGAACCTTCCTGCTACTTGAACTTTTTAACCTTCCTGCTATTTGAACTTCTTGAACCTTCCTGCTACTTGAACTTCTTGAACCTTCCTGCTACTTGAACTTTTTGAACTTCTTGAACCTTCCTGCTACTTGAACTTTTTGAACTTCTTGAACCTTCCTTCTACTTGAACTTCTTGAACTTCTTGAACCTTCCTGCTACTTGAACTTCTTGCACCTTCCTGCCACTTAATTTCTTGAACCTTCCTTCTACTTGAACTTCTAGAACCTTCCTGCTACTTGAACTTTTTGAACCTTCCTGCTTCTTGAACTTCTTGAACCTTCGTTCTCCTTGAACTTCTTGAACTTCTTGAACCTTCCTGCTACTTGAACTTCTTGAACCTTCCTGCTACTTGAACTTCTTGAACCTTCCTGCGAGCTGAACTTCTTGAACTTCTTGAACCTTCCTGCTACTTGAACTTCTTGAACCTTCCTGCTTCTTGAACTTCTTGAACCTTCCTGCTACTTCAACTTACTTCTTGAACCTTCCTGCTACTTGAACTTCTTGAACTTCTTGAACCTTTCTGCTACATGAACTTCTTGAACCTTCCTGCTACTTGAACTTCTTGAACTTCTTGAACCTTCCTGCTACTTGAAATTCTTGAACTTCTTGAACCTTCCTGCTACTTGAACTTCTTGAACTTCTTGAACCTTCCTGCTACTTGAACTACTTGAACTTCTTTAACCTTCCTGCTACTTGAACTTCTTGAACTTCTTGAACCTTCCTGCTACTTGAACTTCTTGAACCTTCCTGCTACTTGAACTTCTTGAACCTTCCTGCCACTTGAACTTCTTGAACTTCTTGAACCTTCCTGCTACTTGAACTTCTTGAACCTTCCTGCCACTTGAACTTCTTGAACTTCTTGAACCTTCCTGCTACTTGAAATTCTTGAACCTTCCTGCTACTTGAACTTCTTGAACTTCTTGAACTTCTTGAACCTTCCTGCTACTTGAACTTCTTGAACTTCTTGAACCTTCCTGCTACTTGAACTTCTTGAACCTTCCTTCCACTTGAACTTCTTGAACTTCTTGAACCTTCAGCTACTTGAACTTCTTGAACTTCTTGAACTTCTTGAACCTTCCTGCTACTTGAAATTCTTGAACTTCTTGAACCTTCCTGCTACTTGATCTTTTCGAACTTCTTGAACCTTCCTGCTACTTGAACTTCTTGAACTTCTTGAACCTTCCTGCTACTTGAACTACTTGAACTTCTTTAACCTTCCTGCTACTTGAACTTCTTGAACTTCTTGAACCTTCCTGCTACTTGAACTTCTTGAACCTTCCTGCTACTTGAACTTCTTGAACCTTCCTGCCACTTGAACTTCTTGAACTTCTTGAACCTTCCTGCTACTTGAAATTCTTGAACCTTCATGCTACTTGAACTTCTTGAACTTCTTGAACTTCTTGAACCTTCCTGCTACTTGAACTTCTTGAACTTCTTGAACCTTCCTGCTACTTGAACTTCTTGAACCTTCCTTCCACTTGAACTTCTTGAACTTCTTGAACCTTCAGCTACTTGAACTTCTTGAACTTCTTGAACCTTCCTTCTACTTGAACTTCTTGAACTTCTAGAACCTTCCTGCTACTTGAACTTCTTGAACCTTACTGCTACTTGAACTTCTTGAACCTTCCTGCTACTTGAACTTCTTGAACCTTCCTGCTACTTGAACTTCTTGAACCTTCCTGCTACTTGAACTTCTTGAACTTCTTGAACCTTCCTGCTACTTGAACTTCTTGAACCTTCCTGCTACTTGAACTTCTTGAACCTTCCTGCTACTTGAACTTTTTGAACTTCGTGAACCTTACTGCTACTTGAACTTCTTGAACTTCTTGAACCTTCCTGCTACTTGAACTTCTTGAACTTCTTGAACCTTCCTGCTACTTGAACTTCTTGAACTTCTTGAACCTTCCTGCTAATTGAACTTCTTGAAACCTCCTGCTACTTGAACTTCCTGAACTTCTTGAACCTTCCTGCTACTTGAACTTCTAGATTTTCTTGAACCTTCCTGTTACTTGAACTTTTTGTACCTTTCTGCTACCTGAACTTCTTGAACCTTCCTGCTACTTGAACTTTTTGTACCTTTCTGCTACCTGAACTTCTTGAACCTTCCTGCTACTTGAACTTCTTGAACCTTCCTGCTACTTGAACTTCTAGAGTTTTCCTGCTACTTGAACTTCTTGAACTTTCCTGCTACTTGAACTTCTTGAACCTTACTGCTTCTTGAACTTCTTGAACCTTCCTGCTAAATAAACTTCTTGAACTTCTTGAACCTTCCTGCTACTTGATTTTCTTGAACTTCTTGAACCTTCCTGCTACTTGAACTTCTTGAACCTTTCTGCTACTTGAACTTCTTGAACTTCTTGAACCTTCCTGCTATTTGAACTTCTTGAACTTCTTGAACCTTCCTGCTACTTGAACTTCTTGAACCTTCCTGCTACTTGAACTTCTTGAACTTCTTGAACCTTCCTGCTACTTGAACTTAACGAACTTCTTGAACGTTCCTGCTACTTGAACTTCTTGAACTTCTTGAACTTTCCTGCTACTTGAACTTCTTGAACTTCTTGAACCTTCCTGCTACTTGAACTTCTTGAACTTCTTGAACCTTCCTGCTACTTGAACTTCTTGAACCTTCCTGCTACTTGAACTTTTTGAACTTCTTGAACCTTCCTGCTACTTGAACTTCTTGAACGTCTTGAACCTTCCTGCTACTTCAACTTCTTGAACTTCTTGAACCTTCCTGCTACTTGAACTTCTTGAACGTCTTGAACCTTCCTGCTACTTGAACTTCTTGAACTTCTTGAACCTTCCTGCTACTCGAACTTCTTGAACCTTCCTGCTACTTGAATTTCTTGAACCTTCCTGCTACTTGAACTTCTTGAACTTCTTGAACCTTCCTGCTACTTGAACTTCTAGAACTTCTTGAACCTTTTTGCTACTTGAACTTCTTGAACCTTCCTGCTACTTGAACTTCTTGAACTTCTTGAACCTTCCTGCTACTTGAACTTCTTGAACGTCTTGAACCTTCCTGCTACTTGAACTACTTGAACTTCCTGAACCTTCCTGCTGCTTGAACTTCTTGAACCTTCCTGCTATTTGAACTTCTTGAACTTCTTGAACCTTCCTGCTACTTGAACTTCTTGAACCTTCCTGCTACTTGAACTTCTTGAACTTCTTGAACCTTCCTGCTACTTAAATTTCTTGAACCTTCCTGCTACTTGAACTTCTTGAACTTCTTGAACCTTCCTGCTACTTGAACTTCTTGAACGTCTTGAACCTTCCAGCTACTTGAACTTCTTGAACTTCTTGAACCTTCCTGCTTCTTGAACTTCTTGAACGTCATGAACCTTCCTGCTACTTGAACTTCTTGAACTTCTTGAACCTTCCTGCTACTTGAACTTCTTGAACTTCTTGAACCTTCCTGCTACTTGAACTTCTTGAACTTCTTGAACCTTTCTGCTACTTGAACTTCTTGAACCTTCCTGCTACTTGAACTTCTTGAACCTTCCTGCTACTTGAACTTCTTGAACGTCTTGAACCTTCCTGCTACTTGAACTTCTTGAACTTCTTGAGCCTTCCTGCTACTTGAACTTCTTGTACCTTCCTGCTACTTGAACTTCTTGAACTTTTTGAACCTTCCTGCTACTTGAACTTCTTGAACTTCTTGAAACTTCCTGTTACTTGAACTTCTTGAACTTCTTGAACTTCTTGAACCTTCCTGCTACTTGAACTTCTTGAACTTCTTGAACCTTCCTGCTACCTGAAATACTTGAACTTCTTGAACCTTCCTGTTATATGAGCTTCTTGAACTTCTTGAACCTTCCTGCTACTTGAACTTCTTTAACCTTCCTGCTACTTGAACTTCTTGAACCTTCCTGCTACTTGAACTTCTACAACTTCTTGAACCTTCCTGCTACTTGAAATACTTGAACTTCTCGAACCTTCCTGTTACTTGAACTTCTTGAACTTCTTGACCCTTTCTGCTACTTGAACTTCTTGAACCTTCCTGCTACTTGAACTTCTTGAACTTCTTGAACCTTCCTGCTACTTGAACTTCTTGAACCTTCCTGCTACTTAAACCTCTTGAACTTCTTGACCCTTCCTGCTACTTGAACTTCTTGAACTTCTTGCACCTTCCTGCTACTTGAACTTCTTGAACTTCTTGAACCTTCCTGCTACTTGAACTTCTTGAACTTCTTGAACCTTCCTGCTACTTGAACTTCTTGAACTTCTTGATCTTTCCTGCTACATGAACTTCTTGAACTTCTTGAACCTTTTTGCTACTTGAACTTCTTGAACCTTCCTGCTACTTGAACTTTTGAACTTCTTGAACCTTCCTGCTACTTGAATTTCTTGAACCTTCCTGCTACTTGAACTTCTTCAACCTTCCTGCTACTTGAACTTCTTGAAACTTCCAGCTTTTTGAACTTCTTGAACTTCTTGAACCTTCCTGCTACTTGAACTTCTTGAACTTCTTGAACCTTCCTGCTACTTGAACTTCTTGAACTTCTTGCGCCTTCCTGCTACTTGAACTTCTAGAACCTTCCTGCTACTTGAACTTCTTGAACCTTCCTGCAACTTGAACTTCTTGAACTTCTTGAACCTTCCTGCTACTTGAACTTCTTGAACCTTCCTGCTACTTGAACTTCTTGAACTTCTTGAACTTCTTGAATTTTCCTGCTACTTGAACTTCTTGAACTTCTTGCACCTTCCTGCTACTTGAACTTCTAGAACCTTCCTGCTACTTGAACTTCTTGAACCTTCCTGCTACTTGAACTTCTTAAACCTTCCTGCTACTTGAACTTCTTGAACTTCTTGAACCTTCCTGCAATTTGAACTTCTTGAACCTTCCTGCTACTTGAACTTCTTGAACCTTCCTGCTACTTGAACTTTTTGAACCTTCCTGCTACTTGAACTTCTTGAACCTTCCTGCTACTTGAACTTCTTTAACTTCTTGAACCTTCCTGCTACTTGAACTTTTCGAACTTCTTGAACCTTCCTGCTACTTGAACTTCTTGAACCTTCCTGCTACTTGAACTTCTTGAACTTCTTGAACCTTCCTGCTATTTGAACTTCTAGAACCATCCTGCTACTTGAACTTCTTGAACCTTCCTGCTACTTGAACTTCTTGAACCTTCCTGCTACTTGAACTTCTTGAACTTCTTGAACCTTCCTGCTATTTGAACTTCTTGAACCTTCCTGCTACTTGAACTTCTTGAACCTTCCTGCTACTTGAACTTTTTGAACCTTCCTGCTACTCGAACTTCTTGAACCTTCCTGCTACTTGAACTTCTTGAACCTTCCTGCCACTTGAACTTCTTGAACTTCTTGAACCTTCCTGCTACTTGAAATTCTTGAACCTTCCTGCTACTTGAAATTCTTGAACCTTCCTGCTACTTGAAATTCTTGAACTTCTCGAACCTTCCTGCTACTTGAACTTCTTGAACTTCTTGAACCTTCCTGCTACTTGAACTTCTTGAACCTTCCTTCTACTTGAAATTCTTGAACTTCTTGAACCTTCCTGCTACTTGAACTTCTTGAACTTCTTGAACCTTCCTGCTACTTGAACTACTTTAACTTCTTGAACCTTCCTGCTACTTGAACTTCTTGAACTTCTTGAACCTTCCTGCTACTTGAACTTCTTGAACCTTCCTGCTTCTTGAACATCTTTAAACTTCCTGCTACATGATCTTCTTGAACTTCTCGAACCTTCCTGCTACTTGAACATCTTGAACCTTCCCGCTACTTGAACTTCTTGAACTTCTTGAACCTTCCTGCTACTTGAACTTCTTGAACCTTCCTGCCACTTGAACTTCTTGAACTTCTTGAACCTTCCTGCTACTTGAAATTCTTGAACCTTCCTGCTACTTGAACTTCTTGAACTTCTTGAACCTTCCTGGTACCTGAACTTCTTGAACCTTCCTTCTACTTGAACTTCTTGAACTTCTCGAACCTTCCTGCTACTTCAACTTCATGAACTTCTTGAACCTTCCTGCTACTTGAACTTCTTGAACCTTCCTGCTACTTGAACTTCTAGAACTTCTTGACCCTTCCTGCTACTTGAACTTTTTGAAATTCTTGAACCTTCCTGCTACTGGAACTTCTTGAACTTCTTGAATCTTCCTGCTACTTGGACTTCTTGAACTTCTTGAACATTCCTGCTGCTTGAACTTCTTGAACTTCTTGAACCTTCCTGGAACTTGAACTTGTTGAACTTCGTGAACCTCCTTGCTACTTGAACTTCTTGAACTTCTTGAACCTTCCTGCTACTTGAACTTTTTTAACTTCGTGAACCTTACTGCTACTTGAACTTCTTGAACTTCTTGAACCTTCCTGCTACTTGAACTTCTTGAACTTCTTGAACCTTCCTGCTACTTGAACTTCTTGAACTTCTTGAACCTTCCTGCTAATTGAACTTCTTGAAACCTCCTGCTACTTGAACTTCCTGAACTTCTTGAACCTTCCTGCTACTTGAACTTCTAGATTTTCTTGAACCTTCCTGTTACTTGAACTTTTTGTACCTTTCTGCTACCTTAACTTCTTGAACCTTCCTGCTACTTGAACTTTTTGTACCTTTCTGCTACCTGAACTTCTTGAACCTTCCTGCTACTTGAACTTCTTGAACCTTCCTGCTACTTGAACTTCTAGAATTTTCCTGCTACTTGAACTTCTTGAACTTTCCTGCTACTTGAACTTCTTGAACCTTGCTGCTTCTTGAACTTCTTGAACCTTCCTGCTAAATGAACTTCTTGAACTTCTTGAACCTTCCTGCTACTTGATTTTCTTGAACTTCTTGAACCTTCCTGCTACTTGAACTTCTTGAACCTTTCTGCTACTTGAACTTCTTGAACTTCTTGAACCTTCTTGCTACTTGAACTTCTTGAACTTCTTGAACCTTTCTGCTACTTGAACTTCTTGAACCTTCCTGCTACTTGAACTTCTTGAACTTCTTGAACCTTCCTGCTACTTGAACTTAATGAGCTTCTTGAACGTTCCTGCTACTTGAACTTCTTGAACTTCTTGAACCTTCCTGCTACTTGAACTTCTTGAACTTCTTGAACCTTCCTGCTACTTGAACTTCTTGAACTTCTTGAACCTTCCTGCTACTTGAACTTCTTGAACCTTCCTGCTACTTGAACTTCTTGAACCTTCCTGCTACTTGAACTTCTTGAAACTTCCTGCTACTTGAACTTCTTGAACTTCTTGAACCTTCCTGCTACTTGAACTTCTTGAACGTCTTGAACCTTCCTGCTACTTGAACTTCTTGAACTTCTTGAACCTTTCTGCTACTTGAACTTCTTGAACGTCTTGAACCTTCCTGCTACTTGAACTTCTTGAACTTCTTGATCCTTCCTGCTACTTGAACTTCTTGAACCTTCCTGCTACTTGAACTTCTTGAACTTCTTGAACCTTCTTGCTACTTGAACTTCTTGAACGTTCCTGCTACTTGAATTTCTTGAACTTCTTGAACCTTCCTGCTACTTGAAGTTCTTGAACTTCTTGAACCTTCCTGCTACTCGAACTTCTTGAACCTTCCTGCTACTTGAATTTCTTGAACCTTCCTGCTACTTGAACTTCTTGAACTTCTTGAACCTTCCTGCTACTTGAACTTCTAGAACTTCTTGAACCTTTCTGCTACTTGAACTTCTTGAACCTTCCTGCTACTTGAACTTCTTGAACTTCTTGAACCTTCCTGCTACTTGAACTTCTTGAACGTCTTGAACCTTCCTGCTACTTGAACTTCTTGAACTTCTTGAACCTTCCTGCTACTTGAACTTCTTGAACCTTCCTGCTACTTGAACTTCTTGAACTTTTTGAACCTTCCTGCTACATGAACTTTTTGAACTTCTTGAACCTTCCTGCTACTTGAACTTCTTGAAATTCTTGAACCTTCCTGCTACTTGAACTTCTTGAACCTTCCTGCTACTTGAACTTCTTGAACCTTCCTGTTACTTGAACTTCTTGAACTTCTTGATCTTTCCTGCTACTTGAACTTCTTTAACCTTCCTGCTACTTGAATTTCTTGAACCTTCATGCTACTTGAATTTCTTGAACTTCCTGAACCTTCCTGCTACTTGAACTTCTTGAACTTCTTGAACCTTCCTGCTACCTGAAATACTTGAACTTCTTGAACCTTCATGTCACTTGAACTTCTTGAACTTCTTGAACCTTCCTGCTACTTGAACTTCTTGAACCTTCCTGCTACTTGAACTTCTTGAACTTCTTGAACCTTCCTGCTACTTGAACTTCTTGAACTTCTTGAACCTTCCTGCTACTTGAACTTCTTGAACTTCTTGAACCTTCCTGCTACTTGAATTTCTATAACCTTCCTGCTACTTGAACTTCTTGAACTTCTTTAACCTTCCTGCTACTTGAACTTCTTGAAACTTCCAGCTTCTTGAACTTCTTGAACTTCTTGAACCTTCCTGCTACTTGAACTTCTTGAACTTCTTGAACCTTCCTGCTACTTGAACTTCTTGAACTTCTTGCCCCTTCCTGCTACTTGATTTTCTAGAACCTTCCTGCTACTTGAACTTCTTGAACCTTCCTGCAACTTGAACTTCTTGAACTTCTTGAACCTTCCTGCTACTTGAACTTCTTGAACCTTCCTGCTACTTGAACTTCTTGAACTTCTTGAACTTCTTGAATTTTCCTGCTACTTGAACTTCTTGAACTTCTTGCACCTTCCTGCTACTTGAACTTCTAGAACCTTCCTGCTACTTGAACTTCTTGAACCTTCCTGCTACTTGAACTTCTTGAACCTTCCTGCTACTTGAACTTCTTGAACTTCTTGAACCTTCCTGCTATTTGAACTTCTTGAACCTTCCTGCTACTTGAACTTCTTGAACCTTCCTGCTACTTGAACTTTTTGAACCTTCCTGCTACTTGAACTTCTTGAACCTTCCTGCTACTTGAACTTCTTTAACTTCTTGAACCTTCCTGCTACTTGAACTTTTCGAACTTCTTGAACCTTCCTGCTACTTGAACTTCTTGAACTTCTTGAACCTTCCTGCTACTTGAACTACTTGAACTTCTTGAACCTTCCTGCTACTTGAACTTCGTGAACTTCTTGAACCTTAATGCTACTCGAACTTCTTGAACCTTCCTGCTACTTGAACTTCTTGAACCTTCCTGCCACTTGAACTTCTTGAACTTCTTGAACCTTCCTGCTACTTGAAATTCTTGAACCTTCCTGCTACTTGAAATTCTTGAACCTTCCTGCTACTTGAAATTCTTGAACTTCTTGAACCTTCCTGCTACTTGAACTTCTTGAACTTCTTGAACCTTCCTGCTACTTGAACTTCTTGAACCTCCTTGCTACTTGAACTTCTTGAACTTCTTGAACCTTCCTGCTACTTGAACTTTTTGAACTTCGTGAACCTTACTGCTACTTGAACTTCTTGAACTTCTTGAACCTTCCTGCTACTTGAACTTCTTGAACTTCTTGAACCTTCCTGCTACTTGAACTTCTTGAACTTCTTGAACCTTCCTGCTAATTGAACTTCTTGAAACCTCCTGCTACTTGAACTTCCTGAACTTCTTGAACCTTCCTGCTACTTGAACTTCTTGATTTTCTTGAACCTTCCTTTTACTTGAACTTTTTGTACCTTTCTACTACCTGAACTTCTTGAACCTTCCTGCTACTTGAACTTTTTGTACCTTTCTGCTACCTGAACTTCTTGAACCTTCCTGCTACTTGAAATTCTTGAACCTTCCTGCTACTTGAACTTCTAGAATTTTCCTGCTACTTGAACTTCTTGAACTTTCCTGCTACTTGAACTTCTTGAACCTTACTGCTTCTTGAACTTCTTGAACCTTCCTGCTAAATGAACTTCTTGAACTTCTTGAACCTTCCTGCTACTTGATTTTCTTGAACTTCTTGAACCTTCCTGCTACTTGAACTTCTTGAACCTTTCTGCTACTTGAACTTCTTGAACTTCTTGAACCTTCCTGCTACTTGAACTTCTTGAACTTCTTGAACCTTCCTGCTACTTGAACTTCTTGAACCTTCCTCCTACTTGAACTTCTTGAACTTCTTGAACCTTCCTGCTACTTGAAATTAATGAGCTTCTTGAACGTTCCTGCTACTTGAACTTCTTGAACTTCTTGAACCTTCCTGCTACTTGAACTTCTTGAACTTCTTGAACCTTCCTGCTACTTGAACTTCTTGAACTTCTTGAACCTTCCTGCTACTTGAACTTCTTGAACCTTCCTGCTACTTGAACTTCTTGAACTTCTTGAACCTTCCTGCTACTTGAACTTCTTGAACGTCTTGAACCTTCCTGCTACTTGAACTTCTTGAACTTCTTGAACCTTCCTGCTACTTGAACTTATTGAACGTCTTGAACCTTCCTGCTACTTGAACTTCTTGAACTTCTTGATCCTTCCTGCTACTTGAACTTCTTGAACCTTCCTGCTACTCGAACTTCTTGAACTTCTTGAACCTTCCTGCTACTTGAACTTCTTGAACGTTCCTGCTACTTGAATTTCTTGAACTTCTTGAACCTTCCTGCTACTTGAACTTCTTGAACTTCTTGAACCTTCCTGCTACTCGAACTTCTTGAACCTTCCTGCTACTTGAATTTCTTGAACCTTCCTGCAACTTGAACTTCTTGAACTTCTTGAACCTTCCTGCTACTTGAACTTCTAGAACTTCTTGAACCTTTCTGCTACTTGAACTTCTTGAACCTTCCTGCTACTTGAACTTCTTGAACTTCTTGAACCTTCCTGCTACTTGAACTTCTTGAACGTCTTGATCCTTCCTGCTACTTGAACTTCTTGAACTTCTTGAACCTTCCTGCTACTTGAACTTCTTGAACCTTCCTGCTACTTGAACTTCTTGAACCTTCCTGCTACTTGAACTTCTTGAACCTTCCTGTTACTTGAACTTCTTGAACTTCTTGATCCTTCCTGCTACTTGAACTTCTTTAACCTTCCTGCTACTTGAATTTCTTGAACCTTCATGCAAATTGGACTTCTTGAACTTCCTGAACCTTCCTGCTACTTGAACTTCTTGAACTTCTTGAACCTTCCTGCTACTTGAAATACTTGAAATTCTTGAACCTTCATGTCACTTGAACTTCTTGAACTTCTTGAACCTTCCTGCTACTTGAACTTCTTGAACCTTCCTGCTACTTGAACTTCTTGAACTTCTTGAACCTTCCTGCTACTTGAACTTCTTGAACTTCTTGAACCTTCCTGCTACTTGAACTTCTTGAACCTTCCTGCTACCTGAACTTCTTGAACTTCTTGACCCTTCCTGCTACTTGAACTTCTTGAACTTCTTGAACCTTCCTGCTACTTGAACTTCTTGAACTTCTCGAACCTTCCTGCTCCTTGAACTGCTTAAACTTCTTGGACCTTCCTGCTACTTGAACTTCTTGAACTTCTTGAACCTTCCTGCTACTTGAACTTCTTGAACTTCTTAAACCATCTTGCTATTTGAACTTTTTGAACTTCTTGAACCTTCCTGCTACATGAACTTCTTGAACCTTCCTGCTACTTGAACTTCTTGAACTTCTTGAACCTTCCTGCTACGTGAACTTCTTGAAACTTGCTGCTACTTGAACTTCTTGAACTTCTTGAACCTTCCTGCTACTTGAACTTCTTGAACTTCTTGAACCTTCCTGCTACTTGAACTTCTTGAACCTTCCTCCTACTTGAACTTCTTGAACCTTCCTGCTACTTGAACTTCTTGAACTTCTTGAACCTTCCTGCTAATTGAACTTCTTGAAACTTCCTGCTACTTGAACTTCCTGAACTTCTTGAACCTTCCTGCTACTTGAACTTCTTGATTTTCTTGAACCTTCCTGTTACTTGAACTTTTTGTACCTTTCTGCTACCTGAACTTCTTGAACCTTCCTGCTACTTGAACTTCTTGAACCTTCCTGCTACTTGAACTTCTAGAATTTTCCTGCTACTTGAACTTCTTGAACTTTCCTGCTACTTGAACTTCTTGAACCTTACTGCTTCTTGAATTTCTTGAACCTTCCTGCTAAATGAACTTCTTGAACTTCTTGAACCTTCCTGCTACTTGATTTTCTTGAACTTCTTGAACCTTCCTGCTACTTGAACTTCTTGAACCTTTCTGCTACTTGAACTTCTTGAACTTCTTGAACCTTCCTGCTACTTGAACTTCTTGAACTTCTTGAACCTTTCTGCTACTTGAACTTCTTGAACCTTCCTGCTACTTGAACTTCTTGAACTTCTTGAACCTTCCTGCAACTTGAACTTGATGAACTTCTTGAACGTTCCTGCTACTTGAACTTCTTGAACTTCTTGAACCTTCCTGCTACTTGAACTTCTTGAACTTCTTGAACCTTCCTGCTACTTGAACTTCTTGAACTTCTTGAACCTTCCTGCTACTTGAACTTCTTGAACCTTGCTGCTACTTGAACTTCTTGAACTTTCCTGCTACTTGAACTTCTTGAACTTCTTGAACCTTATTGCTACTTGAACTTCTTGAACGTCTTGAACCTTCCTGCTACTTGAACTTCTTGAACTTCTTGAACCTTCCTGCTACTTGAACTTCTTGAACGTCTTGAACCTTCCTGCTACTTGAACTTCTTGTACTTCTTGATCCTTCTTGCTACTTGAACTTCTTGAACCTTCCTGCTACTTGAACTTCTTGAACTTCTTGAACCTTCCTGCTACTTGAACTTCTTGAACTTCTTGAACCTTCCTGCTACTTGAACTTCTTGAACGTTCCTGCTACTTGAATTTCTTGAACTTCTTGAACCTTCCTGTTACTTAAACTTCTTGAACTTCTTGAACCTTCCTGCTACTCGAACTTCTTGAACCTTCCTGCTACTTGAATTTCTTGAACCTTCCTGCTACTTGAACTTCTTGAACTTCTTGAACCTTCCTGCTACTTGAACTTCTAGAACTTCTTGAACCTTTCTGCTACTTGAACTTCTTGGACCTTCCTGCTACTTGAACTTCTTGAACTTCTTGAACCTTCCTGCTACTTGAACTTCTTGAGCGTCTTGAACCTTCCTGCTACTTGAACTTCTTGAACTTCTTGAACCTTCCTGCTACTTGAACTTCTTGAACCTTCCTGCTACTTGAACTTCTTGAACTTTTTGAACCTTCCTGCTTCATGAACTTTTTGAACTTCTTGAACCTTCCTGCTACTTGAACTTCTTGAACTTCTTGAACCTTCCTGCTACTTGAACTTCTTGAACCTTCCTGCTACTTGAACTTCTTGAACCTTCCTGTTACTTGAACGTCTTGAACTTCTTGAACCTTCCTGCTACTTGAACTTCTTTAACCTTCCTGCTACTTGAATGTCTTGAACCTTCAAGCTACTTGAACTTCTTGAACTTCCTGAACCTTCCTGCTTTTTGAACTTCTTGAACTTCTTGAACCTTCCTGCTACTTGAAATACTTGAACTTCTTGAACCTTCATGTCACTTGAACTTCTTGAACTTCTTGGACCTTTCTGCTACTTGAACTTCTTGAACTTCTTGAACCTTCATGCTACTTGAACTTCTTGAACTTCTTGAACCTTCCTGCTACTTGAACTTCTTGAACCTTCCTGCTACCTGAACTTCTTGAACTTCTTGACCCTTCCTGCTACTTGAACTTCTTGAACTTCTTGAACCTTCCTGCTACCTGAACTTCTTGAACTTCTCGAACCTTCCTGCTACTTGAACTGCTTAAACTTCTTGGACCTTCCTGCTACTTGAACTTCTTGAACTTCTTTAACCTTCTTGCTACTTGAACTTCTTGAACTTCTTAAACCATCTTGCTATTTGAACTTTTTGAACTTCTTGAACCTTCCTGCTACATGAACTTCTTGAACCTTCCTGCTACTTGAACTTCTTGAACTTCTTGAACCTTCCTGCTACGTGAACTTCTTGAAACTTGCTGCTACTTGAACTTCTTGAACTTCTTGAACCTTCCTGCTACTTGAACTTCTTGAACTTCTTGAACCTTCCTGCTACTTGAACTTCTTGAACCTTCCTCCTACTTGAACTTCTTGAACCTTCCTGCTACTTGAACTTCTTGAACTTTCCTGCTACTTGAATTTCTTGAACCTTACTGCTTCTTGAACTTCTTGAACTTCTTGAACTTCTTGAACCTTCCTGCTAAATGAACTTCTTGAACTTCTTGAACCTTCCTGCTACTTGAACTTCTTGAACTTCTTGAACCTTCCTGCTACTTGAACTTCTTGAACTTCTTGCACCTTCCTGCTACCTGAACTTCTAGAACCTTCCTGCTACTTGAACTACTTGAACGTTCCTGCTACTTGAACTTCTTGAACTTCTTGAACCTTCCTGCTACTTGAACTTCTTGAACCTTCCTGCTACTTGAACTTCTTGAACTTCTTGAACCTTCCTGCTACTTGAACTTCTTGAACCTTCTTGCTACTTGAACTTCTTGAACCTTCCTGCTACTTGAACTTCTTGAACCTTCCTGCTACTTGAACTTCTTGAACTTCTTGAACCTTTCTGCTACTTGAACTTCTTAAACCTTCCTGCCACTTGAACTACTTGAACTTCCTGAACCTTCCTGCTGCTTGAACTTCTTGAACCTTCCTGCTATTTGAACTTCTTGAACTTCGTGAACCTTCCTGCTACTTGAACTTCTTGAACCTTCCTGCTACTTGAACTTCTTGAACTTCTTGAACCTTCCTGCTACTTGAACTTCTTGAACCTTCCTGCTACTTGAACTTCTTGATCTTCTTGAGCCTTCCTGTTACTTGAACTACTTAAACTTCTTGAACCTTCCTGCTACTTGAACTTCTTGAACCTTCCTGCTACTTGAATTTCTTGAACCTTCCTGCTACTTGAACTTCTTGAACTTCTTGAACCTTCCTGCTACTTGAACTTCTTGAACGTCTTGAACCTTCCAGCTACTTGAACTTCTTGAACTTCTTGAACCTTCCTGCTACTTGAACTTCTTGAACGTCTTGAACCTTCCTGCTACTTGAACTTCTTGAACTTCTTGAACCTTCCTGCTACTTGAACTTCTTGAACTTCTTGAACCTTCCTGCTACTTGAACTTCTTGAACTTCTTGAACCTTTCTGCTACTTGAACTTCTTGAACCTTCCTGCTACTTGAACTTCTTGAACTTCTTGAACCTTCCTGCTACTTGAACTTCTTGAACGTCTTGAACCTTCCTGCTACTTGAACTTCTTGAACTTCTTGAACCTTCCTGCTACTTGAACTTCTTGTACCTTACTGCTACTTGAACTTCTTGAACTTTTAGAACCTTCGTGCTACTTGAACTTCTTGAACTTCTTGAAACTTCCTGCTACTTGAACTTCTTGAACTTCTTGAACTTCTTGAACCTTCCTGCTACTTGAACTTCTTGAACTTCTTGAACCTTCCTGCTACTTGAAATACTTGAACTTCTTGAACCTTCCTGTTATATGAGCTTCTTGAACTTCTTGAACCTTCCTGCTACTTGAACTTCTTTAACCTTCCTGCTACTTGAACTTCTTGAACCTTCCTGCTACTTGAACTTCTACAACTTCTTGAACCTTCCTGCTACTTGAAATACTTGAACTTCTAGAACCTTCCTGTTACTTGAACTTCTTGAACTTCTTGACCCTTTCTGCTACTTGAACTTCTTGAACCTTCCTGCTACTTGAACTTCTTGAACTTCTTGAACCTTCCTGCAACTTGAACTTCTTGAACCTTCCTGCTACTTGAACCTCTTGAACTTCTTGACCCTTCCTGCTACTTGAACTTCTTGAACTTCTTGCACCTTCCTGCTACTTGAACTTCTTGAACTTCTTGAACCTTCCTGCTACTTGAACTTCTTGAACTTCTTGAACCTTCCTGCTACTTGAACTTCTTGAACTTCTTGATCATTCCTGCTACATGAACTTCTTGAACTTCTTGAACCTTTTTGCTACTTGAACTTCTTGAACTTCTTGAACCTTCCTGCTACTTGAACTTATGAACTTCTTGAACCTTCCTGCTACTTGAACTTCTTGAACTTCTTTAACCTTTCTGCTACTTGAACTTCTTGAAACTTCCAGCTTCTTGAACTTCTTGAACTTCTTGAACCTTCCTGCTACTTGAACTTCTTGAACTTCTTGAACCTTCCTGCCACTTGAACTTCTTGAACTTCTTGCCCGTTCCTGCTACTTGAACTTCTAGAACCTTCCTGCTACTTGAACTTCTTGAACCTTCCTGCAACTTGAACTTCTTGAACTTCTTGAACCTTCCTGCTTCTTGAACTTCTTGAACCTTCCTGCTACTTGAACTTCTTGAACTTCTTGAACTTCTTGAACTTCTTGAATTTTCCTGCTACATGAACTTCTTGAACTTCTTGCACCTTCCTGCTACTTGAACTTCTAGAACCTTCCTGCTACTTGAACTTCTTGAACCTTCCTGCTACTTGAACTTCATGAACCTTCCTGCTACTTGAACTTCTTGAACTTCTTGAACCTTCCTGCTATTTGAACTTCTTGAACCTTCCTGCTACTTGAACTTCTTGAACCTTCCTACTACTTGAACTTTTTGAACCTTCCTGCTACTTGAACTTCTTGAACCTTCCTGCTACTTGAACTTCTTTACCTTCTTGAACCTTCCTGCTACTTGAACTTTTCGAACTTCTTGAACCTTCCTGCTACTTGAACTTCTTGAACTTCTTGAACCTTCCTGCTACTTGAACTACTTGAACTTCTTGAACCTTCCTGCTACTTGAACTTCGTGAACTTCTTGAACCTTCCTGCTACTCGAACTTCTTGAACCTTCCTGCTACTTGAACTTCTTGAACCTTCCTGCTACCTGAACTTCTTGAACTTCTTGAACCTTCCTGCTACTTGAAATACTTGAAATTCTTGAACCTTCCTGTTATATGAACTTCTTGAACTTCTTGAACCTTCCTGCTACTTGAACTTCTTTCCCCTTCCTGCTACTAGAACTTCTTGAACCTTCCTGCTACTTGAACTTCTACAACTTCTTGAACCTTCCTGCTACTTGAAATACTTGAACTTTTTGAACCTTCCTGTTACTTGATCTTCTTGAACTTCTTGAACCTTTCTGCTACTTGAACTTCTTGAACCTTCCTGCTACCTGAACTTCTTGAACTTCTTGAACCTTCCTGCTACTTGAACTTCTTGAACCTTCCTGCTACTTGAGCCTTTTGAACTTCTTGACCCTTCCTGCTACTTGAACTTCTTGAACTTCTTGCACCTTCCTGCTACATGAACTTCTTGAACTTTTTGAACCTTCCTGCTACTTGCACTTCATGAACTTCTTGAACCTTCCTTCTACTTGAACTTCTTGAACTTCTTGATCTTTCCTGCTACATGAACTTCTTGAACTTCTTGAACCTTTTTGCTACTTGAACTTCTTGAACTTCTTGAACCTTCCTGCTACTTGAACTTTTGAACTTCTAGAACCTTCCTGCTACCTGAACTTCTTGAACCTTCCTGCTACTTGAAGTTCTTGAACTTCTTTAACCTTCCTGCTACTTGAACTTCTTGAAACTTCCTGCTACTTGAACTTCTTGAACTTCTTGAACCTTCCTGCTACTTGAACTTCTTGAACTTCTTGAACCTTCCTGCTACTTGAACTTTTTGAACTTCTTGCACCTTCCTGCTACTTGAACTTCTAGAACCTTCCTGCTACTTGAACTTCCTGAACCTTCCTGCAACTTGAACTTCTTGAACTTCTCGAACCTTCCTGCTACTTGAACTTTTCGAACCTTCCTGCTACTTGAACTTCTTGAACTTCTTGAACTTCTTGAATTTTCCTGCTACTTGAACTTCTTGAACTTCTTGCACCTTCCTGCTACCTGAACTTCAAGAACCTTCCTGCAACTTGAACTTCTTGAACCTTCCTGCTACTCGAACTTCTTGAACCTTCCTGTTACTTGAACTTCTTGAACTTCTTGAACCTTCCTGCTATTTGAACTTCTTGAACCTTCCTGCTACTTGAACTTCTTCAACCTTCCTGCTACTTGAACTTTTTGAACCTTCCTGCTACTTGAACTTCTTGAACCTTCCTGCTACTTGAACTTCTTTAACTTCTTGAACCTTCCTAATACTAAAACTTTTCGAACTTCTTGAACCTTCCTGCTACTTGAACTTCTTGAACTTCTTGAACCTTCCTGCTACTTGAACTACTTGAACTTCTTGAACCTTCCTGCTACTTGAACTTCGTGAACTTCTTGAACCTTCCTGCTACTCGAACTTCTTGAACCTTCCTGCTACTTGAACTTCTTGAACCTTCCTGCCACTTGAACTTCTTGAACTTCTTGAACCTTCCTGCTACTTGAACTACTTTAACTTCTTGAACCTTCCTGCTACTTGAACTTCTTGAACTTCTTGAACCTTCCTGCTACTTGAACTTCTTGAACCTTCCTGCTTCTTGAACATCTTTAAACTTCCTGCTACATGATCTTCTTGAACTTCTTGAACCTTCCTGCTACTTGAACATCTTGAACCTTCCCGCTACTTGAACTTCTTGAACTTCTTGAACCTTCCTGCTACTTGAACTTCTTGAACCTTCCTGCCACTTGAACTTCTTGAACTTCTTGAACCTTCCTGCTACTTGAAATTCTTGAACCTTCCTGCTACTTGAACTTCTTGAACTTCTTGAACCTTCCTGGTACTTGAACTTCTTGAACCTTCCTTCTACTTGAACTTCTTGAACTTCTCGAACCTTCCTTCTACTTGAACTTCATGAACTTCTTGAACCTTCCTGCTACTTGAACTTCTTGAACCTTCCTGCTACTTGAACTTCTAGAACTTCTTGACCCTTCCTGCTACTTGAACTTTTTGAAATTCTTGAACCTTCCTGCTACTGGAACTTCTTGAACTTCTTGAACCTTCCTGCTACTTGAACTTCTTGAACTTCTTGAACCTTCCTGCTACTTGAATTTTTTGAACTTCGTGAACCTTACTGCTACTTGAACTTCTTGAACTTCTTGAACCTTCCTGCTACTTGAACTTCTTGTAACCTCCTGCTACTTGAACTTCCTGAACTTCTTGAACCTTCCTGCTACTTGAACTTCTTGATTTTCTTGAACCTTCCTGTTACTTGAACTTTTTGTACCTTTCTGCTACCTGAACTTCTTGAACCTTCCTGCTACTTGAACTTTTTGTACCTTTCTGCTACCTGAACTTCTTGAACCTTCCTGCTACTTGAACTTCTTGAACCTTCCTGCTACTTGAACTTCTAGAATTTTCCTGCTACTTGAACTTCTTGAACTTTACTGCTACTTGAACTTCTTAAACCTTACTGCTTCTTGAACTTCTTGAACCTTCCTGCTAAATGAACTTCTTGAACTTCTTGAACCTTCCTGCTTCTTGATTTTGTTGAACTTCTTGAACCTTCCTGCTACTTGAACTTCTTGAACCTTTCTGCTACTCGAACTTCTTGAACTTCTCGAACCTTCCTGCTACTTGAATTTCTTGAACTTCTTGAACCTTCCTGCTACTTGAACTTCTTGAACCTTCCTGCTACTTGAACTTCTTGAACCTTCCTGCTACTTGAACTTCTTGAACTTCTTGAACCTTCCTGCTACTTGAACTTAATGAACTTCTTGAACGTTCCTACTACTTGAACTTCTTGAACTTCTTGAACCTTCCTGCTACTTGAACTTCTTGAACTTCTTGAACCTTCCTGCTACTTGAACTTCTTGAACTTCTTGAACCTTCCTGCTACTTGAACTTCTTGAACCTTCCTGCTACTTGAACTTCTAGAACTTCTTGAACCTTCCTGCTACTTGAACTTCTTGAACGTCTTGAACCTTCCTGCTACTTGAACTTCTTTAACTTCTTGAACCTTCCTGCTACTTGAACTTCTTGAACGTCTTGAACCTTCCTGCTACTTGAACTTCTTGAACTTCTTGATCCTTCCTGCTACTTGAACTTCTTGAACCTTCCTGCTACTTGAACTTCTTGAACTTCTTGAACCTTCCTGCTACTTGAACTTCTTGAACGTTCCTGCTACTTGAATTTCTTGAACTTCTTGAACCTTCCTGCTACTTGAACTTCTTGAACTTCTTGAACCTTCGTGCTACTTGAACTTCTTGAACCTTCCTGCTACTTGAATTTCTTGAACCTTCCTGCTACTTGAACTTCTTGAACTTCTTGAACCTTCCTGCTACTTGAACTTCTAGAACTTCTTGAACCTTTCTGCTACTTGAACTTCTTGAACCTTCCTGCTACTTGAACTTCTTGAACTTCTTGAACCTTCCTGCTACTTGAACTTCTTGAACGTCTTGAACCTTCCTGCTACTTGAACTTCTTGAACTTCTTGAACCTTCCTGCTACATGAACTTTTTGAACTTCTTGCACCTTCCTGCTACTTGAACTTCTTGAACTTTTTGAACCTTCCTGCTACTTGAACTTCTTGAACCTTCCTGCTACTTGAACTTCTTGAACCTTCCTGTTACCTGAACTTCTTGAACTTCTTGAACCTTCCTGCTACTTGAACTTCTTTAACCTTCCTGCTACTTGAATTTCTTGAACCTTCCTGCTACTTGAACTTCTTGAACTTCCTGAACCTTCCTGCTACTTGAACTTCTTGAACTTCTTGAACCTTCCTGCTACTTGAAATACTTGAACTTCTTGAACCTTCCTGTCACTTGAACTTCTTGAACTTCTTGAACCTTCCTGCTACTTGATCTTCTTGAACTTCTTGAACCTTTCTGCTACTTGAACTTCTTGAACTTCTTGAACCTTCCTGCTACTTGAACTTCTTGAACTTTCCTGCTACCTGAACTTCTTGAACTTCTTGACCCTTCCTGCTACTTGAACTTCTTGAACTTCTTGGACCTTCCTGCTACTTGAACTTCTTGAACTTCTTGAACCTTCCTGCTACTTGAACTTCTTGAACTTCTTAAACCATCTTGCTATTTGAACTTTTTGAACTTCTTGAACCTTCCTGCTACATGAACTTCTTGAACCTTCCTGCTACTTGAACTTCTTGAACTTCTTGAACCTTCCTGCTACGTGAACTTCTTGAAACTTGCTGCTACTTGAACTTCTTGAACTTTTTGAACCTTCCTGCTACTTGAACTTCTTGAACTTCTTGAACCTTCCTGCTACTTGAACTTCTTGAACCTTCCTCCTACTTGAACTTCTTGAACCTTCCTGCTACTTGAACTTCTTGAACTTTCCTGCTACTTGAACTTCTTGAACCTTACTGCTTCTTGAACTTCTTGAACTTCTTGAACTTCTTGAACCTTCCTGCTAAATGAACTTCTTGAACTTCTTGAACCTTCCTGCTACTTGAACTTCTTGAACTTCTTGAACCTTCCTGCTACTTGAACTTCTTGAACTTCTTGCACATTCCTGCTACCTGAACTTCTAGAACCTTCCTGCTACTTGAACTACTTGAACTATCCTGATACTTGAACTTCTTGAACTTCTTGAACCTTCCTGCTACTTGATTTTCTTGAACTTCTTGAACCTTCCTGCTACTTGAACTTCTTGAACCTTTCTGCTACTTGAACTTCTTGAACTTCTTGAACCTTCCTGCTACTTGAACTTCTTGAACTTCTTGAACCTTCCTGCTACTTGAACTTCTTGAACCTTCCTGCTACTTGACCTTCTTGAACTTCTTGAACCTTCCTGCTACTTGAACCTAATGAACTTCTTGAACGTTCCTGCTACTTGAACTTCTTGAACTTCTTGAACCTTCCTGCTACTTGAACTTCTTGAACTTCTTGAACCTTCCTGCTACTTGAACTTCTTGAACTTCTTGAACCTTCCTGCTACTTGAACTTCTTGAAATTTCCTGCTACTTGAACTTCTTGAACCTTCCTGCTACTTGATCTTCTTGAACTTCTTGAACCTTCCTGCTACTTGAACTTCTTGAACGTCTTGAACCTTCCTGCTACTTGAACTTCTTGAACTTCTTGAACCTTCCTGCTACTTGAACTTCTTGAACGTCTTGAACCTTCCTGCTACTTGAACTTCTTGAACTTCTTGATCCTTCCTGCTACTTGAACTTCTTGAACCTTCCTGCTACTTGAACTTCTTGAACTTCTTGAACCTTCCTGCTACTTGAACTTCTTGAACGTTCCTGCTACTTGAATTTCTAGAACTTCTTGAACCTTCCTGCTACTTGAACTTCTTGAACTTCTTGAACCTTGCTGCTACTTGAACTTCTTGAACCTTCCTGCTACTTGAATTTCTTGAACCTTCCTGCTACTTGAACTTCTTGAACTTCTTGAACCTTCCTGCTACTTGAACTTCTAGAACTTCTTGAACCTTTCTGCTACTTGAACTTCTTGAACCTTCCTGCTACCTGAACTTCTTGGACTTCTTGAACCTTCCTGCTACTTGAACTTCTTGAACGTCTTGAACCTTCCTGCTACTTGAACTTCTTGAACTTCTTGAAACTTCCTGCTACTTGAACTTCTTGAACCTTCCTGCTACTTGAACTTCTTGAACTTTTTGAACCTTCCTGCTACATGAACTTTTTGAACTTCTTGAACCTTCCTGCTACTTGAACTTCTTGAACTTCTTGAACCTTCCTGCTACTTGAACTTCTTGAACCTTCCTGCTACTTGAACTTCTTGAACCTTCCTGTTACTTGAACTTCTTGAACTTCCTAAACCTTCCTGCTACTTGAACTTCTTTAACCTTCCTGCTACTTGAATTTCTTGAACCTTCCTGCTACTTGAACTTCTTGAACTTCCTGAACCTTCCTGCTACTTGAACTTCTTGAACTTCTTGAACCTTCCTGCTACTTGAAATACTTGAACTTCTTGAACCTTCCTGTCACTTGAACTTCTTGAACTTCTTGGACCTTCCTGCTACTTGAACTTCTTGAACTTCTTGAACCTTCCTGCTACTTGAACTTCTTGAACTTCTTAAATTATCTTGCTATCGGAACTTTTTGAACTTCTTGAACCTTCCTGCTACATGAACTTCTTGAACCTTCCTGCTACTTGAACTTCTTGAACTTCTTGAACCTTCCTGCTACTTGAACTTCTTGAAACTTGCTGCTACTTGAACTTCTTGAACTTCTTGAACCTTCCTGCTACTTGAACTTCTTGAACTTCTTGAACCTTCCTGCTACTTGAACTTCTTGAACCTTCTTCCTACTTGAACTTCTTGATCCTTCCTGCTACTTGAACTTCTTGAACTTTCCTGCTACTTGAACTTCTTGAACCTTACTGCTTCTTGAACTTCTTGAACTTCTTGAACTTCTTGAACCTTCCTGCTAAATGAACTTCTTGAACTTCTTGAAAATTCCTGCTACTTGAACTTCTTGAACTTCTTGAACCTTCCTGCTACTTGAACTTCTTGAACTTCTTGCACCTTCCTGCTACCTGAACTTCTAGAACCTTCCTGCTACTTGAACTACTTGAACGTTCCTGCTACTTGAACTTCTTGAACTTCTTGAACCTTCCTGCTACTTGAACTTCTTGAACCTTCCTGCTACTTGAACTTCTTGAACTTCTTGAACCTTCCTGCTACTTGAACTTCTTGAACCTTCTTGCTACTTGAACTTCCTGAAACTTCCTGCTATTTGAACTTCTTGAACCTTCCTGCTACTTGAACTTCTTGAACTTCTTGAACCTTTCTGCTACTTGAACTTCTTGAACCTTCCTGCTACTTGAACTACTTGAACTTCCTGAACCTTCCTGCTGCTTGAACTTCTTGAACCTTCCTGCTATTTGAACTTCCTGAACTTCTTGAACCTTACTGCTACTTGAACTTCTTGACCCTTCCTGCTACTTGAACTTCTTGAACTTCTTGAACCTTCCTGCTACTTGAACTTCTTGAACCTTCCTGCTACTTGAACTTCTTGAACTTCTTGAGCCTTCCTGCTACTTGAACTACTTAAACTTCTTGAACCTTCCTGCTACTTGAACTTCTTGAACCTTCCTGCTACTTGAATTTCTTGAACCTTCCTGCTACTTGAACTTCGTGAACTTCTTGAACCTTCCTGCTACTTGAACTTCTTAAACGTCTTGAACCTTCCAGCTACTTGAACTTCTTGAACTTCTTGAACCTTCCTGCCACTTGAACTTCTTGAACGTCTTGAACCTTCCTGCTACTTGAACTTCTTGAACTTCTTGAACCTTCCTGCTACTTGAACTTCTTGAACTTCTTGAACCTTCCTGCTACTTGAACTTCTTGAACTTCTTGAACCTTTCTGCTACTTGAACTTCTTGAACCTTCCTGCTACTTGAACTTCTTGAACTTCTTGAACCTTCCTGCTACTTGAACTTCTTGAACGTCTCTAACCTTCCTGCTACTTGAACTTCTTGAACTTCTTGAACCTTCCTGCTACTTGAACTTCTTGTACCTTCCTGCTACTTGAACTTCTTGAACTTTTTGAACCTTCCTGCTACTTGAACTTCTTGAACTTCTTGAAACTTCCTGCTACTTGAACTTCTTGAACTTCTTGAACTTCTTGAACCTTCCTGCTACTTGAACTTCTTGAACTTCTTGAACCTTCCTGCTACTTGCAATACTTGAACTTCTTGAACCTTCCTGTTATATGAGCTTCTTGAACTTCTTGAACCTTCCTGCTACTTGAACTTCTTTAACCTTCCTGCTACTTGAACTTCTTGAACCTTCCTGCTACTTGAACTTCTACAACTTCTTGAACCTTCCTGCTACTTGAAATACTTGAACTTCTTGAACCTTCCTGTTACTTGAACTTCTTGAACTTCTTGACCCTTTCTGCTACTTGAACTTCTTGAACCTTCCTGCTACTTGAACTTCTTGAACTTCTTGAACCTTCCTGCTACTTGAACTTCTTGAACCTTCCTGCTACTTGAACCTCTTGAACTTCTTGACCCTTCCTGCTACTTGAACTTCTTGAACTTCTTGCACCTTCCTGCTACTTGAACTTCTTGAACTTCTTGAACCTTCCTGCTACTTGAACTTCTTGAACTTCTTGAACCTTCCTGCTACTTGAACTTCTTGAACTTCTTGATCTTTCCTGCTACATGAACTTCTTGAACTTCTTGAACCTTTTTGCTACTTGAACTTCTTGAACTTCTTGAACCTTCCTGCTACTTGAACTTTTTGAACTTCTTGAACCTTCCTGCTACTTGAACTTCTTGAACCTTCCTGCTACTTGAACTTCTTGAACTTCTTTAACCTTCCTGCTACTTGAACTTCTTGAAACTTCCTGCTACTTGAACTTCTTGAACTTCTTGAACCTTCCTGCTACTTGAACTTCTTGAAATTCTTGAACCTTCCTGCTACTTGAACTTCTTGAACTTCTTGCACCTTCCTGCTACTTGAACTTCTAGAACCTTCCTGCTACTTGAACTTCCTGAACCTTCCTGCAACTTGAACTTCTTGAACTTCTTGAACCTTCCTGCTACTTGAACTTCTTGAACCTTCCTGCTACTTGAACTTATTGAACTTCTTGAATTTTCCTGCTACTTGAACTTCTTGAACTTCTTGCACCTTCCTGCTACCTGAACTTCAAGAACCTTCCTGCTACTTGAACTTCTTGAACCTTCCTGCTACTTGAACTTCTTGAACTTCTTGAACCTTCCTGCTATTTGAACTTCTTGAACCTTCATGCTACTTGAACTTCTTGAACCTTCCTGCTACTTGAACTTTTTGAACCTTCCTGCTACTTGAACTTCTTGAACCTTCCTGCTGCTTGAACTTCTTTAACTTCTTGCACCTTCCTGCTACTTGAACTTCTTGAACTTCTTGAACCTTCCTGCTACTTGAACTTCTTGAACTTCTTGAACCTTCCTGCTACTTGAACTTCTTGAACTTCTTGATCATTCCTGCTACATGAACTTCTTGAACTTCTTGAACCTTTTTGCCACTTGAACTTCTTGAACTTCTTGAACCTTCCTGCTACTTGAACTTATGAACTTCTTGAACCTTCCTGCTACTTGAACTTCTTGAACTTCTTTAACCTTTCTGCTACTTGAACTTCTTGAAACTTCCAGCTTCTTGAACTTCTTGAACTTCTTGAACCTTCCTGCTACTTGAACTTCTTGAACTTCTTGAACCTTCCTGCCACTTGAACTTCTTGAACTTCTTGCCCGTTCCTGCTACTTGAACTTCTAGAACCTTCCTGCTACTTGAACTTCTTGAACCTTCCTGCAACTTGAACTTCTTGAACTTCTTGAACCTTCCTGCTTCTTGAACTTCTTGAACCTTCCTGCTACTTGAACTTCTTGAACTTCTTGAACTTCTTGAATTTTCCTGCTACATGAACTTCTTGAACTTCTTGCACCTTCCTGCTACTTGAACTTCTAGAACCTTCCTGCTACTTGAACTTCTTGAACCTTCCTGCTCCTTGAACTTCATGAACCTTCCTGCTACTTGAACTTCTTGAACTTCTTGAACCTTCCTGCTATTTGAACTTCTTGAACCTTCCTGCTACTTGAACTTCTTGAACCTTCCTGCTACTTGAACTTTTTGAACCTTCCTGCTACTTGAACTTCTTGAACCTTCCTGCTACTTGAACTTCTTTACCTTCTTGAACCTTCCTGCTACTTGAACTTTTCGAACTTCTTGAACCTTCCTGCTACTTGAACTTCTTGAACTTCTTGAACCTTCCTGCTACTTGAACTACTTGAACTTCTTGAACCTTCCTGCTACTTGAACTTCGTGAACTTCTTGAACCTTCCTGCTACTCGAACTTCTTGAACCTTCCTGCTACTTGAACTTCTTGAACCTTCCTGCTACCTGAACTTCTTGAACTTCTTGAACCTTCCTGCTACTTGAAATACTTGAAATTCTTGAACCTTCCTGTTATATGAACTTCTTGAACTTCTTGAACCTTCCTGCTACTTGAACTTCTTTCCCCTTCCTGCTACTAGAACTTCTTGAACCTTCCTGCTACTTGAACTTCTACAACTTCTTGAACCTTCCTGCTACTTGAAATACTTGAACTTTTTGAACCTTCCTGTTACTTGATCTTCTTGAACTTCTTGAACCTTTCTGCTACTTGAACTTCTTGAACCTTCCTGCTACCTGAACTTCTTGAACTTCTTGAACCTTCCTGCTACTTGAACTTCTTGAACCTTCCTGCTACTTGAACCTTTTGAACTTCTTGACCCTTCCTGCTACTTGAACTTCTTGAACTTCTTGCACCTTCCTGCTACATGAACTTCTTGAACTTTTTGAACTTTCCTGCTACTTGCACTTCATGAACTTCTTGAACCTTCCTTCTACTTGAACTTCTTGAACTTCTTGATCTTTCCTGCTACATGAACTTCTTGAACTTCTTGAACCTTTTTGCTACTTGAACTTCTTGAACTTCTTGAACCTTCCTGCTACTTGAACTTTTGAACTTCTAGAACCTTCCTGCTACCTGAACTTCTTGAACCTTCCTGCTACTTGAAGTTCTTGAACTTCTTGAACCTTCCTGCTACTTGAACTTCTTGAAACTTCCTGCTACTTGAACTTCTTGAACTTCTTGAACCTTCCTGCTACTTGAACTTCTTGAACTTCTTGAACCTTCCTGCTACTTGAACTTCTTGAACTTCTTGCACCTTCCTGCTACTTGAACTTCTAGAACCTTCCTGCTACTTGAACTTCCTGAACCTTCCTGCAACTTGAACTTCTTGAACTTCTCGAACCTTCCTGCTACTTGAACTTTTCGAACCTTCCTGCTACTTGAACTTCTTGAACTTCTTGAACTTCTTGAATTTTCCTGCTACTTGAACTTCTTGAACTTCTTGCACCTTCCTGCTACCTGAACTTCAAGAACCTTCCTGCAACTTGAACTTCTTGAACCTTCCTGCTACTCGAACTTCTTGAACCTTCCTGTTACTTGAACTTCTTGAACTTCTTGAACCTTCCTGCTATTTGAACTTCTTGAACCTTCCTGCTACTTGAACTTCTTCAACCTTCCTGCTACTTGAACTTTTTGAACCTTCCTGCTACTTGAACTTCTTGAACCTTCCTGCTACTTGAACTTCTTTAACTTCTTGAACCTTCCTAATACTAAAACTTTTCGAACTTCTTGAACCTTCCTGCTACTTGAACTTCTTGAACTTCTTGAACCTTCCTGCTACTTGAACTACTTGAACTTCTTGAACCTTCCTGCTACTTGAACTTCGTGAACTTCTTGAACCTTCCTGCTACTCGAACTTCTTGAACCTTCCTGCTACTTGAACTTCTTGAACCTTCCTGCCACTTGAACTTCTTGAACTTCTTGAACCTTCCTGCTACTTGAACTACTTTAACTTCTTGAACCTTCCTGCTACTTGAACTTCTTGAACTTCTTGAACTTTCCTGCTACTTGAACTTCTTGAACCTTCCTGCTTCTTGAACATCTTTAAACTTCCTGCTACATGATCTTCTTGAACTTCTTGAACCTTCCTGCTACTTGAACATCTTGAACCTTCCCGCTACTTGAACTTCTTGAACTTCTTGAACCTTCCTGCTACTTGAACTTCTTGAACCTTCCTGCCACTTGAACTTCTTGAACTTCTTGAACCTTCCTGCTACTTGAAATTCTTGAACCTTCCTGCTACTTGAACTTCTTGAACTTCTTGAACCTTCCTGGTACTTGAACTTCTTGAACCTTCCTTCTACTTGAACTTCTTGAACTTCTCGAACCTTCCTTCTACTTGAACTTCATGAACTTCTTGAACCTTCCTGCTACTTGAACTTCTTGAACCTTCCTGCTACTTGAACTTCTAGAACTTCTTGAACCTTCCTGCTACTTGAACTTCTAGAACTTCTTGACCCTTCCTGCTACTTGAACTTTTTGAAATTCTTGAACCTTCCTGCTACTGGAACTTCTTGAACTTCTTGAACCTTCCTGCTACTTGAACTTCTTGAACTTCTTGAACCTTCCTGCTACTTGAATTTTTTGAACTTCGTGAACCTTACTGCTACTTGAACTTCTTGAACTTCTTGAACCTTCCTGCTACTTGAACTTCTTGTAACCTCCTGCTACTTGAACTTCCTGAACTTCTTGAACCTTCCTGCTACTTGAACTTCTTGATTTTCTTGAACCTTCCTGTTACTTGAACTTTTTGTACCTTTCTGCTACCTGAACTTCTTGAACCTTCCTGCTACTTGAACTTTTTGTACCTTTCTGCTACCTGAACTTCTTGAACCTTCCTGCTACTTGAACTTCTTGAACCTTCCTGCTACTTGAACTTCTAGAATTTTCCTGCTACTTGAACTTCTTGAACTTTACTGCTACTTGAACTTCTTAAACCTTACTGCTTCTTGAACTTCTTGAACCTTCCTGCTAAATGAACTTCTTGAACTTCTTGAACCTTCCTGCTTCTTGATTTTGTTGAACTTCTTGAACCTTCCTGCTACTTGAACTTCTTGAACCTTTCTGCTACTCGAACTTCTTGAACTTCTCGAACCTTCCTGCTACTTGAATTTCTTGAACTTCTTGAACCTTCCTGCTACTTGAACTTCTTGAACCTTCCTGCTACTTGAACTTCTTGAACTTCTTGAACCTTCCTGCTACTTGAACTTAATGAACTTCTTGAACGTTCCTACTACTTGAACTTCTTGAACTTCTTGAACCTTCCTGCTACTTGAACTTCTTGAACTTCTTGAACCTTCCTGCTACTTGAACTTCTTGAACTTCTTGAACCTTCCTGCTACTTGAACTTCTTGAACCTTCCTGCTACTTGAACTTCTAGAACTTCTTGAACCTTCCTGCTACTTGAACTTCTTGAACGTCTTGAACCTTCCTGCTACTTGAACTTCTTTAACTTCTTGAACCTTCCTGCTACTTGAACTTCTTGAACGTCTTGAACCTTCCTGCTACTTGAACTTCTTGAACTTCTTGATCCTTCCTGCTACTTGAACTTCTTGAACCTTCCTGCTACTTGAACTTCTTGAACTTCTTGAACCTTCCTGCTACTTGAACTTCTTGAACGTTCCTGCTACTTGAATTTCTTGAACTTCTTGAACCTTCCTGCTACTTGAACTTCTTGAACTTCTTGAACCTTCGTGCTACTTGAACTTCTTGAACCTTCCTGCTACTTGAATTTCTTGAACCTTCCTGCTACTTGAACTTCTTGAACTTCTTGAACCTTCCTGCTACTTGAACTTCTAGAACTTCTTGAACCTTTCTGCTACTTGAACTTCTTGAACCTTCCTGCTACTTGAACTTCTTGAACTTCTTGAACCTTCCTGCTACTTGAACTTCTTGAACGTCTTGAACCTTCCTGCTACTTGAACTTCTTGAACTTCTTGAACCTTCCTGCTACATGAACTTTTTGAACTTCTTGCACCTTCCTGCTACTTGAACTTCTTGAACTTTTTGAACCTTCCTGCTACTTGAACTTCTTGAACCTTCCTGCTACTTGAACTTCTTGAACCTTCCTGTTACCTGAACTTCTTGAACTTCTTGAACCTTCCTGCTACTTGAACTTCTTTAACCTTCCTGCTACTTGAATTTCTTGAACCTTCCTGCTACTTGAACTTCTTGAACTTCCTGAACCTTCCTGCTACTTGAACTTCTTGAACTTCTTGAACCTTCCTGCTACTTGAAATACTTGAACTTCTTGAACCTTCCTGTCACTTGAACTTCTTGAACTTCTTGAACCTTCCTGCTACTTGATCTTCTTGAACTTCTTGAACCTTTCTGCTACTTGAACTTCTTGAACTTCTTGAACCTTCCTGCTACTTGAACTCCTTGAACTTTCCTGCTACCTGAACTTCTTGAACTTCTTGACCCTTCCTGCTACTTGAACTTCTTGAACTTCTTGGACCTTCCTGCTACTTGAACTTCTTGAACTTCTTGAACCTTCCTGCTACTTGAACTTCTTGAACTTCTTAAACCATCTTGCTATTTGAACTTTTTGAACTTCTTGAACCTTCCTGCTACATGAACTTCTTGAACCTTCCTGCTACTTGAACTTCTTGAACTTCTTGAACCTTCCTGCTACGTGAACTTCTTGAAACTTGCTGCTACTTGAACTTCTTGAACTTTTTGAACCTTCCTGCTACTTGAACTTCTTGAACTTCTTGAACCTTCCTGCTACTTGAACTTCTTGAACCTTCCTCCTACTTGAACTTCTTGAACCTTCCTGCTACTTGAACTTCTTGAACTTTCCTGCTACTTGAACTTCTTGAACCTTACTGCTTCTTGAACTTCTTGAACTTCTTGAACTTCTTGAACCTTCCTGCTAAATGAACTTCTTGAACTTCTTGAACCTTCCTGCTACTTGAACTTCTTGAACTTCTTGAACCTTCCTGCTACTTGAACTTCTTGAACTTCTTGCACCTTCCTGCTACCTGAACTTCTAGAACCTTCCTGCTACTTGAACTACTTGAACTATCCTGATACTTGAACTTCTTGAACTTCTTGAACCTTCCTGCTACTTGATTTTCTTGAACTTCTTGAACCTTCCTGCTACTTGAACTTCTTGAACCTTTCTGCTACTTGAACTTCTTGAACTTCTTGAACCTTCCTGCTACTTGAACTTCTTGAACTTCTTGAACCTTCCTGCTACTTGAACTTCTTGAACCTTCCTGCTACTTGACCTTCTTGAACTTCTTGAACCTTCCTGCTACTTGAACCTAATGAACTTCTTGAACGTTCCTGCTACTTGAACTTCTTGAACTTCTTGAACCTTCCTGCTACTTGAACTTCTTGAACTTCTTGAACCTTCCTGCTACTTGAACTTCTTGAACTTCTTGAACCTTCCTGCTACTTGAACTTCTTGAAATTTCCTGCTACTTGAACTTCTTGAACCTTCCTGCTACTTGATCTTCTTGAACTTCTTGAACCTTCCTGCTACTTGAACTTCTTGAACGTCTTGAACCTTCCTGCTACTTGAACTTCTTGAACTTCTTGAACCTTCCTGCTACTTGAACTTCTTGAACGTCTTGAACCTTCCTGCTACTTGAACTTCTTGAACTTCTTGATCCTTCCTGCTACTTGAACTTCTTGAACCTTCCTGCTACTTGAACTTCTTGAACTTCTTGAACCTTCCTGCTACTTGAACTTCTTGAACGTTCCTGCTACTTGAATTTCTAGAACTTCTTGAACCTTCCTGCTACTTGAACTTCTTGAACTTCTTGAACCTTCCTGCTACTTGAACTTCTTGAACCTTCCTGCTACTTGAATTTCTTGAACCTTCCTGCTACTTGAACTTCTTGAACTTCTTGAACCTTCCTGCTACTTGAACTTCTAGAACTTCTTGAACCTTTCTGCTACTTGAACTTCTTGAACCTTCCTGCTACCTGAACTTCTTGGACTTCTTGAACCTTCCTGCTACTTGAACTTCTTGAACGTCTTGAACCTTCCTGCTACTTGAACTTCTTGAACTTCTTGAAACTTCCTGCTACTTGAACTTCTTGAACCTTCCTGCTACTTGAACTTCTTGAACTTTTTGAACCTTCCTGCTACATGAACTTTTTGAACTTCTTGAACCTTCCTGCTACTTGAACTTCTTGAACTTCTTGAACCTTCCTGCTACTTGAACTTCTTGAACCTTCCTGCTACTTGAACTTCTTGAACCTTCCTGTTACTTGAACTTCTTGAACTTCCTAAACCTTCCTGCTACTTGAACTTCTTTAACCTTCCTGCTACTTGAATTTCTTGAACCTTCCTGCTACTTGAACTTCTTGAACTTCCTGAACCTTCCTGCTACTTGAACTTCTTGAACTTCTTGAACCTTCCTGCTACTTGAAATACTTGAACTTCTTGAACCTTCCTGTCACTTGAACTTCTTGAACTTCTTGGACCTTCCTGCTACTTGAACTTCTTGAACTTCTTGAACCTTCCTGCTACTTGAACTTCTTGAACTTCTTAAACCATCTTGCTATCGGAACTTTTTGAACTTCTTGAACCTTCCTGCTACATGAACTTCTTGAACCTTCCTGCTACTTGAACTTCTTGAACTTCTTGAACCTTCCTGCTACTTGAACTTCTTGAAACTTGCTGCTACTTGAACTTCTTGAACTTCTTGAACCTTCCTGCTACTTGAACTTCTTGAACTTCTTGAACCTTCCTGCTACTTGAACTTCTTGAACCTTCTTCCTACTTGAACTTCTTGATCCTTCCTGCTACTTGAACTTCTAGAACCTTCCTGCTACTTGAACTTCTTGAACCTTTTTGCTACTTGAACTTCTTGAACTTCTTGAACCTTCCTGCTACTTGAACTTTTTGAACTTCTTGAACCTTCCTGCTACTTGAACTTCTTGAACCTTCCTGCTACTTGAACTTCTTGAACTTCTTTAGCCTTCCTGCTACTTGAACTTCTTGAAACTTCCTGCTACTTGAACTTCTTGAGCTTCTTGAACCTTCCTGCTACTTGAACTTCTTGAACTTCTTGAACATTCCTGCTACTTGAACTTCTTGAACTTCTTGCACCTTCCTGCTACTTGAACTTCTAGAACCTTCCTGCTACTTGAACTTCCTGAACCTTCCTGCAACTTGAACTTCTTGAACTTCTTGAACTTTCCTGCTACTTGAACTTCTTGAACCTTCCTGCTACTTGAACTTATTGAACTTCTTGAACTTCTTGAATTTTCCTGCTACTTGAACTTCTTGAACTTCTTGCACCTTCCTGCTACCTGAACTTCAAGAACCTTCCTGCTACTTGAACTTCTTGAACCTTCCTGCTATTTGAACTTCTTGAACCTTCATGCTACTTGAACTTCTTGAACCTTCCTGCTACTTGAACTTTTTGAACCTTCCTGCTACTTGAACTTCTTGAACCTTCCTGCTACTTGAACTTCTTTAACTTCTTGAACCTTCCTAATACTAAACTTTTCGAACTTCTTGAACCTTCCTGCTACTTGAACTTCTTTAACTTCTTGAACCTTCCTGCTACTTAAACTACTTGAACTTCTTGAACCTTCCTGCTACTTGAACTTCGTGAACTTCTAGAACCTTCCTGCTACTCGAACTTCTTGAACCTTCCTGCTACTTGAACTTCTTTAACTTCTTGAACCTTCCTGCTACTTGAACTACTTGAACTTCTTGAACCTTCCTGCTACTTGAACTTCGGGAACTTCTTGAACCTTCCTGCTACTCGAACTTCTTGAACCTTCCTGCTACTTGAACTTCTTGAACTTTCCTGCCACTTGAACTTCTTGAACTTCTTGAACCTTCCTGCTACTTGAAATTCTTGAACCTTCCTGCTACTTGAACTTCTTGAACTTCTTGAACCTTCCTGCTACTTGAACTTCTTGAACTTCTTGAACCTTCCCGCTACTTGAACTTCTTGAACCTTCCTGCTACTTGAACTTCTTGAACTTCTTGAACTTCTTGAACCTTCCTGCTACTTGAACTACTTGAACTTCTTGAACCTTCCTGCTACTTGAACTTCTTGAACTTCTTGAACCTTCCTGCTACTTGAACTACTTGAACTTCTTGAACCTTCCTGCTACTTGAACGTCTTGAACTTCTTGAACCTTCCTGCTACTTGAACTTCTTGAACCTTCCTGCTTCTTGAACATCTTTAAATTTCCTGCTACATGATCTTCTTAACCTTCTTGAACCTTCCTGCTACTTGAACATCTTGAACCTTCCTGCTACTTGAACTTCTTGAACTTCTTGAACCTTCCTGCTACTTGAACTTCTTGCACCTTCCTGCCACTTGAACTTCTTGAACTTCTTGAACCTTCCTGCTACTTGAAATTCTTGAACCTTCCTGCTACTTGAACTTCTTGAACTTCTTGAACCTTCCTGATACTTGAACTTCTTGAACCTTCCTGGTACTTGAACTTATTGAACCTTCCTGCTACTTGAACTTCTTGAACCTTCCTGCTACTTGAACTTCTTGAACTTCTTGAACCTTCCTGCTACTTGAAAAACTTGAACTTCTTGAACCTTCCTGCTACTTGAACTTCTACAACTTCTTGAACCTTCCTGCTACTTGAAATACTTGAACTTTTTGAACCTTCCTGTTACTTGAACTTCTTGAACTTCTTGAACCTTTCTGCTACTTGAACTTCTTGAACCTTCCTGCTACTTGAACTTCTTGAACTTCTTGAACCTTCCTGCTACTTGAACTTCTTGAACTTCTTGAACCTTCCTGCTACTTGAACTTCTTGAACCTTCCTGCTACTTGAACCTTTTGAACTTCTTGACCCTTCCTGCTACTTGAACTTCTTAAACTTCTTGCACCTTCCTGCTACTTGAACTTCTTGAACTTCTTGAACCTTCCTGCTACTTGCACTTCTTGAACTTCTTGAACCTTCCTGCTACTTGAACTTCTTGAACTTCTTGATCTTTCCTGCTACATGAACTTCTTGAACTTCTTGAACCTTTTTGCTACTTGAACTTCTTGAACTTCTTGAACCTTCCTGCTACTTGAACTTTTGAACTTCTTGAACCTTCCTGCTACTTGAACTTCTTGAACCTTCCTGCTACTTGAACTTCTTGAACTTCTTTCCCCTTCCTGCTACTTGAACTTCTTGAAACTTCCTGCTACTTGAACTTCTTGAACTTCTTGAACCTTCCTGCTACTTGAACTTCTTGAACTTCTTGAACCTTCCTGCTACTTGAACTTCTTGAACTTCTTGCACCTTCCTGCTACTTGAACTTCTAGAACCTTCCTGCTACTTGAACTTCTTGAACCTTCCTGCAACTTGAACTTCTTGAACTTCTTGAACCTTCCTGCTACTTGAACTTCTTGAACTTCTTGCACCTTCCTGCTACTTGAACTTCTAGAACCTTCCTGCTACTTGAACTTCTTGAACCTTTTTGCTACTTGAACTTCTTGAACTTCTTGAACCTTCCTGCTACTTGAACTTTTTGAACTTCTTGAACCTTCCTGCTACTTGAACTTCTTGAACCTTCCTGCTACTTGAACTTCTTGAACTTCTTTAACCTTCCTGCTACTTGAACTTCTTGAAACTTCCTGCTACTTGAACTTCTTGAGCTTCTTGAACCTTCCTGCTACTTGAACTTCTTGAACTTCTTGAACATTCCTGCTACTTGAACTTCTTGAACTTCTTGCACCTTCCTGCTACTTGAACTTCTAGAACCTTCCTGCTACTTGAACTTCCTGAACCTTCCTGCAACTTGAACTTCTTGAACTTCTTGAACTTTCCTGCTACTTGAACTTCTTGAACCTTCCTGCTACTTGAACTTATTGAACTTCTTGAACTTCTTGAATTTTCCTGCTACTTGAACTTCTTGAACTTCTTGCACCTTCCTGCTACCTGAACTTCAAGAACCTTCCTGCTACTTGAACTTCTTGAACCTTCCTGCTATTTGAACTTCTTGAACCTTCATGCTACTTGAACTTCTTGAACCTTCCTGCTACTTGAACTTTTTGAACCTTCCTGCTACTTGAACTTCTTGAACCTTCCTGCTACTTGAACTTCTTTAACTTCTTGAACCTTCCTAATACTAAACTTTTCGAACTTCTTGAACCTTCCTGCTACTTGAACTTCTTTAACTTCTTGAACCTTCCTGCTACTTAAACTACTTGAACTTCTTGAACCTTTCTGCTACTTGAACTTCGTGAACTTCTAGAACCTTCCTGCTACTCGAACTTCTTGAACCTTCCTGCTACTTGAACTTCTTTAACTTCTTGAACCTTCCTGCTACTTGAACTACTTGAACTTCTTGAACCTTCCTGCTACTTGAACTTCGGGAACTTCTTGAACCTTCCTGCTACTCGAACTTCTTGAACCTTCCTGCTACTTGAACTTCTTGAACCTTCCTGCCACTTGAACTTCTTGAACTTCTTGAACCTTCCTGCTACTTGAAATTCTTGAACCTTCCTGCTACTTGAACTTCTTGAACTTCTTGAACCTTCCTGCTACTTGAACTTCTTGAACTTCTTGAACCTTCCCGCTACTTGAACTTCTTGAACCTTCCTGCTACTTGAACTTCTTGAACTTCTTGAACTTCTTGAACCTTCCTGCTACTTGAACTACTTGAACTTCTTGAACCTTCCTGCTACTTGAACTTCTTGAACTTCTTGAACCTTCCTGCTACTTGAACTACTTGAACTTCTTGAACCTTCCTGCTACTTGAACGTCTTGAACTTCTTGAACCTTCCTGCTACTTGAACTTCTTGAACCTTCCTGCTTCTTGAACATCTTTAAATTTCCTGCTACATGATCTTCTTAACCTTCTTGAACCTTCCTGCTACTTGAACATCTTGAACCTTCCTGCTACTTGAACTTCTTGAACTTCTTGAACCTTCCTGCTACTTGAACTTCTTGAACCTTCCTGCCACTTGAACTTCTTGAACTTCTTGAACCTTCCTGCTACTTGAAATTCTTGAACCTTCCTGCTACTTGAACTTCTTGAACTTCTTGAACCTTCCTGATACTTGAACTTCTTGAACCTTCCTGGTACTTGAACTTATTGAACCTTCCTGCTACTTGAACTTCTTGAACCTTCCTGCTACTTGAACTTCTTGAACTTCTTGAACCTTCCTGCTACTTGAAAAACTTGAACTTCTTGAACCTTCCTGTTATATGAACTTCTTGAACTTCTTGAACCTTCCTGCTACTTGAACTTCTTTCCCCTTCCTGCTACTTGAACTTCTTGAACCTTCTTGCTACTTGAACTTCTACAACTTCTTGAACCTTCCTGCTACTTGAAATACTTGAACTTTTTGAACCTTCCTGTTACTTGAACTTCTTGAACTTCTTGAACCTTTCTGCTACTTGAACTTCTTGAACCTTCCCGCTACTTGAACTTCTTGAACCTTCCTTCTACTTGAACTTCTTGAACTTCTTGAACCTTCCTGCTACTTGAACTTCTTGAACTTCTTGAACTTCTTGAACCTTCCTGCTACTTGAACTACTTGAATTTCTTGAACCTTCCTGCTACTTGAACTTCTTGAACTTCTTGAACCTTCCTGCTACTTGAACTACTTGAACTTCTTCAACCTTCCTGCTACTTGAACTTCTTGAACCTTCCCGCTACTTGAACTTCTTGAACCTTCCTTCTACTTGAACTTTTTGAACTTCTTGAACCTTCCTGCTACTTGAACTTCTTGAACCTTCCTGCTACTTGAACTTCTTGAACTTCTTTAACCTTCCTGCTACTTGAACTTCTTGAAACTTCCTGCTACTTGAACTTCTTGAGCTTCTTGAACCTTCCTGCTACTTGAACTTCTTGAACTTCTTGAACCTTCCTGCTACTTGAACTTCTTGCACCTTCCTGCTACTAGAACTTCTAGAACCTTCCTGCTACTTGAACTTCCTGAACCTTCCTGCAACTTGAACTTCTAAAACTTCTTGAACCTTCCTGCTACTTGAACTTCTTGAACCTTCCTGCTACTTGAACTCATTGAACTTCTTGAACTTCTTGAATTTTCCTGCTACTTGAACTTCTTGAACTTCTTGCACCTTCCTGCTACCTGAACTTCAAGAACCTTCCTGCTACTTGAACTTCTTGAACCTTCCTGCTATTTGAACTTCTTGAACCTTCATGCTACTTGAACTTCTTGAACCTTCCTGCTACTTGAACTTTTTGAACCTTCCTGCTACTTGAACTTCTTGAACCTTCCTGCTACTTGAACTTCTTTAACTTCTTGAACCTTCCTAATACTAAACTTTTCGAACTTCTTGAACCTTCCTGCTACTTGAACTTCTTTAACTTCTTGAACCTTCCTGCTACTTGAACTACTTGAACTTCTTGAACCTTCCTGCTACTTGAACTTCGTGAACTTCTTGAACCTTCCTGCTACTCGAACTTCTTGAACCTTCCTGCTACTTGAACTTCTTTAACTTCTTGAACCTTCCTGCTACTTGAACTACTTGAACTTCTTGAACCTTCCTGCTACTTGAACTTCGGGAACTTCTTGAACCTTCCTGCTACTCGAACTTCTTGAACCTTCCTGCTACTTGAACTTCTTGAACCTTCCTGCCACTTGAACTTCTTGAACTTCTTGAACCTTCCTGCTACTTGAAATTCTTGAACCTTCCTGCTACTTGAACTTCTTGAACTTCTTGAACCTTCCTGCTACTTGAACTTCTTGAACTTCTTGAACCTTCCCGCTACTTGAACTTCTTGAACCTTCCTGCTACTTGAACTTCTTGAACTTCTTGAACTTCTTGAACCTTCCTGCTACTTGAACTACTTGAACTTCTTGAACCTTCCTGCTACTTGAACTTCTTGAACTTCTTGAACCTTCCTGCTACTTGAACTACTTGAACTTCTTGAACCTTCCTGCTACTTGAACGTCTTGAACTTCTTGAACCTTCCTGCTACTTGAACTTCTTGAACCTTCCTGCTTCTTGAACATCTTTAAATTTCCTGCTACATGATCTTCTTAACCTTCTTGAACCTTCCTGCTACTTGAACATCTTGAACCTTCCTGCTACTTGAACTTCTTGAACTTCTTGAACCTTCCTGCTACTTGAACTTCTTGAACCTTCCTGCCACTTGAACTTCTTGAACTTCTTGAACCTTCCTGCTACTTGAAATTCTTGAACCTTCCTGCTACTTGAACTTCTTGAACTTCTTGAACCTTCCTGATACTTGAACTTCTTGAACCTTCCTGGTACTTGAACTTATTGAACCTTCCTGCTACTTGAACTTCTTGAACCTTCCTGCTACTTGAACTTCTTGAACTTCTTGAACCTTCCTGCTACTTGAAATACTTGAACTTCTTGAACCTTCCTGTTATATGAACTTCTTGAACTTCTTGAACCTTCCTGCTACTTGAACTTCTTTCCCCTTCCTGCTACTTGAACTTCTTGAACCTTCCTGCTACTTGAACTTCTACAACTTCTTGAACCTTCCTGCTACTTGAAATACTTGAACTTTTTGAACCTTCCTGTTACTTGAACTTCTTGAACTTCTTGAACCTTTCTGCTACTTGAACTTCTTGAACCTTCCCGCTACTTGAACTTCTTGAACCTTCCTTCTACTTGAACTTCTTGAACTTCTTGAACCTTCCTGCTACTTGAACTTCTTGAACTTCTTGAACTTCTTGAACCTTCCTGCTACTTGGACTACTTGAACTTCTTGAACCTTCCTGCTACTTGAACTTCTTGAACTTCTTGAACCTTCCTGCTACTTGAACTACTTGAACTTCTTGAACCTTCCTGCTACTTGAACGTCTTGAACTTCTTGAACCTTCCTGCTACTTGAACTTCTTGAACCTTCCTGCTTCTTGAACATCTTTAAACTTCCTGCTACATGATCTTCTTAACCTTCTTGAACCTTCCTGCTACTTGAACATCTTGAACCTTCCTGCTACTTGAACTTCTTGAACTTCTTGAACCTTCCTGCTACTTGAACTTCTTGAACCTTCCTGCCACTTGAACTTCTTGAACTTCTTGAACCTTCCTGCTACTTGAAATTCTTGAACCTTCCTGCTACTTGAACTTCTTGAACTTCTTGAACCTTCCTGGTACTTGAACTTCTTGAACCTTCCTGGTACTTGAACTTCTTGAACCTTCCTGGTACTTGAACTTCTTGAACCTTCCTGCTACTTGAACTTCTTGAACTTCTTGAACCTTCCTGCTACTTGAAATACTTGAACTTCTTGAACCTTCCTGTTATATGAACTTCTTGAACTTCTTGAACCTTCCTGCAACTTGAACTTCTTTCCCCTTCCTGCTACTTGAACTTCTTGAACCTTCCTGCTACTTGAACTTCTACAACATCTTGAACCTTCCTGCTACTTGAAATACTTGAACTTTTTGAACCTTCCTGTTACTTGAACTTCTTGAACTTCTTGAACCTTTCTGCTACTTGAACTTCTTGAACCTTCCTGCTACTTGAACTTCTTGAACTTCTTGAACCTTCCTGCTACTTGAACTTCTTGAACCTTCCCGCTACTTGAACTTTTTGAACCTTCCTGCTACTTGAACCTTTTGAACTTCTTGACCCTTCCTGCTACTTGAACTTCTTGAACTTCTTGCACCTTCCTGCTACTTGAACTTCTTGAACTTCTTGAACCTTCCTGCTACTTGCACTTCTTGAACTTCTTGAACCTTCCTGCTACTTGAACTTCTTGAACTTCTTGATCTTTCCTGCTACATGAACTTCTTGATCTTCTTGAACCTTTTTGCTACTTGAACTTCTTGAACTTCTTGAACCTCCCTGCTACTTGAACTTTTGAACTTCTTGAACCTTCCTGCTACTTGAACTTCTTGAACCTTCCTGCTACTTGAACTTCTTGAACTTCTTTAACCTTCCTGCTACTTGAACTTCTTGAAACTTCCTGCTACTTGAACTTCTTGAACTTCTTGAACCTTCCTGCTACTTGAACTTCTTGAACTTCTTGAACCTTCCTGCTACTTGAACTTCTTGAACTTCTTGCACCTTCCTGCTACTTGAACTTCTAGAACCTTCCTGCTACTTGAACTTCTTGAACCTTCCTGCAACTTGAACTTCTTGAACTTCTTGAACCTTCCTGCTACTTGAACTTCTTGAACTTCTTGCACCTTCCTGCTACTTGAACTTCTAGAACCTTCCTGCTACTTGAACTTCTTGAACATTTTTGCTACTTGAACTTCTTGAACTTCTTGAACCTTCCTGCTACTTGAACTTTTTGAACTTCTTGAACCTTCCTGCTACTTGAACTTCTTGAACCTTCCTGCTACTTGAACTTCTTGAACTTCTTTAACCTTCCTGCTACTTGAACTTCTTGAAACTTCCTGCTACTTGAACTTCTTGAGCTTCTTGAACCTTCCTGCTACTTGAACTTCTTGAACTTCTTGAACCTTCCTGCTACTTGAACTTCTTGAACTTCTTGCACCTTCCTGCTACTTGAACTTCTAGAACCTTCCTGCTACTTGAACTTCCTGAACCTTCCTGCAACTTGAACTTCTTGAACTTCTTGAACCTTCCTGCTACTTGAACTTCTTGAACCTTCCTGCTACTTGAACTTATTGAACTTCTTGAACTTCTTGAATTTTCCTGCTACTTGAACTTCTTGAACTTCTTGCACCTTCCTGCTACCTGAACTTCAAGAACCTTCCTGCTACTTGAACTTCTTGAACCTTCCTGCTTCTTGAACTTCTTGAACTTCTTGAACCTTCCTGCTATTTGAACTTCTTGAACCTTCATGCTACTTGAACTTCTTGAACCTTCCTGCTACTTGAACTTTTTGAACCTTCCTGCTACTTGAACTTCTTGAACCTTCCTGCTACTTGAACTTCTTTAACTTCTTGAACCTTCCTAATACTAAACTTTTCGAACTTCTTGAACCTTCCTGCTACTTGAACTTCTTTAACTTCTTGAACCTTCCTGCTACTTGAACTACTTGAACTTCTTGAACCTTCCTGCTACTTGAACTTCGTGAACTTCTTGAACCTTCCTGCTACTCGAACTTCTTGAACCTTCCTGCTACTTGAACTTCTTTAACTTCTTGAACCTTCCTGCTACTTGAACTACTTGAACTTCTTGAACCTTCCTGCTACTTGAACTTCGGGAACTTCTTGAACCTTCCTGCTACTCGAACTTCTTGAACCTTCCTGCTACTTGAACTTCTTGAACCTTCCTGCCACTTGAACTTCTTGAACTTCTTGAACCTTCCTGCTACTTGAAATTCTTGAACCTTCCTGCTACTTGAACTTCTTGAACTTCTTGAACCTTCCTGCTACTTGAACTTCTTGAACTTCTTGAACCTTCCCGCTACTTGAACTTCTTGAACCTTCCTGCTACTTGAACTTCTTGAACTTCTTGAACTTCTTGAACCTTCCTGCTACTTGAACTACTTGAACTTCTTGAACCTTCCTGCTACTTGAACTTCTTGAACTTCTTGAACCTTCCTGCTACTTGAACTACTTGAACTTCTTGAACCTTCCTGCTACTTGAACGTCTTGAACTTCTTGAACCTTCCTGCTACTTGAACTTCTTGAACCTTCCTGCTTCTTGAACATCTTTGAATTTCCTGCTACATGATCTTCTTAACCTTCTTGAACCTTCCTGCTACTTGAACATCTTGAACCTTCCTGCTACTTGAACTTCTTGAACTTCTTGAACCTTCTTGCTACTTGAACTTCTTGAACCTTCCTGCCACTTGAACTTCTTGAACTTCTTGAACCTTCCTGCTACTTGAAATTCTTGAACCTTCCTGCTACTTGAACTTCTTGAACTTCTTGAACCTTCCTGATACTTGAACTTCTTGAACCTTCCTGGTACTTGAACTTCTTGAACCTTCCTGCTACTTGAACTTCTTGAACCTTCCTGCTACTTGAACTTCTTGAACTTCTTGAACCTTCCTGCTACTTGAAATACTTGAACTTCTTGAACCTTCCTGTTATATGAACTTCTTGAACTTCTTGAACCTTCCTGCTACTTGAACTTCTTTCCCCTTCCTGCTACTTGAACTTCTTGAACCTTCCTGCTACTTGAACTTCTACAACTTCTTGAACCTTCCTGCTACTTGAAATACTTGAACTTTTTGAACCTTCCTGTTACTTGAACTTCTTGAACTTCTTGAACCTTTCTGCTACTTGAACTTCTTGAACCTTCCTGCTACTTGAACTTCTTGAACTTCTTGAACCTTCCTGCTACTTGAACTTCTTGCACTTCTTGAACCTTCCTGCTACTTGAACTTCTTGAACCTTCCTGCTACTTGAACCTTTTGAACTTCTTGACCCTTCCTGCTACTTGAACTTCTTGAACTTCTTGCACCTTCCTGCTACTTGAACTTCTTGAACTTCTTGAACCTTCCAGCTACTTGCACTTCTTGAACTTCTTGAACCTTCCTGCTACTTGAACTTCTTGAACTTCTTGACCTTTCCTGCTACATGAACTTCTTGAACTTCTTGAACCTTTTTGCTACTTGAACTTCTTGAACTTCTTGAACCTTCCTGCTACTTGAACTTTTGAACTTCTTGAACCTTCCTGCTACTTGAACTTCTTGAACCTTCCTGCTACTTGAACTTCTTGAACTTCTTTAACCTTCCTGCTACTTGAACTTCTTGAAACTTCCTGCTACTTGAACTTCTTGAACTTCTTGAACCTTCCTGCTACTTGAACTTCTTGAACTTCTTGAACCTTCCTGCTACTTGAACTTCTTGAACTTCTTGCACCTTCCTGCTACTTGAACTTCTAGAACCTTCCTGCTACTTGAACTTCTTGAACCTTCCTGCAACTTGAACTTCTTGAACTTCTTGAACCTTCCTGCCACTTGAACTTCTTGAACCTTCCTGCTACTTGAACTTCTTGAACTTCTTTAACTTCTTGAATTTTAAAGCTACCTGAACTTCTTGAACTTCTTGCACCTTCCTGTTACTTGAACTTCTAGAACCTTCCTGCTACTTGAACTTCTTGAACCTTCCTGCTACTTGAACTTCATGAACCTTCCTGCTACTTGAACTTCTTGAACTTCTTGAACCTTCCTGCTATTTGAACTTCTTGAACCTTCCTGCTACTTGAACTTCTTGAACCTTCCTGCTACTTGAACTTTTTGAACCTTCCTGCTACTTGAACTTCTTGAACCTTCCTGCTACTTGAACTTCTTTAACTTCTTGAACCTTCCTGCTACTTGAACTTTTCGAACTTCTTGAACCTTCCTGCTACTTGAACTTCTTGAACTTCTTGAACCTTCCTGCTACTTGAACTACTTGAACTTCTTGAACCTTCCTGCTACTTGAACTTCGTGAACTTCTTGAACCTTCCTGCTACTCGAACTTCTTGAACCTTCCTGCTACTTGAACTTCTTGAACCTTCCTGCTACTTGAACTTCGTGAACTTCTTGAACCTTCCTGCTACTTGAAATACTTGAACTTCTTGAACCTTCCTGTTATATGAACTTCTTGAACTTCTTGAACCTTCCTGCTACTTGAACTTCTTTCCCCTTCCTGCTACTTGAACTTCTTGAACCTTCCTGCTACTTGAACTTCTACAACTTCTTGAACCTTCCTGCTACTTGAAATACTTGAACTTTTTAAACCTTCCTGTTACTTGAACTTCTTGAACTTCTTGAACCTTTCTGCTACTTAAACTTCTTGAACCTTCCTGCTACTTGAACTTCTTGAACTTCTTGAACCTTCCTGCTACTTGAACTTCTTGAACCTTCCTGCTACTTGAACCTTTTGAAGTTCTTGACCCTTCCTGCTACTTGAACTTCTTGAACTTCTTGCACCTTCCTGCTACTTGAACTTCTTGAACTTCTTGAACCTTCCTGCTAATTGCACTTCTTGAACTTCTTGAACCTTCCTGCTACTTGAACTTCTTGAACTTCTTGATCTTTCCTGCTACATGAACTTCTTGAACTTCTTGAACCTTTTTGCTACTTGAACTTCTTGAACTTCTTGAACCTTCCTGCTACTTGAACTTTGGAACTTCTTGAACCTTCCTGCTACTTGAACTTCTTGAACCTTCCTGCTACTTGAACTTCTTGAACTTCTTTAACCTTCCTGCTACTTGAACTTCTTGAAACTTCCTGCTACTTGAACTTCTTGAACTTCTTGAACCTTCCTGCTACTTGAACTTCTTGAACTTCTTGAACCTTCCTGCTACTTGAACTTCTTGCACCTTCCTGCTACTTGAACTTCTAGAACCTTCCTGCTACTTGAACTTCTTGAACCTTCCTGCAACTTGAACTTCTTGAACTTCTTGAACCTTCCTGCTACTTGAACTTCTTGAACCTTCCTGCTACTTGAACTTCTTGAACTTCTTGAACTTCTTGAATTTTCCTGCTACTTGAACTTCTGTAACTTCTTGCACCTTCCTGCTACTTGAACTTCTAGAACCTTCCTGCTACTTGAACTTCTTGAACCTTCCTGCTACTTGAACTTCATGAACCTTCCTGCTACTTGAACTTCTTGAACTTCTTGAACCTTCCTGCTATTTGAACTTCTTGCACCTTCCTGCTACTTGAACTTCTTGAACCTTCCTGCTACTTGAACTTTTTGAACCTTCCTGCTACTTGAACTTCTTGAACCTTCCTGCTACTTGAACTTCTTGAACTTCTTGAACCTTCCTGCTACTTGAACTACTTGAACTTCTTGAACCTTCCTGCTACTTGAACTTCGTGAACTTCTTGAACCTTCCTGCTACTCGAACTTATGGAACCTTCCTGCTACTTGAACTTCTTGAACGTTCCTGCTACTTGAATTTCTTGAACTTCTTGAACCTTCCTGCTACTTGAACTTCTTGAACTTCTTGAACCTTCCTGCTACTTGAACTTCTTGAACCTTCCTGCTACTTGAATTTCTTGAACCTTCCTGCTACTTGAACTTCTTGAACTTCTTGAACCTTCCTGCTACTTGAACTTCTAGAACTTCTTGAACCTTTCTGCTACTTGAACTTCTTGAACCTTCCTGCTACTTGAACTTCTTGAACTTCTTGAACCTTCCTGCTACTTGAACTTCTTGAACGTCTTGAACCTTCCTGCTACTTGAACTTCATGAACTTCTTGAACCTTCCTGCTACATGAACTTTTTGAACTTCTTGCACCTTCCTGCTACTTGAACTTCTTGAACTTTTTGAACCTTCCTGCTACTTGAACTTCTTGAACCTTCCTGCTACTTGAACTTCTTGAACCTTCCTGTTACTTGAACTTCTTGAACTTCTTTAACCTTCCTGCTACTTGAACTTCTTTAACCTTCCTGCTACTTGAATTTCTTGAACCTTCCTGCTACTTGAACTTCTTGAACTTCCTGAACCTTCCTGCTACATGAACTTCTTGAACTTCTTGAACCTTCCTGCTACTTGAAATACTTGAACTTCTTGAACCTTCCTGTCACTTGAACTTCTTGAACTTCTTGAACCTTCCTGCTACTTGAACTTCTTGAACTTCTTGAACCTTTCTGCTACTTGAACTTCTTGAACTTCTTGAACCTTCCTGCTACTTGAACTTCTTGAACTTTCCTGCTACCTGAACTTCTTGAACTTCTTGACCCTTCCTGCTACTTGAACTTCTTGAACTTCTTGGACCTTCCTGCTACTTGAACTTCTTGAACTTCTTGAACCTTCCTGCTACTTGAACTTCTTGAACTTCTTAAACCATCTTGCTATTTGAACTTTTTGAACTTCTTGAACCTTCCTGCTACATGAACTTCTTGAACCTTCCTGCTACTTGAACTTCTTGAACTTCTTGAACCTTCCTGCTACGTGAACTTCTTGAAACTTGCTGCTACTTGAACTTCTTGAACTTCTTGAACCTTTCTGCTACTTGAACTTCTTGAACTTCTTGAACCTTCCTGCTACTTGAACTTCTTGAACCTTCCTCCTACTTGAACTTCTTGAACCTTCCTGCTACTTGAACTTCTTGAACTTTCCTGCTACTTGAACTTCTTGAACCTTACTGCTTCTTGAACTTCTTGAACTTCTTGAACTTCTTGAACCTTCCTGCTAAATGAACTTCTTGAACTTCTTGAACCTTCCTGCTACTTGAACTTCTTGAACTTCTTGAACCTTCCTGCTACTTGAACTTCTTGAACTTCTTGCACCTTCCTGCTACCTGAACTTCTAGAACCTTCCTGCTACTTGAACTACTTGAACTATCCTGATACTTGAACTTCTTGAACTTCTTGAACCTTCCTGCTACTTGATTTTCTTGAACTTCTTGAACCTTCCTGCTACTTGAACTTCTTGAACCTTTCTGCTACTTGAACTTCTTGAACTTCTTGAACCTTCCTGCTACTTGAACTTCTTGAACTTCTTGAACCTTCCTGCTACTTGAACTTCTTGAACCTTCCTGCTACTTGACCTCCTTGAACTTCTTGAACCTTCCTGCTACTTGAACTTAATGAACTTCTTGAACGTTCCTGCTACTTGAACTTCTTGAACTTCTTGAACCTTCCTGCTACTTGAACTTCTTGAACTTCTTGAACCTTCCTGCTACTTGAACTTCTTGAACTTCTTGAACCTTCCTGCTACTTGAACTTCTTGAAATTTCCTGCTACTTGAACTTCTTGAACCTTCCTGCTACTTGATCTTCTTGAACTTCTTGAACCTTCCTGCTACTTGAACTTCTTGAACGTCTTGAACCTTCCTGCTACTTGAACTTCTTGAACTTCTTGAACCTTCCTGCTACTTGAACTTCTTGAACGTCTTGAACCTTCCTGCTACTTGAACTTCTTGAACTTCTTGATCCTTCCTGCTACTTGAACTTCTTGAACCTTCCTGCTACTTGAACTTCTTGAACTTCTTGAACCTTCCTGCTACTTGAACTTCTTGAACGTTCCTGCTACTTGAATTTCTTGAACTTCTTGAACCTTCCTGCTACTTGAACTTCTTGAACTTCTTGAACCTTCCTGCTACTTGAACTTCTTGAACCTTCCTGCTACTTGAATTTCTTGAACCTTCCTGCTACTTGAACTTCTTGAACTTCTTGAACCTTCCTGCTAGTTGAACTTCTAGAACTTCTTGAACCTTTCTGCTACTTGAACTTCTTGAACCTTCCTGCTACCTGAACTTCTTGGACTTCTTGAACCTTCCTGCTACTTGAACTTCTTGAACGTCTTGAACCTTCCTGCTACTTGAACTTCTTGAACTTCTTGAAACTTCCTGCTACTTGAACTTCTTGAACCTTCCTGCTACTTGAACTTCTTGAACTTTTTGAACCTTCCTGCTACATGAACTTTTTGAACTTCTTGAACCTTCCTGCTACTTGAACTTCTTGAACTTCTTGAACCTTCCTGCTACTTGAACTTCTTGAACCTTCCTGCTACTTGAACTTCTTGAACCTTCCTGTTACTTGAACTTCTTGAACTTCCTAAACCTTCCTGCTACTTGAACTTCTTTAACCTTCCTGCTACTTGAATTTCTTGAACCTTCCTGCTACTTGAACTTCATGAACTTCCTGAACCTTCCTGCTACTTGAACTTCTTGAACTTCTTGAACCTTCCTGCTACTTGAAATACTTGAACTTCTTGAACCTTCCTGTCACTTGAACTTCTTGAACTTCTTGGACCTTCCTGCTACTTGAACTTCTTGAACTTCTTGAACCTTCCTGCTACTTGAACTTCTTGAACTTCTTAAACCATCTTGCTATTTGAACTTTTTGAACTTCTTGAACCTTCCTGCTACATGAACTTCTTGAACCTTCCTGCTACTTGAACTTCTTGAACTTCTTGAACCTTCCTGCTACTTGAACTTCTTGAAACTTGCTGCTACTTGAACTTCTTGAACTTCTTGAACCTTCCTGCTACTTGAACTTCTTGAACTTCTTGAACTTTCCTGCTACTTGAACTTCTTGAACCTTCTTCCTACTTGAACTTCTTGATCCTTCCTGCTACTTGAACTTCTTGAACTTTCCTGCTACTTGAACTTCTTGAACCTTACTGCTTCTTGAACTTCTTGAACTTCTTGAACTTCTTGAACCTTCCTGCTAAATGAACTTCTTGAACTTCTTGAAAATTCCTGCTACTTGAACTTCTTGAACTTCTTGAACCTTCCTGCTACTTGAACTTCTTGAACTTCTTGCACCTTCCTGCTACCGGAACTTCTAGAACCTTCCTGCTACTTGAACTACTTGAACGTTCCTGCTACTTGCACTTCTTGAACTTCTTGAACCTTCCTGCTACTTGAACTTCCTGAACCTTCCTGCTACTTGAACTTCTTGAACTTCTTGAACCTTCCTGCTACTTGAACTTCTTGAACCTTCTTGCTACTTGAACTTCCTGAAACTTCCTGCTATTTGAACTTCTTGAACCTTCCTGCTACTTGAACTTCTTGAACTTCTTGAACCTTTCTGCTACTTGAACTTCTTGAACCTTCCTGCTACTTGAACTACTTGAACTTCCTGAACCTTCCTGCTGCTTGAACTTCTTGAACCTTCCTGCTATTTGAACTTCCTGAACTTCTTGAACCTTACTGCTACTTGAACTTCTTGACCCTTCCTGCTACTTGAACTTCTTGAACTTCTTGAACCTTCCTGCTACTTGAACTTCTTGAACCTTCCTGCTACTTGAACTTCTTGAACTTCTTGAACCTTCCTGCTACTTGCACTTCTTGAACTTCTTGAACCTTCCTGCTACTTGAACTTCTTGAACTTCTTGATCTTTCCTGCTACATGAACTTCTTGAACTTCTTGAACCTTTTTGCTACTTGAACTTCTTGAACTTCTTGAACCTTCCTGCTACTTGAACTTTTGAACTTCTTGAACCTTCCTGCTACTTGAACTTCTTGAATCTTCCTGCTACTTGAACTTCTTGAACTTCTTTAACCTTCCTGCTACTTGAACTTCTTGAAACTTCCTGCTACTTGAACTTCTTGAACTTCTTGAACCTTCCTGCTACTTGAACTTCTTGAACTTCTTGAACCTTCCTGCTACTTGAACTTCTTGAACTTCTTGCACCTTCCTGCTACTTGAACTTCTAGAACCTTCCTGGTACTTGAACTTCTTGAACCTTCCTGCAACTTGAACTTATTGAACTTCTTGAACCTTCCTGCTACTTGAACTTCTTGAACTTCTTGCACCTTCCTGCTACTTGAACTTCTAGAACCTTCCTGCTACTTGAACTTCTTGAACCTTTTTGCTACTTGAACTTCTTGAACTTCTTGAACCTTCCTGCTACTTGAACTTTTTGAACTTCTTGAACCTTCCTGCTACTTGAACTTCTTGAACCTTCCTGCTACTTGAACTTCTTGAACTTCTTTAACCTTCCTGCTACTTGAACTTCTTGAAACTTGCTGCTACTTGAACTTCTTGAGCTTCTTGAACCTTCCTGCTACTTGAACTTCTTGAACTTCTTGAACCTTCCTGCTACTTGAACTTCTTGAACTTCTTGCACCTTCCTGCTACTTGAACTTCTAGAACCTTCCTGCTACTTGAACTTCCTGAACCTTCCTGCAACTTGAACTTCTTGAACTTCTTGAACTTTCCTGCTACTTGAACTTCTTGAACCTTCCTGCTACTTGAACTTATTGAACTTCTTGAACTTCTTGAATTTTCCTGCTACTTGAACTTCTTGAACTTCTTGCACCTTCCTGCTACCTGAACTTCAAGAACCTTCCTGCTACTTGAACTTCTTGAACCTTCCTGCTATTTGAACTTCTTAAACCTTCATGCTACTTGAACTTCTTGAACCTTCCTGCTACTTGAACTTTTTGAACCTTCCTGCTACTTGAACTTCTTGAACCTTCCTGCTACTTGAACTTCTTTAACTTCTTGAACCTTCCTAATACTAAACTTTTCGAACTTCTTGAACCTTCCTGCTACTTGAACTTCTTTAACTTCTTGAACCTTCCTGCTACTTAAACTACTTGAACTTCTTGAACCTTCCTGCTACTTGAACTTCGTGAACTTCTAGAACCTTCCTGCTACTCGAACTTCTTGAACCTTCCTGCTACTTGAACTTCTTTAACTTCTTGAACCTTCCTGCTACTTGAACTACTTGAACTTCTTGAACCTTCCTGCTACTTGAACTTCGGGAACTTCTTGAACCTTCCTGCTACTCGAACTTCTTGAACCTTCCTGCTACTTGAACTTCTTGAACCTTCCTGCCACTTGAACTTCTTGAACTTCTTGAACCTTCCTGCTACTTGAAATGCTTGAACCTTCCTGCTACTTGAACTTCTTGAACTTCTTGAACCTTCCTGCTACTTGAACTTCTTGAACTTCTTGAACCTTCCCGCTACTTGAACTTCTTGAACCTTCCTGCTACTTGAACTTCTTGAACTTCTTGAACTTCTTGAACCTTCCTGCTACTTGAACTACTTGAACTTCTTGAACTTTCCTGCTACTTGAACTTCTTGAACTTCTTGAACCTTCCTGCTACTTGAACTACTTGAACTTCTTGAACCTTCCTGCTACTTGAACGTCTTGAACTTCTTGAACCTTCCTGCTACTTGAACTTCTTGAACCTTCCTGCTTCTTGAACATCTTTAAATTTCCTGCTACATGATCTTCTTAACCTTCTTGAACCTTCCTGCTACTTGAACATCTTGAACCTTCCTGCTACTTGAACTTCTTGAACTTCTTGAACCTTCCTGCTACTTGAACTTCTTGAACCTTCCTGCCACTTGAACTTCTTGAACTTCTTGAACCTTCCTGCTACTTGAAATTCTTGAACCTTCCTGCTACTTGAACTTCTTGAACTTCTTGAACCTTCCTGATACTTGAACTTCTTGAACCTTCCTGGTACTTGAACTTATTGAACCTTCCTGCTACTTGAACTTCTTGAACCTTCCTGCTACTTGAACTTCTTGAACTTCTTGAACCTTCCTGCTACTTGAAAAACTTGAACCTTCCTGTTATATGAACTTCTTGAACTTCTTGAACCTTCCTGCTACTTGAACTTCTTTCCCCTTCCTGCTACTTGAACTTCTTGAACCTTCCTGCTACTTGAACTTCTACAACTTCTTGAACCTTCCTGCTACTTGAAATACTTGAACTTTTTGAACCTTCCTGTTACTTGAACTTCTTGAACTTCTTGAACCTTTCTGCTACTTGAACTTCTTGAACCTTCCCGCTACTTGAACTTCTTGAACCTTCCTTCTACTTGAACTTCTTGAACTTCTTGAACCTTCCTGCTACTTGAACTTCTTGAACTTCTTGAACTTCTTGAACCTTCCTGCTACTTGAACTACTTGAACTTCTTGAACCTTCCTGCTACTTGAACTTCTTGAACTTCTTGAACCTTCCTGCTACTTGAACTACTTGAACTTCTTGAACCTTCCTGCTACTTGAACGTCTTGAACTTCTTGAACCTTCCTGCTACTTGAACTTCTTGAACCTTCCTGCTTCTTGAACATCTTTAAACTTCCTGCTACATGATCTTCTTAACCTTCTTGAACCTTCCTGCTACTTGAACATCTTGAACCTTCCTGCTACTTGAACTTCTTGAACTTCTTGAACCTTCCTGCTACTTGAACTTCTTGAACCTTCCTGCCACTTGAACTTCTTGAACTTCTTGAACCTTCCTGCTACTTGAAATTCTTGAACCTTCCTGCTACTTGAACTTCTTGAACTTCTTGAACCTTCCTGGTACTTGAACATCTTGAACCTTCCTGGTACTTGAACTTCTTGAACCTTCCTGCTACTTGAACTTCTTGAACCTTCCTGCTACTTGAACTTCTTGAACTTCTTGAACCTTCCTGTTACTTGAAATACTTGAACTTCTTGAACCTTCCTGTTATATGAACTTCTTGAACTTCTTGAACCTTCCTGCAACTTGAACTTCTTTCCCCTTCCTGCTACTTGAACTTCTTGAACCTTCCTGCTACTTGAACTTCTACAACTTCTTGAACCTTCCTGCTACTTGAAATACTTGAACTCTTTGATCCTTCCTGTTACTTGAACTTCTTGAACTTCTTGAACCTTTCTGCTACTTGAACTTCTTGAACCTTCCTGCTACTTGAACTTCTTGAACTTCTTGAACCTTCCTGCTACTTGAACTTCTTGAACTTCTTGAACCTTCCTGCTACTCGAACTTTTTGAACCTTCCTGCTACTTGAACCTTTTGAACTTCTTGACCCTTCCTGCTACTTGAACTTCTTGAACTTCTTGCACCTTCCTGCTACTTGAACTTCTTGAACTTCTTGAACCTTCCTGCTACTTGCACTTCTTGAACTTCTTGAACCTTCCTGCTACTTGAACTTCTTGAACTTCTTGATCTTTCCTGCTACATGAACTTCATGAACTTCTTGAACCTTTTTGCTACTTGAACTTCTTGAACTTCTTGAACCTTCCTGCTACTTGAACTTTTGAACTTCTTGAACCTTCCTGCTACTTGAACTTCTTGAACCTTCCTGCTACTTGAACTTCTTGAACTTCTTTAACCTTCCTGCTACTTGAACTTCTTGAAACTTCCTGCTACTTGAACTTCTTGAACTTCTTGAACCTTCCTGCTACTTGAACTTCTTGAACTTCTTGAACCTTCCTGCTACTTGAACTTCTTGAACTTCTTGCACCTTCCTGCTACTTGAACTTCTAGAACCTTCCTGCTACTTGAACTTCTTGAACCTTCCTGCAACTTGAACTTCTTGAACTTCTTGAACCTTCCTGCTACTTGAACTTCTTGAACTTCTTGCACCTTCCTGCTACTTGAACTTCTAGAACCTTCCTGCTACTTGAACTTCTTGAACCTTTTTGCTACTTGAACTTCTTGAACTTCTTGAACCTTCCTGCTACTTGAACTTTTTGAACTTCTTGAACCTTCCTGCTACTTGAACTTCTTGAACCTTCCTGCTACTTGAACTTCTTGAACTTCTTTAACCTTCCTGCTACTTGAACTTCTTGAAACTTCCTGCTACTTGAACTTCTTGAGCTTCTTGAACCTTCCTGCTACTTGAACTTCTTGAACTTCTTGAACCTTCCTGCTACTTGAACTTCTTGCACCTTCCTGCTACTTGAACTTCTAGAACCTTCCTGCTACTTGAACTTCCTGAACCTTCCTGCAACTTGAACTTCTAAAACTTCTTGAACCTTCCTGCTACTTGAACTTCTTGAACCTTCCTGCTACTTGAACTTATTGAACTTCTTGAACTTCTTGAATTTTCCTGCTACTTGAACTTCTTGAACTTCTTGCACCTTCCTGCTACCTGAACTTCAAGAACCTTCCTGCTACTTGAACTTCTTGAACCTTCCTGCTATTCGAACTTCTTGAACCTTCATGCTACTTGAACTTCTTGAACCTTCCTGCTACTTGAACTTTTTGAACCTTCCTGCTACTTGAACTTCTTGAACCTTCCTGCTACTTGAACTTCTTTAACTTCTTGAACCTTCCTAATACTAAACTTTTCGAACTTCTTGAACCTTCCTGCTACTTGAACTTCTTTAACTTCTTGAACCTTCCTGCTACTTGAACTACTTGAACTTCTTGAACCTTCCTGCTACTTGAACTTCGTGAACTTCTTGAACCTTCCTGCTACTCGAACTTCTTGAACCTTCCTGCTACTTGAACTTCTTTAACTTCTTGAACCTTCCTGCTACTTGAACTACTTGAACTTCTTGAACCTTCCTGCTAATTGAACTTCGGGAACTTCTTGAACCTTCCTGCTACTCGAACTTCTTGAACCTTCCTGCTACTTGAACTTCTTGAACCTTCCTGCCACTTGAATTTCTTGAACTTCTTGAACCTTCCTGCTACTTGAAATTCTTGAACCTTCCTGCTACTTGAACTTCTTGAACTTCTTGAACCTTCCTGCTACTTGAACTTCTTGAACTTCTTGAACCTTCCCGCTACTTGAACTTCTTGAACCTTCCTGCTACTTGAACTTCTTGAACTTCTTGAACTTCTTGAACCTTCCTGCTACTTGAACTACTTGAACTTCTTGAACCTTCCTGCTACTTGAACTTCTTGAACTTCTTGAACCTTCCTGCTACTTGAACTACTTGAACTTCTTGAACTTTCCTGCTACTTGAACGTCTTGAACTTCTTGAACCTTCCTGCTACTTGAACTTCTTGAACCTTCCTGCTTCTTGAACATCTTTAAATTTCCTGCTACATGATCTTCTTAACCTTCTTGAACCTTCCTGCTACTTGAACATCTTGAACCTTCCTGCTACTTGAACTTCTTGAACTTCTTGAACCTTCCTGCTACTTGAACTTCTTGAACCTTCCTGCCACTTGAACTTCTTGAACTTCTTGAACCTTCCTGCTACTTGAAATTCTTGAATCTTCCTGCTACTTGAACTTCTTGAACTTCTTGAACCTTCCTGATACTTGAACTTCTTGAACCTTCCTGGTACTTGAACTTATTGAACCTTCCTGCTACTTGAACTTCTTGAACCTTCCTGCTACTTGAACTTCTTGAACTTCTTGAACCTTCCTGCTACTTGAAATACTTGAACTTCTTGAACCTTCCTGTTATATGAACTTCTTGAACTTCTTGAACCTTCCTGCTACTTGAACTTCTTTCCCCTTCCTGCTACTTGAACTTCTTGAACCTTCCTGCTACTTGAACTTCTACAACTTCTTGAACCTTCCTGCTACTTGAAATACTTGAACTTTTTGAACCTTCCGGTTACTTGAACTTCTTGAACTTCTTGAACCTTTCTGCTACTTGAACTTCTTGAACCTTCCCGCTACTTGAACTTCTTGAACCTTCCTTCTACTTGAACTTCTTGAACTTCTTGAACCTTCCTGCTACTTGAACTTCTTGAACTTCTTGAACTTCTTGAACCTTCCTGCTACTTGAACTACTTGAACTTCTTGAACCTTCCTGCTACTTGAACTTCTTGAACTTCTTGAACCTTCCTGCTACTTGAACTACTTGAACTTCTTGAACCTTCCTGCTACTTGAACGTCTTGAACTTCTTGAACCTTCCTGCTACTTGAACTTCTTGAACCTTCCTGCTTCTTGAACATCTTTAAACTTCCTGCTACATGATCTTCTTAACCTTCTTGAACCTTCCTGCTACTTGAACATCTTGAACCTTCCTGCTACTTGAACTTCTTGAACTTCTTGAACCTTCCTGCTACTTGAATTTCTTGAACCTTCCTGCCACTTGAACTTCTTGAACTTCTTGAACCTTCCTGCTACTTGAAATTCTTGAACCTTCCTGCTACTTGAACTTCTTGAACTTCTTGAACCTTCCTGGTACTTGAACTTCTTGAACCTTCCTGGTACTTGAACTTCTTGAACCTTCCTGCTACTTGAACTTCTTGAACCTTCCTGCTACTTGAACTTCTTGAACTTCTTGAACCTTCCTGCTACTTGAAATACTTGAACTTCTTGAACCTTCCTGTTATATGAACTTCTTGAACTTCTTGAACCTTCCTGCAACTTGAACTTCTTTCCCCTTCCTGCTACTTGAACTTCTACAACTTCTTGAACCTTCCTGCTACTTGAAATACTTGAACTTTTTGAACCTTCCTGTTACTTGAACTTCTTGAACTTCTTGAACCTTTCTGCTACTTGAACTTCTTGAACCTTCCTGCTACTTGAACTTCTTGAACTTCTTGAACCTTCCTGCTACTTGAACTTCTTGAACCTTCCCGCTACTTGAACTTTTTGAACCTTCCTGCTACTTGAACCTTTTGAACTTCTTGACCCTTCCTGCTACTTGAACTTCTTGAACTTCTTGCACCTTCCTGCTACTTGAACTTCTTGAACTTCTTGAACCTTCCTGCTACTTGCACTTCTTGAACTTCTTGAACCTTCCTGCTACTTGAACTTCTTGAACTTCTTGATCTTTCCTGCTACATGAACTTCTTGAACTTCTTGAACCTTTTTGCTACTTGAACTTCTTGAACTTCTTGAACCTCCCTGCTACTTGAACTTTTGAACTTCTTGAACCTTCCTGCTACTTGAACTTCTTGAACCTTCCTGCTACTTGAACTTCTTGAACTTCTTTAACCTTCCTGCTACTTGAACTTCTTGAAACTTCCTGCTACTTGAACTTCTTGAACTTCTTGAACCTTCCTGCTACTTGAACTTCTTGAACTTCTTGAACCTTCCTGCTACTTGAACTTCTTGAACTTCTTGCACCTTCCTGCTACTTGAACTTATAGAACCTTCCTGCTACTTGAACTTCTTGAACCTTCCTGCAACTTGAACTTCTTGAACTTCTTGAACCTTCCTGCTACTTGAACTTCTTGAACTTCTTGCACCTTCCTGCTACTTGAACTTCTAGAACCTTCCTGCTACTTGAACTTCTTGAACCTTTTTGCTACTTGAACTTCTTGAACTTCTTGAACCTTCCTGCTACTTGAACTTTTTGAACTTCTTGAACCTTCCTGCTACTTGAACTTCTTGAACTTCTTTAACCTTCCTGCTACTTGAACTTCTTGAAACTTCCTGCTACTTGAACTTCTTGAGCTTCTTGAACCTTCCTGCTACTTGAACTTCTTGAACTTCTTGAACCTTCCTGCTACTTGAACTTCTTGAACTTCTTGCACCTTCCTGCTACTTGAACTTCTAGAACCTTCCTGCTACTTGAACTTCCTGAACCTTCCTGCAACTTGAACTTCTTGAACTTCTTGAACCTTCCTGCTACTTGAACTTCTTGAACCTTCCTGCTACTTGAACTTATTGAACTTCTTGAACTTCTTGAATTTTCCTGCTACTTAAACTTCTTGAACTTCTTGCACCTTCCTGCTACCTGAACTTCAAGAACCTTCCTGCTACTTGAACTTCTTGAACCTTCCTGCTTCTTGAACTTCTTGAACTTCTTGAACCTTCCTGCTATTTGAACTTCTTGAACCTTCATGCTACTTGAACTTCTTGAACCTTCCTGCTACTTGAACTTTTTGAACCTTCCTGCTACTTAAACTTCTTGAACCTTCCTGCTACTTGAACTTCTTTAACTTCTTGAACCTTCCTAATACTAAACTTTTCGAACTTCTTGAACCTTCCTGCTACTTGAACTTCTTTAACTTCTTGAACCTTCCTGCTACTTGAACTACTTGAACTTCTTGAACCTTCCTGCTACTTGAACTTCGTGAACTTCTTGAACCTTCCTGCTACTCGAACTTCTTGAACCTTCCTGCTACTTGAACTTCTTTAACTTCTTGAACCTTCCTGCTACTTGAACTACTTGAACTTCTTGAACCTTCCTGCTACTTGAACTTCGGGAACTTCTTGAACCTTCCTGCTACTCGAACTTCTTGAACCTTCCTGCTACTTGAACTTCTTGAACCTTCCTGCCACTTGAACTTCTTGAACTTCTTGAACCTTCCTGCTACTTGAAATTCTTGAACCTTCCTGCTACTTGAACTTCTTGAACTTCTTGAACCTTCCTGCTACTTGAACTTCTTGAACTTCTTGAACCTTCTCGCTACTTGAACTTCTTGAACCTTCCTGCTACTTGAACTTCTTGAACTTCTTGAACTTCTTGAACCTTCCTGCTACTTGAACTACTTGAACTTCTTGAACCTTCCTGCTACTTGAACTTCTTGAACTTCTTGAACCTTCCTGCTACTTGAACTACTTGAACTTCTTGAACCTTCCTGCTACTTGAACGTCTTGAACTTCTTGAACCTTCCTGCTACTTGAACTTCTTGAACCTTCCTGCTTCTTGAACATCTTTGAATTTCCTGCTACATGATCTTCTTAACCTTCTTGAACCTTCCTGCTACTTGAACATCTTGAACCTTCCTGCTACTTGAACTTCTTGAACTTCTTGAACCTTCCTGCTACTTGAACTTCTTGAACCTTCCTGCCACTTGAACTTCTTGAACTTCTTGATCCTTCCTGCTACTTGAAATTCTTGAACCTTCCTGCTACTTGAACTTCTTGAACTTCTTGAACCTTCCTGATACTTGAACTTCTTGAACCTTCCTGGTACTTGAACTTCTTGAACCTTCCTGCTACTTGAACTTCTTGAACCTTCTTGCTACTTGAACTTCTTGAACTTCTTGAACCTTCCTGCTACTTGAAATACTTGAACTTCTTGAACCTTCCTGTTATATGAACTTCTTGAACTTCTTGAACCTTCCTGCTACTTGAACTTCTTTCCCCTTCCTGCTACTTGAACTTCTACAACTTCTTGAACCTTCCTGCTACTTGAAATACTTGAACTTTTTGAACCTTCCTGTTACTTGAACTTCTTGAACTTCTTGAACCTTTCTGCTACTTGAACTTCTTGAACCTTCCTGCTACTTGAACTTCTTGAACTTCTTGAACCTTCCTGCTACTTGAACTTCTTGCACTTCTTGAACCTTCCTGCTACTTGAACTTCTTGAACCTTCCTGCTACTTGAACCTTTTGAACTTCTTGACCCTTCCTGCTACTTGAACTTCTTGAACTTCTTGCACCTTCCTGCTACTTGAACTTCTTGAACTTCTTGAACCTTCCTGCTACTTGCACTTCTTGAACTTCTTGAACCTTCCTGCTACTTGAACTTCTTGAACTTCTTGACCTTTCCTGCTACATGAACTTCTTGAACTTCTTGAACCTTTTTGCTACTTGAACTTCTTGAACTTCTTGAACCTTCCTGCTACTTGAACTTTTGAACGTCTTGAACCTTCCTGCTACTTGAACTTCTTGAACCTTCCTGCTACTTGAACTTCTTGAACTTCTTTAACCTTCCTGCTACTTGAACTTCTTGAAACTTCCTGCTACTTGAACTTCTTGAACTTCTTGAACCTTCCTGCTACTTGAACTTCTTGAACTTCTTGAACCTTCCTGCTACTTGAACTTCTTGAACTTCTTGCACCTTCCTGCTACTTGAACTTCTAGAACCTTCCTGCCACTTGAACTTCTTGAACCTTCCTGCAACTTGAACTTCTTGAACTTCTTGAACCTTCCTGCCACTTGAACTTCATGAACCTTCCTGCTACTTGAACTTCTTGAACTTCTAGAACTTCTTGAATTTTAAAGCTACCTGAACTTCTTGAACTTCTTGCACCTTCCTGTTACTTGAACTTCTAGAACCTTCCTGCTACTTGAACTTCTTGAACCTTCCTGCTACTTGAACTTCATGAACCTTCTTGCTACTTGAACTTCTTGAACTTCTTGAACCTTCCTGCTATTTGAACTTCTTGAACCTTCCTGCTACTTGAACTTCTTGAACCTTCCTGCTACTTGAACTTTTTGAACCTTCCTGCTACTTGAACTTCTTGAACCTTCCTGCTACTTGAACTTCTCTAACTTCTTGAACCTTCCTGCTACTTGAACTTTTCGAACTTCTTGAACCTTCCTGCTACTTGAACTTCTTGAACTTCTTGAACCTTCCTGCTACTTGAACTACTTGAACTTCTTGAACCTTCCTGCTACTTGAACTTCGTGAACTTCTTGAACCTTCCTGCTACTCGAACTTCTTGAACCTTCCTGCTACTTGAACTTCTACAACTTCTTGAACCTTCCTGCTACTTGAAATACTTGAACTTTTTGAACCTTTCTGTTACTTGAACTTCTTGAACTTCTTGAACCTTTCTGCTACTTAAACTTCTTGAACCTTCCTGCTACTTGAACTTCTTGAACTTCTTGAACCTTCCTGCTACTTGAACTTCTTGAACCTTCCTGCTACTTGAACCTTTTGAAGTTCTTGACCCTTCCTGCTACTTGAACTTCTTGAACTTCTTGCACCTTCCTGCTACTTGAACTTCTTGAACTTCTTGAACCTTCCTGCTAATTGCACTTCTTGAACTTCTTGAACCTTCCTGCTACTTGAACTTCTTGAACTTCTTGATCTTTCCTGCTACATGAACTTCTTGAACTTCTTGAACCTTTTTGCTACTTGAACTTCTTGAACTTCTTGAACCTTCCTGCTACTTGAACTTTTGAACTTCTTGAACCTTCCTGCTACTTGAACTTCTTGAACTTCTTTAACCTTCCTGCTACTTGAACTTCTTGAAACTTCCTGCTACTTGAACTTCTTGAACTTCTTGAACCTTCCTGCTACTTGAACTTCTTGAACTTCTTGAACCTTCCTGCTACTTGAACTTCTTGCACCTTCCTGCTACTTGAACTTCTAGAACCTTCCTGCTACTTGAACTTCTTGAACCTTCCTGCAACTTGAACTTCTTGAACTTCTTGAACCTTCCTGCTACTTGAACTTCTTGAACCTTCCTGCTACTTGAACTTCTTGAACTTCTTGAACTTCTTGAATTTTCCTGCTACTTGAACTTCTGTAACTTCTTGCACCTTCCTGCTACTTGTACTTCTAGAACCTTCCTGCTACTTGAACTTCTTGAACCTTCCTGCTACTTGAACTTCATGAACCTTCCTGCTACTTGAACTTCTTGAACTTCTTGAACCTTCCTGCTATTTGAACTTCTTGAACCTTCCTGCTACTTGAACTTCTTGAACCTTCCTGCTACTTGAACTTTTTGAACCTTCCTGCTACTTGAACTTCTTGAACCTTCCTGCTACTTGAACTTCTTTAACTTCTTGAACCTTCCTGCTACTTGAACTTTTCGAACTTCGTGAACCTTCCTGCTACTTGAACTTCTTGAACTTCTTGAACCTTCCTGCTACTTGAACTACTTGAACTTCTTGAACCTTCCTGCTACTTGAACTTCGTGAACTTCTTGAACCTTCCTGCTACTCGAACTTATGGAACCTTCCTGCTACTTGAACTTCTTGAACGTTCCTGCTACTTGAATTTCTTGAACTTCTTGAACCTTCCTGCTACTTGAACTTCTTGAACTTCTTGAACCTTCCTGCTACTTGAACTTCTTGAACCTTCCTGCTACTTGAATTTCTTGAACCTTCCTGCTACTTGAACTTCTTGAACTTCTTGAACCTTCCTGCTACTTGAACTTCTAGAACTTCTTGAACCTTTCTGCTACTTGAACTTCTTGAACCTTCCTGCTACTTGAACTTCTTGAACTTCTTGAACCTTCCTGCTACTTGAACTTCTTGAACGTCTTGAACCTTCCTGCTACTTGAACTTCTTGAACTTCTTGAACCTTCCTGCTACATGAACTTTTTGAACTTATTGCACCTTCCTGCTACTTGAACTTCTTGAACTTTTTGAACCTTCCTGCTACTTGAACTTCTTGAACCTTCCTGCTACTTGAACTTCTTGAACCTTCCTGTTACTTGAACTTCTTGAACTTCTTGAACCTTCCTGCTACTTGAACTTCTTTAACCTTCCTGCTACTTGAATTTCTTGAACCTTCCTGCTACTTGAACTTCTTGAACTTCCTGAACCTTCCTGCTACTTGAACTTCTTGAACTTCTTGAACCTTCCTGCTACTTGAAATACTTGAACTTCTTGAACCTTCCTGTCACTTGAACTTCTTGAACTTCTTGAACCTTCCTGCTACTTGAACTTCTTGAACTTCTTGAACCTTTCTGCTACTTGAACTTCTTGAACTTCTTGAACCTTCCTGCTACTTGAACTTCTTGAACGTTCCTGCTACCTGAACTTCTTGAACTTCTTGACCCTTCCTGCTACTTGAACTTCTTGAACTTCTTGGACCTTCCTGCTACTTGAACTTCTTGAACTTCTTGAACCTTCCTGCTACTTGAACTTCTTGAACTTCTTAAACCATCTTGCTATTTGAACTTTTTGAACTTCTTGAACCTTCCTGCTACATGAACTTCTTGAACCTTCCTGCTACTTGAACTTCTTGAACTTCTTGAACCTTCCTGCTACGTGAACTTCTTGAAACTTGCTGCTACTTGAACTTCTTGAACTTCTTGAACCTTCCTGCTACTTGAACTTCTTGAACTTCTTGAACCTTCCTGCTACTTGAACTTCTTGAACCTTCCTCCTACTTGAACTTCTTGAACCTTCCTGCTACTTGAACTTCTTGAACTTTCCTGCTACTTGAACTTCTTGAACCTTACTGCTTCTTGAACTTCTTGAACTTCTTGAACTTCTTGAACCTTCCTGCTAAATGAACTTCTTGAACTTCTTGAACCTTCCTGCTACTTGAACTTCTTGAACTTCTTGAACCTTCCTGCTACTTGAACTTCTTGAACTTCTTGCACCTTCCTGCTACCTGAACTTCTAGAACCTTCCTGCTACTTGAACTACTTGAACTATCCTGATACTTGAACTTCTTGAACTTCTTGAACCTTCCTGCCACTTGATTTTCTTGAACTTCTTGAACCTTCCTGCTACTTGAACTTCTTGAACCTTTCTGCTACTTGAACTTCTTGAACTTCTTGAACCTTCCTGCTACTTGAACTTCTTGAACTTCTTGAACCTTCCTGCTACTTGAACTTCTTGAACCTTCCTGCTACTTGACCTCCTTGAACTTATTGAACCTTCCTGCTACTTGAACTTAATGAACTTCTTGAACGTTCCTGCTACTTGAACTTCTTGAACTTCTTGAACCTTCCTGCTACTTGAACTTCTTGAACTTCTTGAACCTTCCTGCTACTTGAACTTCTTGAACTTCTTGAACCTTCCTGCTACTTGAACTTCTTGAAATTTCCTGCTACTTGAACTTCTTGAACCTTCCTGCTACTTGATCTTCTTGAACTTCTTGAACCTTCCTGCTACTTGAACTTCTTGAACGTCTTGAACCTTCCTGCTACTTGAACTTCTTGAACTTCTTGAACCTTCCTGCTACTTGAACTTCTTGAACGTCTTGAACCTTCCTGCTACTTGAACTTCTTGAACTTCTTGATCCTTCCTGCTACTTGAACTTCTTGAACCTTCCTGCTACTTGAACTTCTTGAACTTCTTGAACCTTCCTGCTACTTGAACTTCTTGAACGTTCCTGCTACTTGAATTTCTTGAACTTCTTGAACCTTCCTGCTACTTGAACTTCTTGAACTTCTTGAACCTTCCTGCTACTTGAACTTCTTGAACCTTCCTGCTACTTGAATTTCTTGAACCTTCCTGCTACTTGAACTTCTTGAACTTCTTGAACCTTCCTGCTACTTGAACTTCTAGAACTTCTTGAACCTTTCTGCTACTTGAACTTCTTGAACCTTCCTGCTACCTGAACTTCTTGGACTTCTTGAACCTTCCTGCTACTTGAACTTCTTGAACGTCTTGAACCTTCCTGCTACTTGAACTTCTTGAACTTCTTGAAACTTCCTGCTACTTGAACTTCTTGAACCTTCCTGCTACTTGAACTTCTTGAACTTTTTGAACCTTCCTGCTACATGAACTTTTTGAACTTCTTGAACCTTCCTGCTACTTGAACTTCTTGAACTTCTTGAACCTTCCTGCTACTTGAACTTCTTGAACCTTCCTGCTACTTGAACTTCTTGAACCTTCCTGTTACTTGAACTTCTTGAACTTCCTAAACCTTCCTGCTACTTGAACTTCTTTAACCTTCCTGCTACTTGAATTTCTTGAACCTTCCTGCTACTTGAACTTCTTGAACTTCCTGAACCTTCCTGCTACTTGAACTTCTTGAACTTCTTGAACCTTCCTGCTACTTGAAATACTTGAACTTCTTGAACCTTCCTGTCACTTGAACTTCTTGAACTTCTTGGACCTTCCTGCTACTTGAACTTCTTGAACTTCTTGAACCTTCCTGCTACTTGAACTTCTTGAACTTCTTAAACCATCTTGCTATTTGAACTTTTTGAACTTCTTGAACCTTCCTGCTACATGAACTTCTTGAACCTTCCTGCTACTTGAACTTCTTGAACTTCTTGAACCTTCCTGCTACTTGAACTTCTTGAAACTTGCTGCTACTTGAACTTCTTGAACTTCTTGAACCTTCCTGCTACTTGAACTTCTTGAACTTCTTGAACCTTCCTGCTACTTGAACTTCTTGAACCTTCTTCCTACTTGAACTTCTTGATCCTTCCTGCTACTTGAACTTCTTGAACTTTCCTGCTACTTGAACTTCTTGAACCTTACTGCTTCTTGAACTTCTTGAACTTCTTGAACTTCTTGAACCTTCCTGCTAAATGAACTTCTTGAACTTCTTGAAAATTCCTGCTACTTGAACTTCTTGAACTTCTTGAACCTTCCTGCTACTTGAACTTCTTGAACTTCTTGCACCTTCCTGCTACCTGAACTTCTAGAACCTTCCTGCTACTTGAACTACTTGAACGTTCCTGCTACTTGAACTTCTTGAACTTCGTGAACCTTCCTGCTACTTGAACTTCTTGAACCTTCCTGCTACTTGAACTTCTTGAACTTCTTGAACCTTCCTGCTACTTGAACTTCTTGAACCTTCTTGCTACTTGAACTTCCTGAAACTTCCTGCTATTTGAACTTCTTGAACCTTCCTGCTACTTGAACTTCTTGAACTTCTTGAACCTTTCTGCTACTTGAACTTCTTGAACCTTCCTGCTACTTGAACTACTTGAACTTCCTGAACCTTCCTGCTGCTTGAACTTCTTGAACCTTCCTGCTATTTGAACTTCCTGAACTTCTTGAACCTTACTGCTACTTGAACTTCTTGACCCTTCCTGCTACTTGAACTTCTTGAACTTCTTGAACCTTCCTGCTACTTGAACTTCTTGAACCTTCCTGCTACTTGAACTTCTTGAACTTCTTGAGCCTTCCTGCTACTTGAACTTCTTGAACCTTCCTGCTACTTGAATTTCTTGAACCTTCCTGCTACTTGAACTTCGTGAACTTCTTGAACCTTCCTGCTACTTGAACTTCTTAAACGTCTTGAACCTTCCAGCTACTTGAACTTCTTGAACTTCTTGAACCTTCCTGCCACTTGAACTTCTTGAACGTCTTGAACCTTCCTGCTACTTGAACTTCTTGAACTTCTTGAACCTTCCTGCTACTTGAACTTCTTGAACTTCTTGAACCTTCCTGCTACTTGAACTTCTTGAACTTCTTGAACCTTTCTGCTACTTGAACTTCTTGAACCTTCCTGCTACTTGAACTTCTTGAACTTCTTGAACCTTCCTGCTACTTGAACTTCTTGAACGTCTTGAACCTTCCTGCTACTTGAACTTCTTGAACTTCTTGAACCTTCCTGCTACTTGAACTTCTTGTACCTTCCTGCTACTTGAACTTCTTGAACTTTTTGAACCTTCCTGCTACTTGAACTTCTTGAACTTCTTGAAACTTCCTGCTACTTGAACTTCTTGAACTTCTTGAACTTCTTGAACCTTCCTGCTACTTGAACTTCTTGAACTTCTTGAACCTTCCTGCTACTTGAAATACTTGAACTTCTTGAACCTTCCTGTTATATGAGCTTCTTGAACTTCTTGAACCTTCCTGCTACTTGAACTTCTTTAACCTTCCTGCTACTTGAACTTCTTGAACCTTCCTGCTACTTGAACTTCTACAACTTCTTGAACCTTCCTGCTACTTGAAATACTTGAACTTCTTGAACCTTCCTGTTACTTGAACTTCTTGAACTTCTTGACCCTTTCTGCTACTTGAACTTCTTGAACCTTCCTGCTACTTGAACTTATTGAACTTCTTGAACCTTCCTGCTACTTGAACTTCTTGAACCTTCCTGCTACTTGAACCTCTTGAACTTCTTGACCCTTCCTGCTACTTGAACTTCTTGAACTTCTTGCACCTTCCTGCTACTTGAACTTCTTGAACTTCTTGAACCTTCCTGCTACTTGAACTTCTTGAACTTCTTGAACCTTCCTGCTACTTGAACTTCTTGAACTTCTTGATCTTTCCTGCTACATGAACTTCTTGAACTTCTTGAACCTCTTTGCTACTTGAACTTCTTGAACTTCTTGAACCTTCCTGCTACTTGAACTTTTGAACTTCTTGAACCTTCCTGCTACTTGAACTTCTTGAACTTCTTGCACCTTCCTGCTACTTAAACTTCTTGAAACTTCCTGCTACTTGAACTTCTTGAACTTCTTGAACCTTCCTGCTACTTGAACTTCTTGAACTTCTTGAACCTTCCTGCTACTTGAACTTCTTGAACTTCTTGCACCTTCCTGCTACTTAAACTTCTAGAACCTTCCTGCTACTTGAACTTCTTGAACCTTCCTGCAACTTGAACTTCTTGAACTTCTTGAACCTTCCTGCTACTTGAACTTCTTGAACCTTCCTGCTACTTGAACTTCTTGAACTTCTTGAATTTTCCTGCTACTTGAACTTCTTGAACTTCTTGCACCTTCCTGCTACTTGAACTTCTAGAACCTTCCTGCTACTTGAACTTCTTGAACCTTCCTGCTACTTGAACTTCTTGAACTTCTTGAACCTTCCTGCTATTTGAACTTCTTGAACCTTCCTGCTACTTGAACTTCTTGAACCTTTCTGCTACTTGAACTTCTTGAACCTTCCTGCTACTTGAACTTCTTGAACCTTCCTGCTACTTGAACTTCTTTAACTTCTTGAACCTTCCTGCTACTTGAACTTTTCGAACTTCTTGAACCTTCCTGCTACTTGATCTTCTTGAACTTCTTGAACCTTCCTGCTACTTGAACTACTTGAACTTCTTGAACCTTCCTGCTACTTGAACTTCGTGAACTTCTTGAACCTTCCTGCTACTCGAACTTTTGAACCTTCCTGCTACTTGAACTTCTTGAACCTTCCTGCTACTTGAACTTCTTGAACTTCTTGAACCTTCCTGCTACTTGAAATACTTAAACTTCTTGAACCTTCCTGTTATATGAACTTCTTGAACTTCTTGAACCTTCCTGCTACTTGAACTTCTTTCCCCTTCCTGCTACTTGAACTTCTTGAACCTTCCTGCTACTTGAACTTCTACAACTTCTTGAACCTCCCTGCTACTTGAAATACTTGAACTTTTTGAACCTTCCTGTTACTTGAACTTCTTGAACTTCTTGAACCTTTCTGCCACTTGAACTTCTTGAACCTTCCTGCTACTTGAACTTCTTGAACTTCTTGAACCTTCCTGCTACTTGAACCTTTTGAAGTTCTTGACCCTTCCTGCTACTTGAACTTCTTGAACTTCTTGCACCTTCCTGCTACTTGAACTTCTTGAACTTCTTGAACCTTCCTGCTACTTGCACTTCTTGAACTTCTTGAACCTTCCTGCTACTTGAACTTCTTGAACTTCTTGATCTTTCCTGCTACATGAACTTCTTGAACTTCTTGAACCTTTTTGCTACTTGAACTTCTTGAACTTCTTGAACCTTCCTGCTACTTGAACTTTTGAACTTCTTGACCCTTCCTGCTACTTGAACTTCTTGAACATTCCTGCTACTTGAACTTCTTGAACTTCTTTAACCTTCCTGCTACTTGAACTTTTTGAAACTTCCTGCTACTTGAACTTCTTGAACTTCTTGAACCTTCCTGCTACTTGAACTTCTTGAACTTCTTGAACCTTCCTGCTACTTGAACTTCTTGCACCTTCCTGCTACTTGAACTTCTAGAACCTTCCTGCTACTTGAACTTCTTGAACCTTCCTGCAACTTGAACTTCTTGAACTTTTTGAACCTTCCTGCTACTTGAACTTCTTGAACCTTCCTGCTACTTGAACTTCTTGAACTTCTTGAACTTCTTGAATTTTCCTGCTACTTGAACTTCTTGAACTTCTTGCACCTTCCTGCTACTTGAACTTCTAGAACCTTCCTGCTACTTGAACTTCTTGAACCTTCCTGCTATTTGAACTTCTTGAACCTTCCTGCTACTTGAACTTCTTGAACCTTCCTGCTACTTAAACTTTTTGAACCTTCCTGCTACTTGAACTTCTTGAGCCTTCCTGCTACTTGAACTTCTTTAACTTCTTGAACCTTCCTGCTACTTGAACTTTTCGAACTTCTTGAACCTTCCTGCTACTTGAACTTCTTGAACTTCTTGAACCTTCCTGCTACTTGAACTACTTGAACTTCTTGAACCTTCCTGCTACTTGAACTTCGTGAACTTCTTGAACCTTCCTGCTACTCGAACTTATGGAACCTTACTGCTACTTGAACTTCTTGAACCTTCCTGCTACTTGAACTTCTTGAACTTCTTGAACCTTCCTGCTACTTGAAATACTTGAACTTCTTGAACCTTCCTGTTATATGAACTTCTTGAACTTCTTGAACCTTCCTGCTACTTGAACTTCTTTCCCCTTCCTGCTACTTGAACTTCTTGAACCTTCCTGCTACTTGAACTTCTACAACTTCTTGAACCTTCCTGCTACTTGAAATACTTGAACGTTTTGAACCTTCCTGTTACTTGAACTTCTTGATCTTCTTGAACCTTTCTGCTACTTGAACTTCTTGAACCTTCCTGCTACTTGAACTTCTTGAACTTCTTGAACCTTCCTGCTACTTGAACTTCTTGAACCTTCCTGCTACTTGAACCTTTTGAACTTCTTGACCCTTCCTGCTACTTGAACTTCTTGAACTTCTTGCACCTTCGTACTACTTGAACTTCTTGAACTTCTTGAACCTTCCTGCTACTTGCACTTCTTGAACTTCTTGAACCTTCCTGCTACTTGAACTTCTTGAACTTCTTGATCTTTCCTGCTACATGAACTTCTTGAACTTCTTGAACCTTTTTGCTACTTGAACTTCTTGAACTTCTTGAACCTTCCTGCTACTTGAACTTTTTGAACTTCTTGAACCTTCCTGCTACTTGAACTTCTTGAACCTTCCTGCTACTTGAACTTCTTGAACTTCTTTAACCTTCCTGCTACTTGAACTTCTTGAAACGTCCTGGTTCTTGAACTTCTTGAACTTCTTGAACCTTCCTGCTACTTGAACTTCTTGAACTTCTTGAACCTTCCTGCTACTTGAACTTCTTTAACTTCTTGAACCTTCCTGCTACTTGAACTACTTGAACTTCTTGAACCTTCCTGCTACTTGAACTTCGTGAACTTCTTGAACCTTCCTGCTACTCGAACTTCTTGAACCTTCCTGCTACTTGAACTTCTTTAACTTCTTGAACCTTCCTGCTACTTGAACTACTTGAACTTCTTGAACCTTCCTGCTACTTGAACTTCGGGAACTTCTTGAACCTTCCTGCTACTCGAACTTCTTGAACCTTCCTGCTACTTGAACTTCTTGAACTTCTTGAACCTTCCCGCTACTTGAACTTCTTGAACCTTCCTTCTACTTGAACTTCTTGAACTTCTTGAACCTTCCTGCTACTTGAACTTCTTGAACTTCTTGAACTTCTTGAACCTTCCTGCTACTTGAACTACTTGAACTTCTTGAACCTTCCTGCTACTTGAACTTCTTGAACTTCTTGAACCTTCCTGCTACTTGAACTACTTGAACTTCTTGAACCTTCCTGCTACTTGAACGTCTTGAACTTCTTGAACCTTCCTGCTACTTGAACTTCTTGAACCTTCCTGCTTCTTGAACATCTTTAAACTTCCTGCTACATGATCTTCTTAACCTTCTTGAACCTTCCTGCTACTTGAACATCTTGAACCTTCCTGCTACTTGAACTTCTTGAACTTCTTGAACCTTCCTGCTACTTGAACTTCTTGAACCTTCCTGCCACTTGAACTTCTTGAACTTCTTGAACCTTCCTGCTACTTGAAATTCTTGAACCTTCCTGCTACTTGAACTTCTTGAACCTTCCTGGTACTTGAACTTCTTGAACCTTCCTGCTACTTGAACTTCTTGAACCTTCCTGCTACTTGAACTTCTTGAACTTCTTGAACCTTCCTGCTACTTGAAATACTTGAACTTCTTGAACCTTCCTGTTATATGAACTTCTTGAACTTCTTGAACCTTCCTGCTACTTGAACTTCTTTCCCCTTCCTGCTACTTGAACTTCTTGAACCTTCCTGCTACTTGAACTTCTACAACTTCTTGAACCTTCCTGCTACTTGAAATACTTGAACTTTTTGAACCTTCCTGTTACTTGAACTTCTTGAACTTCTTGAACCTTTCTGCTACTTGAACTTCTTGAACCTTCCTGCTACTTGAACTTCTTGAACTTCTTGAACCTTCCTGCTACTTGAACTTCTTGAACTTCTTGAACCTTCCTGCTACTTGAACTTCTTGAACCTTCCTGCTACTTGAACCTTTTGAACTTCTTGACCCTTCCTGCTACTTGAACTTCTTGAACTTCTTGCACCTTCCTGCTACTTGAACTTCTTGAACTTCTTGAACCTTCCTGCTACTTGCACTTCTTGAACTTCTTGAACCTTCCTGCTACTTGAACTTCTTGAACTTCTTGATCTTTCCTGCTACATGAACTTCTTGAACTTCTTGAACCTTTTTGCTACTTGAACTTCTTGAACTTCTTGAACCTTCCTGCTACTTGAACTTTTGAACTTCTTGAACCTTCCTGCTACTTGAACTTCTTGAACCTTCCTCCTACTTGAACTTCTTGAACTTCTTTAACCTTCCTGCTACTTGAACTTCTTGAAACTTCCTGCTACTTGAACTTCTTGAACTTCTTGAACCTTCCTGCTACTTGAACTTCTTGAACTTCTTGAACCTTCCTGCTACTTGAACTTCTTGAACTTCTTGCACCTTCCTGCTACTTGAACTTCTAGAACCTTCCTGCTACTTGAACTTCTTGAACCTTCCTGCAACTTGAACTTCTTGAACTTCTTGAATCTTCCTGCTACTTGAACTTCTTGAACTTCTTGCACCTTCCTGCTACTTGAACTTCTAGAACCTTCCTGCTACTTGAACTTCTTGAACCTTTTTGCTACTTGAACTTCTTGAACTTCTTGAACCTTCCTGCTACTTGAACTTTTTGAACTTCTTGAACCTTCCTGCTACTTGAACTTCTTGAACCTTCCTGCTACTTGAACTTCTTGAACTTCTTTAACCTTCCTGCTACTTGAACTTCTTGAAACTTCCTGCTACTTGAACTTCTTGAGCTTCTTGAACCTTCCTGCTACTTGAACTTCTTGAACTTCTTGAACCTTCCTGCTACTTGAACTTCTTGAACTTCTTGCACCTTCCTGCTACTTGAACTTCTAGAACCTTCCTGCTACTTGAACTTCCTGAACCTTCCTGCAACTTGAACTTCTTGAACTTCTTGAACTTTCCTGCTACTTGAACTTCTTGAACCTTCCTGCTACTTGAACTTATTGATCTTCTTGAACTTCTTGAATTTTCCTGCTACTTGAACTTCTTGAACTTCTTGCACCTTCCTGCTACCTGAACTTCAAGAACCTTCCTGCTACTTGAACTTCTTGAACCTTCCTGCTATTTGAACTTCTTGAACCTTCATGCTACTTGAACTTCTTGAACCTTCCTGCTACTTGAACTTTTTGAACCTTCCTGCTACTTGAACTTCTTGAACCTTCCTGCTACTTGAACTTCTTTAACTTCTTGAACCTTCCTAATACTAAACTTTTCGAACTTCTTGAACCTTCCTGCTACTTGAACTTCTTTAACTTCTTGAACCTTCCTGCTACTTAAACTACTTGAACTTCTTGAACCTTCCTGCTACTTGAACTTCGTGAACTTCTTGAACCTTCCTGCTACTCGAACTTCTTGAACCTTCCTGCTACTTGAACTTCTTTAACTTCTTGAACCTTCCTGCTACTTGAACTACTTGAACTTCTTGAACCTTCCTGCTACTTGAACTTCGGGAACTTCTTGAACCTTCCTGCTACTCGAACTTCTTGAACCTTCCTGCTACTTGAACTTCTTGAACCTTCCTGCCACTTGAACTTCTTGAACTTCTTGAACCTTCCTGCTACTTGAAATTCTTGAACCTTCCTGCTACTTGAACTTCTTGAACTTCTTGAACCTTCCTGCTACTTGAACTTCTTGAACTTCTTGAACCTTCCCGCTACTTGAACTTCTTGAACCTTCCTGCTACTTGAACTTCTTGAACTTCTTGAACTTCTTGAACCTTCCTGCTACTTGAACTACTTGAACTTCTTGAACCTTCGTGCTACTTGAACTTCTTGAACTTCTTGAACCATCCTGCTACTTTAACTACTTGAACTTCTTGAACCTTCCTGCTACTTGAACGTCTTGAACTTCTTGAACCTTCCTGCTACTTGAACTTCTTGAACCTTCCTGCTTCTTGAACATCTTTAAATTTCCTGCTACATGATCTTCTTAACCTTCTTGAACCTTCCTGCTACTTGAACATCTTGAACCTTCCTGCTACTTGAATTTCTTGAACTTCTTGAACCTTCCTGCTACTTGAACTTCTTGAACCTTCCTGCCACTTGAACTTCTTGAACTTCTTGAACCTTCCTGCTACTTGAAATTCTTGAACCATCCTGCTACTTGAACTTCTTGAACTTCTTGAACCTTCCTGATACTTGAACTTCTTGAACCTTCCTGGTACTTGAAATTATTGAACCTTCCTGCTACTTGAACTTCTTGAACCTTCCTGCTACTTGAACTTCTTGAACTTCTTGAACCTTCCTGCTACTTGAAATACTTGAACTTCTTGAACCTTCCTGTTATATGAACTTCTTGAACTTCTTGAACCTTCCTGCTACTTGAACTTCTTTCCCCTTCCTGCTACTTGAACTTCTTGAACCTTCCTGCTACTTGAACTTCTACAACTTCTTGAACCTTCCTGCTACTTGAAATACTTGAACTTTTTGAACCTTCCTGTTACTTGAACTTCTTGAACTTCTTGAACCTTTCTGCTACTTGAACTTCTTGAACCTTCCCGCTACTTGAACTTCTTGAACCTTCCTTCTACTTGAACTTCTTGAACTTCTTGAACCTTCCTGCTGCTTGAACTTCTTGAACTTCTTGAACTTCTTGAACCTTCCTGCTACTTGAACTACTTGAACTTCTTGAACCTTCCTGCTACTTGAACTTCTTGAACTTCTTGAACCTTCCTGCTACTTGAACTACTTGAACTTCTTGAACCTTCCTGCTACTTGAACGTCTTGAACTTCTTGAACCTTCCTGCTACTTGAACTTCTTGAACCTTCCTGCTTCTTGAACATCTTTAAACTTCCTGCTACATGATCTTCTTAACCTTCTTGAACCTTCCTGCTACTTGAACATCTTGAACCTTCCTGCTACTTGAACTTCTTGAACTTCTTGAACCTTCCTGCTACTTGAACTTCTTGAACCTTCCTGCCACTTGAACTTCATGAACTTCTTGAACCTTCCTGCTACTTGAAATTCTTGAACCTTCCTGCTACTTGAACTTCTTGAACTTCTTGAACCTTCCTGGTACTTGAACTTCTTGAACCTTCCTGGTACTTGAACTTCTTGAACCTTCCTGCTACTTGAACTTCTTGAACCTTCCTGCTACTTGAACTTCTTGAACCTTCCTGCTACTTGAACTTCTTGAACTTCTTGAACCTTCCTGCTACTTGAAATACTTGAACTTCTTGAACCTTCCTGTTATATGAACTTCTTGAACTTCTTGAACCTTCCTGCAACTTGAACTTCTTTCCCCTTCCTGCTACTTGAACTTCTTGAACCTTCCTGCTACTTGAACTTCTACAACTTCTTGAACCTTCCTGCTACTTGAAATACTTGAACTCTTTGAACCTTCCTGTTACTTGAACTTCTTGAACTTCTTGAACCTTTCTGCTACTTGAACTTCTTGAACCTTCCTGCTACTTGAACTTCTTGAACTTCTTGAACCTTCCTGCTACTTGAACTTCTTGAACTTCTTGAACCTTCCTGCTACTCGAACTTTTCGAACCTTCCTGCTACTTGAACCTTTTGAACTTCTTGACCCTTCCTGCTACTTGAACTTCTTGAACTTCTTGCACCTTCCTGCTACTTGAACTTCTTGAACTTCTTGAACCTTCCTGCTACTTGCACTTCTTGAACTTCTTGAACCTTCCTGCTACTTGAACTTCTTGAACTTCTTGATCTTTCCTGCTACATGAACTTCATGAACTTCTTGAACCTTTTTGCTACTTGAACTTCTTGAACTTCTTGAACCTTCCTGCTACTTGAACTTTTGAACTTCTTGAACCTTCCTGCTACTTGAACTTCTTGAACCTTCCTGCTACTTGAACTTCTTGAACTTCTTTAACCTTCCTGCTACTTGAACTTCTTGAACTTCTTGAACCTTCCTGATACATGAACTTCTTGAACTTCTTGAACCTTCCTGCTACTTGAACTTCTTGAACTTCTTGCACCTTCCTGCTACTTGAACTTCTAGAACCTTCCTGCTACTTGAACTTCTTGAACCTTCCTGCAACTTGAACTTCTTGAACTTCTTGAACCTTCCTGCTACTTGAACTTCTTGAACTTCTTGCACCTTCCTGCTACTTGAACTTCTAGAACCTTCCTGCTACTTGAACTTCTTGAACCTTTTTGCTACTTGAACTTCTTGAACTTCTTGAACCTTCCTGCTACTTGAACTTTTTGAACTTCTTGAACCTTCCTGCTACTTGAACTTCTTGAACCTTCCTGCTACTTGAACTTCTTGAACTTCTTTAACCTTCCTGCTACTTGAACTTCTTGAAACTTCCTGCTACTTGAACTTCTTGAGCTTCTTGAACCTTCCTGCTACTTGAACTTCTTGAACTTCTTGAACCTTCCTGCTACTTGAACTTCTTGCACCTTCCTGCTACTTGAACTTCTAGAACCTTCCTGCTACTTGAACTTCCTGAACCTTCCTGCAACTTGAACTTCTAAAACTTCTTGAACCTTCCTGCTACTTGAACTTCTTGAACCTTCCTGCTACTTGAACTTATTGAACTTCTTGAACTTCTTGAATTTTCCTGCTACTTGAACTTCTTGAACTTCTTGCACCTTCCTGCTACCTGAACTTCAAGAACCTTCCTGCTACTTGAACTTCTTGAACCTTCCTGCTATTTGAACTTCTTGAACCTTCATGCTACTTGAACTTCTTGAACCTTCCTGCTACTTGAACTTTTTGAACCTTCCTGCTACTTGAACTTCTTGAACCTTCCTGCTACTTGAACTTCTTTAACTTCTTGAACCTTCCTAATACTAAACTTTTCGAACTTCTTGAACCTTCCTGCTACTTGAACTTCTTTAACTTCTTGAACCTTCCTGCTACTTGAACTACTTGAACTTCTTGAACCTTCCTGCTACTTGAACTTCGTGAACTTCTTGAACCTTCCTGCTACTCGAACTTCTTGAACCTTCCTGCTACTTGAACTTCTTTAACTTCTTGAACCTTCCTGCTACTTGAACTACTTGAACTTCTTGAACCTTCCTGCTACTTGAACTTCGGGAACTTCTTGAACCTTCCTGCTACTCGAACTTCTTGAACCTTCCTGCTACTTGAACTTCTTGAACCTTCCTGCCACTTGAACTTCTTAAACTTCTTGAACCTTCCTGCTACTTGAAATTCTTGAACCTTCCTGCTACTTGAACTTCTTGAACTTCTTGAACCTTCCTGCTACTTGAACTTCTTGAACTTCTTGAACCTTCCCGCTACTTGAACTTCTTGAACCTTCCTGCTACTTGAACTTCTTGAACTTCTTGAACTTCTTGAACCTTCCTGCTACTTGAACTACTTGAACTTCTTGAACCTTCCTGCTACTTGAACTTCTTGAACTTCTTGAACCTTCCTGCTACTTGAACTACTTGAACTTCTTGAACCTTCCTGCTACTTGAACGTCTTGAACTTCTTGAACCTTCCTGCTACTTGAACTTCTTGAACCTTCCTGCTTCTTGAACATCTTTAAAAATTTCCTGCTACATGATCTTCTTAACCTTCTTGAACCTTCCTGCTACTTGAAAATCTTGAACCTTCCTGCTACTTGAACTTCTTGAACTTCTTGAACCTTCCTGCTACTTGAACTTCTTGAACTTCTTGAACCTTCCTGTTATATGAACTTCTTGAACTTCTTGAACCTTCCTGCAACTTGAACTTCTTTCCCCTTCCTGCTACTTGAACTTCTTGAACCTTCCTGCTACTTGAACTTCTACAACTTCTTGAACCTTCCTGCTACTTGAAATACTTGAACTCTTTGAACCTTCCTGTTACTTGAACTTCTTGAACTTCTTGAACCTTTCTGCTACTTGAACTTCTTGAACCTTCCTGCTACTTGAACTTCTTGAACTTCTTGAACCTTCCTGCTACTTGAACTTCTTGAACTTCTTGAACCTTCCTGCTACTCGAACTTTTCGAACCTTCCTGCTACTTGAACCTTTTGAACTTCTTGACCCTTCCTGCTACTTGAACTTCTTGAACTTCTTGCACCTTCCTGCTACTTGAACTTCTTGAACTTCTTGAACCTTCCTGCTACTTGCACTTCTTGAACTTCTTGAACCTTCCTGCTACTTGAACTTCTTGAACTTCTTGATCTTTCCTGCTACATGAACTTCATGAACTTCTTGAACCTTTTTGCTACTTGAACTTCTTGAACTTCTTGAACCTTCCTGCTACTTGAACTTTTGAACTTCTTGAACCTTCCTGCTACTTGAACTTCTTGAACCTTCCTGCTACTTGAACTTCTTGAACTTCTTTAACCTTCCTGCTACTTGAACTTCTTGAACTTCTTGAACCTTCCTGATACATGAACTTCTTGAACTTCTTGAACCTTCCTGCTACTTGAACTTCTTGAACTTCTTGCACCTTCCTGCTACTTGAACTTCTAGAACCTTCCTGCTACTTGAACTTCTTGAACCTTCCTGCAACTTGAACTTCTTGAACTTCTTGAACCTTCCTGCTGCTTGAACTTCTTGAACTTCTTGCACCTTCCTGCTACTTGAACTTCTAGAACCTTCCTGCTACTTGAACTTCTTGAACCTTTTTGCTACTTGAACTTCTTGAACTTCTTGAACCTTCCTGCTACTTGAACTTTTTGAACTTCTTGAACCTTCCTGCTACTTGAACTTCTTGAACCTTCCTGCTACTTGAACTTCTTGAACTTCTTTAACCTTCCTGCTACTTGAACTTCTTGAAACTTCCTGCTACTTGAACTTCTTGAGCTTCTTGAACCTTCCTGCTACTTGAACTTCTTGAACTTCTTGAACCTTCCTGCTACTTGAACTTCTTGCACCTTCCTGCTACTTGAACTTCTAGAACCTTCCTGCTACTTGAACTTCCTGAACCTTCCTGCAACTTGAACTTCTAAAACTTCTTGAACCTTCCTGCTACTTGAACTTCTTGAACCTTCCTGCTACTTGAACTTATTGAACTTCTTGAACTTCTTGAATTTTCCTGCTACTTGAACTTCTTGAACTTCTTGCACCTTCCTGCTACCTGAACTTCAAGAACCTTCCTGCTACTTGAACTTCTTGAACCTTCCTGCTATTTGAACTTCTTGAACCTTCATGCTACTTGAACTTCTTGAACCTTCCTGCTACTTGAACTTTTTGAACCTTCCTGCTACTTGAACTTCTTGAACCTTCCTGCTACTTGAACTTCTTTAACTTCTTGAACCTTCCTAATACTAAACTTTTCGAACTTCTTGAACCTTCCTGCTACTTGAACTTCTTTAACTTCTTGAACCTTCCTGCTACTTGAACTACTTGAACTTCTTGAACCTTCCTGCTACTTGAACTTCGTGAACTTCTTGAACCTTCCTGCTACTCGAACTTCTTGAACCTTCCTGCTACTTGAACTTCTTTAACTTCTTGAACCTTCCTGCTACTTGAACTACTTGAACTTCTTGAACCTTCCTGCTACTTGAACTTCGGGAACTTCTTGAACCTTCCTGCTACTCGAACTTCTTGAACCTTCCTGCTACTTGAACTTCTTGAACCTTCCTGCCACTTGAACTTCTTAAACTTCTTGAACCTTCCTGCTACTTGAAATTCTTGAACCTTCCTGCTACTTGAACTTCTTGAACTTCTTGAACCTTCCTGCTACTTGAACTTCTTGAACTTCTTGAACCTTCCCGCTACTTGAACTTCTTGAACCTTCCTGCTACTTGAACTTCTTGAACTTCTTGAACTTCTTGAACCTTCCTGCTACTTGAACTACTTGAACTTCTTGAACCTTCCTGCTACTTGAACTTCTTGAACTTCTTGAACCTTCCTGCTACTTGAACTACTTGAACTTCTTGAACCTTCCTGCTACTTGAACGTCTTGAACTTCTTGAACCTTCCTGCTACTTGAACTTCTTGAACCTTCCTGCTTCTTGAACATCTTTAAATTTCCTGCTACATGATCTTCTTAACCTTCTTGAACCTTCCTGCTACTTGAACATCTTGAACCTTCCTGCTACTTGAACTTCTTGAACTTCTTGAACCTTCCTGCTACTTGAACTTCTTGAACCTTCCTGCCACTTGAACTTCTTGAACTTCTTGAACCTTCCTGCTACTTGAAATTCTTGAACCTTCCTGCTACTTGAACTTCTTGAACTTCTTGAACCTTCCTGATACTTGAACTTCTTGAACCTTCCTGGTTCTTGAACTTATTGAACCTTCCTGCTACTTGAACTTCTTGAACCTTCCTGCTACTTGAACTTCTTGAACTTCTTGAACCTTCCTGCTACTTGAAATACTTGAACTTCTTGAACCTTCCTGTTATATGAACTTTTTGAACTTCTTGAACCTTCCTGCTACTTGAACTTCTTTCCCCTTCCTGCTACTTGAACTTCTTGAACCTTCCTGCTACTTGAACTTCTACAACTTCTTGAACCTTCCTGCTACTTGAAATACTTGAACTTTTTGAACCTTCCTGTTACTTGAACTTCTTGAACTTCTTGAACCTTTCTGCTACTTGAACTTCTTGAACCTTCCCGCTACTTGAACTTCTTGAACCTTCCTTCTACTTGAACTTCTTGAACTTCTTGAACCTTCCTGCTACTTGAACTTCTTGAACTTCTTGAACTTCTTGAACCTTCCTGCTACTTGAACTACTTGAACTTCTTGAACCTTCCTGCTACTTGAACTTCTTGAACTTCTTGAACCTTCCTGCTACTTGAACTACTTGAACTTCTTGAACCTTCCTGCTACTTGAACGTCTTGAACTTCTTGAACCTTCCTGCTACTTGAACTTCTTGAACCTTCCTGCTTCTTGAACATCTTTAAACTTCCTGCTACATGATCTTCTTAACCTTCTTGAACCTTCCTGCTACTTGAACATCTTGAACCTTCCTGCTACTTGGACTTCTTGAACTTCTTGAACCTTCCTGCTACTTGAACTTCTTGAACCTTCCTGCCACTTGAACTTCTTGAACTTCTTGAACCTTCCTGCTACTTGAAATTCTTGAACCTTCCTGCTACTTGAACTTCTTGAACTTCTTGAACCTTACTGGTACTTGAACTTCTTGAACCTTCCTGGTACTTGAACTTCTTGAACCTTCCTGCTACTTGAACTTCTTGAACCTTCCTGCTACTTGAACTTCTTGAACTTCTTGAACCTTCCTGCTACTTGAAATACTTGAACTTCTTGAACCTTCCTGTTATATGAACTTCTTGAACTTCTTGAACCTTCCTGCAACTTGAACTTCTTTCCCCTTCCTGCTACTTGAACTTCTTGAACCTTCCTGCTACTTGAACTTCTACAACTTCTTGAACCTTCCTGCTACTTGAAATACTTGAACTCTTTGAACCTTCCTGTTACTTGAACTTCTTGAACTTCTTGAACCTTTCTGCTACTTGAACTTCTTGAACCTTCCTGCTACTTGAACTTCTTGAACTTCTTGAACCTTCCTGCTACTTGAACTTCTTGAACTTCTTGAACCTTCCTGCTACTCGAACTTTTCGAACCTTCCTGCTACTTGAACCTTTTGAACTTCTTGACCCTTCCTGCTACTTGAACTTCTTGAACTTCTTGCACCTTCCTGCTACTTGAACTTCTTGAACTTCTTGAACCTTCCTGCTACTTGCACTTCTTGAACTTCTTGAACCTTCCTGCTACTTGAACTTCTTGAACTTCTTGATCTTTCCTGCTACATGAACTTCATGAACTTCTTGAACCTTTTTGCTACTTGAACTTCTTGAACTTCTTGAACCTTCCTGCTACTTGAACTTTTGAACTTCTTGAACCTTCCTGCTACTTGAACTTCTTGAACCTTCCTGCTACTTGAACTTCTTGAACTTCTTTAACCTTCCTGCTACTTGAACTTCTTGAACTTCTTGAACCTTCCTGCTACTTGAACTTCTTGAACTTCTTGAACCTTCCTGCTACTTGAACTTCTTGAACTTCTTGCACCTTCCTGCTACTTGAACTTCTAGAACCTTCCTGCTACTTGAACTTCTTGAACCTTCCTGCAACTTGAACTTCTTGAACTTCTTGAACCTTCCTGCTACTTGAACTTCTTGAACTTCTTGCACCTTCCTGCTACTTGAACTTCTAGAACCTTCCTGCTACTTGAACTTCTTGAACCTTTTTGCTACTTGAACTTCTTGAACTTCTTGAACCTTCCTGCTACTTGAACTTTTTGAACTTCTTGAACCTTCCTGCTACTTGAACTTCTTGAACCTTCCTGCTACTTGAACTTCTTGAACTTCTTTAACCTTCCTGCTACTTGAACTTCTTGAAACTTCCTGCTACTTGAACTTCTTGAGCTTCTTGAACCTTCCTGCTACTTGAACTTCTTGAACTTCTTGAACCTTCCTGCTACTTGAACTTCTTGCACCTTCCTGCTACTTGAACTTCTAGAACCTTCCTGCTACTTGAACTTCCTGAACCTTCCTGCAACTTGAACTTCTAAAACTTCTTGAACCTTCCTGCTACTTGAACTTCTTGAACCTTCCTGCTACTTGAACTTATTGAACTTCTTGAACTTCTTGAATTTTCCTGCTACTTGAACTTCTTGAACTTCTTGCACCTTCCTGCTACCTGAACTTCAAGAACCTTCCTGCTACTTGAACTTCTTGAACCTTCCTGCTATTTGAACTTCTTGAACCTTCATGCTACTTGAACTTCTTGAACCTTCCTGCTACTTGAACTTTTTGAACCTTCCTGCTACTTGAACTTCTTGAACCTTCCTGCTACTTGAACTTCTTTAACTTCTTGAACCTTCCTAATACTAAACTTTTCGAACTTCTTGAACCTTCCTGCTACTTGAACTTCTTTAACTTCTTGAACCTTCCTGCTACTTGAACTACTTGAACTTCTTGAACCTTCCTGCTACTTGAACTTCGTGAACTTCTTGAACCTTCCTGCTACTCGAACATCTTGAACCTTCCTGCTACTTGAACTTCTTTAACTTCTTGAACCTTCCTGCTACTTGAACTACTTGAACTTCTTGAACCTTCCTGCTACTTGAACTTCGGGAACTTCTTGAACCTTCCTGCTACTCGAACTTCTTGAACCTTCCTGCTACTTGAACTTCGGGAACTTCTTGAACCTTCCTGCTACTCGAACTTCTTGAACCTTCCTGCTACTTGAACTTCTTGAACCTTCCTGCCACTTGAACTTCTTGAACTTCTTGAACCTTCCTGCTACTTGAAATTCTTGAACCTTCCTGCTACTTGAACTTCTTGAACTTCTTGAACCTTCCTGCTACTTGAACTTCTTGAACTTCTTGAACCTTCCCGCTACTTGAACTTCTTGAACCTTCCTGCTACTTGAACTTCTTGAACTTCTTGAACTTCTTGAACCTTCCTGCTACTTGAACTACTTGAACTTCTTGAACCTTCCTGCTACTTGAACTTCTTGAACTTCTTGAACCTTCCTGCTACTTGAACTACTGGAACTTCTTGAACCTTCCTGCTACTTGAACGTCTTGAACTTCTTGAACCTTCCTGCTACTTGATCTTCTTGAACCTTCCTGCTTCTTGAACATCTTTAAATTTCCTGCTACATGATCTTCTTAACCTTCTTGAACCTTCCTGCTACTTGAACATCTTGAACCTTCCTGCTACTTGAACTTCTTGAACTTCTTGAACCTTCCTGCTACTTGAACTTCTTGAACCTTCCTGCCACTTGAACTTCTTGAACTTCTTGAACCTTCCTGCTACTTGAAATTCTTGAACCTTCCTGCTACTTGAACTTCTTGAACTTCTTGAACCTTCCTGATACTTGAACTTCTTGAACCTTCCTGGTACTTGAACTTATTGAACCTTCCTGCTACTTGAACTTCTTGAACCTTCCTGCTACTTGAACTTCTTGAACTTCTTGAACCTTCCTGCTACTTGAAATACTTGAACTTCTTGAACCTTCCTGTTATATGAACTTTTTGAACTTCTTGAACCTTCCTGCTACTTGAACTTCTTTCCCCTTCCTGCTACTTGAACTTCTTGAACCTTCCTGCTACTTGAACTTCTACAACTTCTTGAACCTTCCTGCTACTTGAAATACTTGAACTTTTTGAACCTTCCTGTTACTTGAACTTCTTGAACTTCTTGAACCTTTCTGCTACTTGAACTTCTTGAACCTTCCCGCTACTTGAACTTCTTGAACCTTCCTTCTACTTGAACTTCTTGAACTTCTTGAACCTTACTGCTACTTGAACTTCTTGAACTTCTTGAACTTCTTGAACCTTCCTGCTACTTGAACTACTTGAACTTCTTGAACCTTCCTGCTACTTGAACTTCTTGAACTTCTTGAACCTTCCTGCTACTTGAACTACTTGAACTTCTTGAACCTTCCTGCTACTTGAACGTCTTGAACTTCTTGAACCTTCCTGCTACTTGAACTTCTTGAACCTTCCTGCTTCTTGAACATCTTTAAACTTCCTGCTACATGATCTTCTTAACCTTCTTGAACCTTCCTGCTACTTGAACATCTTGAACCTTCCTGCTACTTGAACTTCTTGAACTTCTTGAACCTTCCTGCTACTTGAACTTCTTGAACCTTCCTGCCACTTGAACTTCTTGAACTTCTTGAACCTTCCTGCTACTTGAAATTCTTGAACCTTCCTGCTACTTGAACTTCTTGAACTTCTTGAACCTTCCTGGTACTTGAACTTCTTGAACCTTCCTGGTACTTGAACTTCTTGAACCTTCCTGCTACTTGAACTTCTTGAACCTTCCTGCTACTTGAACTTCTTGAACTTCTTGAACCTTCCTGCTACTTGAAATACTTGAACTTCTTGAACCTTCCTGTTATATGAACTTCTTGAACTTCTTGAACCTTCCTGCAACTTGAACTTCTTTCCCCTTCCTGCTACTTGAACTTCTTGAACCTTCCTGCTACTTGAACTTCTACAACTTCTTGAACCTTCCTGCTACTTGAAATACTTGAACTTTTTGAACCTTCCTGTTACTTGAACTTCTTGAACTTCTTGAACCTTTCTGCTACTTGAACTTCTTGAACCTTACTGCTACTTGAACTTCTTGAACTTCTTGAACCTTCCTGCTACTTGAACTTCTTGAACCTTCCTGCTACTTGAACTTTTTGAACCTTCCTGCTACTTGAACCTTTTGAACTTCTTGACCCTTCCTGCTACTTGAACTTCTTGAACTTCTTGCACCTTCCTGCTACTTGAACTTCTTGAACTTCTTGAACCTTCCTGCTACTTGCACTTCTTGAACTTCTTGAACCTTCCTGCTACTTGAACTTCTTGAACTTCTTGATCTTTCCTGCTACATGAACTTCTTGAACTTCTTGAACCTTTTTGCTACTTGAACTTCTTGAACTTCTTGAACCTCCCTGCTACTTGAACTTTTGAACTTCTTGAACCTTCCTGCTACTTGAACTTCTTGAACCTTCCTGCTACTTGAACTTCTTGAACTTCTTTAACCTTCCTGCTACTTGAACTTCTTGAAACTTCCTGCTACTTGAACTTCTTGAACTTCTTGAACCTTCCTGCTACTTGAACTTCTTGAACTTCTTGAACCTTCCTGCTACTTGAACTTCTTGAACTTCTTGCACCTTCCTGCTACTTGAACTTCTAGAACCTTCCTGCTACTTGAACTTCTTGAACCTTCCTGCAACTTGAACTTCTTGAACTTCTTGAACCTTCCTGCAACTTGAACTTCTTGAACTTCTTGCACCTTCCTGCTACTTGAACTTCTAGAACCTTCCTGCTACTTGAACTTCTTGAACCTTTTTGCTACTTGAACTTCTTGAACTTCTTGAACCTTCCTGCTACTTGAACTTTTTGAACTTCTTGAACCTTCCTGCTACTTGAACTTCTTGAACCTTCCTGCTACTTGAACTTCTTGAACTTCTTTAACCTTCCTGCTACTTGAACTTCTTGAAACTTCCTGCTACTTGAACTTCTTGAGCTTCTTGAACCTTCCTGCTACTTGAACTTCTTGAACTTCTTGAACCTTCCTGCTACTTGAACTTCTTGAACTTCTTGCACCTTCCTGCTACTTGAACTTCTAGAACCTTCCTGCTACTTGATCTTCCTGAACCTTCCTGCAACTTGAACTTCTTGAACTTCTTGAACCTTCCTGCTACTTGAACTTCTTGAACCTTCCTGCTACTTGAACTTATTGAACTTCTTGAACTTCTTGAATTTTCCTGCTACTTGAACTTCTTGAACTTCTTGCACCTTCCTGCTACCTGAACTTCAAGAACCTTCCTGCTACTTGAACTTCTTGAACCTTCCTGCTTCTTGAACTTCTTGAACTTCTTGAACCTTCCTGCTATTTGAACTTCTTGAACCTTCATGCTACTTGAACTTCTTGAACCTTCCTGCTACTTGAACTTTTTGAACCTTCCTGCTACTTGAACTTCTTGAACCTTCCTGCTACTTGAACTTCTTTAACTTCTTGAACCTTCCTATTACTAAACTTTTCGAACTTCTTGAACCTTCCTGCTACTTGAACTTCTTTAACTTCTTGAACCTTCCTGCTACTTGAACTACTTGAACTTCTTGAACCTTCCTGCTACTTGAACTTCGTGAACTTCTTGAACCTTCCTGCTACTCGAACTTCTTGAACCTTCCTGCTACTTGAACTTCTTTAACTTCTTGAACCTTCCTGCTACTTGAACTACTTGAACTTCTTGAACCTTCCTGCTACTTGAACTTCGGGAACTTCTTGAACCTTCCTGCTACTCGAACTTCTTGAACCTTCCTGCTACTTGAACTTCTTGAACCTTCCTGCCACTTGAACTTCTTGAACTTCTTGAACCTTCCTGCTACTTGAAATTCTTGAACCTTCCTGCTACTTGAAATTCTTGAACTTCTTGAACCTTCCTGCTACTTGAACTTCTTGAACTTCTTGAACCTTCCCGCTACTTGAACTTCTTGAACCTTCCTGCTACTTGAACTTCTTGAACTTCTTGAACTTCTTGAACCTTCCTGCTACTTGAACTACTTGAACTTCTTGAACCTTCCTGCTACTTGAACTTCTTGAACTTCTTGAACCTTCCTGCTACTTGAACTACTTGAACTTCTTGAACCTTCCTGCTACTTGAACGTCTTGAACTTCTTGAACCTTCCTGCTACTTGAACTTCTTGAACCTTCCTGCTTCTTGAACATCTTTGAATTTCCTGCTACATGATCTTCTTAACCTTCTTGAACCTTCCTGCTACTTGAACATCTTGAACCTTCCTGCTACTTGAACTTCTTGAACTTCTTGAACCTTCCTGCTACTTGAACTTCTTGAACCTTCCTGCCACTTGAACTTCTTGAACTTCTTGAACCTTCCTGCTACTTGAAATTCTTGAACCTTCCTGCTACTTGAACTTCTTGAACTTCTTGAACCTTCCTGATACTTGAACTTCTTGAACCTTCCTGGTACTTGAACTTCTTGAACCTTCCTGCTACTTGAACTTCTTGAACCTTCCTGCTACTTGAACTTCTTGAACTTCTTGAACCTTCCTGCTACTTGAAATACTTGAACTTCTTGAACCTTCCTGTTATATGAACTTCTTGAACTTCTTGAACCTTCCTGCTACTTGAACTTCTTGAACCTTCCTGCTACTTGAACTTCTACAACTTCTTGAACCTTCCTGCTATTTGAAATACTTGAAATTTTTGAACCTTCCTGTTACTTGAACTTCTTGAACTTCTTGAACCTTTCTGCTACTTGAACTTCTTGAACCTTCCTGCTACTTGAACTTCTTGAACTTCTTGAACCTTCCTGCTACTTGAACTTCTTGCACTTCTTGAACCTTCCTGCTACTTGAACTTCTTGAACCTTCCTGCTACTTGAACCTTTTGAACTTCTTGACCCTTCCTGCTACTTGAACTTCTTGAACTTCTTGCACCTTCCTGCTACTTGAACTTCTTGAACTTCTTGAACCTTCCTGCTACTTGCACTTCTTGAACTTCTTGAACCTTCCTGCTACTTGAACTTCTTGAACTTCTTGACCTTTCCTGCTACATGAACTTCTTGAACTTCTTGAACCTTTTTGCTACTTGAACTTCTTGAACTTCTTGAACCTTCCTGCTACTTGAACTTTTGAACTTCTTGAACCTTCCTGCTACTTGAACTTCTTGAACCTTCCTGCTACTTGAACTTCTTGAACTTCTTTAACCTTCCTGCTACTTGAACTTCTTGAAACTTCCTGCTACTTGAACTTCTTGAACTTCTTGAACCTTCCTGCTACTTGAACTTCTTGAACTTCTTGAACCTTCCTGCTACTTGAACTTCTTGAACTTCTTGCACCTTCCTGCTACTTGAACTTCTAGAACCTTCCTGCAACTTGAACTTCTTGAACCTTCCTGCAACTTGAACTTCTTGAACTTCTTGAACCTTCCTGCCACTTGAACTTCTTGAACCTTCCTGCTACTTGAACTTCTTGAACTTCTTGAACTTCTTGAATTTTAAAGCTACCTGAACTTCTTGAACTTCTTGCACCTTCCTGTTACTTGAACTTCTAGAACCTTCCTGCTACTTGAACTTCTTGAACCTTCCTGCTACTTGAACTTCATGAACCTTCCTGCTACTTGAACTTCTTGAACTTCTTGAACCTTCCTGCTATTTGAACTTCTTGAACCTTCCTGCTACTTGAACTTCTTGAACCTTCCTGCTACTTGAACTTTTTGAACCTTCCTGCTACTTGAACTTCTTGAACCTTCCTGCTACTTGAACTTCTTTAACTTCTTGAACCTTCCTGCTACTTGAACTTTTCGAACTTCTTGAACCTTCCTGCTACTTGAACTTCTTGAACTTCTTGAACCTTCCTGCTACTTGAACTACTTGAACTTCTTGAACCTTCCTGCTACTTGAACTTCGTGAACTTCTTGAACCTTCCTGCTACTCGAACTTCTTGAACCTTCCTGCTACTTGAACTTCTTGAACCTTCCTGCTACTTGAACTTCGTGAACTTCTTGAACCTTCCTGCTACTTGAAATACTTGAACTTCTTGAACCTTCCTGTTATATGAACTTCTTGAACTTCTTGAACCTTCCTGCTACTTGAACTTCTTTCCCCTTCCTGCTACTTGAACTTCTTGAACCTTCCTGCTACTTGAACTTCTACAACTTCTTGAACCTTCCTGCTACTTGAAATACTTGAACTTTTTGAACCTTCCTGTTACTTGAACTTCTTGAACTTCTTGAACCTTTCTGCTACTTAAACTTCTTGAACCTTCCTGCTACTTGAACTTCTTGAACTTCTTGAACCTTCCTGCTACTTGAACTTCTTGAACCTTCCTGCTACTTGAACCTTTTGAAGTTCTTGACCCTTCCTGCTACTTGAACTTCTTGAACTTCTTGCACCTTCCTGCTACTTGAACTTCTTGAACTTCTTGAACCTTCCTGCTAATTGCACTTTTTGAACTTCTTGAACCTTCCTGCTACTTGAACTTCTTGAACTTCTTGATCTTTCCTGCTACATGAACTTCTTGAACTTCTTGAACCTTTTTGCTACTTGAACTTCTTGAACTTCTTGAACCTTCCTGCTACTTGAACTTTTGAACTTCTTGAACCTTCCTGCTACTTGAACTTCTTGAACCTTCCTGCTACTTGAACTTCTTGAACTTCTTTAACCTTCCTGCTACTTGAACTTCTTGAAACTTCCTGCTACTTGAACTTCTTGAACTTCTTGAACCTTCCTGCTACTTGAACTTCTTGAACTTGTTGAACCTTCCTGCTACTTGAACTTCTTGCACCTTCCTGCTACTTGAACTTCTAGAACCTTCCTGCTACTTGAACTTCTTGAACCTTCCTGCAACTTGAACTTCTTGAACTTCTTGAACCTTCCTGCAACTTGAACTTCTTGAACCTTCCTGCTACTTGAACTTCTTGAACTTCTTGAACTTCTTGAATTTTCCTGCTACTTGAACTTCTGTAACTTCTTGCACCTTCCTGCTACTTGAACTTCTAGAACCTTCCTGCTACTTGAACTTCTTGAACCTTCCTGCTACTTGAACTTCATGAACCTTCCTGCTACTTGAACTTCTTGAACTTCTTGAACCTTCCTGCTATTTGAACTTCTTGAACCTTCCTGCTACTTGAACTTCTTGAACCTTCCTGCTACTTGAACTTCTTGAACTTCTTGAACTTCTTGAATTTTCCTGCTACTTGAACTTCTGTAACTTCTTGCACCTTCCTGCTACTTGAACTTCTAGAACCTTCCTGCTACTTGAACTTCTTGAACCTTCCTGCTACTTGAACTTCATGAACCTTCCTGCTACTTGAACTTCTTGAACTTCTTGAACCTTCCTGCTATTTGAACTTCTTGAACCTTCCTGCTACTTGAACTTCTTGAACCTTCCTGCTACTTGAACTTTTTGAACCTTCCTGCTACTTGAACTTCTTGAACCTTCCTGCTACTTGAACTTCTTTAACTTCTTGAACCTTCCTGCTACTTGAACTTTTCGAACTTCTTGAACCTTCCTGCTACTTGAACTTCTTGAACTTCTTGAACCTTCCTGCTACTTGAACTACTTGAACTTCTTGAACCTTCCTGCTACTTGAACTTCGTGAACTTCTTGAACCTTCCTGCTACTCGAACTTATGGAACCTTACTGCTACTTGAACTTCTTGAACCTTCCTGCTACTTGAACTTCTTGAACTTCTTGAACCTTCCTGCTACTTGAAATACTTGAACTTCTTGAACCTTCCTGTTATATGAACTTCTTGAACTTCTTGAACCTTCCTGCTACTAGAACTTCTTTCCCCTTCCTGCTACTTGAACTTCTACAACTTCTTGAACCTTCCTGCTACTTGAAATACTTGAACTTTTTGAACCTTCCTGTTACTTGAACTTCTTGAACTTCTTGAACCTTTCTGCTACTTGAACTTCTTGAACCTTCCTGCTACTTGAACTTCTTGAACTTCATGAACCTTCCTGCTACTTGAACTTCTTGAACCTTCCTGCTACTTGAACCTTTTGAACTTCTTGACCCTTCCTGCTACTTGAACTTCTTGAACTTCTTGCACCTTCCTGCTACTTGAACTTCTTGAACTTCTTGAACCTTCCTGCTACTTGCACTTCTTGAACTTCTTGAACCTTCCTGCTACTTGAACTTCTTGAACTTCTTGATCTTTCCTGCTACATGAACTTCTTGAACTTCTTGAACCTTTTTGCTACTTGAACCTCTTGAACTTCTTGAACCTTCCTGCTACTTGAACTTTTTGAACTTCTTGAACCTTCCTGCTACTTGAACTTCTTGAACCTTCCTGCTACTTGAACTTCTTGAACTTCTTTAACCTTCCTGCTACTTGAACTTCTTGAAACTTCCTGCTACTTGAACTTCTTGAACTTCTTGAACCTTCCTGCTACTTGAACTTCTTGAACTTCTTGAACCTTCCTGCTACTTGAACTTCTTGAACTTCTTGCACCTTCCTGCTACTTGAACTTCTAGAACCTTCCTGCTACTTGAACTTCCTGAACCTTCCTGCAACTTGAACTTCTTGAACTTCTTGAACCTTCCTGCTACTTGAACTTCTAGAACCTTCCTGCTACTTGAACTTCTTGAACTTCTTGAACTTCTTGAATTTTCCTGCTACTTGAACTTCTTGAACTTCTTGCACCTTCCTGCTACCTGAACTTCAAGAACCTTCCTGCTACTTGAACTTCTTGAACCTTCCTGCTACTTGATCTTCTTGAACTTCTTGAACCTTCCTGCTATTGGAACTTCTTGAACCTTCATGCTACTTGAACTTCTTGAACCTTCCTGCTACTTGATCTTTTTGAACCTTCCTGCTACTTGAACTTCTTGAACCTTCCTGCTACTTGAACTTCTTTAACTTCTTGAACCTTCCTGCTACTTGAACTACTTGAACTTCTTGAACCTTCCTGCTACTTGAACTTCGTGAACTTCTTGAACCTTCCTGCTACTCGAACTTCTTGAACCTTCGTGCTACTTGAACTTCTTTAACTTCTTGAACCTTCCTGCTACTTGAACTACTTGAACTTCTTGAACCTTCCTGCTACTTGAACTTCGGGAACTTCTTGAACCTTCCTGCTACTCGAACTTCTTGAACCTTCCTGCTACTTGAACTTCTTGAACCTTCCTGCCACTTGAACTTCTTGAACTTCTTGAACCTTCCTGCTACTTGAAATTCTTGAACCTTCCTGCTACTTGAACTTCTTGAACTTCTTGAACCTTCCTGCTACTTGAACTTCTTGAACTTCTTGAACCTTCCCGCTACTTGAACTTCTTGAACCTTCTTGCTACTTGAACTTCTTGAACTTCTTGAACCTTCCTGCTACTTGAACTTCTTGAACCTTCCTGCCACTTGAACTTCTTGAACCTTCCTGCTACTTGAACTTCTTGAACTTCTTGAACCTTCCTGGTACTTGAACTTCTTGAACCTTCCTGCTACTTGAACTTCTTGAACCTTCCTGCTACTTGAACTTCTTGAACTTCATGAACCTTACTGCTACTTGAAATACTTGAACTTCTTGAACCTTCCTGTTATATGAACTTCTTGAACTTCTTGAACCTTCCTGCTACTTGAACTTCTTTCCCCTTCCTGCTACTTGAACTTCTTGAACCTTCCTGCTACTTGAACTTCTACAACTTCTTGAACCTTCCTGCTACTTGAAATACTTGAACTTTTTGAACCTTCCTGTTACTTGAACTTCTTGAACTTCTTGAACCTTTCTGCTACTTGAACTTCTTGAACCTTCCTGCTACTTGAACTTCTTGAACTTCTTGAACCTTCCTGCTACTTGAACTTCTTGAACCTTCCTGCTACTTGAACCTTTTGAACTTCTTGACCCTTCCTGCTACTTGAACTTCTTGAACTTCTTGCACCTTCCTGCTACTTGAACTTCTTGAATTTCTTGAACCTTCCTGCTACTTGCACTTCTTGAACTTCTTGAACCTTCCTGCTACTTGAACTTCTTGAACTTCTTGATCTTTCCTGCTACATGAACTTCTTGAACTTCTTGAACCTTTTTGCTACTTGAACTTCTTGAACATCTTGAACCTTCCTGCTACTTGAACTTTTGAACTTCTTGAACCTTCCTGCTACTTGAACTTCTTGAACCTTCCGGCTACTTGAACTTCTTGAACTTCTTTAACCTTCCTGCTACTTGAACTTCTTGAAACTTCCTGCTACTTGAACTTCTTGAACTTCTTGAACCTTCCTGCGACTTGAACTTCTTGAACTTCTTGAACCTTCCTGCTACTTGAACTTCTTGAACTTCTTGCACCTTCCTGCTACTTGAACTTCTAGAAACTTCCTGCTACTTGAACTTCTTGAACCTTCCTGCAACTTGAACTTCTTGAACTTCTTGAACCTTCCTGCCACTTGAACTTCTTGAACCTTCCTGCTACTTGAACTTCTTGAACTTCTTGAACTTCTTGAATTTTCCTGCTACTTGAACTTCTTGAACTTCTTGCACCTTCCTGCTACTTGAACTTCTAGAACCTTCCTGCTACTTGAACTTCTTGAACCTTCCTGCTACTTGAACTTCATGAACCTTCCTGCTACTTGAACTTCTTGAACTTCTTGAACCTTCCTGCTATTTGAACTTCTCGAACCTTCCTGCTACTCGAACTTCTTGAACCTTCCTGCTACTTGAACTTTTTGAACCTCCCTGCTACTTGAACTTCTTGAACCTTCCTGCTACTTGAACTTCTTTAAGGAGAGCGTCTCCCTTCTGCACCCCATGTTTTGGAGATTTCTTGCGAAACTGGGATTTTGGCCGCTATAAGAAGTGTAAGGGTCAGGTACATCCTGTGAAAAAATGAGACTCGTACGGTCATTCGTTCGCCCGCTACGGGGGTTTAAAGTATGGGGGGGAGGGGAGAGGGAAGTGGTATTTTATCATGTTACACCTCCCCCATGGCACTTTCTTCACGGCGCGAAGTTGCTATGTCATCTCCTATGTCTCTGGATTACTCTATAATGATTTCAGGGGTCTAACTTGAACCAAAAATTTTAAAAAATTTTTTATTTGTATTGTTTATGTTTCTTTGTTTTGCTTATAATGTAAACAATGGTTTTTGGGGTTTCAAAATGCTTCTCCTCCTACAGTTTTTGAGCTACAGTGATGGTTTTGGTATCATTAAATGCGAGAAGACGCGGGATTTTATGGATGCTAAAATTCGTTTCCTCAAACTTACATTTTCAATATGAAAAAGTGTAAAAATATGAAAAAAATGTCTTTTTTTGGAAATGTAAAAATTTATGACTTCATAACTCATGAGCAATAAATAATTTTGGAATGAATTTTAGCATCCATAAAAGCCCGTGTCTTTCCGCATTCATTGATACCAAAATCATCACTGTAGCTCAAAAACTGTAGGAGGAGAAGATTTTTGAAACCCCCCCTTCAAACTTCGTTTTCTTCGATTTCCCATTTTCTTTTCACGAAAATTGAACTTTTGCTCAAACAAAAACGATTCCAAATTCAATTTCCTATCAGTATATCAAATTTCATTGTTCTAGGTTCAATAATAAAGAAAAAAGTCCGTATGGGGGACGCTCTCCTTAACTTCTTGAACCTTCCTGCTACTTGAACTTTTCGAACTTCTTGAACCTTCCTGCTACTTGAACTTCTTGAACTTCTTGAACCTTCCTGCTACTTGAACTACTTGAACTTCTTGAACCTTCCTGCTACTTGAACTTCATGAACTTCTTGAACCTTCCTGCTACTCGAACTTCTTGAACCTTCCTGCTACTTGAACTTCTTGAACCTTCCTGCTACTTGAACTTCTTGAACTTCTTGAACCTTCCTGCTACTTGAAATACTTGAACTTCTTGAACCTTCCTGTTATATGAACTTCTTGAACTTCTTGAACCTTCCTGCTACTTGAACTTCTTTCCCCTTCCTGCTACTTGAACTTCTTGAACCTTCCTGCTACTTGAACTTCTACAACTTCTTGAACCTTCCTGCTACTTGAAATACTTGAACTTTTTGAACCTTCCTGTTACTTGAACTTCTTGAACTTCTTGAACCTTTCTGCTACTTGAACTTCTTGAACCTTCCTGCTACTTGAACTTCTTGAACATCTTGAACCTTCCTGCTACTTGAACTTCTTGAACCTTCCTGCTACTTGAACCTTTTGAAGTTCTTGACCCTTCCTGCTACTTGAACTTCTTGAACTTCTTGCACCTTCCTGCTACTTGAACTTCTTGAACTTCTTGAACCTTCCTGCTACTTGCACTTCTTGAACTTCTTGAACCTTCCTGCTACTTGAACTTCTTGAACTTCTTGATCTTTCCTGCTACATGAACTTCTTGAACTTCTTGAACCTTTTTGCTACTTGAACTTCTTGAACTTCTTGAACCTTCCTGCTACTTGAACTTTTGAACTTCTTAAACCTTCTTGCTACTTGAACTTCTTGAACCTTCCTGCTACTTGAACTTCTTGAACTTCTTCAACCTTCCTGCTACTTGAACTTCTTGAAACTTCCTGCTACTTGAACTTCTTGAACTTCTTGAACCTTCCTGCTACTTGAACTTCTTGAACTTCTTGAACCTTCCTGCTACTTGAACTTCTTGCACCTTCCTGCTACTTGAACTTCTAGAACCTTCCTGCTACTTGAACTTCTTGAACCTTCCTACAACTTGAACTTCTTGAACTTCTTGAACCTTCCTGCTACTTGAACTTCTTGAACCTTCCTGCTACTTGAACTTCTTGAACTTCTTGAACTTCTTGAATTTTCCTGCTACTTGAACTTCTTGAACTTCTTGCACCTTCCTGCTACTTGAACTTCTAGAACCTTCCTGCTACTTGAACTTCTTGAACCTTCCTGCTACTTGAACTTCATGAACCTTCCTGCTACTTGAACTTCTTGAACTTCTTGAACCTTCCTGCTATTTGAACTTCTTGAACCTTCCTGCTACTTGAACTTCTTGAACTTTCCTGCTACTTGAACTTTTTGAACCTTCCTGCTACTTGAACTTCTTGAACCTTCCTGCTACTTGAACTTCTTTAACTTCTTGAACCTTCCTGCTACTTGAACTTTTCGAACTTCTTGAACCTTCCTGCTACTTGAACTTCTTGAACTTCTTGAACCTTCCTGCTACTTGAACTACTTGAACTTCTTGAACCTTCCTGCTACTTGAACTTCGTGAACTTCTTGAACCTTCCTGCTACTCGAACTTATGGAACCTTACTGCTACTTGAACTTCTTGAACCTTCCTGCTACTTGAACTTCTTGAACTTCTTGAACCTTCCTGCTACTTGAAATACTTGAACTTCTTGAACCTTCCTGTTATATGAACTTCTTGAACTTCTTGAACCTTCCTGCTACTTGAACTTCTTCCCCCTTCCTGCTACTTGAACTTCTTGAACCTTCCTGCTACTTGAACTTCTACAACTTCTTGAACCTTCCTGCTACTTGAAATACTTGAACTTTTTGAACCTTCCTGTTACTTGAACTTCTTGAACTTCTTGAACCTTTCTGCTACTTGAACTTCTTGAACCTTCCTGCTACTTGAACTTCTTGAACTTCTTGAACCTTCCTGCTACTTGAACTTCTTGAACCTTCCTGCTACTTGAACCTTTTGAACTTCTTGACCCTTCCTGCTACTTAAACTTCTTGAACTTCTTGCACCTTCCTGCTACTTGAACTTCTTGAACTTCTTGAACCTTCCTGCTACTTGCACTTCTTGAACTTCTTGAACCTTCCTGCTACTTGAACTTCTTGAACTTCTTGATCTTTCCTGCTACATGAACTTCTTGAACTTCTTGAACCTTTTTGCTACTTGAACTTCTTGAACTTCTTGAACCTTCCTGCTACTTGAACTTTTTGAACTTCTTGAACCTTCCTGCTACTTGAACTTCTTGAACCTTCCTGCTACTTGAACTTCTTGAACTTCTTTCCCCTTCCTGCTACTTGAACTTCTTGAAACTTCCTGCTACTTGAACTTCTTGAACTTCTTGAACCTTCCTGCTACTTGAACTTCTTGAACTTCTTGAACCTTCCTGCCACTTGAACTTCTTGAACTTCTTGCACCTTCCTGCTACTTGAACTTCTAGAACCTTCCTGCTACTTGAACTTCCTGAACCTTCCTGCAACTTGAACTTCTTGAACTTCTTGAACCTTCCTGCTACTTGAACTTCTTGAACCTTCCTGCTACTTGAACTTCTTGAACTTCTTGAACTTCTTGAATTTTCCTGCTACTTGAACTTCTTGAACCTCTTGCACCTTCCTGCTACCTGAACTTCAAGAACCTTCCTGCTACTTGAACTTCTTGAACCTTCCTGCTACTTGAACTTCTTGAACTTCTTGAACCTTCCTGCTATTTGAACTTCTTGAACCTTCATGCTACTTGAACTTCTTGAACCTTCCTGCTACTTGAACTTTTTGAACCTTCCTGCTACTTGAACTTCTTGAACCTTCCTGCTACTTGAACTTCTTTAACTTCTTGAACCTTCCTGCTACTTGAACTACTTGAACTTCTTGAACCTTCCTGCTACTTGAACTTCGTGAACTTCTTGAACCTTCCTGCTACTCGAACTTCTTGAACCTTCCTGCTACTTGAACATCTTTAACTTCTTGAACCTTCCTGCTACTTGAACTACTTGAACTTCTTGAACCTTCCTGCTACTTGAACTTCGGGAACTTCTTGAACCTTCCTGCTACTCGAACTTCTTGAACCTTCCTGCTACTAGAACTTCTTGAACCTTCCTGCCACTTGAACTTCTTGAACTTCTTGAACCTTCCTGCTACTTGAAATTCTTGAACCTTCCTGCTACTTGAACTTCTTGAACTTCTTGAACCTTCCTGCTACTTGAACTTCTTGAACTTCTTGAACCTTCCCGCTACTTGAACTTCTTGAACCTTCCTTCTACTTGAACTTCTTGAACTTCTTGAACCTTCCTGCTACTTGAACTTCTTGAACTTCTTGAACTTCTTGAACCTTCCTGCTACTTGAACTACTTGAACTTCTTGAACCTTCCTGCTACTTGAACTTCTTGAACTTCTTGAACCTTCCTGCTACTTGAACTACTCGAACTTCTTGAACCTTCCTGCTACTTGAACGTCTTGAACTTCTTGAACCTTCCTGCTACTTGAACTTCTTGAACCTTCCTGCTTCTTGAACATCTTTAAACTTCCTGCTACATGATCTTCTTAACCTTCTTGAACCTTCCTGCTACTTGAAACTCTTGAACCTTCCTGCTACTTGAACTTCTTGAATTCTTGAACCTTCCTGCTACTTGAACTTCTTGAACCTTCCTGCCACTTGAACTTCTTGAACTTCTTGAACCTTCCTGCTACTTGAAATTCTTGAACCTTCCTGCTACTTGAACTTCTTGAACTTCTTGAACCTTCCTGGTACTCGAACTTCTTGAACCTTCCTGCTACTTGAACTTCTTGAACCTTCCTGCTACTTGAACTTCTTGAACTTCTTGAACCTTCCTGCTACTTGAAATACTTGAACTTCTTGAACCTTCCTGTTATATGAACTTCTTGAACTTCTTGAACCTTCCTGCTACTTGAACTTCTTTCCCCTTCCTGCTACTTGAACTTCTTGAACCTTCCCGCTACTTGAACTTCTACAACTTCTTGAACCTTTCTGCTACTTGAAATACTTGAACTTTTTGAACCTTCCTGTTACTTGAACTTCATGAACTTCTTGAACCTTTCTGCTACTTGAACTTCTTGAACCTTCCTGCTACTTGAACTTCTTGAACTTTTTGAACCTTCCTGCTACTTGAACTTCTTGAACCTTCCTGCTACTTGAACCTTTTGAACTTCTTGACCCTTCCTGCTACTTGAACTTCTTGAACTTCTTGCACCTTCCTGCTACTTGAACTTCTTGAACTTCTTGAACCTTCCTGCTACTTGCACTTCTTGAACTTCTTGAACCTTCCTGCTACTTGAACTTCTTGAACCTTCCTGCTACTTGAACTTCTTGAACCTTCCTGCTACTTGAACTTCTTGAACTTCTTGAACCTTCCTGCTACTTGAACTTCTTGAACCTTCCTGCTACTTGAACTTCTTGAACTTCTTGAACCTTCCTGCTACTTGAACTTCTTGAACTTCTTTAACCTTCCTGCTACTTGAACTTCTTGAAACTTCCTGCTACTTGAACTTCTTGAACTTCTTTAACCTTCCTGCTACTTGAACTTCTTGAACTTCTTGAACCTTCCTGCTACTTGAACTTCTTGAACTTCTTGCACCTTCCTGCTACTTGAACTTCTAGAACCTTCCTGCTACTTGAACTTCTTGAACCTTCCTGCAACTTGAACTTCTTGAACTTCTTGAACCTTCCTGCCACTTGAACTTCTTGAACCTTCCTGCTACTTGAACTTCTTGAACTTCTTGAACTTCTTGAATTTTCCTGCTACTTGAACTTCTTGAACTTCTTGCACCTTCCTGCTACTTGAACTTCTAGAACCTTCCTGCTACTTGAACTTCTTGAACCTTACTGCTACTTGAACTTCATGAACCTTCCTGCTACTTGAACTTCTTGAACTTCTTGAACCTTCCTGCTATTTGAACTTCTTGAACCTTCCTGCTACTTGAACTTCTTGAACCTTCCTGCTACTTGAACTTTTTGAACCTTCCTGCTACTTGAACTTCTTGAACCTTCCTGCTACTTGAACTTCTTTAACTTCTTGAACCTTCCTGCTACTTGAACTTTTCGAACTTCTTGAACCTTCCTGCTACTTGAACTTCTTGAACTTCTTGAACCTTCCTGCTACTTGAACTACTTGAACTTCTTGAACCTTCCTGCTACTTGAACTTCGTGAACTTCTTGAATCTTCCTGCTACTCGAACTTCTTGAACCTTCCTGCTACTTGAACTTCTTGAACCTTCCTGCTACTTGAACTTCTTGAACTTCTTGAACCTTCCTGCTACTTGAAATACTTGAACTTCTTGAACCTTCCTGTTATATGAACTTCTTGAACTTCTTGAACCTTCCTGCTACTTGAACTTCTTTCCCCTTCCTGCTACTTGAACTTCTTGAACCTTCCTGCTACTTGAACTTCTACAACCTCTTGAACCTTCCTGCTACTTGAAATACTTGAACTTTTTGAACCTTCCTGTTACTTGAACTTCTTGAACTTCTTGCACCTTTCTGCTACTTGAACTTCTTGAACCTTCCTGCTACTTGAACTTCTTGAACCTTCCTGCTACTTGAACTTCTTGAACTTCTTGATCTTTCCTGCTACATGTACTTCTTGAACTTCTTGAACCTTTTTGCTACTTGAACTTCTTGAACTTCTTGAACTTTCCTGCTACTTGAACTTTTTGAACTTCTTGAACCTTCCTGCTACTTGAACTTCTTGAACCTTCCTGCTACTTGAACTTCTTGAACTTCTTTAACCTTCCTGCTACTTGAACTTCTTGAACTTCTTGAGTCTTCCTGCTACTTGAACTTCTTGAACTTCTTGCACCTTCCTGCTACTTGAACTTCTAGAACCTTCCTGCTACTTGAACTTCCTGAACCTTCCTGCAACTTGAACTTCTTGAACTTCTTGAACCTTCCTGCTACTTGAACTTCTTGAACTTCTTGAACTTCTTGAATTTTCCTGCTACTTGTACTTCTTGAACTTCTTGCACCTTCCTGCTACCTGAACTTCAAGAACCTTCCTGCTACTTGAACTTCTTGAACCTTCCTGCTACTTGAACTTCTTGAACCTTCCTGCAACTTGAACTTCTTGAACTTCTTGAACCTTCCTGCTATTTGAACATCTTGAACCTTCCTGCTACTTGAACTTCTTGAACCTTCCTGCTACTTGAACTTTTTGAACCTTCCTGCTACTTGAACTTATTGAACCTTCCTGCTACTTGAACTTCTTTAACTTCTTGAACCTTCCTAATACTAAACTTTTCGAACTTCTTGAACCTTCCTGCTACTTAAACTTCTTGAACTTCTTGAACTTCTTGAATTTTCCTGCTACTTGAACTTCTTGAACTTCTTGCACCTTCCTGCTACTTGAACTTTTAGAACCTTCCTGCTACTTGAACTTCTTGAACCTTACTGCTACTTGAACTTCATGAACCTTCCTGCTACTTGAACTTCTTGAACTTCTTGAACCTTCCTGCTATTTGAACTTCTTGAACCTTCCTGCTACTTGAACTTCTTGAACCTTCCTGCTACTTGAACTTTTTGAACCTTCCTGCTACTTGAACTTCTTGAACCTTCCTGCTACTTGAACTTCTTTAACTTCTTGAACCTTCCTGCTACTTGAACTTTTCGAACTTCTTGAACCTTCCTGCTACTTGAACTTCTTGAACTTCTTGAACCTTCCTGCTACTTGAACTACTTGAACTTCTTGAACCTTCCTGCTACTTGAACTTCGTGAACTTCTTGAATCTTCCTGCTACTCGAACTTCTTGAACCTTCCTGCTACTTGAACTTCTTGAACCTTCCTGCTACTTGAACTTCTTGAACTTCTTGAACCTTCCTGCTACTTGAAATACTTGAACTTCTTGAACCTTCCTGTTATATGAACTTCTTGAACTTCTTGAACCTTCCTGCTACTTGAACTTCTTTCCCCTTCCTGCTACTTGAACTTCTTGAACCTTCCTGCTACTTGAACTTCTACAACCTCTTGAACCTTCCTGCTACTTGAAATACTTGAACTTTTTGAACCTTCCTGTTACTTGAACTTCTTGAACTTCTTGCACCTTTCTGCTACTTGAACTTCTTGAACCTTCCTGCTACTTGAACTTCTTGAACCTTCCTGCTACTTGAACTTCTTGAACTTCTTGATCTTTCCTGCTACATGTACTTCTTGAACTTCTTGAACCTTTTTGCTACTTGAACTTCTTGAACTTCTTGAACCTTCCTGCTACTTGAACTTTTTGAACTTCTTGAACCTTCCTGCTATTGAACTTCTTGAACCTTCCTGCTACTTGAACTTTTTGAACCTTCCTGCTACTTGAACTTATTGAACCTTCCTGCTACTTGAACTTTTTGAACTTCTTGAACCTTCCTGCTATTGAACTTCTTGAACCTTCCTGCTACTTGAACTTCTTGAACCTTCCTGCTACTTGAACTTTTTGAACCTTCCTGCTACTTGAACTTATTGAACCTTCCTGCTACTTAAACTTCTTGAACTTCTTGAACTTCTTGAATTTTCCTGCTACTTGAACTTCTTGAACTTCTTGCACCTTCCTGCTACTTGAACTTCTAGAACCTTCCTGCTACTTGAACTTCTTGAACCTTACTGCTACTTGAACTTCATGAACCTTCCTGCTACTTGAACTTCTTGAACTTCTTGAACCTTCCTGCTATTTGAACTTCTTGAACCTTCCTGCTACTTGAACTTCTTGAACCTTCCTGCTACTTGAACTTTTTGAACCTTCCTGCTACTTGAACTTCTTGAACCTTCCTGCTACTTGAACTTCTTTAACTTCTTGAACCTTCCTGCTACTTGAACTTTTCGAACTTCTTGAACCTTCCTGCTACTTGAACTTCTTGAACTTCTTGAACCTTCCTGCTACTTGAACTACTTGAACTTCTTGAACCTTCCTGCTACTTGAACTTCGTGAACTTCTTGAATCTTCCTGCTACTCGAACTTCTTGAACCTTCCTGCTACTTGAACTTCTTGAACCTTCCTGCTACTTGAACTTCTTGAACTTCTTGAACCTTCCTGCTACTTGAAATACTTGAACTTCTTGAACCTTCCTGTTATATGAACTTCTTGAACTTCTTGAACCTTCCTGCTACTTGAACTTCTTTCCCCTTCCTGCTACTTGAACTTCTTGAACCTTCCTGCTACTTGAATTTCTACAACCTCTTGAACCTTCCTGCTACTTGAAATACTTGAACTTTTTGAACCTTCCTGTTACTTGAACTTCTTGAACTTCTTGCACCTTTCTGCTACTTGAACTTCTTGAACCTTCCTGCTACTTGAACTTCTTGAACCTTCCTGCTACTTGAACTTCTTGAACTTCTTGATCTTTCCTGCTACATGTACTTCTTGAACTTCTTGAACCTTTTTGCTACTTGAACTTCTTGAACTTCTTGAACCTTCCTGCTACTTGAACTTTTTGAACTTCTTGAACCTTCCTGCTACTTGAACTTCTTGAACCTTCCTGCTACTTGAACTTCTTGAACTTCTTTAACCTTCCTGCTACTTGAACTTCTTGAACTTCTTGAGTCTTCCTGCTACTTGAACTTCTTGAACTTCTTGCACCTTCCTGCTACTTGAACTTCTAGAACCTTCCTGCTACTTGAACTTCCTGAACCTTCCTGCAACTTGAACTTCTTGAACTTCTTGAACCTTCCTGCTACTTGAACTTCTTGAACCTTCCTGCTACTTGAACTTCTTGAACTTCTTGAACTTCTTGAATTTTCCTGCTACTTGAACTTCTTGAACTTCTTGCACCTTCCTGCTACCTGAACTTCAAGAACCTTCCTGCTACTTGAACTTCTTGAACCTTCCTGCTACTTGAACTTCTTGAACCTTCCTGCTACTTGAACTTCTTGAACTTCTTGAACCTTCCTGCTATTTGAACATCTTGAACCTTCCTGCTACTTGAACTTCTTGAACCTTCCTGCTACTTGAACTTTTTGAACCTTCCTGCTACTTGAACTTATTGAACCTTCCTGCTACTTGAACTTCATTAACTTCTTGAACCTTCCTAATACTAAACTTTTCGAACTTCTTGAACCTTCCTGCTACTTAAACTTCTTGAACTTCTTGAACCTTCCTGCTACTTGAACTACTTGAACTTCTTGAACCTTCCTGCTACTTGAACTTCTTGAACCTTCCTGCTACTTGAACTTCTTGAACCTTCCTGCCACTTGAACTTCTTGAACTTCTTGAACCTTCCTGCTACTTGAAATTCTTGAACCTTCCTGCTACTTGAACTTCTTGAACTTCTTGAACCTTCCTGCTACTTGAACTTCTTGAACCTTCCTGCTACTTGAACTACTTGAACTTCTTGAACCTTCCTGCTACTTGAACTTCGTGAACTTCTTGAACCTTCCTGCTACTCGAACTTCTTGAACCTTCCTGCTACTTGAAATTCTTGAACCTTCCTGCTACTTGAACTTCTTGAACTTCTTGAACCTTCCTGGTACTTGAACTTCTTGAACCTTCCTGCTACTTGAAATACTTGAACTTCTTGAACCTTCCTGTTATATGAACTTCTTGAACTTCTTGAACCTTCCTGCTACTTGAACTTCTTTCCCCTTCCTGCTACTTGAACTTCTTGAACCTTCCTGCTACTTGAACTTCTACAACTTCTTGAACCTTCCTGCTACTTGAAATACTTGAACTTTTTGAACCTTCCTGTTACTTGAACTTCTTGAACTTCTTGAACCTTTCTGCTACTTGAACTTCTTGAACCTTCCTGCTACTTGAACTTCTTGAACCTTCCTGCTACTTGAACTTCTTGAACCTTCCTGCTACTTGAACCTTTTGAACTTCTTGACCCTTCCTGCTACTTGAACTTCTTGAACTTCTTGCACCTTCCTGCTACTTGAACTTCTTGAACTTCTTGAACCATCCTGCTACTTGCACTTCTTGAACTTCTTGAACCTTCCTGCTACTTGAACTTCTTGAACTTCTTGATCTTTCCTGCTACATGAACTTCTTGAACTTCTTGAACCTTTTTGCTACTTGAACTTCATGAACTTCTTGAACCTTCCTGCTACTTGAACTTTTGAACTTCTTGAACCTTCCTGCTACTTGAACTTCTTGAACCTTCCTGCTACTTGAACTTCTTGAACTTCTTTAACCTTCCTGCTACTTGAACTTCTTGAAACTTCCTGCTACTTGAACTTTTTGAACTTCTTGAACCTTCCTGCTACTTGAACTTCTTGAACCTTCCTGCTACTTGAACTTCTTGAACTTCTTTAACCTTCCTGCTACTTGAACTTCTTGAACCTTCCTGCTACTTGAACTTCTTGAACCTTCCTGCTACTTGAACTTCTTGAACTTCATGAACCTTCCTGCTACTTGAAATACTTGAACTTCTTGAACCTTTCTGTTATATGAACTTCTTGAACTTCTTGAACCTTCCTGCTACTTGAACTTCTTTCCCCTTCCTGCTACCTGAACTTCTTGAACCTTCCTGCTACTTGAACTTCTACAACTTCTTGAACCTTCCTGCTACTTGAAATACTTGAACTTTTTGAACCTTCCTGTTACTTGAACTTCTTGAACTTCTTGAACCTTTCTGCTACTTGAACTTCTTGAACCTTCCGGCTACTTGAACTTCTTGAACTTCTTGAACCTTCCTGCTACTTGAACTTCTTGAACCTTCCTGCTACTTGAACTTCTTGAACCTTCCTGCTACTTGAACCTTTTGAACTTCTTGACCCTTCCTGCTACTTGAACTTCTTGAACTTCTTGCACCTTCCTGCTACTTGAACTTCTTGAACTTCTTGAACCTTCCTGCTACTTGCACTTCTTGAACTTCTTGAACCTTCCTGCTACTTGAACTTCTTGAACTTCTTGATCTTTCCTGCTACATGAACTTCTTGAACTTCTTGAACCTTTTTGCTACTTGAACTTCTTGAACTTCTTGAACCTTCCTGCTACTTGAACTTTTTGAACTTCTTGAACCTTCCCGCTACTTGAACTTCTTGAACCTTCCTGCTACTTGAACTTCTTGAACTTCTTTAACCTTCCTGCTACTTGAACTTCTTGAAACTTCCTGCTACTTGAACTTCTTGAACTTCTTGAACCTTCCTGCTACTTGAACTTCTTGAACTTCTTGAACCTTCCTGCTACTTGAACTTCTTGAACTTCTTGCACCTTCCTGCTACTTGAACTTCTAGAACCTTCCTGCTACTTGAACTTCCTGAACCTTCCTGCAACTTGAACTTCTTGAACTTCTTGAACCTTCCTGCTACATGAACTTCTTGAACCTTCCTGCTACTTGAACTTCTTGAACTTCTTGAACTTCTTGAATTTTCCTGCTACTTGAACTTCTTGAACTTCTTGCACCTTCCTGCTACCTGAACTTCAAGAACCTCCCTGCTACTTGAACTTCTTGAACCTTCCTGCTACTTGAACTTCTTGAACCTTCCTGCTACTTGAACTTCTTGAACTTCTTGAACCTTCCTGCTATTTGAACTTCTTGAACCTTCCTGCTTCTTGAACTTCTTGAAACTTCCTGCTACATGAACTTCTTGAACTTCTTGAACCTTCCTGCTACTTGAACTTCTTGAACCTTCCTGCTACTTGAACTTCTTGAACTTCTTGAACCTTCCTGCTACTTGAACTTCTTGAACTTCTTGAACCTTCCCGCTACTTGAACTTCTTGAACCTTCCTTCTACTTGAACTTCTTGAACTTCTTGAACCTTCCTGCTACTTGAACTTCTTGAACTTCTTGAACCTTCCTGCTACTTGAACTAATTGAACTTCTTGAACCTTCCTGATACTTGAACTTCTTGAACTTCTTGAACCTTCCTGCTACTTGAACTACTTGAGCTTCTTGAACCTTCCTGCTACTTGAACGTCTTGAACTTCTTGAACCTTCCTGCTACTTGAACTTCTTGAAACTTCCTGCTTCTTGAACATCTTTAAACTTCCTGCTACATGATCTTCTTAACCTTCTTGAACCTTCCTGCTACTTGAACATCTTGAACCTTCCTGCTACTTGAACTTCTTGATCTTCTTGAACCTTCCTGCTACTTGAAATTCTTGAACCTTCCTGCCACTTGAACTTCTTGAACTTCTTGAACCTTCCTGCTGCTTGAAATTCTTGAACCTTCCTGCTACTTGAACTTCTTGAACTTCTTGACCCTTCCTGGTACTTGAACTTCTTCAACCTTCCTTCTGCTTGAACTTCTTGAACTTCTCGAACCTTCCTGCTACTTGAACTTCTTGAACTTCTTGAACCTTCCTGCTACTTGAACTACTTTAACTTCTTGAACCTTCATGCTACATGAACTTCTTGAACTTCTTGAACCTTTCTGCTACTTGAACTTCTTGAACCTTCCTGCTTCTTGAACTTCTTGAAACTTCCTGCTACATGAACTTCTTGAACTTCTTGAACCTTCCTGCTACTTGAACTTCTTGAACCTTCCTGCTACTTGAACTTCTTGAACTTTTTGAACCTTCCTGCTACTTGAACTTCTTGAATTTCTTGAACCTTTCTGCTACTTGAACTTCTTAAACTTCTTGAACCTTCCTGCTACTTGAACTTCTTGAACTTCTCGAACTTTCCTGCTACTTGAACTTCTTGAACCTTCCTGCTACTTGAACTTCTTGAACTTCTTGAACCTTACTGCTACTTGAACTTCTTGAACTTCTTGAACCTTCCTGCTACTTGAACTTCTTGAACCTTCCTGCTACTTGGACTTCTTGAACTTCTTGAACCTTCCTGCTACTTGAACTTCTTGAACTTCTTGAACCTTCCTGCTACTTGAACTTCTTGAACTTCTTGAACCTTCCTGCTACTTGAACTTCTTGAGCCTTCCTGCTACTTGAACTTCTTGAACCTTCCTGCTACTTGAACTTCTTGAACCTTACTGCTACTTGAACTTCTTGAACCTTCCTGCTACTTGAACTTCTTGAACCTTCCTGCTACTTGAACTTCTTGAACCTTCCTGCTACTCGAACTTCTTGAACTTCTTGTACCTTCCTGCTACTTGAACTTCTTGAACGTCTTGAACCTTCCTGCTACTTGAACTTCTTGAACTTCTTGAACCTTCCTGCTACTTGAACTTCTTGAACCTTCCTGCTACTTGAACTTCTTGAACTTCTTGAACCTTCCTGCTACTTGAACTTCTTGAACCTTCCTGCTACTTGAACTTCTTGAACCTTCCCGCTGCTTGAACTTCTTGAGCCTTCCTGCTACTTGAACTTCTTGAACCTTCCTGCTACTTGAACTTCTTGAACTTCTTGAACCTTCTTGCTACTTGATCTTCTTGAACTTCTTGAACCTTTCTGCTACTTGAACTTCTTGAACCTTTTTGCTACTTGAACTTCTTGAACTTCTTGAACCTTCCTGCTACTTGAACTTCTTGAACTTCTTGACCCTTCATGCTACTTGAACTTCTTGAGCCTTCCTGCTACTTGAACTTCTTGAACTTTTTGAACCTTCCTGCTACTTGAACTTCTTGAACTTCGTGACCCTTCATGCTACTTGAACTTCTTGAACTTCTTGAACCTTCCTGCTACTTGAACTTCTTGAACCTTCCTGCTACTTGAACTTCTTGAACCTTCCTGCTACTTGAACTTCTTGAACCTTCCTGCTACTTGAAATACTTGAACTTCTTGAACCTTCCTGTTACATGAACTTCTTGAACTTCTTGAACCTTCCTGCTACATGAACTTCTTTAACCTTCCTGCTACTTGAACTTCTTGAACCTTCCTGCTACTTGAACTTCTACAACTTCTTGAATACCTGCAACTTGAACTTCTACAACTTCTTGAACCTTCCTGCTACTTGAAATACTTGAACTTCTTGAACCTTCTTGTTACTTGAACTTCTTGAACTTCTTGAACCTTCCTGCTACTTGAACTTCTTGAACCTTCCTGCTCCTTGAACTTCTTGAACTTCTTGAACCTTCCTGCTACTTGAACTTCTTGAACCTTCCTGCTACTTTAACCTCTTGAACTTCTTGAACCTTCCTGCTACTTGAACATCTTGAACTTCATGAACCTTCCTGCTACTTGAACTTCTTGAACTTCTTGAACCTTTTTGCTACTTGAACTACTTGAACTTCTTGAACCTTCCTGCTACTTGAACTTCTTGAACTTCTTGAACCTTCCTGCTACTTGAACTTCTTGAACCTTCCTGCTACTTGAACTTTTAGAACTTCTTGAACCTTCCTGCTACTTGAACTTCTTCAACTTCTTGAACCTTCCTGCTACTTGAACATCTTGAACTTCATGAATCTTCCTGCTACTTGAACTTCTTGAACTTCTTGAACCTTTTTGCTACTTGAACTTCTTGAACTTCTTGAACCTTCCTGCTACTTGAACTTTTTGAACTTCTTGAACCTTCCTGCTACTTGAACTTCTTGAACCTTCCTGCTACTTGAACTTCTTGAAACTTCCTGCTACTTGAACTTCTTGAACTTCTTGAACCTTCCTGCTCCTTGAACATCTTGAACTTCTTGAACCTTCCTGTTACCTGAACTTTTTGAACCTTCCTGCTACTTGAACTTCTTGAACCTTCCTGCTACTTGAACTTCTTGAACCTTTTTGCTACTTGAACTTCTTGAACTTCTTGAACCTTCCTGCTACTTGAACTTCTTGAACTTCTTGCACCTTCCTGCTACTTGAACTTCTAGAACCATCCTGCTACTAGAACTTCTTGAACATTCCTGCTACTTGAACTTCTTGAACTTCTTGAACCTTCCTGCTACTTGAACTTCTTGAACCTTCCTGCTACTTGAACTTCTTGAACTTCTTGAACTTCTTGAACCTTCCTGCTACTTGAACTTCTTGAACTTCTTGCACCTTCCTGCTACTTGAACTTCTAGAACCTTCCTGCTACTTGAACTTCTTGAACCTTCCTGCTACTGGAACTTCTTGAACTCCTTGAACCTTCCTGCTACTTGAACTTCTTGAACCTTTCTGCTACTTGAACTTCTTGAACTTCTTGAACTTCTTGAACCTTCCTGCTACTTGAACTTCTTGATCCTTCCTGCTACCTGAACTTTTTGAACTTCTTGAACCTTCCTGCTACTTGAACTTCTTGTACTTCTTGAACTTTCCTGCTACTTGAACTTCTTCATCCTTCCTGCCACTTGATTTCTTGAACCTTCCTGCTACTTGAACTTCTTGAGCCTTCATGCTACTCGAACTTTTTGAACCCTTCTGCTTCCTGAACTTCTTGAACCTTCCTTCTACATGAACTTCTTGAACTTCTTGAACCTTCCTGCTACATAAACTTTTTGAACCTTCCTGCTACTTGAACTTTTTGAATTTCTTGACCCTTCCTGCTACTTGAACTTCTTGCACCTTCCTGCTACTTGAACTTCTTGAACTTCTTGAACATTCCTGCTATTTGAACTTCTTGAACCTTCTTGCTACTTGAACTTCTTGAACCTTCCTGCTACTTGAACTTCTTTAACTTGTTGAACCTTCTTGCTACTTGAAGTTTTCGAACATCTTGAACCTTCCTGCTACTTGAACTTCTTGAACTTCTTGAACCTTCCTGCTACTTGAACTTCTTTAACTTCTTGAACCTTCCAGCTACTTGAAGTTTTCGAACATCTTGAACCTTCCTGCTACTTGAACTTCTTGAACTTCATGAACCTTCCTGCTACTTGAACTACTTGAACTTCTTGAACCTTCCTGCTACTCGAACTTCTTGAACTTCTTGAACCTTCCTGGAACTTGAACTTCTTGAACCTTCCTGCTACTTGAACTTCTTGAACCTTCCTGCCACTTGAACTTCTTGAACTTCTTGAACCTTCCTGTTACTTGAAATTCTTGAACCTTCCTGCTACTTGAACACCTTGAACTTCTTGAACCTTCCTGCTACTTGAACTTCTTGAACTTATTGAACCTTCCTGCTACTTGAACTTCTTGAACCTTCCTTCTACTTGAACTTCTTGAATTTCTTGAACCTTCCTGCTATTTGAACTTCTTGAACTTCTTGAACCTTCCTGCTACTTGAACTTCTTGAACTTCTTGAACCTTCCTGCTACTTGAACTTCTTGAACCTTCCTGCTTCTTGAACATCTTTAAACTTCCTGCTACATGAACTTCTTGAACTTCTTGAACCTTCCTATTACTTGAACTTCTTGAACCTTCCTGCTACTTGAACTTCTTGAACTTCTTGAACCTTCCTGCTACTTGAACTTCTTGAACTTCTTGAACCTTCATGCTACTTGAACTTCTTGAAATTCTTGAACCTTCCTGCTACTTGAACTTCAGGAACCTTCCTGCTACTTGAACTTCTTGAACTTCTTGAACCTTCCTGCTACTTGAACTTCTTGAACTTCTTGAACCTTCCTGCTACTTGAACTTCTTGAACCTTCCTGCTACTTGATTTTCTTGAACTTCTTGAACCTTCCTGCTACTTGAACTTCTTGAACTTCTTGAACCTTCCTGCTACTTGAACTTCTTGAACCTTCCTGCTACTTGAACTTTTTGAACTTCTTGAACCTTCCTGCTACTTGAACTTCTTGAACTTCTTGAACCTTCCTGCTACTTGAACTTTTTGAACCTTCCTGCTACTTGTACTTCTTGAACTTCTTGAACCTTCATGCTACTTGAACTTCTTGAACTTCTTGAACCTTCCTGTTACTTGAACTACTTGAACTTCTTGAACCTTCCTGCTACTTGAACTTCTTGAACCTTCCTGCTACTTGAACTTCTTGAACCTTCCTGCTACTTGAACTTCTTGAACTTTCCTGCTACTTGAACTTCTTGAACCTTCCTGCTACTTGAACTTCTTGTACCTTCCTGCTACTTGAACTTCTTGAACTTCTTGAACCTTCCTGCTACTTGAACTTCTTGAACGCCTTGAACCTTCCTGCTACTTGAACTTCTTGAACTTCTTGAACCTTCCTGCTACTTGAACTTCTTGAACGTCTTGAACCTTCTTGCTACTTGAACTCCTAGAACTTCTTGAACCTTCATGCTACTTGAACTTCTTGAACCTTCTTGCTACTTGAACTTCTTGAACTTCTTGAACCCTCCTGCTACTTGAACTTCTTGAACCTTCCTGCTACTTGAGCTTCTTGAACTTTTTGAACATTCCTGCTACCTGAACTTCTTGAACTTCTTGAACCTTCCTGCTACTTGAACTTCTTGAACCTTCCTGCTACTTGAACTTCTTGAACCTTCCTGCTACTTGAACTTCTTGAACTTCTTGAACCTTCCTGCTACTTGAACTTCCTGAACTTCTTGAACCTTTCTGCTACCTGAACTTCTTGAACTTTCCTGCTACTTGAACATCTTGAACTTCTTGAACCTTCCTGCTACTTGAACTTCTTGAACGTCTTGAACCTTCCTGCTACTTGAACTTCTTGAACTTCTTGAACCTTCCTGCTATTTGAACTTCTTGAACCTTCCTGCTACTTGAACTTCGTGAACTTTTTGAACCTTCCTGCTACTTGAACTTCTTGAACTTCTAGAACCTTCCTGCAACTTGAACTTCTTGAACTTCTTGAACCTTCCAGCTACTTGAACTTCTTGAACCTTCCTGCTACTTGAACTTCTTGAACTTCTTGAACCTTCATGCTACTTGAAATACTTGAACTTCTTGAACCTTCCTGTTACTTGAACTTCTTGAACTTTTCGAACCTTCCTGCTACTTGAACTTCTTTAACCTTCCTGCTACTTGAACTTCTTGAACCTTCCTGCTACTTGAACTTCTTGAACTTCTTGAACCTTCCTACTACTTGAAATACTTGAACTTCTTGAACCTTCCTGTTACTTGAACTTCTTGAACTTCTTGAACCTTAATGCTACTTGAACTTCTTGAACTTCTTGAACCTTCCTGCTACTTGGTTTTCTTGAACCTTCCTGCATTTCGAACTTCTTGAACCTTCCTGCTACTTGAACTTCTTGAACTTCTTGAACCTTCCAGCTACTTGAACTTCTTGAACCTTCCTGTTACTTGAACTTCTAGAACTTCTTGACCCTTCCTGCTACTTGAACTTCTTGAACTTCTTGAACCTTCCTGCTACTTGAACTTCTTGAACTTCTTGAACCTTCCTGCTACTTGAACTTCTTGAACTTCTTGAACCTTCCTGCTACTTGAACTTCTTGAACTTCTTGAACCTTCCTGCTACTTGAACTTGTTGAACTTCGTGAACCTCCTTGCTACTTGAACTTCTTGAACCTTCCTGCTACTTGAACTTTTTGAACTTCTTGAACCTTCCTGCTACTTGAACTTCTTGAACTTCTTGAACCTTCCTGCTACTTGAACTTTTTGAACTTCTTGAACCTTCCTGCTACTTGAACTTCTTGAACTTCTTGAACCTTCCTGCTAATTGAACTTCTTGAAACTTCCTGCTACTTGAACTTCTTGAACTTCTTGAACCTTCCTGCTACTTGAACTTCTTGATTTTCTTGAACATTCCTGTTACTTGAACTCTTTGTACCTTCCTGCTACCTGAACTTCATGAACCTTCCTGCTACTTGAACTTCTTGAACCTTCCTGCTACCTGAACTTCTAGAATCTTCCTGTTACTTGAACTTCTTGAACTTTCCTGCTACCTGAACTTCTTGAACCTTACTGCTTCTTGAACTTCTTGAACGTCTTGAACCTTCCTGCTACTTGAACTTCTTGAACTTCTTGAACCTTCATGCTACTTGAACTTCTTGAACCTTCCTGCTACTTGAACTTCTTGAACTTCTTGAATCCTTCTGCTACTTGAACTTCTTGAACCTTCCTGCTACTTGAACTTCTTGAACTTTTTGAACCTTCCTGCTACCTGAACTTCTTGAACTTCTTGAACTTCTTGAACCTTCCTGCTACTTGAACTTCTTGAACATTCCTGCTACTTGAACTTCTTGAACTTATTGAACCTTCCTGCTACTTGAACTTCTTGAACTTCTTGAACCTTTCTGCTACTTGAACTTCTTGAAACTTCCTGCTACTTGAACTTCTTGAACGTCTTGAACCTTCCTGCTACTTGAACTTCTTGAACTTCTTGAACCTTCCTGCTATTTGAACTTCTTGAACCTTCCTGCTACTTGAACTTCTTGAACTTTTTGAACCTTCCTGCTACTAGAACTTCTTGAACTTCTTGAACCATCCTGCTACTTGAACTTCTTGAACTTCTTGAACCTTCCTGCTACTTGAACTTCTTGAACCTTCCTGCTACTTGAACTTCTTGAACTTCTTGAACCTTCATGCTACTTGAAATACTTGAACTTCTTGAACCTTCCTGTTACTTGGACTTCTTGAACTTTTCGAACCTTCCTGCTACTTGAACTTCTTTAACCTTCCTGCTACTTGAACTTCTCGAACCTTCCAGCTACTTGAACTTCTTGAACTTCTTGAACCTTCCTGCTACTTGAAATACTTGAACTTCTTGAACCTTCCTGTTACTTGACCTTCTTGAACTTCTTGTACCTTCCTGCTACTTGAACTTCTTGAACCTTCGTGTTACTTGAACTTCTTGAACTTCTTGAACCTTCCTGCTACTTGATTTTCTTGAACCTTCCTGCTATTTGAACTTCTTGAACCTTCCTGCTACTTGAACTTCTTGAACTTCTTGAACCTTCCTGCTACTTGAACTTCTAGAACTTCTTGACCCTTCCTGCTACTTGAACTTTTTGAACTTCTTGAACCTTCCTGCTACTTGAACTTCTTGAACTTCTTGAACCTTCCTGCTACTTGAACTTCTTGCACTTCTTGAACCTTCCTGCTACTTGAACTTCTTGAACTTCTTGAACCTTCCTGCTACTTGAACTTGTTGAACTTCGTGAACCTCCTTGCTACTTGAACTTCTTGAACTTCTTGAACCTTCCTGCTACTTGAACTTTTTGAATTTCTTGAACCTTCCTGCTACTTGAACTTTTTGAACTTCTTGAACCTTCCTGCTACTTGAACTTCTTGAACTTCTTGAACCTTCCTGCTACTTGAACTTCTTGAACTTCTTGAACCTTCCTGCTAATTGAACTTCTTGAAACTTCCTGCTACTTGAACTTCTTGAACTTCTTGAACCTTCCTGCTACTTGAACTTCTTGATTTTCTTGAACCTTCCTGTTACTTCAACTTTTTCTACCTTTCTGCGACCTGAACTTCTTGCACCTTCCTGCTACTTGAACTTCTTGAACCTTCCTGCTACTTGAACTTCTAGAACCTTCCTGCTACTTGAACTTCTTGAACTTTCCTGCTACTTGAACTTCTTGAACCTTACTGCTTCTTGAACTTCTTGAACTTCTTGAACCTTCCTGCTAGATGAACTTCTTGAACTTCTTGAACCTTCCCGCTACTTGATTTTCTTGAATTTCTTGAACCTTCCTGCTACTTGAACTTCTTGAACCTTTCTGCTACTTGAACTTCTTGAACTTCTTGAACCTTATTGCTACTTGAACTTCTTGAACTTCTTGAACCTTCCTGCTACTTGAACTTCTTGAACCTTCCTGCTACTTGAACTTCTTGAACTTCTTGAACCTTCCTGCTACTTGAACTTCTTGAACATCTTGAACCTTCCTGCTACTTGAACTTCTTGAACTTCTTGAACCTTCCTGCTTCTTGAACTTCTTGAACCTTCCTGCTACTTGAACTTCTTGAACCTTCCTGCTACTTGAACTTCTTGACCTTCTTGAACCTTCCTGCTACTTGAACTTCTTGAACGTCTTGAACCTTCCTGCTACTTGAACTTCTTGAACTTCTTGAACCTTCCTGCTACTTGAACTTCTTGAACGTCTTGAACCTTCCTGCTACTTGAACTTCTTGAACGTCTTGAACCTTCCTGCTACTTGAACTTCTTGAACTTCTTGAACCTTCCTGCTACTTGAACTTCTTGAACGTCTTGAACCTTCCTGCTACTTGAACTTCTTGAACTTCTTGATCCTTCCTGCTACTTGAACTTCTTGAACCTTCCTGCTACTTGAACTTCTTGAACTTCTTGAACCCTCCTGTTACTTGAACTTCTTGAACCTTCCTGCTACTTGAACTTCTTGAACTTCTTGAACCTTCCTGCTACATGAACTTCTTGAACTTCTTGAACCTTCCTGCTACTTGAACCTCTTGAACCTTCCTGCTACTTGAATTTCTTGAACCTTCCTGCTACTTGAACTTCTTGAACTTCTTGAACCTTCCTGCTACTTGAACTTCTTGAACTTCTTGAACCTTTCTGCTACTTGAACTTCTTTCCCCTTCCTGCAACTTGAACTTCTTGAACTTCTTGAACCTTCCTGCTACTTGAACTTCTTGAACGTCTTGAACCTTCCTGCTACTTGAACTTCTTGAACTTCTTGAACCTTCCTGCTACTTGAACTTCTTGAACCTTCCTGCTACTTGAACTTCTTGAACTTTTTGAACCTTCCTGCTACTTGAACTTTTTGAACTTCTTGAACCTTCCTGCTACTTGAACTTCTTGAACTTCTTGAACCTTCCTGCAACTTGAACTTCTTGAACCTTCCTGCTACTTGAACTTCTTGAACCTTCCTGTTACTTGAACTTCTTGAACCTTCCTGCTACTTGAACTTCTTTAACCTTCCTGCTACTTGAATTTCTTGAACCTTCCTGCTACTTGAACTTCTTGAACTTCTTGAACCTTCCTGCTACTTGAACTTCTTGAACTTCTTGAACCTTCCTGCTACTTGAACTTCTTGAACTTCTTGAACCTTCCTGCTACTTGAACTTCTTGAACTTCTTGAACCTTCCTGCTACTTGAACTTCTTCAACCCTCCTGCTACTTGAACTTCTTGAATATCTTGACCCTTCCTGCTACTTGAACTTCTTGAACTTCTTGAACCTTCCTGCTACTTGAACTTCTTGAACTTCTCGAACCATCCTGCTACTTGAACTGCTTAAACTTCTTGGACCTTCCTGCTACTTGAACTTCTTGAACTTCTTGACCCTTCCAGCTACTTGAACTTCTTGAACTTCTTGAACCTTCTTGCTATTTGAACTTTTTGAACTTCTTGAACCTTCCTGCTACTTGAACTTCTTGAACCTTCCTGCTACTTGAACTTCTTGAACTTCTTGAACCTTCCTGCTACGTGAACTTCTTGAAACTTGTTGCAACTTGAACTTCTTGAACTTCTTGAACCTTCCTGCTACTTGAACTTCTTGAACTTCTTGAACCTTCCTGTTACTTGAACTTTTTGAACCTTCCTGCTACTTGAACTTCTTGAACCTTCCTGCTACTTGAACTTCTTGAACCTTCCTCCTACTTGAACTTCTTGAACCTTCCTGCTACTTGAACTTCTTGAACTTTCTTGCTACTTGAACTTCTTGAACCTTACTGCTTCTTGAACTTCTTGAACTTCTTGAACTTCTTGAACCTTCCTGCTAAATGAATTTCTTGAACTTCTTGAACCTTCCTGCTAATTGAACTTCTTGAACTTCTTGAACTTCTTGAATCTTCCTGCTACTTGAACTTCTTGAACTTCTTGCACCTTCCTGCTACTTGAACTTCTAGAACCTTCCTGCTACTTGAACTACTAGAACGTTCCTGCTACTTGAACTTCTTGAACTTCTTGAACCTTCCTGCTACTTGAACTTCTTGAACCTTCCTGCTACTTGAACTTCTTGAACTTCTTGAACCTTCCTGCTACTTGAACTTCTCGAACTTCTTGAACCTTCCTGCTACTTGAACTTCTTGAACCTTCTTGCTACTTGAACTTCTTGAACCTTCCTGCTACATGAACTTCTTGAACCTTCCTGCTATTTGAACTTCTTGAACTTCTTGAACCTTTCTGCTACTTGAACTTCTTGAACCTTCCTGCTCCTTGAACTACTTGAACTTCCTGAACCTTCCTGCTGCTTGAACTTCTTGAACCTTCCTGCTATTTGAACTTCTTGTACTTCTTGAACCTTCCTGCTACTTGAATTCTTGAACTTCTTGAACCTTCCTGCTACTTGAACTTCTTGAACCTTCCTGCTACTTGAACTTCTTGAACCTTCCTGCTACTTGAACTTCTTGAACTTCTTGAGCCTTCCTGCTACTTGAACTACTTGAACTTCTTGAACCTTCCTGCTACTTGAACATCTTGAACTTCTTGAACCTTCCTGCTACGTGAACTTCTTGAACCTTCCTGCTACTTGATCTTCTTGAACTTCTTGAACCTTCCTGCTACTTGAACTTCTTGAACCTTCATGCTACTTGAACTTCTTGAACCTTCCTGCTACTTGAACTTCTTGAACCTTCCTGCTACTTGAACTACTTGAACTTCTTGAACCTTCCTGCTAATCGAACTTCTTGAACCTTCCTGCTACTTGAACTTCTTGAACTTCTTGAACCTTCCTGCTACTTGAACTTCTTGAACCTTCCTGCTACTTGAACTTCTTGAACATCTCGAACCTTCCTGCTACTTGAACTTCTTGAACCTTCCTGCTACTTGAACTTCTTGAACCTTCCTGCTACTTGAACTTCTTGAACCTTCCTGCTACTTAAACTTCTTGAACTTCTTGAACCTTCCTGCTACTTGAACTTCTTGAACCTTCCTGCTACTTGAACTTCTTGATTTTCTTACACCTTCCTGCTACTTGAACTTCTTGAACCTTCCTGCTACTTGAACTTCTTGAACTTCTTGAACCTTCCTGCTACTTGAACTTTTTGAACCTTCCTGCTATTTGAACTTCTTGAACCTTCCTGTTACTTGAACTTCTTGAACCTTCCTGCTACTTGAACTTTTTGAACTTCTTGAACCTTCCTGCTACTTGAACTTTTTGAAATTCTCGAACCTTCCTGCTACTTGAACTTCTTGAACTTCTTGAACCTTCCTGCTACTTGAACTTCTTGCACCTTCCTGCCACTTGATTTCTTGAACCTTCCTTCTACTTGAACTTCTAGAACCTTCCTGGTACTTGAACTTTTTGAACCTTCCTGCTTCTTGAACTTCTTGAACCTTCGTTCTCCTTGAACTTCTTGAACTTCTTGAACCTTCCTGCTACTTGAACTTCTTGAACCTTCCTGCTACTTGAACTTTTTGAACTTCTTGAACCTTCCTGCTACTTGAACTTCTTGAACCTTCCTGCGAGCTGAACTTCTTGAACTTCTTGAACCTTCCTGCTATTTGAACTTCTTGAACCTTCCTGCTACTTGAACTTCTTGAACCTTCCTGCTACTTCAACTTCTTGAACCTCCCTGCTACTTGAACTTCTTGAACTTCTTGAACCTTTCTGCTACTTGAACTTCTTGAACCTTCCTGCTACTTGAACTTCTTGAACTTCTTGAACCTTCCTGCTACTTTAAATTCTTGAACTTCTTGAACCTTCCTGCTACTTGAACTTTTTGAATTTCTTGAACCTTCCTGCTACTTGAACTTTTTGAACTTCTTGAACCTTCCTGCTACTTGAACTTCTTGAACTTCTTGAACCTTCCTGCTACTTGAACTTCTTGAACTTCTTGAACCTTCCTGCTAATTGAACTTCTTGAAACTTCCTGCTACTTGAACTTCTTGAACTTCTTGAACCTTCCTGCTACTTGAACTTCTTGATTTTCTTGAACCTTCCTGTTACTTCAACTTTTTCTACCTTTCTGCGACCTGAACTTCTTGCACCTTCCTGCTACTTGAACTTCTTGAACCTTCCTGCTACTTGAACTTCTAGAACCTTCCTGCTACTTGAACTTCTTGAACTTTCCTGCTACTTGAACTTCTTGAACCTTACTGCTTCTTGAACTTCTTGAACTTCTTGAACCTTCCTGCTAGATGAACTTCTTGAACTTCTTGAACCTTCCCGCTACTTGATTTTCTTGAATTTCTTGAACCTTCCTGCTACTTGAACTTCTTGAACCTTTCTGCTACTTGAACTTCTTGAACTTCTTGAACCTTCCTGCTACTTGAACTTCTTGAACTTCTTGAACCTTCCTGCTACTTGAACTTCTTGAACCTTCCTGCTACTTGAACTTCTTGAACTTCTTGAACCTTCCTGCTACTTGAACTTCTTGAACATCTTGAACCTTCCTGCTACTTGAACTTCTTGAACTTCTTGAACCTTCCTGCTTCTTGAACTTCTTGAACCTTCCTGCTACTTGAACTTCTTGAACCTTCCTGCTACTTGAACTTCTTGAACTTCTTGAACCTTCCTGCTACTTGAACTTCTTGAACGTCTTGAACCTTCCTGCTACTTGAACTTCTTGAACTTCTTGAACCTTCCTGCTACTTGAACTTCTTGAACCTTCCTGCTACTTGAACTTCTTGAACGTCTTGAACCTTCCTGCTACTTGAACTTCTTGAACTTCTTGAACCTTCCTGCTACTTGAACTTCTTGAACGTCTTGAACCTTCCTGCTACTTGAACTTCTTGAACTTCTTGATCCTTCCTGCTACTTGAACTTCTTGAACCTTCCTGCTACTTGAACTTCTTGAACTTCTTGAACCCTCCTGTTACTTGAACTTCTTGAACCTTCCTGCTACTTGAACTTCTTGAACTTCTTGAACCTTCCTGCTACATGAACTTCTTGAACTTCTTGAACCTTCCTGCTACTTGAACCTCTTGAACCTTCCTGCTACTTGAATTTCTTGAACCTTCCTGCTACTTGAACTTCTTGAACTTCTTGAACCTTCCTGCTACTTGAACTTCTTGAACTTCTTGAACCTTTCTGCTACTTGAACTTCTTTCCCCTTCCTGCTACTTGAACTTCTTGAACTTCTTGAACCTTCCTGCTACTTGAACTTCTTGAACGTCTTGAACCTTCCTGCTACTTGAACTTCTTGAACTTCTTGAACCTTCCTGCTACTTGAACTTCTTGAACCTTCCTGCTACTTGAACTTCTTGAACTTTTTGAACCTTCCTGCTACTTGAACTTTTTGAACTTCTTGAACCTTCCTGCTACTTGAACTTCTTGAACTTCTTGAACCTTCCTGCAACTTGAACTTCTTGAACCTTCCTGCTACTTGAACTTCTTGAACCTTCCTGTTACTTGAACTTCTTGAACCTTCCTGCTACTTGAACTTCTTTAACCTTCCTGCTACTTGAATTTCTTGAACCTTCCTGCTACTTGAACTTCTTGAACTTCTTGAACCTTCCTGCTACTTGAACTTCTTGAACTTCTTGAACCTTCCTGCTACTTGAAATACTTGAACTTCTTGAACCTTCCTGTCACTTGAACTTCTTGAACTTCTTGAACCTTCCTGCTACTTGAACTTCTTGAACCTTCCTGCTACTTGAACTTCTTGAACTTCTTGAACCTTCCTGCTACTTGAACTTCTTCAACCCTCCTGCTACTTGAACTTCTTGAATATCTTGACCCTTCCTGCTACTTGAACTTCTTGAACTTCTTGAACCTTCCTGCTACTTGAACTTCTTGAACTTCTCGAACCATCCTGCTACTTGAACTGCTTAAACTTCTTGGACCTTCCTGCTACTTGAACTTCTTGAACTTCTTGACCCTTCCAGCTACTTGAACTTCTTGAACTTCTTGAACCTTCTTGCTATTTGAACTTTTTGAACTTCTTGAACCTTCCTGCTACTTGAACTTCTTGAACCTTCCTGCTACTTGAACTTCTTGAACTTCTTGAACCTTCCTGCCACGTGAACTTCTTGAAACTTGTTGCAACTTGAACTTCTTGAACTTCTTGAACCTTCCTGCTACTTGAACTTCTTGAACTTCTTGAACCTTCCTGTTACCTGAACTTTTTGAACCTTCCTGCTACTTGAACTTCTTGAACCTTCCTGCTACTTGAACTTCTTGAACCTTCCTCCTACTTGAACTTCTTGAACCTTCCTGCTACTTGAACTTCTTGAACTTTCTTGCTACTTGAACTTCTTGAACCTTACTGCTTCTTGAACTTCTTGAACTTCTTGAACTTCTTGAACCTTCCTGCTAAATGAATTTCTTGGACTTCTTGAACCTTCCTGCTACTTGAACTTCTTGAACTTCTTGAACTTCTTGAATCTTCCTGCTACTTGAACTTCTTGAACTTCATGCACCTTCCTGCTACTTGAACTTCTAGAACCTTCCTGCTACTTGAACTACTAGAACGTTCCTGCTACTTGAACTTCTTGAACTTCTTGAACCTTCCTGCTACTTGAACTTCTTGAACCTTCCTGCTACTTGAACTTCTTGAACTTCTTGAACCTTCCTGCTACTTGAACTTCTCGAACTTCTTGAACCTTCCTGCTACTTGAACTTCTTGAACCTTCTTGCTACTTGAACTTCTTGAACCTTCCTGCTACATGAACTTCTTGAACCTTCCTGCTATTTGAACTTCTTGAACTTCTTGAACCTTTCTGCTACTTGAACTTCTTGAACCTTCCTGCTCCTTGAACTACTTGAACTTCCTGAACCTTCCTGCTGCTTGAACTTCTTGAACCTTCCTGCTATTTGAACTTCTTGTACTTCTTGAACCTTCCTGCTACTTGAATTCTTGAACTTCTTGAACCTTCCTGCTACTTGAACTTCTTGAACCTTCCTGCTACTTGAACTTCTTGAACCTTCCTGCTACTTGAACTTCTTGAACTTCTTGAGCCTTCCTGCTACTTGAACTACTTGAACTTCTTGAACCTTCCTGCTACTTGAACTTCTTGAACTTCTTGAACCTTCCTGCTACGTGAACTTCTTGAACCTTCCTGCTACTTGATCTTCTTGAACTTCTTGAACCTTCCTGCTACTTGAACTTCTTGAACCTTCATGCTACTTGAACTTCTTGAACCTTCCTGCTACTTGAACTTCTTGAACCTTCCTGCTACTTGAACTACTTGAACTTCTTGAACCTTCCTGCTAATCGAACTTCTTGAACCTTCCTGCTACTTGAACTTCTTGAACTTCTTGAACCTTCCTGCTACTTGAACTTCTTGAACCTTCCTGCTACTTGAACTTCTTGAACCTTCCTGCTACTTGAACTTCTTGAACATCTCGAACCTTCCTGCTACTTGAACTTCTTGAACCTTCCTGCTACTTGAACTTCTTGAACCTTCCTGCTACTTGAACTTCTTGAACCTTCCTGCTACTTAAACTTCTTGAACTTCTTGAACCTTCCTGCTACTTGAACTTCTTGAACCTTCCTGCTACTTGAACTTCTTGATTTTCTTACACCTTCCTGCTACTTGAACTTCTTGAACCTTCCTGCTACTTGAACTTCTTGAACTTCTTGAACCTTCCTGCTACTTGAACTTTTTGAACCTTCCTGCTATTTGAACTTCTTGAACCTTCCTGTTACTTGAACTTCTTGAACCTTCCTGCTACTTGAACTTTTTGAACTTCTTGAACCTTCCTGCTACTTGAACTTTTTGAAATTCTCGAACCTTCCTGCTACTTGAACTTCTTGAACTTCTTGAACCTTCCTGCTACTTGAACTTCTTGCACCTTCCTGCCACTTGATTTCTTGAACCTTCCTTCTACTTGAACTTCTAGAACCTTCCTGGTACTTGAACTTTTTGAACCTTCCTGCTTCTTGAACTTCTTGAACCTTCGTTCTCCTTGAACTTCTTGAACTTCTTGAACCTTCCTGCTACTTGAACTTCTTGAACCTTCCTGCTACTTGAACTTTTTGAACTTCTTGAACCTTCCTGCTACTTGAACTTCTTGAACCTTCCTGCGAGCTGAACTTCTTGAACTTCTTGAACCTTCCTGCTATTTGAACTTCTTGAACCTTCCTGCTACTTGAACTTCTTGAACCTTCCTGCTACTTCAACTTCTTGAACCTCCCTGCTACTTGAACTTCTTGAACTTCTTGAACCTTTCTGCTACTTGAACTTCTTGAACCTTCCTGCTACTTTAAATTCTTGAACTTCTTGAACCTTCCTGCTACTTGAACTTCTTTAACTTCTTGAACCTTCCTGCTACTTGAAATTCTTGAACTTCTTGAACCTTCCTGCTACTTGATCTTTTCGAACTTCTTGAACCTTCCTGCTACTTGAACTTCTTGAACTTCTTGAACCTTCCTGCTACTCGAACTACTTGAACTTCTTGAACCTTCCTGCTACTTGAACTTCTTGAACTTCTTGAACCTTCCTGCTACTTGAACTTCTTGAACCTTCCTGCTACTTGAACTTCTTGAACCTTCCTGCCACTTGAACTTCTTGAACTTCTTGAACCTTCCTGCTACTTGAAATTCTTGAACCTTTCTGCTACTTGAACTTCTTGAACTTCTTGAACCTTCCTGCTACTTGAACTTCTTGAACTTCTTGAACCTTCCTGCTTCTTGAACTTCTTGAACCTTCCTTCCACTTGAACTTCTTGAACTTCTTGAACCTTCCTGCTACTTGAACTTCTTGAACCTTCCTTCTACTTGAACTTCTTGAACTTCTTGAACCTTCCTTCTACTTGAACTTTTTGAACCTTACTGCTACTTGAACTTCTTGAACCTTCCTGCTACTTGAACTTCTTGAACTTCTTGAACCTTCCTGCTACTTGAACTTCTTGAACTTCTTGAACCTTCCTGCTACTTGAACTTCTTGAACGTCTTGAACCTTCCTGCTACTTGAACTTCTTGAACTTCTTAAACCTTCCTGCTACTTGAACTTCTTGAACGTCTTGAACCTTCCTGCTACTTGAACTTCTTGAACTCCTTGAACCTTCCTGCTACTTGAACTTCTTGAACCTTCCTGCTACTACAACTTCTTGAACTTCTTGAACCTTTCTGCTACTTGAACTTCTTGAACCTTCCTGCTACTTGAACTTCTTGAACTTCTTGAACCTTCCTGCTACTTGAACTTCTTGAACGTCTTGAACCTTCCTGCTACTTGAACTTCTTGAACTTCTTGAACCTTCCTGCTACTTGAACTTCTTGTACCTTCCTGCTACTTGAACTTCTTGAACTTTTTGAACCTTCCTGCTACTTGAACTTCTTGAACTTCTTGAAACTTCCTGCTACTTGAACTTCTTGAACTTCTTGAACTTCTTGAACCTTCCTGCTACTTGAACTTCTTGAACTTCTTGAACCTTCCTGCTACTTGAAATACTTGAACTTCTTGAACCTTCCTGTTTTATGAGCTTCTTGAACTTCTTGAACCTTCCTGCTACTTGAACTTCTTTAACCTTCCTGCTACTTGAACTTCTTGAACCTTCCTGCTACTTGAACTTCTACAACTTCTTGAACCTTCCTGCTACTTGAAATACTTGAACTTCTTGAACCTTCCTGTTACTTGAACTTCTTGAACTTTTTGAACCTTTCTGCTACTTGAACTTCTTGAACCTTCCTGCTACTTGAACTTCTTGAACTTCTTGAACCTTCCTGCTACTTGAACTTCTTGAACCGTCCTGCTACTTGAACCTCTTGAACTTCTTGACCCTTCCTGCTACTTAAACTTCTTGAACTTCTTGCACCTTCCTGCTACTTGAACTTCTTGAACTTCTTGAACCTTCCTGCTACTTGAACTTCTTGAACTTCTTGAACCTTCCTGCTACTTGAACTTCTTGAACTTCTTGATCTTTCCTGCTACATGAACTTCTTGAACTTCTTGAACCTTTTTGCTACTTGAACTTCTTGAACTTCTTGAACCTTCCTGCTACTTGAACTTTTTGAACTTCTTGAACCTTCCTGCTACTTGAACTTCTTGAACCTTCCTGCTACTTGAACTTCTTGAACTTCTTTAACCTTCCTGCTACTTGAACTTCTTGAAACTTCCTGCTACTTGAACTTCTTGAACTTCTTGAACCTTCCTGCTACTTGAACTTCTTTAACTTCTTGAACATTCCTGCTACTTGAACATCTCGAACTTCTTGCACCCTCCTGCTACTTGAACTTCTAGAACCTTCCTGCTACTTGAACTTCTTGAACCTTCCTGCAACTTGAACTTCTCGAACTTCTTGAACCTTCCTGCTACTTGAACTTCTTGACCCTTCCTGCTACTTGAACTTCTTGAACTTCTTGAACCTTCCTGCTATTTGAACTTCTTGAACCTTCCTGCTACTTGAACTTCTTGAACCTTCCTGCTACTTGAACTTTTTGAACCTTCCTGCTACTTGAACTTCTTGAACCTTCCTGCTACTTGAACTTCTTTAACTTCTTGAACCTTCCTGCTACTTGAACTTTTCGAACTTCTTGAACCTTCCTGCTACTTGAACATCTTGAACTTCTTGAACCTTCCTGCTACTTGAACTACTTGAACTTCTTGAACCTTCCTGCTACTTGAACTTCGTGAACTTCTTGAACCTTCCTGCTACTCGAACTTCTTGAACCTTCCTGCTACTTGAACTTCTTGAACCTTCCTGCCACTTGAACTTCTTGAACTTCTTGAACCTTCCTGCTGCTTGAAATTCTTGAACCTTCCTGCTACTTGAAATTCTTGAACCTTCCTGCTACTTGAAATTCTTGAACTTCTTGAACCTTCCTGCTACTTGAACTTCTTGAACTTCTTGAACCTTCCTGCTACTTGAACTTCTTGAACCTTCCTGCTTCTTGAACATCTTGAAACTTCCTGCTACATGATCTTCTTGAACTTCTTGAACCTTCCTGCTACTTGAACATCTTGAACCTTCCCGCTACTTGAACTTCTTGAACTTCTTGAACCTTCCTGCTACTTGAACTTCTTGAACCTTCCTGCCACTTGAACTTCTTGATTTTCTTGAACCTTCCTGCTACTTGAAATTCTTGAATCTTCCTGCTACTTGAACTTCTTGAACTTCTTGAACCTTCCTGGTACTTGAACTTCTTGAACCTTCCTTCTACTTGAACTTCTTGAACTTCTCGAACCTTCCTGCTACTTGAACTTCATGAACTTCTTGAACCTTCCTGCTACTTGAACTTCTAGAACTTCTTGACCCTTCCTGCTACTTGAACTTTTTGAAATTCTTGAAACTTCCTGCTACTGGAACTTCTTGAACTTCTTGAACCTTCCTGCTACTTGAACTTCTTGAACTTCTTGAACCTTCCTGCTGCTTGAACTTCTTGAACTTCTTGAACCTTCCTGGAACTTGAACTTGTTGAACTTCGTGAACCTCCTTGCTACTTGAACTTCTTGAACTTTTGAACCTTCCTGCTACTTGAACTTTTTGAACTTTGTGAACCTTACTGCTACTTGAATTTCTTGAACTTCTTGAACCTTCCTGCTACTTGAACTTCTTGAACTTCTTGAACCTTCCTGCTACTTGAACTTCTGAAACTTCTTGAACCTTCCTGCTGATTGAACTTCTTGAAACCTCCTGCTACTTGAACTTCCTGAACTTCTTGAACCTTCCTGCTACTTGAACTTCTTGATTTTCTTGAACCTTCCTGTTACTTGAACTTTTCGTACCTTTCTGCTACCTGAACTTCTTGAACCTTCCTGCTACTTGAACTTTTTGTATCTTTCTGCCACCTGAACTTCTTGAACCTTCCTGCTACTTGAACTTCTTGAACCTTCCTGCTACTTGAACTTCTAGAATTTTCCTGCTACTTGAACTTCTTGAACTTTCCTGCTACTTGAACTTCTTGAACCTTACTGCTTCTTGAACTTCTTGAACCTTCCTGCTAAATGAACTTCTTGAACTTCTTGAACTTTCCTGCCACTTGATTTTCTTGAACTTCTTGAACCTTCCTGCTACTTGAACTTCTTGAACCTTTCTGCTACTTGAACTTCTTGAACTTCTTGAACCTTCCTGCTACTTGAACTTCTTGAACTTCTTGAACCTTCCTGCTACTTGAACTTCTTGAAACCTCCCTGCTACTTGAACTTCTTGAACTTCTTGAACCTTCCTGCTACTTGAACTTAATGAACTTCTTGAACGTTCCTGCTACTTGAACTTCTTGAACTTCTTGAACCTTCCTGCTACTTGAACTTCTTGAACTTCTTGAACCTTCCTGTTACTTGAACTTCTTGCACTTCTTGAACCTTCCTGCTACTTGAACTTCTTGAACCTTCCTGCTACTTGAACTTCTTGAACCTTCCTGCTACTTGAACTTCTTGAAATTCTTGAACCTTCCTGCTACTTGAACTTCTTGAACGTCTTGAACCTTCCTGCTACTTGAACTTCTTGAACTTCTTGAACCTTCCTGCTACTTGAACTTCTTGAACGTCTTGAACCTTCCTGCTACTTGAACTTCTTGAACTTCTTGATCCTTCCTGCTACTTGAACTTCTTGAACCTTCCTGCTACTTGAACTTCTTGAACTTCTTGAACCTTCCTGATACTTGAACTTCTTGAACTTCTTGAACCTTCCTGCTACTTGAACTTCTTGAACGTTCCTGCTACTTGAATTTCTTGAACTTCTTGAACCTTCCTGCTACTTGAACTTCTTGAACTTCTTGAACCTTCCTGCTACTTGAACTTCTTGAACCTTCCTGCTACTTGAATTTCTTGAACCTTCCTGCTACTTGAACTTCTTGAACTTCTTGAACCTTCCTGCTACTTGAACTTCTAGAACTTCTTGAACCTTTCTGCTACTTGAACTTTTTGAACCTTCCTGCTACTTGAACTTCTTGAACTTCTTGAACCTTCCTGCTACTTGAACTTCTTGAACGTCTTGAACCTTCCTGCTACTTGAACTTCTTGAACTTCTTGAACCTTCCTGCTACTTGAACTTCTTGAACCTTCCTGCTACTTGAACTTCTTGAACTTTTTGAACCTTCCTGCTACATGAACTTTTTGAACTTCTTGAACCTTCCTGCTACTTGAACTTCTTGAACTTCTTGAACCTTCCTGCTACTTGAACTTCTTGAACCTTCCTGCTACTTGAACTTTTTGAACCTTCCTGTTACTTGAACTTCTTGAACTTCTTGAACCTTCCTGCTACTTGAAATACTTGAACTTCTTGAACCTTCCTGTCACTTGAACTTCTTGAACTTCTTGAACCTTCCTGCTACTTGAACTTCTTGAACCTTCCTGCTACTTGAACTTCTTGAACTTCTTGAACCTTCCTGCTACTTGAACTTCTTGAACTTCTTGAACCTTCCTGCTACTTGAACTTCTTGAACCTTCCTGCTACCTGAACTTCTTGAACTTCTTGACCCTTCCTGCTACTTGAACTTCTTGAACTTCTTGAACCTTCTTGCTACTTGAACTTCTTGAACTTCTCGAACCTTCCTGCTACTTGAACTGCTTAAACTTCTTGGACCTTCCTGCTACTTGAACTTCTTGAACTTCTTGAACCTTCCTGCTACTTGAACCTCGTGAACTTCTTAAACCATCTTGCTATTTGAACTTTTTGAACTTCTTGAACCTTCCTGCTACTTGAACTTCTTGAACCTTCAAGCTACTTGAACTTCTTGAACTTCTTGAACCTTCCTGCTTCGTGAACATCTTGAAACTTGCTGCTACTTGAACTTCTTGAACTTCTTGAACCTTCCTGCTACTTGAACTTCTTGAACTTCTTGAACCTTCCTGCTACTTGAACTTCTTGAACCTTCCTCCTACTTGAACTTCTTGAACATTCCTGCTACTTGAACTTCTTGAACTTTCCTGCTACTAGAACTTCTTGAACCTTACTGCTTCTTGAACTTCTTAAACTTCTGGAACTTTTTGAACCTTCCTGCTAAATGAACTTCTTGAACTTCTTGAACCTTCCTGCTACTTGAACTTCTTGAACTTCTTGAACCCTCCTGCTACTTGAACTTCTTGAACTTCTTGCACCTTCCTGCTACCTGAACTTCTAGAACCTTCCTGCTACTTGAACTACTTGAACGTTCCTGCTACTTGAACTTCTTGAATTTCTTGAACCTTCCTGCTACTTGAACTTCTTGAACCTTCCTGCTACTTGAACTTTTTGAACTTCTTGAACCTTCCTGCTACTTGAACTTCTTGAACCTTCTTGCTACTTGAACTTCTTGAACCTTCCTGCTACTTGAACTTCTTGAACCTTCCTCCTACTTGAACTTCTTGAACTTCTTGAACCTTTCTGCTACTTGAACTTCTAGAACTTCTTGAACCTTTCTGCTACTTGAACTTCTTGAACCTTCCTGCTACTTGAACTTCTTGAACTTCTTGAACCTTCCTGCTACTTGAACTTCTTGAACGTCTTGAACCTTCCTGCTACTTGAACTTCTTGAACTTCTTGAACTCTCCTGCTACTTGAACTTTTTGAACCTTCCTGCTACTTGAACTTCTTGAACTTTTTGAACCTTCCTGCTACATGAACTTTTTGAACTTCTTGAACCTTCCTGCTACTTGAACTTCTTGAACTTCTTGAACCTTCCTGCTACTTGAACTTCTTGAACCTTCCTGCTACTTGAACTTCTTGAACCTTCCTGTTACTTGAACTTCTTGAACTTCTTGAACCTTCCTGCTACTTGAACTTCTTTAACCTTCCTGCTACTTGAATTTCTTGAACCTTCCTGCTAATTGAACTTCTCGAACTTCCTGCACCTTCCTGCTACTTGAACTTCTTGAACTTCTTGAACTTCTTGAACCTTCCTGCTACTTGAAATACTTGAACTTCTTGAACCTTCCTGTCACTTGAACTTCTTGAACTTCTTGAACCTTCCTGCTACTTGAACTTCTTGAACCTTCCTGCTACTTGAACTTCTTGAACTTCTTGAACCTTCCTGCTACTTGAACTTCTTGAACTTCTTGAACCTTCCTGCTACTTGAACTTTTTGAACCTTCCTGCTACCTGAACTTCTTGAACTTCTTGACCCTCCCTGCTACTTGAACTTCTTGAACTTCTTGAACCTTCCTGCTACTTGAACTTCTTGAACTTCTCGAACCTTCCTGCTACTTGAACTGCTTAAACTTCTTGGACCTTCCTGCTACTTGAACTTCTTGAACTTCTTGAACCTTCCTGCTACTTGAACTTCTTGAACTTCTTAAACCATCTTGCTATTTGAACTTTTTGAACTTCTTGAAACTTCCTGCTACATGAACTTCTTGAACCTTCCTGCTACTTGAACTTCTTGAACATCTCGAACCTTCCTGCTACGTGAACTTCTTGAAACTTGCTGCTACTTGAACTTCTTGAACTTCTTGAACCTTCCTGCTACTTGAACTTCTTGAACCTCTTGAACCTTCCTGCTACTTGAACTTCTTGAACCTTCCTCCTACTTGAACTTCTTGAACCTTCCTGCTACTTGAACTTCTTGAACTTTCCTGCTACTTGAACTTCTTGAACCTTACTGCTTCTTGAACTTCTTGAACTTCTTGAACTTCTTGAACCTTCCTGCTAAATGAACTTCTTGAACTTCTTGAACCTTCCTGCTACTTGAACTTCTTGAACTTCTTGAACCTTCCTGCTACTCGAACTTCTTGAACTTCTTGCACCTTCCTGCTACCTGAACTTCTAGAACCTTCCTGCTACTTGAACTACTTGAACGTTCCTGCTACTTGAACTTCTTGAACTTCTTGAACCTTCCTGCTACTTGAACTTCTTGAACCTTCCTGCTACTTGAACTTCTTGAACTTCTTGAACCTTCCTGCTACTTGAACTTCTTGAATCTTTTTGCTACTTGAACTTCTTGAACCTTCCTGCTACTTGAACTTCTTGAACCTTCCTGCTACTTGAACTTCTTGAACTTCTTGAACCTTCCTGCTACTTGAACTTCTTGAACCTTCCTGCTACTTGAACTTTTTGAACCTTCCTGTTACTTGAACTTCTTGAACTTCTTGAACCTTCCTGCTACTTGAAATACTTGAACTTCTTGAACCTTCCTGTCACTTGAACTTCTTGAACTTCTTGAACCTTCCTGCTACTTGAACTTCTTGAACCTTCCTGCTACTTGAACTTCTTGAACTTCTTGAACCTTCCTGCTACTTGAACTTCTTGAACTTCTTGAACCTTCCTGCTACTTGAACTTCTTGAACCTTCCTGCTACCTGAACTTCTTGAACTTCTTGACCCTTCCTGCTACTTGAACTTCTTGAACTTCTTGAACCTTCTTGCTACTTGAACTTCTTGAACTTCTCGAACCTTCCTGCTACTTGAACTGCTTAAACTTCTTGGACCTTCCTGCTACTTGAACTTCTTGAACTTCTTGAACCTTCCTGCTACTTGAACCTCGTGAACTTCTTAAACCATCTTGCTATTTGAACTTTTTGAACTTCTTGAACCTTCCTGCTACTTGAACTTCTTGAACCTTCAAGCTACTTGAACTTCTTGAACTTCTTGAACCTTCCTGCTTCGTGAACATCTTGAAACTTGCTGCTACTTGAACTTCTTGAACTTCTTGAACCTTCCTGCTACTTGAACTTCTTGAACTTCTTGAACCTTCCTGCTACTTGAACTTCTTGAACCTTCCTCCTACTTGAACTTCTTGAACATTCCTGCTACTTGAACTTCTTGAACTTTCCTGCTACTAGAACTTCTTGAACCTTACTGCTTCTTGAACTTCTTAAACTTCTGGAACTTTTTGAACCTTCCTGCTAAATGAACTTCTTGAACTTCTTGAACCTTCCTGCTACTTGAACTTCTTGAACTTCTTGAACCCTCCTGCTACTTGAACTTCTTGAACTTCTTGCACCTTCCTGCTACCTGAACTTCTAGAACCTTCCTGCTACTTGAACTACTTGAACGTTCCTGCTACTTGAACTTCTTGAATTTCTTGAACCTTCCTGCTACTTGAACTTCTTGAACCTTCCTGCTACTTGAACTTTTTGAACTTCTTGAACCTTCCTGCTACTTGAACTTCTTGAACCTTCTTGCTACTTGAACTTCTTGAACCTTCCTGCTACTTGAACTTCTTGAACCTTCCTGCTACTTGAACTTCTTGAACTTCTTGAACCTTTCTGCTACTTGAACTTCTAGAACTTCTTGAACCTTTCTGCTACTTGAACTTCTTGAACCTTCCTGCTACTTGAACTTCTTGAACTTCTTGAACCTTCCTGCTACTTGAACTTCTTGAACGTCTTGAACCTTCCTGCTACTTGAACTTCTTGAACTTCTTGAACTCTCCTGCTACTTGAACTTCTTGAACCTTCCTGCTACTTGAACTTCTTGAACTTTTTGAACCTTCCTGCTACATGAACTTTTTGAACTTCTTGAACCTTCCTGCTACTTGAACTTCTTGAACTTCTTGAACCTTCCTGCTACTTGAACTTCTTGAACCTTCCTGCTACTTGAACTTCTTGAACCTTCCTGTTACTTGAACTTCTTGAACTTCTTGAACCTTCCTGCTACTTGAACTTCTTTAACCTTCCTGCTACTTGAATTTCTTGAACCTTCCTGCTAATTGAACTTCTCGAACTTCCTGCACCTTCCTGCTACTTGAACTTCTTGAACTTCTTGAACTTCTTGAACCTTCCTGCTACTTGAAATACTTGAACTTCTTGAACCTTCCTGTCACTTGAACTTCTTGAACTTCTTGAACCTTCCTGCTACTTGAACTTCTTGAACCTTCCTGCTACTTGAACTTCTTGAACTTCTTGAACCTTCCTGCTACTTGAACTTCTTGAACTTCTTGAACCTTCCTGCTACTTGAACTTTTTGAACCTTCCTGCTACCTGAACTTCTTGAACTTCTTGACCCTTCCTGCTACTTGAACTTCTTGAACTTCTTGAACCTTCCTGCTACTTGAACTTCTTGAACTTCTCGAACCTTCCTGCTACTTGAACTGCTTAAACTTCTTGGACCTTCCTGCTACTTGAACTTCTTGAACTTCTTGAACCTTCCTGCTACTTGAACTTCTTGAACTTCTTAAACCATCTTGCTATTTGAACTTTTTGAACTTCTTGAAACTTCCTGCTACATGAACTTCTTGAACCTTCCTGCTACTTGAACTTCTTGAACATCTCGAACCTTCCTGCTACGTGAACTTCTTGAAACTTGCTGCTACTTGAACTTCTTGAACTTCTTGAACCTTCCTGCTACTTGAACTTCTTGAACTTCTTGAACCTTCCTGCTACTTGAACTTCTTGAACCTTCCTCCTACTTGAACTTCTTGAACCTTCCTGCTACTTGAACTTCTTGAACTTTCCTGCTACTTGAACTTCTTGAACCTTACTGCTTCTTGAACTTCTTGAACTTTCCTGCTACTTGAACTTCTTGAACCTTACTGCTTCTTGAACTTCTTGAACTTCTTGAACTTCTTGAACCTTCCTGCTAAATGAACTTCTTGAACTTCTTGAACCTTCCTGCTACTTGAACTTCTTGAACTTCTTGAACCTTCCTGCTACTCGAACTTCTTGAACTTCTTGCACCTTCCTGCTACCTGAACTTCTAGAACCTTCCTGCTACTTGAACTACTTGAACGTTCCTGCTACTTGAACTTCTTGAACTTCTTGAACCTTCCTGCTACTTGAACTTCTTGAACCTTCCTGCTACTTGAACTTCTTGAACTTCTTGAACCTTCCTGCTACTTGAACTTCTTGAATCTTCTTGCTACTTGAACTTCTTGAACCTTCCTGCTACTTGAACTTCTTGAACCTTCCTGCTACTTGAACTTCTTGAACTACTTGAACCTTTCTGCTACTTGAACTTCTTGAACCTTCCTGCTACATGAACTACTTGAACATCCTGAACCTTCCTGCTGCTTGAACTTTTTGAACGTTCGTGCTATTTGAACTTCTTGAACTTCTTGAACCTTCCTGCTACTTGAACTTCTTGAACCTTCCTGCTACTTGAACTTCATGAACTTCTTGAACCTTCCTGCTACTTGAACTTCTTGAACCTTCCTGCTACTTGAACTTAATGAACTTCTTGAACGTTCCTGCTACTTGAACTTCTTGAACTTCTTGAACCTTCCTGCTACTTGAACTTCTTGAACTTCTTGAACCTTCCTGCTACTTGAACTTCTTGAACTTCTTGAACCTTCCTGCTTCTTGAACTTCTTGAACCTTCCTGCTACTTGAACTTCTTGAACCTTCCTGCTACTTGAACTTCTTGAACTTCTTGAACCTTCCTGCTACTTGAACTTCTTGAACGTCTTGAACCTTCCTGCTACTTGAACTTCTTGGACTTCTTGAACCTTCCTGCTACTTGAACTTCTTGAACGTCTTGAACCTTCCTGCTACTTGAACTTCTTGAACTTCTTGAACCTTCCTGCTACTTGAACCTCGTGAACTTCTTAAACCATCTTGCTATTTGAACTTTTTGAACTTCTTGAACCTTCCTGCTACTTGAACTTCTTGAACCTTCAAGCTACTTGAACTTCTTGAACTTCTTGAACCTTCCTGCTTCGTGAACATCTTGAAACTTGCTGCTACTTGAACTTCTTGAACTTCTTGAACCTTCCTGCTACTTGAACTTCTTGAACTTCTTGAACCTTCCTGCTACTTGAACTTCTTGAACCTTCCTCCTACTTGAACTTCTTGAACATTCCTGCTACTTGAACTTCTTGAACTTTCCTGCTACTAGAACTTCTTGAACCTTACTGCTTCTTGAACTTCTTAAACTTCTGGAACTTTTTGAACCTTCCTGCTAAATGAACTTCTTGAACTTCTTGAACCTTCCTGCTACTTGAACTTCTTGAACTTCTTGAACCCTCCTGCTACTTGAACTTCTTGAACTTCTTGCACCTTCCTGCTACCTGAACTTCTAGAACCTTCCTGCTACTTGAACTACTTGAACGTTCCTGCTACTTGAACTTCTTGAATTTCTTGAACCTTCCTGCTACTTGAACTTCTTGAACCTTCCTGCTACTTGAACTTCTTGAACCTTCCTGCTACTTGAACTTTTTGAACTTCTTGAACCTTCCTGCTACTTGAACTTCTTGAACCTTCTTGCTACTTGAACTTCTTGAACCTTCCTGCTACTTGAACTTCTTGAACCTTCCTGCTACTTGAACTTCTTAAACTTCTTGAACCTTTCTGCTACTTGAACTTCTAGAACTTCTTGAACCTTTCTGCTACTTGAACTTCTTGAACCTTCCTGCTACTTGAACTTCTTGAACTTCTTGAACCTTCCTGCTACTTGAACTTCTTGAACGTCTTGAACCTTCCTGCTACTTGAACTTCTTGAACTTCTTGAACTCTCCTGCTACTTGAACTTCTTGAACCTTCCTGCTACTTGAACTTCTTGAACTTTTTGAACCTTCCTGCTACATGACCTTTTTGAACTTCTTGAACCTTCCTGCTACTTGAACTTCTTGAACTTCTTGAACCTTCCTGCTACTTGAACTTCTTGAACCTTCCTGCTACTTGAACTTCTTGAACCTTCCTGTTACTTGAACTTCTTGAACTTCTTGAACCTTCCTGCTACTTGAACTTCTTTAACCTTCCTGCTACTTGAATTTCTTGAACCTTCCTGCTAATTGAACTTCTCGAACTTCCTGCACCTTCCTGCTACTTGAACTTCTTGAACTTCTTGAACTTCTTGAACCTTCCTGCTACTTGAAATACTTGAACTTCTTGAACCTTCCTGTCACTTGAACTTCTTGAACTTCTTGAACCTTCCTGCTACTTGAACTTCTTGAACCTTCCTGCTACTTGAACTTCTTGAACTTCTTGAACCTTCCTGCTACTTGAACTTCTTGAACTTCTTGAACCTTCCTGCTACTTGAACTTTTTGAACCTTCCTGCTACCTGAACTTCTTGAACTTCTTGACCCTTCCTGCTACTTGAACTTCTTGAACTTCTTGAACCTTCCTGCTACTTGAACTTCTTGAACTTCTCGAACCTTCCTGCTACTTGAACTGCTTAAACTTCTTGGACCTTCCTGCTACTTGAACTTCTTGAACTTCTTGAACCTTCCTGCTACTTGAACTTCTTGAACTTCTTAAACCATCTTGCTATTTGAACTTTTTGAACTTCTTGAAACTTCCTGCTACATGAACTTCTTGAACCTTCCTGCTACTTGAACTTCTTGAACATCTCGAACCTTCCTGCTACGTGAACTTCTTGAAACTTGCTGCTACTTGAACTTCTTGAACTTCTTGAACCTTCCTGCTACTTGAACTTCTTGAACTTCTTGAACCTTCCTGCTACTTGAACTTCTTGAACCTTCCTCCTACTTGAACTTCTTGAACCTTCCTGCTACTTGAACTTCTTGAACTTTCCTGCTACTTGAACTTCTTGAACCTTACTGCTTCTTGAACTTGTTGAACTTCTTGAACTTCTTGAACCTTACTGCTAAATGAACTTCTTGAACTTCTTGAACCTTCCTGCTACTTGAACTTCTTGAACTTCTTGAACCTTCCTGCTACTCGAACTTCTTGAACTTCTTGCACCTTCCTGCTACCTGAACTTCTAGAACCTTCCTGCTACTTGAACTACTTGAACGTTCCTGCTACTTGAACTTCTTGAACTTCTTGAACCTTCCTGCTACTTGAACTTCTTGAACCTTCCTGCTACTTGAACTTCTTGAACTTCTTGAACCTTCCTGCTACTTGAACTTCTTGAATCTTCTTGCTACTTGAACTTCTTGAACCTTCCTGCTACTTGAACTTCTTGAACCTTCCCGCTACTTGAATTTCTTGAACTTCTTGAACCTTTCTGCTACTTGAACTTCTTGAACCTTCCTGCTACATGAACTACTTGAACATCCTGAACCTTCCTGCTGCTTGAACTTTTTGAACCTTCGTGCTATTTGAACTTCTTGAACTTCTTGTACCTTCCTGCTACTTGAACTTCTTGAACCTTCCTGCTACTTGAACTTCATGAACTTCTTGAACCTTCCTGCTACTTGAACTTCTTGAACCTTCCTGCTACTTGAACTTAATGAACTTCTTGAACGTTCCTGCTACTTGAACTTCTTGAACTTCTTGAACCTTCCTGCTACTTGAACTTCTTGAACTTCTTGAACCTTCCTGCTACTTGAACTTCTTGAACTTCTTGAACCTTCCTGCTTCTTGAACTTCTTGAACCTTCCTGCTACTTGAACTTCTTGAACCTTCCTGCTACTTGAACTTCTTGAACTTCTTGAACCTTCCTGCTACTTGAACTTCTTGAACGTCTTGAACCTTCCTGCTACTTGAACTTCTTGGACTTCTTGAACCTTCCTGCTACTTGAACTTCTTGAACGTCTTGAACCTTCCTGCTACTTGAACTTCTTGAACTTCTTGATCCTTCCTGCTACTTGAACTTCTTGAACCTTCCTGCTACTTGAACTTCTTGAAATTCTTGAACCTTCCTGCTACTTGAACTTCTTGAACGCTCCTGCTACTTGAATTTCTTGAACTTCTTGAACCTTCCTGCTACTTGAACTTCTTGAACTTCTTGAACCTTCCTGCTACTTGTACTTCTTGAACCTTCCTGCTACTTGAATTTCTTGAACCTTCCTGCTACTTGAACTTCTTGAACTTCTTGAACCTTCCTGCTACTTGAACTTCTTGAACCTTCCTGCTACTTGAACTTCTTGATCTTCTTGAACCTTCCTGCTACTTGAACTTCTTGAACTTCTTGAACCTTCCTGCTACTTGAACTTCTTGAACCTTCCTGCTACCTGAACTTCTTGAACTTCTTGACCCTTCCTGCTACTTGAACTTCTTGAACTTCTTGAACCTTCTTGCTACTTGAACTTCTTGAACTTCTCGAACCTTCCTGCTACTTGAACTGCTTAAACTTCTTGGACCTTCCTGCTACTTGAACTTCTTGAACTTCTTGAACCTTCCTGCTACTTGAACCTCGTGAACTTCTTAAACCATCTTGCTATTTGAACTTTTTGAACTTCTTGAACCTTCCTGCTACTTGAACTTCTTGAACCTTCAAGCTACTTGAACTTCTTGAACTTCTTGAACCTTCCTGCTTCGTGAACATCTTGAAACTTGCTGCTACTTGAACTTCTTGAACTTCTTGAACCTTCCTGCTACTTGAACTTCTTGAACTTCTTGAACCTTCCTGCTACTTGAACTTCTTGAACCTTCCTCCTACTTGAACTTCTTGAACATTCCTGCTACTTGAACTTCTTGAACTTTCCTGCTACTAGAACTTCTTGAACCTTACTGCTTCTTGAACTTCTTAAACTTCTGGAACTTCTTGAACCTTCCTGCTAAATGAACTTCTTGAACTTCTTGAACCTTCCTGCTACTTGAACTTCTTGAACTTCTTGAACCCTCCTGCTACTTGAACTTCTTGAACTTCTTGCACCTTCCTGCTACCTGAACTTCTAGAACCTTCCTGCTACTTGAACTACTTGAACGTTCCTGCTACTTGAACTTCTTGAATTTCTTGAACCTTCCTGCCACTTGAACTTCTTGAACCTTCCTGCTACTTGAACTTTTTGAACTTCTTGAACCTTCCTGCTACTTGAACTTCTTGAACCTTCTTGCTACTTGAACTTCTTGAACCTTCCTGCTACTTGAACTTCTTGAACCTTCCTGCTACTTGAACTTCTTGAACTTCTTGAACCTTTCTGCTACTTGAACTTCTAGAACTTCTTGAACCTTTCTGCTACTTGAACTTCTTGAACCTTCCTGCTACTTGAACTTCTTGAACTTCTTGAACCTTCCTGCTACTTGAACTTCTTGAACGTCTTGAACCTTCCTGCTACTTGAACTTCTTGAACTTCTTGAACTCTCCTGCTACTTGAACTTCTTGAACCTTCCTGCTACTTGAACTTCTTGAACTTTTTGAACCTTCCTGCTACATGAACTTTTTGAACTTCTTGAACCTTCCTGCTACTTGAACTTCTTGAACTTCTTGAACCTTCCTGCTACTTGAACTTCTTGAACCTTCCTGCTACTTGAACTTCTTGAACCTTCCTGTTACTTGAACTTCTTGAACTTCTTGAACCTTCCTGCTACTTGAACTTCTTTAACCTTCCTGCTACTTGAATTTCTTGAACCTTCCTGCTAATTGAACTTCTCGAACTTCCTGCACCTTCCTGCTACTTGAACTTCTTGAACTTGTTGAACTTCTTGAACCTTCCTGCTACTTGAAATACTTGAACTTCTTGAACCTTCCTGTCACTTGAACTTCTTGAACTTCTTGAACCTTCCTGCTACTTGAACTTCTTGAACCTTCCTGCTACTTGAACTTCTTGAACTTCTTGAACCTTCCTGCTACTTGAACTTCTTGAACTTCTTGAACCTTCCTGCTACTTGAACTTTTTGAACCTTCCTGCTACCTGAACTTCTTGAACTTCTTGACCCTTCCTGCTACTTGAACTTCTTGAACTTCTTGAACCTTCCTGCTACTTGAACTTCTTGAACTTCTCGAACCTTCCTGCTACTTGAACTGCTTAAACTTCTTGGACCTTCCTGCTACTTGAACTTCTTGAACTTCTTGAACCTTCCTGCTACTTGAACTTCTTGAACTTCTTAAACCATCTTGCTATTTGAACTTTTTGAACTTCTTGAAACTTCCTGCTACATGAACTTCTTGAACCTTCCTGCTACTTGAACTTCTTGAACATCTCGAACCTTCCTGCTACGTGAACTTCTTGAAACTTGCTGCTACTTGAACTCCTTGAACTTCTTGAACCTTCCTGCTACTTGAACTTCTTGAACTTCTTGAACCTTCCTGCTACTTGAACTTCTTGAACCTTCCTCCTACTTGAACTTCTTGAACCTTCCTGCTACTTGAACTTCTTGAACTTTCCTGCTACTTGAACTTCTTGAACCTTACTGCTTCTTGAACTTCTTGAACTTCTTGAACTTCTTGAACCTTCCTGCTAAATGAACTTCTTGAACTTCTTGAACCTTCCTGCTACTTGAACTTCTTGAACTTCTTGAACCTTCCTGCTACTCGAACTTCTTGAACTTCTTGCACCTTCCTGCTACCTGAACTTCTAGAACCTTCCTGCTACTTGAACTACTTGAACGTTCCTGCTACTTGAACTTCTTGAACTTCTTGAACCTTCCTGCTACTTGAACTTCTTGAACCTTCCTGCTACTTGAACTTCTTGAACTTCTTGAACCTTCCTGCTACTTGAACTTCTTGAATCTTCTTGCTACTTGAACTTCTTGAACCTTCCTGCTACTTGAACTTCTTGAACCTTCCTGCTACTTGAACTTCTTGAACTTCTTGAACCTTTCTGCTACTTGAACTTCTTGAACCTTCCTGCTACATGAACTACTTGAACATCCTGAACCTTCCTGCTGCTTGAACTTTTTGAACCTTCGTGCTATTTGAACTTCTTGAACTTCTTGAACCTTCCTGCTACTTGAACTTCTTGAACCTTCCTGCTACTTGAACTTCATGAACTTCTTGAACCTTCCTGCTACTTGAACTTCTTGAACCTTCCTGCTACTTGAACTTAATGAACTTCTTGAACGTTCCTGCTACTTGAACTTCTTGAACTTCTTGAACCTTCCTGCTACTTGAACTTCTTGAACTTCTTGAACCTTCCTGCTACTTGAACTTCTTGAACTTCTTGAACCTTCCTGCTTCTTGAACTTCTTGAACCTTCCTGCTACTTGAACTTCTTGAACCTTCCTGCTACTTGAACTTCTTGAACTTCTTGAACCTTCCTGCTACTTGAACTTCTTGAACGTCTTGAACCTTCCTGCTACTTGAACTTCTTGGACTTCTTGAACCTTCCTGCTACTTGAACTTCTTGAACGTCTTGAACCTTCCTGCTACTTGAACTTCTTGAACTTCTTGAACCTTCCTGCTACTTGAACTTCTTGAACCTTCCTGCTACTTGAACTTCTTGAACTTTTTGAACCTTCCTGCTACATGAACTTTTTGAACTTCTTGAACCTTCCTGCTACTTGAACTTCTTGAACTTCTTGAACCTTCCTGCTACTTGAACTTCTTGAACCTTCCTGCTACTTGAACTTCTTGAACCTTCCTGTTACTTGAACTTCTTGAACTTCTTGAACCTTCCTGCTACTTGAACTTCTTTAACCTTCCTGCTACTTGAATTTCTTGAACCTTCCTGCTACTTGAACTTCTTGAACTTCCTGAACCTTCCTGCTACTTGAACTTCTTGAACTTCTTGAACCTTCCTGCTACTTGAAATACTTGAACTTCTTGAACCTTCCTGTCACTTGAACTTCTTGAACTTCTTGAGCCTTCCTGCTACTTGAACTTCTTGAACCTTCCTGCTACTTGAACTTCTTGAACTTCTTGAACCTTCCTGCTACTTGAACTTCTTGAACTTCTTGAACCTTCCTGCTACTTGAACTTCTTGAACCTTCCTGCTACCTGAACTTCTTGAACTTCTTGACCCTTCCTGCTACTTGAACTTCTTGAACTTCTTGAACCTTCCTGCTACTTGAACTTCTTGAACTTCTCGAACCTTCCTGCTACTTGAACTGCTTAAACTTCTTGGACCTTCCTGCTACTTGAAATTCTTTAACTTCTTGAACCTTCCTGCTACTTGAACTTCTTGAAATTCTTAAACCATCTTGCTATTTGAACTTTTTGAACTTCTTGAACCTTCCTGCTACATGAACTTCTTGAACTTTCCTGCTACTTGAACTTCTTGAACTTCTTGAACCTTCCTGCTACGTGAACTTCTTGAAACTTGCTGCTACTTGAACTTCTTGAACTTCTTGAACCTTCCTGCTACTTGAACTTCTTGAACTTCTTGAACCTTCCTGCTACTTGAACTTCTTGAACCTTCCTCCTACTTGAACTTCTTGAACCTTCCTGCTACTTGAACTTCTTGAACTTTCCTGCTACTAGAACTTCTTGAACCTTACTGCTTCTTGAACTTCTTGAACTTCTTGAACTTCTTGAACCTTCCTGCTAAATGAACTTTTGAACTTCTTGAACCTTCCTGCTACTTGAACTTCTTGAACTTCTTGAACCTTCCTGCTACTTGAACTTCTTGAACTTCTTGCACCATCCTGCTACCTGAACTTCTAGAACCTTCCTGCTACTTGAACTACTTGAACGTTCCTGCTACTTGAACTTCTTGAACCATCCTGCTACTTGAACTTCTTGAACCTTCCTGCTACTTGAACTTCTTGAACCTTCCTGCTACTTGAACTTCTTGAACTTCTTGAACCTTCCTGCTACTTGAACTTTTTGAACCTTCCTGCTACCTGAACTTCTTGAACTTCTTGACCCTTCCTGCTACTTGAACTTCTTGAACTTCTTGAACCTTCCTGCTACTTGAACTTCTTGAACTTCTCGAACCTTCCTGCTACTTGAACTGCTTAAACTTCTTGGACCTTCCTGCTACTTAAACTTCTTGAACTTCTTGAACCTTCCTGCTACTTGAACTTCTTGAACTTCTTAAACCATCTTGCTATTTGAACTTTTTGAACTTCTTGAACCTTCCTGCTACATGAACTTCTTGAACCTTCCTGCTACTTGAACTTCTTGAACTTCTTGAACCTTCCTGCTACGTGAACTTCTTGAAACTTGCTGCTACTTGAACTTCTTGAACTTCTTGAACCTTTCTGCTACTTGAACTTCTTGAACTTCTTGAACCTTCCTGCTACTTGAACTTCTTGAACCTTCCTCCTTCTTGAACTTCTTGAACCTTCCTGCTACTTGAACTTCTTGAACTTTCCTGCTACTTGAACTTCTTGAACCTTACTGCTTCTTGAACTTCTTGAACTTCTTGAACTTCTTGAACCTTCCTGCTAAATGAACTTCTTGAACTTCTTGAACCTTCCTGCTACTTGAACTTCTTGAACTTCTTGAACCTTCCTGCTACTTGAACTTCTTGAACTTCTTGCACCTTCCTGCTACCTGAACTTCTAGAACCTTCCTGCTACTTGAACTACTTGAACGTTCCTGCTACTTGAACTTCTTGAACTTCTTGAACCTTCCTGCTACTTGAACTTCTTGAACCTTCCTGCTACTTGAACTTCTTGAACTTCTTGAAGCTTCCTGCTACTTGAACTTCTTGAACCTTCTTGCTACTTGAACTTCTTGAACCTTCCTGCTACTTGCACTTCTTGAACCTTCCTGCTACTTGAACTTCTTGAACTTCTTGAACCTTTCTGCTACTTGAACTTCTTGAACCTTCCTGCTACTTGAACTACTTGAACTTCCTGAACCTTCCTGCTGCTTGAACTTTTTGAACCTTCGTGCTATTTGAACTTCTTGAACTTCTTGAACCTTCCTGCTACTTGAAGTTCTTGAACCTTCCTGCTACTTGAACTTCTTGAACTTCTTGAACCTTCCTGCTACTTGAACTTCTTAAACCTTCCTGCTACTTGAACTTAATGAACTTCTTGAACGTTCCTGCTACTTGAACTTCTTGAACTTCTTGAACCTTCCTGCTACTTGAACTTCTTGAACTTCTTGAACCTTCCTGCTACTTGAACTTCTTGAACTTCTTGAACCTTCCTGCTACTTGAACTTCTTGAACCTTCCTGCTACTTGAACTTCTTGAACCTTCCTGCTACTTGAACTTCTTGAACCTTCCTGCTACTTGAACTTCTTGAACTTCTTGAACCTTCCTGCTACTTGAACTTCTTGAACGTCTTGAACCTTCCTGCTACTTGAACTTCTTGGACTTCTTGAACCTTCCTGCTACTTGAACTTCTTGAACGTCTTGAACCTTCCTGCTACTTGAACTTCTTGAACTTCTTGTTCCTTCCTGCTACTTGAACTTCTTGAACCTTCCTGCTACTTGAACTTCTTGAACGTTCGTGCTACTTGAATTTCTTGAACTTCTTGAACCTTCCTGCTACTTGAACTTCTTGAACTTCTTGAACCTTCCTGCTACTTGAACTTCTTGAACCTTCCTGCTACTTGAATTTCTTGAACCTTCCTGCTACTTGAACTTCTTGAAATTCTTGAACCTTCCTGCTACTTGAACTTCTAGAACTTCTTGAACCTTTCTGCTACTTGAACTTCTTGAACCTTCCTGCTACTTGAACTTCTTGAACTTCTTGAACCTTCCTGCTACTTGAACTTCTTGAACGTCTTGAACCTTCCTGCTACTTGAACTTCTTGAACTTCTTGAACCTTCCTGCTACTTGAACTTCTTGAACCTTCCTGCTACTTGAACTTCTTGAACTTTTTGAACCTTCCTGCTACATGAACTTTTTGAACTTCTTGAACCTTCCTGCTACTTGAACTTCTTGAACTTCTTGAACCTTCCTGCTACTTGAACTTCTTGAACCTTCCTGCTACTTGAACTTCTTGAACCTTCCTGTTACTTGAACTTCTTGAACTTCTTGAACCTTCTTGCTACTTGAACTTCTTTAACCTTCCTGCTACTTGAATTTCTTGAACCTTCCTGCTACTTGAACTTTTTGAACTTCCTGAACCTTCCTGCTACTTGAACTTCTTGAACTTCTTGAACCTTCCTGCTACTTGAAATACTTGAACTTCTTGAACCTTCCTGTCACTTGAACTTCTTGAACTTCTTGAACCTTCCTGCTACTTGAACTTCTTGAACCTTCCTGCTACTTGAACTTCTTGAACTTCTTGAACCTTCCTGCTACTTGAACTTCTTGAACTTCTTGAACCTTCCTGCTACTTGAACTTCTTGAACCTTCCTGCTACCTGAACTTCTTGAACTTCTTGACCCTTCCTGCTACTTGAACTTCTTGAACTTCTTGAACCTTCCTGCTACTTGAACTTCTTGGACTTCTTGAACCTTCCTGCTACTTGAACTTCTTGAACGTCTTGAACCTTCCTGCTACTTGAACTTCTTGAACTTCTTGATCCTTCCTGCTACTTGAACTTCTTGAACCTTCCTGCTACTTGAACTTCTTGAAATTCTTGAACCTTCCTGCTACTTGAACTTCTTGAACGTTCGTGCTACTTGAATTTCTTGAACTTCTTGAACCTTCCTGCTACTTGAACTTCCTGAACTTCTTGAACCTTCCTGCTACTTGAACTTCTTGAACCTTCCTGCTACTTGAATTTCTTGAACCTTCCTGCTACTTGAACTTCTTGAACTTCTTGAACCTTCCTGCTACTTGAACTTCTAGAACTTTTTGAACCTTTCTGCTACTTGAACTTCTTGAACCTTCCTGCTACTTGAACTTCTTGAACTTCTTGAACCTTCCTGCTACTTGAACTTCTTGAACGTCTTGAACCTTCCTGCTACTTGAACTTCTTGAACTTCTTGAACCTTACTGCTACTTGAACTTCTTGAACCTTCCTGCTACTTGAACTTCTTGAACTTTTTGAACCTTCCTGCTACATGAAATTTTTGAACTTCTTGAACCTTCCTGCTACTTGAACTTCTTGAACTTCTTGAACCTTCCTGCTACTTGAACTTCTTGAACCTTCCTGCTACTTGAACTTCTTGAACCTTCCTGCTACTTGAACTTTTTGAACTTCCTGAACCTTCCTGCTACTTGAACTTCTTGAACTTCTTGAACCTTCCTGCTACTTGAAATACTTGAACTTCTTGAACCTTCCTGTCACTTGAACTTCTTGAACTTCTTGAACCTTCCTGTTACTTGAACTTTTTGAACCTTCCTGCTACTTGAACTTCTTGAACTTCTTGAACCTTCGTGCTACTTGAACTTCTTGAACTTCTTGAACCTTCCTGCTACTTGAACTTCTTGAACCTTCCTGCTACCTGAACTTCTTGAACTTCTTGACCCTTCCTGCAACTTGAACTTCTTGAACTTCTTGAACCTTCCTGCTACTTGGAATTCTTGAACTTCTCGAACCTTCCTGCTACTTGAACTGCTTAAACTTCTTGGACCTTCCTGCTACTTGAACTTCTTGAACTTCTTGAACCTTCCTGCTACTTGAACTTCTTGAACTTCTTAAACCATCTTGCTATTTGAACTTTTTGATTTTCTTGAACCTTCCTGCTACATGAACTTCTTGAACTTTCCTGCTACTTGAACTTCTTGAACTTCTTGAACCTTCCTGCTACTTGAACTTCTTGAACTTCTTGAACCTTCCTGCTACTTGAACTTCTTGAACTTCTTGAACCTTTCTGCTACTTGAACTTCTTGAACCTTCCTGCTACTTGAACTTCTTGAACTTCTTGAACCTTCCTGCTACTTGAACTTCTTGAACGTCTTGAACCTTCGTGCTACTTGAACTTCTTGAACTTCTTGAACCTTCCTGCTACTTGAACTTCTTGAACCTTCCTGCTACTTGAACTTCTTGAACTTTTTGAACTTCTTGAACCTTCCTGCTACTTGAACTTCTTGAACTTCTTGAACCTTCCTGCTACTTGAACTTCTTGAACCTTCCTGCTACTTGAACTTCTTGAACCTTCCTGTTACTTGAACTTCTTGAACTTCTTGAACCTTCCTGCTACTTGAACTTCTTTAACCTTCCTGCTACTTGAATTTCTTGAACCTTCCTGCTACTTGAACTTCTTGAACTTCCTGAACCTTCCTGCTACTTGAACTACTTGAACGTTCCTGCTACTTGAACTTCTTGAACCTTCCTGCTACTTGAACTTCTTGAACTTCTTGAACCTTCCTGCTACTTGAACTTCTTGAACCTTCCTGCTACTTGAACTTCTTGAACCTTCTTGCTACTTGAACTTCTTGAACCTTCCTGCTACTTGAACTTCTTGCACCTTCCTGCTACCTGAACTTCTAGAACCTTCCTGCTACTTGAACTACTTGAACGTTCCTGCTACTTAAACTTCTTGAACCTTCCTGCTACTTGAACTTCTTGAACTTCTTGAACTTTCCTGCTACTTGAACTTCTTGAACCTTCTTGCTACTTGAACTTCTTGAACCTTCCTGCTACTTGAACTTCTTGAACCTTCCTGCTACTTGAACTTCTTGAACTTCTTGAACCTTTCTGCTACTTGAACTTCTAGAACTTCTTGAACCTTTCTGCTACTTGAACTTCTTGGACCTTCCTGCTACTTGAACTTCTTGAACTTCTTGAACCTTCCTGCTACTTGAACTTCTTGAACGTCTTGAACCTTCCTGCTACTTGAACTTCTCGAACTTCTTGAACCTTCCTGCTACTTGAACTTCTTGAACCTTCCTGCTACTTGAACTTCTTGAACTTTTTGAACCTTCCTGCTACATGAACTTTTTGAACTTCTTGAACCTTCCTGCTACTTGAACTTCTTGAACTTCTTGAACCTTCCTGCTACTTGAACTTCTTGAACCTTCCTGCTACTTGAACTTCTTGAACCTTCCTGTTACTTGAACTTCTTGAACTTCTTGAACCTTCCTGCTACTTGAACTTCTTTAACCTTCCTGCTACTTGAATTTCTTGAACCTTCCTGCTACTTGAACTTCTTGAACTTCCTGAACCTTCCTGCTACTTGAACTTCCTGAACTTCTTGCACCTTTCTGCTACTTGAACTTCTTGAACCTTCCTGCTACTTGAACTTCTTGAACCTTCCTGCTACTTGAACTTCTTGAACTTCTTGATCTTTCCTGCTACATGTACTTCTTGAACTTCTTGAACCTTTTTGCTACTTGAACTTCTTGAACTTCTTGAACCTTCCTGCTACTTGAACTTTTTGAACTTCTTGAACCTTCCTGCTACTTGAACTTCTTGAACCTTCCTGCTACTTGAACTTCTTGAACTTCTTTAACCTTCCTGCTACTTGAACTTCTTGAACTTCTTGAGTCTTCCTGCTACTTGAACTTCTTGAACTTCTTGCACCTTCCTGCTACTTGAACTTCTAGAACCTTCCTGCTACTTGAACTTCCTGAACCTTCCTGCAACTTGAACTTCTTGAACTTCTTGAACCTTCCTGCTACTTGAACTTCTTGAACCTTCCTGCTACTTGAACTTCTTGAACTTCTTGAACTTCTTGAATTTTCCTGCTACTTGAACTTCTTGAACATCTTGCACCTTCCTGCTACCTGAACTTCAAGAACCTTCCTGCTACTTGAACTTCTTGAACCTTCCTGCTACTTGAACTTCTTGAACCTTCCTGCTACTTGAACTTCTTGAACTTCTTGAACCTTCCTGCTATTTGAACATCTTGAACCTTCCTGCTACTTGAACTTCTTGAACCTTCCTGCTACTTGAACTTTTTGAACCTTCCTGCTACTTGAACTTATTGAACCTTCCTGCTACTTGAACTTCTTTAACTTCTTGAACCTTCCTAATACTAAACTTTTCGAACTTCTTGAACCTTCCTGCTACTTAAACTTCTTGAACTTCTTGAACCTTCCTGCTACTTGAACTACTTGAACTTCTTGAACCTTCCTGCTACTTGAACTTCGTGAACTTCTTGAACCTTCCTGCTACTCGAACTTCTTGAACCTTCCTGCTACTTGAACTTCTTGAACCTTCCTGCCACTTGAACTTCTTGAACTTCTTGAACCTTCCTGCTACTTGAACTTCTTGAAACTTCCTGCTACTTGAACTTTTTGAACTTCTTGAACCTTCCTGCTACTTGAACTTCTTGAACCTTCCTGCTACTTGAACTTCTTGAACTTCTTTAACCTTCCTGCTACTTGAACTTCTTGAACCTTCCTGCTACTTGAACTTCTTGAACCTTCCTGCTACTTGAACTTCTTGAACTTCTTGAACCTTCCTGCTACTTGAAATACTTGAACTTCTTGAACCTTTCTGTTATATGAACTTCTTGAACTTCTTGAACCTTCCTGCTACTTGAACTTCTTTCCCCTTCCTGCTACCTGAACTTCTTGAACCTTCCTGCTACTTGAACTTCTACAACTTCTTGAACCTTCCTGCTACTTGAAATACTTGAACTTTTTGAACCTTCCTGTTACTTGAACTTCTTGAACTTCTCGAACCTTTCTGCTACTTGAACTTCTTGAACCTTCCGGCTACTTGAACTTCTTGAACTTCTTGAACCTTCCTGCTACTTGAACTTCTTGAACCTTCCTGCTACTTGAACTTCTTGAACCTTCCTGCTACTTGAACCTTTTGAACTTCTTGACCCTTCCTGCTACTTGAACTTCTTGAACTTCTTGCACCTTCCTGCTACTTGAACTTCTTGAACTTCTTGAACCTTCCTGCTACTTGCACTTCTTGAACTTCTTGAACCTTCCTGCTACTTGAACTTCTTGAACTTCTTGATCTTTCCTGCTACATGAACTTCTTGAACTTCTTGAACCTTTTTGCTACTTGAACTTCTTGAACTTCTTGAACCTTCCTGCTACTTGAACTTTTTGAACTTCTTGAACCTTCCCGCTACTTGAACTTCTTGAACCTTCCTGCTACTTGAACTTCTTGAACTTCTTTAACCTTCCTGCTACTTGAACTTCTTGAAACTTCCTGCTACTTGAACTTCTTGAACTTCTTGAACCTTCCTGCTACTTGAACTTCTTGAACTTCTTGAACCTTCCTGCTACTTGAACTTCTTGAACTTCTTGCACCTTCCTGCTACTTGAACTTCTAGAACCTTCCTGCTACTTGAACTTCCTGAACCTTCCTGCAACTTGAACTTCTTGAACTTCTTGAACCTTCCTGCTACATGAACTTCTTGAACCTTCCTGCTACTTGAACTTCTTGAACTTCTTGAACTTCTTGAATTTTCCTGCTACTTGAACTTCTTGAACTTCTTGCACCTTCCTGCTACCTGAACTTCAAGAACCTCCCTGCTACTTGAACTTCTTGAACCTTCCTGCTACTTGAACTTCTTGAACCTTCCTGCTACTTGAACTTCTTGAACTTCTTGAACCTTCCTGCTATTTGAACTTCTTGAACCTTCCTGCTACTTGAACTTGTTGAACCTTCCTGCTACTTGAACTTTTTGAACCTTCCTGCTACTTGAACTTCTTGAACCTTCCTGCTACTTGAACTTCTTGAACTTCTTGAACCTTCCTGCTACTTGAACTACTTGAACTTCTTGAACCTTCCTGCTACTTGAACTTCGTGAACTTCTTGAACCTTCCTGCTACTCGAACTTCTTGAACCTTCCTGCTACTTGAACTTCTTGAACCTTCCTGCCACTTGAACTTCTTGAACTTCTTGAACCTTCCTGCTACTTGAAATTCTTGAACCTTCCTGCTACTTGAACTTCTTGAACTTCTTGAACCTTCCTGCTACTTGAACTTCTTGAACTTCTTGAACCTTCCCGCTACTTGAACTTCTTGAACCTTCCTTCTACTTGAACTTCTTGAACTTCTTGAACCTTCCTGCTACTTGAACTTCTTGAACTTCTTGAACCTTCCTGCTACTTGAACTAATTGAACTTCTTGAACCTTCCTGATACTTGAACTTCTTGAACTTCTTGAACCTTCCTGCTACTTGAACTACTTGAACTTCTTGAACCTTCCTGCTACTTGAACGTCTTGAACTTCTTGAACCTTCCTGCTACTTGAACTTCTTGAAACTTCCTGCTTCTTGAACATCTTTAAACTTCCTGCTACATGATCTTCTTAACCTTCTTGAACCTTCCTGCTACTTGAACATCTTGAACCTTCCTGCTACTTGAACTTCTTGATCTTCTTGAACCTTCCTGCTACTTGAAATTCTTGAACCTTCCTGCCACTTGAACTTCTTGAACTTCTTGAACCTTCCTGCTGCTTGAAATTCTTGAACCTTCCTGCTACTTGAACTTCTTGAACTTCTTGAACCTTCCTGGTACTTGAACTTCTTCAACCTTCCTTCTACTTGAACTTCTTGAACTTCTCGAACCTTCCTGCTACTTGAACTTCTTGAACTTCTTGAACCTTCCTGCTACTTGAACTACTTGAACTTCTTGAACCTTCATGCTACTTGAACTTCTTGAACTTCTTGAACCTTTCTGCTACTTGAACTTCTTGAACCTTCCTGCTTCTTGAACTTCTTGAAACTTCCTGCTACATGAACTTCTTGAACTTCTTGAACCTTCCTGCTACTTGAACTTCTTGAACCTTCCTGCTACTTGAACTTCTTGAACTTTTCGAACCTTCCTGCTACTTGAACTTCTTGAATTTCTTGAACCTTTCTGCTACTTGAACTTCTTGAACTTCTTGAACCTTCCTGCTACTTGAACTTCTTGAACTTCTCGAACTTTCCTGCTACTTGAACTTCTTGAACCTTCCTGCTACTTGAACTTCTTGAACTTCTTGAACCTTACTGCTACTTGAACTTCTTGAACTTCTTGAACCTTCCTGCTACTTGAACTTCTTGAACCTTCCTGCTACTTGGACTTCTTGAACTTCTTGAACCTTCCTGCTACTTGAACTTCTTGAACTTCTTGAACCTTCCTGCTACTTGAACTTCTTGAACTTCTTGAACCTTCCTGCTACTTGAACTTCTTGAGCCTTACTGCTACTTGAACTTCTTGAACCTTCCTGCTACTTGAACTTCTTGAACCTTACTGCTACTTGAACTTCTTGAACCTTCCTGCTACTTGAACTTCTTGAACCTTCCTGCTACTTGAACTTCTTGAACCTTCCTGCTACTCGAACTTCTTGAACTTCTTGTACCTTCCTGCTACTTGAACTTCTTGAACGTCTTGAACCTTCCTGCTACTTGAACTTCTTGAACTTCTTGAACCTTCCTGCTACTTGAACTTCTTGAACCTTCCTGCTACTTGAACTTCTTGAACTTCTTGAACCTTCCTGCTACTTGAACTTCTTGAACCTTCCTGCTACTTGAACTTCTTGAACCTTCCCGCTGCTTGAACTTCTTGAGCCTTCCTGCTACTTGAACTTCTTGAACCTTCCTGCTACTTGAACTTCTTGAACTTCTTGAACCTTCTTGCTACTTGATCTTCTTGAACTTCTTGAACCTTTCTGCTACTTGAACTTCTTGAACCTTTTTGCTACTTGAACTTCTTGAACTTCTTGAACCTTCCTGCTACTTGAACTTCTTGAACTTCTTGACCCTTCATGCTACTTGAACTTCTTGAGCCTTCCTGCTACTTGAACTTCTTGAACTTTTTGAACCTTCCTGCTACTTGAACTTCTTGAACTTCGTGACCCTTCATGCTACTTGAACTTCTTGAACTTCTTGAACCTTCCTGCTACTTGAACTTCTTGAACCTTCCTGCTACTTGAACTTCTTGAACCTTCCTGCTACTTGAACTTCTTGAACCTTCCTGCTACTTGAAATACTTGAACTTCTTGAACCTTCCTGTTACATGAACTTCTTGAACTTCTTGAACCTTCCTGCTACATGAACTTCTTTAACCTTCCTGCTACTTGAACTTCTTGAACCTTCCTGCTACTTGAACTTCTACAACTTCTTGAATACCTGCAACTTGAACTTCTACAACTTCTTGAACCTTCCTGCTACTTGAAATACTTGAACTTCTTGAACCTTCTTGTTACTTGAACTTCTTGAACTTCTTGAACCTTCCTGCTACTTGAACTTCTTGAACCTTCCTGCTCCTTGAACTTCTTGAACTTCTTGAACCTTCCTGCTACTTGAACTTCTTGAACCTTCCTGCTACTTTAACCTCTTGAACTTCTTGAACCTTCCTGCTACTTGAACATCTTGAACTTCATGAACCTTCCTGCTACTTGAACTTCTTGAACTTCTTGAACCTTTTTGCTACTTGAACTACTTGAACTTCTTGAACCTTCCTGCTACTTGAACTTCTTGAACTTCTTGAACCTTCCTGCTACTTGAACTTCTTGAACCTTCCTGCTACTTGAACTTTTAGAACTTCTTGAACCTTCCTGCTACTTGAACTTCTTGAACTTCTTGAACCTTCCTGCTACTTGAACATCTTGAACTTCATGAATCTTCCTGCTACTTGAACTTCTTGAACTTCTTGAACCTTTTTGCTACTTGAACTTCTTGAACTTCTTGAACCTTCCTGCTACTTGAACTTTTTGAACTTCTTGAACCTTCCTGCTACTTGAACTTCTTGAACCTTCCTGCCACTTGAACTTCTTGAAACTTCCTGCTACTTGAACTTCTTGAACTTCTTGAACCTTCCTGCTCCTTGAACATCTTGAACTTCTTGAACCTTCCTGTTACCTGAACTTTAGAACCTTCCTGCTACTTGAACTTCTTGAACCTTCCTGCTACTTGAACTTCTTGAACCTTTTTGCTACTTGAACTTCTTGAACTTCTTGAACCTTCCTGCTACTTGAACTTCTTGAACTTCTTGCACCTTCCTGCTACTTGAACTTCTAGAACCATCCTGCTACTAGAACTTCTTGAACATTCCTGCTACTTGAACTTCTTGAACTTCTTGAACCTTCCTGCTACTTGAACTTCTTGAACCTTCCTGCTACTTGAACTTCTTGAACTTCTTGAACTTCTTGAACCTTCCTGCTACTTGAACTTCTTGAACTTCTTGCACCTTCCTGCTACTTGAACTTCTAGAACCTTCCTGCTACTTGAACTTCTTGAACCTTCCTGCTACTGGAACTTCTTGAACTTCTTGAACCTTCCTGCTACTTGAACTTCTTGAACCTTCCTGCTACTTGAACTTCTTGAACTTCTTGAACTTCTTGAACCTTCCTGCTACTTGAACTTCTTGATCCTTCCTGCTACCTGAACTTTTTGAACTTCTTGAACCTTCCTGCTACTTGAACTTCTTGTACTTCTTGAGCTTTCCTGCTACTTGAACTTCTTCATCCTTCCTGCCACTTGATTTCTTGAACCTTCCTGCTACTTGAACTTCTTGAGCCTTCATGCTACTCGAACTTTTTGAACCCTTCTGCTTCCTGAACTTCTTGAACCTTCCTTCTACATGAACTTCTTGAACTTCTTGAACCTTCCTGCTACATAAACTTTTTGAACCTTCCTGCTACTTGAACTTTTTGAATTTCTTGACCCTTCCTGCTACTTGAACTTCTTGCACCTTCCTGCTACTTGAACTTCTTGAACTTCTTGAACATTCCTGCTATTTGAACTTCTTGAACCTTCTTGCTACTTGAACTTCTTGAACCTTCCTGCTACTTGAACTTCTTTAACTTGTTGAACCTTCTTGCTACTTGAAGTTTTCGAACATCTTGAACCTTCCTGCTACTTGAACTTCTTGAACTTCTTGAACCTTCCTGCTACTTGAACTTCTTTAACTTCTTGAACCTTCCAGCTACTTGAAGTTTTCGAACATCTTGAACCTTCCTGCTACTTGAACTTCTTGAACTTCATGAACCTTCCTGCTACTTGAACTACTTGAACTTCTTGAACCTTCCTGCTACTCGAACTTCTTGAACTTCTTGAACCTTCCTGGAACTTGAACTTCTTGAACCTTCCTGCTACTTGAACTTCTTGAACCTTCCTGCCACTTGAACTTCTTGAACTTCTTGAACCTTCCTGTTACTTGAAATTCTTGAACCTTCCTGCTACTTGAACACCTTGAACTTCTTGAACCTTCCTGCTACTTGAACTTCTTGAACTTATTGAACCTTCCTGCTACTTGAACTTCTTGAACCTTCCTTCTACTTGAACTTCTTGAATTTCTTGAACCTTCCTGCTATTTGAACTTCTTGAACTTCTTGAACCTTCCTGCTACTTGAACTTCTTGAACTTCTTGAACCTTCCTGCTACTTGAACTTCTTGAACCTTCCTGCTTCTTGAACATCTTTAAACTTCCTGCTACATGAACTTCTTGAACTTCTTGAACCTTCCTATTACTTGAACTTCTTGAACCTTCCTGCTACTTGAACTTCTTGAACTTCTTGAATATTCCTGCTACTTGAACTTCTTGAACTTCTTGAACCTTCATGCTACTTGAACTTCTTGAAATTCTTGAACCTTCCTGCTACTTGAACTTCAGGAACCTTCCTGCTACTTGAACTTCTTGAACTTCTTGAACCTTCCTGCTACTTGAACTTCTTGAACTTCTTGAACCTTCCTGCTACTTGAACTTCTTGAACCTTCCTGCTACTTGATTTTCTTGAACTTCTTGAACCTTCCTGCTACTTGAACTTCTTGAACTTCTTGAACCTTCCTGCTACTTGAACTTCTTGAACCTTCCTGCTACTTGAACTTTTTGAACTTCTTGAACCTTCCTGCTACTTGAACTTCTTGAACTTCTTGAACCTTCCTGCTACTTGAACTTTTTGAACCTTCCTGCTACTTGTACTTCTTGAACTTCTTGAACCTTCATGCTACTTGAACTTCTTGAACTTCTTGAACCTTCCTGTTACTTGAACTACTTGAACTTCTTGAACCTTCCTGCTACTTGAACTTCTTGAACCTTCCTGCTACTTGAACTTCTTGAACCTTCCTGCTACTTGAACTTCTTGAACTTTCCTGCTACTTGAACTTCTTGAACCTTCCTGCTACTTGAACTTCTTGCACCTTCCTGCTACTTGAACTTCTTGAACTTCTTGAACCTTCCTGCTACTTGAACTTCTTGAACGTCTTGAACCTTCCTGCTACTTGAACTTCTTGAACTTCTTGAACCTTCCTGCTACTTGAACTTCTTGAACGTCTTGAACCTTCCTGCTACTTGAACTCCTAGAACTTCTTGAACCTTCATGCTACTTGAACTTCTTGAACCTTCTTGCTACTTGAACTTCTTGAACTTCTTGAACCCTCCTGCTACTTGAACTTCTTGAACCTTCCTGCTACTTGAACTTCTTGAACCTTCCTGCTACTTGAACTTCTTGAACCTTCCTGCTACTTGAACTTCTTGAACTTCTCGAACCTTCCTGCTACTTGAACTTCCTGAACTTCTTGAACCTTTCTGCTACCTGAACTTCTTGAACTTTCCTGCTACTTGAACATCTTGAACTTCTTGAACCTTCCTGCTACTTGAACTTCTTGAACGTCTTGAACCTTCCTGCTACTTGAACTTCTTGAACTTCTTGAACCTTCCTGCTATTTGAACTTCTTGAACCTTCCTGCTACCTGAACTTCGTGAACTTTTTGAACCTTCCTGCTACTTGAACTTCTTGAACTTCTAGAACCTTCCTGCAACTTGAACTTCTTGAACTTCTTGAACCTTCCAGCTACTTGAACTTCTTGAACCTTCCTGCTACTTGAACTTCTTGAACTTCTTGAACCTTCATGCTACTTGAAATACTTGAACTTCTTGAACCTTCCTGTTACTTGAACTTCTTGAACTTTTCGAACCTTCCTGCTACTTGAACTTCTTTAACCTTCCTGCTACTTGAACTTCTTGAACCTTCCTGCTACTTGAACTTCTTGAACTTCTTGAACCTTCCTACTACTTGAAATACTTGAACTTCTTGAACCTTCCTGTTACTTGAACTTCTTGAACTTCTTGAACCTTAATGCTACTTGAACTTCTTGAACTTCTTGAACCTTCCTGCTACTTGGTTTTCTTGAACCTTCCTGCTTTTCGAACTTCTTGAACCTTCCTGCTACTTGAACTTCTTGAACTTCTTGAACCTTCCAGCTACTTGAACTTCTTGAACCTTCCTGTTACTTGAACTTCTAGAACTTCTTGACCCTTCCTGCTACTTGAACTTCTTGAACTTCTTGAACCTTCCTGCTACTTGAACTTCTTGAACTTCTTGAACCTTCCTGCTACTTGAACTTCTTGAACTTCTTGAACCTTCCTGCTACTTGAACTTCTTGAACTTCTTGAACCTTCCTGCTACTTGAACTTGTTGAACTTCGTGAACCTCCTTGCTACTTGAACTTCTTGAACCTTCCTGCTACTTGAACTTTTTGAACTTCTTGAACCTTCCTGCTACTTGAACTTCTTGAACTTCTTGAACCTTCCTGCTACTTGAACTTTTTGAACTTCTTGAACCTTCCTGCTACTTGAACTTCTTGAACTTCTTGAACCTTCCTGCTAATTGAACTTCTTGAAACTTCCTGCTACTTGAACTTCTTGAACTTCTTGAACCTTCCTGCTACTTGAACTTCTTGATTTTCTTGAACATTCCTGTTACTTGAACTCTTTGTACCTTCCTGCTACCTGAACTTCATGAACCTTCCTGCTACTTGAACTTCTTGAACCTTCCTGCTACCTGAACTTCTAGAATCTTCCTGTTACTTGAACTTCTTGAACTTTCCTGCTACCTGAACTTCTTGAACCTTACTGCTTCTTGAACTTCTTGAACGTCTTGAACCTTCCTGCTACTTGAACTTCTTGAACTTCTTGAACCTTCATGCTACTTGAACTTCTTGAACCTTCCTGCTACTTGAACTTCTTGAACTTCTTGAATCCTTCTGCTACTTGAACTTCTTGAACCTTCCTGCTACTTGAACTTCTTGAACTTTTTGAACCTTCCTGCTACCTGAACTTCTTGAACTTCTTGAACTTCTTGAACCTTCCTGCTACTTGAACTTCTTGAACCTTCCTGCTACTTGAACTTCTTGAACTTATTGAACCTTCCTGCTACTTGAACTTCTTGAACTTCTTGAACCTTTCTGCTACTTGAACTTCTTGAAACTTCCTGCTACTTGAACTTCTTGAACGTCTTGAACCTTCCTGCTACTTGAACTTCTTGAACTTCTTGAACCTTCCTGCTATTTGAACTTCTTGAACCTTCCTGCTACTTGAACTTCTTGAACTTTTTGAACCTTCCTGCTACTAGAACTTCTTGAACTTCTTGAACCATCCTGCTACTTGAACTTCTTGAACTTCTTGAACCTTCCTGCTACTTGAACTTCTTGAACCTTCCTGCTACTTGAACTTCTTGAACTTCTTGAACCTTCATGCTACTTGAAATACTTGAACTTCTTGAACCTTCCTGTTACTTGGACTTCTTGAACTTTTCGAACCTTCCTGCTACTTGAACTTCTTTAACCTTCCTGCTACTTGAACTTCTCGAACCTTCCAGCTACTTGAACTTCTTGAACTTCTTGAACCTTCCTGCTACTTGAAATACTTGAACTTCTTGAACCTTCCTGTTACTTGACCTTCTTGAACTTCTTGTACCTTCCTGCTACTTGAACTTCTAGAACTTCTTGACCCTTCCTGCTACTTGAACTTTTTGAACTTCTTGAACCTTCCTGCTACTTGAACTTCTTGAAGTTCTTGAACCTTCCTGCTACTTGAACTTCTTGCACTTCTTGAACCTTCCTGCTACTTGAACTTCTTGAACTTCTTGAACCTTCCTGCTACTTGAACTTGTTGAACTTCGTGAACCTCCTTGCTACTTGAACTTCTTGAACTTCTTGAACCTTCCTGCTACTTGAACTTTTTGAATTTCTTGAACCTTCCTGCTACTTGAACTTCTTGAACTTCTTGAACCTTCCTGCTACTTGAACTTCTTGAACTTCTTGAACCTTCCTGCTACTTGAACTTCTTGAACTTCTTGAACCTTCCTGCTAATTGAACTTCTTGAAACTTCCTGCTACTTGAACTTCTTGAACTTCTTGAACCTTCCTGCTACTTGAACTTCTTGATTTTCTTGAACCTTCCTGTTACTTCAACTTTTTCTACCTTTCTGCGACCTGAACTTCTTGCACCTTCCTGCTACTTGAACTTCTTGAACCTTCCTGCTACTTGAACTTCTAGAACCTTCCTGCTACTTGAACTTCTTGAACTTTCCTGCTACTTGAACTTCTTGAACCTTACTGCTTCTTGAACTTCTTGAACTTCTTGAACCTTCCTGCTAGATGAACTTCTTGAACTTCTTGAACCTTCCCGCTACTTGATTTTCTTGAATTTCTTGAACCTTCCTGCTACTTGAACTTCTTGAACCTTTCTGCTACTTGAACTTCTTGAACTTCTTGAACCTTCCTGCTACTTGAACTTCTTGAACTTCTTGAACCTTCCTGCTACTTGAACTTCTTGAACCTTCCTGCTACTTGAACTTCTTGAACTTCTTGAACCTTCCTGCTACTTGAACTTCTTGAACATCTCGAACCTTCCTGCTACTTGAACTTCTTGAACTTCTTGAACCTTCCTGCTTCTTGAACTTCTTGAACCTTCCTGCTACTTGAACTTCTTGAACCTTCCTGCTACTTGAACTTCTTGAACTTCTTGAACCTTCCTGCTAATTGAACTTCTTGAACGTCTTGAACCTTCCTGCTACTTGAACTTCTTGAACTTCTTGAACCTTCCTGCTACTTGAACTTCTTGAACGTCTTGAACCTTCCTGCTACTTGAACTTCTTGAACGTCTTGAACCTTCCTGCTACTTGAACTTCTTGAACTTCTTGAACCTTCCTGCTACTTGAACTTCTTGAACGTCTTGAACCTTCCTGCTACTTGAACTTCTTGAACTTCTTGATCCTTCCTGCTACTTGAACTTCTTGAACCTTCCTGCTACTTGAACTTCTTGAACTTCTTGAACCCTCCTGTTACTTGAACTTCTTGAACCTTCCTGCTACTTGAAATTCTTGAACCTTCCTGCTACTTGAACTTCTTGAACTTCTTGAACCTTCCTGCTACTTGAACTTCTTGAACTTCTTGAACCTTCCTGCTTCTTGAACTTCTTGAACCTTCCTTCCACTTGAACTTCTTGAACTTCTTGAACCTTCCTGCTACTTGAACTTCTTGAACCTTCCTTCTACTTGAACTTCTTGAACTTCTTGAACCTTCCTTCTACTTGAACTTCTTGAACCTTACTGCTACTTGAACTTCTTGAACCTTCCTGCTACTTGAACTTCTTGAACTTCTTGAACCTTCCTGCTACTTGAACTTCTTGAACTTCTTGAACCTTCCTGCTACTTGAACTTCTTGAACGTCTTGAACCTTCCTGCTACTTGAACTTCTTGAACTTCTTAAACCTTCCTGCTACTTGAACTTCTTGAACGTCTTGAACCTTCCTGCTACTTGAACTTCTTGAACTCCTTGAACCTTCCTGCTACTTGAACTTCTTGAACCTTCCTGCTACTACAACTTCTTGAACTTCTTGAACCTTTCTGCTACTTGAACTTCTTGAACCTTCCTGCTACTTGAACTTCTTGAACTTCTTGAACCTTCCTGCTACTTGAACTTCTTGAACGTCTTGAACCTTCCTGCTACTTGAACTTCTTGAACTTCTTGAACCTTCCTGCTACTTGAACTTCTTGTACCTTCCTGCTACTTGAACTTCTTGAACTTTTTTAACCTTCCTGCTACTTGAACTTCTTGAACTTCTTGAAACTTCCTGCTACTTGAACTTCTTGAACTTCTTGAACTTCTTGAACCTTCCTGCTACTTGAACTTCTTGAACTTCTTGAACCTTCCTGCTACTTGAAATACTTGAACTTCTTGAACCTTCCTGTTATATGAGCTTCTTGAACTTCTTGAACCTTCCTGCTACTTGAACTTCTTTAACCTTCCTGCTACTTGAACTTCTTGAACCTTCCTGCTACTTGAACTTCTACAACTTCTTGAACCTTCCTGCTACTTGAAATACTTGAACCTCTTGAACTTCTTGACCCTTCCTGCTACTTAAACTTCTTGAACTTCTTGCACCTTCCTGCTACTTGAACTTCTTGAACTTCTTGAACCTTCCTGCTACTTGAACTTCTTGAACTTCTTGAACCTTCCTGCTACTTGAACTTCTTGAACTTCTTGATCTTTCCTGCTACATGAACTTCTTGAACTTCTTGAACCTTTTTGCTACTTGAACTTCTTGAACTTCTTGAACCTTCCTGCTACTTGAACTTTTTGAACTTCTTGAACCTTCCTGCTACTTGAACTTCTTGAACCTTCCTGCTACTTGAACTTCTTGAACTTCTTTAACCTTCCTGCTACTTGAACTTCTTGAAACTTCCTGCTACTTGAACTTCTTGAACTTCTTGAACCTTCCTGCTACTTGAACTTCTTGAACTTCTTGAACATTCCTGCTACTTGAACTTCTCGAACTTCTTGCACCCTCCTGCTACTTGAACTTCTAGAACCTTCCTGCTGCTTGAACTTCTTGAACCTTCCTGCAACTTGAACTTCTCGAACTTCTTGAACCTTCCTGCTACTTGAACTTCTTGACCCTTCCTGCTACTTGAACTTCTTGAACTTCTTGAACCTTCCTGCTATTTGAACTTCTTGAACCTTCCTGCTACTTGAACTTCTTGAACCTTCCTGCTACTTGAACTTCTTGAACCTTCCTGCTACTTGAACTACTTGAACTTCTTGAACCTTCCTGCTACTTGAACTTCGTGAACTTCTTGAACCTTCCTGCTACTCGAACTTCTTGAACCTTCCTGCTACTTGAACTTCTTGAACCTTCCTGCCACTTGAACTTCTTGAACTTCTTGAACCTTCCTGCTGCTTGAAATTCTTGAACCTTCCTGCTACTTGAAATTCTTGAACCTTCCTGCTACTTGAAATTCTTGAACTTCTTGAACCTTCCTGCTACTTGAACTTCTTGAACTTCTTGAACCTTCCTGCTACTTGAACTTCTTGAACCTTCCTGCTTCTTGAACATCTTGAAACTTCCTGCTACATGATCTTCTTGAACTTCTTGAACCTTCCTGCTACTTGAACATCTTGAACCTTCCCGCTACTTGAACTTCTTGAACTTCTTGAACCTTCCTGCTACTTGAACTTCTTGAACCTTCCTGCCACTTGAACTTCTTGAACTTCTTGAACCTTCCTGCTACTTGAAATTCTTGAATCTTCCTGCTACTTGAACTTCTTGAACTTCTTGAACCTTCCTGGTACTTGAACTTCTTGAACCTTCCTTCTACTTGAACTTCTTGAACTTCTCGAACCTTCCTGCTACTTGAACTTCATGAACTTCTTGAACCTTCCTGCTACTTGAACTTCTAGAACTTCTTGACCCTTCCTGCTACTTGAACTTTTTGAAATTCTTGAAACTTCCTGCTACTGGAACTTCTTGAACTTCTTGAACCTTCCTGCTACTTGAACTTCTTGAACTTCTTGAACCTTCCTGCTGCTTGAACTTCTTGAACTTCTTGAACCTTCCTGGAACTTGAACTTGTTGAACTTCGTGAACCTCCTTGCTACTTGAACTTCTTGAACTTTTGAACCTTCCTGCTACTTGAACTTTTTGAACTTTGTGAACCTTACTGCTACTTGAATTTCTTGAACTTCTTGAACCTTCCTGCTACTTGAACTTCTTGAACTTCTTGAACCTTCCTGCTACTTGAACTTCTGAAACTTCTTGAACCTTCCTGCTGATTGAACTTCTTGAAACCTCCTGCTACTTGAACTTCCTGAACTTCTTGAACCTTCCTGCTACTTGAACTTCTTGATTTTCTTGAACCTTCCTGTTACTTGAACTTTTCGTACCTTTCTGCTACCTGAACTTCTTGAACCTTCCTGCTACTTGAACTTTTTGTATCTTTCTGCTACCTGAACTTCTTGAACCTTCCTGCTACTTGAACTTCTTGAACCTTCCTGCTACTTGAACTTCTAGAATTTTCCTGCTACTTGAACTTCTTGAACTTTCCTGCTACTTGAACTTCTTGAACCTTACTGCTTCTTGAACTTCTTGAACCTTCCTGCTAAATGAACTTCTTGAACTTCTTGAACTTTCCTGCCACTTGATTTTCTTGAACTTCTTGAACCTTCCTGCTACTTGAACTTCTTGAACCTTTCTGCTACTTGAACTTCTTGAACTTCTTGAACCTTCCTGCTACTTGAACTTCTTGAACTTCTTGAACCTTCCTGCTACTTGAACTTCTTGAAACCTCCCTGCTACTTGAACTTCTTGAACTTCTTGAACCTTCCTGCTACTTGAACTTAATGAACTTCTTGAACGTTCCTGCTACTTGAACTTCTTGAACTTCTTGAACCTTCCTGCTACTTGAACTTCTTGAACTTCTTGAACCTTCCTGTTACTTGAACTTCTTGCACTTCTTGAACCTTCCTGCTACTTGAACTTCTTGAACCTTCCTGCTACTTGAACTTCTTGAAATTCTTGAACCTTCCTGCTACTTGAACTTCTTGAACGTCTTGAACCTTCCTGCTACTTGAACTTCTTGAACTTCTTGAACCTTCCTGCTACTTGAACTTCTTGAACGTCTTGAACCTTCCTGCTACTTGAACTTCTTGAACTTCTTGATCCTTCCTGCTACTTGAACTTCTTGAACCTTCCTGCTACTTGAACTTCTTGAACTTCTTGAACCTTCCTGATACTTGAACTTCTTGAACTTCTTGAACCTTCCTGCTACTTGAACTTCTTGAACGTTCCTGCTACTTGAATTTCTTGAACTTCTTGAACCTTCCTGCTACTTGAACTTCTTGAACTTCTTGAACCTTCCTGCTACTTGAACTTCTTGAACCTTCCTGCTACTTGAATTTCTTGAACCTTCCTGCTACTTGAACTTCTTGAACTTCTTGAACCTTCCTGCTACTTGAACTTCTAGAACTTCTTGAACCTTTCTGCTACTTGAACTTTTTGAACCTTCCTGCTACTTGAACTTCTTGAACTTCTTGAACCTTCCTGCTACTTGAACTTCTTGAACGTCTTGAACCTTCCTGCTACTTGAACTTCTTGAACTTCTTGAACCTTCCTGCTACTTGAACTTCTTGAACCTTCCTGCTACTTGAACTTCTTGAACTTTTTGAACCTTCCTGCTACATGAACTTTTTGAACTTCTTGAACCTTCCTGCTACTTGAACTTCTTGAACTTCTTGAACCTTCCTGCTACTTGAACTTCTTGAACCTTCCTGCTACTTGAACTTTTTGAACCTTCCTGTTACTTGAACTTCTTGAACTTCTCGAACCTTCCTGCTACTTGAAATACTTGAACTTCTTGAACCTTCCTGTCACTTGAACTTCTTGAACTTCTTGAACCTTCCTGCTACTTGAACTTCTTGAACCTTCCTGCTACTTGAACTTCTTGAACTTCTTGAACCTTCCTGCTACTTGAACTTCTTGAACTTCTTGAACCTTCCTGCTACTTGAACTTCTTGAACCTTCCTGCTACCTGAACTTCTTGAACTTCTTGACCCTTCCTGCTACTTGAACTTCTTGAACTTCTTGAACCTTCTTGCTACTTGAACTTCTTGAACTTCTCGAACCTTCCTGCTACTTGAACTGCTTAAACTTCTTGGACCTTCCTGCTACTTGAACTTCTTGAACTTCTTGAACCTTCCTGCTACTTGAACCTCGTGAACTTCTTAAACCATCTTGCTATTTGAACTTTTTGAACTTCTTGAACCTTCCTGCTACTTGAACTTCTTGAACCTTCAAGCTACTTGAACTTCTTGAACTTCTTGAACCTTCCTGCTTCGTGAACATCTTGAAACTTGCTGCTACTTGAACTTCTTGAACTTCTTGAACCTTCCTGCTACTTGAACTTCTTGAACTTCTTGAACCTTCCTGCTACTTGAACTTCTTGAACCTTCCTCCTACTTGAACTTCTTGAACATTCCTGCTACTTGAACTTCTTGAACTTTCCTGCTACTAAAACTTCTTGAACCTTACTGCTTCTTGAACTTCTTAAACTTCTGGAACTTCTTGAACCTTCCTGCTAAATGAACTTCTTGAACTTCTTGAACCTTCCTGCTACTTGAACTTCTTGAACTTCTTGAACCCTCCTGCTACTTGAACTTCTTGAACTTCTTGCACCTTCCTGCTACCTGAACTTCTAGAACCTTCCTGCTACTTGAACTACTTGAACGTTCCTGCTACTTGAACTTCTTGAATTTCTTGAACCTTCCTGCTACTTGAACTTCTTGAACCTTCCTGCTACTTGAACTTTTTGAACTTCTTGAACCTTCCTGCTACTTGAACTTCTTGAACCTTCTTGCTACTTGAACTTCTTGAACCTTCCTGCTACTTGAACTTCTTGAACCTTCCTGCTACTTGAACTTCTTGAACTTCTTGAACCTTTCTGCTACTTGAACTTCTAGAACTTCTTGAACCTTTCTGCTACTTGAACTTCTTGAACCTTCCTGCTACTTGAACTTCTTGAACTTCTTGAACCTTCCTGCTACTTGAACTTCTTGAACGTCTTGAACCTTCCTGCTACTTGAACTTCTTGAACTTCTTGAACTCTCCTGCTACTTGAAGTTCTTGAACCTTCCTGCTACTTGAACTTCTTGAACTTTTTGAACCTTCCTGCTACATGAACTTTTTGAACTTCTTGAACCTTCCTGCTACTTGAACTTCTTGAACTTCTTGAACCTTCCTGCTACTTGAACTTCTTGAACCTTCCTGCTACTTGAACTTCTTGAACCTTCCTGTTACTTGAACTTCTTGAACTTCTTGAACCTTCCTGCTACTTGAACTTCTTTAACCTTCCTGCTACTTGAATTTCTTGAACCTTCCTGCTAATTGAACTTCTCGAACTTCCTGCACCTTCCTGCTACTTGAACTTCTTGAACTTCTTGAACTTCTTGAACCTTCCTGCTACTTGAAATACTTGAACTTCTTGAACCTTCCTGTCACTTGAACTTCTTGAACTTCTTGAACCTTCCTGCTACTTGAACTTCTTGAACCTTCCTGCTACTTGAACTTCTTGAACTTCTTGAACCTTCCTGCTACTTGAACTTCTTGAACTTCTTTAACCTTCCTGCTACTTGAACTTTTTGAACCTTCCTGCTACCTGAACTTCTTGAACTTCTTGACCCTTCCTGCTACTTGAACTTCTTGAACTTCTTGAACCTTCCTGCTACTTGAACTTCTTGAACTTCTCGAACCTTCCTGCTACTTGAACTGCTTAAACTTCTTGGACCTTCCTGCTACTTGAACTTCTTGAACTTCTTGAACCTTCCTGCTACTTGAACTTCTTGAACTTCTTAAACCATCTTGCTATTTGAACTTTTTGAACTTCTTGAAACTTCCTGCTACATGAACTTCTTGAACCTTCCTGCTACTTGAACTTCTTGAACATCTCGAACCTTCCTGCTACGTGAACTTCTTGAAACTTGCTGCTACTTGAACTTCTTGAACTTCTTGAACCTTCCTGCTACTTGAACTTCTTGAACTTCTTGAACCTTCCTGCTACTTGAACTTCTTGAACCTTCCTCCTACTTGAACTTCTTGAACCTTCCTGCTACTTGAACTTCTTGAACTTTCCTGCTACTTGAACTTCTTGAACCTTACTGCTTCTTGAACTTCTTGAACTTCTTGAACTTCTTGAACCTTCCTGCTAAATGAACTTCTTGAACTTCTTGAACCTTCCTGCTACTTGAACTTCTTGAACTTCTTGAACCTTCCTGCTACTCGAACTTCTTGAACTTCTTGCACCTTCCTGCTACCTGAACTTCTAGAACCTTCCTGCTACTTGAACTACTTGAACGTTCCTGCTACTTGAACTTCTTGAACTTCTTGAACCTTCCTGCTACTTGAACTTCTTGAACCTTCCTGCTACTTGAACTTCTTGAACTTCTTGAACCTTCCTGCTACTTGAACTTCTTGAATCTTCTTGCTACTTGAACTTCTTGAACCTTCCTGCTACTTGAACTTCTTGAACCTTCCTGCTACTTGAACTTCTTGAACTTCTTGAACCTTTCTGCTACTTGAACTTCTTGAACCTTCCTGCTACATGAACTACTTGAACATCCTGAACCTTCCTGCTGCTTGAACTTTTTGAACCTTCGTGCTATTTGAACTTCTTGAACTTCTTGAACCTTCCTGCTACTTGAACTTCTTGAACCTTCCTGCTACTTGAACTTCATGAACTTCTTGAACCTTCCTGCTACTTGAACTTCTTGAACCTTCCTGCTACTTGAACTTAATGAACTTCTTGAACGTTCCTGCTACTTGAACTTCTTGAACTTCTTGAACCTTCCTGCTACTTGAACTTCTTGAACTTCTTGAACCTTCCTGCTACTTGAACTTCTTGAACTTCTTGAACCTTCCTGCTTCTTGAACTTCTTGAACCTTCCTGCTACTTGAACTTCTTGAACCTTCCTGCTACTTGAACTTCTTGAACTTCTTGAACCTTCCTGCTACTTGAACTTCTTGAACGTCTTGAACCTTCCTGCTACTTGAACTTCTTGGACTTCTTGAACCTTCCTGCTACTTGAACTTCTTGAACGTCTTGAACCTTCCTGCTACTTGAACTTCTTGAACTTCTTGATCCTTCCTGCTACTTGAACTTCTTGAACCTTCCTGCTACTTGAACTTCTTGAAATTCTTGAACCTTCCTGCTACTTGAACTTCTTGAACGCTCCTGCTACTTGAATTTCTTGAACTTCTTGAACCTTCCTGCTACTTGAACTTCTTGAACTTCTTGAACCTTCCTGCTACTTGTACTTCTTGAACCTTCCTGCTACTTGAATTTCTTGAACCTTCCTGCTACTTGAACTTCTTGAACTTCTTGAACCTTCCTGCTACTTGAACTTCTAGAACTTCTTGAACCTTTCTGCTACTTGAACTTCTTGAACCTTCCTGCTACTTGAACTTCTTGAACTTCTTGAACCTTCCTGCTACTTGAACTTCTTGAACGTCTTGAACCTTCCTGCTACTTGAACTTCTTGAACTTCTTGAACCTTCCTGCTACTTGAACTTCTTGAACCTTCCTGCTACTTGAACTTCTTGAACTTTTTGAACCTTCCTGCTACATGAACTTTTTGAACTTCTTGAACCTTCCTGCTACTTGAACTTCTTGAACTTCTTGAACCTTCCTGCTACTTGAACTTCTTGAACCTTCCTGCTACTTGAACTTCTTGAACCTTCCTGTTACTTGAACTTCTTGAACTTCTTGAACCTTCCTGCTACTTGAACTTCTTTAACCTTCCTGCTACTTGAATTTCTTGAACCTTCCTGCTACTTGAACTTCTTGAACTTCCTGAACCTTCCTGCTACTTGAACTTCTTGAACTTCTTGAACCTTCCTGCTACTTGAAATACTTGAACTTCTTGAACCTTCCTGTCACTTGAACTTCTTGAACTTCTTGAGCCTTCCTGCTACTTGAACTTCTTGAACCTTCCTGCTACTTGAACTTCTTGAACTTCTTGAACCTTCCTGCTACTTGAACTTCTTGAACTTCTTGAACCTTCCTGCTACTTGAACTTCTTGAACCTTCCTGCTACCTGAACTTCTTGAACTTCTTGACCCTTCCTGCTACTTGAACTTCTTGAACTTCTTGAACCTTCCTGCTACTTGAACTTCTTGAACTTCTCGAACCTTCCTGCTACTTGAACTGCTTAAACTTCTTGGACCTTCCTGCTACTTGAAATTCTTTAACTTCTTGAACCTTCCTGCTACTTGAACTTCTTGAAATTCTTAAACCATCTTGCTATTTGAACTTTTTGAACTTCTTGAACCTTCCTGCTACATGAACTTCTTGAACTTTCCTGCTACTTGAACTTCTTGAACTTCTTGAACCTTCCTGCTACGTGAACTTCTTGAAACTTGCTGCTACTTGAACTTCTTGAACTTCTTGAACCTTCCTGCTACTTGAACTTTTTGAACTTCTTGAACCTTCCTGCTACTTGAACTTCTTGAACCTTCCTCCTACTTGAACTTCTTGAACCTTCCTGCTACTTGAACTTCTTGAACTTTCCTGCTACTAGAACTTCTTGAACCTTACTGCTTCTTGAACTTCTTGAACTTCTTGAACTTCTTGAACCTTCCTGCTAAATGAACTTTTGAACTTCTTGAACCTTCCTGCTACTTGAACTTCTTGAACTTCTTGAACCTTCCTGCTACTTGAACTTCTTGAACTTCTTGCACCATCCTGCTACCTGAACTTCTAGAACCTTCCTGCTACTTGAACTACTTGAACGTTCCTGCTACTTGAACTTCTTGAACCTTCCTGCTACTTGAACTTCTTGAACCTTCCTGCTACTCGAACTTCTTGAACTTCTTGAACCTTCCTGCTACTTGAACTTTTTGAACCTTCTTGCTACCTGAACTTCTTGAACTTCTTGACCCTTCCTGCTACTTGAACTTCTTGAACTTCTTGAACCTTCCTGCTACTTGAACTTCTTGAACTTCTCGAACCTTCCTGCTACTTGAACTGCTTAAACTTCTTGGACCTTCCTGCTACTTAAACTTCTTGAACTTCTTGAACCTTCCTGCTACTTGAACTTCTTGAACGTTCGTGCTACTTGAATTTCTTGAACTTCTTGAACCTTCCTGCTACTTGAACTTCATGAACTTCTTGAACCTTCCTGCTACTTGAACTTCTTGAACCTTCCTGCTACTTGAACTTCTTGAACCTTCCTGCTACTTGAACTTCTTGAACCTTCCTGCTACCTGAACTTCTTGAACTTCTTGACCCTTCCTGCTACTTGAACTTCTTGAACTTCTTGAACCTTCCTGCTACTTGAACTTCTTGAACTTCTCGAACCTTCCTGCTACTTGAACAGCTTAAACTTCTTGGACCTTCCTGCTACTTGAACTTCTTGAACTTCTTGAACCTTCCTGCTACTTGAACTTCTTGAACTTCTTAAACCATCTTGCTATTTGAACTTTTTGAACTTCTTGAATCTTCCTGCTACATGAACTTCTTGAACCTTCCTGCTACTTGAACTTCTTGAACTTCTTGAACCTTCCTGCTACGTGAACTTCTTGAAACTTGCTGCTACTTGAACTTCTTGAACTTCTTGAACCTTCCTGCTACTTGAACTTCTTGAACTTCTTGAACCTTCCTGCTACTTGAACTTCTTGAACCTTCCTCCTACTTGAACTTCTTGAACCTTCCTGCTACTTGAACTTCTTGAACTTTCCTGCTACTTGAACTTCTTGAACCTTACTGCTTCTTGAACTTCTTGAACTTCTTGAACTTCTTGAACCTTCCTGCTAAATAAACTTCTCGAACTTCTTGAACCTTCCTGCTACTTGAACTTCTTGAACTTCTTGAACCTTCCTGCTACTTGAACTTCTTGAACTTCTTGCACCTTCCTGCTACCTGAACTTCTAGAACCTTCCTGCTACTTGAACTACTTGAACGTTCCTGCCACTTGAACTTCTTGAACTTCTTGAACCTTCCTGCTACTTGAACTTCTTGAACCTTCCTGCTACTTGAACTTCTTGAACTTCTTGAACCTTCCTGCGACTTGAACTTCTTGAACCTTCTTGCTACTTGAACTTCTTGAACCTTCCTGCTACTTGAACTTCTTGAACCTTCCTGCTACTTGAACTTCTTGAACTTCTTGAACCTTTCTGCTACTTGAACTTCTTGAACCTTCTTGCTACTTGAACTACTTGAACTTCCTGAACCTTCCTGCTGCTTGAACTTCTTGAACCTTCGTGCTATTTGAACTTCTTGAACTTCTTGAACCTTCCTGCTACTTGAACTTCTTGAACTTCTTGAACCTTCCTGCTACTTGAACTTCTTGAACCTTCCTGCTACTTGAACTTCTTGAACTTCTTGAGCCTTCCTGCTACTTGAACTACTTAAACTTCTTGAACCTTCCTGCTACTTGAACTACTTGAACCTTCCTGCTACTTGAATTTCTTGAACCTTCCTGCTACTTGAACTTCTTGAACTTCTTGAACCTTCCTGCTACTTGAACTTCTTGAACGTCCTGAACCTTCCAGCTACTTGAACTTCTTGAACTTCTTGAACCTTCCCGCTACTTGAACTTCTTTAACGTCTTGAACCTTCCTGCTACTTGAACTTCTTGAACTTCTTGAACCTTCCTGCTACTTGAACTTCTTGAACTTCTTGAACCTTCCTGCTACTTGAACTTCTTGAACTTCTTGAACCTTTCTGCTACTTGAACTTCTTGAACCTTCCTGCTACTTGAACTTCTTGAACTTCTTGAACCTTCCTGCTACTTGAACTTCTTGAACGTCTTGAACCTTCCTGCTACTTGAACTTCCTGAACTTCTTGAACCTTCCTGCTACTTGAACTTCTTGTACCTTCCTGCTACTTGAACTTCTTGAACTTCCTGAACCTTCCTGCTACCTGAACTTCTTGAACTTCTTGAACCTTCCTGCTACTTGAAATACTTGAACTTCTTGAACCTTCCTGTCACTTGAACTTCTTGAACTTCTTGAACCTTCCTGCTACTTGAACTTCTTGAACCTTCCTGCTACTTGAACTTCTTGAACTTCTTGAACCTTCCTGCTACTTGAACTTCTTGAACTTCTTGAACCTTCCTGCTACTTGAACTTCTTGAACCTTCCTGCTACCTGAACTTCTTGAACTTCTTGACCCTTCCTGCTACTTGAACTTCTTGAACTTCTTGAACCTTCCTGCTACTTGAACTTCTTGAACCTTCCTGCTACTTGAACTTCTTGAACTTCTCGAACCTTCCTGCTACTTGAACTGCTTAAACTTCTTGGACCTTCCTGCTACTTGAACTTCTTGAACTTCTTGAACCTTCCTGCTACTTGAACTTCTTGAACTTCTTAAACCATCTTGCTATTCGAACTTTTTGAACTTCTTGAACCTTCCTGCTACATGAACTTCTTGAACCTTCCTGCTACTTGAACTTCTTGAACTTCTTGAACCTTCCTGCTACGTGAACTTCTTGAAACTTGCTGCTACTTGAACTTCTTGAACTTCTTGAACCTTCCTGCTCCTTGAATTTCTTGAACTTCTTGAACCTTCCTGCCACTTGAACTTCTTGAACCTTCCTGCTACTTGAACTTCTTGAACTTCTTGAACCTTCCTGCGACTTGAACTTCTTGAACCTTCTTGCTACTTGAACTTCTTGAACCTTCCTGCTACTTGAACTTCTTGAACCTTCCTGCTAGTTGAACTTCTTGAACTTCTTGAACCTTTCTGCTACTTGAACTTCTTGAACCTTCTTGCTACTTGAACTACTTGAACTTCCTGAACCTTCCTGCTGCTTGAACTTCTTGAACCTTCGTGCTATTTGAACTTCTTGAACTTCTTGAACCTTCCTGCTACTTGAACTTCTTGAACTTCTTGAACCTTCCTGCTACTTGAACTTCTTGAACCTTCCTGCTACTTGAACTTCTTGAACTTCTTGAGCCTTCCTGCTACTTGAACTACTTAAACTTCTTGAACCTTCCTGCTACTTGAACTTCTTGAACCTTCCTGCTACTTGAATTTCTTGAACCTTCCTGCTACTTGAACTTCTTGAACTTCTTGAACCTTCCTGCTACTTGAACTTCTTGAACGTCCTGAACCTTCCAGCTACTTGAACTTCTTGAACTTCTTGAACCTTCCCGCTACTTGAACTTCTTTAACGTCTTGAACCTTCCTGCTACTTGAACTTCTTGAACTTCTTGAACCTTCCTGCTACTTGAACTTCTTGAACTTCTTGAACCTTCCTGCTACTTGAACTTCTTGAACTTCTTGAACCTTTCTGCTACTTGAACTTCTTGAACCTTCCTGCTACTTGAACTTCTTGAACTTCTTGAACCTTCCTGCTACTTGAACTTCATGAACGTCTTGAACCTTCCTGCTACTTGAACTTCTTGAACTTCTTGAACCTTCCTGCTACTTGAACTTCTTGTACCTTCCTGCTACTTGAACTTCTTGAACTTCCTGAACCTTCCTGCTACCTGAACTTCTTGAACTTCTTGAACCTTCCTGCTACTTGAAATACTTGAACTTCTTGAACCTTCCTGTCACTTGAACTTTTTGAACTTCTTGAACCTTCCTGCTACTTGAACTTCTTGAACCTTCCTGCTACTTGAACTTCTTGAACTTCTTGAACCTTCCTGCTACTTGAACTTCTTGAACTTCTTGAACCTTCCTGCTACTTGAACTTCTTGAACCTTCCTGCTACCTGAACTTCTTGAACTTCTCGAACCTTCCTGCTACTTGAACTGCTTAAACTTCTTGGACCTTCCTGCTACTTGAACTTCTTGAACTTCATGAACCTTCCTGCTACTTGAACTTCTTGAACTTCTTAAACCATCTTGCTATTCGAACTTTTTGAACTTCTTGAACCTTCCTGCTACATGAACTTCTTGAACCTTCCTGCTACTTGAACTTCTTGAACTTCTTGAACCTTCCTGCTACGTGAACTTCTTGAAACTTGCTGCTACTTGAACTTCTTGAACTTCTTGAACCTTCCTGCTACTTGAACTTCTTGAACTTCTTGAACCTTCCTGCTACTTGAACTTCTTGAACCTTCCTCCTACTTGAACTTCTTGAACCTTCCTGCTACTTGAACTTCTTGAACATTCCTGCTACTTGAACTTCTTGAACCTTACTGCTTCTTGAACTTCTTGAACTTCTTGAACTTCTTGAACCTTCCTGCTAAATGAACTTCTTGAACTTCTTGAACCTTCCTGCTACTTGAACTTCTTGAACTTCTTGAACCTTCCTGCTACTTGAACTTCTTGAACTTCTTGCACCTTCCTGCTACCTGAACTTCTAGAACCTTCCTGCTACTTGAACTACTTGAACGTTCCTGCTACTTGAACTTCTTGAACTTCTTGAACCTTCCTGCCACTTGAACTTCTTGAACCTTCCTGCTACTTGAACTTCTTGAACTTCTTGAACCTTCCTGCTACTTGAACTTCTTGAACCTTCTTGCTACTTGAACTTCTTGAACCTTCCTGCTACTTGAACTTCTTGAACCTTCCTGCTACTTGAACTTCTTGAACTTCTTGAACCTTTCTGCTACTTGAACTTCTTAAACCTTCTTGCTACTTGAACTACTTGAACTTCCTGAACCTTCCTGCTGTTTGAACTTTTTGAACATTCGTGCTATTTGAACTTCTTGAACTTCTTGAACCTTCCTGCTACTTGAACTTCTTGAACCTTCCTGCTACTTGAACTTCTTGAACTTCTTGAACCTTCCTGCTACTTGAACTTCTTGAACCTTCCTGCTACTTGAACTTCTTGAACTTCTTGAGCCTTCCTGCTACTTGAACTACTTAAACTTCTTGAACCTTCCTGCTACTTGAACTTCTTGAACCTTCCTGCTACTTGAATTTCTTGAACCTTCCTGCTACTTGAACTTCTTGAACTTCTTGAACCTTCCTGCTACTTGAACTTCTTGAACGTCCTGAACCTTCCAGCTACTTGAACTTCTTGAACTTCTTGAACCTTCCCGCAACTTGAACTTCTTTAACGTCTTGAACCTTCCTGCTACTTGAACTTCTTGAACTTCTTGAACCTTCCTGCTACTTGAACTTCTTGAACTTCTTGAACCTTCCTGCTACTTGAACTTCTTGAACTTCTTGAACCTTTCTGCTACTTGAACTTCTTGAACCTTCCTGCTACTTGAACTTCTTGAACTTCTTGAACCTTCCTGCTACTTGAATTTCTTGAACGTCTTGAACCTTCGTGCTACTTGAACTTCTTGAACTTCTTGAACCTTCCTGCTACTTGAACTTCTTGAACCTTCCTGCTACTTGAACTTCTTGAACTTTTTGAACTTCTTGAACCTTCCTGCTACTTGAACTTCTTGAACTTCTTGAACCTTCCTGCTACTTGAACTTCTTGAACCTTCCTGCTACTTGAACTTCTTGAACCTTCCTGTTACTTGAACTTCTTGAACTTCTTGAACCTTCCTGCTACTTGAACTTCTTTAACCTTCCTGCTACTTGAATTTCTTGAACCTTCCTGCTACTTGAACTTCTTGAACTTCCTGAACCTTCCTGCTACTTGAACTTCTTGAACTTCTTGAACCTTCCTGCTACTTGAAATACTTGAACTTCTTGAACATTCCTGTCACTTGAACTTCTTGAACTTCTTGAACCTTCCTGCTACTTGAACTTCTTGAACCTTCCTGCTACTTGAACTTCTTGAACTTCTTGAACCTTCCTGCTACTTAACCTTCTTGAACTTCTTGAACCTTCCTGCTACTTGAACTTCTTGAACCTTCCTGCTACCTGAACTTCTTGAACTTCTTGACCCTTCCTGCTACTTGAACTTCTTGAACTTCTTGAACCTTCCTGCTACTTGAACTTCTTGAACTTCTCGAACCTTCCTGCTACTTGAACTGCTTAAACTTCTTGGACCTTCCTGCTACTTGAACTTCTTGAACTTCTTGAACCTTCCTGCTACTTGAACTTCTTGAACTTCCTAAACCATCTTGCTATTTGAACTTTTTGAACTTCTTGAACCTTCCTGCTACATGAACTTCTTGAACCTTCCTGCTACTTGAACTTCTTGAACTTCTTGAACCTTCCTGCTACTTGAACTTCTTGAACTTCATGAACCTTCCTGCTACTTGAACTTCTTGAACCTTCCTCCTACTTGAACTTCTTGAACCTTCCTGCTACTTGAACTTCTTGAACTTTCCTGCTACTTGAACTTCTTGAACCTTACTGCTTCTTGAACTTCTTGAACTTCTTGAACTTCTTGAACCTTCCTGCTAAATGAACTTCTTGAACTTCTTGAACCTTCCTGCTACCTGAACTTCTTGAACTTCTTGAACCTTCCTGCTACTTGAACTTCTTGAACTTCTTGCACCTTCCTGCTACCTGAACTTCTAGAACCTTCCTGCTACTTGAACTACTTGAACGTTCCTGCTACTTGAACTTCTTGAACTTCTTGAACCTTCCTGCCACATGAACTTCTTGAACCTTCCTGCTACTTGAACTTCTTGAACCTTCCTGCTACTTGAACTTCTTGAACCTTCCTGCTACTTGAACTTCTTGAACTTCTTGAACCTTTCTGCTACTTGAACTTCTTGAACCTTCTTGCTACTTGAACTACTTGAACTTCCTGAACTTTCCTGCTGCTTGAACTTCTTGAACCTTCGTGCTATTTGAACTTCTTGAACTTCTTGAACCTTCCTGCTACTTGAACTTCTTGAACCTTCCTGCTACTTGAACTTCTTGAACTTCTTGAACCTTCCTGCTACTTGAACTTCTTGAACTTCTTGAGCCTTCCTGCTACTTGAACTACTTAAACATCTTGAACCTTCCTGCTACTTGAACTTCTTGAACCTTCCTGCTACTTGAATTTCTTGAACCTTCCTGCCACTTGAACTTCTTGAACTTCTTGAACCTTCCTGCTACTTGAACTTCTTGAACGTCCTGAACCTTCCAGCTACTTGAACTTCTTGAACTTCTTGAACCTTCCCGCTACTTGAACTTCTTTAACGTCTTGAACCTTCCTGCTACTTGAACTTCTTGAACTTCTTGAACCTTCCTGCTACTTGAACTTCTTGAACTTCTTGAACCTTCCTGCTACTTGAACTTCTTGAACTTCTTGAACCTTTCTGCTACTTGAACTTCTTGAACCTTCCTGCTACTTGAACTTCTTGAACTTCTTGAACCTTCCTGCTACTTGAACTTCTTGAACGTCTTGAACCTTCCTGCTACTTGAACTTCTTGAACTTCTTGAACCTTCCTGCTACTTGAACTTCTTGTACCTTCCTGCTACTTGAACTTCTTGAACTTCCTGAACCTTCCTGCTACTTGAACTTCTTGAACTTCTTGAACCTTCCTGCTACTTGAAATACTTGAACTTCTTGAACCTTCCTGTCACTTGAACTTCTTGAACTTCTTGAACCTTCCTGCTACTTGAACTTCTTGAACCTTCCTGCTACTTGAACTTCTTGAACTTCTTGAACCTTCCTGCTACTTGAACTTCTTGAACTTCTTGAACCTTCCTGCTACTTGAACTTCTTGAACCTTCCTGCTACCTGAACTTCTTGAACTTCTTGACCCTTCCTGCTACTTGAACTTCTTGAACTTCTTGAACCTTCCTGCTACTTGAACTTCTTGAACTTCTCGAACCTTCCTGCTACTTGAACTGCTTAAACTTCTTGGACCTTCCTGCTACTTGAACTTCATGAACTTCTTGAACCTTCCTGCTACTTGAACTTCTTAAACTTCTTAAACCATCTTGCTATTCGAACTTTTTGAACTTCTTGAACCTTCCTGCTACATGAACTTCTTGAACCTTCCTGCTACTTGAACTTCTTGAACTTCTTGAACCTTCCTGCTACGTGAACTTCTTGAAACTTGCTGCTACTTGAACTTCTTGAACTTCTTGAACCTTCCTGCTACTTGAACTTCTTGAACTTCTTGAACCTTCCTGCTACTTGAACTTCTTGAACCTTCCTCCTACTTGAACTTCTTGAACCTTCCTGCTACTTGAACTTCTTGAACTTTCCTGCTACTTGAACTTCTTGAACCTTACTGCTTCTTGAACTTCTTGAACTTCTTGAACTTCTTGAACCTTCCTGCTAAATGAACTTCTTGAACTTCTTGAACCTTCCTGCTACTTGAACTTCTTGAACTTCTTGAACCTTCCTGCTACTTGAACTTCTTGAACTTCTTGCACCTTCCTGCTACCTGAACTTCTAGAACCTTCCTGCTACTTGAACTACTTGAACGTTCCTGCTACTTGAACTTCTTGAACTTCTTGAACCTTCCTGCCACTTGAACTTCTTGAACCTTCCTGCTACTTGAACTTCTTGAACTTCTTGAACCTTCCTGCTACTTGAACTTCTTGAACCTTCTTGCTACTTGAACTTCTTGAACCTTCCTGCTACTTGAACTTCTTGAACTTCTTGAACCTTTCTGCTACTTGAACTTCTTAAACCTTCTTGCTACTTGAACTACTTGAACTTCCTGAACCTTCCTGCTGTTTGAACTTCTTGAACCTTCGTGCTATTTGAACTTCTTGAACTTCTTGAACCTTCCTGCTACTTGAACTTCTTGAACCTTCCTGCTACTTGAACTTCTTGAACTTCTTGAACCTTCCTGCTACTTGAACTTCTTGAACCTTCCTGCTACTTGAACTTCTTGAACTTCTTGAGCCTTCCTGCTACTTGAACTACTTAAACTTCTTGAACCTTCCTGCTACTTGAACTTCTTGAACCTTCCTGCTACTTGAATTTCTTGAACCTTCCTGCTACTTGAACTTCTTGAACTTCTTGAACCTTCCTGCTACTTGAACTTCTTGAACGTCCTGAACCTTCCAGCTACTTGAACTTCTTGAACTTCTTGAACCTTCCCGCTACTTGAACTTCTTTAACGTCTTGAACCTTCCTGCTACTTGAACTTCTTGAACTTCTTGAACCTTCCTGCTACTTGAACTTCTTGAACTTCTTGAACCTTCCTGCTACTTGAACTTCTTGAACTTTTTGAACCTTTCTGCTACTTGAACTTCTTGAACCTTCCTGCTACTTGAACTTCTTGAACTTCTTGAACCTTCCTGCTACTTGAACTTCTTGAACGTCTTGAACCTTCCTGCTACTTGAACTTCTTGAACTTCTTGAACCTTCCTGCTACTTGAACTTCTTGTACCTTCCTGCTACTTGAACTTCTTGAACTTTTTGAACCTTCCTGCTACATGAACTTCTTGAACTTCTTGAAACTTCCTGCTACATGAACTTCTTGAACTTCTTGAACTTCTTGAACCTTCCTGCTACTTGAACTTCTTGAACTTCTTGAACCTTCCTGATACCTGAAATACTTGAACTTCTTGAACCTTCCTGTTATATGAGCTTCTTGAACTTCTTGAACCTTCCTGCTACTTGAACTTCTTTAACCTTCCTGCTACTTGAACTTCTTGAACCTTCCTGCTACTTGAACTTCTACAACTTCTTGAACCTTCCTGCTACTTGAAATACTTGAACTTCTTGAACCTTCCTGTTACTTGAACTTCTTGAACTTCTTGACCCTTTCTGCTACTTGAACTTCTTGAACCTTCCTGCTACTTGAACTTCTTGAACTTCTTGAATCTTCCTGCTACTTGAACTTCTTGAACCTTCCTGCTACTTGAACCTCTTGAACTTCTTGACCCTTCCTGCTACTTGAACTTCCTGAACTTCTTGCACCTTCCTGCTACTTGAACTTCTTGAACTTCTTGAACCTTCCTGCTACTTGAACTTCTTGAACTTCTTGAACCTTCCTGCTACTTGAACTTCTTGAACTTCTTGATCTTTCCTGCTACATGAACTTCTTGAACTTCTTGAACCTTTTTGCTACTTGAACTTCTTGAACTTCTTGAACCTTCCTGCTACTTGAACTTTTGAACTTCTTGACCCTTCCTGCTACTTGAACTTCTTGAACCTTCCTGCTACTTGAACTTCTTGAACTTCTTTAACCTTCCTGCTACTTGAACTTCTTGAAACTTCCTGCTACTTGAACTTCCAGAACTTCTTGAACCTTCCTGCTACTTGAACTTCTTGAACTTCTTGAACCTTCCTGCTACTTGAACTTCTTGAACTTCTTGCACCTTCCTGCTACTTGAACTTCTAGAACCTTCCTGCTACTTGAACTTCTTGAACCTTCCTGCAACTTGAACTTCTTGAACTTCTTGAACCTTCCTGCTACTTGAACTTCTTGAACCTTCCTGCTACTTGAACTTCTTGAACCTTCCTGCTACTTGAACTTCTTGAACTTCTTGAACTTCTTGAATTTTCCTGCTACTTGAACTTCTTGAACTTCTTGCACCTTCCTGCTACTTGAACTTCTAGAACCTTCCTGCTAATTGAACTTCTTGAACCATCCTGCTACTTGAACTTCTTGAACCTTCCTGCTACTTGAACTTCTTGAACTTCTTGAACCTTCCTGCTATTTGAACTTCATGAACCTTCCTGCTACTTGAACTTCTTGAACCTTCCTGCTACTTGAACTTTTTGAACCTTCCTGCTACTTGAACTTTTTGAACCTTCCTGCTACTTGAACTTCTTTAACTTCTTGAACCTTCCTGCTACTTGAACTTTTCGAGCTTCTTGAACCTTCCTGCTACTTGAACTTCTTGAACTTCTTGAACCTTCCTGCTACTTGAACTACTTGAACTTCTTGAACCTTCCTGCTACTTGAACTTCGTGAACTTCTTGAACCTTCCTGCTACTCGAACTTCTTGAAACTTCCTGCTACTTGAACTTCTTGAACCTTCCTGCCATTTGAACTTCTTGAACTTCTTGAACCTTCCTGCTACTTGAAATTCTTGAACTTTCCTGCTACTTGAAATTCTTGAACCTTCCTGCTACTTGAAATTCTTGAACTTCTTGAACATTCCTGCTACTTGAACTTCTTGAACTTCTTGAACCTTCCTGCTACTTGAACTTCTTGAACCTTCCTTCTACTTGAACTTCTTGAACTTCTTGAACCTTCCTGCTACTTGAACTTCTTGAACCTTCCTGCTACTTGAACTTCTTGAACCTTCCTGCTACTTGAACTTCTTGAACTTCTTGAACCTTCCTGCTACTTGAACTTCTTGAACGTCTTGAACCTTCCTGCTACTTGAACTTCTTGAACTTCTTGAACCTTCCTGCTACTTGAACTTCTTGAACGTCTTGAACCTTCCTGCTACTTGAACTTCTTGAACTTCTTGATCCTTCCTGCTACTTGAACTTCTTGGACCTTCCTGCTACTTGAACTTCTTGAACTTCTTGAACCTTCCTGCTACTTGAACTTCTTGAACGTTCCTGCTACCTGAGTTTCTTGAACTTCTTGAACCTTCCTGCTACTTGAACTTCTTGAACTTCTTGAACCTTCCTGCTACTTGAACTTCTTGAACCTTCCTGCTACTTGAATTTCTTGAACCTTCCTGCTACTTGAACTTCTTGAACTTCTTGAACCTTCCTGCTACTTGAACTTCTAGAACTTCTTGAACCTTTCTGCTACTTGAACTTCTTGAACCTTCCTGCTACTTGAACTTCTCGAACTTCTTGAACCTTCCTGCTACTTGAACTTCTTGAACGTCTTGAACCTTCCTGCTACTTGAACTTCTTGAACTTCTTGAACCTTCCTGCTACTTGAACTTCTTGAACCTTCCTGCTACTTGAACTTCTTGAACTTTTTGAACCTTCCGGCTACTTGAACTTTTTGAACTTCTTGAACCTTCCTGCTACTTGAACTTCTTGAACTTCTTGAACCTTCCTGCTACTTGAACTTCTTGAACCTTCCTGCTACTTGAACTTCTTGAACCTTCCTGTTACTTGAACTTCTTGAACTTCTTGAACCTTCCTTCTATTTGAACTTCTTTAACCTTCCTGCTACTTGAATTTCTTGAACCTTCCTGCTACTTGAACTTCTTGAACTTCCTAAACCTTCCTGCTACTTGAACTTCTTGAACTTCTTGAACCTTCCTGCTACTTGAAATACTTGAACTTCTTGAACCTTCCTGTCACTTGAACTTCTTGAACTTCTTGAACCTTCCTGCTACTTGAACTTCTTGAACCTTCCTGCTACTTGAACTTCTTGAACTTCTTGAACCTTCCTGCTACTTGAACTTCTTGAACCTTCCTTCTACCTGAACTTCTTGAACTTCTTGACCCTTCCTGCTACTTGAACTTCTTGAACTTCTTGAACCTTCCTGCTACTTGAACTTCTTGAACTTCTCGAACCTTCCTGCTACTTGAACTGCTTAAACTTTTTGGACCTTCCTGCTACATGAACTTCTTGAACTTCTTGAACCTTCCTGCTACTTGAACTTCTTGAACCTTCGTGCTACTTGAACTTCTTGAACTTCTTGAACCTTCCTGCTACGTGAACTTCTTGAAACTTGCTGCTACTTGAACTTCTTGAACTTCTTGAACCTTCCTGCTACTTGAACTTCTTGAACTTCTTGAACCTTCCTGCTACTTGAAGTTCTTGAACCTTCCTCCTACTTGAACTTCTTGAACCTTCCTGCTACTTGAACTTCTTGAACTTTCCTGCTACTTGAACTTCTTGAACCTTACTGTTTCTTGAACTTCTTGAACTTCTTGAACTTCTTGAACCTTCCTGCTAAATGAACTTCTTGAACCTTCCTGCTAAATGAACTTCTTGAACTTCTTGAACCTTCCTGCTACTTGAACTTCTTGAACTTCTTGAACCTTCCTGCTACTTGAACTTCTTGAACTTCTTGCACCTTCCTGCTACCTGAACTTCTAGAACCTTCCTGCTACTTGAACTACTTGAACGTTCCTGCTACTTGAACTTCTTGAACTTCTTGAACATTCCTGCTACTTGAACTTCTTGAACCTTCCTGCTACTTGAACTTCTTGAACCTTCTTGCTACTTGAACTTCTTGAACCTTCCTGCTACTTGAACTTCTTGAACCTTCCTGCTACTTGATCTTCTTGAACTTCTTGAACCTTTCTGCTACTTGAACTTCTTGAACCTTCCTGCTACTTGAACTACTTGAACTTCCTGAACCTTCCTGCTGCTTGAAATTCTTGAACCTTCCTGCTATTTGAACTTCTTGAACTTCTTGAACCTTCTTGCTACTTGAACTTCTTGAACCTTCCTGCTACTTGAACTTCTTGAACTTCTTGAACCTTCCTGCTACTTGAACTTCTTGAATCTTCCTGCTACTTGAACTTCTTGAACTTCTTGAGCCTTCCTGCTACTTGAACTACTTAAACTTCTTGAACCTTCCTGCTACTTGAACTTCTTGAACTTCTTGAACCTTCCAGCTACGTGAACTTCTTGAACTTCTTGAACCTTCCTGCTACTTGAACTACTTGAACTTCTTGAACCTTCCTGCTACTTGAACTTCGTGAACTTCTTGAACCTTCCTGCTACTCGAACTTCTTGAAACTTCCTGCTACTTGAACTTCTTGAACCTTCCTGCCATTTGAACTTCTTGAACTTCTTGAACCTTCCTGCTACTTGAAATTCTTGAACTTTCCTGCTACTTGAAATTCTTGAACCTTCCTGCTACTTGAAATTCTTGAACTTCTTGAACATACCTGCTACTTGAACTTCTTGAACTTCTTGAACCTTCCTGCTACTTGAACTTCTTGAACCTTCCTTCTACTTGAACTTCTTGAACTTCTTGAACCTTCCTGCTACTTGAACTTCTTGAACCTTCCTGCTACTTGAACTTCTTGAACCTTCCTGCTACTTGAACTTCTTGAACTTCTTGAACCTTCCTGCTACTTGAACTTCTTGAACGTCTTGAACCTTCCTGCTACTTGAACTTCTTGAACTTCTTGAACCTTCCTGCTACTTGAACTTCTTGAACGTCTTGAACCTTCCTGCTACTTGAACTTCTTGAACTTCTTGATCCTTCCTGCTACTTGAACTTCTTGGACCTTCCTGCTACTTGAACTTCTTGAACTTCTTGAACCTTCCTGCTACTTGAACTTCTTGAACGTTCCTGCTACCTGAGTTTCTTGAACTTCTTGAACCTTCCTGCTACTTGAACTTCTTGAACTTCTTGAACCTTCCTGCTACTTGAACTTCTTGAACCTTCCTGCTACTTGAATTTCTTGAACCTTCCTGCTACTTGAACTTCTTGAACTTCTTGAACCTTCCTGCTACTTGAACTTCTAGAACTTCTTGAACCTTTCTGCTACTTGAACTTCTTGAACCTTCCTGCTACTTGAACTTCTCGAACTTCTTGAACCTTCCTGCTACTTGAACTTCTTGAACGTCTTGAACCTTCCTGCTACTTGAACTTCTTGAACTTCTTGAACCTTCCTGCTACTTGAACTTCTTGAACCTTCCTGCTACTTGAACTTCTTGAACTTTTTGAACCTTCCGGCTACTTGAACTTTTTGAACTTCTTGAACCTTCCTGCTACTTGAACTTCTTGAACTTCTTGAACCTTCCTGCTACTTGAACTTCTTGAACCTTCCTGCTACTTGAACTTCTTGAACCTTCCTGTAACTTGAACTTCTTGAACTTCTTGAACCTTCCTGCTATTTGAACTTCTTTAACCTTCCTGCTACTTGAATTTCTTGAACCTTCCTGCTACTTGAACTTCTTGAACCTTCCTGCTACTTGAACTTCTTGAACCTTCTTGCTACTTGAACTTCTTGAACCTTCCTGCTACTTGAACTTCTTGAACCTTCCTGCTACTTGATCTTCTTGAACTTCTTGAACCTTTCTGCTACTTGAACTTCTTGAACCTTTCTGCTACTTGAACTACTTGAACTTCCTGAACCTTCCTGCTGCTTGAACTTCTTGAACCTTCCTGCTATTTGAACTTCTTGAACTTCTTGAACCTTCCTGCTACTTGAACTTCTTGAACCTTCCTGCTACTTGAACTTCTTGAACTTCTTGAACCTTCCTGCTACTTGAACTTCTTGAATCTTCCTGCTACTTGAACTTCTTGAACTTCTTGAGCCTTCCTGCTACTTGAACTACTTAAACTTCTTGAACCTTCCTGCTACTTGAACTTCTTGAACTTCTTGAACCTTCCAGCTACGTGAACTTCTTGAACCTTCCTGCTACTTGAACTTCTTGAACTTCTTGAACCTTCCTGCTACTTGAACTTCTTGAACTTTTTGAACCTTCCTGCTACTTGAAATTCTTGAACCTTCATGCTACTTGAACTTCTTGAACCTTCCTGCTACTTGAACTTCTTGAACCTTCCTGCTACTTGAACTACTTGAACTTCTTGAACCTTCCTGCTAATCGAACTTCTTGAACCTTCCTGCTACTTGAACTTCTTGAACTTCTTGAACCTTCCTGCTACTTGAACTTCTTGAACCTTCCTGCTACTTGAACTTCTTGAACTTCTCGAACCTTCCTGCTACTTGAACTTCTTGAACTTCTTGAACCTTCCTGCTACTTGAACTTCTTGAACCTTCCTGCTACTTGAACTTCTTGAACTTCTTAAACCTTCCTGCTACTTGAACTTCTTGAACCTTCCTGCTACTTGAACTTCTTGAACTTCTTGAACCTTCCTGCTACTTGAACTTTTTGAACCTTCCTGCTATTTGAACTTCCTGAACCTTCCTGTTACTTGAAGTTCTTGAACCTTCCTGCTACCTGAACTTTTTGAACTTCTTGAACCTTCCTGCTACTTGAACTTTTTGAACTTCTTGAACCTTCCTGCTACCTGAACTTTTTGAACTTCTTGAACCTTCCTGCTACTTGAACTTTTTGAACTTCTTGAACCTTTCTGCTACTTGAACTTCTTGAACTTCTTGAACCTTCCTGCTACTTGAACTTCTTGCACCTTCCTGCCACTTGATTTCTTGAAACTTCCTGCTACTTGAACTTCTTGAACCTTCCTGCTACTTGAACTTTTTGAACCTTCCTGCTTCTTGAACTTCTTGAACCTTCCTTCTCCTTGAACTTCTTGAACTTCTTGAACCTTTTTGCTACTTGAACTTCTTGAAACTTCCTGCTACTTGAACTTCTTGAACTTCTTGAACCTTCCTGCTACTTGAAATTCTTGAACTTCTTGAAACTTCCTGCTACTTGAACTTCTTGAACTTCTTGAACCTTCCTGCTACTTGAAATTCTTGAACTTCTTGAACCTTCATGCTACTTGATCTTTTCGAACTTCTTGCACCTTCCTGCTACCTGAACTTCTAGAACCTTCCTGCTACTTGAACTACTTGAACGTTCCTGCTACTTGAACTTCTCGAACTTCTTGAACATTCCTGCTACTTGAACTTCTTGAACCTTCCTGCTACTTGAACTTCATGAACCTTCTTGCTACTTGAACTTCTTGAACCTTCCTGCTACTTGAACTTCTTGAACCTTCCTGCTACTTGATCTTCTTGAACTTCTTGAACCTTTCTGCTACTTGAACTTCTTGAACTTCTTGAACCTTCCTGCTTCTTGAACTTCTTGAACTTCTTGAACCTTCCTTCTACTTGAGCTTCTTGAACTTCTTGAACCTTCCCGCTACTTGAACTTCTTGAACCTTCCAGCTACTTGAACTTCTTGAACCTTCCTGCTACTTGAACTTCTTGAACCTTCCTGCTACTTGAACTTCTTGAACCTTCCTGCTACTTGAACTTCTTGAACTTCTTGAACCTTCCTGCTACTTGAACTTCTTGAACGTCTTGAACCTTCCTGCTACTTGAACTTCTTGAACTTCTTGCACCTTCCTGCTACCTGAACTTCTAGAACCTTCCTGCTACTTGAACTACTTGAACGTTCCTGCTACTTGAACTTCTTGAACTTTTTGAACATTCCTGCTACTTGAACTTCTTGAACCTTCCTGCTACTTGAACTTCTTGAACCTTCTTGCTACTTGAACTTCTTGAACCTTCCTGCTACTTGAACTTCTTGAACCTTCCTGCTACTTGATCTTCTTGAACTTCTTGAACCTTTCTGCTACTTGAACTTCTTGAACCTTCCTGCTACTTGAACTACTTGAACTTCCTGAACCTTCCTGCTGCTTGAACTTCTTGAACCTTCCTGCTATTTGAACTTCTTGAACTTCTTGAACCTTCCTGCTACTTGAACTTCTTGAACCTTCCTGCTACTTGAACTTCTTGAACTTCTTGAACCTTCCTGCTACTTGAACTTCTTGAATCTTCCTGCTACTTGAACTTCTTGAACTTCTTGAGCCTTCCTGCTACTTGAACTACTTAAACTTCTTGAACCTTCCTGCTACTTGAACTTCTTGAACTTCTTGAACCTTCCAGCTACGTGAACTTCTTGAACTTCTTGAACCTTCCTGCTACTTGAACTACTTGAACTTCTTGAACCTTCCTGCTACTTGAACTTCGTGAACTTCTTGAACCTTCCTGCTACTCGAACTTCTTGAAACTTCCTGCTACTTGAACTTCTTGAACCTTCCTGCCATTTGAACTTCTTGAACTTCTTGAACCTTCCTGCTACTTGAAATTCTTGAACTTTCCTGCTACTTGAAATTCTTGAACCTTCCTGCTACTTGAAATTCTTGAACTTCTTGAACATACCTGCTACTTGAACTTCTTGAACTTCTTGAACCTTCCTGCTACTTGAACTTCTTGAACCTTCCTTCTACTTGAACTTCTTGAACTTCTTGAACCTTCCTGCTACTTGAACTTCTTGAACCTTCCTGCTACTTGAACTTCTTGAACCTTCCTGCTACTTGAACTTCTTGAACTTCTTGAACCTTCCTGCTACTTGAACTTCTTGAACGTCTTGAACCTTCCTGCTACTTGAACTTCTTGAACTTCTTGAACCTTCCTGCTACTTGAACTTCTTGAACGTCTTGAACCTTCCTGCTACTTGAACTTCTTGAACTTCTTGATCCTTCCTGCTACTTGAACTTCTTGGACCTTCCTGCTACTTGAACTTCTTGAACTTCTTGAACCTTCCTGCTACTTGAACTTCTTGAACGTTCCTGCTACCTGAGTTTCTTGAACTTCTTGAACCTTCCTGCTACTTGAACTTCTTGAACTTCTTGAACCTTCCTGCTACTTGAACTTCTTGAACCTTCCTGCTACTTGAATTTCTTGAACCTTCCTGCTACTTGAACTTCTTGAACTTCTTGAACCTTCCTGCTACTTGAACTTCTAGAACTTCTTGAACCTTTCTGCTACTTGAACTTCTTGAACCTTCCTGCTACTTGAACTTCTCGAACTTCTTGAACCTTCCTGCTACTTGAACTTCTTGAACGTCTTGAACCTTCCTGCTACTTGAACTTCTTGAACTTCTTGAACCTTCCTGCTACTTGAACTTCTTGAACCTTCCTGCTACTTGAACTTCTTGAACTTTTTGAACCTTCCGGCTACTTGAACTTTTTGAACTTCTTGAACCTTCCTGCTACTTGAACTTCTTGAACTTCTTGAACCTTCCTGCTACTTGAACTTCTTGAACCTTCCTGCTACTTGAACTTCTTGAACCTTCCTGTAACTTGAACTTCTTGAACTTCTTGAACCTTCCTGCTATTTGAACTTCTTTAACCTTCCTGCTACTTGAATTTCTTGAACCTTCCTGCTACTTGAACTTCTTGAACTTCCTAAAACTTCCTGCTACTTGAACTTCTTGAACTTCTTGAACCTTCCTGCTACTTGAAATACTTGAACTTCTTGAACCTTCCTGTCACTTGAACTTCTTGAACTTCTTGAACCTTCCTGCTACTTGAACTTCTTGAACCTTCCTGCTACTTGAACTTCTTGAACTTCTTGAACCTTCCTGCTACTTGAACTTCTTGAACCTTCCTTCTACCTGAACTTCTTGAACTTCTTGACCCTTCCTGCTACTTGAACTTCTTGAACTTCTTGAACCTTCCTGCTACTTGAACTTCTTGAACTTCTCGAACCTTCCTGCTACTTGAACTGCTTAAACTTCTTGGACCTTCCTGCTACATGAACTTCTTGAACTTCTTGAACCTTCCTGCTACTTGAACTTCTTGAACCTTCGTGCTACTTGAACTTCTTGAACTTCTTGAACCTTCCTGCTACGTGAACTTCTTGAAACTTGCTGCTACTTGAACTTCTTGAACTTCTTGAACCTTCCTGCTACTTGAACTTCTTGAACTTCTTGAACCTTCCTGCTACTTGAAGTTCTTGAACCTTCCTCCTACTTGAACTTCTTGAACCTTCCTGCTACTTGAACTTCTTGAACTTTCCTGCTACTTGAACTTCTTGAACCTTACTGTTTCTTGAACTTCTTGAACTTCTTGAACTTCTTGAACCTTCCTGCTAAATGAACTTCTTGAACCTTCCTGCTAAATGAACTTCTTGAACTTCTTGAACCTTCCTGCTACTTGAACTTCTTGAACTTCTTGAACCTTCCTGCTACTTGAACTTCTTGAACTTCTTGCACCTTCCTGCTACCTGAACTTCTAGAACCTTCCTGCTACTTGAACTACTTGAACGTTCCTGCTACTTGAACTTCTTGAACTTCTTGAACATTCCTGCTACTTGAACTTCTTGAACCTTCCTGCTACTTGAACTTCTTGAACCTTCTTGCTACTTGAACTTCTTGAACCTTCCTGCTACTTGAACTTCTTGAACCTTCCTGCTACTTGATCTTCTTGAACTTCTTGAACCTTTCTGCTACTTGAACTTCTTGAACCTTCCTGCTACTTGAACTACTTGAACTTCCTGAACCTTCCTGCTGCTTGAACTTCTTGAACCTTCCTGCTATTTGAACTTCTTGAACTTCTTGAACCTTCCTGCTACTTGAACTTCTTGAACCTTCCTGCTACTTGAACTTCTTGAACTTCTTGAACCTTCCTGCTACTTGAACTTCTTGAATCTTCCTGCTACTTGAACTTCTTGAACTTCTTGAGCCTTCCTGCTACTTGAACTACTTAAACTTCTTGAACCTTCCTGCTACTTGAACTTCTTGAACTTCTTGAACCTTCCAGCTACGTGAACTTCTTGAACCTTCCTGCTACTTGAACTTCTTGAACTTCTTGAACCTTCCTGCTACTTGAACTTCTTGAACTTTTTGAACCTTCCTGCTACTTGAAATTCTTGAACCTTCATGCTACTTGAACTTCTTGAACCTTCCTGCTACTTGAACTTCTTGAACCTTCCTGCTACTTGAACTACTTGAACTTCTTGAACCTTCCTGCTAATCGAACTTCTTGAACCTTCCTGCTACTTGAACTTCTTGAACTTCTTGAACCTTCCTGCTACTTGAACTTCTTGAACCTTCCTGCTACTTGAACTTCTTGAACTTCTCGAACCTTCCTGCTACTTGAACTTCTTGAACTTCTTGAACCTTCCTGCTACTTGAACTTCTTGAACCTTCCTGCTACTTGAACTTCTTGAACTTCTTAAACCTTCCTGCTACTTGAACTTCTTGAACCTTCCTGCTACTTGAACTTCTTGAACTTCTTGAACCTTCCTGCTACTTGAACTTTTTGAACCTTCCTGCTATTTGAACTTCCTGAACCTTCCTGTTACTTGAAGTTCTTGAACCTTCCTGCTACCTGAACTTTTTGAACTTCTTGAACCTTCCTGCTACTTGAACTTTTTGAACTTCTTGAACCTTCCTGCTACCTGAACTTTTTGAACTTCTTGAACCTTCCTGCTACTTGAACTTTTTGAACTTCTTGAACCTTTCTGCTACTTGAACTTCTTGAACTTCTTGAACCTTCCTGCTACTTGAACTTCTTGCACCTTCCTGCCACTTGATTTCTTGAAACTTCCTGCTACTTGAACTTCTTGAACCTTCCTGCTACTTGAACTTTTTGAACCTTCCTGCTTCTTGAACTTCTTGAACCTTCCTTCTCCTTGAACTTCTTGAACTTCTTGAACCTTTTTGCTACTTGAACTTCTTGAAACTTCCTGCTACTTGAACTTCTTGAACTTCTTGAACCTTCCTGCTACTTGAAATTCTTGAACTTCTTGAAACTTCCTGCTACTTGAACTTCTTGAACTTCTTGAACCTTCCTGCTACTTGAAATTCTTGAACTTCTTGAACCTTCATGCTACTTGATCTTTTCGAACTTCTTGCACCTTCCTGCTACCTGAACTTCTAGAACCTTCCTGCTACTTGAACTACTTGAACGTTCCTGCTACTTGAACTTCTTGAACTTCTTGAACATTCCTGCTACTTGAACTTCTTGAACCTTCCTGCTACTTGAACTTCATGAACCTTCTTGCTTCTTGAACTTCTTGAACCTTCCTGCTACTTGAACTTCTTGAACCTTCCTGCTACTTGATCTTCTTGAACTTCTTGAACCTTTCTGCTACTTGAACTTCTTGAACTTCTTGAACCTTCCTGCTTCTTGAACTTCTTGAACTTCTTGAACCTTCCTTCTACTTGAGCTTCTTGAACTTCTTGAACCTTCCCGCTACTTGAACTTCTTGAACCTTCCAGCTACTTGAACTTCTTGAACCTTCCTGCTACTTGAACTTCTTGAACCTTCCTGCTACTTGAACTTCTTGAACCTTCCTGCTACTTGAACTTCTTGAACTTCTTGAACCTTCCTGCTACTTGAACTTCTTGAACGTCTTGAACCTTCCTGCTACTTGAACTTCTTGAACTTCTTGCACCTTCCTGCTACCTGAACTTCTAGAACCTTCCTGCTACTTGAACTACTTGAACGTTCCTGCTACTTGAACTTCTTGAACTTTTTGAACATTCCTGCTACTTGAACTTCTTGAACCTTCCTGCTACTTGAACTTCTTGAACCTTCTTGCTACTTGAACTTCTTGAACCTTCCTGCTACTTGAACTTCTTGAACCTTCCTGCTACTTGATCTTCTTGAACTTCTCGAACCTTTCTGCTACTTGAACTTCTTGAACCTTCCTGCTACTTGAACTACTTGAACTTCCTGAACCTTCCTGCTGCTTGAACTTCTTGAACCTTCCTGCTATTTGAACTTCTTGAACTTCTTGAACCTTCCTGCTACTTGAACTTCTTGAACCTTCCTGCTACTTGAACTTCTTGAACTTCTTGAACCTTCCTGCTACTTGAACTTCTTGAACCTTCCTGCTACTTGAACTTCTTGAACTTCTTGAGCCTTCCTGCTACTTGAACTACTTAAACTTCTTGAACCTTTCTGCTACTTGAACTTCTTGAACTTCTTGAACCTCCCTGCTACGTGAACTTCTTGAACCTTCCTGCTACTTGAACTTCTTGAACTTCTTGAACCTTCCTGCTACTTGAAATTCTTGAACCTTCATGCTACTTGAACTTCTTGAACCTTCCTGCTACTTGAACTTCTTGAACCTTCCTGCTACTTGAACTACTTGAACTTCTTGAACCTTCCTGCTAATCGAACTTCTTGAACCTTCCTGCTACTTGAACTTCTTGAACTTCTTGAACCTTCCTGCTACTTGAACTTCTTGAACCTTCCTACTACTTGAACTTCTTAAACTTCTCGAACCTTCCTGCTACTTGAACTTCTTGAACTTCTTGAACCTTCCTGCTACTTGAACTTCTTGAACCTTCCTGCTACTTGAACTTCTTGAACTTCTTAAACCTTCCTGCTACTTGAACTTCTTGAACTTCTTGAACCTTCCTGCTACTTGAACTTTTTGAACCTTCCTGCTATTTGAACTTCCTGAACCTTCCTGTTACTTGAACTTCTTGAACCTTCCTGCTACCTGAACTTTTTGAACTTCTTGAACCTTCCTGCTACTTGAACTTTTTGAACTTCTTGAACCTTCCTGCTACTTGAACTTTTTGAACTTCTTGAACCTTCCTGCTACTTGAACTTTTTGAACTTCTTGAACCTTCCTGCTACTTGAACTTCTTGAACTTCTTGAACCTTCCTGCTACTTGAACTTTTTGAACTTCTTGAACCTTCCTGCTACTTGAACTTTTTGAACTTCTTGAACCTTCCTGCTACTTGAACTTTTTGAACTTCTTGAACCTTCCTGCTACTTGAACTTCTTGAACTTCTTGAACCTTCCTGCTACTTGAACTTCTTGCACCTTCCTGCCACTTGATTTCTTGAAACTTCCTGCTACTTGAACTTCTTGAACCTTCCTGCTACTTGAACTTTTTGAACCTTCCTGCTTCTTGAACTTCTTGAACCTTCCTTCTCCTTGAACTTCTTGAACTTCTTGAACCTTTTTGCTACTTGAACTTCTTGAAACTTCCTGCTACTTGAACTTCTTGAACTTCTTGAACCTTCCTGCTACTTGAAATTCTTGAACTTCTTGAAACTTCCTGCTACTTGAACTTCTTGAACTTCTTGAACCTTCCTGCTACTTGAAATTCTTGAACTTCTTAACCTTCATGCTACTTGATCTTTTCGAACTTCTTGAACCTTCCTGCTACTTGAACTTCTTGAACTTCTTGAACCTTCCTGCTACTTGAACTACTTGAACTTCTTGAACCTACCTGCTACTTGAACTTCTTGAACTTCTTGAACCTTCCTGCTACTTGAACTTCTTGAACCTTCCTGCTACTTGAACTTCTTGAACCTTCCTGCCACTTGAACTTCTTGAACTTCTTGAACCTTCCTGCTACTTGAAATTCTTGAACCTTCCTGCTACTTGAACTTCTTGAACTTCTTGAACCTTCCTTCTACTTGAACTTCTTGAACCGTCCTTCCACTTGAACTTCTTGAACTTCTTGAACCTTCCTGCTACTTGAACTTCTTGAACTTCTTGAACCTTCCTTCTACTTGAGCTTCTTGAACTTCTTGAACCTTCCTGCTACTTGAACTTCTTGAACCTTCCAGCTACTTGAACTTCTTGAACCTTCCTGCTACTTGAACTTCTTGAACCTTCCTGCTACTTGAACTTCTTGAACCTTCCTGCTACTTGAACTTCTTGAACTTCTTGAACCTTCCTGCTACTTGAACTTCTTGAACGTCCTGAACCTTCCTGCTACTTGAACTTCTTGAACTTCTTGAACCTTCCTGCTACTTGAACTTCTTGAACGTCTTGAACCTTCCTGCTACTTGAACTTCTTGAACTTCTTGAACCTTCCTGCTACTTGAACTTCTAGAACCTTCCTGCTACTTGAACTTCTTGAACTTCTTGAACCTTCCTGCTACTTGAACTTCTTGAACTTCTTGAACCTTTCTGCTACTTGAACTTCTTGAACCTTCCTGCTACTTGAACTTCTTGAACCTTTCTGCTACTTGAACTTCTTGAACCTTCCTGCTACTTGAACTTCTTGAACCTTCCTGCTACTTGAACTTCTTGAACTTCTTGAACCTTCCTGCTACTTGAACTTCTTGAACCTTCCTGCTACTAGAACTTCTTGAACCTTCCTGCTACTTGAACTTCTTGAACTTCTTGAACCTTCCTGCTACTTGAACTTCTTTAACTTCTTGAACCTTCCTGCTACTTGAACTTCTAGAACCTTCCTGCTACTTGAACTTCTTGAACTTCTTGAACCTCCCTGCTACTTGAACTTCTTGAACTTCTTGAACCTTTCTGCTACTTGAACTTCTTGAACCTTCCTGCTACTTGAACTTCTTGAACCTTTCTGCTACTTGAACTTCTTGAACCTTCCTGCTACTTGAACTTCTTGAACCTTACTGCTACTTGAACTTCTTGAACTTCTTGAACCTTCCTGCTACTTGAACTTCTTTGACCTTCCTGCTACTTGAACTTCTTGAACCTTCCTGCTACTTGAACTTCTTGAACTTCTTGAACCTTTCTGCTACTTGAACTTCTTGAACCTTCCTGCTACTTGAACTTCTTGAACCTTCCTGGTACTTGAACTTCTTGAACTTCTTGAACCTTCATGCTACTTGAACTTCTTTAACTTCTTGAACCTTCCTGCTACTTGAACTTTTCGAACTTCTTGAACCTTCCTGCTACTTGAACTTCTTGAACTTCTTGAACCTTCCTGCTACTTGAACTACTTGAACTTCTTGAACCTTCCTGCTACTTGAACTTCGTGAACTTCTCGAACCTTCCTGCTACTCGAACTTCTTGAACCTTCCTGCTACTTGAACTTCTTGAACCTTCCTGCCACTTGAACTTCTTGAACTTCTTGAACCTTCCTGCTACTTGAGATTCTTGAACCTTCCTGCTACTTGAAATTCTTGAACCTTCCTGCTACTTGAAATTCTTGAACTTCTTGAACCTTCCTGCTACTTGAACTTCTTGAACTTCTTGAACCTTCCTGCTACTTGAACTTTTCGAACTTCTTGAACCTTCCTGCTACTTGAACTTCTTGAACTTCTTGAACCTTCCTGCTACTTGAACTACTTGAACTTCTTGAACCTTCCTGCTACTTGAACTTCGTGACCTTCTCGAACCTTCCTGCTACTCGAACTTCTTGAACCTTCCTGCTACTTGAACTTCTTGAACCTTCCTGCCACTTGAACTTCTTGAACTTCTTGATCCTTCCTGCTACTTGAGATTCTTGAACCTTCCTGCTACTTGAAATTCTTGAACCTTCCTGCTACTTGAAATTCTTGAACTTCTTGAACCTTCCTGCTGTTTGAACTTCTTGAACTTCTTGAACCTTCCTTCTACTTGAACTTCTTGAACTTCTTGAACCTTCCTGCTACTTGAACTTCTTGAACCTTCCTGCTACTTGAACTTCTTGAACCTTCCTGCTACTTGAACTTCTTGAACTTCTTGAACCTTCCTGCTACTTGAACTTCTTGAACGTCTTGAACCTTCCTGCTACTTGAACTTCTTGAACTTCTTGAACCTTCCTGCTACTTAAACTTCTTGAACGTCTTGAACCTTCCTGCTACTTGAACTTCTTGAACTTCTTGATCCTTCCTGCTACTTGAACTTCTTGAACCTTCCTGCTACTTGAACTTCTTGAACTTCTTGAACCTTCCTGCTACTTGAACTTCTTGAACGTTCCTGCTACTTGAATTTCTTGAACTTCTTGAACCTTCCTGCTACTTGAACTTCTTGAACTTCTTGAACCTTCCTGCTACTTGAACTTCTTGAACCTTCCTGCTACTTGAATTTCTTGAACCTTCCTGCTACTTGAACTTTTTGAACTTCTTGACCCTTCCTGCTACTTGAACTTCTAGAACTTCTTGAACCTTTCTGCTACTTGAACTTCTTGAACCTTCCTGCTACTTGAACTTCTTGAACTTCTTGAACCTTCCTGCTACTTGAACTTCTTGAACGTCTTGAACCTTCCTGCTACTTGAACTTCTTGAACTTCTTGAACCTTCCTGCTACTTGAACTTCTTGAACCTTCCTGCTACTTGAACTTCTTGATCTTTTTGAACCTTCCTGCTACTTGAAATTTTTGAACTTCTTGAACCTTCCTGCTACTTGAACTTCTTGAACTTCTTGAACCTTCCTGCTACTTGAACTTCTTGAACCTTCCTGCTACTTGAACTTCTTGAACCTTCCTGTTACTTGAACTTCTTGAACCTTCCTGCAATTTGAACTTCTTTAACCTTCCTGCTACTTGAATTTCTTGAACCTTCCTGCTACCTGAACTTCTTGAACTTCCTGAACCTTCCTGCTACTCGAACTTCTTGAACTTCTTGAACCTTCCTGCTACTTGAAATACTTGAACTTCTTGAATCTTCCTGTCACTTGAACTTCTTGAACTTCTTGAACCTTCCTGCTACTTGAACTTCTTGAACTTCTTGAACCTTCCTGCTACTTGAAGTTCTTGAACCTTCCTCCTACTTGAACTTCTTGAACCTTCCTGCTACTTGAACTTCTTGAACTTTCCTGCTACTTGAACTTCTTGAACCTTACTGCCACCTGAACTTCTTGAACTTCTTGACCCTTCCTGCTACTTGAACTTCTTGAACTTCTTGAACCTTCCTGCTACTTGAACTTCTTGAACTTCTCGAACCTTCCTGCTACTTGAACTGCTTAAACTTCTTGGACCTTCCTGCTACATGAACTTCTTGAACTTCTTGAACCTTCCTGCTACTTGAACTTCTTGAACTTCTTAAACCATCTTGATATTTGAACTTTTTGAACTTTTTGAACCTTCCTGCTACTTGAACTTCTTGAACCTTCGTGCTACTTGAACTTCTTGAACTTCTTGAACCTTCCTGCTACGTGAACTTCTTGAAACTTGCTGCTACTTGAACTTCTTGAACTTCTTGAACCTTCCTGCTACTTGAACTTCTTGAACTTCTTGAACCTTCCTGCTACTTGAAGTTCTTGAACCTTCCTCCTACTTGAACTTCTTGAACCTTCCTGCTACTTGAACTTCTTGAACTTTCCTGCTACTTGAACTTCTTGAACCTTACTGTTTCTTGAACTTCTTGAACTTCTTGAACTTCTTGAACCTTCCTGCTAAATGAACTTGAACTTCTTGAACCTTCCTGCTACTTGAAATTCTTGAACTTCTTGAACCTTCCTGCTACTTGAACTTCTTGAACTTCTTGCACCTTCCTGCTACCTGAACTTCTAGAACCTTCCTGCTACTTGAACTACTTGAACGTTCCTGCTACTTGAACTTCTTGAACTTCTTGGACCTTCCTGCTACTTGAACTTCTTGAACCTTCCTGCTACTTGAACTACTTGAACTTCTTGAACCTTCCTGCTACTTGAACTTCTTGAACCTTCTTGCTACTTAAACTTCTTGAACCTTCCTGCTACTTGAACTTCTTGAACCTTCCTGCTACTTGAACTTCTTGAACTTCTTGAACCTTTCTGCTACTTGAACTTCTTGAACCTTCCTGCTACTTGAACTACTTGAACTTCCTGAACCTTCCTGCTGCTTGAACTTCTTGAACCTTCCTGCTATTTGAACTTCTTGAACTTCTTGAACCTTCCTGCTACTTGAACTTCTTGAACTTCTTGAACCTTCCTGCTACTTGAACTTCTAGAACCTTCCTGCTACTTGAACTTCTTGAACTTCTTGAACCTTCCTGCTACTTGAACTTCTTGAACTTCTTGAACCTTTCTGCTACTTGAACTTCTTGAACCTTCCTGCTACTTGAACTTCTTGAACCTTTCTGCTACTTGAACTTCTTGAACCTTCCTGCTACTTGAACTTCTTGCACCTTCCTGCCACTTGATTTCTTGAAACTTCCTGCTACTTGAACTTCTTGAACCTTCCTGCTACTTGAACTTTTTGAACCTTCCTGCTTCTTGAACTTCTTGAACCTTCCTTCTCCTTGAACTTCTTGAACTTCTTGAACCTTTTTGCTACTTGAACTTCTTGAAACTTCCTGCTACTTGAACTTCTTGAACTTCTTGAACCTTCCTGCTACTTGAAATTCTTGAACTTCTTGAAACTTCCTGCTACTTGAACTTCTTGAACTTCTTGAACCTTCCTGCTACTTGAAATTCTTGAACTTCTTAACCTTCATGCTACTTGATCTTTTCGAACTTCTTGAACCTTCCTGCTACTTGAACTTCTTGAACTTCTTGAACCTTCCTGCTACTTGATCTACTTGAACTTCTTGACCCTACCTGCTACTTGAACTTCTTGAACTTCTTGAACCTTCCTGCTACTTGAACTTCTTGAACCTTCCTGCTACTTGAACTTCTTGAACCTTCCTGCCACTTGAACTTCTTGAACTTCTTGAACCTTCCTGCTACTTGAAATTCTTGAACCTTCCTGCTACTTGAACTTCTTGAACTTCTTGAACCTTCCTGCTACTTGAACTTCTTGAACCGTCCTTCCACTTGAACTTCTTGAACTTCTTGAACCTTCCTGCTACCTGAACTTCTTGAACGTCTTGAACCTTCCTGCTACTTGAACTTCTTGAACTTCTTGAACCTTCCTGCTACTTGAACTTCTAGAACCTTCCTGCTACTTGAACTTCTTGAACTTCTTGAACCTTCCTGCTACTTGAACTTCTTGAACTTCTTGAACCTTTCTGCTACTTGAACTTCCTGAACCTTCCTGCTACTTGAACTTCTTGAACCTTTCTGCTACTTGAACTTCTTGAACCTTCCTGCTACTTGAACTTCTTGAACCTTCCTGCTACTTGAACTTCTTGAACTTCTTGAACCTTCCTGCTACTTGAACTTCTTGAACCTTCCTGCTACTTGAACTTCTTGAACTTCTTGAACCTTCCTGCTACTTGAACTTCTTTAACTTCTTGAACCTTCCTGCTACTTGAACTTCTAGAACCTTCCTGCTACTTGAACTTCTTGAACTTCTTGAACCTCCCTGCTACTTGAACTTCTTGAACTTCTTGAACCTTTCTGCTACTTGAACTTCTTGAACCTTCCTGCTACTTGAACTTCTTGAACCTTTCTGCTACTTGAACTTCTTGAACCTACCTGCTACTTGAACTTCTTGAACCTTCCTGCTACTTGAACTTCTTGAACTTCTTGAACCTTCCTGCTACTTGAACTTCTTTGACCTTCCTGCTACTTGAACTTCTTGAACCTTCCTGCTACTTGAACTTCTTGAACTTCTTGAACCTTTCTGCTACTTGAACTTCTTGAACCTTCCTGCTACTTGAACTTCTTGAACCTTCCTGCTACTTGAACTTCTTGAACTTCTTGAACCTTCCTGCTACTTGAACTTCTTTAACTTCTTGAACCTTCCTGCTACTTGAACTTTTCGAGCTTCTTGAACCTTCCTGCTACTTGAACTTCTTGAACTTCTTGAACCTTCCTGCTACTTGAACTACTTGAACTTCTTGAACCTTCCTGCTACTTGAACTTCGTGAACTTCTCGAACCTTCCTGCTACTCGAACTTCTTGAACCTTCCTGCTACTTGAACTTCTTGAACCTTCCTGCCACTTGAACTTCTTGAACTTCTTGATCCTTCCTGCTACTTGAGATTCTTGAACCTTCCTGCTACTTGAAATTCTTGAACCTTCCTGCTACTTGAAATTCTTGAACTTCTTGAACCTTCCTGCTGTTTGAACTTCTTGAACTTCTTGAACCTTCCTTCTACTTGAACTTCTTGAACTTCTTGAACCTTCCTGCTACTTGAACTTCTTGAACCTTCCTGCTACTTGAACTTCTTGAACCTTCCTGCTACTTGAACTTCTTGAACTTCTTGAACCTTCCTGCTACTTGAACTTCTTGAACGTCTTGAACCTTCCTGCTACTTGAACTTCTTGAACTTCTTGAACCTTCCTGCTACTTAAACTTCTTGAACGTCTTGAACCTTCCTGCTACTTGAACTTCTTGAACTTCTTGATCCTTCCTGCTACTTGAACTTCTTGAACCTTCCTGCTACTTGAACTTCTTGAACTTCTTGAACCTTCCTGCTACTTGAACTTCTTGAACGTTCCTGCTACTTGAATTTCTTGAACTTCTTGAACCTTCCTGCTACTTGAACTTCTTGAATTTCTTGAACCTTCCTGCTACTTGAACTTCTTGAACCTTCCTGCTACTTGAATTTCTTGAACCTTCCTGCTACTTGAACTTCTTGAACTTCTTGACCCTTCCTGCTACTTGAACTTCTAGAACTTCTTGAACCTTTCTGCTACTTGAACTTCTTGAACCTTCCTGCTACTTGAACTTCTTGAACTTCTTGAACCTTCCTGCTACTTGAACTTCTTGAACGTCTTGAACCTTCCTGCTACTTGAACTTCTTGAACTTCTTGAACCTTCCTGCTACTTGAACTTCTTGAACCTTCCTGCTACTTGAACTTCTTGAACTTTTTGAACCTTCCTGCTACTTGAAATTTTTGAACTTCTTGAACCTTCCTGCTACTTGAACTTCTTGAACTTCTTGAACCTTCCTGCTACTTGAACTTCTTGAACCTTCCTGCTACTTGAACTTCTTGAACCTTCCTGTTACTTGAACTTCTTGAACCTTCCTGCAATTTGAACTTCTTTAACCTTCCTGCTACTTGAATTTCTTGAACCTTCCTGCTACTTGAACTTCTTGAACTTCCTGAACCTTCCTGCTACTCGAACTTCTTGAACTTCTTGAACCTTCCTGCTACTTGAAATACTTGAACTTCTTGAATCTTCCTGTCACTTGAACTTCTTGAACTTCTTGAACCTTCCTGCTACTTGAACTTCTTGAACTTCTTGAACCTTCCTGCTACTTGAACTTCTTGAACTTCTTGAACCTTCCTGCTACTTGAACTTCTTGAACCTTTCTGCTACTTGAACTTCTTGAACCTACCTGCTACTTTAACTTCTTGAACCTTCCTGCTACTTGAACTTCTTGAACTTCTTGAACCTTCCTGCTACTTGAACTTCTTTGACCTTCCTGCTACTTGAACTTCTTGAACCTTCCTGCTACTTGAACTTCTTGAACTTCTTGAACCTTTCTGCTACTTGAACTTCTTGAACCTTCCTGCTACTTGAACTTCTTGAACCTTCCTGCTACTTGAACTTCTTGAACTTCTTGAACCTTCCTGCTACTTGAACTTCTTTAACTTCTTGAACCTTCCTGCTACTTGAACTTTTCAAACTTCTTGAACCTTCCTGCTACTTGAACTTCTTGAACTTCTTGAACCTTCCTGCTACTTGAACTACTTGAACTTCTTGAACCTTCCTGCTACTTGAATTTCGTGAACTTCTCGAACCTTCCTGCTACTCGAACTTCTTGAACCTTCCTGCTACTTGAACTTCTTGAACCTTCCTGCCACTTGAACTTCTTGAACTTCTTGAACCTTCCTGCTACTTGAGATTCTTGAACCTTCCTGCTACTTGAGATTCTTGAACCTTCCTGCTACTTGAAATTCTTGAACTTCTTGAACCTTCCTGCTACTTGAACTTCTTGAACTTCTTGAACCTTCCTGCTACTTGAACTTTTCGAGCTTCTTGAACCTTCCTGCTACTTGAACTTCTTGAACTTCTTGAACCTTCCTGCTACTTGAACTACTTGAACTTCTTGAACCTTCCTGCTACTAGAACTTCGTGAACTTCTCGAACCTTCCTGCTACTCGAACTTCTTGAACCTTCCTGCTACTTGAACTTCTTGAACCTTCCTGCCACTTGAACTTCTTGAACTTCTTGATCCTTCCTGCTACTTGAGATTCTTGAACTTCTTGAACCTTCCTGCTACTTGAACTTCTTGAACTTCTTGAACCTTCCTGCTACTTGAACTTCTTGAACTTCTTGAACCTTCCTGCTACTTGAAGTTCTTGAACCTTCCTCCTACTTGAACTTCTTGAACCTTCCTGCTACTTGAACTTCTTGAACTTTCCTGCTACTTGAACTTCTTGAACCTTACTGTTTCTTGAACTTCTTGAACTTCTTGAACTTCTTGAACCTTCCTGCTAAATGAACTTCTTGAACTTCTTGAACCTTCCTGCTACTTGAAATTCTTGAACTTCTTGAACCTTCCTGCTACTTGAACTTGAACTTCTTGCACCTTCCTGCTACCTGAACTTCTAGAACCTTCCTGCTACTTGAACTACTTGAACGTTCCTGCTACTTGAACTTCTTGAACTTCTTGGACCTTCCTGCTACTTGAACTTCTTGAACCTTCCTGCTACTTGAACTACTTGAACTTCTTGAACCTTCCTGCTACTTGAACTTCTTGAACCTTCTTGCTACTTGAACTTCTTGAACCTTCCTGCTACTTGAACTTCTTGAACCTTCCTGCTACTTGAACTTCTTGAACTTCTTGAACCTTTCTGCTACTTGAACTTCTTGAACCTTCCTGCTACTTGAACTACTTGAACTTCCTGAACCTTCCTGCTGCTTGAACTTCTTGAACCTTCCTGCTATTTGAACTTCTTGAACTTCTTGAACCTTCCTGCTACTTGAACTTCTTGAACTTCTTGAACCTTCCTGCTACTTGAACTTCTAGAACCTTCCTGCTACTTGAACTTCTTGAACTTCTTGAACCTTCCTGCTACTTGAACTTCTTGAACTTCTTGAACCTTTCTGCTAATTGAACTTCTTGAACCTTCCTGCTACTTGAACTTCTTGAACCTTTCTGCTACTTGAACTTCTTGAACCTTCCTGCTACTTGAACTTCTTGAACCTTCCTGCTACTTGAACTTCTTGAACTTCTTGAACCTTCCTGCTACTTGAACTTCTTGAACCTTCCTGCTACTTGAACTTCTTGAACCTTCCTGCTACTTGAACTTCTTGAACTTCTTGAACCTTCCTGCTACTTGAACTTCTTTAACTTCTTGAACCTTCCTGCTACTTGAACTTCTAGAACCTTCCTGCTACTTGAACTTCTTGAACTTCTTGAACCTTCCTGCTACTTGAACTTCTTGAACTTCTTGAACCTTTCTGCTACTTGAACTTCTTGAACCTTCCTGCTACTTGAACTTCTTGAACCTTTCTGCTACTTGAACTTCTTGAACCTTCCTGCTACTTGAACTTCTTGAACCTTCCTGCTACTTGAACTTCTTGAACTTCTTGAACCTCCCTGCTACTTGAACTTCTTGAACTTCTTGAACCTTTCTGCTACTTGAACTTCTTGAACCTTCCTGCTACTTGAACTTCTTGAACCTTTCTGCTACTTGAAATTCTTGAACCTTCCTGCTACTTGAACTTCTTGAACCTTCCTGCTACTTGAACTTCTTGAACTTCTTGAACCTTCCTGCTACTTGAACTTCTTTGACCTTCCTGCTACTTGAACTTCTTGAACCTTCCTGCTACTTGAACTTCTTGAACTTCTTGAACCTTTCTGCTACTTGAACTTCTTGAACCTTCCTGCTACTTGAACTTCTTGAACCTTCCTGGTACTTGAACTTCTTGAACTTCTTGAACCTTCCTGCTACTTGAACTTCTTTAACTTCTTGAACCTTCCTGCTAATTGAACTTTTCGAACTTCTTGAACCTTCCTGCTACTTGAACTTCTTGAACTTCTTGAATCTTCCTGCTACTTGAACTACTTGAACTTCTTGAACCTTCCTGCTACTTGAACTTCGTGAACTTCTCGAACCTTCCTGCTACTCGAACTTCTTGAACCTTCCTGCTACTTGAACTTCTTGAACCTTCCTGCCACTTGAACTTCTTGAACTTCTTGAACCTTCCTGCTACTTGAGATTCTTGAACCTTCCTGCTACTTGAAATTCTTGAACCTTCCTGCTACTTGAAATTCTTGAACTTCTTGAACCTTCCTGCTACTTGAACTTCTTGAACTTCTTGAACCTTCCTGCTACTTGAACTTTTCGAACTTCTTGAACCTTCCTGCTACTTGAACTTCTTGAACTTCTTGAACCTTCCTGCTACTTGAACTACTTGAACTTCTTGAACCTTCCTGCTACTTGAACTTCGTGAACTTCTCGAACCTTCCTGCTACTCGAACTTCTTGAACCTTCCTGCTACTTGAACTTCTTGAACCTTCCTGCCACTTGAACTTCTTGAACTTCTTGATCCTTCCTGCTACTTGAGATTCTTGAACCTTCCTGCTACTTGAAATTCTTGAACCTTCCTGCTACTTGAAATTCTTGAACTTCTTGAACCTTCCTGCTGTTTGAACTTCTTGAACTTCTTGAACCTTCCTTCTACTTGAACTTCTTGAACTTCTTGAACCTTCCTGCTACTTGAACTTCTTGAACCTTCCTGCTACTTGAACTTCTTGAACCTTCCTGCTACTTGAACTTCTTGAACTTCTTGAACCTTCCTGCTACTTGAACTTCTTGAACGTCTTGAACCTTCCTGCTACTTGAACTTCTTGAACTTCTTGAACCTTCCTGCTACTTAAACTTCTTGAACGTCTTGAACCTTCCTGCTACTTGAACTTCTTGAACTTCTTGATCCTTCCTGCTACTTGAACTTCTTGAACCTTCCTGCTACTTGAACTTCTTGAACTTCTTGAACCTTCCTGCTACTTGAACTTCTTGAACGTTCCTGCTACTTGAATTTCTTGAACTTCTTGAACCTTCCTGCTACTTGAACTTCTTGAACTTCTTGAACCTTCCTGCTACTTGAACTTCTTGAACCTTCCTGCTACTTGAATTTCTTGAACCTTCCTGCTACTTGAACTTCTTGAACTTCTTGACCCTTCCTGCTACTTGAACTTCTAGAACTTCTTGAACCTTTCTGCTACTTGAACTTCTTGAACCTTCCTGCCAATTGAACTTCTTGAACTTCTTGAACCTTCCTGCTACTTGAACTTCTTGAACGTCTTGAACCTTCCTGCTACTTGAACTTCTTGAACTTCTTGAACCTTCCTGCTACTTGAACTTCTTGAACCTTCCTGCTACTTGAACTTCTTGAACTTTTTGAACCTTCCTGCTACTTGAAATTTTTGAACTTCTTGAACCTTCCTGCTACTTGAACTTCTTGAACTTCTTGAACCTTCCTGCTACTTGAACTTCTTGAACCTTCCTGCTACTTGAACTTCTTGAACCTTCCTGTTACTTGAACTTCTTGAACCTTCCTGCAATTTGAACTTCTTTAACCTTCCTGCTACTTGAATTTCTTGAACCTTCCTGCTACTTGAACTTCTTGAACTTCCTGAACCTTCCTGCTACTCGAACTTCTTGAACTTCTTGAACCTTCCTGCTACTTGAAATACTTGAACTTCTTGAATCTTCCTGTCACTTGAACTTCTTGAACTTCTTGAACCTTCCTGCTACTTGAACTTCTTGAACTTCTTGAACCTTCCTGCTACTTGAACTTCTTGAACCTTCCTGCCACCTGAACTTCTTGAACTTCTTGACCCTTCCTGCTACTTGAACTTCTTGAACTTCTTGAACCTTCCTGCTACTTGAACTTCTTGAACTTCTCGAACCTTCCTGCTACTTGAACTGCTTAAACTTCTTGGACCTTCCTGCTACATGAACTTCTTGAACTTCTTGAACCTTCCTGCTACTTGAACTTCTTGAACTTCTTAAACCATCTTGATATTTGAATTTTTTGAACTTTTTGAACCTTCCTGCTACTTGAACTTCTTGAACCTTCGTGCTACTTGAACTTCTTGAACTTCTTGAACCTTCCTGCTACGTGAACTTCTTGAAACTTGCTGCTACTTGAACTTCTTGAACTTCTTGAACCTTCCTGCTACTTGAACTTCTTGAACTTCTTGAACCTTCCTGCTACTTGAAGTTCTTGAACCTTCCTCCTACTTGAACTTCTTGAACCTTCCTGCTACTTGAACTTCTTGAACTTTCCTGCTACTTGAACTTCTTGAACCTTACTGTTTCTTGAACTTCTTGAACTTCTTGAACTTCTTGAACCTTCCTGCTAAATGAACTTCTTGAACTTCTTGAACCTTCCTGCTACTTGAAATTCTTGAACTTCTTGAACCTTCCTGCTACTTGAACTTCTTGAACTTCTTGCACCTTCCTGCTACCTGAACTTCTAGAACCTTCCTGCTACTTGAACTACTTGAACGTTCCTGCTACTTGAACTTCTTGAACTTCTTGGACCTTCCTGCTACTTGAACTTCTTGAACCTTCCTGCTACTTGAACTACTTGAACTTCTTGAACCTTCCTGCTACTTGAACTTCTTGAACCTTCTTGCTACTTGAACTTCTTGAACCTTCCTGCTACTTGAACTTCTTGAACCTTCCTGCTACTTGAACTTCTTGAACTTCTTGAACCTTTCTGCTACTTGAACTTCTTGAACCTTCCTGCTTCTTGAACTACTTGAACTTCCTGAACCTTCCTGCTGCTTGAACTTCTTGAACCTTCCTGCTATTTGAACTTCTTGAACTTCTTGAACCTTCCTGCTACTTGAACTTCTTGAACTTCTTGAACCTTACTGCTACTTGAACTTCTAGAACCTTCCTGCTACTTGAACTTCTTGAACTTCTTGAACCTTCCTGCTACTTGAACTTCTTGAACTTCTTGAACCTTTCTGCTACTTGAACTTCTTGAACCTTCCTGCTACTTGAACTTCTTTAACCTTTCTGCTACTTGAACTTCTTGAACCTTCCTGCTACTTGAACTTCTTGAACCTTCCTGCTACTTGAACTTCTTGAACTTCTTGAACCTTCCTGCTACTTGAACTTCTTGAACCTTCCTGCTACTTGAACTTCTTGAACCTTCCTGCTACTTGAACTTCTTGAACTTCTTGAACCTTCCTGCTACTTGAACTTCTTTAACTTCTTGAACCTTCCTGCTACTTGAACTTCTAGAACCTTCCTGCTACTTGAACTTCTTGAACTTCTTGAACCTTCCTGCTACTTGAACTTCTTGAACTTCTTGAACCTTTCTGCTACTTGAACTTCTTGAACCTTCCTGCTACTTGAACTTCTTGAACCTTTCTGCTACTTGAACTTCTTGAACCTTCCTGCTACTTGAACTTCTTGAACCTTCCTGCTACTTGAACTTCTTGAACCTTCCTGCTACTTGAACTTCTTGAACCTTCCTGCTACTTGAACTTCTTGAACTTCTTGAACCTTTCTGCTACTTGAACTTCTTGAACCTTCCTGCTACTTGAACTTCTTGAACCTTCCTGCTACTTGAACTTCTTGAACTTCTTGAACCTTCCTGCTACTTGAACTTCTTTAACTTCTTGAACCTTCCTGCTACTTGAACTTTTCGAACTTCTTGAACCTTCCTGCTACTTGAACTTCTTGAACTTCTTGAACCTTCCTGCTACTTGAACTACTTGAACTTCTTGAACCTTCCTGCTACTTGAACTTCGTGAACTTCTCGAACCTTCCTGCTACTCGAACTTCTTGAACCTTCCTGCTACTTGAACTTCTTGAACCTTCCTGCCACTTGAACTTCTTGAACTTCTTGAACCTTCCTGCTACTTGAGATTCTTGAACCTTCCTGCTACTTGAAATTCTTGAACCTTCCTGCTACTTGAAATTCTTGAACTTCTTGAACCTTCCTGCTACTTGAACTTCTTGAACTTCTTGAACCTTCCTGCTACTTGAACTTTTCGAACTTCTTGAACCTTCCTGCTACTTGAACTTCTTGAACTTCTTGAACCTTCCTGCTACTTGAACTACTTGAACTTCTTGAACCTTCCTGCTACTTGAACTTCGTGAACTTCTCGAACCTTCCTGCTACTCGAACTTCTTGAACCTTCCTGCTACTTGAACTTCTTGAACCTTCCTGCCACTTGAACTTCTTGAACTTCTTGAACCTTCCTGCTACTTGAGATTCTTGAACCTTCCTGCTACTTGAAATTCTTGAACCTTCCTGCTACTTGAAATTCTTGAACTTCTTGAACCTTCCTGCTGTTTGAACTTCTTGAACTTTTTGAACCTTCCTTCTACTTGAACTTCTTGAACTTCTTGAACCTTCCTGCTACTTGAACTTCTTGAACCTTCCTGCTACTTGAACTTCTTGAACCTTCCTGCTACTTGAACTTCTTGAACTTCTTGAACCTTCCTGCTACTTGAACTTCTTGAACGTCTTGAACCTTCCTGCTACTTGAACTTCTTGAACTTCTGGAACCTTCCTGCAACTTGAACTTCTTGAACGTCTTGAACCTTCCTGCTACTTGAACTTCTTGAACTTCTTGATCCTTCCTGCTACTTGAACTTCTTGAACCTTCCTGCTACTTGAACTTCTTGAACGTTCCTGCTACTTGAATTTCTTGAACTTCTTGAACCTTCCTGCTACTTGAAATTCTTGAACCTTCATGCTACTTGAACTTCTTGAACCTTCCTGCTACTTGAACTTCTTGAACCTTCCTGCTACTTGAACTACTTGAACTTCTTGAACCTTCCTGCTAATCGAACTTCTTGAACCTTCCCGCTACTTGAACTTCTTGAACTTCTTGAACCTTCCTGCTACTTGAACTTCTTGAACCTTCCTGCTACTTGAACTTCTTGAACTTCTCGAACCTTCCTGCTACTTGAACTTCTTGAACCTTCCTGCTACTAGAACTTCTTGAACCTTCCTGCTACTTGAACTTCTTGAACCTTCCTGCTACTTGAACTTCTTGAACTTCTTGAACCTTCCTGCTACTTGAACTTCTTGAACCTTCCTGCTACTTGAACTTCTTGAACTTCTTAAACCTTCCTGCTACTTGAACTTCTTGAACCTTCCTGCTACTTGAACTTCTTGAACCTTCCTGCTACTTGAACTTCTTGAACCTTCCTGCTACTTGAACTTTTTGAACCTTCCTGCTATTTGAACTTCCTGAACCTTCCTGTTACTTGAACTTCTTGAACCTTCCTGCTACCTGAACTTTTTGAACTTCTTGAACCTTCCTGCTACTTGAACTTTTTGAACTTCTTGAACCTTCCTGCTACCTGAACTTTTTGAACTTCTTGAACCTTCCTGCTACTTGAACTTTTTTAACTTCTTGAACCTTCCTGCTACTTGAACTTCTTGAACTTCTTGAACCTTCCTGCTACATGAACTTCTTGCACCTTCCTGCCACTTGATTTCTTGAAACTTCCTGCTACTTGAACTTCTTGAACCTTCCTGCTACTTGAACTTTTTGAACCTTTCTGTTTCTTGAACTTCTTGAACCTTCCTTCTCCTTGAACTTCTTGAACTTCTTGAACCTTCCTGCTACTTGAACTTTTTGAACTTCTTGAACCTTCCTGCTACTTGAACTTCTTGAACCTTCCTGCGAGCTGAACTTCTTGAACTTCTTGAACCTTCCTGCTACTTGAACTTCTTGAACCTTCCTGCTACTTGAACTTCTTGAACTTCTTGAACCTTTTTGCTACTTGAACTTCTTGAAACTTCCTGCTACTTGAACTTCTTGAACTTCTTGAGCCTTCCTGCTACTTGAACTACTTAAACTTCTTGAACCTTCCTGCTACTTGAACTTCTTGAACTTCTTGAACCTTCCTGCTACGTGAACTTCTTGAACTTTCCTGCTACTTGAACTTCTTGAACTTCTTGAACCTTCCTGCTACTTGAAATTCTTGAACCTTCATGCTACTTGAACTTCTTGAACCTTCCTGCTACTTGAACTTCTTGAACCTTCCTGCTACTTGAACTACTTGAACTTCTTGAACCTTCCTGCTAATCGAACTTCTTGAACCTTCCCGCTACTTGAACTTCTTGAACTTCTTGAACCTTCCTGCTACTTGAACTTCTTGAACCTTCCTGCTACTTGAACTTCTTGAACTTCTCGAACCTTCCTGCTACTTGAACTTCTTGAACCTTCCTGCTACTTGAACTTCTTGAACCTTCCTGCTACTTGAACTTCTTGAACCTTCCTGCTACTTGAACTTCTTGAACTTCTTGAACCTTCCTGCTACTTGAACTTCTTGAACCTTCCTGGTACTTGAACTTCTTAAACCTTCCTGCTACTTGAACTTCTTGAACCTTCCTGCTGCTTGAACTTCTTGAACCTTCCTGCTACTTGAACTTCTTGAACCTTCCTGCTACTTGAACTTCTTGAACTTCTTGACCCTTCCTGCTACTTGAACTTTTTTGAACCTTCCTGCTATTTGAACTTCCTGAACCTTCCTGCTACCTGAACTTTTTGAACTTCTTGAACCTTCCTGCTACTTGAACTTTTTGAACTTCTTGAACCTTCCTGCTACCTGAACTTTTTGAACTTCTTGAACCTTCCTGCTACTTGAACTTTTTGAACTTCTTGAACCTTCCTGCTACTTGAACTTCTTGAACTTCTTGAACCTTCCTGCTACATGAACTTCTTGCACCTTCCTGCCACTTGATTTCTTGAAACTTCCTGCTACTTGAACTTCTTGAACCTTCCTGCTACTTGAACTTTTTGAACCTTTCTGCTTCTTGAACTTCTTGAACCTTCCTTCTCCTTGGACTTCTTGAACTTCTTGAACCTTCCTGCTACTTGAACTTCTTGAACCTTCCTGCGAGCTGAACTTCTTGAACTTCTTGAACCTTCCTGCTACTTGAACTTCTTGAACCTTCCTGCTACTTGAACTTCTTGAAACTTCCTGCTACTTGAACTTCTTGAACTTCTTGAACCTTCCTGCTACTTGAAATTCTTGAACTTCTTGAACCTTCCTGCTACTTGAACTTCTTGAACTTCTTGAACCTTCCTGCTACTTGAAATTCTTGAACTTCTTGAACCTTCCTGCTACTTGATCTTTTCGAATTTCTTGAACCTTCCTGCTACTTGAACTTCTTGAACTTCTTGAACCTTCCTGCTACTTGAACTACTTGAACTTCTTGAACCTACCTGTTACTTGAACTTCTTGAACTTCTTGAACCTTCCTGCTACTTGAACTTCTTGAACCTTCCTGCTACTTGAACTTCTTGAACCTTCCTGCCACCTGAACTTCTTGAACTTCTTGAACCTTACTGCTACTTGAAATTCTTGAACCTTCCTGCTACTTGAACTTCTTGAACCTTCCTTCCACTTGAACTTCTTGAACTTCTTGAACCTTCCTGCTACTTGAACTTCTTGAACTTCTTGAATTTTCCTTCTACTTGAACTTCTTGAACTTCTTGAACCTTCCTGCTACTTGAACTTCTTGAACCTTCCAGCTACTTGAACTTCTTGAACCTTCCTGCTACTTGAACTTCTTGAACCTTCCTGCTACTTGAACTTCTTGAACCTTCCTGCTACTTGAAGTTCTTGAACGTCTTGAACCTTCCTGCTACTTGAACTTCTTGAACTTCTTGAACCTTCCTGCTACTTGAACTTCTTGAACGTCTTGAACCTTCCTGCTACTTGAACTTCTTGAACTTCTTGAACCTTCCTGCTACTTGAACTTCTTGAACTTCTTGAACCTTTCTGCTACTTGAACTTCTTGAACCTTCCTGCTACTTGAACTTCTTGAACCTTTCTGCCACTTGAACTTCTTGAACCTTCCTGCTACTTGAACTTCTTGAACCTTCCTGCTACTTGAACTTCTTGAACCTTCCTGCTACTTGAACTTCTTGAACTTCTTGAACCTTCCTGCTACTTGAACTCCTTGAACGTCTTGAACCTTCCTGCTACTTGAACTTCTTGACCTTCTTGAACCTTCCTGCTACTTGAACTTCTTGAACCTTCCTGCTACTTGAACTTCTTGAACCTTCCTGCTACTTGAACTTCTACAACTTCTTGAACCTTCCTGCTACTTGAAATACTTGAACTTCTTGAACCTTCCTGTTACTTGAACTTCTTGAACTTCTTGAACCTTTCTGCTACTTGAACTTCTTGAACCTTCCTGCTACTTGAACTTCTTGAACCTTCCTGCTACTTGAACTTCTTGAACCTTCCTGCTACTTGAACCTCTTGAACTTCTTAACCCTTCCTGCTACTTGAACTTCTTGAACTTCTTGCACCTTCCTGCTACTTGAACTTCTTGAACTTCTTGAACCTTCCTGCTACTTGAACTTCTTGAACTTCTTGAACCTTCATGCTACTTGAACTTCTTGAAACTTCCTGCTACTTGAACTTCTTGAACTTCTTGAACCTTCCTGCTACTTGAACTTCTTGAACTTCTTGAACCTTCCTGCTACTTGAACTTCTTGAACTTCTCGCACCTTCCTGCTACTTGAACTTCTAGAACCCTCCTGCTGCTTGAACTTCTTGAACCTTCCTGCAACTTGAACTTCTTCAACTTCTTGAACCTTCCTGCTACTTGAACTTCTTCATTTTCTTGAACCTTCCTGTTACTTGAACTTTTTGTACCTTTCTGCTACCTGAACTTCTTGAACCTTCCTGCTACTTGAACTTTTTGTACCTTTCTGCTACCTGAACTTCTTGAACCTTCCTGCTACTTGAACTTCTTGAACCTTCCTGCTACTTGAACTTCTAGAACCTTCCTGCTACTTGAACTTCATGAACTTTCCTGCTACTTGAACATCTTGAACCTTACTGCTTCTTGAACTTCTTGAACTTCTTGAACCTTCCTGCTAAATGAACTTCTTGAACTTCTTGAACCTTCCTGCTACTTGATTTTCTTGAACTTCTTGAACCTTCCTGCTACTTGAACTTCTTGAACCTTTCTGCTACTTGAACTTCTTGAACTTCTTGAACCTTCCTGCTACTTGAACTTCTTGAACTTCTTGAACCTTCCTGCTACTTGAACTTCTTGAACCTTCCTGCTACTTGAACTTCTTGAACTTCTTGAACCTTCCTGCTACTTGAACTTCTTGAACTTCTTGAACGTTCCTGCTACTTGAACTTCTTGAACTTCTTGAACCTTCCTGCTACTTGAACTTCTTGAACTTCTTGAACCTTCCTGCTACTTGAACTTCTTGAACTTCTTGAACCTTCCTGCTACTTGAACTTCTTGAACCTTCCTGCTACTTGAACTTCTTGAACCTTCCTGCTACTTGAACTTCTTGAACTTCTTAAACCTTCCTGCTACTTGAACTTCTTGAACGTCTTGAACCTTCCTGCTACTTGAACTTCCTGAACTTCTTGAACCTTCCGGCTACTTGAACTTCTTGAACGTCTTGAACCTTCCTGCTACTTGAACTTCTTGAACTTCTTGATCCTTCCTGCTACTTGAACTTCTTGAACCTTCCTGCTACTTGAACTTCTTGAACCTTCCTGCTACTTGAACTTCTTGAACTTCTTGAACCTTCCTGCTACTTGAACTTCTTGAACGTTCCTGCTACTTGAATTTCTTGAACTTCTTGAACCTTCCTGCTACTTGAACTTCTTGAACTTCTTGAACCTTCCTGCTACTTGAACTTCTTGAACCTTCCTGCAACTTGAATTTCTTGAACCTTCCTGCTACTTGAACTTCTTGAACTTCTTGAACCTTCCTGCTACTTGAACTTCTAGAACTTCTTGAACCTTTCTGCTACTTGAACTTCTTGAACCTTCCTGCTACTTGAACTTCTTGAACTTCTTGAACCTTCCTGCTACTTGAACTTCTTGAACGTCTTGAACCTTCCTGCTACTTGAACTTCTTGAACTTCTTGAACCTTCCTGCTACTTGAACTTCTTGAACCTTCCTGCTACTTGAACTTCTTGAACTTTTTGAACCTTCCTGCTACTTGAACTTTTTGAACTTCTTGAACCTTCCTGCTACTTGAACTTCTTGAACTTCTTGAACCTTCCTGCTACTTGAACTTCTTGAACCTTCCTGCTACTTGAACTTCTTGAACCTTCCTGTTACTTGAACTTCTTGAACTTCTTGAACCTTCCTGCTACTTGAACTTCTTGAACCTTCCTGCTACTTGAACTTCTTGAACTTCTCGAACCTTCCTGCTACTTGAACTTCTTGAACCTTCCTGTTACTTGAACTTCTTGAACTTCTTGAACCTTCCTGCTACTTGAACTTCTTGAACCTTCCTGCTACTTGAACTTTTTGAACTTCTTGAACCTTCCTGCTACTTGAACTTCTTGAACTTCTTGAACCTTCCTGCTACTTGAACTTCTTGAACCTTCCTGCAACTTGAACTTCTTGAACCTTCCTGCTACTTGAAATTCTTGAACTTCTTGAACCTTCCTGCTACTTGAACTTCTTGAACCTTCCTGCTACTTGAACTTCTTGAACCTTCCTGTTACTTGAACTTCTTGAACTTCTTGAACCTTCCTGCTACTTGAACTTCTTGAACCTTCCTGCTACTTGAACTTCTTGAACTTCTCGAACCTTCCTGCTACTTGAACTTCTTGAACCTTCCTGTTACTTGAACTTCTTGAACTTCTTGAACCTTCCTGCTACTTGAACTTCTTGAACCTTCCTGCTACTTGAACTTTTTGAACTTCTTGAACCTTCCTGCTACTTGAACTTCTTGAACTTCATGAACCTTCCTGCTACTTGAACTTCTTGAACCTTCCTGCTACTTGAACTTCTTGAACCTTCCTGCTACTTGAAATTCTTGAACTTCTTGAACCTTCCTGCTACTTGAACTTCTTGAACCTTCCTGTTACTTGAACTTCTTGAACTTCTTGAACCTTCCTGCTACTTGAACTTCTTGAACCTTCCTGCTACTTGAACTTTTTGAACTTCTTGAACCTTCCTGCTACTTGAACTTCTTGAACTTCTTGAACCTTCCTGCTACTTGAACTTCTTGAACCTTCCTGCTACTTGAACTTCTTGAACCTTCCTGCTACTTGAAATTCTTGAACTTCTTGAACCTTCCTGCTACTTGAACTTCTTGAACCTTCCTGCTACTTGAACTTCTTGAACTTCTTAAACCTTCCTGCTACTTGAACTTTTTGAACCTTCCTGCTATTTGAACTTCCTGAACCTTCCTTTTACTTGAACTTCTTGAACCTTCCTGCTACCTGAACTTTTTGAACTTCTTGAACCTTCCTGCTACTTGAACTTTTTGAACTTCTTGAACCTCCCTGCTACCTGAACTTTTTGAACTTCTTGAACCTTCCTGCTACTTGAACTTTTTGAACTTCTTGAACCTTCCTGCTACTTGAACTTCTTGAACTTCTTGAACCTTCCTGCTACTTGAACTTCTTGCACCTTCCTGCCACTTGATTTCTTGAAACTTCCTGCTACTTGAACTTCTTGAACCTTCCTGCTACTTGAACTTTTTGAACCTTCCTGCTTCTTGAACTTCTTGAACCTTCCTTCTCCTTGAACTTCTTGAACTTCTTGAACCTTCCTGCTACTTGAACTTCTTGAACTTCTTGAACCTTCCTGCTACTTGAACTTCTTGAACCTTCCTGCGATCTGAACTTCTTGAACTTCTTGAACCTTCCTGCTACTTGAACTTCTTGAACCTTCCTGCTACTTGAACCTTTTTGCTACTTGAACTTCTTGAAACTTCCTGCTACTTGAACTTCTTGAACTTCTTGAACCTTCCTGCTACTTGAAATTCTTGAATTTCTTGAACCTTCCTGCTACTTGAACTTCTTGAACTTCTTGAACCTTCGTGCTACTTGAAATTCTTGAACTTCTTGAACCTTCCTGCTACTTGATCTTTTCGAACTTCTTGAACCTTCCTGCTACTTGAACTTCTTGAACTTCTTGAACCTTCCTGCTACTTGAACTACTTGAACTTCTTGAACCTTCCTGCTACTTGAACTTCTTGAACTTCTTGAACCTTCCTGCTACTTGAACTTCTTGAACCTTCCTGCTACTTGAACTTCTTGAACCTTCCTGCCACTTGAACTTCTTGAACTTCTTGAACCTTCCTGCCACTTGAACTTCTTGAACTTCTTGAACCTTCCTGCTATTTGAAATTCTTGAACCTTCCTGCTACTTGAACTTCTTGAACTTCTTGAACCTTCCTGCTACTTGAACTTCTTGAAATTCTTGAACCTTCCTGCTACTTGAACTTCTTGAAATTCTTGAACCTTCCTTCTACTTGAACTTCTTGAACCTTCCTGCTACTTGAACTTCTTGAACCTTCCTGCTACTTGAACTTCTTGAACCTTCCTGCTACTTGAACTTCTTGAACTTCTTGAACCTTCCTGCTACTTGATCTTCTTGAACTTCTTGAACCTTCCTGCTACTTGAACTTCTTGAACTTCTTGTACCTTCCTGCTACTTGAACTTCTTGAACGTCTTGAACCTTCCTGCTACTTGAACTTCTTGAACTTCTTGAACCTTCCTGCTACTTGAACTTCTTGAACTTCTTGAACCTTCCTGTTACTTGAACTTCTTGAACTTCTTGAACCTTTCTGCTACTTGAACTTCTTGAACCTTCCTGCTACTTGAACTTCTTGAACTTCTTGAACCTTCCCGCTACTTGAACTTCTAGAACTTCTTGAACCTTTCTGCTACTTGAACTTCTTGAACCTTCCTGCTACTTGAACTTCTTGAACTTCTTGAACCTTCCTGCTACTTGAACTTCTTGAACGTCTTGAACCTTCCTGCTACTTGAACTTCTTGAACTTCTTGAACCTTCCTGCTACTTGAACTTCTTGAACCTTCCTGCTACTTGAACTTCTTGAACTTTTTGAACCTTCCTGCTACTTGAACTTTTTGAACTTCTTGAACCTTCCTGCTACTTGAACTTCTTGAACTTCTTGAACCTTCCTGCTACTTGAACTTCTTGAACCTTCCTGCTACTTGAACTTCTTGAACCTTCCTGTTACTTGAACTTCTTGAACTTCTTGAACCTTCCTGCTACTTGAACTTCTTTAACCTTAATGCTACTTGAATTTCTTGAACCTTCCTGCTACTTGAACTTCTTGAACTTCCTGAACCTTCCTGCTACTTGAACTTCTTGAACTTCTTGAACCTTCCTGCTACTTGAAATACTTGAACTTCTTGAACCTTCCTGTCACTTGAACTTCTTGAACTTCTTGAACCTTCCTGCTACTTGAACTTCTTGAACCTTCCTGCTACTTGAACTTCTTGAACTTCTTGAACCTTCCTGCTACTTGAACTTCTTGAACCTTCCTGCTACCTGAACTTCTTGAACTTCTTGACCCTTCCTGCTACTTGAACTTCTTGAACTTCTTGAACCTTCCTGCTACTTGAACTTCTTGAACTTCTCGAACCTTCCTGCTACTTGAACTGCTTAAACTTCTTGGACCTTCCTGCTACTTGAACTTCTTGAACTTCTTGAACCTTCCTGCTACTTGAACTTCTTAAACCATCTTGCTATTTGAACTTTTTGAACTTCTTGAACCTTCCTGCCACTTGAACTTCTTGAACCTTCCTGCTACTTGAACTTCTTGAACTTCTTGAACCTTCCTGCTACTTGAACTTCTTGAACTTCTTGCACCTTCCTGCTACCTGAACTTCTAGAACCTTCCTGCTACTTGAACTACTTGAACGTTCCTGCTACTTGAACTTCTTGAACTTCTTGAACCTTCCTGCAACTTGAACTTCTTGAACCTTCCTGCTACTTGAACTTCTTGAACTTCTTGAACCCTCCTGCTACTTGAACTTCTTGAACCTTCTTGCTACTTGAACTTCTTGAACCTTCCTGCTACTTGAACTTCTTTAACCTTCCTGCTACTTGAACTTCTTGAACTTCTTGAACCTTTCTACTACTTGAACTTCTTGAACCTTCCTGCTACTTGAACTACTTGAACTTCCTGAACCTTCCTGCTGCTTGAACTTCTTGAACCTTCCTGCTATTTGAACTTCTTGAACTTCTTGAACCTTCCTGCTACTTGAACTTCTTGAACTTCTTGAACCTTCCTGCTACTTGAACTTCTTGAACCTTCCTGCTACTTGAGTTTCTTGAACTTCTTGAGCCTTCCTGCTACTTGAACTACTTAAACTTCTTGAACCTTCCTGCTACTTGAACTTCTTGAACTTCGTGAACCTTCCTGCTACGTGAACTTCTTGAACCTTCCTGCTACTTGAACTTCTTGAACTTCTTGAACCTTCCTGCTACTTGAACTTCTTGAACCTTCATGCTACTTGAACTTCTTGAACCTTCCTGCTACTTGAACTTCTTGAACCTTCCTGCTACTTGAACTACTTGAACTTCTTGAACCTTCCTGCTAATCGAACTTCTTGAACCTTCCTGCTACTTGAACTTCTTGAACTTCTTGAACCTTCCTGCTACTTGAACTTCTTGAACCTTCCTGCTACTTGAACTTCTTGAACTTCTCGAACCTTCCTGCTACTTGAACTTCTTGAACCTTCCTGCTACTTGAACTTCTTGAACCTTCCTGCTACTTGAACTTCTTGAACCTTCCTGCTACTTGAAATTCTTGAACTTCTTGAACCTTCCTGCTACTTGAACTTCTTGAACCTTCCTGCTACTTGAACTTCTTGAACTTCTTAAACCTTCCTGCTACTTGAACTTCTTGAACCTTCCTGCTACTTGAACTTCTTGAACTTCTTGAACCTTCCTGCTACTTGAACTTTTTGAACCTTCCTGCTATTTGAACTTCCTGAACCTTCCTTTTACTTGAACTTCTTGAACCTTCCTGCTACCTGAACTTTTTGAACTTCTTGAACCTTCCTGCTACTTGAACTTTTTGAACTTCTTGAACCTCCCTGCTACCTGAACTTTTTGAACTTCTTGAACCTTCCTGCTACTTGAACTTTTTGAACTTCTTGAACCTTCCTGCTACTTGAACTTCTTGAACTTCTTGAACCTTCCTGCTACTTGAACTTCTTGCACCTTCCTGCCACTTGATTTCTTGAAACTTCCTGCTACTTGAACTTCTTGAACCTTCCTGCTACTTGAACTTTTTGAACCTTCCTGCTTCTTGAACTTCTTGAACCTTCCTTCTCCTTGAACTTCTTGAACTTCTTGAACCTTCCTGCTACTTGAACTTCTTGAACTTCTTGAACCTTCCTGCTACTTGAACTTCTTGAACCTTCCTGCGATCTGAACTTCTTGAACTTCTTGAACCTTCCTGCTACTTGAACTTCTTGAACCTTCCTGCTACTTGAACCTTTTTGCTACTTGAACTTCTTGAAACTTCCTGCTACTTGAACTTCTTGATCTTCTTGAACCTTCCTGCTACTTGAAATTCTTGAATTTCTTGAACCTTCCTGCTACTTGAACTTCTTGAACTTCTTGAACCTTCGTGCTACTTGAAATTCTTGAACTTCTTGAACCTTCCTGCTACTTGATCTTTTCGAACTTCTTGAACCTTCCTGCTACTTGAACTTCTTGAACTTCTTGAACCTTCCTGCTACTTGAACTACTTGAACTTCTTGAACCTTCCTGCTACTTGAACTTCTTGAACTTCTTGAACCTTCCTGCTACTTGAACTTCTTGAACCTTCCTGCTACTTGAACTTCTTGAACCTCCTTGCCACTTGAACTTCTTGAACTTCTTGAACCTTCCTGCTACTTGAAATTCTTGAACCTTCCTGCTACTTGAACTTCTTGAACTTCTTGAACCTTCCTGCTACTTGAACTTCTTGAACTTCTTGAACCTTCCTGCTACTTGAACTTCTTGAAATTCTTGAACCTTCCTTCTACTTGAACTTCTTGAACTTCTTGAACCTTCCTGCTACTTGAACTTCTTGAACCTTCCAGCTGCTTGAACTTCTTGAACCTTCCTGCTACTTGAACTTCTTGAACCTTCCTGCTACTTGAACTTCTTGAACCTTCCTGCTACTTGAACTTCTTGAACTTCTTGAACCTTCCTGCTACTTGAACTTCTTGAACGTCTTGAACCTTCCTGCTACATGAACTTCTTGAACTTCTTGAACCTTCCTGCTACTTGAACATCTTGAACGTCTTGAACCTTCCTGCTACTTGAACTTCTTGAACTTCTTGAACCTTCCTGCTACTTGAACTTCTTGAACTTCTTGAACCTTCCTGCTACTTGAACTTCTTGAACTTCTTGAACCTTTCTGCTACTTGAACTTCTTGAACCTTCCTGCTACTTGAACTTTTCGAACTTCTTGAACCTTCCTGCTACTGGAACTCCTTGAACGTCTTGAACCTTCCTGCTACTTGAACTTTTTGAACTTCTTGAACCTTCCTGCTACTTGAACTTCTTGTACCTTCCTGCTACTTGAACTTCTTGAACTTTTTGAACCTTCCTGCTACTTGAACTTCTTGAACTTCTTGAACCTTCCTGCTACTTGAACTTCTTGACCTTCTTGAACCTTCCTGCTACTTGAACTTCTTGAACCTTCCTGCTACTTGAAATACTTGAACTTCTTGAACCTTCCTGCTACTTGAAATACTTGAACTTCTTGAACCTTCCTGTTATTTGAACTTCTTGAACTTCTTGAACCTTCCTGCTACTTGAACTTCTTTAACCTTCCTGCTATTTGAACTTCTTGAACCTTCCTGCTACTTGAACTTCTACAACTTCTTGAACCTTCCTGCTACTTGAAATACTTGAACTTCTTGAACCTTCCTGTTACTTGAACTTCTTGAACTTCTTGAACCTTTCTCCTACTTGAACTTCTTGAACCTTCCTGCTACTTGAACTTCTTGAACTTCTTGAACCTTCCTGCTACTTGAACTTCTTGAACCTTCCTGCTACTTGAACCTCTTGAACTTCTTGACCCTTCCTGCTACTTGAACTTCTTGAACTTCTTGCACCTTCCTGCTACTTGAACTTCTTGAACTTCTTGAACCTTCCTGCTACTTGAACTTCTTGAACTTCTTGAACCTTCCTGCTACTTGAACTTCTTGAACTTCTTGATCTTTCCTGCTACATGAACTTCTTGAACTTCTTGAACCTTTTTGCTACTTGAACTTCTTGAACTTCTTGAACCTTCCTGCTACTTGAACTTTTTGAACTTCTTGAACCTTCCTGCTACTTGAACTTCTTGAACCTTCCTGCTACTTGAACTTCTTGAACTTCTTTAACCTTCCTGCTACTTGAACTTCTTGAAACTTCCTGCTACTTGAACTTCTTGAACTTCTTGAACCTTCCTGCTACTTGAACTTCTTGAACTTCTTGAACTTCTTGAACCTTCCTGCTACTTGAACTTCTTGAACGTCTTGCACTTTCCTGCTACTTGAACTTCTAGAACCTTCCTGCTGCTTGAACTTCTTGAACCTTCCTGCAACTTGAACTTCTTGAACTTCTTGAACCTTCCTGCTACTTGAACTTCTTGAACCTTCCTGCTACTTGAACTTCTTGAACCTTCCTGCTACTTGAACTTCTTGAACTTCTTGAACTTCTTGAATTTTCCTGCTACTTGAACTTCTTGAACTTCTTGCACCTTCCTGCTACTTGAACTTCTAGAACCTTCCTGCTACTTGAACTTCTTGAACCTTCCTGCTACTTGAACTTCTTGAACCTTCCTGCTACTTGAACTTCTTGAACTTCTTGAACCTTCCTGCAATTTGAACTTCTTGAACCTTCCTGCTACTTGAACTTCTTGAACCTTCCTGCTACTTGAACTTTTTGAACCTTCCTGCTACTTGAACTTCTTGAACCTTCCTGCTACTTGAACTTCTTTAACTTCTTGAACCTTCCTGCTACTTGAACTTTTCGAACTTCTTGAACCTTCCAGCTACTTGAACTTCTTGAACTTCTTGAACCTTCCTGCTACTTGAACTACTTGAACTTCTTGAACCTTCCTGCTACTTGAACTTCGTGAACTTCTTGAACCTTCCTGCTACTCGAACTTCTTGAACCTTCCTGCTACTTGAACTTCTTGAACGTTCCTGCCACTTGAACTTCTTGAACTTCTTGAACCTTCCTGCTACTTGAAATTCTTGAACCTTCCTGCTACTTGAAATTCTTGAACTTCTTGAACCTTCCTGCTACTTGAACTTCTTGAACTTCTTGAACCTTCCTGCTACTTGAACTTCTTGAACCTTCCTTCTACTTGAACTCCTTGAACTTCTCGAACCTTCCTGCTACTTGAACTTCTTGAACCTTCCTGCTACTTGAAATTCTTGAACTTCTTGAACCTTCCTGCTACTTGAACTTCTTGAACCTTCCAGCTACTTGAACTTCTTGAACTTCTTAAACCTTCCTGCTGCTTGAACTTCTTGAACCTTCCTGCTACTTGAACTTCTTGAACTTCTTGAACCTTCCTGCTACTTGAACTTTTTGAACCTTCCTGCTATTTGAACTTCCTGAACCTTCCTTTTACTTGAACTTCTTGAACCTTCCTGCTACCTGAACTTTTTGAACTTCTTGAACCTTCCTGCTACTTGAACTTTTTGAACTTCTTGAACCTCCCTGCTACCTGAACTTTTTGAACTTCTTGAACCATCCTGCTACTTGAACTTTTTGAACTTCTTGAACCTTCCTGCTACTTGAACTTCTTGAACTTCTTGAACCTTCCTGCTACTTGAACTTCTTGCACCTTCCTGCCACTTGATTTCTTGAAACTTCCTGCTACTTGAACTTCTTGAACCTTCCTGCTACTTGAACTTTTTGAACCTTCCTGCTTCTTGAACTTCTTGAACCTTCCTTCTCCTTGAACTTCTTGAACTTCTTGAACCTTCCTGCTACTTGAACTTTTTGAACTTCTTGAACCTTCCTGCTACTTGAACTTCTAGAACCTTCCTGCGATCTGAACTTCTTGAACTTCTTGAACCTTCCTGCTACTTGAACTTCTTGAACCTTCCTGCTACTTGAACTTCTTGAACCTTCCTGCTACTTGAACTTCTTGAACTTCTTGAACCTTTTTGCTACTTGAACTTCTTGAAACTTCCTGCTACTTGAACTTCTTGAACTTCTTGAACCTTCCTGCTACTTGAAATTCTTGAATTTCTTGAACCTTCCTGCTACTTGAACTTCTTGAACTTCTTGAACCTTCCTGCTACTTGAAATTCTTGAACTTCTTGAACCTTCCTGCTACTTGATCTTTTCGAACTTCTTGAACCTTCCTGCTACTTGAACTTCTTGAACTTCTTGAACCTTCCTGCTACTTGAACTACTTGAACTTCTTGAACCTTCCTGCTACTTGAACTTCTTGAACTTCTTGAACCTTCCTGCTACTTGAACTTCTTGAACCTTCCTGCTACTTGAACTTCTTGAACCTTCCTGCCACTTGAACTTCTTGAACTTCTTGAACCTTCCTGCTACTTGAAATTCTTGAACCTTCCTGCTACTTGAACTTCTTGAACTTCTTGAACCTTCCTGCTACTTGAACTTCTTGAACTTCTTGAACCTTCCTGCTACTTGAACTTCTTGAAATTCTTGAACCTTCCTTCTACTTGAAACTCTTGAACTTCTTGAACCTTCCTGCTACTTGAACTTCTTGAACCTTCCAGCTACTTGAACTTCTTGAACCTTCCTGCTACTTGAACTTCTTGAACCTTCCTGCTACTTGAACTTCTTGAACCTTCCTGCTACTTGAACTTCTTGAACTTCTTGAACCTTCCTGCTACTTGAACTTCTTGAACGTCTTGAACCTTCCTGCTACTTGAACTTCTTGAACTTCTTGAACCTTCCTGCTACTTGAACTTCTTGAACGTCTTGAACCTTCCTGCTACTTGAACTTCTTGAATTTCTTGAACCTTCCTGCTACTTGAACTTCTTGAACTTCTTGAACCTTCCTGCTACTTGAACTTCTTGAACTTCTTGAACCTTTCTGCTACTTGAACTTCTTGAACCTTCCTGCTACTTGAACTTCTTGAACTTCTTGAACCTTCCTGCTACTGGAACTCCTTGAACGTCTTGAACCTTCCTGCTACTTGAACTTCTTGAACTTCTTGAACCTTCCTGCTACTTGAACTTCTTGTACCTCCCTGCTACTTGAACTTCTTGAACTTTTTGAACCTTCCTGCTACTTGAACTTCTTGAACTTCTTGAACCTTCCTGCTACTTAAACTTCTTGACCTTCTTGAACCTTCCTGCTACTTGAACTTCTTGAACCTTCCTGCTACTTGAAATACTTGAACTTCTTGAACCTTCCTGCTACTTGAAATACTTGAACTTCTTGAACCTTCCTGTTATATGAACTTCTTGAACTTCTTGAACCTTCCTGCTACTTGAACTTCTTTAACCTTCCTGCTACTTGAACTTCTTGAACCTTCCTGCTACTTGAACTTCTACAACTTCTTGAGCCTTCCTGCTACTTGAAATACTTGAACTTCTTGAACCTTCCTGTCACTTGAACTTCTTGAACTTCTTGAACCTTTCTGCTACTTGAACTTCTTGAACCTTCCTGCTACTTGAACTTCTTGAACTTCTTGAACCTTCCTGCTACTTGAACTTCTTGAACCTTCCTGCTACTTGAACCTCTTGAACTTCTTGACCCTTCCTGCTACTTGAACTTCTTGAACTTCTTGCACCTTCCTGCTACTTGAACTTCTTGAACTTCTTGAACCTTCTTGCTACTTGAACTTCTTGAACTTCTTGAACCTTCCTGCTACTTGAACTTCTTGAACTTCTTGATCTTTCCTGCTACATGAATTTCTTGAACTTCTTGAACCTTTTTGCTACTTGAACTTCTTGAACTTCTTGAACCTTCCTGCTACTTGAACTTTTTGAACTTCTTGAACCTTCCTGCTACTTGAACTTCTTGAACCTTCCTGCTACTTGAACTTCTTGAACTTCTTTAACCTTCCTGCTACTTGAACTTCTTGAACTTCTTTAACCTTCCTGCTACTTGAACTTCTTGAAACTTCCTGCTACTTGAACTTCTTGAACTTCTTGAACCTTCCTGCTACTTGAACTTCTTGAACTTCTTGAACCTTCGTGCTACTTGAACTTCTTGAACTTCTTGCACTTTCCTGCTACTTGAACTTCTAGAACCTTCCTGCTGCTTGAACTTCTTGAACCTTCCTGCAACTTGAACTTCTTGAACTTCTTGAACCTTCCTGCTACTTGAACTTCTTGAACCTTCCTGCTACTTGAACTTCTTGAACCTTCCTGCTACTTGAACTTCTTGAACTTCTTGAACTTCTTGAATTTTCCTGCTACTTGAACTTCTTGAACTTCTTGCACCTTCCTGCTACTTGAACTTCTAGAACCTTCCTGCTACTTGAACTTCTTGAACCTTCCTGCTACTTGAACTTCTTGAACCTTCCTGCTACTTGAACTTCTTGAACTTCTTGAACCTTCCTGCAATTTGAACTTCTTGAACCTTCCTGCTACTTGAACTTCTTGAACCTTCCTGCTACTTGAACTTTTTGAACCTTCCTGCTACTTGAACTTCTTGAACCTTCCTGCTACTTGAACTTCTTTAACTTCTTGAACCTTCCTGCTACTTGAACTTTTCGAACTTCTTGAACCTTCCAGCTACTTGAACATCTTGAACTTCTTGAACCTTCCTGCTACTTGAACTACTTGAACTTCTTGAACCTTCCTGCTACTTGAACTTCGTGAACTTCTTGAACCTTCCTGCTACTCGAACTTCTTGAGCCTTCCTGCTACTTGAACTTCTTGAACGTTCCTGCCACTTGAACTTTTTGAACTTCTTGAACCTTCCTGCTACTTGAAATTCTTGAACTTCTTGAACCTTCCTGCTACTTGAACTTCTTGAACTTCTTGAACCTTCCTGCTACTTGAACTTCTTGAACCTTCCTTCTACTTGAACTTCTTGAACTTCTTGAACCTTCCTGCTACTTGAACTTCTTGAACTTCTTGAACCTTCCTGCTACTTGAACTTCTTGAACCTTCCTGCTACTTGAACTTCTTGAACTTCTTGAACCTTCCTGCTACTTGAACTTCTTGAATTTTCCTGCCACTTGAACTTCTTGAACTTCTTGAACCTTCCTGCTACATGAACTTCTTGAACTTCTTGAACCTTCCTTGTACTTGAACTTCTTGAACCTTCCTTCTACTTGAACTTCTTGAACTTCTCGAACCTTCCTGCTACTTGAACTTCTTGAACTTCTTGAACCTTCCTGCTACTTGAACTACTTGAACTTCTTGAACCTTCATGCTACTTGAACTTCTTGAACTTCTTGAACCTTCCTGCTACTTGAACTTTTTGAACTTCTTGAACCTTCCTGCTACTTGAACTACTTGAACTTCTTGAACCTTCCTGCTACTTGAACTTCGTGAACTTCTTGAACCTTCCTGCTACTCGAACTTCTTGAGCCTTCCTGCTACTTGAACTTCTTGAACGTTCCTGCCACTTGAACTTTTTGAACTTCTTGAACCTTCCTGCTACTTGAAATTCTTGAACTTCTTGAACCTTCCTGCTACTTGAACTTCTTGAACTTCTTGAACCTTCCTGCTACTTGAACTTCTTGAACCTTCCTTCTACTTAAACTTCTTGAACTTCTTGAACCTTCCTGCTACTTGAACTTCTTGAACTTCTTGAACCTTCCTGCTACTTGAACTTCTTGAACCTTCCTGCTACTTGAACTTCTTGAACTTCTTGAACCTTCCTGCTACTTGAACTTCTTGAATTTTCCTGCCACTTGAACTTCTTGAACTTCTTGAACCTTCCTGCTACATGAACTTCTTGAACTTCTTGAACCTTCCTTGTACTTGAACTTCTTGAACCTTCCTTCTACTTGAACTTCTTGAACTTCTCGAACCTTCCTGCTACTTGAACTTCTTGAACTTCTTGAACCTTCCTGCTACTTGAACTACTTGAACTTCTTGAACCTTCCTGCTACTTGAACTTCTTGAACCTTCCTGGTACTTGAACTTCTTGAACTTCTTGAACCTTCCTGCTACTTGAACTTCTTGAACCTTCCTGCTACTTGAACTTCTTGAACTTCTTAAACCTTCCTGCAACTTGAACTTCTTGAACCTTCCTGCTACTTGAACTTCTTGAACTTCTTGAACCTTCCTGCTACTTGAACTTTTTGAACCTTCCTGCTATTTGAACTTCTGAACCTTCCTGTTACTTGAACTTCTTGAACCTTCCTGCTACCTGAACTTTTTGAACTTCTTGAACCTTCCTGCTACTTGAACTTTTTGAACTTCTTGAACCTTCCTGCTACCTGAACTTTTTGAACTTCTTGAACCTTCCTGCTACTTGAACTTTTTGAACTTCTTGAACCTTCCTGCTACTTGAACTTCTTGAACTTCTTGAACCTTCCTGCTACTTGAACTTTTTGCACCTTCCTGCCACTTGATTTCTTGAAACTTCCTGCTACTTGAACTTCTTGAACCTTCCTGCTACTTGAACTTTTTGAACCTTCCTGCTTCTTGAACTTCTTGAACCTTCCTTCTCCTTGAACTTCTTGAACTTCTTGAACCTTCCTGCTATTTGAACTTCTTAACCTTCCTGCTACTTGAATTTCTTGAACCTTCCTGCTACTTGAACTTCTTGAACTTCCTGAACCTTCCTGCTACTTGAACTTCTTGAACCTTCCTGCTACTTGAACTTCTTGAACTTCTTGAACCTTCCTGCTACTTGAACTTCTTGAACCTTCCTGCTACCTGAACTTCTTGAACTTCTTGACCCTTCCTGCTACTTGAACTTCTTGAACTTCTTCAACTTTCCTGCTACTTGAACTTCTTGAACTTCTCGAACCTTCCTGCTACTTGAACTGCTTAAACTTTTTGGACCTTCTTGCTACTTGAACTTCTTGAACTTCTTGAACCTTCCTGCTACTTGAACTTCTTGAACTTCTTGAACCATCTTGCTATTTGAACTTATTGAACTTCTTGAACCTTCCTGCTACTTGAACTTCTTGAACCTTCCTGCTACTTGAACTTCTTGAACTTCTTGAACCTTCCTGCTACGTGAACTTCTTGAAACTTGCTGCTACTTGAACTTCTTGAACTTCTTGAACCTTCCTGCTACTTGACCTTCTTGAACTTCTTGAACCTTCCTGCTACTTGAACTTCTTGAACCTTCCTCCTACTTGAACTTCCTGAACCTTCCTGCTACTTGAACTTCTTGAACTTTCCTGCTACTTGAACTTCTTGAACCTTACTGCTTCTTGAACTTCTTGAACTTCTTGAACTTCTTGAACCTTCCTGCTACTTGAACTTCTTGAACTTCTTGAACCTTCCTGCTACTTGAACTTCTTGAACTTCTTGCACCTTCCTGCTACCTGAACTTCTAGAACCTTCCTGCTACTTGAACTACTTGAACGTTCCTGCTACTTGAACTTCTTGAACTTCTTGAACCTTCCTGCTACTTGAACTTCTTGAACCTTCCTGCTACTTGAACTACTTGAACTTCTTGAACCTTCCTGCTACTTGAACTTCTTGAACCTTCTTGCTACTTGAACTTCTTGAACCTTCCTGCTACTTGAACTTCTTGAACCTTCCTGCTACTTGAACTTCTTGAACTTCTTGAACCTTTCTGCTACTTGAACTTCTTGAACCTTCCTGCTACTTGAACTACTTGAACTTCCTGAACCTTCCTACTGCTGGAACTTCTTGAACCTTCCTGCTATTTGAACTTCTTGAACTTCTTGAACCTTCCTGCTACTTGAACTTCTTGAACCTTCCTGCTACTTGAACTTCTTGAACTTCTTGAAGCTTCCTGCTACTTGAACTTCTTGAACCTTCCTGCTACTTGAACTTCTTGAACTTCTCGAACCTTCCTGCTACTTGAACTTCTTGAACCTTCCTGCTACTTGAACTTCTTGAACCTTCCTGCTACTTGAACTTCTTGAACTTCTCGAACCTTCCTGCTACTTGAACTTCTTGAACCTTCCTGCTACTTGAACTTCTTGAACCTTCCTGCTACTTGAACTTCTTGAACCTTTCTGCTACTTGAACTTCTTGAACTTCTTGAACCTTCCTGCTACTTGAACTTCTTGACCCTTCCTGCTACTTGAACTTCTTGAACTTCTTAAACCTTATTGCTCCTTGAACTTCTTGAACCTTCCTGCTACTTGAACTTCTTGAACTTCTTGAACCTTCCTGCTACTTGAACTTTTTGAACCTTCCTGCTATTTGAACTTCCTGAACCTTCCTGTTACTTGAACTTCTTGAACCTTCCTGCTACCTGAACTTTTTGAACTTCTTGAACCTTCCTGCTACTTGAACTTTTTGAACTTCTTGAACCTTCCTGCTACCTGAACTTTTTGAACTTCTTGAACCTTCCTGCTACTTGAACTTTTTGAACTTCTTGAACCTTCCTGCTACTTGAACTTCTTGAACTTCTTGAACCTTCCTGCTACTTGAACTTCTTGCACCTTCCTGCCACTTGATTTCTTGAAACTTCCTGCTACTTGAACTTCTTGAACCTTCCTGCTACTTGAACTTTTTGAACCTTTCTGCTTCTTGAACTTCTTGAACCTTCCTTCTCCTTGAACTTCTTGAACTTCTTGAACCTTCCTGCTACTTGAACTTTTTGAACTTCTTGAACCTTCCTGCTACTTGAACTTCTTGAACCTTCCTGCGAGCTGAACTTCTTGAACTTCTTGAACCTTCCTGCTACTTGAACTTCTTTAACCTTGCTGCTACTTGAACTTCTTGAACCTTCCTGCTACTTGAACTTCTTGAACTTCTTGAACCTTTTTGCTACTTGAACTTCTTGAAACTTCCTGCTACTTGAACTTCTTGAACTTCTTGGACCTTCCTGCTACTTGAAATTCTTGAACTTCTTGAACCTTCCTGCTACTTGAACTTCTTGAACTTCTTGAACCTTCCTGCTACTTGAAATTCTTGAACTTCTTGAACCTTCCTGCTACTTGATCTTTTCGAACTTCTTGAACCTTCCTGCTACTTGAACTTCTTGAACTTCTTGAACCTTCCTGCTACTTGAACTACTTGAACTTCTTGAACCTACCTGCTACTTGAACTTCTTGAACTTCTTGAACCTTCCTGCTACTTGAACTTCTTGAACCTTCCTGCTACTTGAACTTCTTGAACCTTCCTGCCACTTGAACTTCTTGAACTTCTTGAACCTTACTGCTACTTGAAATTCTTGAACCTTCCTGCTACTTGAACTTCTTGAACTTCTTGAACCTTCCTGCTACTTGAACTTCTTGAACTTCTTGAACCTTCCTTCTACTTGAACTTCTTGAACTTCTTGAACCTTCCTGCTACTTGAACTTCTTGAACCTTCCAGCTACTTGAACTTCTTGAACCTTCCTGCTACTTGAACTTCTTGAACCTTCCTGCTACTTGAACTTCTTGAACCTTCCTGCTACTTGAAGTTCTTGAACGTCTTGAACCTTCCTGCTACTTGAACTTCTTGAACTTCTTGAACCTTCCTGCTACTTGAACTTCTTGAACGTCTTGAACCTTCCTGCTACTTGAACTTCTTGAACTTCTTGAACCTTCCTGCTACTTGAACTTCTTGAACCTTCCTGCTACTTGAACTTCTTGAACTTCTTGATCCTTCCTGCTACTTGAACTTCTTGAACTTCTTGAACCTTTCTGCTACTTGAACTTCTTGAACCTTCCTGCTACTTGAACTTCTTGAACCTTTCTGCTACTTGAACTTCTTGAACCTTCCTGCTACTTGAACTTCTTGAACCTTCCTGCTACTTGAACTTCTTGAACTTCTTGAACCTTCCTGCTACTTGAACTCCTTGAACGTCTTGAACCTTCCTGCTACTTGAACTTCTTGAACTTCTTGAACCTTCCTGCTACTTGAACTTCTTGTACCTTCCTGCTACTTGAACTTCTTGAACTTTTTGAACCTTCCTGCTACTTGAACTTCTTGAACTTCTTGAACCTTCCTGCTACTTGAACTTCTTGACCTTCTTGAACCTTCCTGCTACTTGAACTTCTTGAACCTTCCTGCTACTTGAACTTCTTGAACCTTCCTGCTACTTGAACTTCTACAACTTCTTGAACCTTCCTGCTACTTGAACTTCTTGAACCTTCCTGCTACTTGAACTTCTTGAACTTCTTGAACCTTCCTGCTACTTGAAATTCTTGAACTTCTTGAACCTTCCTGCTACTTGAACTTCTTGAACTTCTTGAACCTTTCTGCTACTTGAACTTCTTGAACCTTCCTGCTACTTGAACTTCTTGAACCTTCCTGCTACTTGAACCTCTTGAACTTCTTGACCCTTCCTGCTACTTGAACTTCTTGAACTTCTTGCACCTTCCTGCTACTTGAACTTCTTGAACTTCTTGAACCTTCCTGCTACTTGAACTTCTTGAACTTCTTGAACCTTCCTGCTACTTGAACTTCTTGATCTTTCCTGCTACATGAACTTCTTGAATTTCTTGAACCTTTTTGCTACTTGAACTTCTTGAACTTCTTGAACCTTCCTGCTACTTGAACTTTTTGAACTTCTTGAACCTTCCTGCTACTTGAACTTCTTGAACCTTCCTGCTACTTGAACTTCTTGAACTTCTTTAACCTTCCTGCTACTTGAACTTCTTGAACTTCTTTAACCTTCCTGCTACTTGAACTTCTTGAAACTTCCTGCTACTCCAACTTCTTGAACCTTCCTGCTACTTGAACTTCTTGAACTTCTTGAACCTTCCTGCTACTTGAACTTCTTGAACTTCTCGCACCTTCCTGCTACTTGAACTTCTAGAACCTTCCTGCTGCTTGAACTTCTTGAACCTTCCTGCAACTTGAACTTCTTGAACTTCTTGAACCTTCCTGCTACTTGAACTTCTTCATTTTCTTGAACCTTCCTGTTACTTGAACTTTTTGTACCTTTCTGCTACCTGAACTTCTTGAACCTTCCTGCTACTTGAACTTTTTGTACCTTTCTGCTACCTGAACTTCTTGAACCTTCCTGCTACTTGAACTTCTTGAACCTTCCTGCTACTTGAACTTCAAGAACCTTCCTGCTACTTGAACTTCTTGAACTTTCCTGCTACTTGAACTTCTTGAACCTTACTGCTTCTTGAACTTCTTGAACTTCTTGAACCTTCCTGCTAAATGAACTTCTTGAAATTCTTGAACCTTCCTGCTACTTGATTTTCTTGAACTTCTTGAACCTTCCTGCTACTTGAACTTCTTGAACTTTTCTGCTACTTGAACTTCTTGAACTTCTTGAACCTTCCTGCTACTTGAACTTCTTGAACTTCTTGAACCTTCCTGCTACTTGAAATACTTGAACTTCTTGAACCTTCCTGTCACTTGAACTTCTTGAACTTCTTGAACCTTCCTGCTACTTGAACTCCTTGAACCTTCCTGCTACTTGAACTTCTTGAACTTCTTGAACCTTCCTGCTACTTGAACTTCTTGAACCTTCCTGCTACCTGAACTCATTGAACTTCTTGACCCTTCCTGCTACTTGAACTTCTTGAACTTCTTGAAACTTCCTGCTACTTGAACTTCTTGAACTTCTCGAACCTTCCTGCTACTTGAACTGCTTGAACTTCTTGGACCTTCCTGCTACTTGAACTTCTTGAACTTCTTGAACCTTCCTGCTACTTGAACTTCTTGAACTTCTTAAACCATCTTGCTATTTGAACTTTTTGAACTTCTTGAACCTTCCTGCTAATTGAACTTCTTGAACCTTCCTGCTACTTGAACTTCTTGAACTTCTTGAACCTTCCTGCTACGTGAACTTCTTGAAACTTGCTGCAACTTGAACTTCTTGAACTTTTTGAACCTTCCTGCTACTTGAACTTCTTGAACCTTCCTCCTACTTGAACTTCTTGAACCTTCCTGCTACTTGAACTTCTTGAACTTTCCTGCTACTTGAACTTCTTGAACCTTACTGCTTTTTGAACTTCTTGAACTTCTTGAACTTCTTGAACCTTCCTGCTAAATGAACTTCTTGAACTTCTTGAACCTTCCTGCTACTTGAACTTCTTGAACTTCTTGAACCTTCCTGCTACTTGAACTTCTTGAACTTCTTGCACCTTCCTGCTACCTGAACTTCTAGAACCTTCCTGCTACTTGAACTACTTGAACGTTCCTGCTACTTGAACTTCTTGAACTTCGTGAACCTTCCTGCTACTTGAACTTCTTGAACCTTCCTGCTGCTTGAACTTCTTGAACTTCTTGAACCTTCCTGCTACTTGAACTTCTTGAACCTTCTTGCTACTTGAACTTCTTGAACCTTACTGCTACTTGAACTTCTTGAACCTTCCTGCTACTTGAACTTCTTGAACTTCTTGAACCTTCCTGCTACTTGAACTTCTTGAACCTTCCTGCTACTTGAACTTCTTGAACTTCTTGAACCTTCCTGCTACTTGAACTTCTTGAACCTTCCTGCTACTTGAGTTTCTTGAACTTCTTGAGCCTTCCTGCTACTTGAACTACTTAAACTTCTTGAACCTTCCTGCTACTTGAACTTCTTGAACTTCTTGAACCTTCCTGCTACGTGAACTTCTTGAACCTTCCTGCTACTTGAACTTCTTGAACTTCTTGAACCTTCCTGCTACTTGAACTTCTTGAACCTTCATGCTACTTGAACTTCTTGAACCTTCCTGCTACTTGAACTTCTTGAACCTTCCTGCTACTTGAACTACTTGAACTTCTTGAACCTTCCTGCTACTTGAACTTCTTGAACCTTCCTGCTACCTGAACTTCTTGAACTTCTTGACCCTTCCTGCTACTTGAACTTCTTGAACTTCTTCAACCTTCCTGCTACTTGAACTTCTTGAACTTCTCGAACCTTCCTGCTACTTGAACTGCTTAAACTTTTTGGACCTTCTTGCTACTTGAACTTCTTGAACTTCTTGAACCTTCCTGCTACTTGAACTTCTTGAACTTCTTGAACCATCTTGCTATTTGAACTTATTGAACTTCTTGAACCTTCCTGCTACTTGAACTTCTTGAACCTTCCTGCTACTTGAACTTCTTGAACTTCTTGAACCTTCCTGCTACGTGAACTTCTTGAAACTTGCTGCTACTTGAACTTCTTGAACTTCTTGAACCTTCCTGCTACTTGACCTTCTTGAACTTCTTGAACCTTCCTGCTACTTGAACTTCTTGAACCTTCCTCCTACTTGAACTTCCTGAACCTTCCTGCTACTTGAACTTCTTGAACTTTCCTGCTACTTGAACTTCTTGAACCTTACTGCTTCTTGAACTTCTTGAACTTCTTGAACTTCTTGAACCTTCCTGCTACTTGAACTTCTTGAACTTCTTGAACCTTCCTGCTACTTGAACTTCTTGAACTTCTTGCACCTTCCTGCTACCTGAACTTCTAGAACCTTCCTGCTACTTGAACTACTTGAACGTTCCTGCTACTTGAACTTCTTGAACTTCTTGAACCTTCCTGCTACTTGAACTTCTTGAACCTTCCTGCTACTTGAACTACTTGAACTTCTTGAACCTTCCTGCTACTTGAACTTCTTGAACCTTCTTGCTACTTGAACTTCTTGAACCTTCCTGCTACTTGAACTTCTTGAACCTTCCTGCTACTTGAACTTCTTGAACTTCTTGAACCTTTCTGCTACTTGAACTTCTTGAACCTTCCTGCTACTTGAACTACTTGAACTTCCTGAACCTTCCTGCTGCTGGAACTTCTTGAACCTTCCTGCTATTTGAACTTCTTGAACTTCTTGAACCTTCCTGCTACTTGAACTTCTTGAACCTTCCTGCTACTTGAACTTCTTGAACTTCTTGAAGCTTCCTGCTACTTGAACTTCTTGAACCTTCCTGCTACTTGAACTTCTTGAACTTCTCGAACCTTCCTGCTACTTGAACTTCTTGAACCTTCCTGCTACTTGAACTTCTTGAACCTTCCTGCTACTTGAACTTCTTGAACTTCTCGAACCTTCCTGCTACTTGAACTTCTTGAACCTTCCTGCTACTTGAACTTCTTGAACCTTCCTGCTACTTGAACTTCTTGAACCTTCCTGCTACTTGAACTTCTTGAACTTCTTGAACCTTCCTGCTACTTGAACTTCTTGACCCTTCCTGCTACTTGAACTTCTTGAACTTCTTAAACCTTCCTGCTACTTGAACTTCTTGAACCTTCCTGCTACTTGAACTTCTTGAACTTCTTGAACCTTCCTGCTACTTGAACTTTTTGAACCTTCCTGCTATTTGAACTTCCTGAACCTTCCTGTTACTTGAACTTCTTGAACCTTCCTGCTACCTGAACTTTTTGAACTTCTTGAACCTTCCTGCTACTTGAACTTTTTGAACTTCTTGAACCTTCCTGCTACCTGAACTTTTTGAACTTCTTGAACCTTCCTGCTACTTGAACTTTTTGAACTTCTTGAACCTTCCTGCTACTTGAACTTCTTGAACTTCTTGAACCTTCCTGCTACTTGAACTTCTTGCACCTTCCTGCCACTTGATTTCTTGAAACTTCCTGCTACTTGAACTTCTTGAACCTTCCTGCTACTTGAACTTTTTGAACCTTTCTGCTTCTTGAACTTCTTGAACCTTCCTTCTCCTTGAACTTCTTGAACTTCTTGAACCTTCCTGCTACTTGAACTTTTTGAACTTCTTGAACCTTCCTGCTACTTGAACTTCTTGAACCTTCCTGCTACTTGAACTTCTTGAACCTTGCTGCTACTTGAACTTCCTGAACCTTCCTGCTACTTGAACTTCTTGAACTTCTTGAACCTTTTTGCTACTTGAACTTCTTGAAACTTCCTGCTACTTGAACTTCTTGAACTTCTTGGACCTTCCTGCTACTTGAAATTCTTGAACTTCTTGAACCTTCCTGCTACTTGAACTTCTTGAACTTCTTGAACCTTCCTGCTACTTGAAATTCTTGAACTTCTTGAACCTTCCTGCTACTTGATCTTTTCGAACTTCTTGAACCTTCCTGCTACTTGAACTTCTTGAACTTCTTGAACCTTCCTGCTACTTGAACTACTTGAACTTCTTGAACCTACCTGCTACTTGAACTTCTTGAACTTCTTGAACCTTCCTGCTACTTGAACTTCTTGAACCTTCCTGCTACTTGAACTTCTTGAACCTTCCTGCCACTTGAACTTCTTGAACTTCTTGAACCTTACTGCTACTTGAAATTCTTGAACCTTCCTGCTACTCGAACTTCTTGAACTTCTTGTACCTTCCTGCTACTTGAACTTCTTGAACTTCTTGAACCTTCCTTCTACTTGAACTTCTTGAACTTCTTGAACCTTCCTGCTACTTGAACTTCTTGAACCTTCCAGCTACTTGAACTTCTTGAACCTTCCTGCTACTTGAACTTCTTGAACCTTCCTGCTACTTGAACTTCTTGAACCTTCCTGCTACTTGAAGTTCTTGAACGTCTTGAACCTTCCTGCTACTTGAACTTCTTGAACTTCTTGAACCTTCCTGCTACTTGAACTTCTTGAACGTCTTGAACCTTCCTGCTACTTGAACTTCTTGAACTTCTTGAACCTTCCTGCTACTTGAACTTCTTGAACCTTCCTGCTACTTGAACTTCTTGAACTTCTTGATCCTTCCTGCTACTTGAACTTCTTGAACTTCTTGAACCTTTCTGCTACTTGAACTTCTTGAACCTTCCTGCTACTTGAACTTCTTGAACCTTTCTGCTACTTGAACTTCTTGAACCTTCCTGCTACTTGAACTTCTTGAACCTTCCTGCTACTTGAACTTCTTGAACTTCTTGAACCTTCCTGCTACTTGAACTCCTTGAACGTCTTGAACCTTCCTGCTACTTGAACTTCTTGAACTTCTTGAACCTTCCTGCTACTTGAACTTCTTGTACCTTCCTGCTACTTGAACTTCTTGAACTTTTTGAACCTTCCTGCTACTTGAACTTCTTGAACTTCTTGAACCATCCTGCTACTTGAACTTCTTAACCTTCTTGAACCTTCCTGCTACTTGAACTTCTTGAACCTTCCTGCTACTTGAACTTCTTGAACCTTCCTGCTACTTGAACTTCTACAACTTCTTGAACCTTCCTGCTACTTGAACTTCTTGAACCTTCCTGCTACTTGAACTTCTTGAACCTTCCTGCTACTTGAACTTCTTGAACTTCTTGAACCTTCCTGCTACTTGAAATTCGTGAACTTCTTGAACCTTCCTGCTACTTGAACTTCTTGAACTTCTTGAACCTTTCTGCTACTTGAACTTCTTGAACCTTCCTGCTACTTGAACTTCTTGAACCTTCCTGCTACTTGAACCTCTTGAACTTCTTGAACTTCTTGCACCTTCCTGCTACTTGAACTTCTTGAACTTCTTGAACCTTCCTGCTACTTGAACTTTTTGTACCTTTCTGCTACCTGAACTTCTTGAACCTTCCTGCTACTTGAACTTCTTGAACCTTCCTGCTACTTGAACTTCTTGAACCTTACTGCTTCTTGAACTTCTTGAACTTCTTGAACCTTCCTGCTAAATGAACTTCTTGAAATTCTTGAACCTTCCTGCTACTTGATTTTCTTGAACTTCTTGAACCTTCCTGCTACTTGAACTTCTTGAACTTTTCTGCTACTTGAACTTCTTGAACTTCTTGAACCTTCCTGCTACTTGAACTTCTTGAACTTCTTGAACCTTCCTGCTAGTTGAAATACTTGAACTTCGTCAACCTTCCTGTCACTTGAACTTCTTGAACTTCTTGAACCTTCCTGCTACTTGAACTTCTTGAACCTTCCTGCTACTTGAACTTCTTGAACTTCTTGAACCTTCCTGCTACTTGAACTTCTTGAACCTTCCTGCTACCTGAACTCATTGAACTTCTTGACCCTTCCTGCTACTTGAACTTCTTGAACTTCTTGAAACTTCCTGCTACTTGAACTTCTTGAACTTCTCGAACCTTCCTGCTACTTGAACTGCTTGAACTTCTTGGACCTTCCTGCTACTTGAACTTCTTGAACTTCTTGAACCTTCCTGCTACTTGAACTTCTTGAACTTCTTAAACCATCTTGCTATTTGAACTTTTTGAACTTCTTGAACCTTCCTGCTAATTGAACTTCTTGAACCTTCCTGCTACTTGAACTTCTTAAACTTCTTGAACCTTCCTGCTACGTGAACTTCTTGAAACTTGCTGCAACTTGAACTTCTTGAACTTTTTGAACCTTCCTGCTACTTGAACTTCTTGAACCTTCCTCCTACTTGAACTTCTTGAACCTTCCTGCTACTTGAACTTCTTGAACTTTCCTGCTACTTGAACTTCTTGAACCTTACTGCTTTTTGAACTTCTTGAACTTCTTGAACTTCTTGAACCTTCCTGCTAAATGAACTTCTTGAACTTCTTGAACCTTCCTGCTACTTGAACTTCTTGAACTTCTTGAACCTTCCTGCTACTTGAACTTCTTGAACTTCTTGCACCTTCCTGCTACCTGAACTTCTAGAACCTTCCTGCTACTTGAACTACTTGAACGTTCCTGCTACTTGAACTTCTTGAACTTCGTGAACCTTCCTGCTACTTGAACTTCTTGAACCTTCCTGCTGCTTGAACTTCTTGAACTTCTTGAACCTTCCTGCTACTTGAACTTCTTGAACCTTCTTGCTACTTGAACTTCTTGAACCTTACTGCTACTTGAACTTCTTGAACCTTCCTGCTACTTGAACTTCTTGAACTTCTTGAACCTTTCTACTACTTGAACTTTTTGAACCTTCCTGCTACTTGAACTATTTGAACTTCCTGAACCTTCCTGCTGCTTGAACTTCTTGAACCTTCCTGCTATTTGAACTTCTTGAACTTCTTGAACCTTCCTGCTACTTGAACTTCTTGAACCTTCCTGCTACTTGAACTTCTTGAACTTCTTGAACCTTCCTGCTACTTGAACTTCTTGAACCTTCCTGCTACTTGAGTTTCTTGAACTTCTTGAGCCTTCCTGCTACTTGAACTACTTAAACTTCTTGAACCTTCCTGCTACTTGAACTTCTTGAACTTCTTGAACCTTCCTGCTACGTGAACTTCTTGAACCTTCCTGCTACTTGAACTTCTTGAACTTCTTGAACCTTCCTGCTACTTGAACTTCTTGAACCTTCATGCTACTTGAACTTCTTGAACCTTCCTGCTACTTGAACTTCTTGAACCTTCCTGCTACTTGAACTACTTGAACTTCTTGAACCTTCCTGCTACTTGAACTTCTTGAACCTTCCTGCTACCTAAACTTCTTGAACTTCTTGACCCTTCCTGCTACTTGAACTTCTTGAACTTCTTCAACCTTCCTGCTACTTGAACTTCTTGAACTTCTCGAACCTTCCTGCTACTTGAACTGCTTAAACTTTTTGGACCTTCTTGCTACTTGAACTTCTTGAACTTCTTGAACCTTCCTGCTACTTGAACTTCTTGAACTTCTTGAACCATCTTGCTATTTGAACTTATTGAACTTCTTGAACCTTCCTGCTACTTGAACTTCTTGAACCTTCCTGCTACTTGAACTTCTTGAACTTCTTGAACCTTCCTGCTACGTGAACTTCTTGAAACTTGCTGCTACTTGAACTTCTTGAACTTCTTGAACCTTCCTGCTACTTGACCTTCTTGAACTTCTTGAACCTTCCTGCTACTTGAACTTCTTGAACCTTCCTCCTACTTGAACTTCCTGAACCTTCCTGCTACTTGAACTTCTTGAACTTTCCTGCTACTTGAACTTCTTGAACCTTACTGCTTCTTGAACTTCTTGAACTTCTTGAACTTCTTGAACCTTCCTGCTACTTGAACTTCTTGAACTTCTTGAACCTTCCTGCTACTTGAACTTCTTGAACTTCTTGCACCTTCCTGCTACCTGAACTTCTAGAACCTTCCTGCTACTTGAACTACTTGAACGTTCCTGCTACTTGAACTTCTTGAACTTCTTGAACCTTCCTGCTACTTGAACTTCTTGAACCTTCCTGCTACTTGAACTACTTGAACTTCTTGAACCTTCCTGCTACTTGAACTTCTTGAACCTTCTTGCTACTTGAACTTCTTGAACCTTCCTGCTACTTGAACTTCTTGAACCTTCCTGCTACTTGAACTTCTTGAACTTCTTGAACCTTTCTGCTACTTGAACTTCTTGAACCTTCCTGCTACTTGAACTACTTGAACTTCCTGAACCTTCCTGCTGCTGGAACTTCTTGAACCTTCCTGCTATTTGAACTTCTTGAACTTCTTGAACCTTCCTGCTACTTGAACTTCTTGAACCTTCCTGCTACTTGAACTTCTTGAACTTCTTGAAGCTTCCTGCTACTTGAACTTCTTGAACCTTCCTGCTACTTGAACTTCTTGAACTTCTCGAACCTTCCTGCTACTTGAACTTCTTGAACCTTCCTGCTACTTGAACTTCTTGAACCTTGCTGCTACTTGAACTTCTTGAACTTCTCGAACCTTCCTGCTACTTGAACTTCTTGAACTTCTTGAACCTTCCTGCTAGTTGAAATACTTGAACTTCGTCAACCTTCCTGTCACTTGAACTTCTTGAACTTCTTGAACCTTCCTGCTACTTGAACTTCTTGAACCTTCCTGCTACTTGAACTTCTTGAACTTCTTGAACCTTCCTGCTACTTGAACTTCTTGAACCTTCCTGCTACCTGAACTCATTGAACTTCTTGACCCTTCCTGCTACTTGAACTTCTTGAACTTCTTGAAACTTCCTGCTACTTGAACTTCTTGAACTTCTCGAACCTTCCTGCTACTTGAACTGCTTGAACTTCTTGGACCTTCCTGCTACTTGAACTTCTTGAACTTCTTGAACCTTCCTGCTACTTGAACTTCTTGAACTTCTTAAACCATCTTGCTATTTGAACTTTTTGAACTTCTTGAACCTTCCTGCTAATTGAACTTCTTGAACCTTCCTGCTACTTGAACTTCTTGAACTTCTTGAACCTTCCTGCTACGTGAACTTCTTGAAACTTGCTGCAACTTGAACTTCTTGAACTTTTTGAACCTTCCTGCTACTTGAACTTCTTGAACCTTCCTCCTACTTGAACTTCTTGAACCTTCCTGCTACTTGAACTTCTTGAACTTTCCTGCTACTTGAACTTCTTGAACCTTACTGCTTTTTGAACTTCTTGAACTTCTTGAACTTCTTGAACCTTCCTGCTAAATGAACTTCTTGAACTTCTTGAACCTTCCTGCTACTTGAACTTCTTGAACTTCTTGAACCTTCCTGCTACTTGAACTTCTTGAACTTCTTGCACCTTCCTGCTACCTGAACTTCTAGAACCTTCCTGCTACTTGAACTACTTGAACGTTCCTGCTACTTGAACTTCTTGAACTTCGTGAACCTTCCCGCTACTTGAACTTCTTGAACCTTCCTGCTGCTTGAACTTCTTGAACTTCTTGAACCTTCCTGCTACTTGAACTTCTTGAACCTTCTTGCTACTTGAACTTCTTGAACCTTACTGCTACTTGAACTTCTTGAACCTTCCTGCTACTTGAACTTCTTGAACTTCTTGAACCTTTCTACTACTTGAACTTTTTGAACCTTCCTGCTACTTGAACTATTTGAACTTCCTGAACCTTCCTGCTGCTTGAACTTCTTGAACCTTCCTGCTATTTGAACTTCTTGAACTTCTTGAACCTTCCTGCTACTTGAACTTCTTGAACCTTCCTGCTACTTGAACTTCTTGAACTTCTTGAACCTTCCTGCTACTTGAACTTCTTGAACCTTCCTGCTACTTGAGTTTCTTGAACTTCTTGAGCCTTCCTGCTACTTGAACTACTTAAACTTCTTGAACCTTCCTGCTACTTGAACTTCTTGAACTTCTTGAACCTTCCTGCTACGTGAACTTCTTGAACCTTCCTGCTACTTGAACTTCTTGAACTTCTTGAACCTTCCTGCTACTTGAACTTCTTGAACCTTCATGCTACTTGAACTTCTTGAACCTTCCTGCTACTTGAACTTCTTGAACCTTCCTGCTACTTGAACTACTTGAACTTCTTGAACCTTCCTGCTACTTGAACTTCTTGAACCTTCCTGCTACCTAAACTTCTTGAACTTCTTGACCCTTCCTGCTACTTGAACTTCTTGAACTTCTTCAACCTTCCTGCTACTTGAACTTCTTGAACTTCTCGAACCTTCCTGCTACTTGAACTGCTTAAACTTTTTGGACCTTCTTGCTACTTGAACTTCTTGAACTTCTTGAACCTTCCTGCTACTTGAACTTCTTGAACTTCTTGAACCATCTTGCTATTTGAACTTATTGAACTTCTTGAACCTTCCTGCTACTTGAACTTCTTGAACCTTCCTGCTACTTGAACTTCTTGAACTACTTGAACCTTCCTGCTACGTGAACTTCTTGAAACTTGCTGCTACTTGAACTTCTTGAACTTCTTGAACCTTCCTGCTACTTGACCTTCTTGAACTTCTTGAACCTTCCTGCTACCTGAACTTCTTGAACCTTCCTCCTACTTGAACTTCCTGAACCTTCCTGCTACTTGAACTTCTTGAACTTTCCTGCTACTTGAACTTCTTGAACCTTACTGCTTCTTGAACTTCTTGAACTTCTTGAACTTCTTGAACCTTCCTGCTACTTGAACTTCTTGAACTTCTTGAACCTTCCTGCTACTTGAACTTCTTGAACTTCTTGCACCTTCCTGCTACCTGAACTTCTAGAACCTTCCTGCTACTTGAACTACTTGAACGTTCCTGCTACTTGAACTTCTTGAACTTCTTGAACCTTCCTGCTACTTGAACTTCTTGAACCTTCCTGCTACTTGAACTACTTGAACTTCTTGAACCTTCCTGCTACTTGAACTTCTTGAACCTTCTTGCTACTTGAACTTCTTGAACCTTCCTGCTACTTGAACTTCTTGAACCTTCCTGCTACTTGAACTTCTTGAACTTCTTGAACCTTTCTGCTACTTGAACTTCTTGAACCTTCCTGCTACTTGAACTACTTGAACTTCCTGAACCTTCCTGCTGCTGGAACTTCTTGAACCTTCCTGCTATTTGAACTTCTTGAACTTCTTGAACCTTCCTGCTACTTGAACTTCTTGAACCTTCCTGCTACTTGAACTTCTTGAACTTCTTGAAGCTTCCTGCTACTTGAACTTCTTGAACCTTCCTGCTACTTGAACTTCTTGAACTTCTCGAACCTTCCTGCTACTTGAACTTCTTGAACCTTCCTGCTACTTGAACTTCTTGAACCTTCCTGCTACTTGAACTTCTTGAACTTCTCGAACCTTCCTGCTACTTGAACTTCTTGAACCTTCCTGCTACTTGAACTTCTTGAACCTTCCTGCTACTTGAACTTCTTGAACCTTCCTGCTACTTGAACTTCTTGAACTTCTTGAACCTTCCTGCTACTTGAACTTCTTGACCCTTCCTGCTACTTGAACTTCTTGAACTTCTTAAACCTTCCTGCTACTTGAACTTCTTGAACCTTCCTGCTACTTGAACTTCTTGAACTTCTTGAACCTTCCTGCTACTTGAACTTTTTGAACCTTCCTGCTATTTGAACTTCCTGAACCTTCCTGTTACTTGAACTTCTTGAACCTTCCTGCTACCTGAACTTTTTGAACTTCTTGAACCTTCCTGCTACTTGAACTTTTTGAACTTCTTGAACCTTCCTGCTACCTGAACTTTTTGAACTTCTTGAACCTTCCTGCTACTTGAACTTTTTGAACTTCTTGAACCTTCCTGCTACTTGAACTTCTTGAACTTCTTGAACCTTCCTGCTACTTGAACTTCTTGCACCTTCCTGCCACTTGATTTCTTGAAACTTCCTGCTACTTGAACTTCTTGAACCTTCCTGCTACTTGAACTTTTTGAACCTTTCTGCTTCTTGAACTTCTTGAACCTTCCTTCTCCTTGAACTTCTTGAACTTCTTGAACCTTCCTGCTACTTGAACTTTTTGAACTTCTTGAACCTTCCTGCTACTTGAACTTCTTGAACCTTCCTGCGAGCTGAACTTCTTGAACTTCTTGAACCTTCCTGCTACTTGAACTTCTTGAACCTTGCTGCTACTTGAACTTCCTGAACCTTCCTGCTACTTGAACTTCTTGAACTTCTTGAACCTTTTTGCTACTTGAACTTCTTGAAACTTCCTGCTACTTGAACTTCTTGAACTTCTTGGACCTTCCTGCTACTTGAAATTCTTGAACTTCTTGAACCTTCCTGCTACTTGAACTTCTTGAACTTCTTGAACCTTCCTGCTACTTGAAATTCTTGAACTTCTTGAACCTTCCTGCTACTTGATCTTTTCGAACTTCTTGAACCTTCCTGCTACTTGAACTTCTTGAACTTCTTGAACCTTCCTGCTACTTGAACTACTTGAACTTCTTGAACCTACCGGCTACTTGAACTTCTTGAACTTCTTGAACCTTCCTGCTACTTGAACTTCTTGAACCTTCCTGCTACTTGAACTTCTTGAACCTTCCTGCCACTTGAACTTCTTGAACTTCTTGAACCTTACTGCTACTTGAAATTCTTGAACCTTCCTGCTACTCGAACTTCTTGAACTTCTTGTACCTTCCTGCTACTTGAACTTCTTGAACTTCTTGAACCTTCCTTCTACTTGAACTTCTTGAACTTCTTGAACCTTCCTGCTACTTGAACTTCTTGAACCTTCCAGCTACTTGAACTTCTTGAACCTTCCTGCTACTTGAACTTCTTGAACCTTCCTGCTACTTGAACTTCTTGAACCTTCCTGCTACTTGAAGTTCTTGAACGTCTTGAACCTTCCTGCTACTTGAACTTCTTGAACTTCTTGAACCTTCCTGCTACTTGAACTTCTTGAACGTCTTGAACCTTCCTGCTACTTGAACTTCTTGAACTTCTTGAACCTTCCTGCTACTTGAACTTCTTGAACCTTCCTGCTACTTGAACTTCTTGAACTTCTTGATCCTTCCTGCTACTTGAACTTCTTGAACTTCTTGAACCTTTCTGCTACTTGAACTTCTTGAACCTTCCTGCTACTTGAACTTCTTGAACCTTTCTGCTACTTGATCTTCTTGAACCTTCCTGCTACTTGAACTTCTTGAACCTTCCTGCTACTTGAACTTCTTGAACTTCTTGAACCTTCCTGCTACTTGAACTCCTTGAACGTCTTGAACCTTCCTGCTACTTGAACTTCTTGAACTTCTTGAACCTTCCTGCTACTTGAACTTCTTGAACCTTCCTGCTACCTGAACTCATTGAACTTCTTGACCCTTCCTGCTACTTGAACTTCTTGAACTTCTTGAAACTTCCTGCTACTTGAACTTCTTGAACTTCTCGAACCTTCCTGCTACTTGAACTGCTTGAACTTCTTGGACCTTCCTGCTACTTGAACTTCTTGAACTTCTTGAACCTTCCTGCTACTTGAACTTCTTGAACTTCTTAAACCATCTTGCTATTTGAACTTTTTGAACTTCTTGAACCTTCCTGCTAATTGAACTTCTTGAACCTTCCTGCTACTTGAACTTCTTGAACTTCTTGAACCTTCCTGCTACGTGAACTTCTTGAAACTTGCTGCAACTTGAACTTCTTGAACTTTTTGAACCTTCCTGCTACTTGAACTTCTTGAACCTTCCTCCTACTTGAACTTCTTGAACCTTCCTGCTACTTGAACTTCTTGAACTTTCCTGCTACTTGAACTTCTTGAACCTTACTGCTTTTTGAACTTCTTGAACTTCTTGAACTTCTTGAACCTTCCTGCTAAATGAACTTCTTGAACTTCTTGAACCTTCCTGCTACTTGAACTTCTTGAACTTCTTGAACCTTCCTGCTACTTGAACTTCTTGAACTTCTTGCACCTTCCTGCTACCTGAACTTCTAGAACCTTCCTGCTACTTGAACTACTTGAACGTTCCTGCTACTTGAACTTCTTGAACTTCGTGAACCTTCCCGCTACTTGAACTTCTTGAACCTTCCTGCTGCTTGAACTTCTTGAACTTCTTGAACCTTCCTGCTACTTGAACTTCTTGAACCTTCTTGCTACTTGAACTTCTTGAACCTTACTGCTACTTGAACTTCTTGAACCTTCCTGCTACTTGAACTTCTTGAACTTCTTGAACCTTTCTACTACTTGAACTTTTTGAACCTTCCTGCTACTTGAACTATTTGAACTTCCTGAACCTTCCTGCTGCTTGAACTTCTTGAACCTTCCTGCTATTTGAACTTCTTGAACTTCTTGAACCTTCCTGCTACTTGAACTTCTTGAACCTTCCTGCTACTTGAACTTCTTGAACTTCTTGAACCTTCCTGCTACTTGAACTTCTTGAACCTTCCTGCTACTTGAGTTTCTTGAACTTCTTGAGCCTTCCTGCTACTTGAACTACTTAAACTTCTTGAACCTTCCTGCTACTTGAACTTCTTGAACTTCTTGAACCTTCCTGCTACGTGAACTTCTTGAACCTTCCTGCTACTTGAACTTCTTGAACTTCTTGAACCTTCCTGCTACTTGAACTTCTTGAACCTTCATGCTACTTCAACTTCTTGAACCTTCCTGCTACTTGAACTTCTTGAACCTTCCTGCTACTTGAACTACTTGAACTTCTTGAACCTTCCTGCTACTTGAACTTCTTGAACCTTCCTGCTACCTAAACTTCTTGAACTTCTTGACCCTTCCTGCTACTTGAACTTCTTGAACTTCTTCAACCTTCCTGCTACTTGAACTTCTTGAACTTCTCGAACCTTCCTGCTACTTGAACTGCTTAAACTTTTTGGACCTTCTTGCTACTTGAACTTCTTGAACTTCTTGAACCTTCCTGCTACTTGAACTTCTTGAACTTCTTGAACCATCTTGCTATTTGAACTTATTGAACTTCTTGAACCTTCCTGCTACTTGAACTTCTTGAACCTTCCTGCTACTTGAACTTCTTGAACTACTTGAACCTTCCTGCTACGTGAACTTCTTGAAACTTGCTGCTACTTGAACTTCTTGAACTTCTTGAACCTTCCTGCTACTTGACCTTCTTGAACTTCTTGAACCTTCCTGCTACCTGAACTTCTTGAACCTTCCTCCTACTTGAACTTCCTGAACCTTCCTGCTACTTGAACTTCTTGAACTTTCCTGCTACTTGAACTTCTTGAACCTTACTGCTTCTTGAACTTCTTGAACTTCTTGAACTTCTTGAACCTTCCTGCTACTTGAACTTCTTGAACTTCTTGAACCTTCCTGCTACTTGAACTTCTTGAACTTCTTGCACCTTCCTGCTACCTGAACTTCTAGAACCTTCCTGCTACTTGAACTACTTGAACGTTCCTGCTACTTGAACTTCTTGAACTTCTTGAACCTTCCTGCTACTTGAACTTCTTGAACCTTCCTGCTACTTGAACTACTTGAACTTCTTGAACCTTCCTGCTACTTGAACTTCTTGAACCTTCTTGCTACTTGAACTTCTTGAACCTTCCTGCTACTTGAACTTCTTGAACCTTCCTGCTACTTGAACTTCTTGAACATCTTGAACCTTTCTGCTACTTGAACTTCTTGAACCTTCCTGCTACTTGAACTACTTGAACTTCCTGAACCTTCCTGCTGCTGGAACTTCTTGAACCTTCCTGCTATTTGAACTTCTTGAACTTCTTGAACCTTCCTGCTACTTGAACTTCTTGAACCTTCCTGCTACTTGAACTTCTTGAACTTCTTGAAGCTTCCTGCTACTTGAACTTCTTGAACCTTCCTGCTACTTGAACTTCTTGAACTTCTCGAACCTTCCTGCTACTTGAACTTCTTGAACCTTCCTGCTACTTGAACTTCTTGAACCTTCCTGCTACTTGAACTTCTTGAACTTCTCGAACCTTCCTGCTACTTGAACTTCTTGAACCTTCCTGCTACTTGAACTTCTTGAACCTTCCTGCTACTTGAACTTCTTGAACCTTCCTGCTACTTGAACTTCTTGAACTTCTTGAACCTTCCTGCTACTTGAACTTCTTGACCCTTCCTGCTACTTGAACTTCTTGAACTTCTTAAACCTTCCTGCTACTTGAACTTCTTGAACCTTCCTGCTACTTGAACTTCTTGAACTTCTTGAACCTTCCTGCTACTTGAACTTTTTGAACCTTCCTGCTATTTGAACTTCCTGAACCTTCCTGTTACTTGAACTTCTTGAACCTTCCTGCTACCTGAACTTTTTGAACTTCTTGAACCTTCCTGCTACTTGAACTTTTTGAACTTCTTGAACCTTCCTGCTACCTGAACTTTTTGAACTTCTTGAACCTTCCTGCTACTTGAACTTTTTGAACTTCTTGAACCTTCCTGCTACTTGAACTTCTTGAACTTCTTGAACCTTCCTGCTACTTGAACTTCTTGCACCTTCCTGCCACTTGATTTCTTGAAACTTCCTGCTACTTGAACTTCTTGAACCTTCCTGCTACTTGAACTTTTTGAACCTTTCTGCTTCTTGAACTTCTTGAACCTTCCTTCTCCTTGAACTTCTTGAACTTCTTGAACCTTCCTGCTACTTGAACTTTTTGAACTTCTTGAACCTTCCTGCTACTTGAACTTCTTGAACCTTCCTGCGAGCTGAACTTCTTGAACTTCTTGAACCTTCCTGCTACTTGAACTTCTTGAACCTTGCTGCTACTTGAACTTCCTGAACCTTCCTGCTACTTGAACTTCTTGAACTTCTTGAACCTTTTTGCTACTTGAACTTCTTGAAACTTCCTGCTACTTGAACTTCTTGAACTTCTTGGACCTTCCTGCTACTTGAAATTCTTGAACTTCTTGAACCTTCCTGCTACTTGAACTTCTTGAACTTCTTGAACCTTCCTGCTACTTGAAATTCTTGAACTTCTTGAACCTTCCTGCTACTTGATCTTTTCGAACTTCTTGAACCTTCCTGCTACTTGAACTTCTTGAACTTCTTGAACCTTCCTGCTACTTGAACTACTTGAACTTCTTGAACCTACCGGCTACTTGAACTTCTTGAACTTCTTGAACCTTCCTGCTACTTGAACTTCTTGAACCTTCCTGCTACTTGAACTTCTTGAACCTTCCTGCCACTTGAACTTCTTGAACTTCTTGAACCTTACTGCTACTTGAAATTCTTGAACCTTCCTGCTACTCGAACTTCTTGAACTTCTTGTACCTTCCTGCTACTTGAACTTCTTGAACTTCTTGAACCTTCCTTCTACTTGAACTTCTTGAACTTCTTGAACCTTCCTGCTACTTGAACTTCTTGAACCTTCCAGCTACTTGAACTTCTTGAACCTTCCTGCTACTTGAACTTCTTGAACCTTCCTGCTACTTGAACTTCTTGAACCTTCCTGCTACTTGAAGTTCTTGAACGTCTTGAACCTTCCTGCTACTTGAACTTCTTGAACTTCTTGAACCTTCCTGCTACTTGAACTTCTTGAACCTTCCTGCTACTTGAACTTCTTGAACTTCTTGATCCTTCCTGCTACTTGAACTTCTTGAACTTCTTGAACCTTTCTGCTACTTGAACTTCTTGAACCTTCCTGCTACTTGAACTTCTTGAACCTTTCTGCTACTTGATCTTCTTGAACCTTCCTGCTACTTGAACTTCTTGAACCTTCCTGCTACTTGAACTTCTTGAACTTCTTGAACCTTCCTGCTACTTGAACTCCTTGAACGTCTTGAACCTTCCTGCTACTTGAACTTCTTGAACTTCTTGAACCTTCCTGCTACTTGAACTTCTTGTACCTTCCTGCTACTTGAACTTCTTGAACTTTTTGAACCTTCCTGCTACTTGAACTTCTTGAACTTCTTGAACCATCCTGCTACTTGAACTTCTTAACCTTCTTGAACCTTCCTGCTACTTGAACTTCTTGAACCTTCCTGCTACTTGAACTTCTTGAACCTTCCTGCTACTTGAACTTCTACAACTTCTTGAACCTTCCTGCTACTTGAACTTCTTGAACCTTCCTGCTACTTGAACTTCTTGAACCTTCCTGCTACTTGAACTTCTTGAACTTCTTGAACCTTCCTGCAACTTGAAATTCGTGAACTTCTTGAACCTTCCTGCTACTTGAACTTCTTGAACTTCTTGAACCTTTCTGCTACTTGAACTTCTTGAACCTTCCTGCTACTTGAACTTCTTGAACCTTCCTGCTACTTGAACCTCTTGAACTTCTTAAACTTCTTGCACCTTCCTGCTACTTGAACTTCTTGAACTTCTTGAACCTTCCTGCTACTTGAACTTCTTGAACTTCTTGAACCTTCCTGCTACTTGAACTTCTTGAACTTCTTGATCTTTCCTGCTACATGAACTTCTTGAACTTCTTGAACCTTTTTGCTACTTGAACTTCTTGAACTTCTTGAACCTTCCTGCTACTTGAACTTTTTGAACTTCTTGAACCTTCCTGCTACTTGAACTTCTTGAACCTTCCTGCTACTTGAACTTCTTGAACCTTCCTGCTACTTGAACTTCTTGAACTTCTTGAACCTTCCTGCTACTTGAACTTCTTGAACTTCTCGCACCATCCTGCTACTTGAACTTCTAGAACCTTCCTGCTGCTTGAACTTCTTGAACCTTCCTGCAACTTGAACTTCTTGAACTTCTTGAACCTTCCTGCTACTTGAACTTCTTCATTTTTTTGAACCTTCCTGTTACTTGAACTTTTTGTACCTTTCTGCTACCTGAACTTCTTGAACCTTCCTGCTACTTGAACTTTTTGTACCTTTCTGCTACCTGAACTTCTTGAACCTTCCTGCTACTTGAACTTCTTGAACCTTACTGCTTCTTGAACTTCTTGAACTTCTTGAACCTTCCTGCTAAATGAACTTCTTGAACTTCTTGAACCTTCCTGCTACTTGATTTTCTTGAACTTCTTGAACCTTCCTGCTACTTGAACTTCTTGAACTTTTCTGCTACTTGAACTTCTTGAACTTCTTGAACCTTCCTGCTACTTGAACTTCTTGAACTTCTTGAACCTTCCTGCTACTTGAAATACTTGAACTTCTTGAACCTTCCTGTCACTTGAACTTCTTGAACTTCTTGAACCTTCCTGCTACTTGAACTTCTTGAACCTTTCTGCTACTTGAACTTCTTGAACTTCTTGAACCTTCCTGCTACTTGAACTTCTTGAACCTTCCTGCTACCTGAACTCCTTGAACTTCTTGACCCTTCCTGCTACTTGAACTTCTTGAACTTCTTGAAACTTCCTGCTACTTGAACTTCTTGAACTTCTCGAACCTTCCTGCTACTTGAACTGCTTGAACTTCTTGGACCTTCCTGCTACTTGAACTTCTTGAACTTCTTGAACCTTCCTGCTACTTGAACTTCTTGAACATCTTAAACCATCTTGCTATTTGAACTTTTTGAACTTCTTGAACCTTCCTGCTAATTGAACTTCTTGAACCTTCCTGCTACTTGAACTTCTTGAACTTCTTGAACCTTCCTGCTACGTGAACTTCTTGAAACTTGCTGCAACTTGAACTTCTTGAACTTTTTGAACCTTCCTGCTACTTGAACTTCTTGAACCTTCCTCCTACTTGAACTTCTTGAACCTTCCTGCTACTTGAACTTCTTGAACTTTCCTGCTACTTGAACTTCTTGAACCTTACTGCTTTTTGAACTTCTTGAACTTCTTGAACTTCTTGAACCTTCCTGCTAAATGAACTTCTTGAACTTCTTGAACCTTCCTGCTACTTGAACTTCTTGAACTTCTTGAACCTTCCTGCTACTTGAACTTCTTGAACTTCTTGCACCTTCCTGCTACCTGAACTTCTAGAACCTTCCTGCTACTTGAACTACTTGAACGTTCCTGCTACTTGAACTTCTTGAACTTCTTGGACCTTCCTGCTACTTGAACTTCTTGAACCTTCCTGCTGCTTGAACTTTTGAACTTCTTGAACCTTCCTGCTACTTGAACTTCTTGAACCTTCTTGCTACTTGAACTTCTTGAACCTTACTGCTACTTGAACTTCTTGAACCTTCCTGCTACTTGAACTTCTTGAACTTCTTGAACCTTTCTACTACTTGAACTTTTTGAACCTTCCTGCTACTTGAACTATTTGAACTTCCTGAACCTTCCTGCTGCTTGAACTTCTTGAACCTTCCTGCTATTTGAACTTCTTGAACTTCTTGAACCTTCCTGCTACTTGAACTTCTTGAACCTTCCTGCTACTTGAACTTCTTGAACTTCTTGAACCTTCCTGCTACTTGAACTTCTTGAACCTTCCTGCTACTTGAGTTTCTTGAACTTCTTGAGCCTTCCTGCTACTTGAACTACTTAAACTTCTTGAACCTTCCTGCTACTTGAACTTCTTGAACTTCTTGAACCTTCCTGCTACGTGAACTTCTTGAACCTTCCTGCTACTTGAACTTCTTGAACCTTCATGCTACTTGAACTTCTTGAACCTTCCTGCTACTTGAACTTCTTGAACCTTCCTGCTACTTGAACTACTTGAACTTCTTGAACCTTCCTGCTACTTGACCTTCTTGAACTTCTTGAACCTTCCTGCTACTTGAACTTCTTGAACCTTCCTCCTACTTGAACTTCCTGAACCTTCCTGCTACTTGAACTTCTTGAACTTTCCTGCTACTTGAACTTCTTGAACCTTACTGCTTCTTGAACTTCTTGAACTTCTTGAACTTCTTGAACCTTCCTGCTACTTGAACTTCTTGAACTTCTTGAACCTTCCTGCTACTTGAACTTCTTGAACTTCTTGCACCTTCCTGCTACCTGAACTTCTAGAACCTTCCTGCTACTTGAACTACTTGAACGTTCCTGCTACTTGAACTTCTTGAACTTCTTGAACCTTCCTGCTACTTGAACTTCTTGAACCTTCCTGCTACTTGAACTACTTGAACTTCTTGAACCTTCCTGCTACTTGAACTTCTTGAACCTTCTTGCTACTTGAACTTCTTGAACCTTCCTGCTACTTGAACTTCTTGAACCTTCCTGCTACTTGAACTTCTTGAACTTCTTGAACCTTTCTGCTACTTGAACTTCTTGAACCTTCCTGCTACTTGAACTACTTGAACTTCCTGAACCTTCCTGCTGCTGGAACTTCTTGAACCTTCCTGCTATTTGAACTTCTTGAACTTCTTGAACCTTCCTGCTACTTGAACTTCTTGAACCTTCCTGCTACTTGAACTTCTTGAACTTCTTGAAGCTTCCTGCTACTTGAACTTCTTGAACCTTCCTGCTACTTGAACTTCTTGAACTTCTCGAACCTTCCTGCTACTTGAACTTCTTGAACCTTCCTGCTACTTGAACTTCTTGAACCTTCCTGCTACTTGAACTTCTTGAACTTCTCGAACCTTCCTGCTACTTGAACTTCTTGAACCTTCCTGCTACTTGAACTTCTTGAACCTTCCTGCTACTTGAACTTCTTGAACCTTCCTGCTACTTGAACTTCTTGAACTTCTTGAACCTTCCTGCTACTTGAACTTCTTGACCCTTCCTGCTACTTGAACTTCTTGAACTTCTTAAACCTTCCTGCTACTTGAACTTCTTGAACCTTCCTGCTACTTGAACTTCTTGAACTTCTTGAACCTTCCTGCTACTTGAACTTTTTGAACCTTCCTGCTATTTGAACTTCCTGAACCTTCCTGTTACTTGAACTTCTTGAACCTTCCTGCTACCTGAACTTTTTGAACTTCTTGAACCTTCCTGCTACTTGAACTTTTTGAACTTCTTGAACCTTCCTGCTACCTGAACTTCTTGAACTTCTTGAACCTTCCTGCTACTTGAACTTTTTGAACTTCTTGAACCTTCCTGCTACTTGAACTTCTTGAACTTCTTGAACCTTCCTGCTACTTGAACTTCTTGCACCTTCCTGCCACTTGATTTCTTGAAACTTCCTGCTACTTGAACTTCTTGAACCTTCCTGCTACTTGAACTTTTTGAACCTTTCTGCTTCTTGAACTTCTTGAACCTTCCTTCTCCTTGAACTTCTTGAACTTCTTGAACCTTCCTGCTACTTGAACTTTTTGAACTTCTTGAACCTTCCTGCTACTTGAACTTCTTGAACCTTCCTGCGAGCTGAACTTCTTGAACTTCTTGAACCTTCCTGCTACTTGAACTTCTTGAACCTTGCTGCTACTTGAACTTCTTGAACCTTCCTGCTACTTGAACTTCTTGAACTTCTTGAACCTTTTTGCTACTTGAACTTCTTGAAACTTCCTGCTACTTGAACTTCTTGAACTTCTTGGACCTTCCTGCTACTTGAAATTCTTGAACTTCTTGAACCTTCCTGCTACTTGAACTTCTTGAACTTCTTGAACCTTCCTGCTACTTGAAATTCTTGAACTTCTTGAACCTTTCTGCTACTTGATCTTTTCGAACTTCTTGAACCTTCCTGCTACTTGAACTTCTTGAACTTCTTGAACCTTCCTGCTACTTGAACTACTTGAACTTCTTGAACCTACCTGCTACTTGAACTTCTTGAACTTCTTGAACCTTCCTGCTACTTGAACTTCTTGAACCTTCCTGCTACTTGAACTTCTTGAACCTTCCTGCCACTTGAACTTCTTGAACTTCTTGAACCTTACTGCTACTTGAAATTCTTGAACCTTCCTGCTACTCGAACTTCTTGAACTTCTTGTACCTTCCTGCTACTTGAACTTCTTGAACTTCTTGAACCTTCCTTCTACTTGAACTTCTTGAACTTCTTGAACCTTCCTGCTACTTGAACTTCTTGAACCTTCCAGCTACTTGAACTTCTTGAACCTTCCTGCTACTTGAACTTCTTGAACCTTCCTGCTACTTGAACTTCTTGAACCTTCCTGCTACTTGAAGTTCTTGAACGTCTTGAACCTTCCTGCTACTTGAACTTCTTGAACTTCTTGAACCTTCCTGCTACTTGAACTTCTTGAACGTCTTGAACCTTCCTGCTACTTGAACTTCTTGAACTTCTTGAACCTTCCTGCTACTTGAACTTCTTGAACCTTCCTGCAACTTGAACTTCTTGAACTTCTTGATCCTTCCTGCAACTTGAACTTCTTGAACTTCTTGAACCTTTCTGCTACTTGAACTTCTTGAACCTTCCTGCTACTTGAACTTCTTGAACCTTTCTGCTACTTGAACTTCTTGAACCTTCCTGCTACTTGAACTTCTTGAACCTTCCTGCTACTTGAACTTCTTGAACTTCTTGAACCTTCCTGCTACTTGAACTCCTTGAACGTCTTGAACCTTCCTGCTACTTGAACTTCTTGAACTTCTTGAACCTTCCTGCTACTTGAACTTCTTGTACCTTCCTGCTACTTGAACTTCTTGAACTTTTTGAACCTTCCTGCTACTTGAACTTCTTGAACTTCTTGAACCATCCTGCTACTTGAACTTCTTGACCTTCTTGAACCTTCCTGCTACTTGAACTTCTTGAACCTTCCTGCTACTTGAACTTCTTGAACCTTCCTGCTACTTGAACTTCTACAACTTCTTGAACCTTCCTGCTACTTGAACTTCTTGAACCTTCCTGCTACTTGAACTTCTTGAACCTTCCTGCTACTTGAACTTCTTGAACTTCTTGAACCTTCCTGCTACTTGAAATTCGTGAACTTCTTGAACCTTCCTGCTACTTGAACTTCTTGAACTTCTTGAACCTTTCTGCTACTTGAACTTCTTGAACCTTCCTGCTACTTGAACTTCTTGAACCTTCCTGCTACTTGAACCTCTTGAACTTCTTGAACTTCTTGCACCTTCCTGCTACTTGAACTTCTTGAACTTCTTGAACCTTCCTGCTACTTGAACTTCTTGAACTTCTTGAACCTTCCTGCTACTTGAACTTCTTGAACTTCTTGATCTTTCCTGCTACATGAACTTCTTGAACTTCTTGAACCTTTTTGCTACTTGAACTTCTTGAACTTCTTGAACCTTCCTGCTACTTGAACTTTTTGAACTTCTTGAACCTTCCTGCTACTTGAACTTCTTGAACCTTCCTGCTACTTGAAATTCTTGAACCTTCCTGCTACTTGAACTTCTTGAACTTCTTGAACCTTCCTGCTACTTGAACTTCTTGAACTTCTCGCACCTTCCTGCTACTTGAACTTCTAGAACCTTCCTGCTGCTTGAACTTCTTGAACCTTCCTGCAACTTGAACTTCTTGATCTTCTTGAACCTTCCTGCTACTTGAACTTCTTCATTTTTTTGAACCTTCCTGTTACTTGAACTTTTTGTACCTTTCTGCTACCTGAACTTCTTGAACCTTCCTGCTACTTGAACTTTTTGTACCTTTCTGCTACCTGAACTTCTTGAACCTTCCTGCTACTTGAACTTCTTGAACCTTCCTGCTACTTGAACTTCACGAACCTTCCTGCTACTTGAACTTCTTGAACTTTCCTGCTACTTGAACTTCTTGAACCTTACTGCTTCTTGAACTTCTTGAACTTCTTGAACCTTCCTGCTAAATGAACTTCTTGAACTTCTTGAACCTTCCTGCTACTTGATTTTCTTGAACTTCTTGAACCTTCCTGCTACTTGAACTTCTTGAACTTTTCTGCTACTTGAACTTCTTGAACTTCTTGAACCTTCCTGCTACTTGAACTTCTTGAACTTCTTGAACCTTCCTGCTACTTGAAATACTTGAACTTCTTGAACCTTCCTGTCACTTGAACTTCTTGAACTTCTTGAACCTTCCTGCTACTTGAACTTCTTGAACCTTCCTGCGACTTGAACTTCTTGAACTTCTTGAACCTTCCTGCTACTTGAACTTCTTGAACCTTCCTGCTACCTGAACTCCTTGAACTTCTTGACCCTTCCTGCTACTTGAACTTCTTGAACTTCTTGAAACTTCCTGCTACTTGAACTTCTTGAACTTCTCGAACCTTCCTGCTACTTGAACTGCTTGAACTTCTTGGACCTTCCTGCTACTTGAACTTCTTGAACTTCTTGAAACTTCCTGCTACTTGAACTTCTTGAACTTCTCGAACCTTCCTGCTACTTGAACTTCTTGAACCTTCCTGCTACTTGAACTTCTTGAACCTTCCTGCTACTTGAACTTCTTGAACTTCTCGAACCTTCCTGCTACTTGAACTTCTTGAACCTTCCTGCTACTTGAACTTCTTGAACCTTCCTGCTACTTGAACTTCTTGAACCTTCCTGCTACTTGAACTTCTTGAACTTCTTGAACCTTCCTGCTACTTGAACTTCTTGACCCTTCCTGCTACTTGAACTTCTTGAACTTCTTAAACCTTCCTGCTACTTGAACTTCTTGAACCTTCCTGCTACTTGAACTTCTTGAACTTCTTGAACCTTCCTGCTACTTGAACTTTTTGAACCTTCCTGCTATTTGAACTTCCTGAACCTTCCTGTTACTTGAACTTCTTGAACCTTCCTGCTACCTGAACTTTTTGAACTTCTTGAACCTTCCTGCTACTTGAACTTTTTGAACTTCTTGAACCTTCCTGCTACCTGAACTTCTTGAACTTCTTGAACCTTCCTGCTACTTGAACTTTTTGAACTTCTTGAACCTTCCTGCTACTTGAACTTCTTGAACTTCTTGAACCTTCCTGCTACTTGAACTTCTTGCACCTTCCTGCCACTTGATTTCTTGAAACTTCCTGCTACTTGAACTTCTTGAACCTTCCTGCTACTTGAACTTTTTGAACCTTTCTGCTTCTTGAACTTCTTGAACCTTCCTTCTCCTTGAACTTCTTGAACTTCTTGAACCTTCCTGCTACTTGAACTTTTTGAACTTCTTGAACCTTCCTGCTACTTGAACTTCTTGAACCTTCCTGCGAGCTGAACTTCTTGAACTTCTTGAACCTTCCTGCTACTTGAACTTCTTGAACCTTGCTGCTACTTGAACTTCTTGAACCTTCCTGCTACTTGAACTTCTTGAACTTCTTGAACCTTTTTGCTACTTGAACTTCTTGAAACTTCCTGCTACTTGAACTTCTTGAACTTCTTGGACCTTCCTGCTACTTGAAATTCTTGAACTTCTTGAACCTTCCTGCTACTTGAACTTCTTGAACTTCTTGAACCTTCCTGCTACTTGAAATTCTTGAACTTCTTGAACCTTTCTGCTACTTGATCTTTTCGAACTTCTTGAACCTTCCTGCTACTTGAACTTCTTGAACTTCTTGAACCTTCCTGCTACTTGAACTACTTGAACTTCTTGAACCTACCTGCTACTTGAACTTCTTGAACTTCTTGAACCTTCCTGCTACTTGAACTTCTTGAACCTTCCTGCTACTTGAACTTCTTGAACCTTCCTGCCACTTGAACTTCTTGAACTTCTTGAACCTTACTGCTACTTGAAATTCTTGAACCTTCCTGCTACTCGAACTTCTTGAACTTCTTGTACCTTCCTGCTACTTGAACTTCTTGAACTTCTTGAACCTTCCTTCTACTTGAACTTCTTGAACTTCTTGAACCTTCCTGCTACTTGAACTTCTTGAACCTTCCAGCTACTTGAACTTCTTGAACCTTCCTGCTACTTGAACTTCTTGAACCTTCCTGCTACTTGAACTTCTTGAACCTTCCTGCTACTTGAAGTTCTTGAACGTCTTGAACCTTCCTGCTACTTGAACTTCTTGAACTTCTTGAACCTTCCTGCTACTTGAACTTCTTGAACGTCTTGAACCTTCCTGCTACTTGAACTTCTTGAACTTCTTGAACCTTCCTGCTACTTGAACTTCTTGAACCTTCCTGCAACTTGAACTTCTTGAACTTCTTGATCCTTCCTGCAACTTGAACTTCTTGAACTTCTTGAACCTTTCTGCTACTTGAACTTCTTGAACCTTCCTGCTACTTGAACTTCTTGAACCTTTCTGCTACTTGAACTTCTTGAACCTTCCTGCTACTTGAACTTCTTGAACCTTCCTGCTACTTGAACTTCTTGAACTTCTTGAACCTTCCTGCTACTTGAACTCCTTGAACGTCTTGAACCTTCCTGCTACTTGAACTTCTTGAACTTCTTGAACCTTCCTGCTACTTGAACTTCTTGTACCTTCCTGCTACTTGAACTTCTTGAACTTTTTGAACCTTCCTGCTACTTGAACTTCTTGAACTTCTTGAACCATCCTGCTACTTGAACTTCTTGACCTTCTTGAACCTTCCTGCTACTTGAACTTCTTGAACCTTCCTGCTACTTGAACTTCTTGAACCTTCCTGCTACTTGAACTTCTACAACTTCTTGAACCTTCCTGCTACTTGAACTTCTTGAACCTTCCTGCTACTTGAACTTCTTGAACCTTCCTGCTACTTGAACTTCTTGAACTTCTTGAACCTTCCTGCTACTTGAAATTCGTGAACTTCTTGAACCTTCCTGCTACTTGAACTTCTTGAACTTCTTGAACCTTTCTGCTACTTGAACTTCTTGAACCTTCCTGCTACTTGAACTTCTTGAACCTTCCTGCTACTTGAACCTCTTGAACTTCTTGAACTTCTTGCACCTTCCTGCTACTTGAACTTCTTGAACTTCTTGAACCTTCCTGCTACTTGAACTTCTTGAACTTCTTGAACCTTCCTGCTACTTGAACTTCTTGAACTTCTTGATCTTTCCTGCTACATGAACTTCTTGAACTTCTTGAACCTTTTTGCTACTTGAACTTCTTGAACTTCTTGAACCTTCCTGCTACTTGAACTTTTTGAACTTCTTGAACCTTCCTGCTACTTGAACTTCTTGAACCTTCCTGCTACTTGAAATTCTTGAACCTTCCTGCTACTTGAACTTCTTGAACTTCTTGAACCTTCCTGCTACTTGAACTTCTTGAACTTCTCGCACCTTCCTGCTACTTGAACTTCTAGAACCTTCCTGCTGCTTGAACTTCTTGAACCTTCCTGCAACTTGAACTTCTTGATCTTCTTGAACCTTCCTGCTACTTGAACTTCTTCATTTTTTTGAACCTTCCTGTTACTTGAACTTTTTGTACCTTTCTGCTACCTGAACTTCTTGAACCTTCCTGCTACTTGAACTTTTTGTACCTTTCTGCTACCTGAACTTCTTGAACCTTCCTGCTACTTGAACTTCTTGAACCTTCCTGCTACTTGAACTTCACGAACCTTCCTGCTACTTGAACTTCTTGAACTTTCCTGCTACTTGAACTTCTTGAACCTTACTGCTTCTTGAACTTCTTGAACTTCTTGAACCTTCCTGCTAAATGAACTTCTTGAACTTCTTGAACCTTCCTGCTACTTGATTTTCTTGAACTTCTTGAACCTTCCTGCTACTTGAACTTCTTGAACTTTTCTGCTACTTGAACTTCTTGAACTTCTTGAACCTTCCTGCTACTTGAACTTCTTGAACTTCTTGAACCTTCCTGCTACTTGAAATACTTGAACTTCTTGAACCTTCCTGTCACTTGAACTTCTTGAACTTCTTGAACCTTCCTGCTACTTGAACTTCTTGAACCTTCCTGCGACTTGAACTTCTTGAACTTCTTGAACCTTCCTGCTACTTGAACTTCTTGAACCTTCCTGCTACCTGAACTCCTTGAACTTCTTGACCCTTCCTGCTACTTGAACTTCTTGAACTTCTTGAAACTTCCTGCTACTTGAACTTCTTGAACTTCTCGAACCTTCCTGCTACTTGAACTGCTTGAACTTCTTGGACCTTCCTGCTACTTGAACTTCTTGAACTTCTTGAACCTTCCTGCTACTTGAACTTCTTGAACTTCTTAAACCATCTTGCTATTTGAACTTTTTGAACTTCTTGAACCTTCCTGCTAATTGAACTTCTTGAACCTTCCTGCTACTTGAACTTCTTGAACTTCTTGAACCTTCCTGCTACGTGAACTTCTTGAAACTTGCTGCAACTTGAACTTCTTGAACTTTTTGAACCTTCCTGCTACTTGAACTTCTTGAACCTTCCTCCTACTTGAACTTCTTGAACCTTCCTGCTACTTGAACTTCTTGAACTTTCCTGCTACTTGAACTTCTTGAACCTTACTGCTTTTTGAACTTCTTGAACTTCTTGAACTTCTTGAACCTTCCTGCTAAATGAACTTCTTGAACTTCTTGAACCTTCCTGCTACTTGAACTTCTTGAACTTCTTGAACCTTCCTGCTACTTGAACTTCTTGAACTTCTTGCACCTTCCTGCTACCTGAACTTCTAGAACCTTCCTGCTACTTGAACTACTTGAACGTTCCTGCTACTTGAACTTCTTGAACTTCTTGGACCTTCCTGCTACTTGAACTTCTTGAACCTTCCTGCTACTTGAACTACTTGAACTTCTTGAACCTTCCTGCTAATCGAACTTCTTGAACCTTCCTGCTACTTGAACTTCTTGAACTTCTTGAACCTTCCTGCTGCTTGAACTTCTTGAACTTCTTGAACCTTCCTGCTACTTGAACTTCTTGAACCTTCTTGCTACTTGAACTTCTTGAACCTTACTGCTACTTGAACTTCTTGAACCTTCCTGCTACTTGAACTTCTTGAACTTCTTGAACCTTTCTACTACTTGAACTTTTTGAACCTTCCTGCTACTTGAACTATTTGAACTTCCTGAACCTTCCTGCTGCTTGAACTTCTTGAACCTTCCTGCTATTTGAACTTCTTGAACTTCTTGAACCTTCCTGCTACTTGAACTTCTTGAACCTTCCTGCTACTTGAACTTCTTGAACTTCTTGAACCTTCCTGCTACTTGAACTTCTTGAACCTTCCTGCTACTTGAGTTTCTTGAACTTCTTGAGCCTTCCTGCTACTTGAACTACTTAAACTTCTTGAACCTTCCTGCTACTTGAACTTCTTGAACTTCTTGAACCTTCCTGCTACGTGAACTTCTTGAACCTTCCTGCTACTTGAACTTCTTGAACTTCTTGAACCTTCCTGCTACTTGAACTTCTTGAACCTTCATGCTACTTGAACTTCTTGAACCTTCCTGCTACTTGAACTTCTTGAACCTTCCTGCTACTTGAACTACTTGAACTTCTTGAACCTTCCTGCTAATCGAACTTCTTGAACCTTCCTGCTACTTGAACTTCTTGAACTTCTTGAACCTTCCTGCTACTTGAACTTCTTGAACCTTCCTGCTACTTGAACTTCTTGAACCTTCCTGCTACTTGAACTTCTTGAACTTCTCGAACCTTCCTGCTACTTGAACTTCTTGAACCTTCCTGCTACTTGAACTTCTTGAACCTTCCTGCTACTTGAACTTCTTGAACCTTCCTGCTACTTGAACTTCTTGAACCTTCCTGCTACTTGAAATTCTTGAACTTCTTGAACCTTCCTGCTACTTGAACTTCTTGAACCTTCCTGCGATCTGAACTTCTTGAACTTCTTGAACCTTTTTGCTACTTGAACTTCTTGAAACTTCCTGCTACTTGAACTTCTTGAACTTCTTGAACCTTCCTGCTACTTGAAATTCTTGAACTTCTTGAACCTTCCTGCTACTTGAACTTCTTGAACTTCTTGAACCTTCCTGCTACTTGAAATTCTTGAACTTCTTGAACTTTCCTGCTACTTGATCTTTTCGAACTTCTTGAACCTTCCTGCTACTTGAACTTCTCGAACTTCTTGAACCTTCCTGCTACTTGAACTACTTGAACTTCTTGAACCTTCCTGCTACTTGAACTTCTTGAACTTCTTGAACCTTCCTGCTAATTGAACTTCTTGAACCTTCCTGCTACTTGAACTTCTTGAACCTTCCTGCCACATGAACTTCTTGAACTTCTTGAACCTTCCTGCTACTTGAAATTCTTGAACCTTCCTGCTACTTGAACTTCTTGAACTTCTTGAACCTTCCTGCTACTTGAACTTCTTGAACTTCTTGAACCTTCCTGCTACTTGAACTTCTTGAACCTTCCTTCCACTTGAACTTCTTGAACTTCTTGAACCTTCCTGCTACTTGAACTTCTTGAACTTCTTGAACCTTCCTGCTACTTGAACTTCTTGAACCTTCCTTCCACTTGAACTTCTTAAACTTCTTGAACCTTCGTGCTACTTGAACTTCTTGAACCTTCCAGCTACTTGAACTTCTTGAACCTTCCTGCTACTTGAACTTCTTGAACCTTCCTGCTACTTGAACTTCTTGAACCTTCCTGCTACTTGAACTTCTTGAACTTCTTGAACCTTCCTGCTACTTGAACTTCTTGAACGTCTTGAACCTTCCTGCTACTTGAACTTCTTGAACTTCTTGAACCTTCCTGCTACTTGAACTTCTTGAACGTCTTGAACCTTCCTGCTACTTGAACTTCTTGAACTTCTTGAACCTTCCTGCTACTTGAACTTCTTGAACTTCTTGAACCTTCCTGCTACTTGAACTTCTTGAACTTCTTGAACCTTTCTGCTACTTGAACTTCTTGAACCTTCCTGCTACTTGAACTTCTTGAACTTCTTGAACCTTCCTGCTACTTGAACTCCTTGAACGTCTTGAACCTTCCTGCTACTTGAACTTCTTGAACTTCTTGAACCTTCCTGCTACTTGAACTTCTTGTACCTTCCTGCTACTTGAACTTCTTGAACTTTTTGAACCTTCCTGCTACTTGAACTTCTTGAACTTCTTGAACCTTCCTGCTACTTGAACTTCTTGACCTTCTTGAACCTTCCTGCTACTTGAACTTCTTGAACCTTCCTGCTACTTGAAATTTTTTTAACTTCTTGAACCTTCCTGCTACTTGAAATACTTGAACTTCTTGAACCTTCCTGTTATATGAACTTCTTGAACTTCTTGAACCTTCCTGCTACTTGAACTTCTTTAACCTTCCTGCTACTTGAACTTCTTGAACCTTCCTGCTACTTGAACTTCTACAACTTCTTGAACCTTCCTGCTACTTGAAATACTTGAACTTCTTGAACCTTCCTGTTACTTGAACTTCTTGAACTTCTTGAACCTTTCTGCTACTTGAACTTCTTGAACCTTCCTGCTACTTGAACTTCTTGAACTTCTTGAACCTTCCTGCTACTTGAACTTCTTGAACCTTCCTGCTACTTGAACCTCTTGAACTTCTTGACCCTTCCTGCTACTCGAACTTCTTGAACTTCTTGCACCCTCCTGCTACTTGAACTTCTTGAACTTCTTGAACCTTCTTGCTACTTGAACTTCTCGAACTTCTTGAACCTTCCTGCTACTTGAACTTCTTGAACTTCTTGATCTTTCCTGCTACATGAACTTCTTGAACTTCTTGAACCTTTTTGCTACTTGAACTTCTTGAACTTCTTGAACCTTCCTGCTACTTGAACTTTTTGAACTTCTTGAACCTTCCTGCTACTTGAACTTCTTGAACCTTCCTGCTACTTGAACTTCTTGAACTTCTTTAACCTTCCTGCTACTTGAACTTCTTGAAACTTCCTGCTACTTGAACTTCTTGAACTTCTTGAACCTTCCTGCTACTTGAACTTCTTGAACTTCTTGAACCTTCCTGCTACTTGAACTTCTTGAACTTCTTGCACTTTCCTGCTACTTGAACTTCTAGAACCTTCCTGCTGCTTGAACTTCTTGAACCTTCCTGCAACTTGAACTTCTTGAACTTCTTGAACCTTCCTGCTACTTGAACTTCTTGAACCTTCCTGCTACTTGAACTTCTTGAACCTTCCTGCTACTTGAACTTCTTGAACTTCTTGAACTTCTTGAATTTTCCTGCTACTTGAACTTCTTGAACTTCTTGCACCTTCCTGCTACTTGAACTTCTAGAACCTTCCTGCTACTTGAACTTCTTGAACCTTCCTGCTACTTGAACTTCTTGAACCTTCCTGCTACTTGAACTTCTTGAACTTCTTGAACCTTCCTGAAATTTGAACTTCTTGAACCTTCCTGCTACTTGAACTTGTTGAACCTTCCTGCTACTTGAACTTTTTGAACCTTCCTGCTACTTGAACTTCTTGAACCTTCCTGCTACTTGAACTTCTTTAACTTCTTGAACCTTCCTGCTACTTGAACTTTTCGAACTTCTTGAACCTTCCAGCTACTTGAAGTTCTTGAACTTCTTGAACCTTCCTGCTACTTGAACTAATTGAACTTCTTGAACCTTCCTGCTACTTAACTTCGTGAACTTCTTGAATCTTCCTGTTACTCGAACTTCTTGAGCCTTCCTGCTGCTTGAACTTCTTGAACGTTCCTTCCACTTGAACTTCTTGAACTTCTTGAACCTTCCTGCTACTTGAACTTCTTGAACCTTCCTGCTACTTGAACTTCTTGAACTTCTTGAACCTTCCTGCTACTTGAACTTCTTGAACGTCTTGAACCTTCCTGCTACTTGAACTTCTTGAACTTCTTGAACCTTCCTGCTACTTGAACTTCTTGAACGTCTTGAACCTTCCTGCTACTTGAACTTCTTGAACTTCTTGAACCTTCCTGCTACTTGAACTTCTTGAACTTCTTGAACCTTCCTGCTACTTGAACTTCTTGAACTTCTTGAACCTTTCTGCTACTTGAACTTCTTGAACCTTCCTGCTACTTGAACTTCTTGAACTTCTTGAACCTTCCTGCTACTTGAACTCCTTGAACGTCTTGAACCTTCCTGCTACTTGAACTTCTTGAACTTCTTGAACCTTCCTGCTACTTGAACTTCTTGTACCTTCCTGCTACTTGAACTTCTTGAACTTTTTGAACCTTCCTGCTACTTGAACTTCTTGAACTTCTTGAACCTTCCTGCTACTTGAACTTCTTGACCTTCTTGAACCTTCCTGCTACTTGAACTTCTTGAACCTTCCTGCTACTTGAAATTTTTTTAACTTCTTGAACCTTCCTGCTACTTGAAATACTTGAACTTCTTGAACCTTCCTGTTATATGAACTTCTTGAACTTCTTGAACCTTCCTGCTACTTGAACTTCTTTAACCTTCCTGCTACTTGAACTTCTTGAACCTTCCTGCTACTTGAACTTCTACAACTTCTTGAACCTTCCTGCTACTTGAAATACTTGAACTTCTTGAACCTTCCTGTTACTTGAACTTCTTGAACTTCTTGAACCTTTCTGCTACTTGAACTTCTTGAACCTTCCTGCTACTTGAACTTCTTGAACTTCTTGAACCTTCCTGCTACTTGAACTTCTTGAACCTTCCTGCTACTTGAACCTCTTGAACTTCTTGACCCTTCCTGCTACTCGAACTTCTTGAACTTCTTGCACCCTCCTGCTACTTGAACTTCTTGAACTTCTTGAACCTTCTTGCTACTTGAACTTCTCGAACTTCTTGAACCTTCCTGCTACTTGAACTTCTTGAACTTCTTGATCTTTCCTGCTACATGAACTTCTTGAACTTCTTGAACCTTTTTGCTACTTGAACTTCTTGAACTTCTTGAACCTTCCTGCTACTTGAACTTTTTGAACTTCTTGAACCTTCCTGCTACTTGAACTTCTTGAACCTTCCTGCTACTTGAACTTCTTGAACTTCTTTAACCTTCCTGCTACTTGAACTTCTTGAAACTTCCTGCTACTTGAACTTCTTGAACTTCTTGAACCTTCCTGCCACTTGAACTTCTTGAACTTCTTGAACCTTCCTGCTACTTGAACTTCTTGAACTTCTTGCACTTTCCTGCTACTTGAACTTCTAGAACCTTCCTGCTGCTTGAACTTCTTGAACCTTCCTGCAACTTGAACTTCTTGAACTTCTTGAACCTTCCTGCTACTTGAACTTCTTGAACCTTCCTGCTACTTGAACTTCTTGAACCTTCCTGCTACTTGAACTTCTTGAACTTCTTGAACTTCTTGAATTTTCCTGCTACTTGAACTTCTTGAACTTCTTGCACCTTCCTGCTACTTGAACTTCTAGAACCTTCCTGCTACTTGAACTTCTTGAACCTTCCTGCTACTTGAACTTCTTGAACCTTCCTGCTACTTGAACTTCTTGAACTTCTTGAACCTTCCTGAAATTTGAACTTCTTGAACCTTCCTGCTACTTGAACTTGTTGAACCTTCCTGCTACTTGAACTTTTTGAACCTTCCTGCTACTTGAACTTCTTGAACCTTCCTGCTACTTGAACTTCTTTAACTTCTTGAACCTTCCTGCTACTTGAACTTTTCGAACTTCTTGAACCTTCCAGCTACTTGAAGTTCTTGAACTTCTTGAACCTTCCTGCTACTTGAACTAATTGAACTTCTTGAACCTTCCTGCTACTTAACTTCGTGAACTTCTTGAATCTTCCTGTTACTCGAACTTCTTGAGCCTTCCTGCTGCTTGAACTTCTTGAACGTTCCTTCCACTTGAACTTCTTGAACTTCTTGAACCTTCCTGCTACTTGAAATTCTTGAACCTTCCTGCTACTTGAAATTCTTGAACTTCTTGAACCTTCCTGCTACTTGAACTTCTTGAACTTCTTGAACCTTCCTGCTACTTGAACTTCTTGAACCTTCCTTCTACTTGAACTTCTTGAACTTCTTGAACCTTCCTGCTACTTGAACTTCTTGAACTTCTTGAACCTTCCTGCTACTTGAACTTCTTGAACCTTCCTGCTTCTTGAACATCTTTAAACTTGCTGCTACATGATCTTCTAGAACTTCTTGAACCTTCCTGCTACTTGAACATCTTGAACCTTCTTGCTACTTGAACTTCTTGAACTTCTTGTCCCTTCCTGCTACTTGAACTTCTTGAACCTTCCTGCCACTTGAACTTCTTGAACTTCTTGAACCTTCCTGCTACTTGAAATTATTGAACCTTCCTGCTACTTGAACTTCTTGAACTTCTTGAACCTTCCTTGTACCTGAACTTCTTGAACCTTCCTTCTACTTGAACTTCTTGAACTTCTCGAACCTTCCTGCTACTTGAACTTCTTGAACTTCTTGAACCTTCCTGCTACTTGAACTACTTGAACTTCTTGAACCTTCATGCTACTTGAACTTCTTGAACTTCTTGAACCTTCCTGCTACTTGAACTTCTTGAACCTTCCTGCTTCTTGAACTTCTTGAAACTTCCTGCTACATGAACTTCTTGATCTTCTTGAACCTTCCTGCTACTTGAACTTCTTGAACCTTCCTGCTACTTGAACTTCTTGAACCTTTCTGCTACTTGAACTTCTTGAACTTCTTGAACCTTCCTGCTACTTGAACTTCTTGAACTTCTCGAACTTTCCCGCTACTTGAACTTCTTGAACCTTCCTGCTACTTGAATTTCTTGAACTTTATGAACCTTTCTGCTACTTGAACTTCTTGAACTTCTTGAACCTTCCTGCTACTTGAACTTCTTGAACCTTCCTGCTACTTGAACTTCTTGAACTTCTTGAGCCTTCCTGCTACTTGAACTACTTAAACTTCTTGAACTTTCCTGCCACTTGAACTTCTTGAACTTCTTGAACCTTCCTGCTACGTGAACTTCTTGAACCTTCCTGCTACTTGAACTTCTTGAACTTCTTGAACCTTCCTGCTACTTGAACTTCTTGAACCTTCATGCTACTTGAACTTTTTGAACCTTCCTGCTACTTGAACTTCTTAAACCTTCCTGCTACTTGAACTTCTTGAACTTCTTGAGCCTTACTGCTACTTGAACTACTTAAACTTCTTGAACCTTCCTGCTACTTGAACTTCTTGAACTTCTTGAACCTTCCTGCTACGTGAACTTCTTGAACCTTACCGCTACTTGAACTTCTTGAACTTCTTGAACCTTCCTGCTACTTGAACTTCTTGAACCTTCCTGCTACTTGAACTACTTAAATTTCTTGAACCTTCCCGCTAATCGAACTTCTTGAACGTTCCTGCTACTTGAACTTCTTGAACTTCTTGAACCTTCCTGCTACTTGAACATCTTGAACCTTCCTGCTACTTGAACTGCTTGAACTTCTCGAACCTTCCTGCTACTTGAACTTCTTGAACCTTCCTGCTATTTGAACTTCTTGAACCTTCCTGCTACTTGAACTTCTTGAACCTTCCTGCTACTTGAACTTCTTGAACTTCTTGAACCTTCCTGCTACTTGAACTTCTTGAACTTCTTAAACCTTCCTGCAACTTGAACTTCTTGAACCTTCCTGCTACTTGAACTTCTTGAACTTCTTGAACCTTCCTGCTACTTGAACTTTTTGAACCTTCCTGCTATTTGAACTTCTGAACCTTCCTGTTACTTGAACTTCTTGAACCTTCCTGCTACCTGAACGTTTTGAACTTCTTGAACCTTCCTGCTACTTGAACTTTTTGAACTTCTTGAACCTTACTGCTACCTGAACTTTTTGAACTTCTTGAACCTTCCTGCTACTTGAACTTTTTGAACTTCTTGAACCTTCCTGCTACTTGAACTTCTTGAACTTCTTGAACCTTCCTGCTACTTGAACTTCTTGCACCTTCCTGCCACTTGATTTCTTGAAACTTCCTGCTACTTGAACTTCTTGAACCTTTCTGCTACTTGAAATTTTTGAACCTTCCTGCTTCTTGAACTTCTTGAACCTTCCTTCTCCTTGAACTTCTTGAACTTCTTGAACCTTCCTGCTACTTGAACTTTTTGAACTTCTTGAACCTTCCTGCTACTTGAACTTCTTGAACCTTCCTGCGAGCTGAACTTCTTGAACTTCTTGAACCTTCCTGCTACTTGAACTTCTTGAACCTTCCTGCCACTTGAACTTCTTGAAACTTCCTGCTACTTGAACTTCTTGAACTTCTTGAACCTTCCTGCTACTTGAAATTCTTGAACTTCTTGAACCTTCCTGCTTCTTGAACTTCTTGAACTTCTTGAACCTTCCTGCTACCTGAAATTCTTGAACTTCTTGAACCTTCCTGCTACTTGATCTTTTCGAACTTCTTGAACCTTCCTGCTACTTGAACTTCTTGAACTTCTTGAACCTTCCTGCTACTTGAACTACTTGAACTTCTTGAACCTTCCTGCTACTTGAACTTCTTGAACTTCTTGAACCTTCCTGCTTCTTGAACTTCTTGAACCTTCCTGCTACTTGAACTTCTTGAACCTTCCTGCCACTTGAACTTCTTGAACTTCTTGAACCTTCCTGCTACTTGAACTTCTTGAACTTCTTGAACCTTCCTGCTACTTGAACTTCTTGAACTTCTTGAACCTTCCTGCTACTTGAACTTCTTGAACCTTCCATCCACTTGAACTTCTTGAACTTCTTGAACCTTCCTGCTACTTGAACTTCTTGAACTTCTTGAACCTTCCTTCTACTTGAAATTCTTGAACTTCTTGAACCTTCCTGCTACTTGAACTTCTTGAACCTTCCAGCTACTTGAACTTCTTGAACCTTCCTGCTACTTGAACTTCTTGAACCTTCCTGCTACTTGAACTTCTTGAACCTTCCTGCTACTTGAACTTCTTGAACTTCTTGAATCTTCCTGCTACTTGAACTTCTTGAACGTCTTGAACCTTCCTGCTACTTGAACTTCTTGAACTTCTTGAACCTTCCTGCTACTTGAACTTCTTGAACGTCTTGAACCTTCCTGCTATTTGAACTTCTTGAACTTCATGAACCTTCCTGCTATTTGAACTTCTTGAACTTCTTGAACCTTCCTGCTACTTGAACTTCTTGAACTTCTTGAACCTTTCTGCTACTTGAACTTCTTGAACCTTCCTGCTACTTGAACTTCTTGAACTTCTTGAAACTTCCTGCTACTTGAACTCCTTGAACATCTTGAACCTTCCTGCTACCTGAACTTCTTGAACTTCTTGAACCTTCCTGCTACTTGAACTTCTTGTACCTTCCTGCTACTTGAACTTCTTGAACTTTTCGAACCTTCCTGCTACTTGAACTTCTTGAACTTCTTGAACCTTCCTGCTACTTGAACTTCTTGACCTTCTTGAACCTTCCTGCTACTTGAACTTCTTGAACCTTCCTGCTACTTGAAATACTTGAACTTCTGGAACCTTCCTGCTACTTGAAATACTTGAACTTCTTGAACCTTCCTGCTACTTGAACTTCTTTAACCTTCCTGCTACTTGAACTTCTTGAACCTTCCTGCTACTTGAACTTCTACAACTGCTTGAACCTTCCTGCTACTTGAAATACTTGAACTTCTTGAACCTTCCTGTTACTTGAACTTCTTGAACTTCTTGAACCTTTCTGCTACTTGAACTTCTTGAACCTTCCTGCTACTTGAACTTCTTGAACTTCTTGAACCTTCCTGCTACTTGAACTTCTTGAACCTTCCTGCTACTTGAACCTCTTGAACTTCTTGACCCTTCCTGCTACTTGAACTTCTTGAACTTCTTGCACCTTCCTGCTACTTGAACTTCTTGAACTTCTTGAACCTTCCTGCTACTTGAACTTCTTGAACTTCTTGAACCTTCCTGCTACTTGAACTTCTTGAACTTCTTGATCTTTCCTGCTACATGAACTTCTTGAACTTCTTGAACCTTTTTGCTACTTGAACTTCTTGAACTTCTTGAACCTTCCTGCTACTTGAACTTTTTGAACTTCTTGAACCTTCCTGCTACTTGAACTTCTTGAACCTTCCTGCTACTTGAACTTCTTGAACTTCTTTAACCTTCCTGCTACTTGAACTTCTTTAAACTTCCTGCTACTTGAACTTCTTGAACTTCTTGAACCATCCTGCTACTTGAACTTCTTGAACTTCTTGAACCTTCCTGCTACTTGAACTTCTTGAACTTCTTGCACCTTCCTGCTACTTGAACTTCTAGAACCTTCCTGCTGCTTGAACTTTTTGAACCTTCCTGCAACTTGAACTTCTTGAACTTCTTGAATTTTCCTGCTACTTGAACTTCTTGAACTTCTCGCACCTTCCTGCTACTTGAACTTCTAGAACCTTCCTGCTACTTGAACTTCTTGAACCTTCCTGCTACTTGAACTTCTTGAACCTTCCTGCTACTTGAACTTCATGAACTTCTTGAACCTTCCTGCTATTTGAACTTCTTGAACCTTCCTGCTACTTGAACTTCTTGAACCTTCCTGCTACTTGAACTTTTTGAACCTTCCTGCTACTTGAACTTCTTGAACCTTCCTGCCACTTGAACTTCTTTAACTTCTTGAATATTCCTGCCACTTGAACTTTTCGAACTTCTTGAACCTTCCAGCTACTTGAACTTCTTGAACTTCTTGAACCTTCCTGCTACTTGAACTACATGAACTTCTTGAACCTTCCTGCTACTTGAACTTCGTGAACTTCTAGAACCTTCCTGCTACTCGAACATCTTGAGCCTTCCTGCTACTTGAACTTCTTGAACGTTCCTGCCACTTGAACTTCTTGAACTTCTTGAACCTTCCTGCTACTTGAAATTCTTGAACCTTCCTGCTACTTGAAATTCTTGAACTTCTTGAACCTTCCTGCTACTTGAACTTCTTGAACCTTCCTGCTACTTGAACTTCTTGAACCTTCCTTCTACTTGAACTTCTTGAACTTCTTGAACCTTCCTGCTACTTGAACTTCTTGAACTTCTTGAACCTTCCTGCTACTTGAACTTTTTGAACCTTCCTGCTTCTTGATCATCTTTAAACTTCCTGCTACATGATCTTCTTGAACTTCTTGAACCTTCCTGCTACTTGAACATCTTGAACCTTCCTGCTACTTGAACTTCTAGAACTTCTTGAACCTTCCTGCTACTTGAACTTCTAGAACTTCTTGAACCTTCCTGCTACTTGAACTTCTTGAACCTTCCTGCCACTTGAACTTCTTGAACTTCTTGAACCTTCCTGCTACTTGAAATTCTTGAACCTTCATGCTACTTGAACTTCTAGAACTTCTTGAACCTTCCTTGTACTTGAACTTCTTGAACCTTCCTTCTACTTGAACTTCTTGAACTTCTCGAACCTTCCTGCTACTTGAACTTCTTGAACTTCTTGAACCTTCCTGCTACTTGAACTACTTGAACTTCTTGAACCTTCATGCTATTTGAACTTCTTGAACTTCTTGAACCTTCCTGCTACTTGAACTTCTTGAACCTTCCTGCTTCTTGAACTTCTTGAAACTTCCTGCTACATGAACTTCTTGAACTTCTTGAACCTTCCTGCTACTTGAACTTCTTGAACCTTCCTGCTACTTGAACTTCTTGAACTTTTTGAACCTTCCTGCTACTTGAACTTCTTGAACTTCTTGAACCTATCTGCTACTTGAACTTCTTGAACTTCTTGAACCTTCCTGCTACTTGAACTTCTTGAACTTCTCGAACTTTCCTGCTACTTGAACTTCTTGAACCTTCCTGCTACTTGAATTTCTTGAACTTCTTGAACCTTTCTGCTACTTGAAATTCTTGAACTTCTTGAACCTTCCTGCTACTTGAACTTCTTGAACCTTCCTTCTACTTGAACTTCTTGAACTTCTTGAGCCTTCCTGCTACTTGAACTACTTAAACTTCTTGAACCTTCCTGCTACTTGAACTTCTTGAACTTCTTGAACCTTCCTGCTACTTGAACTTCTTGAACCTTCCTGCTACTTGAACTTCTTGAACTTCTTGAACCTTCCTGCTACTTGAACTTCTTGAACCTTCATGCTACTTGAACTTCTTGAACCTTCCTGCTACTTGAACTTCTTGAACCTTCCTGCTACTTGAACTACTTGAACTTCTTGAACCTTCCTGCTAATCGAACTTCTTGAACCTTCCTGCTACTTGAACTTCTTGAACTTTCCTGCTACTTGAACTTCTTGAACCTTCCTGCTACTTGAACTTCTTGAACTTCTCGAACCGTCCTGCTACTTGAACTTCTTGAACCTTCTTGCTACTTGAACTTCTTGAACCTTCCTGCTACTTGAACTTCTTGAACCTTCCTGCTACTTGAACTTCTTGAACTTCTTGAACCTTCTTGCTACTTGAACTTCTTGAACCTTCCTGCTAATTGAACTTCTTGAACTTCTTAAACCTTCCTGCTACTTAAACTTCTTGAACCTCCCTGCTACTTGAACTTCTTGAACTTCTTGAACCTTCCTGCTACTTGAACTTTTTGAACCTTCCTGCTATTTGAACTTCCTGAACCTTCCTGCTACTTGAACTTCTTGAACCTTCCTGCTACCTGAACTTTTTGAACTTCTTGAACCTTCCTGCTACCTGAACTTTTTGAACTTCTTGAACCTTCCTGCTACTTGAACTTCTTGAACTTCTTGAACCTTCCTGCTACTTGAACTTCTTGCACCTTCCTGCCACTTGATTTCTTGAACCTTCCTGCTACTTGAACTTCTTGAACCTTCCTGCTTCTTGAACTTTTTGAACCTTCCTGCTTCTTGAACTTCTTGAACCTTCCTTCTCCTTGAACTTCTTGAACTTCTTGAACCTTCCTGCTACTTGAACTTCTTGTACCTTCCTGCTACTTGAACTTCTTGAACTTTTCGAACCTTCCTGCTACTTGAACTTCTTGAACTTCTTGAACCTTCCTGCTACTTGAACTTCTTGACCTTCTTGAACCTTCCTGCTACTTGAACTTCTTGAACTTCTTGAACCTTCCTGCTACTTGAACTTCTTGAACTTCTTGATCTTTCCTGCTACATGAACTTCTTGAACTTCTTGAACCTTTTTGCTACTTGAACTTCTTGAACTTCTTGAACCTTCCTGCTACTTGAACTTTTTGAACTTCTTGAACCTTCCTGCTACTTGAACTTCTTGAACCTTCCTGCTACTTGAACTTCTTGAACTTCTTTAACCTTCCTGCTACTTGAACTTCTTTAAACTTCCTGCTACTTGAACTTCTTGAACTTCTTGAACCATCCTGCTACTTGAACTTCTTGAACTTCTTGAACCTTCCTGCTACTTGAACTTCTTGAACTTCTTGCACCTTCCTGCTACTTGAACTTCTAGAACCTTCCTGCTGCTTGAACTTCTTGAACCTTCCTGCAACTTGAACTTCTTGAACTTCATGAATTTTCCTGCTACTTGAACTTCTTGAACTTCTCGCACCTTCCTGCTACTTGAACTTCTAGAACCTTCCTGCTACTTGAACTTCTTGAACCTTCCTGCTACTTGAACTTCTTGAACCTTCCTGCTACTTGAACTTCATGAACTTCTTGAACCTTCCTGCTATTTGAACTTCTTGAACCTTCCTGCTACTTGAACTTCTTGAACCTTCCTGCTACTTGAACTTTTTGAACCTTCCTGCTACTTGAACTTCTTGAACCTTCCTGCTACTTGAACTTCTTTAACTTCTTGAATATTCCTGCTACTTGAACTTTTCGAACTTCTTGAACCTTCCAGCTACTTGAACTTCTTGAACTTCTTGAACCTTCCTGCTACTTGAACTACTTGAACTTCTTGAACCTTCCTGCTACTTGAACTTCGTGAACTTCTAGAACCTTCCTGCTACTCGAACTTCTTGAGCCTTCCTGCTACTTGAACTTCTTGAACGTTCCTGCCACTTGAACTTCTTGAACTTCTTGAACCTTCCTGCTACTTGAAATTCTTGAACCTTCCTGCTACTTGAAATTCTTGAACTTCTTGAACCTTCCTGCTACTTGAACTTCTTGAACCTTCCTGCTACTTGAACTTCTTGAACCTTCCTTCTACTTGAACTTCTTGAACTTCTTGAACCTTCCTGCTACTTGAACTTCTTGAACTTCTTGAACCTTCCTGCTACTTGAACTTTTTGAACCTTCCTGCTTCTTGATCATCTTTAAACTTCCTGCTACATGATCTTCTTGAACTTCTTGAACCTTCCTGCTACTTGAACATCTTGAACCTTCCTGCTACTTGAACTTCTTGAACTTCTTGAACCTTCCTGCTACTTGAACTTCTTGAACCTTCCTGCCACTTGAACTTCTTGAACTTCTTGAACCTTCCTGCTACTTGAAATTCTTGAACCTTCCTGCTACTTGAACTTCTAGAACTTCTTGAACCTTCCTTGTACTTGAACTTCTTGAACCTTCCTTCTACTTGAACTTCTTGAACTTCTCGAACCTTCCTGCTACTTGAACTTCTTGAACTTCTTGAACCTTCCTGCTACTTGAACTACTTGAACTTCTTGAACCTTCATGCTATTTGAACTTCTTGAACTTCTTGAACCTTCCTGCTACTTGAACTTCTTGAAACTTCCTGCTTCTTGAACTTCTTGAAACTTCCTGCTACATGAACTTCTTGAACTTCTTGAACCTTCCTGCTACTTGAACTTCTTGAACCTTCCTGCTACTTGAACTTCTTGAACTTTTTGAACCTTCCTGCTACTTGAACTTCTTGAACTTCTTGAACCTTTCTGCTACTTGAACTTCTTGAACTTCTTGAACCTTCCTGCTACTTGAACTTCTTGAACTTCTCGAACTTTCCTGCTACTTGAACTTCTTGAACCTTCCTGCTACTTGAATTTCTTGAACTTCTTGAACCTTTCTGCTACTTGAAATTCTTGAACTTCTTGAACCTTCCTGCTACTTGAACTTCTTGAACCTTCCTTCTACTTGAACTTCTTGAACTTCTTGAGCCTTCCTGCTACTTGAACTACTTAAACTTCTTGAACCTTCCTGCTACTTGAACTTCTTGAACTTCTTGAAACTTCCTGCTACTTGAACTTCTTGAACCTTCCTGCTACTTGAACTTCTTGAACTTCTTGAACCTTCCTGCTACTTGAACTTCTTGAACCTTCATGCTACTTGAACTTCTTGAACCTTCCTGCTACTTGAACTTCTTGAACCTTCCTGCTACTTGAACTACTTGAACTTCTTGAACCTTCCTGCTAATCGAACTTCTTGAACCTTCCTGCTACTTGAACCTCTTGAACTTTCCTGCTACTTGAACTTCTTGAACCTTCCTGCTACTTGAACTTCTTGAACTTCTCGAAACGTCCTGCTACTTGAACTTCTTGAACCTTCTTGCTACTTGAACTTCTTGAACCTTCCTGCTACTTGAACTTCTTGAACCTTCCTGCTACTTGAACTTCTTGAACTTCTTGAACCTTCTTGCTACTTGAACTTCTTGAACCTTCCTGCTAATTGAACTTCTTGAACTTCTTAAACCTTCCTGCTACTTGAACTTCTTGAACCTCCCTGCTACTTGAACTTCTTGAACTTCTTGAACCTTCCTGCTACTTGAACTTTTTGAACCTTCCTGCTATTTGAACTTCCTGAACCTTCCTGCTACTTGAACTTCTTGAACCTTCCTGCTACCTGAACTTTTTGAACTTCTTGAACCTTCCTGCTACTTGAACTTTTTGAACTTCTTGAACCTTCCTGCTACTTGAACTTCTTGAACTTCTTGAACCTTCCTGCTACTTGAACTTCTTGCACCTTCCTGCCACTTGATTTCTTGAACCTTCCTGCTACTTGAACTTCTTGAACCTTCCTGCTACTTGAACTTTTTGAACCTTCCTGCTTCTTGAACTTCTTGAACCTTCCTTCTCCTTGAACTTCTTGAACTTCTTGAACCTTCCTGCTACTTGAACTTCTTGTACCTTCCTGCTACTTGAACTTCTTGAACTTTTGGAACCTTCCTGCTACTTGAACTTCTTGAACTTCTTGAACCTTCCTGCTACTTGAACTTCTTGACCTTCTTGAACCTTCCTGCTACTTGAACTTCTTGAACCTTCCTGCTACTTGAAATAATTGAACTTCTTGAACCTTCCTGCTACTTGAAATACTTGAACTTCTTGAACCTTCCTGCTACTTGAACTTCTTTAACCTTCCTGCTACTTGAACTTCTTGAACCTTCCTGCTACTTGAACTTCTACAACTTCTTGAACCTTCCTGCTACTTGAAATACTTGAACTTCTTGAACCTTCCTGTTACTTGAACTTCTTGAACTTCTTGAACCTTTCTGCTACTTGAACTTCTTGAACCTTCCTGCTACTTGAACTTCTTGAACTTCTTGAACCTTCCTGCTAATCGAACTTCTTGAACCTTCCTGCTACTTGAACTTCTTGAACTTTCCTGCTACTTGAACTTCTTGAACCTTCCTGCTACTTGAACTTCTTGAACCTTCTTGCTACTTGAACTTCTTGAACCTTCCTGCGAGCTGAACTTCTTGAACTTCTTGAACCTTCCTGCTACTTGAACTTCTTAAACCTTCCTGCTACTTGAACTTCTTGAACCTTCCTGCTACTTGAACTTCTTGAACTTCTTGAACCTTTCTGATACTTGAACTTCTTGAAACTTCCTGCTACTTGAACTTCTTGAACTTCTTGAACCTTCCTGCTACTTGAAATTCTTGAACTTCTTGAACCTTCCTGCTACTTGAACTTCTTGAACTTCTTGAACCTTCCTGCTACTTGAAATTCTTGAACTTCTTGAACCTTCCTGCTACTTGATCTTTTCGAACTTCTTGAACCTTCCTGCTACTTGAACTTCTTGAACTTCTTGAACCTTCCTGCTACTTGAACTACTTGAAGTTCTTGAACCTTCCTGCTACTTGAACTTCTTGAACTTCTTGAACCTTCCTGCTACTTGAACTTCTTGAACCTTCCTGCTACTTGAACTTTTTGAACCTTCCTGCCACTTGAACTTCTTGAACTTCTTGAACCTTCCTGCTACTTGAAATTCTTGAACCTTCCTGCTACTTGAACTTCTTGAACTTCTTGAACCTTCCTGCTACTTAAACTTCTTGAACTTCTTGAACCTTCCTGCTACTTGAACTTCTTGAACCTTCTTTCCACTTGAACTTCTTGAACTTCTTGAACCTTCCTGCAACTTGAACTTCTTGAACTTCTTGAACCTTCCTGCTACTTGAACTTCTTGAACCTTCCTGCTACTTGAACTTCTTGAACCTTCCTGCTACTTGAACTTCTTGAACTTCTTGAACTTCTTGAATTTTCCTGCTACTTGAACTTCTTGAACTTCTTGCACCTTCCTGCTACTTGAACTTCTAGAACCTTCCTGCTACTTGAACTTCTTGAACCTTCCTGCTACTTGAACTTCTTGAACCTTCCTGCTACTTGAACTTCTTGAACTTCTTGAACCTTCCTGCAATTTGAACTTCTTGAACCTTCCTGCTACTTGAACTTCTTGAACCTTCCTGCTACTTGAACTTTTTGAACCTTCCTGCTACTTGAACTTCTTGAACCTTCCTGCTTCTTGAACTTCTCTAACTTCTTGAACCTTCCTGCTACTTGAACTTTTCGAACTTCTTGAACCTTCCAGCTACTTGAACTTCTTGAACTTCTTGAACCTTCCTGCTACTTGAACTACTTGAACTTCTTGAACCTTCCTGCTACTTGAACTTCGTGAACTTCTTGAACCTTCCTGCTACTCGAACTTCTTGAGCCTTCCTGCTACTTGAACTTCTTGAACGTTCCTGCCACTTGAACTTCTTGAACTTCTTGAACCTTCCTGCTACTTGAAATTCTTGAACCTTCCTGCTACTTGAAATTCTTGAACTTCTTGAACCTTCCTGCTACTTGAACTTCTTGAACTTCTTGAACCTTCCTGCTACTTGAACTTCTTGAACCTTCCTTCTACCTGAACTTCTTGAACTTCTTGAACCTTCCTGCTACTTGAACTTCTTGAACTTCTTGAACCTTCCTGCTACTTGAACTTCTTGAACCTTCCTGCTTCTTGAACATCTTTAAACTTCCTGCTACATGATCTTCTTGAACTTCTTGAAAATTCCTGCTACTTGAACATCTTTAACCTTCCGGCTACTTGAACTTCTTGAACTTCTTGAACCTTCCTGCTACTTGAACTTCTTGAACCTTCCTGCCACTTGAACTTCTTGAACTTCTTGAACCTTCCTGCTACTTGAAATTCTTGAACCTTCCTGCTACTTGAACTTCTTGAACTTCTTGAACCTTCCTTGTACTTGAACTTCTTGAACCTTCCTTCTACTTGAACTTCTTGAACTTCTCGAACCTTCCTGCTACTTGAACTTCTTGAACCTTCCTGCTACTTGAACATCTTTAAACTTCCTGCTACATGATCTTCTTGAACTTCTTGAACCTTCCTGCTACTTGAACATCTTTAACCTTCCGGCTACTTGAACTTCTTGAACTTCTTGAACCTTCCTGCTACTTGAACTTCTTGAACCTTCCTGCCACTTGAACTTCTTGAACTTCTTGAACCTTCCTGCTACTTGAAATTCTTGAACCTTCCTGCTACTTGAACTTCTTGAACTTCTTGAACCTTCCTTGTACTTGAACATCTTTCCCCTTCCGGCTACTTGAACTTCTTGAACTTCTTGAACCTTCCTGCTACTTGAACTTCTTAAACCTTCCTGCTACTTGAACTTCTTGAACTTCTTGAACCTTCCTGCTACTTGAACTTCTTGAACCTTCCTGCTACTTGAACTTCTTGAACTTCTCGAACCTTCCTGCTACTTGAACTTCTTGAACCTTCCTGCTACTTGAACTTCTTGAACCTTCCTGCTACTTGAACTTCTTGAACCTTCCTGCTACTTGAAATTCTTGAACTTCTTGAACCTTCCTGCTACTTGAACTTCTTGAACCTTCCTGCTACTTGAACTTCTTGAACTTCTTAAACCTTCCTGCTACTTGAACTTCTTGAACCTTCCTGCTACCTGAACTTTTTGAACTTCTTGAACCTTCCTGCTACTTGAACTTTTTGAACTTCTTGAACCTTCCTGCTATCTGAACTTTTTGAACTTCTTGAACCTTCCTGCTACTTGAACTTTTTGAACTTCTTGAACCTTCCTGCTACTTGAACTTCTTGAACTTCTTGAACCTTCCTGCTACTTGAACTTCTGGCACCTTCCTGCCACTTGATTTCTTGAAACTTCCTGCTACTTGAACTTCTTGAACCTTCCTGCTACTTGAACTTTTTGAACCTTCCTGCTTCTTGAACTTCTTGAACCTTCCTTCTCCTTGAACTTCTTGAACTTCTTGAACCTTCCTGCTACTTGAACTTTTTGAACTTCTTGAACCTTCCTGCTACTTGAACTTCTTGAACCTTCCTGCGATCTAAACTTCTTGAACTTCTTGAACCTTCCTGCTACTTGAACTTCTTGAACCTTCCTGCTACTTGAACTTCTTGAACCTTCCTGCTACTTGAACTTCTTGAACTTCTTGAACCTTTTTGCTACTTGAACTTCTTGAAACTTCCTGCTACTTGAACTTCTTGAACTTCTTGAACCTTCCTGCTACTTGAAATTCTTGAACTTCTTGAACCTTCCTGCTACTTGAACTTCTTGAACTTCTTGAACCTTCCTGCTACTTGAAATTCTTGAACTTCTTGAACCTTCCTGCTACTTGATCTTTTCGAACTTCTTGAACCTTCCTGCTACTTGAACTTCTTGAACTTCTTGAACCTTCCTGCTACTTGAACTACTTGAAATTCTTGAACCTTCCTGCTACTTGAACTTCTTGAACTTCTTGAACCTTCCTGCTACTCTAACTTCTTGAACCTTCCTGCTACTTGAACTACTTGAACCTTCCTGCCACTTGAACTTCTTGAACTTCTTGAACCTTCCTGCTACTTGAAATTCTTGAACCTTCCTGCTACTTGAACTTCTTGAACTTCTTGATCCTTCCTGCTACTTGAACTTCTTGAACTTCTTGAACCTTCCTGCTACTTGAACTTCTTGAACCTTCCTTCCACTTGAACTTCTTGAACTTCTTGAACCTTCCTGCTACTTGAACTTCTTGAACTTCTTGAACCTTCCTTCTACTTGAACTTCTTGAACTTCTTGAACCTTCCTGCTACTTGAACTTCTTGAACTTCTTGAACCTTTTTGCTACTTGAACTTCTTGAAACTTCCTGCTACTTGAACTTCTTGAACTTCTTGAACCTTCCTGCTACTTGAAATTCTTGAACCTTCCTGCTACTTGAACTTCTTGAACTTCTTGAACCTTCCTGCTACTTGAAATTCTTGAACTTCGTGAACCTTCCTGCTACTTGAACTTCTTGAACCTTCCTGCTACTTGAACTTCTTGAACTTCTTGAACCTTCCTGCTACTTGAACTTCTTGAACGTCTTGAACCTTCCTGCTACTTGAACTTCTTGAACTTCTTGAACCTTCCTGCTACTTGAACTTCTTGAACGTCTTGAACCTTCCTGCTACTTGAACTTCTTGAACTTCTTGAACCTTTCTGCTACTTGAACTTCTTGAACCTTCCTGCTACTTGAACTTCTTGAACTTCTTGAACCTTCCTGCTACTTGAACTCCTTGAACGTCTTGAACCTTCCTGCTACTTGAACTTCTTGAACATCTTGAACCTTCCTGCTACTTGAACTTCTTGTACCTTCCTGCTACTTGAACTTCTTGAACTTTTTGAACCTTCCTGCTACTTGAACTTCTTGAACTTCTTGAACCTTCCTGCTACTTAAACTTCTTGACCTTCTTGAACCTTCCTGCTACTTGAACTTCTTGAACCTTCCTGCTACTTGAAATACTTGAACTTCTTGAACCTTCCTGCTACTTGAAATACTTGAACTTCTTGAACCTTCCTGTTATATGAACTTCTTGAACTTCTTGAACCTTCCTGCAACTTGAACTTCTTTAACCTTCCTGCTACTTGAACTTCTTGAACCTTCCTGCTACTTGAACTTCTACAACTTCTTGAACCTTCCTGCTACTTGAAATACTTGAACTTCTTGAACCTTCCTGTTACTTGAACTTCTTGAACTTCTTGAACCTTTCTGCTACTTGAACTTCTTGAACCTTCCTGCTACTTGAACTTCTTGAACTTCTTGAACCTTCCTGCTACTTGAACTTCTCGAACCTTCCTGCTACTTGAACCTCTTGAACTTCTTGACCCTTCCTGCTACTTGAACTTCTTGAACTTCTTGCACCTTCCTGCTACTTGAACTTCTTGAACTTCTTGAACCTTCCTGCTACTTGAACTTCTTAAACATCTTGAACCTTCCTGCTACTTGAACTTCTTGAACTTCTTGATCTTTCCTGCTACATGAACTTCTTGAACTTCTTGAACCTTTTCGCTACATGAACTTCTTGAACTTCTTGAACCTTCCTGCTATCTGAACTTTTTGAACTTCTTGAACCTTCCTGCTACTTGAACTTTTTGAACTTCTTGAACCTTCCTGCTACTTGAGCTTCTTGAACTTCTTGAACCTTCCTGCTACTTGAACTTCTGGCACCTTCCTGCCACTTGATTTCTTGAAACTTCCTGCTACTTGAACTTCTTAAACCTTCCTGCTACTTGAACTTTTTGAACCTTCCTGCTTCTTGAACTTCTTGAACCTTCCTTCTCCTTGAACTTCTTGAACTTCTTGAACCTTCCTGCTACTTGAACTTTTTGAACTTCTTGAACCTTCCTGCTACTTGAACTTCTTGAACCTTCCTGCGATCTAAACTTCTTGAACTTCTTGAACCTTCCTGCTACTTGAACTTCTTGAACCTTCCTGCTACTTGAACTTCTTGAACCTTCCTGCTACTTGAACTTCTTGAACTTCTTGAACCTTTTTGCTACTTGAACTTCTTGAAACTTCCTGCTACTTGAACTTCTTGAACTTCTTGAACCTTCCTGCTACTTGAAATTCTTGAACTTCTTGAACCTTCCTGCTACTTGAACTTCTTGAACTTCTTGAACCTTCCTGCTACTTGAAATTCTTGAACTTCTTGAACCTTCCTGCTACTTGATCTTTTCGAACTTCTTGAACCTTCCTGCTACTTGAACTTCTTGAACTTCTTGAACCTTCCTGCTACTTGAACTACTTGAACTTCTTGAACCTTCCTGCTACTTGAACTTCTTGAACTTCTTGAACCTTCCTGCTACTTGAACTTCTTGAACCTTCCTGCTACTTGAACTTCTTGAACCTTCCTGCCACTTGAACTTCTTGAACTTCTTGAACCTTCCTGCTACTTGAAATTCTTGAACCTTCCTGCTACTTGAACTTCTTGAACTTCTTGATCCTTCCTGCTACTTGAACTTCTTGAACTTCTTGAACCTTCCTGCTACTTGAACTTCTTGAACCTTCCTTCCACTTGAACTTCTTGAACTTCTTGAACCTTCCTGCTACTTGAACTTCTTGAACTTCTTGAACCTTCCTTCTACTTGAACTTCTTGAACTTCTTGAACCTTCCTGCTACTTGAACTTCTTGAACTTCTTGAACCTTTTTGCTACTTGAACTTCTTGAAAGTTCCTGCTACTTGAACTTCTTGAACTTCTTGAACCTTCCTGCTACTTGAAATTCTTGAACTTCTTGAACCTTCCTGCTACTTGAACTTCTTGAACTTCTTGAACCTTCCTGCTACTTGAAATTCTTGAACTTCTTGAACCTTCCTGCTACTTGAACTTCTTGAACCTTCCTGCTACTTGAACTTCTTGAACTTCTTGAACCTTCCTGCTACTTGAACTTCTTGAACGTGTTGAACCTTCCTGCTACTTGAACTTCTTGAACTTCTTGAACCTTCCTGCTACTTGAACTTCTTGAACGTCTTGAACCTTACTGCTACTTGAACTTCTTGAACTTCTTGAACCTTTCTGCTACTTGAACTTCTTGAACCTTCCTGCTACTTGAACTTCTTGAACTTCTTGAACCTTCCTGCTACTTGAACTCCTTGAACGTCTTGAACCTTCCTGCTACTTGAACTTCTAGAACTTCTTGAACCTTCCTGCTACTTGAACTTCTTGTACCTTCCTGCTACTTGAACTTCTTGAACTTTTTGAACCTTCCTGCTACTTGAACTTCTTGAACTTCTTGAACCTTCCTGCTACTTAAACTTCTTGACCTTCTTGAACCTTCCTGCAACTTGAACTTCTTGAACCTTCCTGCTACTTGAAATACTTGAACTTCTTGAACCTTCCTGCTACTTGAAATACTTGAACTTCTTGAACCTTCCTGTTATATGAACTTCTTGAACTTCTTGAACCTTCCTGCAACTTGAACTTCTTTAACCTTCCTGCTACTTGAACTTCTTGAACCTTCCTGCTACTTGAACTTCTACAACTTCTTGAACCTTCCTGCTACTTGAAATACTTGAACTTCTTGAACCTTCCTGTTACTTGAACTTCTTGAACTTCTTGAACCTTTCTGCAACTTGAACTTCTTGAACCTTCCTGCTACTTGAACTTCTTGAACTTCTTGAACCTTCCTGCTACTTGAACTTCTCGAACCTTCCTGCTACTTGAACCTCTCGAACTTCTTGACCCTTCCTGCTACTTGAACTTCTTGAACTTCTTGCACCTTCCTGCTACTTGAACTTCTTGAACTTCTTGAACCTTCCTGATACTTGAACTTCTTGAACATCTTGAACCTTCCTGCTACTTGAACTTCTTGAACTTCTTGATCTTTCCTGCTACATGAACTTCTTGAACTTCTTGAACCTTTTCGCTACATGAACTTCTTGAACTTCTTGAACCTTCCTGCTACTTGAACTTTTTGAACTTCTTGAACCTTCCTGCTACTTGAACTTCTTGAACCTTCCTGCTACTTGAACTTTTTGAACTTCTTTAACCTTCCTGCTACTTGAACTTCTTGAAACTTCCTGCTACTTGAACTTCTTGAACTTCTTGAACCTTCCTGCTACTTGAACTTCTTGAACTTCTTGAACCTTCCTGCTACTTGAACTTCTTGAACTTCTTGCACTTTCCTGCTACTTGAACTTCTAGAACCTTCCTGCTGCTTGAACTTCTTGAACCTTCCTGCAACTTGAACTTCTTGAACTTCTTGAACCTTCCTGCTACTTGAACTTCTTGAACCTTCCTGCTACTTGAACTTCTTGAATCTTCCTGCTACTTGAACTTCTTGAACTTCTTGAACTTCTTGAATTTTCCTGCTACTTGAACTTCTTGAACTTCTTGCACCTTCCTGCTACTTGAACTTCTAGAACCTTCCTGCTACTTGAACTTCTTGAACCTTCCTGCTACTTGAACTTCTTGAACCTTCCTGCTACTTGAACTTCTTGAACTTCTTGAACCTTCCTGCAATTTGAACTTCTTGAACCTTCCTGCTACTTGAACTTCTTGAACCTTCCTGCTACTTGAACTTTTTGAACCTTCCTGCTACTTGAACTTCTTGAACCTTCCTGCTACTTGAACTTCTTCAACTTCTTGAACCTTCCTGCTACTTGAACTTTTCGAACTTCTTGAACCTTCCAGCTACTTGAACTTCTTGAACTTCTTGAACCTTCCTGCTACTTGAACTACTTGAACTTCTTGAACCTTCCTGCTACTTGAACTTCGTGAACTTCTTGAACCTTCCTGCTACTCGCACTTCTTGAGCCTTCCTGCTACTTGAACTTCTTGAACGTTCCTGCCACTTGAACTTCTTGAACTTCTTGAACCTTCCTGCTACTTGAAATTCTTGAACCTTCCTGCTACTTGAAATTCTTGAACTTCTTGAACCTTCCTGCTACTTGAACTTCTTGAACCTTCCTTCTACTTGAACTTCTTGAACTTCTTGAACCTTCCTGCTACTCGAACTTCTTGAACTTCTTGAACCTTCCTGCTACTTGAACTTCTTGAACCTTCCTGCTTCTTGAACATCTTTAAACTTCCTGCTACATGATCTTCTTGAACTTCTTGAACCTTCCTGCTACTTGAACATCTTTAACCTTTCGGCTACTTGAACTTCTTGAACTTCTTGAACCTTCCTGCTACTTGAACTTCTTGAACCTTCCTGCCACTTGAACTTCTTGAACTTCTTGAACCTTCCTGCTACTTGAAATTCTTGAACCTTCCTGCTACTTGAAATTCTTGAACTTCTTGAACCTTCCTGCTACTTGAACTTATTGAACTTCTTGAACCTTCCTGCTACTTGAAATTCTTGAACTTCTTGAACCTTCCTGCTACTTGATCTTTTCGAACTTCTTGAACCTTCCTGCTACTTGAACTTCTTGAACTTCTTGAACCTTCCTGCTACTTGAACTACTTGAACTTCTTGAACCTTCCTGCTACTTGAACTTCTTGAACTTCTTGAACCTTCCTGCTACTTGAACTTCTTGAACCTTCCTGCTACTTGAACTTCTTGAACCTTCCTGCCACTTGAACTTCTTGAACTTCTTGAACCTTCCTGCTACTTGAAATTCTTGAACCTTCCTGCTACTTGAACTTCTTGAACTTCTTGATCCTTCCTGCTACTTGAACTTCTTGAACTTCTTGAACCTTCCTGCTACTTGAACTTCTTGAACCTTCCTTCCACTTGAACTTCTTGAACTTCTTGAACCTTCCTGCTACTTGAACTTCTTGAACTTCTTGAACCTTCCTTCTACTTGAACTTCTTGAACTTCTTGAACCTTGCTGCTACTTGAACTTCTTGAACTTCTTGAACCTTTTTGCTACTTGAACTTCTTGAAACTTCCTGCTACTTGAACTTCTTGAACTTCTTGAACCTTCCTGCTACTTGAAATTCTTGAACCTTCCTGCTACTTGAACTTCTTGAACTTCTTGAACCTTCCTGCTACTTGAAATTCTTGAACTTCGTGAACCTTCCTGCTACTTGAACTTCTTGAACCTTCCTGCTACTTGAACTTCTTGAACTTCTTGAACCTTCCTGCTACTTGAACTTCTTGAACGTCTTGAACCTTCCTGCTACTTGAACTTCTTGAACTTCTTGAACCTTCCTGCTACTTGAACTTCTTGAACGTCTTGAACCTTCCTGCTACTTGAACTTCTTGAACTTCTTGAACCTTTCTGCTACTTGAACTTCTTGAACCTTCCTGCTACTTGAACTTCTTGAACTTCTTGAACCTTCCTGCTACTTGAACTCCTTGAACGTCTTGAACCTTCCTGCTACTTGAACTTCTTGAACATCTTGAACCTTCCTGCTACTTGAACTTCTTGTACCTTCCTGCTACTTGAACTTCTTGAACTTTTTGAACCTTCCTGCTACTTGAACTTCTTGAACTTCTTGAACCTTCCTGCTACTTAAAATTCTTGACCTTCTTGAACCTTCCTGCTACTTGAACTTCTTGAACCTTCCTGCTACTTGAAATACTTGAACTTCTTGAACCTTCCTGCTACTTGAAATACTTGAACTTCTTGAATCTTCCTGTTATATGAACTTCTTGAACTTCTTGAACCTTCCTGCAACTTGAACTTCTTTGACCTTCCTGCTACTTGAACTTCTTGAACCTTCCTGCTACTTGAACTTCTACAACTTCTTGAACCTTCCTGCTACTTGAAATACTTGAACTTCTTGAACCTTCCTGTTACTTGAACTTCTTGAACTTCTTGAACCTTTCTGCTACTTGAACTTCTTGAACCTTCCTGCTACTTGAACTTCTTGAACTTCTTGAACCTTCCTGCTACTTGAACTTCTCGAACCTTCCTGCTACTTGAACCTCTTGAACTTCTTGACCCTTCCTGCTACTTGAACTTCTTGAACTTCTTGCACCTTCCTGCTACTTGAACTTCTTGAACTTCTTGAACCTTCCTGCTACTTGAACTTCTTGAACATCTTGAACCTTCCTGCTACTTGAACTTCTTGAACTTCTTGATCTTTCCTGCTACATGAACTTCTTGAACTTCTTGAACCTTTTCGCTACATGAACTTCTTGAACTTCTTGAACCTTCCTGCTATCTGAACTTTTTGAACTTCTTGAACCTTCCTGCTACTTGAACTTTTTGAACTTCTTGAACCTTCCTGCTACTTGAACTTCTTGAACTTCTTGAACCTTCCTGCTACTTGAACTTCTGGCACCTTCCTGCCACTTGATTTCTTGAAACTTCCTGCTACTTGAACTTCTTAAACCTTCCTGCTACTTGAACTTTTTGAACCTTCCTGCTTCTTGAACTTCTTGAACCTTCCTTCTCCTTGAACTTCTTGAACTTCTTGAACCTTCCTGCTACTTGAACTTTTTGAACTTCTTGAACCTTCCTGCTACTTGAACTTCTTGAACCTTCCTGCGATCTAAACTTCTTGAACTTCTTGAACCTTCCTGCTACTTGAACTTCTTGAACCTTCCTGCTACTTGAACTTCTTGAACCTTCCTGCTACTTGAACTTCTTGAACTTCTTGAACCTTTTTGCTACTTGAACTTCTTGAAACTTCCTGCTACTTGAACTTCTTGAACTTCTTGAACCTTCCTGCTACTTGAAATTCTTGAACTTCTTGAACCTTCCTGCTACTTGAACTTCTTGAACTTCTTGAACCTTCCTGCTACTTGAAATTCTTGAACTTCTTGAACCTTCCTGCTACTTGATCTTTTCGAACTTCTTGAACCTTCCTGCTACTTGAACTTCTTGAACTTCTTGAACCTTCCTGCTACTTGAACTACTTGAACTTCTTGAACCTTCCTGCTACTTGAACTTCTTGAACTTCTTGAACCTTCCTGCTACTTGAACTTCTTGAACCTTCCTGCTACTTGAACTTCTTGAACCTTCCTGCCACTTGAACTTCTTGAACTTCTTGAACCTTCCTGCTACTTGAAATTCTTGAACCTTCCTGCTACTTGAACTTCTTGAACATCTTGATCCTTCCTGCTACTTGAACTTCTTGAACTTCTTGAACCTTCCTGCTACTTGAACTTCTTGAACCTTCCTTCCACTTGAACTTCTTGAACTTCTTGAACCTTCCTGCTACTTGAACTTCTTGAACTTCTTGAACCTTCCTTCTACTTGAACTTCTTGAACTTCTTGAACCTTCCTGCTACTTGAACTTCTTGAACTTCTTGAACCTTTTTGCTACTTGAACTTCTTGAAACTTCCTGCTACTTGAACTTCTTGAACTTCTTGAACCTTCCTGCTACTTGAAATTCTTGAACTTCTTGAACCTTCCTGCTACTTGAACTTCTTGAACTTCTTGAACCTTCCTGCTACTTGAAATTCTTGAACTTCTTGAACCTTCCTGCTACTTGAACTTCTTGAACCTTCCTGCTACTTGAACTTCTTGAACTTCTTGAACCTTCCTGCTACTTGAACTTCTTGAACGTGTTGAACCTTCCTGCTACTTGAACTTCTTGAACTTCTTGAACCTTCCTGCTACTTGAACTTCTTGAACGTCTTGAACCTTACTGCTACTTGAACTTCTTGAACTTCTTGAACCTTTCTGCTACTTGAACTTCTTGAACCTTCCTGCTACTTGAACTTCTTGAACTTCTTGAACCTTCCTGCTACTTGAACTCCTTGAACGTCTTGAACCTTCCTGCTACTTGAACTTCTTGAACTTCTTGAACCTTCCTGCTACTTGAACTTCTTGTACCTTATTGCTACTTGAACTTCTTGAACTTTTTGAACCTTCCTGCTACTTGAACATCTTGAACTTCTTGAACCTTCCTGCTACTTAAACTTCTTGACCTTCTTGAACCTTCCTGCTACTTGAACTTCTTGAACCTTTCTGCTACTTGAAATACTTGAACTTCTTGAACCTTCCTGCTACTTGAAATACTTGAACTTCTTGAACCTTCCTGTTATATGAACTTCTTGAACTTCTTGAACCTTTCTGCAACTTGAACTTCTTGAACCTTCCTGCTACTTGAACTTCTTGAACTTCTTGAACCTTCCTGCTACTTGAACTTCTCGAACCTTCCTGCTACTTGAACCTCTCGAACTTCTTGACCCTTCCTGCTACTTGAACTTCTTGAACTTCTTGCACCTTCCTGCTACTTGAACTTCTTGAACTTCTTGAACCTTCCTGATACTTGAACTTCTTGAACATCTTGAACCTTCCTGCTACTTGAACTTCTTGAACTTCTTGATCTTTCCTGCTACATGAACTTCTTGAACTTCTTGAACCTTTTCGCTACATGAACTTCTTGAACTTCTTGAACCTTCCTGCTACTTGAACTTTTTGAAATTCTTGAACCTTCCTGCTACTTGAACTTCTTGAACCTTCCTGCTACTTGAACTTCTTGAACTTCTTTAACCTTCCTGCTACTTGAACTTCTTGAAACTTCCTGCTACTTGAACTTCTTGAACTTCTTGAACCTTCCTGCTACTTGAACTTCTTGAACTTCTTGAACCTTCCTGCTACTTGAACTTCTTGAACTTCTTGCACTTTCCTGCTACTTGAACTTCTAGAACCTTCCTGCTGCTTGAACTTCTTGAACCTTCCTGCAACTTGAACTTCTTGAACTTCTTGAACCTTCCTGCTACTTGAACTTCTTGAACCTTCCTGCTACTTGAACTTCTTGAATCTTCCTGCTACTTGAACTTCTTGAACTTCTTGAACTTCTTGAATTTTCCTGCTACTTGAACTTCTTGAACTTCTTGCACCTTCCTGCTACTTGAACTTCTAGAACCTTCCTGCTACTTGAACTTCTTGAACCTTCCTGCTACTTGAACTTCTTGAACCTTCCTGCTACTTGAACTTCTTGAACTTCTTGAACCTTCCTGCAATTTGAACTTCTTGAACCTTCCTGCTACTTGAACTTCTTGAACCTTCCTGCTACTTGAACTTTTTGAACCTTCCTGCTACTTGAACTTCTTGAACCTTCCTGCTACTTGAACTTCTTCAACTTCTTGAACCTTCCTGCTACTTGAACTTTTCGAACTTCTTGAACCTTCCAGCTACTTGAACTTCTTGAACTTCTTGAACCTTCCTGCTACTTGAACTACTTGAACTTCTTGAACCTTCCTGCTAATTGAACTTCGTGAACTTCTTGAACCTTCCTGCTACTCGAACTTCTTGAGCCTTCCTGCTACTTGAACTTCTTGAACGTTCCTGCCACTTGAACTTCTTGAACTTCTTGAACCTTCCTGCTACTTGAAATTCTTGAACCTTCCTGCTACTTGAAATTCTTGAACTTCTTGAACCTTCCTGCTACTTGAACTTCTTGAACTTCTTGAACCTTCCTGCTACTTGAACTTCTTGAACCTTCCTTCTACTTGAACTTCTTGAACTTCTTGAACCTTCCTGCTACTCGAACTTCTTGAACTTCTTGAACCTTCCTGCTACTTGAACTTCTTGAACCTTCCTGCTTCTTGAACATCTTTAAACTTCCTGCTACATGATCTTCTTGAACTTCTTGAACCTTCCTGCTACTTGAACATCTTTAACCTTCCGGCTACTTGAACTTCTTGAACTTCTTGAACCTTCCTGCTACTTGAACTTCTTGAACCTTCTTGCCACTTGAACTTCTTGAACTTCTTGAACCTTCCTGCTACTTGAAATTCTTGAACCTTCCTGCTACTTGAAATTCTTGAACTTCTTGAACCTTCCTGCTACTTGAACTTCTTGAACTTCTTGAACCTTCCTGCTACTTGAAATTCTTGAACTTCTTGAACCTTCCTGCTACTTGATCTTTTCGAACTTCTTGAACCTTCCTGCTACTTGAACTTCTTGAACTTCTTGAACCTTCCTGCTACTTGAACTACTTGAACTTCTTGAACCTTCCTGCTACTTGAACTTCTTGAACTTCTTGAACCTTCCTGCTACTTGAACTTCTTGAACCTTCCTGCTACTTGAACTTCTTGAACCTTCCTGCCACTTGAACTTCTTGAACTTCTTGAACCTTCCTGCTACTTGAAATTCTTGAACCTTCCTGCTACTTGAACTTCTTGAACTTCTTGATCCTTCCTGCTACTTGAACTTCTTGAACTTCTTGAACCTTCCTGCTACTTGAACTTCTTGAACCTTCCTTCCACTTGAACTTCTTGAACTTCTTGAACCTTCCTGCTACTTGAACTTCTTGAACTTCTTGAACCTTCCTTCTACTTGAACTTCTTGAACTTCTTGAACCTTGCTGCTACTTGAACTTCTTGAACTTCTTGAACCTTTTTGCTACTTGAACTTCTTGAAACTTCCTGCTACTTGAACTTCTTGAACTTCTTGAACCTTCCTGCTACTTGAAATTCTTGAACCTTCCTGCTACTTGAACTTCTTGAACTTCTTGAACCTTCCTGCTACTTGAAATTCTTGAACTTCGTGAACCTTCCTGCTACTTGAACTTCTTGAACCTTCCTGCTACTTGAACTTCTTGAACTTCTTGAACCTTCCTGCTACTTGAAATTCTTGAACGTCTTGAACCTTCCTGCTACTTGAACTTCTTGAACTTCTTGAACCTTCCTGCTACTTGAACTTCTTGAACGTCTTGAACCTTCCTGCTACTTGAACTTCTTGAACTTCTTGAACCTTTCTGCTACTTGAACTTCTTGAACCTTCCTGCTACTTGAACTTCTTGAACTTCTTGAACCTTCCTGCTACTTGAACTCCTTGAACGTCTTGAACCTTCCTGCTACTTGAACTTCTTGAACATCTTGAACCTTCCTGCTAATTGAACTTCTTGTACCTTCCTGCTACTTGAACTTCTTGAACTTTTTGAACCTTCCTGCTACTTGAACTTCTTGAACTTCTTGAACCTTCCTGCTACTTAAACTTCTTGACCTTCTTGAACCTTCCTGCTACTTGAACTTCTTGAACCTTCCTGCTACTTGAAATACTTGAACTTCTTGAACCTTCCTGCTACTTGAAATACTTGAACTTCTTGAATCTTCCTGTTATATGAACTTCTTGAACTTCTTGAACCTTCCTGCAACTTGAACTTCTTTAACCTTCCTGCTACTTGAACTTCTTGAACCTTCCTGCTACTTGAACTTCTACAACTTCTTGAACCTTCCTGCTACTTGAAATACTTGAACTTCTTGAACCTTCCTGTTACTTGAACTTCTTGAACTTCTTGAACCTTTCTGCTACTTGAACTTCTTGAACCTTCCTGCTACTTGAACTTCTTGAACTTCTTGAACCTTCCTGCTACTTGAACTTCTCGAACCTTCCTGCTACTTGAACCTCTTGAACTTCTTGACCCTTCCTGCTACTTGAACTTTTTGAACTTCTTGCACCTTCCTGCTACTTGAACTTCTTGAACTTCTTGAACCTTCCTGCTACTTGAACTTCTTGAACATCTTGAACCTTCCTGCTACTTGAACTTCTTGAACTTCTTGATCTTTCCTGCTACATGAACTTCTTGAACTTCTTGAACCTTTTCGCTACATGAACTTCTTGAACTTCTTGAACCTTCCTGCTATCTGAACTTTTTGAACTTCTTGAACCTTCCTGCTACTTGAACTTTTTGAACTTCTTGAACCTTCCTGCTACTTGAACTTCTTGAACTTCTTGAACCTTCCTGCTACTTGAACTTCTGGCACCTTCCTGCCACTTGATTTCTTGAAACTTCCTGCTACTTGAACTTCTTAAACCTTCCTGCTACTTGAACTTTTTGAACCTTCCTGCTTCTTGAACTTCTTGAACCTTCCTTCTCCTTGAACTTCTTGAACTTCTTGAACCTTCCTGCTACTTGAACTTTTTGAACTTCTTGAACCTTCCTGCTACTTGAACTTCTTGAACCTTCCTGCGATCTAAACTTCTTGAACTTCTTGAACCTTCCTGCTACTTGAACTTCTTGAACCTTCCTGCTACTTGAACTTCTTGAACCTTCCTGCTACTTGAACTTCTTGAACTTCTTGAACCTTTTTGCTACTTGAACTTCTTGAAACTTCCTGCTACTTGAACTTCTTGAACTTCTTGAACCTTCCTGCTACTTGAAATTCTTGAACTTCTTGAACCTTCCTGCTACTTGAACTTCTTGAACTTCTTGAACCTTCCTGCTACTTGAAATTCTTGAACTTCTTGAACCTTCCTGCTACTTGATCTTTTCGAACTTCTTGAACCTTCCTGCTACTTGAACTTCTTGAACTTCTTGAACCTTCCTGCTACTTGAACTACTTGAACTTCTTGAACCTTCCTGCTACTTGAACTTCTTGAACTTCTTGAACCTTCCTGCTACTTGAACTTCTTGAACCTTCCTGCTACTTGAACTTCTTGAACCTTCCTGCCACTTGAACTTCTTGAACTTCTTGAACCTTCCTGCTACTTGAAATTCTTGAACCTTCCTGCTACTTGAACTTCTTGAACTTCTTGAACCTTCCTGCTACTTGAACTTCTTGAACCTTCCTTCCACTTGAACTTCTTGAACTTCTTGAACCTTCCTGCTACTTGAACTTCTTGAACTTCTTGAACCTTCCTTCTACTTGAACTTCTTGAACTTCTTGAACCTTCCTGCTACTTGAACTTCTTGAACTTCTTGAACCTTTTTGCTACTTGAACTTCTTGAAACTTCCTGCTACTTGAACTTCTTGAACTTCTTGAACCTTCCTGCTACTTGAAATTCTTGAACTTCTTGAACCTTCCTGCTACTTGAACTTCTTGAACTTCTTGAACCTTCCTGCTACTTGAAATTCTTGAACTTCTTGAACCTTCCTGCTACTTGAACTTCTTGAACCTTCCTGCTACTTGAACTTCTTGAACTTCTTGAACCTTCCTGCTACTTGAACTTCTTGAACGTGTTGAACCTTCCTGCTACTTGAACTTCTTGAACTTCTTGAACCTTCCTGCTACTTGAACTTCTTGAACGTCTTGAACCTTACTGCTACTTGAACTTCTTGAACTTCTTGAACCTTTCTGCTACTTGAACTTCTTGAACCTTCCTGCTACTTGAACTTCTTGAACTTCTTGAACCTTCCTGCTACTTGAACTCCTTGAACGTCTTGAACCTTCCTGCTACTTGAACTTCTTGAACTTCTTGAACCTTCCTGCTACTTGAACTTCTTGTACCTTCCTGCTACTTGAACTTCTTGAACTTTTTGAACCTTCCTGCTACTTGAACATCTTGAACTTCTTGAACCTTCCTGCTACTTAAACTTCTTGACCTTCTTGAACCTTCCTGCTACTTGAACTTCTTGAACCTTTCTGCTACTTGAAATACTTGAACTTCTTGAACCTTCCTGCTACTTGAAATACTTGAACTTCTTGAACCTTCCTGTTATATGAACTTCTTGAACTTCTTGAACCTTCCTGCAACTTGAACTTCTTTAACCTTCCTGCTACTTGAACTTCTTGAACCTTCCTGCTACTTGAACTTCTACAACTTCTTGAACCTTCCTGCTACTTGAAATACTTGAACTTCTTGAACCTTCCTGTTACTTGAACTTCTTGAACTTCTTGAACCTTTCTGCTACTTGAACTTCTTGAACCTTCCTGCTACTTGAACTTCTCGAACCTTCCTGCTACTTGAACCTCTTGAACTTCTTGACCCTTCCTGCTACTTGAACTTCTTGAACTTCTTGCACCTTCCTGCTACTTGAACTTCTTGAACTTCTTGAACCTTCCTGATACTTGAACTTCTTGAACATCTTGAACCTTCCTGCTACTTGAACTTCTTGAACTTCTTGATCTTTCCTGCTACATGAACTTCTTGAACTTCTTGAACCTTTTCGCTACATGAACTTCTTGAACTTCTTGAACCTTCCTGCTACTTGAACTTTTTGAACTTCTTGAACCTTCCTGCTACTTGAACTTCTTGAACCTTCCTGCTACTTGAACTTCTTGAACTTCTTTAACCTTCCTGCTACTTGAACTTCTTGAAACTTCCTGCTACTCGAACTTCTTGAACTTCTTGAACCTTCCTGCTACTTGAACTTCTTGAACTTCTTGAACCTTCCTGCTACTTGAACTTCTTGAACTTCTTGCACTTTCCTGCTACTTGAACTTCTAGAACCTTCCTGCTGCTTGAACTTCTTGAACCTTCCTGCAACTTGAACTTTTTGAACTTCTTGAACCTTCCTGCTACTTGAACTTCTTGAACCTTCCTGCTACTTGAACTTCTTGAATCTTCCTGCTACTTGAACTTCTTGAACTTCTTGAACTTCTTGAATTTTCCTGCTACTTGAACTTCTTGAACTTCTTGCACCTTCCTGCTACTTAAACTTCTAGAACCTTCCTGCTACTTGAACTTCTTGAACCTTCCTGCTACTTGAACTTCTTGAACCTTCCTGCTACTTGAACTTCTTGAACTTCTTGAACCTTCCTGCAATTTGAACTTCTTGAACCTTCCTGCTACTTGAACTTCTTGAACCTTCCTGCTACTTGAACTTTTTGAACCTTCCTGCTACTTGAACTTCTTGAACCTTCCTGCTACTTGAACTTCTTCAACTTCTTGAACCTTCCTGCTACTTGAACTTTTCGAACTTCTTGAACCTTCCAGCTACTTGAACTTCTTGAACTTCTTGAACCTTCCTGCTACTTGAACTACTTGAACTTCTTGAACCTTCCTGCTACTTGAACTTCGTGAACTTCTTGAACCTTCCTGCTACTCGAACTTCTTGAGCCTTCCTGCTACTTGAACTTCTTGAACGTTCCTGCCACTTGAACTTCTTGAACTTCTTGAACCTTCCTGCTACTTGAAATTCTTGAACCTTCCTGCTACTTGAAATTCTTGAACTTCTTGAACCTTCCTGCTACTTGAACTTCTTGAACTTCTTGAACCTTCCTGCTACTTGAACTTCTTGAACCTTCCTTCTACTTGAACTTCTTGAACTTCTTGAACCTTCCTGCTACTCGAACTTCTTGAACTTCTTGAACCTTCCTGCTACTTGAACTTCTTGAACCTTCCTGCTTCTTGAACATCTTTAAACTTCCTGCTACATGATCTTCTTGAACTTCTTGAACCTTCCTGCTACTTGAACATCTTTAACCTTCCGGCTACTTGAACTTCTTGAACTTCTTGAACCTTCCTGCTACTTGAACTTCATGAACCTTCCTGCCACTTGAACTTCTTGAACTTCTTGAACCTTCCTGCTACTTGAAATTCTTGAACCTTCCTGCTACTTGAACTTCTTGAACTCCTTGAACCTTCCTTGTACTTGAACTTCTTGAACCTTCCTTCTACTTGAACTTCTTGAACTTCTCGAACCTTCCTGCTACTTGAACTTCTTGAACTTCTTGAACCTTCCTGCTACTTGAACTACTTGAACTTCTTGACCCTTCATGCTACTTGAACTTCTTGAACTTCTTGATCCTTCCTGCTACTTGAACTTCTTGAACCTTCCTGCTTCTTGAACTTCTTGAAACTTCCTGCTACATGAACTTCTTGATCTTCTTGAACCTTCCTGCTACTTGAACTTCTTGAACCTTCCTGCTACTTGAACTTTTTGAACTTTTTGAACCTTCCTGCTACTTGAACTTCTTGAACTTCTTGAACCTTTCTGCTACTTGAACTTCTTGAACTTCTTGAACCTTCCTGCTACTTGAACTTCTTGAACTTCTCGAACTTTCCTGCTACTTGAACTTCTTGAACCTTCCTGCTACTTGAATTTCTTGAACTTCTTGAACCTTTCTGCTACTTGAACTTCTTGAACTTCTTGAACCTTCCTGCTACTTGAACTTCTTGAACCTTCCTGCTAATTGAACTTCCTGAACTTCTTGAGCCTTCCTGCTACTTGAACTACTTAAACTTCTTGAACCTTCCTGCTACTTGAACTTCTTGAACTTCTTGAACCTTCCTGCTACGTGAACTTCTTGAACCTTCCTGCTACTTGAACTTCTTGAACTTCTTGAACCTTCCTGCTACTTGAACTTCTTGAACCTTCATGCTACTTGAACTTCTTGAACCTTCCTGCTACTTGAACTTCCTAAACCTTCCTGCTACTTGAACTTCTTGAACTTCTTGAGCCTTCCTGCTACTTGAACTACTTAAACTTCTTGAACCTTCCTGCTACTTGAACTTCTTGAACTTCTTGAACCTTCCTGCTACGTGAACTTCTTGAACCTTCCTGCTACTTGAACTTCTTGAACTTCTTGAACCTTCCTGCCACTTGAACTTCTTGAACCTTCCTGCTACTTGAACTTCTTGAACCTTCCTGCTACTTGAACTTCTTGAACCTTCCTGCAACTTGAACTTCTTGAACTTCTTGCACCTTCCTGCTACTTGAACTTCTAGAACCTTCCTGCTACTTGAACTTCTTGAACCTTCCTGCTACTTGAACTTCTTGAACCTTCCTGCTACTTGAACTTCTTGAACTTCTTGAACCTTCCTGCAATTTGAACTTCTTGAACCTTCCTGCTACTTGAACTTGTTGAACCTTCCTGCTACTTGAACTTTTTGAACCTTCCTGCTACTTGAACTTCTTGAACCTTCCTGCTACTTCAACTTCTTTAACTTCTTGAACCTTCCTGCTACTTGAACTTTTCGAACTTCTTGAACCTTCCAGCTACTTGAACTTCTTGAACTTCTTGAACCTTCCTGCTACTTGAACTAATTGAACTTCTTGAACCTTCCTGCTACTTAACTTCGTGAACTTCTTGAATCTTCCTGCTACTCGAACTTCTTGAGCCTTCCTGCTGCTTGAACTTCTTGAACGTTCCTTCCACTTGAACTTCTTGAACTTCTTGAACCTTCCTGCTACTTGAAATTCTTGAACCTTCCTGCTACTTGAAATTCTTGAACTTCTTGAACCTTCCTGCTACTTGAACTTCTTGAACTTCTTGAACCTTCCTGCTACTTGAACTTCTTGAACCTTCCTTCTACTTGAACTTCTTGAACTTCTTGAACCTTCCTGCTACTTGAACTTCTTGAACTTCTTGAACCTTCCTGCTACTTGAACTTCTTGAACCTTCCTGCCTCTTGAACATCTTTAAACTTCCTGCTACATGATCTTCTTGAACTTCTTGAACCTTCCTGCTACTTGAACATCTTGAACCTTCTTGCTACTTGAACTTCTTGAACTTTTTGAACCTTCCTGCTACTTGAACTTCTTGAACCTTCCTGCCACTTGAACTTCTTGAACTTCTTGAACCTTCCTGCTACTTGAAATTATTGAACCTTCCTGCTACTTGAACTTCTTGAACTTCTTGAACCTTCCTTGTACCTGAACTTCTTGAACCTTCCTTCTACTTGAACTTCTTGAACTTCTCGAACCTTCCTGCTACTTGAACTTCTTGAACTTCTTGAACCTTCCTGCTACTTGAACAACTTGAACTTCTTGAACTTCTTGAACCTTCCTGCTACTTGAACTTCTTGAACCTTCCTGCTTCTTGAACTTCTTGAAACTTCCTGCTACATGAACTTCTTGATCTTCTTGAACCTTCCTGCTACTTGAACTTCTTGAACCTTCCTGCTACTTGAACTTCTTGAACCTTTCTGCTACTTGAACTTCTTGAACTTTTTGAACCTTCCTGCTACTTGAACTTCTTGAACTTCTCGAACTTTCCCGCTACTTGAACTTCTTGAACCTTCCTGCTACTTGAATTTCTTGAACTTCTTGAACCTTTCTGCTACTTGAACTTCTTGAACTTCTTGAACCTTCCTGCTACTTGAACTTCTTGAACCTTCCTGCTACTTGAACTTCTTGAACTTCTTGAGCCTTCCTGCTACTTGAACTACTTAAACTTCTTGAACTTTCCTGCCACTTGAACTTCTTGAACTTCTTGAACCTTCCTGCTACGTGAACTTCTTGAACCTTCCTGCTACTTGAACTTCTTGAACTTCTTGAACCTTCCTGCTACTTGAACTTCTTGAACCTTCATGCTACTTGAACTTTTTGAACCTTCCTGCTACTTGAACTTCTTAAACCTTCCTGCTACTTGAACTTCTTGAACTTCTTGAGCCTTACTGCTACTTGAACTACTTAAACTTCTTGAACCTTCCTGCTACTTGAACTTCTTGAACTTCTTGAACCTTCCTGCTACGTGAACTTCTTGAACCTTACCGCTACTTGAACTTCTTGAACTTCTTGAACCTTCCTGCTACTTGAACTTCTTGAACCTTCCTGCTACTTGAACTACTTAAACTTCTTGAACCTTCCCGCTAATCGAACTTCTTGAACGTTCCTGCTACTTGAACTTCTTGAACTTCTTGAACCTTCCTGCTACTTGAATTTCTTGAACCTTCCTGCTACTTGAACTTCTTGAACTCCTCGAACCTTCCTGCTACTTGAACTTCTTGAACCTTCCTGCTATTTGAACTTCTTGAACCTTCCTGCTACTTGAACTTCTTGAACCTTCCTGCTACTTGAACTTCTTGAACTTCTTGAACCTTCCTGCTACTTGAACTTCTTGAACTTCTTAAACCTTCCTGCAACTTGAACTTCTTGAACCTTCCTGCTACTTGAACTTCTTGAACTTCTTGAACCTTCCTGCTACTTGAACTTTTTGAACCTTCCTGCTATTTGAACTTCTGAACCTTCCTGTTACTTGAACTTCTTGAACCTTCCTGCTACCTGAACGTTTTGAACTTCTTGAACCTTCCTGCTACTTGAACTTTTTGAACTTCTTGAACCTTCCTGCTACCTGAACTTTTTGAAATTCTTGAACCTTCCTGCTACTTGAACTTTTTGAACTTCTTGAACCTTCCTGCTACTTGAACTTCTTGAACTTCTTGAACCTTCCTGCTACTTGAACTTCTTGCACCTTCCTGCCACTTGATTTCTTGAAACTTCCTGCTACTTGAACTTCTTGAACCTTCCTGCTACTTGAAATTTTTGAACCTTCCTGCTTCTTGAACTTCTTGAACCTTCCTTCTCCTTGAACTTCTTGAACTTCTTGAACCTTCCTGCTACTTGAACTTTTTGAACTTCTTGAACCTTCCTGCTACTTGAACTTCTTGAACCTTCCTGCGAGCTGAACTTCTTGAACTTCTAACCTTCCTGCTACTTGAACTTCTTGAACCTTCCTGCTACTTGAACTTCTTGAAACTTCCTGCTACTTGAACTTCTTGAACTTCTTGAACCTTCCTGCTAGTTGAAATTCTTGAACTTCTTGAACCTTCCTGCTTCTTGAACTTCTTGAACTTCTTGAACCTTCCTGCTACCTGAAATTCTTGAACTTCTTGAACCTTCCTGCTACTTGATCTTTTCGAACTTCTTGAACCTTCCTGCTACTTGAACTTCTTGAACTTCTTGAACCTTCCTGCTACTTGAACTACTTGAACTTCTTGAACCTTCCTGCTACTTGAACTTCTTGAACTTCTTGAACCTTCCTGCTTCTTGAACTTCTTGAACCTTCCTGCTACTTGAACTTCTTGAACCTTCCTGCCACTTGAACTTCTTGAACTTCTTGAACCTTCCTGCTACTTGAACTTCTTGAACTTCTTGAACCTTCCTGCTACTTGAACTTCTTGAACTTCTTGAACCTTCCTGCTACTTGAACTTCTTGAACCTTCCATCCACTTGAACTTCTTGAACTTCTTGAACCTTCCTGCTACTTGAACTTCTTGAACTTCTTGAACCTTCCTTCTACTTGAACTTCTTGAACTTCTTGAACCTTCCTGCTACTTGAACTTCTTGAACCTTCCAGCTACTTGAACTTCTTGAACCTTCCTGCTACTTGAACTTCTTGAACCTTCCTGCTACTTGAACTTCTTAAACCTTCCTGCTACTTGAACTTCTTGAACTTCTTGAATCTTCCTGCTACTTGAACTTCTTGAACGTCTTGAACCTTCCTGCTACTTGAACTTCTTGAACTTCTTGAACCTTCCTGCTACTTGAACTTCTTGAACGTCTTGAACCTTCCTGCTATTTGAACTTCTTGAACTTCATGAACCTTCCTGCTATTTGAACTTCTTGAACTTCTTGAACCTTCCTGCTACTTGAACTTCTTGAACTTCTTGAACTTTTCTGCTACTTGAACTTCTTGAACCTTCCTGCTACTTGAACTTCTTGAACTTCTTGAAACTTCCTGCTACTTGAACTCCTTGAACGTCTTGAACCTTCCTGCTACTTGAACTTCTTGAACTTCTTGAACCTTCCTGCTACTTGAACTTCTTGTACCTTCCTGCTACTTGAACTTCTTGAACTTTTCGAACCTTCCTGCTACTTGAACTTCTTGAACTTCTTGAACCTTCCTGCTACTTGAACTTCTTGACCTTCTTGAACCTTCCTGCTACTTGAACTTCTTGAACCTTCCTGCTACTTGAAATACTTGAACTTCTGGAACCTTCCTGCTACTTGAAATACTTGAACTTCTTGAACCTTCCTGCTACTTGAACTTCTTTAACCTTCCTGCAACTTGAACTTCTTGAACCTTCCTGCTACTTGAACTTCTACAACTTCTTGAACCTTCCTGCTACTTGAAATACTTGAACTTCTTGAACCTTCCTGTTACTTGAACTTCTTGAACTTCTTGAACCTTTCTGCTACTTGAACTTCTTGAACCTTCCTGCTACTTGAACTTCTTGAACTTCTTGAACCTTCCTGCTACTTGAACTTCTTGAACCTTCCTGCTACTTGAACCTCTTGAACTTCTTGACCCTTCCTGCTACTTGAACTTCTTGAACTTCTTGCTCCTTCCTGCTACTTGAACTTCTTGAACTTCTTGAACCTTCCTGCTACTTGAACTTCTTGAACTTCTTGAACCTTCCTGCTACTTGAACTCCTTGAACTTCTTGATCTTTCCTGCTACATGAACTTCTTGAACTTCTTGAACCTTTTTGCTACTTGAACTTCTTGAACTTCTTGAACCTTCCTGCTACTTGAACTTCTTGAACTTCTTTAACCTTCCTGCTACTTGAACTTCTTTAAACTTCCTGCTACTTGAACTTCTTGAACTTCTTGAACCATCCTGCTACTTGAACTTCTTGAGCTTCTTGAACCTTCCTGCTACTTGAACTTCTTGAACTTCTTGCACCTTCCTGCTACTTGAACTTCTAGAACCTTCCTGTTGCTTGAACTTCTTGAACCTTCCTGCAACTTGAACTTCTTGAACTTCTTGAATTTTCCTGCTACTTGAACTTCTTGAACTTCTCGCACCTTCCTGCTACTTGAACTTCTAGAACCTTCCTGCTACTTGAACTTCTTGAACCTTCCTGCTACTTGAACTTCTTGAACCTTCCTGCTACTTGAACTTCATGAACTTCTTGAACCTTCCTGCTATTTGAACTTCTTGAACCTTCCTGCTACTTGAACTTCTTGAACCTTCCTGCTACTTGAACTTTTTGAACCTTCCTGCTACTTGAACTTCTTGAACCTTCCTGCTACTTGAACTTCTTTAACTTCTTGATTATTCCTGCTACTTGAACTTTTCGAACTTCTTGAACCTTCCAGCTACTTGAACTTCTTGAACTTCTTGAACCTTCCTGCTACTTGAACTACTTGAACTTCTTGAACCTTCCTGCTACTTGAACTTCGTGAACTTCTAGAACCTTCCTGCTACTCGAACTTCTTGAGCCTTCCTGCTACTTGAACTTCTTGAACGTTCCTGCCACTTGAACTTCTTGAACTTCTTGAACCTTCCTGCTACTTGAAATTCTTGAACCTTCCTGCTACTTGAAATTCTTGAACTTCTTGAACCTTCCTGCTACTTGAACTTCTTGAACCTTCCTGCTACTTGAACTTCTTTAACCTTCCTTCTACTTGAACTTCTTGAACTTCTTGAACCTTCCTGCTACTTGAACTTCTTGAACTTCTTGAACCTTCCTGCTACTTGAACTTTTTGAACCTTCCTGCTTCTTGATCATCTTTAAACTTCCTGCTACATGATCTTCTTGAACTTCTTGAACCTTCCTGCTACTTGAACATCTTGAACCTTCCTGCTACTTGAACTTCTTGAACTTCTTGAACCTTCCTGCTACTTGAACTTCTTGAACCTTCCTGCCACTTGAACTTCTTGAACTTCTTGAACCTTCCTGCTACTTGAAATTCTTGAACCTTCCTGCTACTTGAACTTCTAGAACTTCTTGAACCTTCCTTGTACTTGAACTTCTTGAACCTTCCTTCTACTTGAACTTCTTGAACTTCTCGAACCTTCCTGCTACTTGAACTTCTTGAACTTCTTGAACCTTCCTGCTACTTGAACTACTTGAACTTCTTGAACCTTCATGCTATTTGAACTTCTTGAACTTCTTGAACCTTCCTGCTACTTGAACTTCTTGAACCTTCCTGCTTCTTGAACTTCTTGAAACTTCCTGCTACATGAACTTCTTGAACTTCTTGAACCTTCCTGCTACTTGAACTTCTTGAACCTTCCTGCTACTTGAACTTCTTGAACTTTTTGAACCTTCCTGCTACTTGAACTTCTTGAACTTCTTGAACCTTTCTGCTACTTGAACTTCTTGAACTTCTTGAACCTTCCTGCTACTTGAACTTCTTGAACTTCTCGAACTTTCCTGCTACTTGAACTTCTTGAACCTTCCTGCTACTTGAATTTCTTGAACTTCTTGAACCTTTCTGCTACTTGAAATTCTTGAACTTCTTGAACCTTCCTGCTACTTGAACTTCTTGAACCTTCCTTCTACTTGAACTTCTTGAACTTCTTGAGCCTTCCTGCTACTTGAACTACTTAAACTTCTTGAACCTTCCTGCTACTTGAACTTCTTGAACTTCTTGAACCTTCCTGCTACTTGAACTTCTTGAACCTTCCTGCTACTTGAACTTCTTGAACTTCTTGAACCTTCCTGCTACTTGAACTTCTTGAACCTTCATGCTACTTGAACTTCTTGAACCTTCCTGCTACTTGAACTTCTTGAACCTTCCTGCTACTTGAACTACTTGAACTTCTTGAACCTTCCTGCTAATCGAACTTCTTGAACCTTCCTGCTACTTGAACTTCTTGAACTTTCCTGCTACTTGAACTTCTTGAACCTTCCTGCTACTTGAACTTCTTGAACTTCTCGAACCGTCCTGCTACTTGAACTTCTTGAACCTTCCTGCTACTTGAACTTCTTGAACCTTCCTGCTACTTGAACTTCTTGAACCTTCCTGCTACTTGAACTTCTTGAACTTCTTGAACCTTCTTGCTACTTGAACTTCTTGAACCTTCCTGCTAATTGAACTTCTTGAACTTCTTAAACCTTCCTGCTACTTGAACTTCTTGAACCTCCCTGCTACTTGAACTTCTTGAACTTCTTGAACCTTCCTGCTACTTGAACTTTTTGAACCTTCCTGCTATTTGAACTTCTTGAACCTTCCTGCTACTTGAACTTTTTGATCTTCTTGAACCTTCCTGCTACTTGAACTTCTTGAACTTCTTGAACCTTCCTGCTACTTGAACTTCTTGCACCTTCCTGCCACTTGATTTCTTGAACCTTCCTGCTACTTGAACTTCTTGAACCTTCCTGCTACTTGAACTTTTTGAACCTTCCTGCTTCTTGAACTTCTTGAACTTCTTGAACCTTCCTGCTACTTGAACTTTTTGAACCTTCCTGCTATTTGAACTTCCTGAACCTTCCTGCTACTTGAACTTCTTGAACCTTCCTGCTACCTGAACTTTTTGAACTTCTTGAACCTTCCTGCTACTTGAACTTTTTGAACTTCTTGAACCTTCCTGCTACTTGAACTTCTTGAACTTCTTGAACCTTCCTGCTACTTGAACTTCTTGCACCTTCCTGCCACTTGATTTCTTGAACCTTCCTGCTACTTGAACTTCTTGAACCTTCCTGCTACTTGAACTTTTTGAACCTTCCTGCTTCTTGAACTTCTTGAACCTTCCTTCTCCTTGAACTTCTTGAACTTCTTGAACCTTCCTGCTACTTGAACTACTTGAACCTTCCTGCTACTTGAACTTTTTGAACTTCTTGAACCTTCCTGCTACTTGAACTTCTTGAACCTTCCTGCGAGCTGAACTTCTTGAACTTCTTGAACCTTCCTGCTACTTGAACTTCTTAAACCTTCCTGCTACTTGAACTTCTTGAACCTTCCTGCTACTTGAACTTCTTGAACTTCTTGAACCTTTCTGATACTTGAACTTCTTGAAACTTCCTGCTACTTGAACTTCTTGAACTTCTTGAACATTCCTGCTACTTGAAATTCTTGAACTTCTTGAACCTTCCTGCTACTTGAACTTCTTGAACTTCTTGAACCTTCCTGCTACTTGAAATTCTAGAACTTCTTGAACCTTCCTGCTACTTGATCTTTTCGAACTTCTTGAACCTTCCTGCTACTTGAACTTCTTGAACTTCTTGAACCTTCCTGCTACTTGAACTACTTGAAGTTCTTGAACCTTCCTGCTACTTGAACTTCTTGAACTTCTTGAACCTCCCTGCTACTTGAACTTCTTGAACCTTCCTGCTACTTGAACTTTTTGAACTTCTTGAACCTTCCTGCTACTTGAACTTCTTGAACCTTCCTGCGATCTAAACTTCTTGAACTTCTTGAACCTTCCTGCTACTTGAACTTCTTGAACCTTCCTGCTACTTGAACTTCTTGAACCTTCCTGCTACTTGAACTTCTTGAACTTCTTGAACCTTTTTGCTACTTGAACTTCTTGAAACTTCCTGCTACTTGAACTTCTTGAACTTCTTGAACCTTCCTGCTACTTGAAATTCTTGTACTTCTTGAACCTTCCTGCTACTTGAACTTCTTGAACTTCTTGAACCTTCCTGCTACTTGAAATTCTTGAACTTCTCGAACCTTCCTGCTACTTGATCTTTTCGAACTTCTTGAACCTTCCTGCTACTTGAACTTCTTGAACTTCTTGAACATTCCTGCTACTTGAACTACTTGAACTTCTTGAAACTTCCTGCTACTTTAACTTCTTGAACTTCTTGAACCTTCCTGCTACTTGAACTTCTTGAACCTTCCTGCTACTTGAACTTCTTGAACCTTCCTGCCACTTGAACTTCTTGAACTTCTTGAACCTTCCTGCTACTTGAAATTCTTGAACCTTCCTCCTACTTGAACTTCTTGAACTTCTTGATCCTTCCTGCTACTTGAACTTCTTGAACTTCTTGAACCTTCCTGCTACTTGAACTTCTTGAACCTTCCTTCCACTTGAACTTCTTGAACTTCTTGAACCTTCCTGCTACTTGAACTTCTTGAACGTCTTGAACCTTCCTGCTACTTGAACTTCTTGAACTTCTTGAACCTTCCTGCTACTTGAACTTCTTGAACGTCTTGAACCTTCCTGCTACTTGAACTTCTTGAACTTCTTGAACCTTTCTGCTACTTGAACTTCTTGAACCTTCCTGCTACTTGAACTTCTTGAACTTCTTGAACCTTCCTGCTACTTGAACTCCTTGAACGTCTTGAACCTTCCTGCTACTTGAACTTCTTGAACATCTTGAACCTTCCTGCTACTTGAACTTCTTGTACCTTCCTGCTACTTGAACTTCTTGAACTTTTTGAACCTTCCTGCTACTTGAACTTCTTGAACTTCTTGAACCTTCCTGCTACTTAAACTTCTTGACCTTCTTGAACCTTCCTGCTACTTGAACTTCTTGAACCTTCCTGCTACTTGAAATACTTGAACTTCTTGAACCTTCCTGCTACTTGAAATACTTGAACTTCTTGAACCTTCCTGTTATATGAACTTCTTGAACTTCTTGAACCTTCCTGCAACTTGAACTTCTTTAACCTTCCTGCTACTTGAACTTCTTGAACCTTCCTGCTACTTGAACTTCTACAACTTCTTGAACCTTCCTGCTACTTGAAATACTTGAACTTCTTGAACCTTCCTGTTACTTGAACTTCTTGAACTTCTTGAACCTTTCTGCTACTTGAACTTCTTGAACCTCACTGCTACTTGAACTTCTTGAACTTCTTGAACCTTCCTGCTACTTGAACTTCTCGAACCTTCCTGCTACTTGAACCTCTTGAACTTCTTGACCCTTCCTGCTACTTGAACTTCTTGAACTTCTTGCACCTTCCTGCTACCTGAACTTCTTGAACTTCTTGAACCTTCCTGCTACTTGAACTTCTTGAACATCTTGAACCTTCCTGCTACTTGAACTTCTTGAACTTCTTGATCTTTCCTGCTACATGAACTTCTTGAACTTCTTGAACCTTTTCGCTACATGAACTTCTTGAACTTCTTGAACCTTCCTGCTATCTGAACTTTTTGAACTTCTTGAACCTTCCTGCTACTTGAACTTTTTGAACTTCTTGAACCTTCCTGCTACTTGAACTTCTGGCACCTTCCTGCCACTTGATTTCTTGAAACTTCCTGCTACTTGAACTTCTTAAACCTTCCTGCTACTTGAACTTTTTGAACCTTCCTGCTTCTTGAACTTCTTGAACCTTCCTTCTCCTTGAACTTCTTGAACTTCTTGAACCTTCCTGCTACTTGAACTTTTTGAACTTCTTGAACCTTCCTGCTACTTGAACTTCTTGAACCTTCCTGCGATCTAAACTTCTTGAACTTCTTGAACCTTCCTGCTACTTGAACTTCTTGAACCTTCCTGCTACTTGAACTTCTTGAACCTTCCTGCTACTTGAACTTCTTGAACTTCTTGAACCTTTTTGCTACTTGAACTTCTTGAAACTTCCTGCTACTTGAACTTCTTGAACTTCTTGAACCTTCCTGCTACTTGAAATTCTTGAACTTCTTGAACCTTCCTGCTACTTGATCTTTTCGAACTTCTTGAACCTTCCTGCTACTTGAACTTCTTGAACTTCTTGAACCTTCCTGCTACTTGAACTACTTGAACTTCTGGAACCTTCCTGCTACTTGAACTTCTTGAACTTCTTGAACCTTCCTGCTACTTGAACTTTTTGAACTTCTTGAACCTTCCTGCTACTTGAACTTCTTGAACCTTCCTGGGATCTAAACTTCTTGAACTTCTTGAACCTTCCTGCTACTTGAACTTCTTGAACCTTCCTGCTACTTGAACTTCTTGAACCTTCCTGCTACTTGAACTTCTTGAACTTCTTGAACCTTTTTGCTACTTGAACTTCTTGAAACTTCCTGCTACTTGAACTTCTTGAACTTCTTGAACCTTCCTGCTACTTGAAATTCTTGAACTTCTTGAACCTTCCTGCTACTTGATCTTTTCGAACTTCTTGAACCTTCCTGCTACTTGAACTTCTTGAACTTCTTGAACCTTCCTGCTACTTGAACTACTTGAACTTCTTGAACCTTCCTGCTACTTGAACTTCTTGAACTTCTTGAACCTTCCTGCTACTTGAACTTCTTGAACCTTCCTGCTACTTGAACTTCTTGAACCTTCCTGCCACTTGAACTTCTTGAACTTCTTGAACCTTCCTGCTACTTGAAATTCTTGAACCTTCCTGCTACTTGAACTTCTTGAACTTCTTGATCCTTCCTGCTACTTGAACTTCTTGAACTTCTTGAACCTTCCTGCTACTTGAACTTCTTGAACCTTCCTTCCACTTGAACTTCTTGAACTTCTTGAACCTTCCTGCTACTTGAACTTCTTGAACTTCTTGAACCTTCCTTCTACTTGAACTTCTTGAACTTCTTGAACCTTCCTGCTACTTGAACTTCTTGAACTTCTTGAACCTTTTTGCTACTTGAACTTCTTGAAACTTCCTGCTACTTGAACTTCTTGAACTTCTTGAACCTTCCTGCTACTTGAAATTCTTGAACTTCTTGAACCTTCCTGCTACTTGAACTTCTTGAACTTCTTGAACCTTCCTGCTACTTGAAATTCTTGAACTTCTTGAACCTTCCTGCTACTTGAACTTCTTGAACCTTCCTGCTACTTGAACTTCTTGAACCTTCCTGCTACTTGAACTTCTTGAACGTGTTGAACCTTCCTGCTACTTGAACTTCTTGAACTTCTTGAACCTTCCTGCTACTTGTACTTCTTGAACGTCTTGAACCTTACTGCTACTTGAACTTCTTGAACTTCTTGAACCTTTCTGCTACTTGAACTTCTTGAACCTTCCTGCTACTTGAACTTCTTGAACTTCTTGAACCTTCCTGCTACTTGAACTCCTTGAACGTCTTGAACCTTCCTGCTACTTGAACTTCTTGAACTTCTTGAACCTTCCTGCTACTTGAACTTCTTGTACCTTCCTGCTACTTGAACTTCTTGAACTTTTTGAACCTTCCTGCTACTTGAACTTCTTGAACTTCTTGAACCTTCCTGCTACTTAAACTTCTTGACCTTCTTGAACCTTCCTGCTACTTGAACTTCTTGAACCTTCCTGCTACTTGAAATACTTGAACTTCTTGAACCTTCCTGCTACTTGAAATACTTGAACTTCTTGAACCTTCCTGTTATATGAACTTCTTGAACTTCTTGAACCTTCCTGCAACTTGAACTTCTTTAACCTTCCTGCTACTTGAACTTCTTGAACCTTCCTGCTACTTGAACTTCTACAACTTCTTGAACCTTCCTGCTACTTGAAATACTTGAACTTCTTGAACCTTCCTGTTACTTGAACTTCTTGAACTTCTTGAACCTTTCTGCTACTTGAATTTCTTGAACCTTCCTGCTACTTGAACTTCTTGAACTTCTTGAACCTTCCTGCTACTTGAACTTCTCGAACCTTCCTGCTACTTGAACCTCTTGAACTTCTTGACCCTTCCTGCTACTTGAACTTCTTGAACTTCTTGCACCTTCCTGCTACTTGAACTTCTTGAACTTCTTGAACCTTCCTGATACTTGAATTTCTTGAACATCTTGAACCTTCCTGCTACTTGAACTTCTTGAACTTCTTGATCTTTCCTGCTACATGAACTTCTTGAACTTCTTGAACCTTTTCGCTACATGAACTTCTTGAACTTCTTGAACCTTCCTGCTACTTGAACTTTTTGAACTTCTTGAACCTTCCTGCTACTTGAACTTCTTGAACCTTCCTGCTACTTGAACTTCTTGAACTTCTTTAACCTTCCTGCTACTTGAACTTCTTGAAACTTCCTGCTACTTGAACTTCTTGAACTTCTTGAACCTTCCTGCTACTTGAACTTCTTGAACTTCTTGAACCTTCCTGCTACTTGAACTTCTTGAACTTCTTGCACTTTCCTGCTACTTGAACTTCTAGAACCTTCCTGCTGCTTGAACTTCTTGAACCTTCCTGCAACTTGAACTTCTTGAACTTCTTGAACCTTCCTGCTACTTGAACTTCTTGAACCTTCCTGCTACTTGAACTTCTTGAACCTTCCTGCTACTTGAACTTCTTGAACCTTCCTGCTACTTGAACTTCTTGAACCTTCCTGCTACTTGAACTTCCTGAACTTCTTGAACTTCTTGAATTTTCCTGCTACTTGAACTTCTTGAACTTCTTGCACCTTCCTGCTACTTGAACTTCTAGAACCTTCCTGCTACTTGAACTTCTTGAACCTTCCTGCTACTTGAACTTCTTGAACCTTCCTGCTACTTGAACTTCTTGAACTTCTTGAACCTTCCTGCAATTTGAACTTCTTGAACCTTCCTGCTACTTGAACTTCTTGAACCTTCCTGCTACTTGAACTTTTTGAACCTTCCTGCTACTTGAACTTCTTGAACCTTCCTGCTACTTGAACTTCTTCAACTTCTTGAACCTTCCTGCTACTTGAACTTTTCGAACTTCTTGAACCTTCCAGCTACTTGAACTTCTTGAACTTCTTGAACCTTCCTGCTACTTGAACTACTTGAACTTCTTGAACCTTCCTGCTACTTGAACTTCGTGAACTTCTTGAACCTTCCTGCTACTCGAACTTCTTGAGCCTTCCTGCTACTTGAACTTCTTGAACGTTCCTGCCACTTGAACTTCTTGAACTTCTTGAACCTTCCTGCTACTTGAAATTCTTGAACCTTCCTGCTACTTGAAATTCTTGAACTTCTTGAACCTTCCTGCTACTTGAACTTCTTGAACTTCTTGAACCTTCCTGCTACTTGAACTTCTTGAACCTTCCTTCTACTTGAACTTCTTGAACTTCTTGAACCTTCCTGCTACTCGAACTTCTTGAACTTCTTGAACCTTCCTGCTACTTGAACTTCTTGAACCTTCCTGCTTCTTGAACATCTTTAAACTTCCTGCTACATGATCTTCTTGAACTTCTTGAACCTTCCTGCTACTTGAACATCTTTAACCTTCCGGCTACTTGAACTTCTTGAACTTCTTGAACCTTCCTGCTACTTGAACTTCTTGAACCTTCCTGCCACTTGAACTTCTTGAACTTCTTGAACCTTCCTGCTACTTGAAATTCTTGAACCTTCCTGCTACTTGAACTTCTTGAACTCCTTGAACCTTCCTTGTACTTGAACTTCTTGAACCTTCCTTCTACTTGAACTTCTTGAACTTCTCGAACCTTCCTGCTACTTGAACTTCTTGAACCTTCCTGCTTCTTGAACTACTTGAACTTCTTGAACCTTCATGCTACTTGAACTTCTTGAACTTCTTGATCCTTCCTGCTACTTGAACTTCTTGAACCTTCCTGCTTCTTGAACTTCTTGAAACTTCCTGCTACATGAACTTCTTGATCTTCTTGAACCTTCCTGCTACTTGAACTTCTTGAACCTTCCTGCTACTTGAACTTCTTGAACTTTTTGAACCTTCCTGCTACTTGAACTTCTTGAACTTCTTGAACCTTTCTGCTACTTGAACTTCTTGAACTTCTTGAACTTCTTGAACCTTCCTGCTACTTGAACTTCTTGAACTTCTCGAACTTTCCTGCTACCTGAACTTCTTGAACCTTCCTGCTACTTGAATTTCTTGAACTTCTTGAACCTTTCTGCTACTTGAACTTCTTGAACTTCTTGAACCTTCCTGCTACTTGAACTTCTTGAACCTTCCTGCTAATTGAACTTCCTGAACTTCTTGAGCCTTCCTGCTACTTGAACTACTTAAACTTCTTGAACCTTCCTGCTACTTGAACTTCTTGAACTTCTTGCACCTTCCTGCTACGTGAACTTCTTGAACCTTCCTGCTACTTGAACTTCTTGAACTTCTTGAACCTTCCTGCTACTTGAACTTCTTGAACCTTCCTGCTACTTGAACTTCTTGAACCTTCATGCTACTTGAACTTCTTGAACCTTCCTGCTACTTGAACTTCTTAAACCTTCCTGCTACTTGAACTTCTTGAACTTCTTGAGCCTTCCTGCTACTTGAACTACTTAAACTTCTTGAACCTTCCTGCTACTTGAACTTCTTGAACTTCTTGAACCTTCCTGCTACGTGAACTTCTTGAACCTTCCTGCTACTTGAACTTCTTGAACTTCTTGAACCTTCCTGCCACTTGAACTTCTTGAACCTTCATGCTACTTGAATTTCTTGAACCTTCCTGCTACTTGAACTTCTTGAACCTTCCTGCTACTTGAACTTCTTAAACTTCTTGAACCTTCCTGCTAATCGAACTTCTTGAACCTTCCTGCTACTTGAACTTCTTGAACTTCTTGAACCTTCCTGTTACTTGAACTTCTTGAACCTTCCTGCTACTTGAACTTCTTGAACTTCTCGAACCTTCCTGCTACTTGAACTTCTTGAACCTTCCTGCTACTTGAACTTCTTGAACCTTTCTGCTAATTGAACTTCTTGAACCTTCCTGCTACTTGAACTTTTTGAACTTCTTGAATCTTCCTGCTACTTGAACTTCTTGAACCTTCCTGCTACTTGAACTTCTTGAACTTCTTAAACCTTCCTGCAACTTGAACTTCTTGAACCTTCCTGCTACTTGAACTTCTTGAACTTCTTGAACCTTCCTGCTACTTGAACTTTTGAACCTTCCTGCTATTTGAACTTCTGAACCTTCCTGTTACTTGAACTTCTTGAACCTTCCTGCTACCTGAACTTTTTGAACATCTTGAACCTTCCTGCTACTTGAACTTTTTGAACTTCTTGAACCTTCCTGCTACCTGAACTTTTTGAACTTCTTGAACCTTCCTGCTACTTGAACTTTTTGAACTTCTTGAACATTCCTGCTACTTGAACTTCTTGAACTTCTTGAACTTCCCTGCTACTTGAACTTCTTGCACCTTCCTGCCACTTGATTTCTTGAAACTTCCTGCTACTTGAACTTCTTGAACCTTCCTGCTACTTGAACTTTTTGAACCTTCCTGCTTCTTGAACTTCTTGAACCTTCCTTCTCCTTGAACTTCTTGAACTTCTTGAACCTTCCTTCTACTTGAACTTTTTGAACTTCTTGAACCTTCCTGCTACTTGAACTTCTTGAACCTTCCTGCGAGCTGAACTTCTTGAACTTCTTGAACCTTCCTGCTACTTGAACTTCTTGAACCTTCCTGCTACTTGAACTTCTTGAACCTTCCTGCTACTTGAACTTCTTGAACTTCTTGAACCTTTTTGCTACTTGAACTTCTTGAAACTTCCTGCTACTTGAACTTCTTGAACTTCTTGAACCTTCCTGCTACTTGAAATTCTTGAACTTCTTGAACCTTCCTGCTACTTGAACTTCTTGAACTTCTTGAACCTTCCTGCTACCTGAAATTCTTGAACTTCTTGAACATTCCTGCTACTTGATCTTTTCGAACTTCTTGAACCTTCCTGCTCCTTGAACTTCTTGAACTGCTTGAACCTTCCTGCTACTTGAACTACTTGAACTTCTTGAACCTTCCTGCTACTTGAACTTCTTGAACTTCTTGAACCTTCCTGCTACTTGAACTTCTTGAACTTCTTGAACCTTCCTTCTACCTGAACTTCTTGAACTTCTTGAACCTTCCTGCTACTTGAACATCTTGAACCTTCCATCCACTTGAACTTCTTGAACTTCTTGAACCTTCCTGCTACTTGAACTTCTTGAACTTCTTGAACCTTCCTTCTACTTGAACTTCTTGAACTTCTTGAACCTTCCTGCTACCCTAACTTCTTGAACCTTCCAGCTACTTGAACTTCTTGAACGTTCGTGCTACTTGAACTTCTTGAACCTTCCTGCTACTTGAACTTCTTGAACCTTCCTGCAACTTGAACTTTTTGAACTTCTTGAACCTTCCTGCTACTTGAACTTCTTGAACGTCTTGAACCTTCCTGCTACTTGAACTTCTTGAACTTCTTGAACCTTCCTGCTACTTGAACTTCTTGAACGTCTTGAACCTTCCTGCTACTTGAACTTCTTGAACTTCTTGAACCTTCCTGCTACTTGAACTTCATGAACTTCTTGAACCTTCCTGCTACTTGAACTTCTTGAACTTCTTGAACCTTTCTGCTACTTGAACTTCTTGAACCTTCCTGCTACTTGAACTTCTTGAAACTTCCTGCTACTTGAACTCCTTGAACGTCTTGAACCTTCCTGCTACTTGAACTTCTTGAACTTCTTGAACCTTCCTGCAACTTGAACTTCTTGTACCTTCCTGCTACTTGAACTTCTTGAACTTTTTGAACCTTCCTGCTACTTGAACTTCTTGAACTTCTTGAACCTTCCTGCTACTTGAACTTCTTGACCTTCTTGAACCTTCCTGCTACTTGAACTTCTTGAACCTTCCTGCTACTTGAAATACTTGAACTTCTTGAACCTTCCTGCTACTTGAAATACTTGAACTTCTTGAACCTTCCTGTTATATGAACTTCTTGAACTTCTTGAACCTTCCTGCTACTTGAACTTCTTTAACCTTCCTGCTACTTGAACTTCTACAACTTCTTGAACCTTCCTGCTACTTGAAATACTTGAACTTCTTGAACCTTCCTGTTACTTGAACTTCTTGAACTTCTTGAACCTTTCTGCTACTTGAACTTCTTGAACCTTCCTGCTACTTGAACTTCTTGAACTTCTTGAACCTTCCTGCTACTTGAACTTCTTGAACCTTCCTGCTACTTGAACCTCTTGAACTTCTTGACCCTTCCTGCTACTTGAACTTCATGAACTTCTTGCACCTTCCTGCTACTTGAACTTCTTGAACTTCTTGAACCTTCCTGCTACTTGAACTTCTTGAACTTCTTGAACCTTCCTGCTACTTGAACTTCTTGAACTTCTTGATCTTTCCTGCTACATGAACTTCTTGAACTTCTTGAACCTTTTTGCTACTTGAACTTCTTGAACTTCTTGAACCTTCCTGCTACTTGAACTTTTTGAACTTCTTGAACCTTCCTGCTACTTGAACTTCTTGAACCGTCCTGCTACTTGAACTTCTTGAACTTCTTGAACCATCCTGCTACTTGAACTTCTTGAACTTCTTGAACCTTCCTGCTACTTGAACTTCTTGAACCTTCCTGCTACTTGAACTTCTTGAACCTTCCTGCTACTTGAACTTCTTGAACTTCTTGAACCTTCCTGCTACTTGAACTTCTTGAACGTCTTGAACCTTCCTGCTACTTGAACTTCTTGAACTTCTTGAACCTTCCTGCTACTTGAACTTCTTGAACTTCTTGAACCTTCCTGCTACTTGAACTTCTTGAACTTCTTGAACCTTTCTGCTACTTGAACTTCTTGAACCTTCCTGCTACTTGAACTTCTTGAACTTCTTGAACCTTCCTGCTACTTGAACTCCTTGAACGTCTTGAACCTTCCTGCTACTTGAACTTCTTGAACTTCTTGAACCTTCCTGCTACTTGAACTTCTTGTACCTTCCTGCTACTTGAACTTCTTGAACTTTTTGAACCTTCCTGCTACTTGAACTTCTTGAACTTCTTGAACCTTCCTGCTACTTGAACTTCTTGACCTTCTTGAACCTTCCTGCTACTTGAACTTCTTGAACCTTCCTGCTACTTGAAATACTTGAACTTCTTGAACCTTCCTGCTACTTGAAATACTTGAACTTCTTGAACCTTCCTGTTATATGAACTTCTTGAACATCTTGAACCTTCCTGCAACTTGAACTTCTTTAACCTTCCTGCTACTTGAACTTCTTGAACCTTCCTGCTACTTGAACTTCTACAACTTCTTGAACCTTCCTGCTACTTGAAATACTTGAACTTCTTGAACCTTCCTGTTACTTGAACTTCTTGAACCTATTGAACCTTTCTGCTACTTGAACTTCTTGAACTTCTTGAACCTTCCTGCTACTTGAACTTCTCGAACCTTCCTGCTACTTGAACCTCTTGAACTTCTTGACCCTTCCTGCTACTTGAACTTCTTGAACTTCTTGAACCTTCCTGCTACTTGAACTTCTTGAACTTCTTGAACCTTCCTGCTACTTGAACTTCTTGAACTTCTTGATCTTTCCTGCTACATGAACTTCTTGAACTTCTTGAACCTTTTTGCTACATGAACTTCTTGAACTTCTTGAACCTTCCTGCTACTTGAACTTTTTGAACTTCTTGAACCTTCCTGCTACTTGAACTTCTTGAACCTTCCTGCTACTTGAACTTCTTGAACTTCTTTAACCTTCCTGCTACTTGAACTTCTTGAAACTTCCTGCTACTTGAACTTCTTGAACTTCTTGAACCTTCCTGCTACTTGAACTTCTTGAACTTCTTGAACCTTCCTGCTACTTGAACTTGTTGAACTTCTTGCACTTTCCTGCAACTTGAACTTCTAGAACCTTCCTGCTGCTTGAACTTCTTGAACCTTCCTGCAACTTGAACTTCTTGAACTTCTTGAACCTTCCTGCTACTTGAACTTCTTGAACCTTCCTGCTACTTGAACTTCTTGAACCTTCCTGCTACTTGAACTTCTTGAACTTCTTGAACTTCTTGAATTTTCCTGCTACTTGAACTTCTTGAACTTCTTGCACCTTCCTGCTACTTGAACTTCTAGAACCTTCCTGCTACTTGAACTTCTTGAACCTTCCTGCTACTTGAACTTCTTGAACCTTCCTGCTACTTGAACTTCTTGAACCTTCCTGCTACTTAACTTCTTGAACTTCTTGAACCTTCCTGCAATTTGAACTTCTTGAACCTTCCTGCTACTTGAACTTCTTGAACCTTCCTGCTACTTGAACTTTTTGAACCTTCCTGCTACTTGAACTTCTTGAACCTTCCTGCTACTTGAACTTCTTTAACTTCTTGAACCTTCCTGCTACTTGAACTTTTCGAACTTCTTGAACCTTCCAGCTACTTGAACTTCTTGAACTTCTTGAACCTTCCTGCTACTTGAACTACTTGAACTTCTTGAACCTTCCTGCTACTTGAACTTCGTGAACTTCTTGAACCTTCCTGCTACTCGAACTTCTTGAGCCTTCCTGCTACTTGAACTTCTTGAACGTTCCTGCCACTTGAACTTCTTGAACTTCTTGAACCTTCCTGCTACTTGAAATTCTTGAACCTTCCTGCTACTTGAAATTCTTGAACTTCTTGAACCTTCCTGCTACTTGAACTTCTTGAACTTCTTGAACCTTCCTGCTACTTGAACTTCTTGAACCTTCCTTCTACTTGAACTTCTTGAACTTCTTGAACCTTCCTGGTACTTGAACTTCTTGAACTTCTTGAACTATCCTGCTACTTGAACTTCTTGAACCTTCCTGCTTCTTGAACATCTTTAAACTTCCTGCTACATGATCTTCTTGAACTTCTTGAACCTTCCTGCTACTTGAACATCTTTAACCTTCCTGCTACTTGAACTTCTTGAACCTTCCTGCCAATTGAACTTCTTGAACTTCTTGAACCTTCCTGCTACTTGAAATTCTTGAACCTTCCTGCTACTTGAACTTCTTGAACTTCTTGAACCTTCCTTGTACTTGAACTTCTTGAACCTTCCTTCTACTTGAACTTCTTGAACTTCTCGAACCTTCCTGCTACTTGAACTTCTTGAACTTCTTGAACCTTCCTGCTACTTGAACTACTTGAACTTCTTGAACCTTCATGCTACTTGAACTTCTTGAACTTCTTGATCCTTCCTGCTACTTGAACTTCTTGAACCTTCCTGCTTCTTGAACTTCCTCAAACTTCCTGCTACATGAACTTCTTGATCTTCTTGAACCTTCCTGCTACTTGAACTTCTTTAACCTTCCTGCTACTTGAACTTCTTGAACTTTTTGAACCTTCCTGCTACTTGAACTTCTTGAACTTCTTGAACCTTTCTGCTACTTGAACTTCTTGAACTTCTTGAACCTTCCTGCTACTTGAACTTATTGAAATTCTCGAACTTTCCTGCTACTTGAACTTCTTGAACCTTCCTGCTACTTGAATTTCTTGAACTTCTTGAACCTTTCTGCTACTTGAACTTCTTGAACTTCTTGAACCTTCCTGCTACTTGAACTTCTTGAACCTTCCTGCTACTTGAACTTCTTGAACTTCTTGAGCCTTCCTGCTACTTGAACTACTTAAACTTCTTGAACCTTCCTGCTACTTGAACTTCTTGAACTTCTTGAACCTTCCTGCTACGTGAACTTCTTGAACCTTCCTGCTACTTGAACTTCTTGATCTTCTTGAACCTTCCTGCTACTTGAACTTCTTGAACCTTCATGCTACTTGAACTTCTTGAACCTTCCTGCTACTTGAACTTCTTAAACCTTCCTGCTACTTGAACCTCTTGAACTTCTTGAGCCTTCCTGCTACTTGAACTACTTAAACTTCTTGAACCTTCCTGCTACTTGAACTTCTTGAACTTCTAGAACCTTCCTGCTACGTGAACTTCTTGAACCTTCCTGCTACTTGAACTTCTTGAACTTCTTGAACCTTCCTGCCACTTGAACTTCTTGAACCTTCATGCTACTTGAACTTCTTGAACCTTCCTGCTACTTGAACTTCTTGAACCTTCCTGCTACTTGAACTACCTGAACTTCTTGAACCTTCCTGCTAATCGAACTTCTTGAACCTTCCTGCTACTTAAACTTCTTGAACTTCTTGAACCTTCCTGCTACTTGAACTTCTTGAACCTTCCTGCTACTTGAACTTCTTGAACTTCTCGAACCTTCCTGCTACTTGAACTTCATGAACCTTCCTGCTACTTGAACTTCTTAAACCTTCCTGCTACTTGAACTTCTTGAACCTTCCTGCTACTTGAACTTCTTGAACTTCTTGAACCTTCCTGCTACTTGAACTTCTTGAACCTTCCTGCTACTTGAACTTCTTGAACTTCTTAAACCTTCCTGCAACTTGAACTTCTTGAACCTTCCTGCTACTTGAACTTCTTGAACTTCTTGAACCTTCCTGCTACTTGAACTTTTTGAACCTTCCTGCTATTTGAACTTCTGAACCTTCCTGTTACTTGAACTTCTTGAACCTTCCTGCTACCTGATTTTTTTGAACTTCTTGAACCTTCCTGCTACTTGAACTTTTTGAACTTCTTGAACCTTCCTGCTACCTGAACTTTTTGAACTTCTTGAACCTTCCTGCTACTTGAACTTTTTGAACTTCTTGAACCTTCCTGCTACTTGAACTTCTTGAACTTCTTGAACCTTCCTGCTACTTGAACTTCTTGCACCTTCCTGCCACTTGATTTCTTGAAACTTCCTGCTACTTGAACTTCTTGAACCTTCCTGCTACTTGAACTTTTTGAACCTTCCTGCTTCTTGAACTTCTTGAACCTTCCTTCTCCTTGAACTTCTTGAACTTCTTGAACCTTCCTGCTACTTGAACTTTTTGAACTTCTTGAACCTTCCTGCTACTTGAACTTTTTGAACCTTCCTGCGAGCTGAACTTCTTGAACTTCTTGAACCTTCTTGCTACTTGAACTTCTTGAACCTTCCTGCTACTTGAACTTCTTGAACCTTCCTGCTACTTGAACTTCTTGAACTTCTTGAATATTTTTGCTACTTGAACTTCTTGAAACTTCCTGCTACTTGAACTTCTTGAACTTTTTGAACCTTCCTGCTCCTTGAAATTCTTGAACTTCTTGAACCTTCCTGCTACTTGAACTTCTTGAACTTCTTGAACCTTCCTGCTACCTGAAATTCTTGAACTTCTTGAACCTTCCTGCTACTTGATCTTTTCGAACTTCTTGAACCTTCCTGCTACTTGAACTTCTTGAACTTCTTGAACCTTCCTGCTACTTGAACTTCTTGAACCTTCCATCCACTTGAACTTCTTGAACTTCTTGAACCTTCCTGCTACTTGAACTTTTTGAACTTCTTGAACCTTCCTGCTACTTGAACTACTTGAACTTCTTGAACCTTCCTGCTACTTGAACTTCTTGAACTTCTTGAACCTTCCTGCTACTTGAACTTCTTGAACTTCTTGAACCTTCCTGCTACTTGAACTTCTTGAACTTCTTGAACCTTCCTGCTACTTGAACTTCTTGAACCTTCCATCCACTTGAACTTCTTGAACTTCTTGAACCTTCCTGCTACTTGAACTTCTTGAACTTCTTGAACCTTCCTTCTACTTGAACTTCTTGAACTTCTTGAACCTTCCTGCTACTTGAACTTCTTGAACCTTCCAGCTACTTGAACTTCTTGAACCTTCCTGCTACTTGAACTTCTTGAACCTTCCTGCTACTTGAACTTCTTGAACTTTCCTGCTACTTGATCTTCTTGAACTTCTTGAACCTTCCTGCTACATGAACTTCTTGAACGTCTTGAACCTTCCTGCTACTTGAACTTCTTGAACTTCTTGAACCTTCCTGCTACTTGAACTTCTTGAACGTCTTGACCTTCCTGCTACTTGAACTTCTTGCACCTTCCTGCCACTTGATTTCTTGAACCTTAATGCTACTTGAACTTCTTGAACCTTCCTGCTACTTGATCTTTTCGAACTTCTTGAACCTTCCTGCTACTTGAATTTCTTGAACTTTTTGAACCTTCCTGCTACTTGAACTACTTGAACTTCTTGAACCTTCCTGCTACTTGAACTTCTTGAACTTCTTGAACCTTCCTGCTACTTGAACTTCTTGAACCTTCCTGCTACTTGAACTTCTTGAACCTTCCTGCCACTTGAACTTCTTGAACTTCTTGAACCTTCCTGCAACTTGAAATTCTTGAACCTTCCTGCTACTTGAACTTCTTGAACTTCTTGAACCTTCCTGCTACTTAAACTTCTTGAACTTCTTGAACCTTCCTGCTACTTGAACTTCTTGAACCTTCCTTCCATTTGAACTTCTTGAACTTCTTGAACCTTCCTGCTACTTGAACTTCTTGAACTTCTTGAACCTTACTTCTACTTGAACTTCTTGAACTTCTTGAACCTTCCTGCTACTTGAACTTCTTGAACCTTCCTGCTACTTGAACTTCTTGAACCTTCCTGCTACTTGAACTTCTTGAACCTTCCTGCTACTTGAACTTCTTGAACTTCTGGAACCTTCCTGCTACTTGAACTTCTTGAACGTCTTGAACCTTCCTTCTACTTGAACTTCTTGAACTTCTTGAACCTTCCTGCTACTTGAACTTCTTGAACGTCTTGAACCTTACTGCTACTTGAACTTCTTGAACTTCTTGAACCTTCCTGCTACTTGAACTTCTTGAACTTCTTGAACCTTCCTGCTACTTGAACTTCTTGAACTTCTTGAACCTTTCTGCTACTTGAACTTCTTGAACCTTCCTGCTACTTAAACTTGTTGAACTTCTTGAACCTTCCTGCTACTTGAACTTCTTGTACCTTCCTGCTACTTGAACTTCTTGAACTTTTTGAACCTTCCTGCTACTTGAACTTCTTGAACTTCTTGAACCTTCCTGCCTCTTGAACTTTTTGAACCTTCCTGCTATTTGAACTTCCTGAACCTTCCTGCTACTTGAACTTCTTGAACTTTCCTGCTACCTGAACTTTTTGAACTTCTTGAACCTTCCTGCTACTTGAACTTTTTGAACTTCTTGAACCTTCCTGCTACTTGAACTTCTTGAACTTCTTGAACCTTCCTGCTACTTGAACTTCTTGCACCTTCCTGCCACTTGATTTCTAGAACCTTCCTGCTACTTGAACTTCTTGAACCTTCCTGCTACTTGAACTTTTTGAACCTTCCTGCTTCTTGAACTTCTTGAACCTTCCTTCTCCTTGAACTTCTTGAACTTCTTGAACCTTCCTGCTACTTGAACTTCTTGAACCTTCCTGCTACTTGAACTTTTTGAACTTCTTGAACCTTCCTGCTACTTGAACTTCTTGAACCTTCCTGCGAGCTGAACTTCTTGAACTTCTTGAACCTTCCTGCTACTTGAACTTCTTGAACCTTCCTGCTACTTGAACTTCTTGAACCTTCCTGCTACTTGAACTTCTTGAACTTCTTGAACCTTTCTGCTTCTTGAACTTCTTGAAACTTCCTGCTACTTGAACTTCTTGAACTTCTTGAACCTTCCTGCTACTTGAAATTCTTGAACTTCTTGAACCTTCCTGCTACTTGAACTTCTTGTACCTTCCTGCTACTTGAACTTCTTGAACTTTTTGAACCTTCCTGCTACTTAAACTTCTTGAACTTCTTGAACCTTCCTGCTAATTGAACCTCTTGACCTTCTTGAACCTTCCTGCTACTTGAACTTCTTGAAATTTCCTGCTACCTGAAATACTTGAACTTCTTGAACCTTCCTGCTACTTGAAATACTTGAACTTCTTGAACCTTCCTGTTATATGAACTTCTTGAACTTCTTGAACCTTCCTGCTACTTGAACTTCTTTAACCTTCCTGCTACTTGAACTTCTTGAACCTTCCTGCTATTTGAACTTCTACAACTTCTTGAACCTTCCTGCTACTTGAAATACTTGAACTTCTTGAACCTTCCTGTTACTTGAACTTCTTGAACTTCTTGAACCTTTCTGCTACTTGAACTTCTTGAACCTTACTGCTACTTGAACTTCTTGAACTTCTTGAACCTTCCTGCTACTTGAACCTCTTGAACTTCTTGACCCTTCCTGCTACTTGAACTTCTTGAACTTCTTGCACCTTCCTGCTACTTGAACTTCTTGAACTTCTTGAACCTTCCTGCTACTTGAACTTCTTGAACTTCTTGAACCTTCCTGCTACTTGAACTTCTTGAACTTCTTGGTCTTTCCTGCTTCATGAACTTTTTGAACTTCTTGAACCTTTTTGCTACTTGAACTTCTTGAACTTCTTGAACCTTCCTGCTACTTGAACTTTTTGAACTTCTTGAACCTTCCTGCTACTTGAACTTCTTGAACCTTCCTGCTACTTGAACTTCTTGAACTTCTTTAACCTTCCTGCTACTTGAACTTCTTGAAACTTCCTGCTACTTGAACTTCTTGAAACTTCCTGCTACTTGAACTTCTTGAACTTCTTGAACCTTCCTGCTACTTGAACTACTTAAACTTCTTGAACCTTCCTGCTACTTGAACTTCTTGAACTTCTTGAACCTTCCTGCTACGTGAACTTCTTGAACCTTCCTGCTACTTGAACTTCTTGAACTTCTTGAACCTTCCTGCTACTTGAACTTCTTGAACCTGCATGCTACTTGAACTTCTTGAACCTTCCTGCTACTTGAACTTCTTAAACCTTCCTGCTACTTGAACTTCTTGAACTTCTTGAGCCTTCCTGCTACTTGAACTACTTAAACTTCTTGAACCTTCCTGCTACTTGAACTTCTTGAACTTCTTGAACCTTCCTGCTACGTGAACTTCTTGAACCTTCCTGCTACTTGAACTTCTTGAACTTCTTGAACTTTCCTGCCACTTGAACTTCTTGAACCTTCATGCTACTTGAACTTCTTGAACCTTCCTGCTACTTGAACTTCTTGAACCTTCCTGCTACTTGAACTACTTGAACTTCTTGAACCTTCCTGCTAATCGAACTTCTTGAACCTTCCTGCTACTTGAACTTCTTGAACTTCTTGAACCTTCCTGCTACTTGAACTTCTTGAACCTTCCTGCTACTTGAACTTCTTGAACTTCTCGAACCTTCCTGCTACTTGAACTTCTTGAACCTTCCTGCTACTTGAACTTCTTGTACCTTCCTGCTACTTGAACTTCTTGAACTTCTTGAACCTTCCTGCTACTTGAACTTCTTGAACTTCTTAAACCTTCCTGCAACTTGAACTTCTTGAACCTTCCTGCTACTTAAACTTCTTGAACTTCTTGAACCTTACTGCTACTTGAAATTTTTGAACCTTCCTGCTATTTGAACTTCTGAACCTTCCTGTTACTTGAACTTCTTGAACCTTTCTGCTACCTGAACTTTTTCAAATTCTTGAACCTTCCTGCTACTTGAACTTTTTGAACTTCTTGAACCTTCCTGCTACCTGAACTTTTTGAACTTCCTGAACCTTCCTGCTCCTTGAACTTTTTGAACTTCTTGAACCTTCCTGCTACTTGAACTTCTTGCACCTTCCTGCCACTTGATTTCTTGAAACTTCCTGCTACTTGAACTTCTTGAACCTTCCTGCTACTTGAACTTTTTGAACCTTCCTGCTTCTTTAACTTCTTGAACCTTCCTTCTCCTTGAACTTCTTGAACTTCTTGAACCTTCCTGCTACTTGAACTTTTTGAACTTCTTGAACCTTCCTGCTACTTGAACTTCTTGAACCTTCCTGCGAGCTGAACTTCTTGAACTTCTTGAACCTTCATGCTACTTGAACTTCTTGAACCTTCCTGCTACTTGAACTTCTTGAACTTCTTGAACCTTCCTGCTACTTGAAATTCTTGAACTTCTTGAACCTTCCTGCTACTTGAACTTCTTGAACTTCTTGAACCTTCGGGCTACCTGAAATTCTTGAACTTCTTGAACCTTCCTGCTACTTGATCTTTTCGAACTTCTTGAACCTTCCTGCTACTTGAACTTCTTGAACTTCTCGAACCTTCCTGCTACTTGAACTACTTGAACTTCTTGAACCTTCCTGCTACTTGAACTTCTTGAACTTCTTGAACCTTCCTGCTACTTGAACTTCTTGAACCTTCCTGCTACTTGAACTTCTTGAACCTTCCTGCCACTTGAACTTCTTGAACTTCTTGAACCTTCCTGCTACTTGAAATTTTTGAACCTTCCTGCTACTTGAACTTCTTGAACTTCTTGAACCTTTCTGCTACTTGAACTTCATGAACTTCTTGAACCTTCCTGCTACTTGAACTTCTTGAACCTTCCATCCACTTGAACTTCTTGAACTTCTTGAACCTTCCTGCTACTTGAACTTCTTGAACTTCTTTGAACCTTCCTTCTACTTGAACTTCTTGAACTTCTTGAACCTTCCTGCTACTTGAACTTCTTGAACCTTCCAGCTACTTGAACTTCTTGAACCTTCCTGCTACTTGAACTTCTTGAACCTTCCTGCTACTTGAACTTCTTGAACCTTCCTGCTACTTGAACTTCTTGAACTTCTTGAACCTTCCTGCTACTTGAACTTCTTGAACGTCGTGAACCTTCCTGCTACTTGAACTTCTTGAACTTCTTGAACCTTCCTGCTACTTGAACTTCTTGAACGTCTTAAACCTTCCTGCTACTTGAACTTCTTGAACTTCTTGAACCTTCCTGCTACTTGAACTTCTTGAACCTTCCTGCTACTTGAACTTCTTGAACCTTCCTGCTACTTGAACTTCTTGAACTTCTTGAACCTTCCTGCTACTTGAACTTCTTGAACTTCTTAAACCTTCCTGCAACTTGAACTTCTTGAACCTTCCTGCTACTTGAACTTCTTGAACTTCTTGAACCTTACTGCTACTTGAACTTCTTGAACCTTCCTGCTACTTGAACTTCTTGAACCTTCCTGCTACTTGAACTTCTTGAACTTCTTGAACCTTCCTGCTACTTGAACTTCTTGAACGTCTTGAACCTTACTGCTACTTGAACTTCTTGAACTTCTTGAACCTTCCTGCTACTTGAACTTCTTGAACTTCTTGAACCTTCCTGCTACTTGAACTTCTTGAACTTCTTGAACCTTTCTGCTACTTGAACTTCTTGAACCTTCCTGCTACTTAAACTTGTTGAACTTCTTGAACCTTCCTGCTACTTGAACTTCTTGTACCTTCCTGCTACTTGAACTTCTTGAACTTTTTGAACCTTCCTGCTACTTGAACTTCTTGAACTTCTTGAACCTTCCTGCCTCTTGAACTTTTTGAACCTTCCTGCTATTTGAACTTCCTGAACCTTCCTGCTACTTGAACTTCTTGAACTTTCCTGCTACCTGAACTTTTTGAACTTCTTGAACCTTCCTGCTACTTGAACTTTTTGAACTTCTTGAATCTTCCTGCTACTTGAACTTCTTGAACTTCTTGAACCTTCCTGCTACTTGAACTTCTTGCACCTTCCTGCCACTTGATTTCTAGAACCTTCCTGCTACTTGAACTTCTTGAACCTTCCTGCTACTTGAACTTTTTGAACCTTCCTGCTTCTTGAACTTCTTGAACCTTCCTTCTCCTTGAACTTCTTGAACTTCTTGAACCTTCCTGCTACTTGAACTTCTTGAACCTTCCTGCTACTTGAACTTTTTGAACTTCTTGAACCTTCCTGCTACTTGAACTTCTTGAACCTTCCTGCGAGCTGAACTTCTTGAACTTCTTGAACCTTCCTGCTACTTGAACTTCTTGAACCTTCCTGCTACTTGAACTTCTTGAACCTTCCTGCTACTTGAACTTCTTGAACTTCTTGAACCTTTCTGCTTCTTGAACTTCTTGAAACTTCCTGCTACTTGAACTTCTTGAACTTCTTGAACCTTCCTGCTACTTGATATTCTTGAACTTCTTGAACCTTCCTGCTACTTGAACTTCTTGTACCTTCCTGCTACTTGAACTTCTTGAACTTTTTGAACCTTCCTGCTACTTAAACTTCTTGAACTTCTTGAACCTTCCTGCTAATTGAACCTCTTGACCTTCTTGAACCTTCCTGCTACTTGAACTTCTTGAAATTTCCTGCTACCTGAAATACTTGAACTTCTTGAACCTTCCTGCTACTTGAAATACTTGAACTTCTTGAACCTTCCTGTTATATGAACTTCTTGAACTTCTTGAACCTTCCTGCTACTTGAACTTCTTTAACCTTCCTGCTACTTGAACTTCTTGAACCTTCCTGCTACTTGAACTTCTACAACTTCTTGAACCTTCCTGCTACTTGAAATACTTGAACTTCTTGAACCTTCCTGTTACTTGAACTTCTTGAACTTCTTGAACCTTTCTGCTACTTGAACTTCTTGAACCTTACTGCTACTTGAACTTCTTGAACTTCTTGAACCTTCCTGCTACTTGAACCTCTTGAACTTCTTGACCCTTCCTGCTACTTGAACTTCTTGAACTTCTTGCACCTTCCTGCTACTTGAACTTCTTGAACTTCTTGAACCTTCCTGCTACTTGAACTTCTTGAACTTCTTGAACCTTCCTGCTACTTGAACTTCTTGAACTTCTTGGTCTTTCCTGCTTCATGAACTTTTTGAACTTCTTGAACCTTTTTGCTACTTGAACTTCTTGAACTTCTTGAACCTTCCTGCTACTTGAACTTTTTGAACTTCTTGAACCTTCCTGCTACTTGAACTTCTTGAACCTTCCTGCTACTTGAACTTCTTGAACTTCTTTAACCTTCCTGCTACTTGAACTTCTTGAAACTTCCTGCTACTTGAACTTCTTGAAACTTCCTGCTACTTGAACTTCTTGAACTTCTTGAACCTTCCTGCTACTTGAACTACTTAAACTTCTTGAACCTTCCTGCTACTTGAACTTCTTGAACTTCTTGAACCTTCCTGCTACGTGAACTTCTTGAACCTTCCTGCTACTTGAACTTCTTGAACTTCTTGAACCTTCCTGCTACTTGAACTTCTTGAACCTGCATGCTACTTGAACTTCTTGAACCTTCCTGCTACTTGAACTTCTTAAACCTTCCTGCTACTTGAACTTCTTGAACTTCTTGAGCCTTCCTGCTACTTGAACTACTTAAACTTCTTGAACCTTCCTGCTACTTGAACTTCTTGAACTTCTTGAACCTTCCTGCTACGTGAACTTCTTGAACCTTCCTGCTACTTGAACTTCTTGAACTTCTTGAACTTTCCTGCCACTTGAACTTCTTGAACCTTCATGCTACTTGAACTTCTTGAACCTTCCTGCTACTTGAACTTCTTGAACCTTCCTGCTATTTGAACTACTTGAACTTCTTGAACCTTCCTGCTAATCGAACTTCTTGAACCTTCCTGCTACTTGAACTTCTTGAACTTCTTGAACCTTCCTGCTACTTGAACTTCTTGAACCTTCCTGCTACTTGAACTTCTTGAACTTCTCGAACCTTCCTGCTACTTGAACTTCTTGAACCTTCCTGCTACTTGAACTTCTTGTACCTTCCTGCTACTTGAACTTCTTGAACTTCTTGAACCTTCCTGCTACTTGAACTTCTTGAACTTCTTAAACCTTCCTGCAACTTGAACTTCTTGAACCTTCCTGCTACTTAAACTTCTTGAACTTCTTGAACCTTACTGCTACTTGAAATTTTTGAACCTTCCTGCTATTTGAACTTCTGAACCTTCCTGTTACTTGAACTTCTTGAACCTTTCTGCTACCTGAACTTTTTGAAATTCTTGAACCTTCCTGCTACTTGAACTTTTTGAACTTCTTGAACCTTCCTGCTACCTGAACTTTTTGAACTTCCTGAACCTTCCTGCTCCTTGAACTTTTTGAACTTCTTGAACCTTCCTGCTACTTGAACTTCTTGCACCTTCCTGCCACTTGATTTCTTGAAACTTCCTGCTACTTGAACTTCTTGAACCTTCCTGCTACTTGAACTTTTTGAACCTTCCTGCTTCTTGAACTTCTTGAACCTTCCTTCTCCTTGAACTTCTTGAACTTCTTGAACCTTCCTGCTACTTGAACTTTTTGAACTTCTTGAACCTTCCTGCTACTTGAACTTCTTGAACCTTCCTGCGAGCTGAACTTCTTGAACTTCTTGAACCTTCATGCTACTTGAACTTCTTGAACCTTCCTGCTACTTGAACTTCTTGAACTTCTTGAACCTTCCTGCTACTTGAAATTCTTGAACTTCTTGAACCTTCCTGCTACTTGAACTTCTTGAACTTCTTGAACCTTCGGGCTACCTGAAATTCTTGAACTTCTTGAACCTTCCTGCTACTTGATCTTTTCGAACTTCTTGAACCTTCCTGCTACTTGAACTTCTTGAACTTCTCGAACCTTCCTGCTACTTGAACTACTTGAACTTCTTGAACCTTCCTGCTACTTGAACTTCTTGAACTTCTTGAACCTTCCTGCTACTTGAACTTCTTGAACCTTCCTGCTACTTGAACTTCTTGAACCTTCCTGCCACTTGAACTTCTTGAACTTCTTGAACCTTCCTGCTACTTGAAATTTTTGAACCTTCCTGCTACTTGAACTTCTTGAACTTCTTGAACCTTTCTGCTACTTGAACTTCATGAACTTCTTGAACCTTCCTGCTACTTGAACTTCTTGAACCATCCATCCACTTGAACTTCTTGAACTTCTTGAACCTTCCTGCTACTTGAACTTCTTGAACTTCTTTGAACCTTCCTTCTACTTGAACTTCTTGAACTTCTTGAACCTTCCTGCTACTTGAACTTCTTGAACCTTCCAGCTACTTGAACTTCTTGAACCTTCCTGCTACTTGAACTTCTTGAACCTTCCTGCTACTTGAACTTCTTGAACCTTCCTGCTACTTGAACTTCTTGAACTTCTTGAACCTTCCTGCTACTTGAACTTCTTGAACGTCGTGAACCTTCCTGCTACTTGAACTTCTTGAACTTCTTGAACCTTCCTGCTACTTGAACTTCTTGAACGTCTTGAACCTTCCTGCTACTTGAACTTCTTGAACTTCTTGAACCTTCCTGCTACTTGAACTTCTTGAACCTTCCTGCTACTTGAACTTCTTGAACCTTCCTGCTACTTGAACTTCTTGAACTTCTTGAACCTTCCTGCTACTTGAACTTCTTGAACTTCTTAAACCTTCCTGCAACTTGAACTTCTTGAACCTTCCTGCTACTTGAACTTCTTGAACTTCTTGAACCTTACTGCTACTTGAACTTCTTGAACCTTCCTGCTACTTGAACTTCTTGAACCTTCCTGCTACTTGAACTTCTTGAACTTCTTGAACCTTCCTGCTACTTGAACTTCTTGAACTTCTTAAACCTTCCTGCAACTTGAACTTCTTGAACCTTCCTGCTACTTAAACTTCTTGAACTTCTTGAACCTTACTGCTACTTGAAATTTTTGAACCTTCCTGCTATTTGAACTTCTGAACCTTCCTGTTACTTGAACTTCTTGAACCTTCCTGCTACCTGAACTTTTTGAAATTCTTGAACCTTCCTGCTACTTGAACTTTTTGAACTTCTTGAACCTTCCTGCTACCTGAACTTTTTGAACTTCTTGAACCTTCCTGCTCCTTGAACTTTTTGAACTTCTTGAACCTTCCTGCTACTTGAACTTCTTGAACTTCTTGAACCTTCCGGCTACTTGAACTTCTTGCACCTTCCTGCCACTTGATTTCTTGAAACTTCGTGCTACTTGAACTTCTTGAACCTTCCTGCTACTTGAACTTTTTGAACCTTCCTGCTTCTTGAACTTCTTGAACCTTCCTTCTCCTTGAACTTCTTGAACTTCTTGAACCTTCCTGCTACTTGAACTTTTTGAACTTCTTGAACCTTCCTGCTACTTGAACTTCTTGAACCTTCCTGCGAGCTGAACTTCTTGAACTTCTTGAACCTTCCTGCTACTTGAACTTCTTGAATCTTCCTGCTACTTGAACTTCTTGAACTTCTTGAACCTTCCTGCTACTTGAAATTCTTGAACTTCTTGAACCTTCCTGCTACTTGAACTTCTTGAACTTCTTGAACCTTCGGGCTACCTGAAATTCTTGAACTTCTTGAACCTTCCTGCTACTTGATCTTTTCGAACTTCTTGAACCTTCCTGCTACTTGAACTTCTTGAACTTCTCGAACCTTCCTGCTACTTGAACGACTTGAACTTCTTGAACCTTCCTACTACTTGAACTTCTTGAACTTCTTGAACCTTCCTGCTACTTGAACTTCTTGAACCTTCCTGCTACTTGAACTTCTTGAACTTCTTGAATTTTCCTGCTACTTGAACTTCTTGAACTTCTTGCACCTTCCTGCTACTTGAACTTCTAGAACCTTCCTGCTACTTGAACTTCTTGAACCTTCCTGCTACTTGAACTTCTTGAACCTTCCTGCTACTTGAACTTCTTGAACTTCTTGAACCTTCCTGCAATTTGAACTTCTTGAACCTTCCTGCTACTTGAACTTCTTGAACCTTCCTGCTACTTGAACTTTTTGAACCTTCCTGCTACTTGAACTTCTTGAACCTTCCTGCTACTTGAACTTCTTTAACTTCTTGAACCTTCCTGCTACTTGAACTTTTCGAACTTCTTGAACCTTCCAGCTACTTGAACTTCTTGAACTTCTTGAACCTTCCTGCTACTTGAACTACTTGAACTTCTTGAACCTTCCTGCTACTTGAACTTCGTGAACTTCTTGAACCTTCCTGCTACTCGAACTTCTTGAGCCTTCCTGCTACTTGAACTTCTTGAACGTTCCTGCCACTTGAACTTCTTGAACTTCTTGAACCTTCCTGCTACTTGAAATTCTTGAACCTTCCTGCTACTTGAAATTCTTGAACTTCTTGAACCTTCCTGCTACTTGAACTTCTTGAACTTCTTGAACCTTCCTGCTACTTGAACTTCTTGTACCTTCCTTCTACTTGAACTTCTTGAACTTCTTGAACCTTCCTGGTACTTGAACTTCTTGAACTTCTTGAACTATCCTGCTACTTGAACTTCTTGAACCTTCCTGCTTCTTGAACATCTTTAAACTTCCTGCTACATGATCTTCTTGAACTTCTTGAACCTTCCTGCTACTTGAACATCTTTAACCTTCCTGCTACTTGAACTTCTTGAACCTTCCTGCCAATTGAACTTCTTGAACTTCTTGAACCTTCCTGCTACTTGAAATTCTTGAACCTTCCTGCTACTTGAACTTCTTGAACTTCTTGAACCTTCCTTGTACTTGAACTTCTTGAACCTTCCTTCTACTTGAACTTCTTGAACTTCTCGAACCTTCCTGCTACTTGAACTTCTTGAACTTCTTGAACCTTCCTGCTACTTGAACTACTTGAACTTCTTGAACCTTCATGCTACTTGAACTTCTTGAACTTCTTGATCCTTCCTGCTACTTGAACTTCTTGAACCTTCCTGCTTCTTGAACTTCCTCAAACTTCCTGCTACATGAACTTCTTGATCTTCTTGAACCTTCCTGCTACTTGAACTTCTTTAACCTTCCTGCTACTTGAACTTCTTGAACTTTTTGAACCTTCCTGCTACTTGAACTTCTTGAACTTATTGAACCTTTCTGCTACTTGAACTTCTTGAACTTCTTGAACCTTCCTGCTACTTGAACTTCTTGAACCTTCCTGCTACTTGAACTTCTTGAACTTCTTGAGCCTTCCTGCTACTTGAACTACTTAAACTTCTTGAACCTTCCTGCTACTTGAACTTCTTGAACTTCTTGAACCTTCCTGCTACGTGAACTTCTTGAACCTTCCTGCTACTTGAACTTCTTGATCTTCTTGAACCTTCCTGCTACTTGAACTTCTTGAACCTTCATGCTACTTGAACTTCTTGAACCTTCCTGCTACTTGAACTTCTTAAACCTTCCTGCTACTTGAACCTCTTGAACTTCTTGAGCCTTCCTGCTACTTGAACTACTTAAACTTCTTGAACCTTCCTGCTACTTGAACTTCTTGAACTTCTAGAACCTTCCTGCTACGTGAACTTCTTGAACCTTCCTGCTACTTGAACTTCTTGAACTTCTTGAACCTTCCTGCCACTTGAACTTCTTGAACCTTCATGCTACTTGAACTTCTTGAACCTTCCTGCTACTTGAACTTCTTGAACCTTCCTGCTACTTGAACTACCTGAACTTCTTGAACCTTCCTGCTAATCGAACTTCTTGAACCTTCCTGCTACTTAAACTTCTTGAACTTCTTGAACCTTCCTGCTACTTGAACTTCTTGAACCTTCCTGCTACTTGAACTTCTTGAACTTCTCGAACCTTCCTGCTACTTGAACTTCATGAACCTTCCTGCTACTTGAACTTCTTGAACCTTCCTGCTACTTGAACTTCTTGAACCTTCCTGCTACTTGAACTTCTTGAACTTCTTGAACCTTCCTGCTACTTGAACTTCTTGAACCTTCCTGCTACTTGAACTTCTTGAACTTCTTAAACCTTCCTGCAACTTGAACTTCTTGAACCTTCCTGCTACTTGAACTTCTTGAACTTCTTGAACCTTCCTGCTACTTGAACTTTTTGAACCTTCCTGCTATTTGAACTTCTGAACCTTCCTGTTACTTGAACTTCTTGAACCTTCCTGCTACCTGATTTTTTTGAACTTCTTGAACCTTCCTGCTACTTGAACTTTTTGAACTTCTTGAACCTTCCTGCTACCTGAACTTTTTGAACTTCTTGAACCTTCCTGCTACTTGAACTTTTTGAACTTCTTGAACCTTCCTGCTACTTGAACATCTTGAACTTCTTGAACCTTCCTGCTACTTGAACTTCTTGCACCTTCCTGCCACTTGATTTCTTGAAACTTCCTGCTACTTGAACTTCTTGAACCTTCCTGCTACTTGAACTTTTTGAACCTTCCTGCTTCTTGAACTTCTTGAACCTTCCTTCTCCTTGAACTTCTTGAACTTCTTGAACCTTCCTGCTACTTGAACTTTTTGAACTTCTTGAACCTTCCTGCTACTTGAACTTTTTGAACCTTCCTGCGAGCTGAACTTCTTGAACTTCTTGAACCTTCTTGCTACTTGAACTTCTTGAACCTTCCTGCTACTTGAACTTCTTGAACCTTCCTGCTACTTGAACTTCTTGAACTTCTTGAATATTTTTGCTACTTGAACTTCTTGAAACTTCCTGCTACTTGAACTTCTTGAACTTTTTGAACCTTCCTGCTCCTTGAAATTCTTGAACTTCTTGAACCTTCCTGCTACTTGAACTTCTTGAACTTCTTGAACCTTCCTGCTACCTGAAATTCTTGAACTTCTTGAACCTTCCTGCTACTTGATCTTTTCGAACTTCTTGAACCTTCCTGCTACTTGAACTTCTTGAACTTCTTGAACCTTCCTGCTACTTGAACTTCTTGAACCTTCCATCCACTTGAACTTCTTGAACTTCTTGAACCTTCCTGCTACTTGAACTTTTTGAACTTCTTGAACCTTCCTGCTACTTGAACTACTTGAACTTCTTGAACCTTCCTGCTACTTGAACTTCTTGAACTTCTTGAACCTTCCTGCTACTTGAACTTCTTGAACTTCTTGAACCTTCCTGCTACTTGAACTTCTTGAACTTCTTGAACCTTCCTGCTACTTGAACTTCTTGAACCTTCCATCCACTTGAACTTCTTGAACTTCTTGAACCTTCCTGCTACTTGAACTTCTTGAACTTCTTGAACCTTCCTTCTACTTGAACTTCTTGAACTTCTTGAACCTTCCTGCTACTTGAACTTCTTGAACCTTCCAGCTACTTGAACTTCTTGAACCTTCCTGCTACTTGAACTTCTTGAACCTTCCTGCTACTTGAACTTCTTGAACTTTCCTGCTACTTGATCTTCTTGAACTTCTTGAACCTTCCTGCTACATGAACTTCTTGAACGTCTTGAACCTTCCTGCTACTTGAACTTCTTGAACTTCTTGAACCTTCCTGCTACTTGAACTTCTTGAACGTCTTGACCTTCCTGCTACTTGAACTTCTTGCACCTTCCTGCCACTTGATTTCTTGAACCTTAATGCTACTTGAACTTCTTGAACCTTCCTGCTACTTGATCTTTTCGAACTTCTTGAACCTTCCTGCTACTTGAATTTCTTGAACTTTTTGAACCTTCCTGCTACTTGAACTACTTGAACTTCTTGAACCTTCCTGCTACTTGAACTTCTTGAACTTCTTGAACCTTCCTGCTACTTGAACTTCTTGAACCTTCCTGCTACTTGAACTTCTTGAACCTTCCTGCCACTTGAAGTTCTTGAACTTCTTGAACCTTCCTGCAACTTGAAATTCTTGAACCTTCCTGCTACTTGAACTTCTTGAACTTATTGAACCTTCCTGCTACTTAAACTTCTTGAACTTCTTGAACCTTCCTGCTACTTGAACTTCTTGAACCTTCCTTCCATTTGAACTTCTTGAACTTCTTGAACCTTCCTGCTACTTGAACTTCTTGAACTTCTTGAACCTTACTTCTACTTGAACTTCTTGAACTTCTTGAACCTTCCTGCTACTTGGACTTCTTGAACCTTCCTGCTACTTGAACTTCTTGAACCTTCCTGCTACTTGAACTTCTTGAAAATTCCTGCTACTTGAACTTCTTGAACCTTCCTGCTACCTGAACTTCTTGAACTTCTGGAACCTTCCTGCTACTTGAACTTCTTGAACGTCTTGAACCTTCCTTCTACTTGAACTTCTTGAACTTCTTGAACCTTCCTGCTACTTGAACTTCTTGAACGTCTTGAACCTTACTGCTACTTGAACTTCTTGAACTTCTTGAACCTTCCTGCTACTTGAACTTCTTGAACTTCTTGAACCTTCCTGCTACTTGAACTTCTTGAACTTCTTGAACCTTTCTGCTACTCGAACTTCTTGAACCTTCCTGCTACTTAAACTTGTTGAACTTCTTGAACCTTCCTGCTACTTGAACTTCTTGTACCTTCCTGCTACTTGAACTTCTTGAACTTTTTGAACCTTCCTGCTACTTGAACTTCTTGAACTTCTTGAACCTTCCTGCTACTTGAACTTTTTGAACCTTCCTGCTATTTGAACTTCCTGAACCTTCCTGCTACTTGAACTTCTTGAACTTTCCTGCTACCTGAACTTTTTGAACTTCTTGAACCTTCCTGCTACTTGAACTTTTTGAACTTCTTGAACCTTCCTGCTACTTGAACTTCTTGAACTTCTTGAACCTTCCTGCTACTTGAACTTCTTGCACCTTCCTGCCACTTGATTTCTAGAACCTTCCTGCTACTTGAACTTCTTGAACCTTCCTGCTACTTGAACTTTTTGAACCTTCCTGCTTCTTGAACTTCTTGAACCTTCCTTCTCCTTGAACTTCTTGAACTTCTTGAACCTTCCTGCTACTTGAACTTCTTGAACCTTCCTGCTACTTGAACTTTTTGAACTTCTTGAACCTTCCTGCTACTTGAACTTCTTGAACCTTCCTGCGAGCTGAACTTCTTGAACTTCTTGAACCTTCCTGCTACTTGAACTTCTTGAACCTTCCTGCTACTTGAACTTCTTGTACCTTCCTGCTACTTGAACTTCTTGAACTTCTTGAACCTTTCTGCTTCTTGAACTTCTTGAAACTTCCTGGTACTTGAACTTCTTGAACTTCTTGAACCTTCCTGCTACTTGAAATTCTTGAACTTCTTGAACCTTCCTGCTACTTGAACTTCTTGTACCTTCCTGCTACTTGAAATTCTTGAACTTTTTGAACCTTCCTGCTACTTAAACTTCTTGAACTTCTTGAACCTTCCTGCTAATTGAACCTCTTGACCTTCTTGAACCTTCCTGCTACTTGAACTTCTTGAAATTTCCTGCTACCTGAAATACTTGAACTTCTTGAACCTTCCTGCTACTTGAAATACTTGAACTTCTTGAACCTTCCTGTTATATGAACTTCTTGAACTTCTTGAACCTTCCTGCTACTTGAACTTCTTTAACCTTCCTGCTACTTGAACTTCTTGAACCTTCCTGCTACTTGAACTTCTACAACTTCTTGAACCTTCCTGCTACTTGAAATACTTGAACTTCTTGAACCTTCCTGTTACTTGAACTTCTTGAACTTCTTGAACCTTTCTGCTACTTGAACTTCTTGAACCTTACTGCTACTTGAACTTCTTGAACTTCTTGAACCTTCCTGCTACTTGAACTTCTTGAACCTTCCTGCTACTTGAACCTCTTGAACTTCTTGACCCTTCCTGCTACTTGAACTTCTTGAACTTCTTGCACCTTCCTGCTACTTGAACTTCTTGAACTTCTTGAACCTTCCTGCTACTTGAACTTCTTGAACTTCTTGAACCTTCCTGCTACTTGAACTTCTTGAACTTCTTGGTCTTTCCTGCTTCATGAACTTTTTGAACTTCTTGAACCTTTTTGCTACTTGAACTTCTTGAACTTCTTGAACCTTCCTGCTACTTGAACTTTTTGAACTTCTTGAACCTTCCTGCTACTTGAACTTCTTGAACCTTCCTGCTACTTGAACTTCTTGAACTTCTTTAACCTTCCTGCTACTTGAACTTCTTGAAACTTCCTGCTACTTGAACTTCTTGAAACTTCCTGCTACTTGAACTTCTTGAACTTCTTGAACCTTCCTGCTACTTGAACTACTTAAACTTCTTGAACCTTCCTGCTACTTGAACTTCTTGAACTTCTTGAACCTTCCTGCTACGTGAACTTCTTGAACCTTCCTGCTACTTGAACTTCTTGAACTTCTTGAACCTTCCTGCTACTTGAACTTCTTGAACCTGCATGCTACTTGAACTTCTTGAACCTTCCTGCTACTTGAACTTCTTAAACCTTCCTGCTACTTGAACTTCTTGAACTTCTTGAGCCTTCCTGCTACTTGAACTACTTAAACTTCTTGAACCTTCCTGCTACTTGAACTTCTTGAACTTCTTGAACCTTCCTGCTACGTGAACTTCTTGAACCTTCCTGCTACTTGAACTTCTTGAACTTCTTGAACTTTCCTGCCACTTGAACTTCTTGAACCTTCATGCTACTTGAACTTCTTGAACCTTCCTGCTACTTGAACTTCTTGAACCTTCCTGCTACTTGAACTACTTGAACTTCTTGAACCTTCCTGCTAATCGAACTTCTTGAACCTTCCTGCTACTTGAACTTCTTGAACTTCTTGATCCTTCCTGCTACTTGAACTTCTTGAACCTTCCTGCTACTTGAACTTCTTGAACTTCTCGAACCTTCCTGCTACTTGAACTTCTTGAACCTTCCTGCTACTTGAACTTCTTGAACTTCTTGAACCTTCCTGCTACTTGAACTTCTTGAACTTCTTAAACCTTCCTGCAACTTGAACTTCTTGGACCTTCCTGCTACTTAAACTTCTTGAACTTCTTGAACCTTACTGCTACTTGAAATTTTTGAACCTTCCTGCTATTTGAACTTCTGAACCTTCCTGTTACTTGAACTTCTTGAACCTTTCTGCTACCTGAACTTTTTGAAATTCTTGAACCTTCCTGCTACTTGAACTTTTTGAACTTCTTGAACCTTCCTGCTACCTGAACTTTTTGAACTTCCTGAACCTTCCTGCTCCTTGAACTTTTTGAACTTCTTGAACCTTCCTGCTACTTGAACTTCTTGAACTTCTTGAACCTTCCGGCTACTTGAACTTTTTGCACCTTCCTGCCACTTGATTTCTTGAAACTTCCTGCTACTTGAACTTCTTGAACCTTCCTGCTACTTGAACTTTTTGAACCTTCCTGCTTCTTGAACTTCTTGAACCTTCCTTCTCCTTGAACTTCTTGAACTTCTTGAACCTTCCTGCTACTTGAACTTTTTGAACTTCTTGAACCTTCCTGCTACTTGAACTTCTTGAACCTTCCTGCGAGCTGAACTTCTTGAACTTCTTGAACCTTCCTGCTACTTGAACTTCTTGAACCTTCCTGCTACTTGAACTTCTTGAACTTCTTGAACCTTCCTGCTACTTGAAATTCTTGAACTTCTTGAACCTTCCTGCTACTTGAACTTCTTGAACTTCTTGAACCTTCGGGCTACCTGAAATTCTTGAACTTCTTGAACCTTCCTGCTACTTGATCTTTTCGAACTTCTTGAACCTTCCTGCTACATGAACTTCTTGAACTTCTCGAACCTTCCTGCTACTTGAACTACTTAAACTTCTTGAACCTTCCTGCTACTTGAACTTCTTGAACTTCTTGAACCTTCCTGCTACTTGAACTTCTTGAACCTTCCTGCTACTTGAACTTCTTGAACCTTCCTGCCACTTGAACTTCTTGAACTTCTTGAACCTTCCTGCTACTTGAAATTTTTGAACCTTCCTGCTACTTGAACTTCTTGAACTTCTTGAACCTTTCTGCTACTTGAACTTCATGAACTTCTTGAACCTTCCTGCTACTTGAACTTCTTGAACCTTCCATCCACTTGAACTTCTTGAACTTCTTGAACCTTCCTGCTACTTGAACTTCTTGAACTTCTTTGAACCTTCCTTCTACTTGAACTTCTTGAACTTCTTGAACCTTCCTGCTACTTGAACTTCTTGAACCTTCCAGCTACTTGAACTTCTTGAACCTTCCTGCTACTTGAACTTCTTGAACCTTCCTGCTACTTGAACTTCTTGAACCTTCCTGCTACTTGAACTTCTTGAACTTCTTGAACCTTCCTGCTACTTGAACTTCTTGAACGTCGTGAACCTTCCTGCTACTTGAACTTCTTGAACTTCTTGAACCTTCCTGCTACTTGAACTTCTTGAACGTCTTGAACCTTCCTGCTACTTGAACTTCTTGAACTTCTTGAACCTTCCTGCTACTTGAACTTCTTGAACTTCTTGAACCTTCCTGCTACTTGAACTTCTTGAACTTCTTGAACCTTTCTGCTACTTGAACTTCTTGAACCTTCCTGCTACTTGAACTTCTTGAACCTTCCTGCTACTTGAACTTCTTGAACCTTCCTGCTACTTGAACTTCTTGAACTTCTTGAACCTTCCTGCTACTTGAACTTCTTGAACTTCTTAAACCTTCCTGCAACTTGAACTTCTTGAACCTTCCTGCTACTTGAACTTCTTGAACTTCTTGAACCTTACTGCTACTTGAACTTCTTGAACCTTCCTGCTACTTGAACTTCTTGAACCTTCCTGCTACTTGAACTTCTTGAACTTCTTGAACCTTCCTGCTACTTGAACTTCTTGAACTTCTTAAACCTTCCTGCAACTTGAACTTCTTGAACCTTCCTGCTACTTAAACTTCTTGAACTTCTTGAACCTTACTGCTACTTGAAATTTTTGAACCTTCCTGCTATTTGAACTTCTGAACCTTCCTGTTACTTGAACTTCTTGAACCTTCCTGCTACCTGAACTTTTTGAAATTCTTGAACCTTCCTGCTACTTGAACTTTTTGAACTTCTTGAACCTTCCTGCTACCTGAACTTTTTGAACTTCTTGAACCTTCCTGCTCCTTGAACTTTTTGAACTTCTTGAACCTTCCTGCTACTTGAACTTCTTGAACTTCTTGAACCTTCCGGCTACTTGAACTTCTTGCACCTTCCTGCCACTTGATTTCTTGAAACTTCGTGCTACTTGAACTTCTTGAACCTTCCTGCTACTTGAACTTTTTGAACCTTCCTGCTTCTTGAACTTCTTGAACCTTCCTTCTCCTTGAACTTCTTGAACTTCTTGAACCTTCCTGCTACTTGAACTTTTTGAACTTCTTGACCCTTCCTGCTACTTGAACTTCTTGAACCTTCCTGCGAGCTGAACTTCTTGAACTTCTTGAACCTTCCTGCTACTTGAACTTCTTGAACCTTCCTGCTACTTGAACTTCTTGAACTTCTTGAACCTTCCTGCTACTTGAAATTCTTGAACTTCTTGAACCTTCCTGCTACTTGAACTTCTTGAACTTCTTGAACCTTCGGGCTACCTGAAATTCTTGAACTTCTTGAACCTTCCTGCTACTTGATCTTTTCGAACTTCTTGAACCTTCCTGCTACTTGAACTTCTTGAACTTCTCGAACCTTCCTGCTACTTGAACGACTTGAACTTCTTGAACCTTCCTGCTACTTGAACTTCTTGAACTTCTTGAACCTTCCTGCTACTTGAACTTCTTGAACCTTCCTGCTACTTGATCTTCTTGAACCTTCCTGCCACTTGAACTTCTTGAACTTCTTGAACCTTCCTGCTACTTGAAATTTTTGAACCTTCCTGCTACTTGAACTTCTTGAACTTCTTGAACCTTTCTGCTACTTGAACTTTATGAACTTCTTGAACCTTCCTGCTACTTGAACTTCTTGAACCTTCCATCCACTTGAACTTCTTGAACTTCTTGAACCTTCCTGCTACTTGAACTTCTTGAACTTCTTTGAACCTTCCTTCTACTTGAACTTCTTGAACTTCTTGAACCTTCCTGCTACTTGAACTTCTTGAACCTTCCAGCTACTTGAACTTCTTGAACCTTCCTGCTACTTGAACTTCTTGAACCTTCCTGCTACTTGAACTTCTTGAACTTCTTGAACCTTCCTGCTACTTGAACTTCTTGAACGTCGTGAACCTTCCTGCTACTTGAACTTCTTGAACTTCTTGAACCTTCCTGCTACTTGAACTTCTTGAACGTCTTGAACCTTCCTGCTACTTGAACTTCTTGAACTTCTTGAACCTTCCTGCTACTTGAACTTCTTGAACTTCTTGAACCTTCCTGCTACTTGAACATCTTGAACTTCTTGAACCTTTCTGCTACTTGAACTTCTTGAACCTTCCTGCTACTTGAAGTTCTTGAACCTTCCTGCTACTTTAACTTCTTGAACTTCTTGAACCTTCCTGCTACTTGAACTTCTTGAACTTCTTAAACCTTCCTGCAACTTGAACTTCTTGAACCTTCCTGCTACTTGAACTTCTTGATTTTCTTGAACCTTACTGCTACTTGAAATTTTTGAACCTTCCTGCTATTTGAACTTCTGAACCTTCCTGTTACTTGAACTTCTTGAACCTTCCTGCTACCTGAACTTTTTGAACTTCTTGAACCTTCCTGCTACTTGAACTTTTTGAACTTCTTGAACCTTCCTGCTTCCTGAACTTTTTGAACTTCTTGAACCTTCCAGCTCCTTGAACTTTTTGAACTTCTTGAACCTTCCTGCTACTTGAACTTCTTTAACTTCTTGAACCTTCCGGCTACTTGAACTTCTTGCACCTTCCTGCCACTTGATTTCTTGAAACTTCCTGCTACTTGAACTTCTTGAACCTTCCTGCTACTTGAACTTTTTGAACCTTCCTGCTTCTTGAACTTCTTGAACCTTCCTTCTCCTTGAACTTCTTGAACTTCTTGAACCTTCCTGCTACTTGAACTTTTTGAACTTCTTGAACCTTCCTGCTACTTGAACTTCTTGAACCTTCCTGCGAGCTGAAATTCTTGAACTTCTTGAACCTTCCTGCTACTTGAACTTCTTGAACCTTCCTGCTACTTGAACTTCTTGAACCTTCCTGCTACTTGAACTTCTTGAACTTCTTGAACCTTCCTGCTACTTGAAATTCTTGAACTTCTTGAACCTTCCTGCTACTTGAACTTCTTGAACTTCTTGAACCTTCGGGCTACCTGAAATTCTTGAACTTCTTGAACCTTCCTGCTACTTGATCTTTTCGAACTTCTTGAACCTTCCAGCTACTTGAACTTCTTGAACTTCTTGAACCTTCCTGCTACTTGAACTACTTGAACTTCTTGAACCTTCCTGCTACTTGAACTTCTTGAACTTCTTGAACCTTCCTGCTACTTGAACTTCTTGAACCGTCCTGCTACTTGAACTTCTTGAACCTTCCTGCCACTTGAACTTCTTGAACTTCTTGAACCTTCCTGCTACTTGAAATTTTTGAACCTTCCTGCTACTTGAACTTCTTGAACTTCTTGAACCTTTCTGCTAATTGAACTTCATGAACTTCTTGAACCTTCCTGCTACTTGAACTTCTTGAACCTTCCATCCACTTGAACTTCTTGAACTTCTTGAGCCTTCCTGCTACTTGAACTTCTTGAACTTCTTTGAACCTTCCTTCTACTTGAACTTCTTGAACTTCTTGAACCTTCCTGCTACTTGAACTTCTTGAACCTTCCAGCTACTTGAACTTCTTGAACCTTCCTGCTACTTGAACTTCTTGAACCTTCCTGCTACTTGAACTTCTTGAACCTTCCTGCTACTTGAACTTCTTGAACTTCTTGAACCTTCCTGCTACTTGAACTTCTTGAACGTCTTGAACCTTCCTGCTACTTGAACTTCTTGAACTTCTTGAACCTTCCTGCTACTTGAACTTCTTGAACGTCTTGAACCTTCCTGCTACTTGAACTTCTTGAACTTCTTGAACCTTCCTGCTACTTGAACTTCTTGAACTTCTTGAACCTTCCTGCTAATTGAACTTCTTGAACTTCTTGAACCTTTCTGCTACTTGAACTTCTTGAACCTTCCTGCTACTTGAACTTCTTGAACTTCTTGAAACTTCCTGCTATTTGAACTCCTTGAACGTCTTGAACCTTCCTGCTACTTGAACTTCTTGAACTTCTTGAACCTTCCTGCTACTTGAACTTCTTGTACCTTCCTGCTACTTGAACTTCTTGAACTTTTTGAACCTTCCTGCTAACTGAACTTCTTGAACTTCTTGAACCTTCCTGCTACTTGAACTTCTTGACCTTCTTGAACCTTCCTGCTACTTGAACTTCTTGAACCTTCCTGCTACTTGAACTTCTTGAACCTTCCTGCTACTTGAACTTCTACAACTTCTTGAACCTTCCTGCTACTTGAAATACTTGAACTTCTTGAACCATCCTGTTACTTGAACTTCTTGAACTTCTTGAACCTTTCTGCTACTTGAACTTCTTGAACCTTCCTGCTACTTGAACTTCTTGAACTTCTTGAACCTTCCTGCTACTTGAACTTCTTGAACCTTCCTGCTACTTGAACCTCTTGAACTTCTTGACCCTTCCTCCTACTTGAACTTCTTGAACTTCTTGCACCTTCCTGCTACTTGAACTTCTTGAACCTTCCTGCTACTTGAACTTCTTGAACTTCTTGATCTTTCCTGCTACATGAACTTCTTGAACTTCTTGAACTTTTTTGCTACTTGAACTTCTTGAACTTCTTGAACCTTCCTGCTACTTGAACTTTTTGAACTTCTTGAACCTTCCTGCTACTTGAACTTCTTGAACCTTCCTGCTACTTGAACTTCTTGAACTTCTTTAACCTTCCTGCTACTTGAACTTCTTGAAACTTCCTGCTACTTGAACTTCTTGAACTTCTTGAACCATCCTGCTACTTGAACTTCTTGAACTTCTTAAACCTTCCTGCTACTTGAACTTCTTGAACTTCTTGCACCTTCCTGCTACTTGAACTTCTTGAACCTTCCTGCTACTCGAACTTCTTGAGCCTTCCTGCTACTTGAACTTCTTGAACGTTCCTGCCAATTGAACTTCTTGATCTTCTTGAACCTTCCTGCTACTTGAAATTCTTGAACCTTCCTGCTACTTGAAATTCTTGAACTTCTTGAACCTTCCTGCTACTTGAACTTCTTGAACCTTCCTGCTTCTTGAACATCTTTAAACTTCCTGCTACATGATCTTCTTGAACTTCTTGAACCTTCCTGCTACTTGAACATCTTGAACCTTCCTGCTACTTGAACTTCTTGAACTTCTTGAACATTCCTGCTAATTGAACTTCTTGAACCTTCCTGCCACTTGAACTTCTTGAACTTCTTGAACCTTCCTGCTACTTGAAATTCTTGAACCTTCCTGCTACTTGAACTTCTTGAACTTCTTGAACCTTCCTTGTACTTGAACTTCTTGAACCTTCCTTCTACTTGAACTTCTTGAACTTCTCGAACTATCCTGCTACTTGAACTTCTTGAACTTCTTGAACCTTCCTGCTACTTGAACTACTTGAACTTTTTGAACCTTCATGCTACTTGAACTTCTTGAACTTCTTGAACCTTCCTGCTACTTGAACTTCTTGAACCTTCCTGCTTCTTGAACTTCTTGAAACTTCCTGCTACATGAACTTCTTGAACTTCTTGAACCTTCCTGCTACTTGAACTTCTTGAACCTTCCTGCTACTTGAACTTCTTGAACCTTCCTGCTACTTGAACTTCTTGAACTTTTTGAACCTTCCTGCTACTTGAACTTCTTGAACTTCTTGAACCTTTCTGCTACTTGAACTTCTTGAACTTCTTGAACCTTCCTGCTACTTGAACTTCTTGAACTTCTCGAACTTTCCTGCTACTTGAACTTCTTGAACCTTTCTGCTACTTGAATTTCTTGAACTTCTTGAACCTTTCTGCTACTTGAAATTCTTGAACTTCTTGAACCTTCCTGCTACTTGAACTTCTTGAACCTTCCTGCTACTTGAAGTTCTTGAACTTCTTGAGCCTTCCTGCTACTTGGACTACTTAAACTTCTTGAACCTTCCTGCTACTTGAACTTCTTGAACTTCTTGAACCTTCCTGCTACTTGAACTTCTTGAACCTTCCTGCTACTTGAACTTCTTGAACCTTCATGCTACTTGAACTTCTTGAACCTTCCTGCTACTTGAACTTCTTGAACCTTCCTGCTACTTGAACTACTTGAACTTCTTGAACCTTCCTGCTAATCGAACTTCTTGAACCTTCCTGCTACTTGAACTTCTTGAACTTTCCTGCTACTTGAACTTCTTGAACCTTCCTGCTACTTGAACTTCTTGAACTTCTCGAACCTTCCTGCTACTTGAACTTCTTGAACCTTCCTGCTACTTGAACTTCTTGAACTTCTTGAACCTTCCTGCTACTTGAACTTCTTGAACTTCTTAAACCTTCCTGCTACTTGAACTTCTTGAACCTCCCTGCTACTTGAACTTCTTGAACTTCTTGAACCTTCCTGCTAGTTGAACTTTTTGAACCTTCCTGCTGTTTGAACTTCCTGAACCTTCCTGCTACTTGAACTTCTTGAACCTTCCTGCTACCTGAACTTTTTGAAATTCTTGAACCTTCCTGCTACTTGAACTTCTTGAACTTCTTGAACCTTCCTGCTACTTGAACTTCTTGAACTTCTTGAACCTTCCTGCTACTTGAACTTCTTGCACCTTCCTGCCACTTGATTTCTTGAACCTTCCTGCTACTTGAACTTCTTGAACCTTCCTGCTACTTGAACTTATTGAACCTTCCTGCTTCTTGAACTTCTTGAACCTTCCTGCTACCTGAACTTTTTGAACTTCTTGAACCTTCTTGCTACTTGAACTTTTTGAACTTCTTGAACCTTCCTGCTACTTGAACTTCTTGAACTTCTTGAACCTTCCTGCTACTTGAACTTCTTGCACCTTCCTGCCACTTGATTTCTTGAACCTTCCTGCTACTTGAACTTCTTGAACCTTCCTGCTACTTGAACTTATTGAACCTTCCTGCTTCTTGAACTTCTTGAACCTTCCTTCTCCTTGAACTTCTTGAACTTCTTGAACCTTCCTGCTACTTGAACTTCTTGAACCTTCCTGCTACTGGAACTTTTTGAACTTCTTGAACCTTCCTGCTACTTGAACTTCTTGAACCTTCCTGCGAGCTGAACTTCTTGAACTTCTTGAACCTTCCTGCTACTTGAACTTCTTGAACCTTCCTGCTACTTGAACTTCTTGAACCTTCCTGCTACTTGAACTTCTTGAACTTCTTGAACCTTTCTGCTACTTAAACTTCTTGAAACTTCCTGCTACTTGAACTTCTTGAACTTCTTGAACCTTCCTGCTACTTGAAATTCTTGAACTTCTTGAACCTTCCTGCTACTTGAACTTCTTGAACTTCTTGAACCTTCCTGCTACTTGAAATTCTTGAACTTCTTGAACCTTCCTGCTACTTGATCTTTTCGAACTTCTTGAACCTTCCTGCTACTTGAACTTCTTGAACTTCTTGAACCTTCCTGCTACTTGAACTACTTGAACTTCTCGAACCTTCCTGCTACTTGAACTTCTTGAACTTCTTGAACCTTCCTGCTACTTGAACTTCTTGAACCTTCCTGCTACTTGAACTTCTTGAACCTTTCTGCCACTTGAACTTCTTGAACTTCTTGAACCTTCCTGCAACTTGAAATTCTTGAACCTTCCTGCTATGTGAACTTCTTGAACTTCTTGAACCTTCCTGCTACTTAAACTTCTTGAACTTCTTGAACCTGCCTGCTACTTGAACTTCTTGAACCTTCCTTCCATTTGAACTTCTTGAACTTCTTGAACCTTCCTGCTACTTGAACTTCTTGAACTTCTTGAACCTTACTTCTACTTGAACTTCTTGAACTTCTTGAACCTTCCTGCTACTTGAACTTCTTGAACCTTCCTGCTACTTGAACTTCTTGAACCTTCCTGCTACTTGAACTTCTTGAACTTCTGGAACCTTCCTGCTACTTGAACTTCTTGAACGTCTTGAACCTTCCTTCTACTTGAACTTCTTGAACTTCTTGAACCTTCCTGCTACTTGAACTTATTGAACGTCTTGAACCTTACTGCTACTTGAACTTCTTGAACTTCTTGAACCTTCCTGCTACTTGAACTTCTTGAACTTCTTGAACCTTCCTGCTACTTGAACTTCTTGAACTTCTTGAACCTTTCTGCTACTTGAACTTCTTGAACCTTCCTGCTACTTAAACTTGTTGAACTTCTTGAACCTTCCTGCTACTTGAACTTCTTGTACCTTCGTGCTACTTGAACTTCTTGAACTTCTTGAACCTTCCTGCTACTTGAACTTCTTGACCTTCTTGAACCTTCCTGCTACTTGAACTTCTTGAACCTTCCTGCTACTTGAACTTCTTGAACCTTCCTGCTACTTGAACTTCTACAACTTATTGAACCTTCCTGCTACTTGAAATACTTGAACTTCTTGAACCATCCTGTTACTTGAACTTCTTGAACTTCTTGAACCTTTCTGCTACTTGAACTTCTTGAACCTTCCTGCTACTTGAACTTCTTGAACTTCTTGAACCTTCCTGCTACTTGAACTTCTTGAACCTTCCTGCTACTTGAACCTCTTGAACTTCTTGACCCTTCCTGCTACTTGAACTTCTTGAACTTCTTGCACCTTCCTGCTACTTGAACTTCTTGAACCTTCCTGCTACTTGAACTTCTTGAACTTCTTGATCTTTCCTGCTACATGAACTTCTTGAACTTCTTGAACTTTTTTGCTACTTGAACTTCTTGAACTTCTTGAACCTTCCTGCTACTTGAACTTTTTGAACTTCTTGAACCTTCCTGCTACTTGAACTTCTTGAACCTTCCTGCTACTTGAACTTCTTTAACCTTCCTGCTACTTGAACTTCTTGAAACTTCCTGCTACTTGAACTTCTTGAACTTCTTGAACCATCCTGCTACTTGAACTTCTTGAACTTCTTAAACCTTCCTGCTACTTGAACTTCTTGAACTTCTTGCACCTTCCTGCTACTTGAACTTCTTGAACCTTCCTGCTACTCGAACTTCTTGAGCCTTCCTGCTACTTGAACTTCTTGAACGTTCCTGCCACTTGAACTTCTTGATCTTCTTGAACCTTCCTGCTACTTGAAATTCTTGAACCTTCCTGCTACTTGAAATTCTTGAACTTCTTGAACCTTCCTGCTACTTGAACGTCTTGAACCTTCCTGCTTCTTGAACATCTTTAAACTTCCTGCTACATGATCTTCTTGAACTTCTTGAACCTTCCTGCTACTTGAACATCTTGAACCTTCCTGCTACTTGCACTTCTTGAACTTCTTGAACATTCCTGCTACTTGAACTTCTTGAACCTTCCTGCCACTTGAACTTCTTGAACTTCTTGAACCTTCCTGCTACTTGAAATTCTTGAACCTTCCTGCTACTTGAACTTCTTGAACTTCTTGAACCTTCCTTGTACTTGAACTTCTTGAACCTTCCTTCTACTTGAACTTCTTGAACTTCTCGAACCTTCCTGCTACTTGAACTTCTTGAACTTCTTGAACCTTCCTGCTACTTGAACTACTTGAACTTCTTGAACCTTCATGCTACTTGAACTTCTTGAACTTCTTGAACCTTCCTGCTACTTGAACTTCTTGAACCTTCCTGCTTCTTGAACTTCTTGAAACTTCCTGCTACATGAACTTCTTGAACTTCTTGAACCTTCCTGCTACTTGAACTTCTTGAACCTTCCTGCTACTTGAACTTCTTGAACCTTCCTGCTACTTGAACTTCTTGAACTTTTTGAACCTTCCTGCTACTTGAACTTCTTGAACTTCTTGAACCTTTCTGCTACTTGAACTTCTTGAACTTCTTGAACCTTCCTGCTACTTGAACTTCTTGAACTTCTCGAACTTTCCTGCTACTTGAACTTCTTGAACCTTTCTGCTACTTGAATTTCTTGAACTTCTTGAACCTTTCTGCTACTTGAAATTCTTGAACTTCTTGAACCTTCCTGCTACTTGACCTTCTTGAACCTTCCTGCTACTTGAAGTTCTTGAACTTCTTGAGCCTTCCTGCTACTTGGACTACTTAAATTTCTTGAACCTTCCTGCTACTTGAACTTCTTGAACTTCTTGAACCTTCCTGCTACTTGAACTTCTTGAACCTTCCTGCTACTTGAACTTCTTGAACCTTCATGCTACTTGAACTTCTTGAACCTTCCTGCTACTTGAACTTCTTGAACCTTCCTGCTACTTGAACTACTTGAACTTCTTGAACCTTCCTGCTAATCGAACTTCTTGAACCTTCCTGCTACTTGAACTTCTTGAACTTTCCTGCTACTTGAACTTCTTGAACCTTCCTGCTACTTGAACTTCTTGAACTTCTCGAACCTTCCTGCTACTTGAACTTCTTGAACCTTCCTGCTACTTGAACTTCTTGAACTTCTTGAACCTTCCTGCTACTTGAACTTCTTGAACCTTCCTGCTACTTGAACTTCTTGAACTTCTTAAACCTTCCTGCTACTTGAACTTCTTGAACCTCCCTGCTACTTGAACTTCTTGAACTTCTTGAACCTTCCTGCTACTTGAACTTTTTGAACCTTCCTGCTATTTGAACTTCCTGAACCTTCCTGCTACTTGAACTTCTTGAACCTTCCTGCTACCTGAACTTTTTGAAATTCTTGAACCTTCCTGCTACTTGAACTTCTTGAACTTCTTGAACCTTCCTGCTACTTGAACTTCTTGAACTTCTTGAACCTTCCTGCTACTTGAACTTCTTGCACCTTCCTGCCACTTGATTTCTTGAACCTTCCTGCTACTTGAACTTCTTGAACCTTCCTGCTACTTGAACTTATTGAACCTTCCTGCTTCTTGAACTTCTTGAACCTTCCTGCTACCTGAACTTTTTGAACTTCTTGAACCTTCTTGCTACTTGAACTTTTTGAACTTCTTGAACCTTCCTGCTACTTGAACTTCTTGAACTTCTTGAACCTTCCTGCTACTTGAACTTCTTGCACCTTCCTGCCACTTGATTTCTTGAACCTTCCTGCTACTTGAACTTCTTGAACCTTCCTGCTACTTGAACTTATTGAACCTTCCTGCTTCTTGAACTTCTTGAACCTTCCTTCTCCTTGAACTTCTTGAACTTCTTGAACCTTCCTGCTACTTGAACTTCTTGAACCTTCCTGCTACTGGAACTTTTTGAACTTCTTGAACCTTCCTGCTACTTGAACTTCTTGAACCTTCCTGCGAGCTGAACTTCTTGAACTTCTTGAACCTTCCTGCTACTTGAACTTCTTGAACCTTCCTGCTACTTGAACTTCTTGAACCTTCCTGCTACTTGAACTTCTTGAACTTCTTGAACCTTTCTGCTACTTAAACTTCTTGAAACTTCCTGCTACTTGAACTTCTTGAACTTCTTGAACCTTCCTGCTACTTGAAATTCTTGAACTTCTTGAACCTTCCTGCTACTTGAACTTCTTGAACTTCTTGAACCTTCCTGCTACTTGAAATTCTTGAACTTCTTGAACCTTCCTGCTACTTGATCTTTTCGAACTTCTTGAACCTTCCTGCTACTTGAACTTCTTGAACTTCTTGAACCTTCCTGCTACTTGAACTACTTGAACTTCTCGAACCTTCCTGCTACTTGAACTTCTTGAACTTCTTGAACCTTCCTGCTACTTGAACTTCTTGAACCTTCCTGCTACTTGAACTTCTTGAACCTTTCTGCCACTTGAACTTCTTGAACTTCTTGAACCTTCCTGCAACTTGAAATTCTTGAACCTTCCTGCTACTTGAACTTCTTGAACTTCTTGAACCTTCCTGCTACTTAAACTTCTTGAACTTCTTGAACCTTCCTGCTACTTGAACTTCTTGAACCTTCCTTCCATTTGAACTTCTTGAACTTCTTGAACCTTCCTGCTACTTGAACTTCTTGAACTTCTTGAACCTTACTTCTACTTGAACTTCTTGAACTTCTTGAACCTTCCTGCTACTTGAACTTCTTGAACCTTCCTGCTACTTGAACTTCTTGAACCTTCCTGCTACTTGAACTTCTTGAACTTCTGGAACCTTCCTGCTACTTGAACTTCTTGAACGTCTTGAACCTTCCTTCTACTTGAACTTCTTGAACTTCTTGAACCTTCCTGCTACTTGAACTTATTGAACGTCTTGAACCTTACTGCTACTTGAACTTCTTGAACTTCTTGAACCTTCCTGCTACTTGAACTTCTTGAACTTCTTGAACCTTCCTGCTACTTGAACTTCTTGAACTTCTTGAACCTTTCTGCTACTTGAACTTCTTGAACCTTCCTGCTACTTAAACTTGTTGAACTTCTTGAACCTTCCTGCTACTTGAACTTCTTGAACTTTTTGAACCTTCCTGCTACTTGAATTTCTTGAACTTCTCGAACCTTCCTGCTACTTGAACTTTTTGAACCTTCCTGCTATTTGAACTTCCTGAACCTTCCTGCTACTTGAACTTCTTGAACTTTCCTGCTACCTGAACTTTTTGAACTTCTTGAACCTTCCTGCTACTTGAACTTTTTGAACTTCTTGAACCTTCCTGCTACTTGAACTTCTTGAACTTCTTGAACCTTCCTGCTACTTGAACTTCTTGCACCTTCCTGCCACTTGATTTCTAGAACCTTCCTGCTACTTGAACTTCTTGAACCTTCCTGCTACTTGAACTTTTTGAACCTTCCTGCTTCTTGAACTTCTTGAACCTTCCTTCTCCTTGAACTTCTTGAACTTCTTGAACCTTCCTGCTACTTGAACTTCTTGAACCTTCCTGCTACTTGAACTTCTTGAACCTTCCTGCTACTTGAACTTCTTGAACTTCTTGAACCTTTCTGCTACTTGAACTTCTTGAAACTTCCTGCTACTTGAACTTCTTGAACTTCTTGAACCTTCCTGCTACTTGAAATTCTTGAACTTCTTGAACCTTCCTGCTACTTGAACTTCTTGTACCTTCCTGCTACTTGAACTTCTTGAACTTTTTGAACCTTCCTGCTACTTGAACTTCTTGAACTTCTTGAACCTTCCTGCTAATTGAACCTCTTGACCTTCTTGAACCTTCCTGCTACTTAAACTTCTTGAACCTTCCTGCTACCTGAAATACTTGAACTTCTTGAACCTTCCTGCTACTTGAAATACTTGAACTTCTTGAACCTTCCTGTTATATGAACTTCTTGAACTTCTTGAACCTTCCTGCTACTTGAACTTCTTTAACCTTCCTGCTACTTGAACTTCTTGAACCTTCCTGCTACTTGAACTTCTACAACTTCTTGAACCTTCCTGCTACTTGAAATACTTGAACTTCTTGAACCTTCCTGTTACTTGAACTTCTTGAACTTCTTGAACCTTTCTGCTACTTGAACTTCTTGAACCTTACTGCTACTTGAACTTCTTGAACTTCATGAACCTTCCTGCTTCTTGAACTTCTTGAACCTTCCTGCTACTTGAACCTCTTGAACTTCTTGACCCTTCCTGCTTCCTGAACTTCTTGAACTTCTTGCACCTTCCTGCTACTTGAACTTCTTGAACTTCTTGAACCTTCCTGCTACTTGAACTTCTTGAACTTCTTGAACTTTCCTGCTACTTGAACTTCTTGAACTTCTTGGTCTTTCCTGCTACATGAACTTTTTGAACTTCTTGAACCTTTTTGCTACTTGAACTTCTTGAACTTCTTGAACCTTCCTGCTACTTGAACTTTTTGAACTTCTTGAACCTTCCTGCTACTTGAACTTCTTGAACCTTCCTGCTACTTGAACTTCTTGAACTTCTTTAACCTTCCTGCTACTTGAACTTCTTGAAACTTCCTGCTACTTGAACTTCTTGAAACTTCCTGCTACTTGAACTTCTTGAACTTCTTGAACCTTCCTTCTACTTGAACTACTTAAACTTCTTGAACCTTCCTGCTACTTGAACTTCTTGAACTTCTTGAACCTTCCTGCTACGTGAACTTCTTGAACCTTCCTGCTACTTGAACTTCTTGAACCTGCATGCTACTTGAACTTCTTGAACCTTCCTGCTACTTGAACTTCTTAAACCTTCCTGCTACTTGAACTTCTTGAACTTCTTGAGCCTTCCTGCTACTTGAACTACTTAAACTTCTTGAACCTTCCTGCTACTTGAACTTCTTGAACTTCTTGAACCTTCCTGCTACGTGAACTTCTTGAACCTTCCTGCTACTCGAACTTCTTGAACTTCTTGAACTTTCCTGCCACTTGAACTTCTTGAACCTTCATGCTACTTGAACTTCTTGAACCTTACTGCTACTTGAACTTCTTGAACCTTCCTGCTACTTGAACTAGTTGAACTTCTTGAACCTTCCTGCTAATCGAACTTCTTGAACCTTCCTGCTACTTGAACTTCTTGAACTTCTTGAACCTTCCTGCTACTTGAACTTCTTGAACCTTCCTGCTACTTGAACTTCTTGAACTTCTCGAACCTTCCTGCTACTAGAACTTCTTGAACCTTCCTGCTACTTGAACTTCTTGAACCTTCCTGCTACTTGAACTTCTTGAACTTCTTGAACCTTCCTGCTACTTGAACTTCTTGAACTTCTTAAACCTTCCTGCAACTTGAACTTCTTGAACCTTCCTGCTACTTGAACTTCTTGAACTTCTTGAACCTTACTGCTACTTGAAATTTTTGAACCTTCCTGCTATTTGAACTTCTGAACCTTCCTGTTACTTGAACTTCTTGAACCTTCCTGCTACCTGAACTTTTTGAAATTCTTGAACCTTCCTGCTACTTGAACTTTTTGAACTTCTTGAACCTTCCTGCTACCTGAACTTTTTGAACTTCTTGAACCTTTCTGCTCCTTGAACTTTTTGAACTTCTTGAACCTTCCTGCTACTTGAACTTCTTGAACTTCTTGAACCTTCCGGCTACTTGAACTTCTTGCACCTTCCTGCCACTTGATTTCTTGAAACTTCCTGCTACTTGAACTTCTTGAACCTTCCTGCTACTTGAACTTTTTGAACCTTCCTGCTTCTTGAACTTCTTGAACCTTCCTTCTCCTTGAACTTCTTGAACTTCTTGAACCTTCCTGCTACTTGAACTTTTTGAACTTCTTGAACCTTCCTGCTACTTGAACTTCTTGAACCTTCCTGCGAGCTGAACTTCTTGAACTTCTTGAACCTTCCTGCTACTTGAACTTCTTGAACCTTCCTGCTACTTGAACTTCTTGAACTTCTTGAACCTTCCTGCTACTTGAAATTCTTGAACTTCTTGAACCTTCCTGCTACTTGAACTTCTTGAACTTCTTGAACCTTCGGGCTACCTGAAATTCTTGAACTTCTTGAACCTTCCTGCTACTTGATCTTTCCGAACTTCTTGAACCTTCCTGCTACTTGAACTTCTTGAACTTCTTGAACCTTCCTGCTACTTGAACTACTTGAACTTCTTGAACCTTCCTGCTACTTGAACTTCTTGAACTTCTTGAACCTTCCTGCTACTTGAACTTCTTGAACCTTCCTGCCACTTGAACTTCTTGAACTTCTTGAACCTTCCTGCTACTTGAAATTTTTGAACCTTCCTGCTACTTGAACTTCTTGAACTTCTTGAACCTTTCTGCTACTTGAACTTCATGAACTTCTTGAACTTTCCTGCTACTTGAACTTCTTGAACCTTCCATCCACTTGAACTTTTTGAACTTCTTGAACCTTCCTGCTACTTGAACTTCTTGAACTTCTTTGAACCTTCCTTCTACTTGAACTTCTTGAACTTCTTGAACCTTCCTGCTACTTGAACTTCTTGAACCTTCCAGCTACTTGAACTTCTTGAACCTTCCTGCTACTTGAACTTCTTGAACCTTCCTGCTACTTGAACTTCTTGAACCTTCCTGCTACTTGAACTTCTTGAACTTCTTGAACCTTCCTGCTACTTGAACTTCTTGAACGTCGTGAACCTTCCTGCTACTTGAACTTCTTGAACCTTCCTGCTACTTGAACTTCTTGAACGTCTTGAACCTTCCTGCTACTTGAACTTCTTGAACTTCTTGAACCTTCCTGCTACATGAACTTCTTGAACTTCTTGAACCTTCCTGCTACTTGAACTTCTTGAACTTCTTGAACCTTTCTGCTACTTGAACTTCTTGAACCTTCCTGCTACTTGAACTTCTTGAACCTTCCTGCTACTTGAACTTCTTGAACCTTCCTGCTACATGAACTTCTTGAACTTCTTGAACCTTCCTGCTACTTGAACTTCTTGAACTTCTTAAACCTTCCTGCAACTTGAACTTCTTGAACCTTCCTGCTACTTGAACTTCTTGAACTTCTTGAACCTTACTGCTACTTGAAATTTTTGAACCTTCCTGCTATTTGAACTTCTGAACCTTCCTATTACTTGAACTTCTTGAACCTTCCTGCTACCTGAACTTTTTGAACTTCTTGAACCTTCCTGCTACTTGAACTTTTTGAACTTCTTGAACCTTCCTGCTACCTGAACTTTTTGAACTTCTTGAACCTTCCTGCTCCTTGAACTTTTTGAACTTCTTGAACCTTCCTGCTACTTGAACTTCTTAAACTTCTTGAACCTTCCGGCTACTTGAACTTCTTGCACCTTCCTGCCACTTGATTTCTTGAAACTTCCTGCTACTTGAACTTCTTGAACCTTCCTGCTACTTGAACTTTTTGAACCTTCCTGCTTCTTGAACTTCTTGAAACTTCCTTCTCCTTGAACTTCTTGAACTTCTTGAACCTTCCTGCTACTTGAACTTTTTGAACTTCTTGAACCTTCCTGCTACTTGAACTTCTTGAACCTTCCTGCGAGCTGAACTTCTTGAACTTCTTGAACCTTCCTGCTACTTGAACTTCTTGAACCTTCCTGCTACTTGAACTTCTTGAACTTCTTGAACCTTCCTGCTACTTGAAATTCTTGAACTTCTTGAACCTTCCTGCTACTTGAACTTCTTGAACTTCTTGAACCTTCGGGCTACCTGAAATTCTTGAACTTCTTGAACCTTCCTGCTACTTGATCTTTTCGAACTTCTTGAACCTTCCTGCTACTTGAACTTCTTGAACTTCTTGAACCTTCCTGCTACTTGAACTACTTGAACTTCTTGATCCTTCCTGCTACTTGAACTTCTTGAACTTCTTGAACCTTCCTGCTACTTGAACTTCTTGAACCTTCCTGCTACTTGAACTTCTTGAACCTTCCTGCCACTTGAACTTCTTGAACTTCTTGAACCTTCCTGCTACTTGAAATTTTTGAACCTTCCTGCTACTTGAACTTCTTGAACTTCTTGAACCTTTCTGCTACTTGAACTTCATGAACTTCTTGAACCTTCCTGCTACTTGAACTTCTTGAACCTTCCATCCACTTGAACTTCTTGAACTTCTTGAGCCTTCCTGCTACTTGAACTTCTTGAACTTCTTTGAACCTTCCTTCTACTTGAACTTCTTGAACTTCTTGAACCTTCCTGCTACTTGAACTTCTTGAACCTTCCAGCTACTTGAACTTCTTGAACCTTCCTGCTACTTGAACTTCTTGAACCTTCCTGCTACTTGAACTTCTTGAACCTTCCTGCTACTTGAACTTCTTGAACTTCTTGAACCTTCCTGCTACTTGAACTTCTTGAACGTCTTGAACCTTCCTGCTACTTGAACTTCTTGAACTTCTTGAACCTTCCTGCTACTTGAACTTCTTGAACGTCTTGAACCTTCCTGCTACTTGAACTTCTTAAACTTCTTGAACCTTCCTGCTACTTGAACTTCTTGAACTTCTTGAACCTTCCTGCTACTTGAACTTCTTGAACTTCTTGAACCTTTCTGCTACTTGAACTTCTTGAACCTTCCTGCTACTTGAACTTCTTGAACTTCTTGAAACTTCCTGCTACTTGAACTCCTTGAACGTCTTGAACCTTCCTGCTACTTGAACTTCTTGAACTTCTTGAACCTTCCTGCTACTTGAACTTCTTGTACCTTCCTGCTACTTGAACTTCTTGAACTTTTTGAACCTTCCTGCTACCTGAACTTCTTGAACTCCTTGAACCTTCCTGCTACTTGAACTTCTTGACCTTCTTGAACCTTCCTGCTACTTGAACTTCTTGAACCTTCCTGCTACTTGAACTTCTACAACTTCCTGAACCTTCCTGCTACTTGAAATACTTGAACTTCTTGAACCTTCCTGTTACTTGAACTTCTTGAACTTCTTGAACCTTCCTGCTACTTGAACTTCTTGAACCTTCCTGCTACTTGAACTTCTTGAACTTCTTGAACCTTTCTGCTACTTGAACTTCTTGAAACTTCCTGCTACTTGAACTTCTTGAACTTCTTGAACCTTCCTGCTACTTGAAATTCTTGAACTTCTTGAACCTTCCTGCTACTTGAACTTCTTGTACCTTCCTGCTACTTGAACTTCTTGAACTTTTCGAACCTTCCTGCTACTTGAACTTCTTGAACTTCTTGAACCTTCCTGCTAATTGAACCTCTTGACCTTCTTGAACCTTCCTGCTACTTGAACTTCTTGAACCTTCCTGCTACCTGAAATACTTGAACTTCTTGAACCTTCCTGCTACTTGAAATACTTGAACTTCTTGAACCTTCCTGTTATATGAACTTCTTGAACTTCTTGAACCTTCCTGCTACTTGAACTTCTTTAACCTTCCTGCTACTTGAACTTCTTGAACCTTCCTGCTACTTGAACTTCTACAACTTCTTGAACCTTCCTGCTACTTGAAATACTTGAACTTCTTGAACCTTCCTGTTACTTGAACTTCTTGAACTTCTTGAACCTTTCTGCTACTTGAACTTCTTGAACCTTACTGCTACTTGAACTTCTTGAACTTCTTGCACCTTCCTGCTACTTGAACTTCTTGAACTTCTTGAACCTTCCTGCTACTTGAACTTCTTGAACTTCTTGAACTTTCCTGCTACTTGAACTTCTTGAACTTCTTGGTCTTTCCTGCTACATGAACTTTTTGAACTTCTTGAACCTTTTTGCTACTTGAACTTCTTGAACTTCTTGAACCTTCCTGCTACTTGAACTTTTTGAACTTCTTGAACCTTCCTGCTACTTGAACTTCTTGAACCTTCCTGCTACTTGAACTTCTTGAACTTCTTTAACCTTCCTGCTACTTGAACTTCTTGAAACTTCCTGCTACTTGAACTTCTTGAAACTTCCTGCAACTTGAACTTCTTGAACTTCTTGAACCTTCCTTCTACTTGAACTACTTAAACTTCTTGAACCTTCCTGCTACTTGAACTTCTTGAACTTCTTGAACCTTCCTGCTACGTGAACTTCTTGAACCTTCCTGCTACTTGAACTTCTTGAACCTGCATGCTACTTGAACTTCTTGAACCTTCCTGCTACTTGAACTTCTTAAACCTTCCTGCTACTTGAACTTCTTGAACTTCTTGAGCCTTCCTGCTACTTGAACTACTTAAACTTCTTGAACCTTCCTGCTACTTGAACTTCTTGAACTTCTTGAACCTTCCTGCTACGTGAACTTCTTGAACCTTCCTGCTACTTGAACTTCTTGAACTTCTTGAACTTTCCTGCCACTTGAACTTCTTGAACCTTCATGCTACTTGAACTTCTTGAACCTTCCTGCTACTTGAACTTCTTGAACCTTCCTGCTACTTGAACTACTTGAACTTCTTGAACCTTCCTGCTAATCGAACTTCTTGAACCTTCCTGCTACTTGAACTTCTTGAACTTCTTGAACCTTCCTGCTACTTGAACTTCTTCAACCTTCCTGCTACTTGAACTTCTTGAACTTCTCGAACCTTCCTGCTACTAGAACTTCTTGAACCTTCCTGCTACTTGAACTTCTTGAACCTTCCTGCTACTTGAACTTCTTGAACTTCTTGAACCTTCCTGCTACTTGAACTTCTTGAACTTCTTAAACCTTCCTGCAACTTGAACTTCTTGAACCTTCCTGCTACTTGAACTTCTTGAACTTCTTGAACCTTACTGCTACTTGAAATTTTTGAACCTTCCTGCTATTTGAACTTCTGAACCTTCCTGTTACTTGAACTTCTTGAACCTTCCTGCTACCTGAACTTTTTGAAATTCTTGAACCTTCCTGCTACTTGAACTTTTTGAACTTCTTGAACCTTCCTGCTACCTGAACTTTTTGAACTTCTTGAACCTTCCTGCTCCTTGAACTTTTTGAACTTCTTGAACCTTCCTGCTACTTGAACTTCTTAAACTTCTTGAACCTTCCGGCTACTTGAACTTCTTGCACCTTCCTGCCACTTGATTTCTTGAAACTTCCTGCTACTTGAACTTCTTGAACCTTCCTGCTACTTGAACTTTTTGAACCTTCCTGCTTCTTGAACTTCTTGAACCTTCCTTCTCCTTGAACTTCTTGAACTTCTTGAACCTTCCTGCTACTTGAACTTTTTGAACTTCTTGAACCTTCCTGCTACTTGAACTTCTTGAACCTTCCTGCGAGCTGAACTTCTTGAACTTCTTGAACCTTCCTGCTACTTGAACTTCTTGAACCTTCCTGCTACTTGAACTTCTTGAACTTCTTGAACCTTCCTGCTACTTGAAATTCTTGAACTTCTTGAACCTTCCTGCTACTTGAACTTCTTGAACTTCTTGAACCTTCGGGCTACCTGAAATTCTTGAACTTCTTGAACCTTCCTGCTACTTGATCTTTCCGAACTTCTTGAACCTTCCTGCTACTTGAACTTCTTGAACTTCTTGAACCTTCCTGCTACTTGAACTACTTGAACTTCTTGAACCTTCCTGCTACTTGAACTTCTTGAACTTCTTGAACCTTCCTGCTACTTGAACTTCTTGAACCTTCCTGCCACTTGAACTTCTTGAACTTCTTGAACCTTCCTGCTACTTGAAATTTTTGAACCTTCCTGCTACTTGAACTTCTTGAACTTCTTGAACCTTTCTGCTACTTGAACTTCATGAACTTCTTGAACTTTCCTGGTACTTGAACTTCTTGAACCTTCCATCCACTTGAACTTCTTGAACTTCTTGAACCTTCCTGCTACTTGAACTTCTTGAACTTCTTTGAACCTTCCTTCTACTTGAACTTCTTGAACTTCTTGAACCTTCCTGCTACTTGAACTTCTTGAACCTTCCAGCTACTTGAACTTCTTGAACCTTCCTGCTACTTGAACTTCTTGAACCTTCCTGCTACTTGAACTTCTTGAACCTTCCTGCTACTTGAACTTCTTGAACTTCTTGAACCTTCCTGCTACTTGAACTTCTTGAACGTCGTGAACCTTCCTGCTACTTGAACTTCTTGAACTTCTTGAACCTTCCTGCTACTTGAACTTCTTGAACGTCTTGAACCTTCCTGCTACTTGAACTTCTTGAACTTCTTGAACCTTCCTGCTACATGAACTTCTTGAACTTCTTGAACCTTCCTGCTACTTGAACTTCTTGAATTTCTTGAACCTTTCTGCTACTTGAACTTCTTGAACCTTCCTGCTACTTGAACTTCTTGAACCTTCCTGCTACTTGAACTTCTTGAACCTTCCTGCTACATGAACTTCTTGAACTTCTTGAACCTTCCTGCTACTTGAACTTCTTGAACTTCTTAAACCTTCCTGCAACTTGAACTTCTTGAACCTTCCTGCTACTTGAACTTCTTGAACTTCTTGAACCTTACTGCTACTTGAAATTTTTGAACCTTCCTGCTATTTGAACTTCTGAACCTTCCTATTACTTGAACTTCTTGAACCTTCCTGCTACCTGAACTTTTTGAACTTCTTGAACCTTCCTGCTACTTGAACTTTTTGAACTTCTTGAACCTTCCTGCTACCTGAACTTTTTGAACTTCTTGAACCTTCCTGCTCCTTGAACTTTTTGAACTTCTTGAACCTTCCTGCTACTTGAACTTCTTAAACTTCTTGAACCTTCCGGCTACTTGAACTTCTTGCACCTTCCTGCCACTTGATTTCTTGAAACTTCCTGCTACTTGAACTTCTTGAACCTTCCTGCTACTTGAACTTTTTGAACCTTCCTGCTTCTTGAACTTCTTGAACCTTCCTTCTCCTTGAACTTCTTGAACTTCTTGAACCTTCCTGCTACTTGAACTTTTTGAACTTCTTGAACCTTCCTGCTACTTGAACTTCTTGAACCTTCCTGCGAGCTGAACTTCTTGAACTTCTTGAACCTTCCTGCTACTTGAACTTCTTGAACCTTCCTGCTACTTGAACTTCTTGAACTTCTTGAACCTTCCTGCTACTTGAAATTCTTGAACTTCTTGAACCTTCCTGCTACTTGAACTTCTTGAACTTCTTGAACCTTCGGGCTACCTGAAATTCTTGAACTTCTTGAACCTTCCGGCTACTTGATCTTTTCGAACTTCTTGAACCTTCCTGCTACTTGAACTTCTTGAACTTCTTGAACCTTCCTGCTACTTGAACTACTTGAACTTCTTGATCCTTCCTGCTACTTGAACTTCTTGAACTTCTTGAACCTTCCTGCTACTTGAACTTCTTGAACCTTCCTGCTACTTGAACTTCTTGAACCTTCCTGCCACTTGAACTTCTTGAACTTCTTGAACCTTCCTGCTACTTGAAATTTTTGAACCTTCCTGCTACTTGAACTTCTTGAACTTCTTGAACCTTTCTGCTACTTGAACTTCATGAACTTCTTGAACCTTCCTGCTACTTGAACTTCTTCAACCTTCCATCCACTTGAACTTCTTGAACTTCTTGAGCCTTCCTGCTACTTGAACTTCTTGAACTTCTTTGAACCTTCCTTCTACTTGAACTTCTTGAACTTCTTGAACCTTCCTGCTACTTGAACTTCTTGAACCTTCCAGCTACTTGAACTTCTTGAACCTTCCTGCTACTTGAACTTCTTGAACCTTCCTGCTACTTGAACTTCTTGAACCTTCCTGCTACTTGAACTTCTTGAACTTCTTGAACCTTCCTGCTACTTGAACTTCTTGAACGTCTTGAACCTTCCTGCTACTTGAACTTCTTGAACTTCTTGAACCTTCCTGCTACTTGAACTTCTTGAACGTCTTGAACCTTCCTGCTACTTGAACTTCTTGAACTTCTTGAACCTTCCTGCTACTTGAACTTCTTGAACTTCTTGAACCTTCCTGCTACTTGAACTTCTTGAACTTCTTGAACCTTTCTGCTACTTGAACTTCTTGAACCTTCCTGCTACTTGAACTTCTTGAACTTCTTGAAACTTCCTGCTACTTGAACTCCTTGAACGTCTTGAACCTTCCTGCTACTTGAACTTCTTGAACTTCTTGAACCTTCCTGCTACTTGAACTTCTTGTACCTTCCTGCTACTTGAACTTCTTGAACTTTTTGAACCTTCCTGCTACCTGAACTTCTTGAACTCCTTGAACCTTCCTGCTACTTGAACTTCTTGACCTTCTTGAACCTTCCTGCTACTTGAACTTCTTGAACCTTCCTGCTACTTGAACTTCTTTAACCTTCCTGCTACTTGAACTTCTTGAACCTTCCTGCTACTTGAACTTCTACAACTTCCTGAACCTTCCTGCTACTTGAAATACTTGAACTTCTTGAACCTTCCTGTTACTTGAACTTCTTGAACTTCTTGAACCTTTCTGCTACTTGAACTTCTTGAACCTTCCTGCTACTTGAACTTCTTGAACTTCTTGAACCTTCCTGCTACTTGAACTTCTTGAACCTTCCTGCTACTTGAACCTCTTGAACTTCTTGACCCTTCCTGCTACTTGAACTTCTTGAACTTCTTGCACCTTCCTGCTACTTGAACTTCTTGAACTTCTTGAACCTTCCTGCTACTTGAACTTCTTGAACCTTCCTGCTACTTGAACTTCTTGAACTTCTTGATCTTTCCTGCTACATGAACTTCTTGAACTTCTTGAACTTTTTTGCTACTTGAACTTCTTGAACTTCTTGAACCTTCCTGCTACTTGAACTTTTTGAACTTCTTGAACCTTCCTGCTACTTGAACTTCTTGAACCTTCCTGCTACTTGAACTTCTTGAACTTCTTTAACCTTCCTGCTACTTGAACTTCTTGAAACTTCCTGCTACTTGAACTTCTTGAACTTCTTGAACCATCCTGCCACTTGAACTTCTTGAACTTCTTGAACCTTCCTGCTACTTGAACTTCTTGAACTTCTTGCACCTTCCTGCTACTTGAACTTCTTTAACCTTCCTGCTACTCGAACTTCTTGAGCCTTCCTGCTACTTGAACTTCTTGAACGTTCCTGCCACTTGAACTTCTTGATCTTCTTGAACCTTCCTGCTACTTGAAATTCTTGAACCTTCCTGCTACTTGAAATTCTTGAACTTCTTGAACCTTCCTGCTACTTGAACTTCTTGAACCTTCCTGCTTCTTGAACATCTTTAAACTTCCTGCTACATGATCTTCTTGAACTTCTTGAACCTTCCTGCTACTTGAACATCTTGAACCTTCCTGCTACTTGAACTTCTTGAACTTCTTGAACCTTCCTGCTACTTGAACTTCTTGAACCTTCCTGCCACTTGAACTTCTTGAACTTCTTGAACCTTCCTGCTACTTGAAATTCTTGAACCTTCCTGCTACTTGAACTTCTTGAACTTCTTGAACCTTCCTTGTACTTGAACTTCTTGAACCTTCCTTCTACTTGAACTTCTTGAACTTCTCGAACCTTCCTGCTACTTGAACTTCTTGAACTTCTTGAACCTTCCTGCTACTTGAACTACTTGAACTTCTTGAACCTTCATGCTACTTGAACTTCTTGAACTTCTTGAACCTTCCTTCTACTTGAACTTCTTGAACCTTCCTGCTTCTTGAACTTCTTGAAACTTCCTGCTACATGAACTTCTTGAACTTCTTGAACCTTCCTGCTACTTGAACTTCTTGAACCTTCCTGCTACTTGAACTTCTTGATCCTTCCTGCTACTTGAACTTCTTGAACTTTTTGAACCTTCCTGCTACTTGAACTTCTTGAACTTCTTGAACCTTTCTGCTACTTGAACTTCTTGAACTTCTTGAACCTTCCTGCTACTTGAACTTCTAGAACTTCTCGAACTTTCCTGCTACTTGAACTTCTAGAACCTTTCTGCTACTTGAATTTCTTGAACTTCTTGAACCTTTCTGCTACTTGAAATTCTTGAACTTCTTGAACCTTCCTGCTACTTGAACTTCTTGAACCTTCCTGCTACTTGAAGTTCTTGAACTTCTTGAGCCTTCCTGCTACTTGGACTACTTAAACTTCTTGAACCTTCCTGCTACTTGAACTTCTTGAACTTCTTGAACCTTCCTGCTACTTGAACTTCTTGAACCTTCCTGCTACTTGAACTTTTTGAACCTTCATGCTACTTGAACTTCTTGAACCTTCCTGCTACTTGAACTTCTTGAACCTTCCTGCTACTTGAACTACTTGAACTTCTTGAACCTTCCTGCTAATCGAACTTCTTGAACCTTCCTGCTACTTGAACTTCTTGAACTTTCCTGCTACTTGAACTTCTTGAACCTTCCTGCTACTTGAACTTCTTGAACTTCTCGAACCTTCCTGCTACTTGAACTTCTTGAACCTTCCTGCTACTTGAACTTCTTGAACTTCTTGAACCTTCCTGCTACTTGAACTTCTTGAACCTTCCTGCTACTTGAACTTCTTGAACTTCTTAAACCTTCCTGCTACTTGAACTTCTTGAACCTCCCTGCTACTTGAACTTCTTGAACTTCTTGAACCTTCCTGCTACTTGAACTTGTTGAACCTTCCTGCTATTTGAACTTCCTGAACCTTCCTGCAACTTGAACTTCTTGAACCTTCCTGCTACCTGAACTTTTTGAACTTCTTGAACCTTCCTGCTACTTGAACTTCTTGAACTTCTTGAACCTTCCTGCTACTTGAACTTCTTGAACTTCTTGAACCTTCCTGCTACTTGAACTTCTTGCAACTTCCTGCCACTTGATTTCTTGAACCTTCCTGCTACTTGAACTTCTTGAACCTTCCTGCTACTTGAACTTATTGAACCTTCCTGCTTCTTGAACTTCTTGAACCTTCCTGCTACCTGAACTTTTTGAACTTCTTGAACCTTCCTGCTACTTGAACTTTCTGAACTTCTTGAACCTTCCTGCTACTTGAACTTCTTGAACTTCTTGAACCTTCCTGCTACTTGAACTTCTTGCACCTTCCTGCCACTTGATTTCTTGAACCTTCCTGCTACTTGAACTTCTTGAACCTTCCTGCTACTTGAACTTATTGAACCTTCCTGCTTCTTGAACTTCTTGAACCTTCCTTCTCCTTGAACTTCTTGAACTTCTTGAACCTTCCTGCTACTTGAACTTCTTGAACCTTCCTGCGAGCTGAACTTCTTGAACTTCTTGAACCTTCCTGCTACTTGAACTTCTTGAACCTTCCTGCTACTTGAACTTCTTGAACCTTCCTGCTACTTGAACTTCTTGAACTTCTTGAACCTTTCTGCTACTTAAACTTCTTGAAACTTCCTGCTACTTGAACTTCTTGAACTTCTTGAACCTTCCTGCTACTTGAAATTCTTGAACTTCTTGAACCTTCCTGCTACATGAACTTCTTGAACTTCTTGAACCTTCCTGCTACTTGAAATTCTTGAACTTCTTGAACCTTCCTGCTACTTGATCTTTTCGAACTTCTTGAACCTTCCTGCTACTTGAACTTCTTGAACTTCTTGAACCTTCCTGCTACTTGAACTACTTGAACTTCTCGAACCTTCCTGCTACTTGAACTTCTTGAACCTTCCTGCTACTTGAACTTCTTGAACCTTCCTGCCACTTGAACTTCCTGAACTTCTTGAACCTTCCTGCTACTTGAAATTCTTGAACCTTCCTGCTACTTGAACTTCTTGAACTTCTTGAACCTTCCTGCTACTTAAACTTCTTGAACTTCTTGAACCTTCCTGCTACTTGAACTTCTTGAACCTTCCTTCCACTTGAACTTCTTGAACTTCTTGAACCTTCCTGCTACTTGAACTTCTTGAACTTCTTGAACCTTACTTCTACTTGAACTTCTTGAACTTCTTGAACCTTCCTGCTACTTGAACTTCTTGAACCTTCCTGCTACTTGAACTTCTTGAACCTTCCTGCTACTTGAACTTCTTGAACCTTCCTGCTACTTGAACTTCTTGAACTTCTTGAACCTTCCAGCTACTTGAACTTCTTGAACGTCTTGAACCTTACTGCTACTTGAACTTCTCGAACTTCTTGAACCTTCCTGCTACTTGAACTTCTTGAACTTCTTGAACCTTCCTGCTACTTGAACTTCTTGAACTTCTTGAACCTTTCTGCTACTTGAACTTCTTGAACCTTCCTGCTACTTGAACTTCTTGAACTTCTTGAACCTTCCTGCTACTTGAACTTCTTGTACCTTCCTGCTACTTGAACTTCTTGAACTTTTTGAACCTTCCTGCTACTTGAACTTCTTGAACTTCTTGAACCTTCCTGCTACTTGAACTTTTTGAACCTTCCTGCTATTTGAACTTCCTGAACCTTCCTGCTACTTGAACTTCTTGAACCTTCCTGCTACCTGAACTTTTTGAACTTCTTGAACCTTCCTGCTACTTGAACTTGTTGAACTTCTTGAACCTTCCTGCTACTTGAACTTCTTGAACTTCTTGAACCTTCCTGCTACTTGAACTTCTTGCACCTTCCTGCCACTTGATTTCTTGAACCTTCCTGCTACTTGAACTTCTTGAACCTTCCTGCTACTTGAACTTTTTGAACTTCTTGAACCTTCCTGCTACTTGAACTTCTTGAACCTTCCTGCGAGCTGAACTTCTTGAACTTCTTGAACCTTCCTGCTACTTGAACTTCTTGAACCTTCCTGCTACTTGATCTTCTTTAACCTTCCTGCTACTTGAACTTCTTGAACTTCTTGAACCTTTCTGCTACTTGAACTTCTTGAAACTTCCTGCTACTTGAACTTCTTGAACTTCTTGAACCTTCCTGCTACTTGAACTTCTTGTACCTTCCTGCTACTTGAACTTCTTGAACTTTTTGAACCTTCCTGCTACTTGAACTTCTTGAACTTCTTGAACCTTCCTGCTACTTGAACTTTTTGAACCTTCCTGCTATTTGAACTTCCTGAACCTTCCTGCTACTTGAACTTCTTGAACCTTCCTGCTACCTGAACTTTTTGAACTTCTTGAACCTTCCTGCTACTTGAACTTGTTGAACTTCTTGAACCTTCCTGCTACTTGAACTTCTTGAACTTCTTGAACCTTCCTGCTACTTGAACTTCTTGCACCTTCCTGCCACTTGATTTCTTGAACCTTCCTGCTACTTGAACTTCTTGAACCTTCCTGCTACTTGAACTTTTTGAACTTCTTGAACCTTCCTGCTACTTGAACTTCTTGAACCTTCCTGCGAGCTGAACTTCTTGAACTTCTTGAACCTTCCTGCTACTTGAACTTCTTGAACCTTCCTGCTACTTGATCTTCTTTAACCTTCCTGCTACTTGAACTTCTTGAACTTCTTGAACCTTTCTGCTACTTGAACTTCTTGAAACTTCCTGCTACTTGAACTTCTTGAACTTCTTGAACCTTCCTGCTTCTTGAAATTCTTGAACTTCTTGAACCTTCCTGCTACTTGAACTTCTTGAACTTCTTGAACCTTCCTGCTACTTGAAATTCTTGAACTTCTTGAACCTTCCTGCTACTTGATCTTTTCGAACTTCTTGAACCTTCCTGATACTTGAACTTCTTGAACTTCTTGAACCTTCCTGCTACTTGAACTACTTGAACTTCTTGAACCTTCCTGCTACTTGAACTTCTTGAACTTCTTGAACCTTCCTGCTACTTGAACTTCTTGAACCTTCCTGCTACTTAAACTTCTTGAACCTTCCCGCCACTTGAACTTCTTGAACTTCTTGAACCTTCCTGCTACTTGAAATTCTTGAACCTTCCTGCTACTTGAACTTCTTGAACTTCTTGAACCTTCCTGCTACTTGAACTTCTTGAACCTTCCTTCCACTTGAACTTCTTGAACTTCTTGAACCTTCCTGCTACTTGAACTTCTTGAACTTCTTGAACCTTACTTCTACTTGAACTTCTTGAACTTCTTGAACCTTCCTGCTACTTGAACTTTTTGAACCTTCCTGCTACTTGAACTTCTTGAACCTTCCTGCTACTTGAACTTCTTGAACCTTCCTGCTACTTGAACTTCTTGAACTTCTTGAACCTTCCTGCTACTTGAACTTCTTGAACCTTCCTGCTACTTGAACTTCTTGAACTTCTTAAACCTTCCTGCTACTTGAACTTCTTGAACCTCCCTGCTACTTGAACTTCTTGAACTTCTTGAACCTTCCTGCTACTTGAACTTTTTGAACCATCCTGCTATTTGAACTTCCTGAACCTTCCTGCTACTTGAACTTCTTGAACCTTCCTGCTACCTGAACTTTTTGAACTTCTTGAACCTTCCTGCTACTTGAACTTTTTGAACTTCTTGAACCTTCCTGCTACTTGAACTTCTTGAAATTCTTGAACCTTCCTGCTGCTTGAACTTCTTGCCCCTTCCTGCCACTTGATTTCTTGAACCTTCCTGCTACTTGAACTTCTTGAACCTTCCTGCTACTTGAACTTATTGAACCTTCCTGCTTCTTGAACTTCTTGAACCTTCCTTCTCCTTGAACTTCTTGAACTTCTTGAACCTTCCTGCTACTTGAACTTCTTGAACCTTCCTGCTACTTGAACTTTTTGAACTTCTTGAACCTTCCTGCTACTTGAACTTCTTGAACCTTCCTGCGAGCTGAACTTCTTGAACTTCTTGAACCTTCCTGCTACTTGAACTTCTTGAACCTTCCTGCTACTTGAACTTCTTGAACCTTCCTGCTACTTGAACTTCTTGAACTTCTTGAACCTTTCTGCTATTTGAACTTCTTGAAACTTCCTGCTACTTGAACTTCTTGAACTTCTTGAACCTTCCTGCTACCTGAAATTCTCGAACTTCTTGAACCTTCCTGCTACTTGAACTTCTTGAACTTCTTGAACCTTCCTGCTACTTGAAATTCTTGAACTTCTTGAACCTTCCTGCTATTTGATCTTTTCGAACTTCTTGAACCTTCCTGTTACATGAACTTCTTGAACTTCTTGAACCTTCCTGCTACTTGAACTACTTGAACTTCTCGAACCTTCCTGCTACTTGAACTTCTTGAACTTCTTGAACCTTCCTGCTACTTGAACTTCTTGAACCTTCCTGCTACTTGAACTTCTTGAACCTTCCTGCCACTTGAACTTCCTGAACTTCTTGAACCTTCCTGCTACTTGAAATTCTTGAACCTTCCTGCTACTTGAACTTCTTGAACTTCTTGAACCTTCCTGCTACTTGAACTTCTTGAACTTCTTGGACCTTCCTGCTACTTGAACTTCTTGAACCTTCCTTCCACTTGAACTTCTTGAACTTCTTGAACCTTCCTGCTACTTGAACTTCTCGAACTTCTTGAACCTTACTTCTACTTGAACTTCTTGAACTTCTTGAACCTTCCTGCTACTTGAACTTCTTGAACCTTCCTGCTACTTGAACTTCTTGAACCTTCCTGCTACTTGAACTTCTTGAACCTTCCTGCTACTTGAACTTCTTGAACTTCTTGAACCTTCCTGCTACTTGAACTTCTTGAACGTCTTGAACCTTCCTGCTACTTGAACTTCCTGAACTTCTTGAACCTTCCTGCTACTTGAACTTCTTGAACGTCTTGAACCTTACTGCTACTTGAACTTCTTGAACTTCTTGAACCTTCCTGCTACTTGAACTTCTTGAACTTCTTGAACCTTCCTGCTACTTGAACTTCTTGAACTTCTTGAACCTTTCTGCTACTTGAACTTCTTGAACCTTCCTGCTACTTGAACTTCGTGAACTTCTTGAACCTTCCTGCTACTTGAACTTCTTGAACGTCTTGAACCCTCCTGCTACTTGAACTTCTTGAACTTCTTGAACCTTCCTGCTACTTGAACTTCTTGTACCTTCCTGCTACTGGAACTTCTTGAACTTTTTGAACCTTCCTGCTACTTGAACTTCTTGAACTTCTTGAACCTTCCTGCTACTTGAACTTTTTGAACCTTCCTGCTATTTGAACTTCCTGAACCTTCCTGCTACTTGAACTTCTTGAACCTTCCTGCTACCTGAACTTTTTGAACTTCTTGAACCTTCCTGCTCCTTGAACTTTTTGAACTTCTTGAACCTTCCTGCTACTTGAACTTCTTGAACTTCTTGAACCTTCCTGCTACTTGAACTTCTTGCACCTTCCTGCCACTTGATTTCTTGAACCTTCCTGCTACTTGAACTTCTTGAACCTTCCTGCTACTTGAACTTCTTGAACTTCTTGAACCTTACTTCTACTTGAACTTCTTGAACTTCTTGAACCTTCCTGCTACTTGAACTTCTTGAACCTTCCTGCTACTTGAACTTCTTGAACCTTCCTGCTACTTGAACTTCTTGAACCTTCCTGCTACTTGAACTTCTTGAACCTTCCTGCTACTTGAACTTCATGAACGTCTTGAACCTTCCTGCTACTTGAACTTCCTGAACTTCTTGAACCTTCCTGCTACTTGAACTTCTTGAACGTCTTGAACCTTACTGCTACTTGAACTTCTTGAACTTCTTGAACCTTCCTGCTACTTGAACTTCTTGAACTTCTTGAACCTTCCTGCTACTTGAACTTCTAAAACTTCTTGAACCTTTCTGCTACTTGAACTTCTTGAACCTTCCTGCTACTTGAACTTCGTGAACTTCTTGAACCTTCCTGCTACTTGAACTTCTTGAACGTCTTGAACCCTCCTGCTACTTGAACTTCTTGAACTTCTTGAACCTTCCTGCTACTTGAACTTCTTGTACCTTCCTGCTACTTGAACTTCTTGAACCTTTTGAACCTTCCTGCTACTTGAACTTCTTGAACTTCTTGAACCTTCCTGCTACTTGAACTTTTTAAACCTTCCTGCTATTTGAACTTCCTGAACCTTCCTGCTACTTGAACTTCTTGAACCTTCCTGCTACCTGAACTTTTTGAACTTCTTGAACCTTCCTGCTACTTGAACTTTTTGAACTTCTTGAACCTTCCTGCTACTTGAACTTCTTGAACTTCTTGAACCTTCCTGCTACTTGAACTTCTTGCACCTTCCTGCCACTTGATTTCTTGAACCTTCCTGCTACTTGAACTTCTTGAACCTTCCTGCTACTTGAACTTTTCGAACCTTCCTGCTTCTTGAACTTCTTGAACCTTCCTTCTCCTTGAACTTCTTGAACTTCTTGAACCTTCCTGCTACTTGAACTTCTTGAACCTTCCTGCTACTTGAACTTTTTGAACTTCTTGAACCTTCCTGCTACTTGAACTTCTTGAACCTTCCTGCGAGCTGAACTTCTTGAACTTCTTGAACCTTCCTGCTACTTGAACTTCTTGAACCTTCCTGCTACTTGAACTTCTTGAACCTTCCTGCTACTTGAACTTCTTGAACTTCTTGAACCTTTCTGCTACTTGAACTTCTTGAAACTTCCTGCTACTTGAACTTCTTGAACTTCTTGAACCTTCCTGCTACTTGAAATTCTTGAACTTCTTGAACCTTCCTGCTACTTGAACTTCTTGGACTTCTTGAACCTTCCTGCTACTTGAAATTCTTGAACTTCTTGAACCTTCCTGCTACTTGATCTTTTCGAACTTCTTGAACCTTCCTGCTACTTGAACTTCTTGAACTTCTTGAACCTTCCTGCTACTTGAACTACTAGAAATACTTCTTGAACCTTCCTGCTACTTGAACTTCTTGAACTTCTTGAACCTTCCTGCTACTTGAACTTCTTGAACCTTCCTGCTACTTGAACTTCTTGAACCTTCCCGCCACTTGAACTTCTTGAACTTCTTGAACCTTCCTGCTACTTGAAATTCTTGAACCTTCCTGCTACTTAAACTTCTTGAACTTCTTGAACCTTCCTGCTACTTGAACTTCTTGAACTTCTTGAACCCTACTTCTACTTGAACTTCTTGAACTTCTTGAACCTTCCTGCTACTTGAACTTTTTGAACCTTCCTGCTACTTAAACTTCTTGAACCTTCCTGCTACTTGAACTTCTTGAACCTTCCTGCTACTTGAACTTCTTGAACTTCTTGAACCTTCCTGCTACTTGAACTTCTTGAACCTTCCTGCTACTTGAACTTTTTGAACTTCTTAAACCTTCCTGCTACTTGAACTTCTTGAACCTCCCTGCTACTTGAAATTCTTGAACTTCTTGAACCTTCCTGCTACTTTGAACTTTTTGAACCTTCCTGCTATTTGAACTTCCTGAATCTTCCTGCTACTTGAACTTCTTGAACCTTCCTGCTACCTGAACTTTTTGAACTTCTTGAACCTTCCTGCTACTTGAACTTTTTGAACTTCTTGAACCTTCCTGCTACTTGAACTTCTTGAACTTCTTGAACCCTAATGCTACTTGAACTTCTTGCACCTTCCTGCCACTTGATTTCTTGAACCTTCCTGCTACTTGAACTTCTTGAACCTTCCTGCTACTTGAACTTATTGAACCTTCCTGCTTCTTGAACTTCTTGAACCTTCCTTCTCCTTGAACTTCTTGAACTTCTTGAACCTTCCTGCTACTTGAACTTCTTGAACCTTCCTGCTACTTGAACTTTTTGAACTTCTTGAACCTTCCTGCTACTTGAACTTCTTGAACCTTCCTGCGAGCTGAACTTCTTGAACTTCTTGAACCTTCCTGCTACTTGAACTTCTTGAACCTTCCTGCTACTTGAACTTCTTGAACCTTCCTGCTACTTGAACTTCTTGAACTTCTTGAACCTTTCTGCTTCTTGAACTTCTTGAAACTTCCTGCTACTTGAACTTCTTGAACTTATTGAACCTTCCTGCTTCTTGAAATTCTTGAACTTCTTGAACCTTCCTGCTACTTGAACTTCTTGAACTTCTTGAACCTTCCTGCTACTTGAAATTCTTGAACTTCTTGAACCTTCCTGCTACTTGATCTTTTCGAACTTCTTGAACCTTCCTGTTACATGAACTTCTTGAACTTCTTGAACCTTCCTGCTACTTGAACTACTTGAACTTCTCGAACCTTCCTGCTACTTGAACTTCTTGAACTTCTTGAACCTTCCTGCTACTTGAACTTCTTGAACCTTCCTGCTACTTGAACTTCTTGAAACTTCCTGCCACTTGAACTTCCTGAACTTCTTGAACCTTCCTGCTACTTGAAATTCTTGAACCTTCCTGCTACTTGAACTTCTTGAACTTCTTGAACCTTCCTGCTACTTAAACTTCTTGAACTTCTTGAACCTTCCTGCTACTTGAACTTCTTGAACCTTCCTTCCACTTGAACTTCTTGAACTTCTTGAACCTTCCTGCTACTTGAACTTCTTGAACTTCTTGAACCTTACTTCTACTTGAACTTCTTGAACTTCTTGAACCTTCCTGCTACTTGAACTTCTTGAACCTTCCTGCTACTTGAACTTCTTGAACCTTCCTGCTACTTGAACTTCATGAACCTTCTTGCTACTTTAACTTCTTGAACTTCTTGAACCTTCCTGCTACTTGAACTTCTTGAACGTCTTGAACCTTCCTGCTACTTGAACTTCCTGAACTTCTTGAACCTTCCTGCTACTTGAACTTCTTGAACGTCTTGAACCTTACTGCTACTTGAACTTCTTGAACTTCTTGAACCCTCCTGCTACTTGAACTTCTTGAACTTCTTGAACCTTCCTGCTACTTGAACTTCTTGAACTTCTTGAACCTTTCTGCTACTTGAACTTCTTGAACCTTCCTGCTACTTGAACTTCGTGAACTTCTTGAACCTTCCTGCTACTTGAACTTCTTGAACGTCTTGAACCCTCCTGCTACTTGAACTTCTTGAACTTCTTGAACCTTCCTGCTACTTGAACTTCTTGTACCTTCCTGCTACTTGAACTTCTTGAACTTTTTGAACCTTCCTGCTACTTGAACTTCTTGAACTTCTTGAACCTTCCTGCTACTTGAACTTTTTGAACCTTCCTGCTATTTGAACTTCCTGAACCTTCCTGCTACTTGAACTTCTTGAACCTTCCTGCTACCTGAACTTTTTGAACTTCTTGAACCTTCCTGCTACTTGAACTTTTTGAACTTCTTGAACCTTCCTGCTACTTGAACTTCTTGAACTTCTTGAACCTTCCTGCTACTTGAACTTCTTGCACCTTCCTGCAACTTGATTTCTTGAACCTTCCTGCTACTTGAACTTCTTGAACCTTCCTGCTACTTGAACTTTTTGAACCTTCCTGCTTCTTGAACTTCTTGAACCTTCCTTCTCCTTGAACTTCTTGAACTTCTTGAACCTTCCTGCCACTTGAACTTCTTGAACCTTCCTGCTACTTGAACTTTTTGAACTTCTTGAACCTTCCTGCTACTTGAACTTCTTGAACCTTCCTGCGAGCTGAACTTCTTGAACTTCTTGAACCTTCCTGCTACTTGAACTTCTTGAAACTTCCTGCTACTTGAAATTCTTGTACCTTCCTGCTACTTGAACTTCTTGAACTTCTTGAACCTTTCTGCTATTTGAACTTCTTGAAACTTCCTGCTACTTGAACTTCTTGAACTTCTTGAACCTTCCTGCTACCTGAAATTCTCGAACTTCTTGAACCTTCCTGCTACTTGAACTTCTTGAACTTCTTGAACCTTCCTGCTACTTGAAATTCTTGAACTTCTTGAACCTTCCTGCTATTTGATCTTTTCGAACTTCTTGAACCTTCCTGTTACATGAACTTCTTGAACTTCTTGAACCTTCCTGCTACTTGAACTACTTGAACTTCTCGAACCTTCCTGCTACTTGAACTTCTTGAACTTCTTGAACCTTCCTGCTACTTGAACTTCTTGAACCTTCCTGCTACTTGAACTTCTTGAACCTTCCTGCCACTTGAACTTCCTGAACTTCTTGAACCTTCCTGCTACTTGAAATTCTTGAACCTTCCTGCTACTTGAACTTCTTGAACTTCTTGAACCTTCCTGCTACTTGAACTTCTTGAACTTCTTGGACCTTCCTGCTACTTGAACTTCTTGAACCTTCCTTCCACTTGAACTTCTTGAACTTCTTGAACCTTCCTGCTACTTGAACTTCTCGAACTTCTTGAACCTTACTTCTACTTGAACTTCTTGAACTTCTTGAACCTTCCTGCTACTTGAACTTCTTGAACCTTCCTGCTACTTGAACTTCTTGAACCTTCCTGCTACTTGAACTTCTTGAACCTTCCTGCTACTTGAACTTCTTGAACTTCTTGAACCTTCCTGCTACTTGAACTTCTTGAACGTCTTGAACCTTCCTGCTACTTGAACTTCCTGAACTTCTTGAACCTTCCTGCTACTTGAACTTCTTGAACGTCTTGAACCTTACTGCTACTTGAACTTCTTGAACTTCTTGAACCTTCCTGCTACTTGAACTTCTTGAACTTCTTGAACCTTCCTGCTACTTGAACTTCTTGAACTTCTTGAACCTTTCTGCTACTTGAACTTCTTGAACCTTCCTGCTACTTGAACTTCGTGAACTTCTTGAACCTTCCTGCTACTTGAACTTCTTGAACGTCTTGAACCCTCCTGCTACTTGAACTTCTTGAACTTCTTGAACCTTCCTGCTACTTGAACTTCTTGTACCTTCCTGCTACTGGAACTTCTTGAACTTTTTGAACCTTCCTGCTACTTGAACTTCTTGAACTTCTTGAACCTTCCTGCTACTTGAACTTTTTGAACCTTCCTGCTATTTGAACTTCCTGAACCTTCCTGCTACTTGAACTTCTTGAACCTTCCTGCTACCTGAACTTTTTGAACTTCTTGAACCTTCCTGCTCCTTGAACTTTTTGAACTTCTTGAACCTTCCTGCTACTTGAACTTCTTGAACTTCTTGAACCTTCCTGCTACTTGAACTTCTTGCACCTTCCTGCCACTTGATTTCTTGAACCTTCCTGCTACTTGAACTTCTTGAACCTTCCTGCTACTTGAACTTCTTGAACTTCTTGAACCTTACTTCTACTTGAACTTCTTGAACTTCTTGAACCTTCCTGCTACTTGAACTTCTTGAACCTTCCTGCTACTTGAACTTCTTGAACCTTCCTGCTACTTGAACTTCTTGAACCTTCCTGCTACTTGAACTTCTTGAACCTTCCTGCTACTTGAACTTCATGAACGTCTTGAACCTTCCTGCTACTTGAACTTCCTGAACTTCTTGAACCTTCCTGCTACTTGAACTTCTTGAACGTCTTGAACCTTACTGCTACTTGAACTTCTTGAACTTCTTGAACCTTCCTGCTACTTGAACTTCTTGAACTTCTTGAACCTTCCTGCTACTTGAACTTCTAAAACTTCTTGAACCTTTCTGCTACTTGAACTTCTTGAACCTTCCTGCTACTTGAACTTCGTGAACTTCTTGAACCTTCCTGCTACTTGAACTTCTTGAACGTCTTGAACCCTCCTGCTACTTGAACTTCTTGAACTTCTTGAACCTTCCTGCTACTTGAACTTCTTGTACCTTCCTGCTACTTGAACTTCTTGAACCTTTTGAACCTTCCTGCTACTTGAACTTCTTGAACTTCTTGAACCTTCCTGCTACTTGAACTTTTTAAACCTTCCTGCTATTTGAACTTCCTGAACCTTCCTGCTACTTGAACTTCTTGAACCTTCCTGCTACCTGAACTTTTTGAACTTCTTGAACCTTCCTGCTACTTGAACTTTTTGAACTTCTTGAACCTTCCTGCTACTTGAACTTCTTGAACTTCTTGAACCTTCCTGCTACTTGAACTTCTTGCACCTTCCTGCCACTTGATTTCTTGAACCTTCCTGCTACTTGAACTTCTTGAACCTTCCTGCTACTTGAACTTTTCGAACCTTCCTGCTTCTTGAACTTCTTGAACCTTCCTTCTCCTTGAACTTCTTGAACTTCTTGAACCTTCCTGCTACTTGAACTTCTTGAACCTTCCTGCTACTTGAACTTTTTGAACTTCTTGAACCTTCCTGCTACTTGAACTTCTTGAACCTTCCTGCGAGCTGAACTTCTTGAACTTCTTGAACCTTCCTGCTACTTGAACTTCTTGAACCTTCCTGCTACTTGAACTTCTTGAACCTTCCTGCTACTTGAACTTCTTGAACTTCTTGAACCTTTCTGCTACTTGAACTTCTTGAAACTTCCTGCTACTTGAACTTCTTGAACTTCTTGAACCTTCCTGCTACTTGAAATTCTTGAACTTCTTGAACCTTCCTGCTACTTGAACTTCTTGGACTTCTTGAACCTTCCTGCTACTTGAAATTCTTGAACTTCTTGAACCTTCCTGCTACTTGATCTTTTCGAACTTCTTGAACCTTCCTGCTACTTGAACTTCTTGAACTTCTTGAACCTTCCTGCTACTTGAACTACTAGAAATACTTCTTGAACCTTCCTGCTACTTGAACTTCTTGAACTTCTTGAACCTTCCTGCTACTTGAACTTCTTGAACCTTCCTGCTACTTGAACTTCTTGAACCTTCCCGCCACTTGAACTTCTTGAACTTCTTGAACCTTCCTGCTACTTGAAATTCTTGAACCTTCCTGCTACTTAAACTTCTTGAACTTCTTGAACCTTCCTGCTACTTGAACTTCTTGAACTTCTTGAACCCTACTTCTACTTGAACTTCTTGAACTTCTTGAACCTTCCTGCTACTTGAACTTTTTGAACCTTCCTGCTACTTAAACTTCTTGAACCTTCCTGCTACTTGAACTTCTTGAACCTTCCTGCTACTTGAACTTCTTGAACTTCTTGAACCTTCCTGCTACTTGAACTTCTTGAACCTTCCTGCTACTTGAACTTTTTGAACTTCTTAAACCTTCCTGCTACTTGAACTTCTTGAACCTCCCTGCTACTTGAAATTCTTGAACTTCTTGAACCTTCCTGCTACTTTGAACTTTTTGAACCTTCCTGCTATTTGAACTTCCTGAATCTTCCTGCTACTTGAACTTCTTGAACCTTCCTGCTACCTGAACTTTTTGAACTTCTTGAACCTTCCTGCTACTTGAACTTTTTGAACTTCTTGAACCTTCCTGCTACTTGAACTTCTTGAACTTCTTGAACCCTAATGCTACTTGAACTTCTTGCACCTTCCTGCCACTTGATTTCTTGAACCTTCCTGCTACTTGAACTTCTTGAACCTTCCTGCTACTTGAACTTATTGAACCTTCCTGCTTCTTGAACTTCTTGAACCTTCCTTCTCCTTGAACTTCTTGAACTTCTTGAACCTTCCTGCTACTTGAACTTCTTGAACCTTCCTGCTACTTGAACTTTTTGAACTTCTTGAACCTTCCTGCTACTTGAACTTCTTGAACCTTCCTGCGAGCTGAACTTCTTGAACTTCTTGAACCTTCCTGCTACTTGAACTTCTTGAACCTTCCTGCTACTTGAACTTCTTGAACCTTCCTGCTACTTGAACTTCTTGAACTTCTTGAACCTTTCTGCTTCTTGAACTTCTTGAAACTTCCTGCTACTTGAACTTCTTGAACTTATTGAACCTTCCTGCTTCTTGAAATTCTTGAACTTCTTGAACCTTCCTGCTACTTGAACTTCTTGAACTTCTTGAACCTTCCTGCTACTTGAAATTCTTGAACTTCTTGAACCTTCCTGCTACTTGATCTTTTCGAACTTCTTGAACCTTCCTGTTACATGAACTTCTTGAACTTCTTGAACCTTCCTGCTACTTGAACTACTTGAACTTCTCGAACCTTCCTGCTACTTGAACTTCTTGAACTTCTTGAACCTTCCTGCTACTTGAACTTCTTGAACCTTCCTGCTACTTGAACTTCTTGAAACTTCCTGCCACTTGAACTTCCTGAACTTCTTGAACCTTCCTGCTACTTGAAATTCTTGAACCTTCCTGCTACTTGAACTTCTTGAACTTCTTGAACCTTCCTGCTACTTAAACTTCTTGAACTTCTTGAACCTTCCTGCTACTTGAACTTCTTGAACCTTCCTTCCACTTGAACTTCTTGAACTTCTTGAACCTTCCTGCTACTTGAACTTCTTGAACTTCTTGAACCTTACTTCTACTTGAACTTCTTGAACTTCTTGAACCTTCCTGCTACTTGAACTTCTTGAACCTTCCTGCTACTTGAACTTCTTGAACCTTCCTGCTACTTGAACTTCATGAACCTTCTTGCTACTTGAACTTCTTGAACTTCTTGAACCTTCCTGCTACTTGAACTTCTTGAACGTCTTGAACCTTCCTGCTACTTGAACTTCCTGAACTTCTTGAACCTTCCTGCTACTTGAACTTCTTGAACGTCTTGAACCTTACTGCTACTTGAACTTCTTGAACTTCTTGAACCCTCCTGCTACTTGAACTTCTTGAACTTCTTGAACCTTCCTGCTACTTGAACTTCTTGAACTTCTTGAACCTTTCTGCTACTTGAACTTCTTGAACCTTCCTGCTACTTGAACTTCGTGAACTTCTTGAACCTTCCTGCTACTTGAACTTCTTGAACGTCTTGAACCCTCCTGCTACTTGAACTTCTTGAACTTCTTGAACCTTCCTGCTACTTGAACTTCTTGTACCTTCCTGCTACTTGAACTTCTTGAACTTTTTGAACCTTCCTGCTACTTGAACTTCTTGAACTTCTTGAACCTTCCTGCTACTTGAACTTTTTGAACCTTCCTGCTATTTGAACTTCCTGAACCTTCCTGCTACTTGAACTTCTTGAACCTTCCTGCTACCTGAACTTTTTGAACTTCTTGAACCTTCCTGCTACTTGAACTTTTTGAACTTCTTGAACCTTCCTGCTACTTGAACTTCTTGAACTTCTTGAACCTTCCTGCTACTTGAACTTCTTGCACCTTCCTGCAACTTGATTTCTTGAACCTTCCTGCTACTTGAACTTCTTGAACCTTCCTGCTACTTGAACTTTTTGAACCTTCCTGCTTCTTGAACTTCTTGAACCTTCCTTCTCCTTGAACTTCTTGAACTTCTTGAACCTTCCTGCCACTTGAACTTCTTGAACCTTCCTGCTACTTGAACTTTTTGAACTTCTTGAACCTTCCTGCTACTTGAACTTCTTGAACCTTCCTGCGAGCTGAACTTCTTGAACTTCTTGAACCTTCCTGCTACTTGAACTTCTTGAAACTTCCTGCTACTTGAAATTCTTGTACCTTCCTGCTACTTGAACTTCTTGAACTTCTTGACCCTTTCTGCTACTTGAACTTCTTGAAACTTCCTGCTACTTGAACTTCTTGAACTTCTTGAACCTTCCTGCTACTTGAAATTCTTGAACTTCTTGAACCTTCCTGCTACTTGAACTTCTTGAACTTCTTGAACCTTCCTGCTACTTGAAATTCTTGAACTTCTTGAACCTTCCTGCTACTTGATCTTTTCGAACTTCTTGAACCTTCCTGCTACTTGAACTTCTTGAACTTCTTGAACCTTCCTGCTACTTGAACTACTTGAACTTCTTGAGCCTTCCTGCTACTTGAACTTCTTGAACTTCTTGAACCTTCCTGCTACTTGAACTTCTTGAACCTTCCTGCTACTTGAACTTCTTGAACCTTCCCGCCACTTGAACTTCTTGAACTTCTTGAACCTTCCTGCTACTTGAAATTCTTGAACCTTCCTGCTACTTAAACTTCTTGAACTTCTTGAACCTTCCTGCTACTTGAACTTCTTGAACCTTCCTTCCACTTGAACTTCTTGAACTTCTTGAACTTTCCTGCTACTTGAACTTCTTGAACTTCTTGAACCTTACTTCTACTTGAACTTCTTGAACTTCTTGAACCTTCCTGCTACTTGAACTTTTTGAACCTTCCTGCTACTTGAACTTCTTGAACCTTCCTGCTACTTGAACTTCTTGAACCTTCCTGCTACTTGAACTTCTTGAACTTCTTGAACCTTCCTGCTACTTGAACTTCTTGAACGTCTTGAACCTTCCTGCTACTTGAACTTCTTGAACTTCTTGAACCTTCCTGCTACTTGAACTTCTTGAACGTCTTGAACCTTACTGCTACTTGAACTTCTTGAACTCCTTGAACCTTCCTGCTACTTGAACTTCTTGAACTTCTTGAACCTTCCTGCTACTTGATCTTCTTGAACTTCTTGAACCTTTCTGCTGCTTGAACTTCTTGAACCTTCCTGCTACTTGAACTTCTTGAACTTCTTGAACCTTCCTGCTACTTGAACTTCTTGAACGTCTTGAACCCTCCTGCGACTTGAACTTCTTGAACTTCTTGAACCTTCCTGCTACTTGAACTTCTTGTACCTTCCTGCTACTTGAACTTCTTGAACTTTTTGAACCTTCCTGCTACTTGAACTTCTTGAACTTCTTGAACCTTCCTGGTACTTGAACTTCTTGACCTTCTTGAACCTTCCTGCTACTTGAACTTCTTGAACCTTCCTGCTACTTGAAATACTTGAACTTCTTGAACCTTCCTGTTATATGAACTTTTTGAACTTCTTGAACCTTCCTGCTACTTGAACTTCTTTAACCTTCCTGCTACTTGAACTTCTTGAACCTTCCTGCTACCCTAACTTCTACAACTTCTTGAACCTTCCTGTTACTTGAACTTTTTGAACTTCTTGAACCTTTCTGCTACTTGAACTTCTTGAACCTTCCTGCTACGTGAACTTCTTGAACTTCTTGAACCTTCCTGCTACTTGAACTTCTTGAACCTTCCTGCTACTTGAACCTCTTGAACTTCTTGACCCTTCCTGCTACTTGAACTTCTTGAACTTCTTGCACCTTCCTGCTACTTGAACTTCTTGAACTTCTTGAACCTTCCTGCTACTTAAACTTCTTGAACTTCTTGAACCTTCCTGCTACTTGAACTTCTTGAACTTCTTGATCTTTCCTGCTACATGAACTTCTTGAACTTCTTGAACCTTTTTGCTACTTGAACTTCTTGAACTTCTTGAACCTTCGTGCTACTTGAACTTCTTGAACCTTCCTGCTACTTGAACTTCTTGAACTTCTTGAACTTCGTTAACCTTCCTGCTACTTGAACTTCTTGAAACTTCCTGCTACTTGAACTTCTTGAACTTCTTGAACCTTCCTGCTACTTGAACTTCTTAAACTTCTTGAACCTTCCTGCTGCTTGAACTTCTTGAACTTCTTGCACCTTCCTGCTACTTGAACTTCTAGAACCTTCCTTCTGCTTGAACTTCTTGAACCTTCCTGCAACTTGAACTTCTTGAAATTCTTGAACCTTCCTGCTACTTGAACTTCTTGAACCTTCCTGCTACTTGAACTTCTTGAACTTCTTGAACTTCTTGAACTTCTTGAATTTTTCTGCTACTTGAACTTCTTGAACTTCTTGCACCTTCCTGCTACTTGAACTTCTAGAACCTTCCTGCTACTTGAACTTCTTGAACCTTCCTGCTACTTGAACTTCTTGAACCTTCCTGCTACTTGAACTTCTTGAACTTCTTGAACCTTCCTGCTATTTGAACTTCTTGAACCTTCCTGCTACTTGAACTTCTTGAACCTTCCTGCTACTTGAACTTTTTGAACCTTCCTGCTACTTGAACTTTTTGAACCTTCCTGCTACTTGAACTTCTTTAACTTCTTGAACCTTCCTGCTCCTTGAACTTCTTGAACTTCTTGAACCTTCCTGCTACTTGAACTTCTTGAACCTTCCTGCTTCTTGAACTTCTTGAAACTTCCTGCTACATGAACTTCTTGAATTTCTTGAACCTTCCTGCTACTTGAACTTCTTGAACCTTCCTGCTACTTGAAATTCTTGAACTTTTTGAACCTTCCTGCTACTTGAACTTCTTGAACTTCTTGAACCTTTCTGCTACTTGAACTTCTTGAACTTCTTGAACCTTCCTGCTACTTGAACTTCTTGAACTTCTCGAACTTTCCTGCTACTTGAACTTCTTGAACCTTCCTGCTACTTGAATTTCTTAAACTTCTTGAACCTTTCTGCTACTTGAACTTCTTGAACTTCTTGAACCTTCCTGCTACTTGAACTTCTTGAACCTTCCTGCTACTTGAACTTCTTGAACTTCTTGAACCTTCCTGCTCCTTGAACTTCTTGAACTTCTTGAACCTTCCTGCTACTTGAACTTCTTGAACTTCTTGAACCTTCCTGCTACTTTTATTTCTTGAACCTTCCTGCTACTTGAACTTCTTGAACCTTCCTGCTACTTGAACTTCTTGAACCTTCCTGCTACTTGAACTTCTTGAACGTTCATGCTACTTGAACCTCTTGAACCTTCCTGCTACTTGAACTTCTTGAACCTTCCTGCTACTTGAACTTCTTGAACCTTCCTGCTACTTGAACTTCTTGAACCTTCCTGCTACTTGAACTTCTTGAACCTTCCTGCTACTTGAACTTCTTGAACTTCTTGTACCTTCCTGCTACATGAACTTCTAGAACGCCTTGAACCTTCCTGCTACTTGAATTTCTTGAACTTCTTGAACCTTCCTGCTACTTGAACTTCTTGAACCTTCCTGCTACTTGAACTTCTTGAACCTTTCTGCTGCTTGAACTTCTTGAACTTCTTGAACCCTCCTGCTACTTGAACTTCTTGAACCTTCCTGCTACTTGAACATCTTGCACCTTCCTGCTACTTGAACTTCTTGAACTTCTTGAACCTTCTTGCTACTTGACCTTCTTGAACTTCTTGAACCTTTCTGCTACTTGAACTTCTTGAACCTTCCTGCTACTTGAACTTCTTGAACTTCTTGAACCTTCCTGCTACTTGAACTTCTTGAACGTCTTGAACCTTCCTGCTACTTGAACTTCTTGAACTTCTTGAACGTTCCTGCTACTTGATCTTCTTGAACCTTCCTGCTACTTGAACTTCTTGAAGTTTTTGAACCTTCCTGCTACTTGAACTTCTTGAACTTCGTGACCCTTCCTGCTACTTGAACTTCTTGAACTTCTTGAACCTTCCTGCTACTTGAACTTCTCGACCCTTCCTGCTACTTGAACTTCTTGAACTTCTTGAACCTTCCTGCTACTTGAACTTCTTGAACTTCTTGCACCTTCCTGCTCCTTGAACTTCTAGAACCTTCCTGCTACTTGAACTTCTTGAACCTTCCTGCTACTTGAACTTCTTGAACTTCTTGAACCTTCCTGCTACTTGAACTTCTTGAACTTCTTGAACCTTCCTGCTACTTGAACTTCTTGAACCTTCCTGCTACTTGAACTTCTTGAACTTCTTGAACCTTCCTGCTACTTGAACTTCTTGAACCTTCCTGCTACTTGAACTTTTTGAACTTCTTGAACCTTCCTGCTACTTGAACTTCTTGTACTTCTTGAACTTTCCTGCTACTTGAACTTTCCTGCTACTTGAACTTCTTCAACCTTCCTGCCACTTGATTTCTTGAACCTTCCTGCTACTTGAACTTCTTGAGCCTTCATGTTACTCGAACTTTTTGAACCTTTCTGCTTCCTGAACATCTTGAACCTTCCTTCTACATGAACTTTTTGAACTTCTTGAACCTTCCTGCAACATGAACTTCTTGAACCTTCCTGCTACTTGAACTTTTTGAACTTCTTGAACCTTCCTGCTACTTGAACTTCTTGAACCTTTCTGCTACTTGAACTTCTTGAACTTCTTGAACCTTCCTGCTACTTGAACTTCTTGAACCTTCCTGCTACTTGAACTTCTTGAACCTTCCTGCTACTTGAACTTCTTTAACTTCTTCAACCTTCCTGCTACTTGAACTTTTCGAACTTCTTGAACCTTCCTGCTACTTGAACTTCTTGAACTTCATGAACCTTCCTGCTACTTGAACTACTTGAACTTCTTGAACCTTCCTTCTACTTGAACTTCTTGAACTTCTTGAACCTTCCTGCAACTTGAACTTCTTGAACCTTCCTGCTACTTGAACTTCTTGAACCTTCCTGCCACTTGAACTTCTTGAACTTCTTGAACCTTCCTGCTACTTGAAATTCTTGAACCTTCCTGCTACTTGAACTTCTTGAACTTCTTGAACCTTCCTGCTACTTGAACTTCTTGAACTTATTGAACCTTCCTGCTACTTGAACTTCTTGAACCTTCCTTCTACTTGAACTTCTTGAATTTCTTGAACCTTCCTGCTACTTGAACTTCTTGAACTTCTTGAACCTTCTTGCTACTTGAACTACTTGAACTTCTTGAACCTTCCTGCTACTTGAACTTCTTGAACTTCTTGAACTTCTTGAACCTTCCTGCTACTTGAACTTCTTGAACCTTCCTGCTTCTTGAACATCTTTAAACTTTCTGCTACATGAACTTCTTGAACTTCTTGAACCTTCCTATTACTTGAACTTCTTGAAACTTCCTGCTACTTGAAGTTCTTGAAATTCTTGAACCTTCCTGCTACTTGAACTTCTTGAACTTCTTGAAAATTCATGCTACTTGAACTTCTTGAACTTCTTGAACCTTCCTGCGACTTGAACTTCTTGAACCTTCCTGCTACTTGAACTTCTTGAACTTCTTGAACCTTCCTGCTACTTGAACTTCATTAACTTCTTGAACCTTCCTGCTACTTGAACTTCTTGAACTTCTTGAACCTTCCTCCTACTTGAACTTCTTGAACCTTCCTGCTATTTGAACTTCTTGAAGTTCTTGAACTTCTTGAACCTTCCTGCCACTTGAACTTCTTGAACTTCTTGAACCTTCCTGCTACTTGAACTTCTTGACCCTTCCTGCTACTTGAACTTCTTGAACTTCTTGAACCGTCCTGCTACCTGAACTTCTTGAAATTCTTGAACCTTCCTGTTACTTGAACTTCTTGAACTTCTTGAACCTTCCTGCTACTTGAACTTCTTGAACCTTCCTGCTACTTGAACTTCTTGAACCTTCCTGCTACTTGAACTTCTTGAACCTTCCTGCTACTTGAACTTCTTGTACCTTCATGCTACTTGAACTTCTTGAACTTCTTGAACCTTCCTGCTTCTTGAACTTCTTGAACGTCTTGAACTTTCCTGCTACTTGAACTTCTTGAACTTCTTGAACCTTCCTGCCACTTGAACTTCTTGAACGTCTGGAACCTTCCTGCTACTTGAACTTCTTGAACTTCTTGAACCTTCATGCTACTTGAACTTCTTGAACCTTCCTGCTTCTTGAACTTCTTGAACTTCTTGAACCTTCCTGCTACTTGAACTTCTTGAAACTTCCTGCTACTTGAACTTCTTGAACTTCTTGAACCTTCATGCTACTTGAACTTCTTGAACTTCTTGAACCTTCCTGTTACTTGAACTTTTTGAACCTTCCTGCTACTTGAACTTCTTGAACCTTCCTGCTACTTGAACTTCTTGAACCTTTTTGCTACTTGAACTTCTTGAACCTTCCTGCCACTTGAACTTCTTGAACTTTCCTGCTACTTGAACTTCTTGAGTCTTACTGATTCTTGAACTTCTTCAACTTCCTGAACCTTCCTGCTAAATGAACTTCTTGAACTTCTTGAACCTTCCTGCTACTTGAACTTCTTGAACTTCTTGAACCTTCCTGCTACTTGAACTTCTTGAACTTCTTGCACCTTCCTGCTACTTGAACTTCTAGAACCTTCCTGCTACTTGAACTCCTTGAACCTTCCTGCTACTTGAACTTCTTGAACTTCTTGAACCTTCCTGCTACTTGAACTTCTTGAACCTTCCTGCTACTTGAACTTCTTGAACTTCTTGAACTTCTTGAACCTTCCTGCTACTTGAACTTCTTGAACTTCTTGCACCTTCCTGCTACTTGAACTTGTAGAACCTTCCTGCTACTTGAACTTCTTGAACCTTCCTGCTACTTGAACTTCTTGAACTTCTTGAACCTTCCTGCTACTTGAACTTCTTGAACCTTCCTGCTACTTGAACTTCTCGAACTTCTTGAACTACTTGAACCTTCCTGCTACTTGAACTTTTTGAACTTCTTGAACCTTCCTGCTACTTGAACTTCTTGTACTTCTTGAACTTTCCTGCTACCTGAACTTCTTCAACCTTCCTGCCACTTGATTTCTTGAACCTTCCTGCTACTTGAACTTCTTGAGCCTTCATGCTACTCGAACTTTTTGAACCTTTCTGCTTCCTGAACTTCTTGAACCTTCCTTCTACATGAACTTTTTGAACTTCTTGAACCTTCCTGCTACATGAACTTCTCGAACCTCCCTGCTACTTGAACTTTTTGAACTTCTTGAACCTTCCTGCTACTTGAACTTCTTGAACCTTCCTGCTACTTGAACTTCTTGAACTTCTTGAACCTTCCTGCTACTTGAACTTCTTGAACCTTCCTGCTACTTGAACTTCTTGAACCTTCCTGCTACTTGAACTTCTTAAACTTCTTGAACCTTCCTGCTACTTGAACTTCTTAAACTTCTTGAACCTTCCTGCTACTTGAACTTTTGGAACTTCTTGAACCCTCCTGCTACTTGAACTTCTTGAACTTCTTGAACCTTCCTGCTACTTGAACTACTTGAACTTCTTGAACCTTCCTGCTACTTGAACTTCTTGAACTTCTTGAACCTTCCTGCAACTTGAACTTCTTGAACCTTCCTGCTACTTTAACTTCTTGAACCTTCCTGCCACTTGAACTTCTTGAACTTCTTGAACCTTCCTGCTACTTGAAATTCTTGAACCTTCCTGCTACTTGAACTTCTTGAACTTCTTGAACCTTCCTGCTACTTGAACTTCTTGAACTTATTGAACCTTCTGCTACTTGAACTTCTTGAACCTTCCTTCTACTTGAACTTCTTGAATTTCTCGAACCTTCCTGCTACTTGAACTTCTTGAACTTCTTGAACCTTCCTGCTACTTGAACTACTTGAACTTCTTGAACCTTCCTGCTACTTGAACTACTTGAACTTCTCGAACCTTCCTGCTACTTGAACTTCTTGAACTTCTTGAACCTTCCTGCCACTTGAAATTCTTGAACTTCTTGAACCTTCCTGCTACTTGATCTTTTCGAACTTCTTGAACCTTCCTGCTACTTGAACTTCTTGAACTTCTTGAACCTTCCTGCTACTTGAACTACTTGAAATTCTCGAACCTTCCTGCTACTTGAACTTCTTGAACTTCTTGAACCTTCCTGCTACTTGAACTTCTTGAACCTTCCTGCTACTTGAACTTCTTGAACCTTCCTGCCACTTGAACTTCCTGAACTTCTTGAACCTTCCTGCTACTTGAAATTCTTGAACCTTCCTGCTACTTGAACTTCTTGAACTTCTTGAACCTTCCTGCTACTTAAACTTCTTGAACTTCTTGAACCTTCCTGCTACTTGAACTTCTTGAACCTTCCTTCCACTTGAACTTCTTGAACTTCTTGAACCTTCCTGCTACTTGAACTTCTTGAACTTCTTGAACCTTACTTCTACTTGAACTTCTTGAACTTCTTGAACCTTCCTGCTACTTGAACTTCTTGAACCTTCCTGCTACTTGAACTTCTTGAACCTTCCTGCTACTTGAACTTCTTGAACCTTCCTGCTACTTGAACTTCTTGAACTTCTTGAACCTTCCTGCTACTTGAACTTCTTGAACGTCTTGAACCTTCCTGCTACTTGAACTTCTTGAACTTCTTGAACCTTCCTGCTACTTGAACTTCTTGAACTTCTTGAACTTCTTGAACCTTTCTGCTACTTGAACTTCTTGAACCTTCCTGCTACTTGAACTTCGTGAACTTCTTGAACCTTCCTGCTACTTGAACTTCTTGAACGTCTTGAACCCTCCTGCTACTTGAACTTCTTGAACTTCTTGAACCTTCCTGCTACTTGAACTTCTTGTACCTTCCTGCTACTTGAACTTCTTGAACTTTTTGAACCTTCCTGCTACTTGAACTTCTTGAACCTCTTGAACCTTCCTGCTACTTGAACTTTTTGAACCTTCCTGCTATTTGAACTTCCTGAACCTTCCTGCTACTTGAACTTCTTGAACCTTCCTGCTACCTGAACTTTTTGAACTTCTTGAACCTTCCTGCTACTTGAACTTTTTGAACTTCATGAACCTTCCTGCTACTTGAACTTCTTGAACTTCTTGAACCTTCCTGCTACTTGAACTTCTTGCACCTTCCTGCCACTTGATTTCTTGAACCTTCCTGCTACTTGAACTTCTTGAACCTTCCTGCTACTTGAACTTTTTGAACCTTCCTGCTTCTTGAACTTCTTGAACCTTCCTTCTCCTTGAACTTCTTGAACTTCTTGAACCTTCCTGCTACTTGAACTTCTTGAACCTTCCTGCTACTTGAACTTTTTGAACTTCCTGAACCTTCCTGCTACTTGAACTTCTTGAACCTTCCTGCGAGCTGAACTTCTTGAACTTCTTGAACCTTCCTGCTACTTGAACTTCTTGAACCTTCCTGCTACTTGAACTTCTTGAACCTTCCTGCTACTTGAACTTCTTGAACTTCTTGAACCTTCCTGCTACTTGAAATTTTTGAACTTCTTGAACCTTCCTGCTACTTGATCTTTTCGAACTTCTTGAACCTTCCTGCTACTTGAACTTCTTGAACTTCTTGAACCTTCCTGCTACTTGAACTACTTGAACTTCTTGAACCTTCCTGCTACTTGAACTTCTTGAACTTCTTGAACCTTCCTGCTACTTGAACTTCTTGAACCTTCCTGCTACTTGAACTTCTTGACCCTTCCCGCCACTTGAACTTCTTGAACTTCTTGAACCTTCCTGCTACTTGAAATTCTTGAACCTTCCTGCTACTTAAACTTCTTGAACTTCTTGAACCTTCCTGCTACTTGAACTTCTTGAACCTTCCTTCCACTCGAACTTCTTGAACTTCTTGAACCCTCCTGCTACTTGAACTTCTTGAACTTCTTGAACCTTACTTCTACTTGAACTTCTTGAATTTCTTGAACCTTCCTGCTACTTGAACTTTTTGAACCTTCCTGCTACTTGAACTTCTTGAACCTTCCTGCTACTTGAACTTCTTGAACCTTCCTGCTACTTGAACTTCTTGAACTTCTTGAACCTTCCTGCTACTTGAACTTCTTGAACCTTCCTGCTACTTGAACTTCTTGAACTTCTTAAACCTTCCTGCTACTTGAACTTCTTGAACCTCCCTGCTACTTGAACTTCTTGAACTTCTTGAACCTTCCTGCTACTTGAACTTTTTGAACCTTCCTGCTATTTGAACTTCCTGAACCTTCCTGCTACTTGAACTTCTTGAACCTTCCTGCTACCTGAACTTTTTGAACTTCTTGAACCTTCCTGCTACTTGAACTTTTTGAACTTCTTGAACCTTCCTGCTACTTGAACTTCTTGAACTTCTTGAACCTTCCTGCTACTTGAACTTCTTGCACCTTCCTGCCACTTGATTTCTTGAACCTTCCTGCTACTTGAACTTCTTGAACCTTCCTGCTACTTGAACTTATTGAACCTTCCTGCTTCTTGAACTTCTTGAACCTTCCTTCTCCTTGAACTTCTTGAACTTCTTGAACCTTCCTGCTACTTGAACTTCTTGAACCTTCCTGCTACTTGAACTTTTTGAACTTCTTGAACCTTCCTGCTACTTGAACTTCTTGAACCTTCCTGCGAGCTGAACTTCTTGAACTTCTTGAACCTTCCTGCTACTTGAACTTCTTGAACCTTCCTGCTACTTGAACTTCTTGAACCTTCCTGCTACTTGAACTTCTTGAACTTCTTGAACCTTTCTGCTACTTGAACTTCTTGAAACTTCCTGCTACTTGAACTTCTTGAACTTCTTGAACCTTCCTGCTACTTGAAATTATTGAACTTCTTGAACCTTCCTGCTACTTGAACTTCTTGAACTTCTTGAACCTTCCTGCTACTTGAAATTCTTGAACTTCTTGAACCTTCCTGCTACTTGATCTTTTCGAACTTCTTGAACCTTCCTGTTACATGAACTTCTTGAACTTCTTGAACCTTCGTGCTACTTGAACTACTTGAACTTCTCGAACCTTCCTGCTACTTGAACTTCTTGAACTTCTTGAACCTTCCTGCTACTTGAACTTCTTGAACTTTCCTGCTACTTGAACTTCTTGAACCTTCCTGCCACTTGAATTTCCTGAACTTCTTGAACCTTCCTGCAACTTGAAATTCTTGAACCTTCCTGCTACTTGAACTTCTTGAACTTCTTGAACCTTCCTGCTACTTAAACTTCTTGAACTTCTTGAACCTTCCTGCTACTTGAACTTCTTGAACCTTCCTTCCACTTGAACTTCTTGAACTTCTTGAACCTTCCTGCTACTTGAACTTCTTGAACTTCTTGAACCTTACTTCTACTTGAACTTCTTGAACTTCTTGAACCTTCCTGCTACTTGAACTTCTTGAACCTTCCTGCTACTTGAACTTCTTGAACCTTCCTGCTACTTGAACTTCTTGAACCTTCCTGCTACTTGAACTTCTTGAACTTCTTGAACCTTCCTGCTACTTGAACTTCTTGAACGTCTTGAACCTTCCTGCTACTTGAACTTCCTGAACTTCTTGAACCTTCCTGCTACCTGAACTTCTTGAACGTCTTGAACCTTACTGCTACTTGAACTTCTTGAACTTCTTGAACCTTCCTGCTACTTGAACTTCTTGAACTTCTTGAACCTTCCTGCTACTTGAACTTCTTGAATTTCTTGAACCTTTCTGCTACTTGAACTTCTTGAACCTTCCTGCTACTTGAACTTCGTGAACTTCTTGAACCTTCCTGCTACTTGAACTTCTTGAACGTCTTGAACCCTCCTGCTACTTGAACTTCTTGAACTTCTTGAACCTTCCTGCTACTTGAACTTCTTGTACCTTCCTGCTACTTGAACTTCTTGAACTTTTTGAACCTTCCTGCTACTTGAACTTCTTGAACTTCTTGAACCTTCCTGCTACTTGAACTTTTTGAACCTTCCTGCTATTTGAACTTCCTGAACCTTCCTGCTACTTGAACTTCTTGAACCTTCCTGCTACCTGAACTTTTTGAACTTCTTGAACCTTCCTGCTACTTGAACTTTTTGAACCTTTCTGCTATTTGAACTTCCTGACACTTCCTGCTACTTGAACTTCTTGAACCTTCCTGCTACCTGAACTTTTTGAACTTCTTGAACCTTCCTGCTACTTGAACTTTTTGAACTTCTTGAACCTTCCTGCTACTTGAACTTCTTGAACTTCTTGAACCTTCCTGCTACTTGAACTTCTTGCACCTTCCTGCCACTTGATTTCTTGAACCTTCCTGCTACTTGAACTTCTTGAACCTTCCTGCTACTTGAACTTCTTGAACCTTTCTGCTACTTGAACTTCTTGAACCTTCCTGCTACTTGAACTTCTTGAACTTTCCTGCTACTTGAACTTCTTGAGTCTTACTGATTCTTGAACTTCTTCAACTTCCTGAACCTTCCTGCTAAATGAACTTCTTGAACTTCTTGAACCTTCCTGCTACTTGAACTTCTTGAACTTCTTGAACCTTCCTGCTACTTGAACTTCTTGAACTACTTGCACCTTCCTGCTACTTGAACTTCTAGAACCTTCCTGCTACTTGAACTCTTTGAACCTTCCTGCTACTTGAACTTCTTGAACTTCTTGAACCTTCCTGCTACTTGAACTTCTTGAACCTTCCTGCTACTTGAACTTCTTGAACTTCTTGAACTTCTTGAACCTTCCTGCTACTTGAACTTCTTGAACTTCTTGCACCTTCCTGCTACTTGAACTTGTAGAACCTTCCTGCTACTTGAACTTCTTGAACCTTCCTGCTACTTGAACTTCTTGAACTTCTTGAACCTTCCTGCTACTTGAACTTCTTGAACCTTCCTGCTACTTGAACTTCTCGAACTTCTTGAACTACTTGAACCTTCCTGCTGCTTGAACTTTTTGAACTTCTTGAACCTTCCGGCTACTTGAACTTCTTGTACTTCTTGAACTTTCCTGCTACTTGAACTTCTTCAACCTTCCTGCCACTTGATTTCTTGAACCTTCCTGCTACTTGAACTTCTTGAGCCTTCATGCTACTCGAACTTTTTGAACCTTTCTGCTTCCTGAACTTCTTGAACCTTCCTTCTACATGAACTTTTTGAACTTCTTGAACCTTCCTGCTACATGAACTTCTCGAATCTCCCTGCTACTTGAACTTTTTGAACTTCTTGAACCTTCCTGCTACTTGAACTTCTTGAACCTTCCTGCTACTTGAACTTCTTGAACTTCTTGAACCTTCCTGCTACTTGAACTTCTTGAACCTTCCTGCTACTTGAACTTCTTGAACCTTCCTGCTACTTGAACTTCTTGAACCTTCCTGCTACTTGAACTTCTTGAACCTTCCTGCTACTTGAACTTCTTAAACTTCTTGAACCTTCCTGCTACTTGAACTTCTTAAACTTCTTGAACCTTCCTGCTACTTGAACTTTTGGAACTTCTTGAACCCTCCTGCTACTTGAACTTCTTGAACTTCTTGAACCTTCCTGCTACTTGAACTTCTTGAACTTCTTGAACCTTCCTGCCACTTGAAATTCTTGAACTTCTTGAACCTTCCTGCTACTTGATCTTTTCGAACTTCTTGAACCTTCCTGCTACTTGAACTTCTTGAACTTCTTGAACCTTCCTGCTACTTGAACTACTTGAACTTCTCGAACCTTCCTGCTACTTGAACTTCTTGAACTTCTTGAACCTTCCTGCTACTTGAACTTCTTGAACCTTCCTGCTACTTGAACTTCTTGAACCTTCCTGCCACTTGAACTTCCTGAACTTCTTGAACCTTCCTGCTACTTGAAATTTTTGAACCTTCCTGCTACTTGAACTTCTTGAACTTCTTGAACCTTCCTGCTACTTAAACTTCTTGAACTTCTTGAACCTTCCTGCTACTTGAACTTCTTGAACCTTCCGTCCACTTGAACTTCTTGAACTTCTTGAACCTTCCTGCTACTTGAACTTCTTGAACTTCTTGAACCTTACTTCTACTTGAACTTCTTGAACTTCTTGAACCTTCCTGCTACTTGAACTTCTTGAACCTTCCTGCTACTTGAACTTCTTGAACCTTCCTGCTACTTGAACTTCTTGAACCTTCCTGCTACTTGAACTTCTTGAACTTCTTGAACCTTCCTGCTACTTGAACTTCTTGAACGTCTTGAACCTTCCTGCTACTTGAACTTCCTGAACTTCTTGAACCTTCCAGCTACTTGAACTTCTTGAACGTCTTGAACCTTACTGCTACTTGAACTTCTTGAACTTCTTGAACCTTCCTGCTACTTGAACTTCTTGAACTTCTTGAACCTTCCTGCTACTTGAACTTCTTGAACTTCTTGAACTTCTTGAACCTTTCTGCTACTTGAACTTCTTGAACCTTCCTGCTACTTGAACTTCGTGAACTTCTTGAACCTTCCTGCTACTTGAACTTCTTGAACGTCTTGAACCCTCCTGCTACTTGAACTTCTTGAACTTCTTGAACCTTCCTGCTACTTGAACTTCTTGTACCTTCCTGCTACTTGAACTTCTTGAACTTTTTGAACCTTCCTGCTACTTGAACTTCTTGAACTTCTTGAACCTTCCTGCTACTTGAACTTTTTGAACCTTCCTGCTATTTGAACTTCCTGAACCTTCCTGCTACTTGAACTTCTTGAACCTTCCTGCTACCTGAACTTTTTGAACTTCTTGAACCTTCCTGCTACTTGAACTTTTTGAACTTCTTGAACCTTCCTGCTACTTGAACTTCTTGAACTTCTTGAACCTTCCTGCTACTTGAACTTCTTGCACCTTCCTGCCTCTTGATTTCTTGAACCTTCCTGCTACTTGAACTTCCTGAACCTTCCTGCTACTTGAACTTTTTGAACCTTCCTGCTTCTTGAACTTCTTGAACCTTCCTTCTCCTTGAACTTCTTGAACTTCTTGAACCTTCCTGCTACTTGAACTTCTTGAACCTTCCTGCTACTTGAACTTTTTGAACTTCCTGAACCTTCCTGCTACTTGAACTCCTTGAACCTTCCTGCGAGCTGAACTTATTGAACTTCTTGAACCTTCCTGCTACTTGAACTTCTTGAACCTTCCTGCTACTTGAACTTCTTTAACCTTCCTGCTACTTGAACTTCTTGAACTTCTTGAACCTTTCTGCTACTTGAACTTCTTGAAACTTCCTGCTACTTGAACTTCTTGAACTTCTTGAACCTTCCTGCTACTTGAAATTCTTGAACTTCTTGAACCTTCCTGCTACTTGAACTTCTTGAACTTCTTGAACCTTCCTGCTACTTGAAATTCTTGAACTTCTTGAACCTTCCTGCTACTTGATCTTTTCGAACTTCTTGAACCTTCCTGCTACTTGAACTTCTTGAACTTCTTGAACCTTCCTGCTACTTGAACTACTTGAACTTCTTGAACCTTCCTGCTACTTGAACTTCTTGAACTTCTTGAACCTTCCTGCTACTTGAACTTCTTGAACCTTCCTGCTACTTGAACTTCTTGAACCTTCCCGCCACTTGAACTTCTTGAACTTCTTGAACCTTCCTGCTACTTGAAATTCTTGAACCTTCCTGCTACTTAAACTTCTTGAACTTCTTGAACCTTCCTGCTACTTGAACTTCTTGAACCTTCCTTCCACTTGAACTTCTTGAACTTCTTGAACCTTCCTGCTACTTGAACTTCTTGAACTTCTTGAACCTTACTTCTACTTGAACTTCTTGAACTTCTTGAACCTTCCTGCTACTTGAACTTTTTGAACCTTCCTGCTACTTGAACTTCTTGAACCTTCCTGCTACTTGAACTTCTTGAACCTTCCTGCTACTTGAACTTCTTGAACTTCTTGAACCTTCCTGCTACTTGAACTTCTTGAACCTTCCTGCTACTTGAACTTCTTGAACTTCTTAAACCTTCCTGCTACTTGAACTTCTTGAACCTCCCTGCTACTTGAACTTCTTGAACTTCTTGAACCTTCCTGCTACTTGAACTTTTTGAACCTTCCTGCTATTTGAACATCCTGAACCTTCCTGCTACTTGAACTTCTTGAACCTTCCTGCTACCTGAACTTTTTGAACTTCTTGAACCTTCCTGCTACTTGAACTTTTTGAACTTCTTGAACCTTCCTGCTACTTGAACTTCTTGAACTTCTTGAACCTTCCTGCTACTTGAACTTCTTGCACCTTCCTGCCACTTGATTTCTTGAACCTTCCTGCTACTTGAACTTCTTGAACCTTCCTCCTACTTGAACTTATTGAACCTTCCTGCTTCTTGAACTTCTTGAACCTTCCTTCTCCTTGAACTTCTTGAACTTCTTGAACCTTCCTGCTACTTGAACTTCTTGAACCTTCCTGCTACTTGAACTTTTTGAACTTCTTGAACCTTCCTGCTACTTGAACTTCTTGAACCTTCCTGCGAGCTGAACTTCTTGAACTTCTTGAACCTTCCTGCTACTTGAACTTCTTGAACCTTCCTGCTACTTGAACTTCTTGAACCTTCCTGCTACTTGAACTTCTTGAACTTCTTGAACCTTTCTGCTACTTGAACTTCTTGAAACTTCCTGCTACTTGAACTTCTTGAACTTCTTGAACCTTCCTGCTACTTGAACTTCTTGAACTTCTTGAACCTTCCTGCTACTTGAAATTCTTGAACTTCTTGAACCTTCCTGCTACTTGATCTTTTCGAACTTCGTGAACCTTCCTGTTACATGAACTTCTTGAACTTCTTGAACCTTCGTGCTACTTGAACTACTTGAACTTCTCGAACCTTCCTGCTACTTGAACTTCTTGAACTTCTTGAACCTTCCTGCTACTTGAACTTCTTGAACTTTCCTGCTACTTGAACTTCTTGAACCTTCCTGCCACTTGAACTTCCTGAACTTCTTGAACCTTCCTGCAACTTGAAATTCTTGAACCTTCCTGCTACTTGAACTTCTTGAACTTCTTGAACCTTCCTGCTACTTAAACTTCTTGAACTTCTTGAACCTTCCTGCTACTTGAACTTCTTGAACCTTCCTTCCACTTGAACTTCTTGAACTTCTTGAACCTTCCTGCTACTTGAACTTCTTGAACTTCTTGAACCTTACTTCTACTTGAACTTCTTGAACTTCTTGAACCTTCCTGCTACTTGAACTTCTTGAACCTTCCTGCTACTTGAACTTCTTGAACCTTCCTGCTACTAGAACTTCTTGAACCTTCCTGCTACTTGAACTTCTTGAACTTCTTGAACCTTCCTGCTACTTGAACTTCTTGAACGTCTTGAACCTTCCTGCTACTTGAACTTCCTGAACTTCTTGAACCTTCCTGCTACCTGAACTTCTTGAACGTCTTGAACCTTACTGCTACTTGAACTTCTTGAACTTCTTGAACCTTCCTGCTACTTGAACTTCTTGAACTTCTTGAACCTTCCTGCTACTTGAACTTCTTGAATTTCTTGAACCTTTCTGCTACTTGAACTTCTTGAACCTTCCTGCTACTTGAACTTCTTGAACGTCTTGAACCCTCCTGCTACTTGAACTTCTTGAACTTCTTGAACCTTCCTGCTACTTGAACTTCTTGTACCTTCCTGCTACTTGAACTTCTTGAACTTTTTGAACCTTCCTGCTACTTGAACTTCTTGAACTTCTTGAACCTTCCTGCTACTTGAACTTTTTGAACCTTCCTGCTATTTGAACTTCCTGAACCTTCCTGCTACTTGAACTTCTTGAACCTTCCTGCTACCTGAACTTTTTGAACTTCTTGAACCTTCCTGCTACTTGAACTTTTTGAACTTCTTGAACCTTCCTGCTACTTGAACTTCTTGAAATTCTTGAACCTTCCTGCTACTTGAACTTCTTGCACCTTCCTGCCACTTGATTTCTTGAACCTTCCTGCTACTTGAACTTCTTGAACCTTCCTGCTACTTGAACTTCTTGAACTTCTTGAACCTTACTTCTACTTGAACTTCTTGAACTTCTTGAACCTTCCTGCTACTTGAACTTCTTGAACCTTCCTGCTACTTGAACTTCTTGAACCTTCCTGCTACTTGAACTTCTTGAACCTTCCTGCTACTTGAACTTCTTGAACTTCTTGAACCTTCCTGCTACTTGAACTTCTTGAACGTCTTGAACCTTCCTGCTACTTGAACTTCCTGAACTTCTTGAACCTTCCTGCTACTTGAACTTCTTGATCGTCTTGAACCTTACTGCTACTTGAACTTCTTGAACTTCTTGAACCTTCCTGCTACTTGAACTTCTTGAACTTCTTGAACCTTCCTGCTACTTGAACTTCTTGAACTTCTGGAACCTTTCTGCTACTTGAACTTCTTGAACCTTCCTGCTACTTGAACTTCGTGAACTTCTTGAACCTTCCTGCTACTTGAACTTCTTGAACGTCTTGAACCCTCCTGCTACTTGAACTTCTTGAACTTCTTGAACCTTCCTGCTACTTGAACTTCTTGTACCTTCCTGCTACTTGAACTTCTTAAACTTTTTGAACCTTCCTGCTACTTGAACTTCTTGAACTTCTTGAACCTTCCTGCTACTTGAACTTTTTGAACCTTCCTGCTATTTGAACTTCCTGAACCTTCCTGCTACTTGAACTTCTTGAACCTTCCTGCTACCTGAACTTTTTGAACTTCTTGAACCTTCCTGCTACTTGAACTTTTTGAGCTTCTTGAACCTTCCTGCTACTTGAACTTCTTGAACTTCTTGAACCTTCCTGCTACTTGAACTTCTTGCACCTTCCTGGCACTTGATTTCTTGAACCTTCCTGCTACTTGAACTTCTTGAACCTTCCTGCTACTTGAACTTTTTGAACCTTCCTGCTTCTTGAACTTCTTGAACCTTCCTTCTCCTTGAACTTCTTGAACTTCTTGAACCTTCCTGCTACTTGAACTTTTTGAACTTCTTGAACCTTCCTGCTACTTGAACTTCTTGAACTTCTTGAACCTTCCTGCTACTTGAACTTCTTGAACCTTCCTGCTACTTGAACTTCTTGAACTTCTTAAACCTTCCTGCTACTTGAACTTCTTGAACCTCCCTGCTACTTGAACTTCTTGAACTTCTTGAACCTTCCTGCTACTTGAACTTTTTGAACCTTCCTGCTATTTGAACTTCCTGAACCTTCCTGCTACTTGAACTTCTTGAACCTTCCTGCTACCTGAACTTTTTGAACTTCTTGAACCTTCCTGCTACTTGAACTTTTTGAACTTCTTGAACCTTCCTGCTACTTGAACTTCTTGAACTTCTTGAACCTTCCTGCTACTTGAACTTCTTGCACCTTCCTGCCACTTGATTTCTTGAACCTTCCTGCTACTTGAACTTCTTGAACCTTCCTGCTACTTGAACTTATTGAACCTTCCTGCTTCTTGAACTTCTTGAACCTTCCTTCTCCTTGAACTTCTTGAACTTCTGAACCTTCCTGCTACTTGAACTTCTTGAACCTTCCTGCTACTTGAACTTTTTGAACTTCTTGAACCTTCCTGCTACTTGAACTTCTTGAACCTTCCTGCGAGCTGAACTTCTTGAACTTCTTGAACCTTCCTGCTACTTGAACTTCTTGAACCTTCCTGCTACTTGAACTTCTTGAACCTTCCTGCTACTTGAACTTCTTGAACTTCTTGAACCTTTCTGCTACTTGAACTTCTTGAAACTTCCTGCTACTTGAACTTCTTGAACTTCTTGAACCTTCCTGCTACTTGAAATTCTTGAACTTCTTGAACCTTCCTGCTACTTGAACTTCTTGAACTTCTTGAACCTTCTTGCTACTTGAAATTCTTGAACTTCTTGAACCTTCCTGCTACTTGATCTTTTCGAACTTCGTGAACCTTCCTGTTACATGAACTTCTTGAACTTCTTGAACCTTCGTGCTACTTGAACTACTTGAACTTCTCGAACCTTCCTGCTACTTGAACTTCTTGAACTTCTTGAACCTTCCTGCTACTTGAACTTCTTGAACTTTCCTGCTACTTGAACTTCTTGAACCTTCCTGCCACTTGAACTTCCTGAACTTCTTGAACCTTCCTGCAACTTGAAATTCTTGAACCTTACTGCTACTTGAACTTCTTGAACTTCTTGAACCTTCCTGCTACTTAAACTTCTTGAACTTCTTGAACCTTCCTGCTACTTGAACTTCTTGAACCTTCCTTCCACTTGAACTTCTTGAACTTCTTGAACCTTCCTGCTACTTGAACTTCTTGAACTTCTTGAACCTTACTTCTACTTGAACTTCTTGAACTTCTTGAACCTTCCTGCTACTTGAACTTCTTGAACCTTCCTGCTACTTGAACTTCTTGAACCTTCCTGCTACTTGAACTTCTTGAACCTTCCTGCTACTTGAACTTCTTGAACTTCTTGAACCTTCCTGCTACTTGAACTTCTTGAACGTCTTGAACCTTCCTGCTACTTGAACTTCTTGAACTTCTTGAACCTTCCTGCTACCTGAACTTCTTGAACGTCTTGAACCTTACTGCTACTTGAACTTCTTGAACTTCTTGAACCTTCCTGCTACTTGAACTTCTTGAACTTCTTGAACCTTCCTGCTACTTGAACTTCTTGAATTTCTTGAACCTTTCTGCTACTTGAACTTCTTGAACCTTCCTGCTACTTGAACTTCGTGAACTTCTTGAACCTTCCTGCTACTTGAACTTCTTGAACGTCTTGAACCCTCCTGCTACTTGAACTTCTTGAACTTCTTGAACCTTCCTGCTACTTGAACTTCTTGTACCTTCCTGCTACTTGAACTTCTTGAACTTTTTGAACCTTCCTGCTACTTGAACTTCTTGAACTTCTTGAACCTTCCTGCTACTTGAACTTTTTGAACCTTCCTGCTATTTGAACTTCCTGAACCTTCCTGCTACTTGAACTTCTTGAACCTTCCTGCTACCTGAACTTTTTGAACTTCTTGAACCTTCCTGCTACTTGAACTTTTTGAACTTCTTGAACCTTCCTGCTACTTGAACTTCTTGAAATTCTTGAACCTTCCTGCTACTTGAACTTCTTGCACCTTCCTGCCACTTGATTTCTTGAACCTTCCTGCTACTTGAACTTCTTGAACCTTCCTGCTACTTGAACTTCTTGAACTTCTTGAACCTTACTTCTACTTGAACTTCTTGAACTTCTTGAACCTTCCTGCTACTTGAACTTCTTGAACCTTCCTGCTACTTGAACTTCTTGAACCTTCCTGCTACTTGAACTTCTTGAACTTCTTGAACCTTCCTGCTACTTGAACTTCTTGAACGTCTTAAAACTTCCTGCTACTTGAACTTCCTGAACTTCTTGAACCTTCCTGCTACTTGAACTTCTTGAACGTCTTGAACCTTACTGCTACTTGAACTTCTTGAACTTCTTGAACCTTCCTGTTACTTGAACTTCTTGAACTTCTTGAACCTTCCTGCTACTTGAACTTCTTGAACTTCTGGAACCTTTCTGCTACTTGAACTTCTTGAACCTTCCTGCTACTTGAACTTCGTGAACTTCTTGAACCTTCCTGCTACTTGAACTTCTTGAACGTCTTGAACCCTCCTGCTACTTGAACTTCTTGAACTTCTTGAACCTTCCTGCTACTTGAACTTCTTGTACCTTCCTGCTACTTGAACTTCTTGAACTTTTTGAACCTTCCTGCTACTTGAACTTCTTGAACTTCTTGAACCTTCCTGCTACTTGAACTTTTTGAACCTTCCTGCTATTTGAACTTCCTGAACCTTCCTGCTACTTGAACTTCTTGAACCTTCCTGCTACCTGAACTTTTTGAACTTCTTGAACCTTCCTGCTACTTGAACTTTTTGAGCTTCTTGAACCTTCCTGCTACTTGAACTTCTTGAACTTCTTGAACCTTCCTGCTACTTGAACTTCTTGCACCTTCCTGGCACTTGATTTCTTGAACCTTCCTGCTACTTGAACTTCTTGAACCTTCCTGCTACTTGAACTTTTTGAACCTTCCTGCTTCTTGAACTTCTTGAACCTTCCTTCTCCTTGAACTTCTTGAACTTCTTGAACCTTCCTGCTACTTGAACTTTTTGAACTTCTTGAACCTTCCTGCTACTTGAACTTCTTGAACCTTCCTGCGAGCTGAACTTCTTGAACTTCTTGAACCTTCCTGCTACTTGAACTTCTTGAACCTTCCTGCTACCTGAACTTCTTGAACCTTCCTGCTACTTGAACTTCTTGAACTTCTTGAACCTTTCTGCTACTTGAACTTCTTGAAACTTCCTGCTACTTGAACTTCTTGAACTTCTTGAACCTTCCTGCTACTTGAAATTCTTGAACTTCTTGAACCTTCCTGCTACTTGAACTTCTTGAACTTCTTGAACCTTCCTGCTACTTGAAATTCTTGAACTTCTTGAACCTTCCAGCTACTTGATCTTTTCGAACTTCTTGAACCTTCCTGCTACTTGAACTTCTTGAACTTCTTGAACCTTCCTGCTACTTGAACTACTTGAACTTCTTGAACCTTCCTGCTACTTGAACTTCTTGAACCTTCCTGCTACTTGAACTTCTTGAACCTTCCTGCTACTTGAACTTCTTGAACCTTCCCGCCACTTGAACTTCTTGAACTTCTTGAACCTTCCTGCTACTTGAAATTCTTGAACCTTCCTGCTACTTAAACTTCTTGAACTTCTTGAACCTTCCTGCTACTTGAACTTCTTGAACCTTCCTTCCTCTTGAACTTCTTGAACTTCTTGAACCTTCCTGCTACTTGAACTTCTTGAACTTCTTGAACCTTACTTCTACTTGAACTTCTTGAACTTCTTGAACCTTCCTGCTACTTGAACTTTTTGAACCTTCCTGCTACTTGAACTTCTTGAACCTTCCTGCTACTTGAACTTCTTGAACCTTCCTGCTACTTGAACTTCTTGAACTTCTTGAACCTTCCTGCTACTTGAACTTCTTGAACTTCATAAGGAGAGCGTCCCCCATACGGACTTTTTTCTTTATTATTGAACCTAGAACAATGAAATTTGGTATACTGATAGGAAATTAAATTTAGAATCGTTTTTGCTTAGAGCAAAAGTTCAATTTTCTTGAAAAGAAAATGGGAAATCAAAGAAAACGAAGTTCGAGGGGGGGGGGTTTCAAAAATCTTCTTCTCCTACAGTTTTTAAGCTACAGTAATGATTTTGGTATCATTGGATGCGGAAAGACACGGGCTTTTCGGGTAACTAAAATTCATTCCAAAATTATTTATTGCTCATGAGTTATGACGTCATAAAATTGTACATTTTCGAAAAAGTACATTTATTTCCTATTTTTACACATTTTCATGTTGAAAATGGAAATTTAGGGAAACAAATTTTAGTTACCCTAAAAGCCCGTGTCTTCCCGCATCCAATGATACCAAAATCATTACTGTAGCTTGAAAACTGTAGGAGGAGAAGTTGTTTGAAACCCCAAAAACCATTGTTTACATTATAAGCAAAACAAAGAAACATAAACAATTCGAATAAAAAATTTTGTAAAATTTTTGGTTCAAGTTAGACCCCTGAAATCATTATAGAGTAATCCAGAGCCATAGGAGATGACATAGCAACTTTGCGCCGTGAAGAAAATGCCATTGGAGAGGTGTAACATGATAAAATACCACTTCCCCCTCCCCTCCCCCCCATTCTTTATACCCCCGTAGCGGGCGAACGAGTGAACGTACGAGTCTCATTTTTTCACAGGATGTACCTGACCTCTTACACTTCTTCTAGCAGCAAAAATCCCAGTTTCTTAAGAAATCTCATAAGCATGGATTCATAAGGGGGACGCTCTCCTTAAACCTTCCTGCTACTTGAACTTCTTGAACCTCCCTGCTACTTGAACTTCTTGAACTTCTTGAACCTTCCTGCTACTTTGAACTTTTTGAACCTTCCTGCTATTTGAACTTCCTGAACCTTCCTGCTACTTGAACTTCTTGAACCTTCCTGCTACCTGAACTTTTTGAACATCTTGAACCTTCCTGCTACTCTAACTTTTTGAACTTCTTGAACCTTCCTGCTACTTGAACTTCTTGAACTTCTTGAACCCTCCTGCTACTTGAACTTCTTGCACCTTCCTGCCACTTGATTTCTTGAACCTTCCTGCTACTTGAACTTCTTGAACCTTCCTGCTACTTGAACTTATTGAACCTTCCTGCATCTTGAACTTCTTGAACCTTCCTTCTCCTTGAACTTCTTGAACTTCTTGAACCTTCCTGCTACTTGAACTTCTTGAACCTTCCTGCTACTTGAACTTATTGAACTTCTTGAACCTTCCCGCTACTTGAACTTCTTGAACCTTCCTGCGAGCTGAACTTCTTGAACTTCTTGAACCTTCCTGCTACTTGAACTTCTTGAACCTTCCTGCTACTTGAACTTCTTCAACCTTCCTGCTACTTGAACTTCTTGAACTTCTTGAACCTTTCTGATACTTGAACTTCTTGAAACTTCCTGCTACTTGAACTTCTTGAACTTCTTGAACCTTCCTGCTACTTGAAATTCTTGAACTTCTTGAACCTTCCTGCTACTTGAACTTCTTGAACTTCTTGAACCTTCCTGCTACTTGAAATTCTTGAACTTCTTGAACCTTCCTGCTACTTGATCTTTTCGAACTTCTTGAACCTTCCTGTTACATGAACTTCTTGAACTTCTTGAACCTTCCTGCTACTTGAACTACTTGAACTTCTCGAACCTTCCTGCTACTTGAACTTCTTGAACTTCTTGAACCTTCCTGCTACTTGAACTTCTTGAACCTTCCTGCTACTTGAACTTCTTGAAACTTCCTGCCACTTGAACTTCCTGAACTTCTTGAACCTTCCTGCTACTTGAAATTCTTGAACCTTCCTGCTACTTGAACTCCTTGAACTTCTTGAACCTTCCTGCTACTTAAACTTCTTGAACTTCTTGAACCTTCCTGCTACTTGAACTTCTTGAACCTTCCTTCCACTTGAACTTCTTGAACTTCTTGAACCTTCCTGGTACTTGAACTTCTTGAACTTCTTGAACCTTACTTCTACTTGAACTTCTTGAACTTCTTGATCCTTCCTGCTACTTGAACTTCTTGAACCTTCCTGCTACTTGAACTTCTTGAACCTTCCTGCTACTTGAACTTCTTGAACCTTCCTGCTACTTGAGCTTCTTGAACTTCTTGAACCTTCCTGCTACTTGAACTTCTTGAACGTCTTGAATCTTCCTGCTACTTGAACTTCCTGAACTTCTTGAACCTTCCTGCTACTTGAACTTCTTGAACGTCTTGAACCTTACTGCTACTTGAACTTCTTGAACTTCTTGAACCTTCCTGCTACTTAAACTTCTTGAACCTTCCTGCTACTTGAACTTCGTGAACTTCTTGAACCTTCCTGCTACTTGAACTTCTTGAACGTCTTGAACCCTCCTGCTACTTGAACTTCTTGAACTTCTTGAACCTTCCTGCTACTTGAACTTCTTGTACCTTCCTGCTACTTGAACTTCTTGAACTTTTTGAACCTTCCTGCTACTTGAACTTCTTGTACTTCTTGAACCTTCCTGCTACTTGAACTTCTTGAACGTCTTGAATCTTCCTGCTACTTGAACTTCCTGAACTTCTTGAACCTTCCTGCTACTTGAACTTCTTGAACGTCTTGAACCTTACTGCTACTTGAACTTCTTGAACTTCTTGAACCTTTCTGCTACTTGAACTTCTTGAACCTTCCTGCTACTTGAACTTCGTGAACTTCTTGAACCTTCCTGCTACTTGAACTTCTTGAACGTCTTGAACCCTCCTGCTACTTGAACTTCTTGAACTTCTTGAACCTTCCTGCTACTTGAACTTCTTGTACCTTCCTGCTACTTGAACTTCTTGAACTTTTTGAACCTTCCTGCTACTTGAACTTCTTGAACTTCTTGAACCTTCCTGCTACTTGAACTTTTTGAACCTTCCTGCTATTTGAACTTCCTGAACCTTCCTGCTACTTGAACTTCTTGACCCTTCCTGCTACCTGAACTTTTTGAACTTCTTGAACCTTCCTGCTACTTGAACTTTTTGAACTTCTTGAACCTTCCTGCTACTTGAACTTCTTGAACTTCTTGAACCTTCCTGCTACTTGAACTTCTTGCACCTTCCTGCCACTTGATTTCTTGAACCTTCCTGCTACTTGAACTTCTTGAACCTTCCTGCTACTTGAACTTTTTGAACCTTCCTGCTTCTTGAACTTCTTGAACCTTCCTTCTCCTTGAACTTCTTGAACTTCTTGAACCTTCCTGCTACTTGAACTTCTTGAACCTTCCTGCTACTTGAACTTTTTGAACTTCTTGAACCTTCCTGCTACTTGAACTTCTTGAACCTTCCTGCGAGCTGAACTTCTTGAACTTCTTGAACCTTCCTGCTACTTGAACTTCTTGAACCATCCTGCTACTTGAACTTCTTGAACCTTCCTGCTACTTGAACTTCTTGAACTTATTGAACCTTTCTGCTACTTGAACTTCTTGAAACTTCCTGCTACTTGAACTTCTTGAACTTCTTGAACCTTCCTGCTACTTGAAATTCTTGAACTTCTTGAACCTTCCTGCTACTTGAACTTCTTGAACTTCTTGAACCTTCCTGCTACTTGAAATTCTTGGACTTCTTGAACCTTCCTGCTACTTGATTTTTTCGAACTTCTTGAACCTTCCTGCTACTTGAACTTCTTGAACTTCTTGAACCTTCCTGCTACTTGAACTACTTGAACTTCTTGAACCTTCCTTCTACTTGAACTTCTTGAACTTCTTGAACCTTCCTGCTACTTGAACTTCTTGAACCTTCCTGCTACTTGAACTTCTTGAACCTTCCCGCCACTTGAACTTCTTGAACTTCTTGAACCTTCCTGCTACTTGAAATTCTTGAACCTTCCTGCTACTTAAACTTCTTGAACTTCTTGAACCTTCCTGCTACTTGAACTTCTTGAACCTTCCTTCAACTTGAACTTCTTGAACTTCTTGAACCTTCCTGCTACTTGAACTTCTTGAACTTCTTGAACCTTACTTCTACTTGAACTTCTTAAACTTCTTGAACCTTCCTGCTACTTGTACTTTTTGAACCTTCCTGCTACTTGAACTTCTTGAACCTTCCTGCTACTTGAACTTCTTGAACCTTCCTGCTACTTGAACTTCTTGAACTTCTTGAACCTTCCTGCTACTTGAACTTCTTGAACGTCTTGAACCTTCCTGCTACTTGAACTTCTTGAACTTCTTGAACCTTCCTGCTACTTGAACTTCTTGAACGTCTTGAACCTTACTGCAACTTGAACTTCTTGAACTCCTTGAACCTACCTGCTACTTGAACTTCTTGAACTTCTTGAACCTTCCTGCTACTTGATCTTCTTGAACTTCTTGAACCTTTCTGCTACTTGAACTTCTTGAACCTTCCTGCTACTTGAACTTCTTGAACTTCTTGAACCTTCCTGCTACTTGAACTTCTTGAACGTCTTGAACCCTCCTGCTACTTGAACTTCTTGAACTTCTTGAACCTTCCTGCTACTTGAACTTCTTGTACCTTCCTGCTACTTGAACTTCTTGAACTTTTTGAACCTTCCTGCTACTTGAACTTCTTGAACTTCTTGAACCTTCCTGGTACTTGAACTTCTTGACCTTCTTGAACCTTCCTGCTACTTGAACTTCTTGAACCTTCCTGCTACTTGAAATACTTGAACTTCTTGAACCTTCCTGTTATATGAACTTCTTGAACTTCTTGAACCTTCCTGCTACTTGAACTTCTTTAACCTTCCTGCTACTTGAACTTCTTGAACCTTCCTGCTACCCTAACTTCTACAACTTCTTGAACCTTCCTGTTACTTGAACTTTTTGAACTTCTTGAACCTTTCTGCTACTTGAACTTCTTGAACCTTCCTGCAACGTGAACTTCTTGAACTTCTTGAACCTTCCTGCTACTTGAACTTCTTGAACCTTCCTGCTACTTGAACCTCATGAACTTCTTGACCCTTCCTGCTACTTGAACTTCTTGAACTTCTTGCCCCTTCCTGCTACTTTAACTTCTTGAACTTCTTGAACCTTCCTGCTACTTAAACTTCTTGAACTTCTTGAACCTTCCTGCTACTTGAACTTCTTGAACTTCTTGATCTTTCCTGCTACATGAACTTCTTGAACTTCTTGAACCTTTTTGCTACTTGAACTTCTTGAACTTCTTGAACCTTCCTGCTACTTGAACTTTTTGAACTTCTTGAACCTTCGTGCTACTTGAACTTCTTGAACCTTCCTGCTACTTGAACTTCTTGAACTTCTTGAACTTCTTTAACCTTCCTGCTACTTGAACTTCTTGAAACTTCCTGCTACTTGAACTTCTTGAACTTCTTGAACCTTCCTGCTACTTGAACTTCTTGAACTTCTTGAACCTTCCTGCTACTTGAACTTCTTGAACTTCTTGCACCTTCCTGCTACTTGAACTTCTAGAACCTTCCTTCTGCTTGAACTTCTTGAACATTCCTGCAACTTGAACTTCTTGAACTTCTTGAACCTTCCTGCTACTTGAACTTCTTGAACCTTCCTGCTACTTGAACTTCTTGAACTTCTTGAACTTCTTGAACTTCTTGAATTTTCCTGCTACTTGAACTTCTTGAACTTCTTGCACCTTCCTGCTACTTGAACTTCTAGAACCTTCCTGCTACTTGAACTTCTTTAACCTTCCTGCTACTTGAACTTTTTGAACCTTCCTGCTACTTGAACTTCTTGAACCTTCCTGCTACTTGAACTTCTTTAACTTCTTGAACCTTCCTGCTACTTGAACTTCTTGAACTTCTTGAACCTTCCTGCTACTTGAACTTCTTGAACCTTCCTGCTTCTTGAACTTCTTGAAACTTCCTGCTACATGAACTTCTTGAACTTCTTGAACCTTCCTGCTACTTGAACTTCTTGAACCTTCCTGCTACTTGAAATTCTTGAACTTTTTGAACCTTCCTGCTACTTGAACTTCTTGAACTTCTTGAACCTTTCTGCTACTTGAACTTCTTGAACTTCTTGAACCTTCCTGCTACTTGAACTTCTTGAACTTCTCGAACTTTCCTGCTACTTGAACTTCTTGAACCTTCCTGCTACTTGAATTTCTTAAACTTCTTGAACCTTTCTGCTACTTGAACTTCTTGAACTTCTTGAACCTTCCTGCTACTTGAACTTCTTGAACCTTCCTGCTACTTGAACTTCTTGAACTTCTTGAACCTTCCTGCTCCTTGAACTTCTTGAACTTCTTGAACCTTCCTGCTACTTGAACTTCTTGAACTTCTTGAACCTTCCTGCTACTTTTATTTCTTGAACCTTCCTGCTACTTGAACTTCTTGAACCTTCCTGCTACTTGAACTTCTTGAACCTTCCTGCTACTTGAACTTCTTGAACCTTCCTGCTACTTGAACTTCTTGAACTTCTTGTACCTTCCTGCTACTTGAACTTCTTGAACGTCTTGAACCTTCCTGCTACTTGAATTTCTTGAACTTCTTGAACCTTCCTGCTACTTGAACTTCTTGAACCTTCCTGCTACTTGAACTTCTTGAACCTTTCTGCTGCTTGAACTTCTTGAACTTCTTGAACCCTCCTGCTACTTGAACTTCTTGAACCTTCCTGCTACTTGAACTTCTTGAACCTTCCTGCTACTTGAACTTCTTGAACTTCTTGAACCTTCTTGCTACTTGACCTTCTTGAACTTCTTGAACCTTTCTGCTACTTGAACTTCTTGAACCTTCCTGCTACTTGAACTTCTTGAACTTCTTGAACCTTCCTGCTACTTGAACTTCTTGAACGTCTTGAACCTTCCTGCTACTTGAAATTCTTGAACTTCTTGAACGTTCCTGCTACTTGAACTTCTTGAACCTTCCTGCTACTTGAACTTCTTGAAGTTTTTGAACCTTCCTGCTACTTGAACTTCTTGAACTTCGTGACCCTTCCTGCTACTTGAACTTCTTGAACTTCTTGAACCTTCCTGCTACTTCAACTTCTCGACCCTTCCTGCTACTTGAACTTCTTGAACTTCTTGAACCTTCCTGCTACTTGAACTTCTTGAACTTCTTGCACCTTCCTGCTCCTTGAACTTCTAGAACCTTCCTGCTACTTGAACTTCTTGAACCTTCCTGCTACTTGAACTTCTTGAACTTCTTGAACCTTCCTGCTACTTGAACTTCTTGAACTTCTTGAACCTTCCTGCTACTTGAACTTCTTGAACCTTCCTGCTACTTGAACTTCTTGAACTTCTTGAACCTTCCTGCTACTTGAACTTCTTGAACCTTCCTGCTACTTGAACTTTTTGAACTTCTTGAACCTTCCTGCTACTTGAACTTCTTGTACTTCTTGAACTTTCCTGCTACTTGAACTTCTTCAACCTTCCTGCCACTTGATTTCTTGAACCTTCCTGCTACTTGAACTTCTTGAGCCTTCATGCTACTCGAACTTTTTGAACCTTTCTGCTTCCTGAACTTCTTGAACCTTCCTTCTACATGAACTTTTTGAACTTCTTGAACCTTCCTGCTACATGAACTTCTTGAACCTTCCTGCTACTTGAACTTTTTGAACTTCTTGAACCTTCCTGCTACTTGAACTTCTTGAACCTTTCTGCTACTTGAACTTCTTGAACTTCTTGAACCTTCCTGCTACTTGAACTTCTTGAACCTTCCTGCTACTTGAACTTCTTGAACCTTCCTGCTACTTGAACTTCTTTAACTTCTTCAACCTTCCTGCTACTTGAACTTTTCGAACTTCTTGAACCTTCCTGCTACTTGAACTTCTTGAACTTCTTGAACCTTCCTGCTACTTGAACTACTTGAACTTCTTGAACCTTCCTTCTACTTGAACTTCTTGAACTTCTTGAACCTTCCTGCAACTTGAACTTCTTGAACCTTCCTGCTACTTGAACTTCTTGAACCTTCCTGCCTCTTGAACTTCTTGAACTTCTTGAACCTTCCTGCTACTTGAAATTTTTGAACCTTCCTGCTACTTGAACTTCTTGAACTTCTTGAACCTTCCTGCTACTTGAACTTCTTGAACTTATTGAAACTTCCTGCTACTTGAACTTCTTGAACCTTCCTTCTACTTGAACTTCTTGAATTTCTTGAACCTTCCTGCTACTTGAACTTCTTGAACTTCTTGAACCTTCTTGCTACTTGAACTACTTGAACCTTCCTGCTACTTGAACTTCTTGAACTTCTTGAACCTTCCTGCTACTTGAACTTCTTGAACGTCTTGAACCTTCCTGCTACTTGAAATTCTTGAACTTCTTGAACGTTCCTGCTACTTGAACTTCTTGAACCTTCCTGCTACTTGAACTTCTTGAAGTTTTTGAACCTTCCTGCTACTTGAACTTCTTGAACTTCGTGACCCTTCCTGCTACTTGAACTTCTTGAACTTCTTGAACCTTCCTGCTACTTCAACTTCTCGACCCTTCCTGCTACTTGAACTTCTTGAACTTCTTGAACCTTCCTGCTACTTGAACTTCTTGAACTTCTTGCACCTTCCTGCTCCTTGAACTTCTAGAACCTTCCTGCTACTTGAACTTCTTGAACCTTCCTGCTACTTGAACTTCTTGAACTTCTTGAACCTTCCTGCTACTTGAACTTCTTGAACTTCTTGAACCTTCCTGCTACTTGAACTTCTTGAACCTTCCTGCTACTTGAACTTCTTGAACTTCTTGAACCTTCCTGCTACTTGAACTTCTTGAACCTTCCTGCTACTTGAACTTTTTGAACTTCTTGAACCTTCCTGCTACTTGAACTTCTTGTACTTCTTGAACTTTCCTGCTACTTGAACTTCTTCAACCTTCCTGCCACTTGATTTCTTGAACCTTCCTGCTACTTGAACTTCTTGAGCCTTCATGCTACTCGAACTTTTTGAACCTTTCTGCTTCCTGAACTTCTTGAACCTTCCTTCTACATGAACTTTTTGAACTTCTTGAACCTTCCTGCTACATGAACTTCTTGAACCTTCCTGCTACTTGAACTTTTTGAACTTCTTGAACCTTCCTGCTACTTGAACTTCTTGAACCTTTCTGCTACTTGAACTTCTTGAACTTCTTGAACCTTCCTGCTACTTGAACTTCTTGAACCTTCCTGCTACTTGAACTTCTTGAACCTTCCTGCTACTTGAACTTCTTTAACTTCTTCAACCTTCCTGCTACTTGAACTTTTCGAACTTCTTGAACCTTCCTGCTACCTGAACTTCTTGAACTTCTTGAACCTTCCTGCTACTTGAACTACTTGAACTTCTTGAACCTTCCTTCTACTTGAACTTCTTGAACTTCTTGAACCTTCCTGCAACTTGAACTTCTTGAACCTTCCTGCTACTTGAACTTCTTGAACCTTCCTGCCACTTGAACTTCTTGAACTTCTTGAACCTTCCTGCTACTTGAAATTTTTGAACCTTCCTGCTACTTGAACTTCTTGAACTTCTTGAACCTTCCTGCTACTTGAACTTCTTGAACTTATTGAACCTTCCTGCTACTTGAACTTCTTGAACCTTCCTTCTACTTGAACTTCTTGAATTTCTTGAACCTTCCTGCTACTTGAACTTCTTGAACTTCTTGAACCTTCTTGCTACTTGAACTACTTGAACTTCTTGAACCTTCCTGCTACTTGAACTTCTCGAACTTCTTGAACTTCTTGAACCTTCCTGCTACTTGAACTTCTTGAACCTTCCTGCTTCTTGAACATCTTTAAACTTCCTGCTACATGAACTTCTTGAACTTCTTGAACCTTCCTATTACTTGAACTTCTTGAAACTTCCTGCTACTTGAAGTTCTTGAAATTCTTGAACCTTCCTGCTACTTGAACTTCTTGAACTTCTTGAAAAGTCATGCTACTTGAACTTCTTGAACTTCTTGAACCTTCCTGCGACTTGAACTTCTTGAACCTTCCTGCTACTTGAACTTCTTGAACTTCTTGAACCTTCCTGCTACTTGAACTTCTTTAACTTCTTGAACCTTCCTGCTACTTGAACTTCTTGAACTTCTTGAACCTTCCTTCTACTTGAACTTCTTGAACCTTCCTGCTATTTGAACTTCTTGAACTTCTTGAACTTCTTGAACCTTCCTGCCACTTGAACTTCTTGAACTTCTTGAACCTTCCTGCTACTTGAACTTCTTGACCCTTCCTGCTACTTGAACTTCTTGAACTTCTTGAACCGTCCTGCTACTTGAACTTCTTGAAATTCTTGAACCTTCCTGTTACTTGAAATTCTTGAACTTCTTGAACCTTCCTGCTACTTGAACTTCTTGAACCTTCCTGCTACTTGAACTTCTTGAACCTTCCTGCTACTTGAACTTCTTGAACCTTCCTGCTACTTGAACTTCTTGTACCTTCATGCTACTTGAACTTTTTGAACTTCTTGAACCTTCCTGCTTCTTGAACTTCTTGAACGTCTTGAACTTTCCTGCTACTTGAACTTCTTGAACTTCTTGAACCTTCCTGCCACTTGAACTTCTTGAACGTCTGGAACCTTCCTGCTACTTGAACTTCTTGAACTTCTTGAACCTTCATGCTACTTGAACTTCTTGAACCTTCCTGCTACTTGAACTTCTTGAACTTCTTGAACCTTCCTGCTACTTGAACTTCTTGAAACTTCCTGCTACTTGAACTTCTTGAACTTCTTGAACCTTCCTGCTACTTGAACTTCTTGAACTTCTTGAACCTTCCTGTTACTTGAACTTTTTGAACCTTCCTGCTACTTGAACTTCTTGAACCTTCCTGCTACTTGAACTTCTTGAACCTTTCTGCTACTTGAACTTCTTGAACCTTCCTGCTACTTGAACTTCTTGAACTTTCCTGCTACTTGAACTTCTTGAGCCTTACTGATTCTTGAACTTCTTCAACTTCTTGAACCTTCCTGCTAAATGAACTTCTTGAACTTCTTGAACCTTCCTGCTACTTGAACTTCTTGAACTTCTTGAACCTTCCTGCTACTTGAACTTCTTGAACTTCTTGCACCTTCCTGCTACTTGAACTTCTAGAACCTTCCTGCTACTTGAACTCATTGAACCTTCCTGCTACTTGAACTTCTTGAACTTCTTGAACCTTCCTGCTACTTGAACTTCTTGAACCTTCCTGCTACTTGAACTTCTTGAACTTCTTGAACTTCTTGAACCTTCCTGCTACTTGAACTTCTTGAACTTCTTGCACCTTCCTGCTACTTGAACTTGTAGAACCTTCCTGCTACTTGAACTTCTTGAACCTTCCTGCTACTTGAACTTCTTGAACTTCTTGAACCTTCCTGCTACTTGAACTTCTTGAACCTTCCTGCTACTTGAACTTCTCAAACTTCTTGAACTACTTGAACCTTCCTGCTACTTGAACTTTTTGAACTTCTTGAACCTTCCTGCTACTTGAACTTCTTGTACTTCTTGAACTTTCCTGCTACTTGAACTTCTTCAACCTTCCTGCCACTTGATTTCTTGAACCTTCCTGCTACTTGAACTTCTTGAGCCTTCATGCTACTCGAACTTTTTGAACCTTTCTGCTTCCTGAACTTCTTGAACCTTCCTTCTACATGAACTTTTTGAATTTCTTGAACCTTCCTGCTACATGAACTTCTTGAACCTCCCTGCTACTTGAACTTTTTGAACTTCTTGAACCTTCCTGCTACTTGAACTTCTTGAACCTTCCTGCTACTTGAACTTCTTGAACTTCTTGAACCTTCCTGCTACTTGAACTTCTTGAACCTTCCTGCTACTTGAACTTCTTGAACCTTCCTGCTACTTGAACTTCTTAAACTTCTTGAACCTTCCTGCTACTTGAACTTCTTAAACTTCTTGAACCTTCCTGCTACTTGAACTTTTGGAACTTCTTGAACCTTCCTGCTACTTGAACTTCTTGAACTTCTTGAACCTTCCTGCTACTTGAACTACTTGAACTTCTTGAACCTTCCTGCTACTTGAACTTCTTGAACTTCTTGAACCTTCCTGCAACTTGAACTTCTTGAACCTTCCTGCTACTTTAACTTCTTGAACCTTCCTGCCACTTGAACTTCTTGAACTTCTTGAACCTTCCTGCTACTTGAAATTCTTGAACCTTCCTGCTACTTGAACTTCTTGAACTTCTTGAACCTTCCTGCTACTTGAACTTCTTGAACTTATTGAACCTTCTGCTACTTGAACTTCTTGAACCTTCCTTCTACCTGAACTTCTTGAATTTCTTGAACCTTCCTGCTACTTGAACTTCTTGAACTTCTTGAACCTTCCTGCTACTTGAACTACTTGAACTTCTTGAACCTTCCTGCTACTTGAACTTCTTGAACTTCTTGAACCTTCCTGCTACTTGATCTTCTTGAACCTTCCTGCTTCTTGAACATCTTTAAACTTCCTGCTACATGAACTTCTTGAACTTCTTGAACCTTCCTATTACTTGAACTTCTTGAACCTTCCTGCTACTTGAACTTCTTGAAATTCTTGAACCTTCCTGTTACTTGAACTTCTTGAACTTCTTGAACCTTCGTGCTACTTGAACTTCTTGAACTTCTTAAACCTTCCTGCTACTTGAACTTCTTGACCCTTCCTGCTACTTGAACTTCCTGAACTTCTTGAACCTTCCTGCTACTTGAACTTCTTGAACTTCTTGAACCTTCCTGCTACTTGAACTTCTTGAACCTTCCTGCTACTTGAACTTCTTGAACTTCTTGAACCTTCCTGCTACTTGAACATCTTGAACTTCTTGAACCTTCCTGCTACTTGAACTTCTTGAACGTCTCGAACCTTCCTGCTACTTGAACTTCTTGAACTTCTTGATCCTTCCTGCTATTTGAACTTCTTGAACCTTCCTGCTACTTGAACTTCTTGAACTTTTTGAACCTTCCTGCTACTTGAACTTCTTGAACTTCTTGAACCTTCCTGCTACTTGAACTTCTTGAACTTCTTGAACCTTCTTGCTACTTGAACTTCTTGAACCTTCCTGCTACTTGAACTTCTTGAACTTCTTGAACCTTCATGCTACTTGAAATACTTGAACTTCTTGAACCTTCCTGTTACTTGAACTTCTTGAACTTTTCGAACCTTCCTGCTACTTGAACTTCTTTAACCTTCCTGCTACTTGAACTTCTCGAACCTTCCTGCTACTTGAACTTTCTGAACTTCTTGAACCTTCCTACTACTTGAAATACTTGAACTTCTTGAACCTTCCTGTTACTTGAACTTCTTGAACTTCTTGAACCTTAATGCTACTTGAACTTCTTGAACCTTCCTGTTACTTGAACTTCTTGAACTTCTTGAACCTTCCTGCTACTTGGTTTTCTTGAACCTTCCTGCTATTTGAACTTCTTGAACCTTCCTGCTACTTGAACTTCTTGAACCTTACTGCTACTTGAACTTCTAGAACTTCTTGACCCTTCCTGCTACTTGAACTTCTTGAACTTCTTGAACCTTCCTGCTACTTGAACTTTTTGAACTTCTTGAACCTTCCTGCTACTTGAACTTCTTGATCTTCTTGAACCTTCCTGCTACTTGAACTTCTTGAACTTCTTGAACCTTCCTGCTACTTGAACTTGTTGAACTTCGAGAACCTCCTTGCTACTTGCTTGAACTTCTTGAACCTTCCTGCTACTTGAACTTTTTGAACTTCTTGAACCTTCCTGCTACTTGAACTTCTTGAACTTCTTGAACCTTCCTGCTACTTGAACTTCTTGAACTTCTTGAACCTTCCTGCTACTTGAACTTCTTGAACTTCTTGAACCTTCCTGCTACTTGAACTTCTTGAACTTCTTGAACCTTCCTGCTACTTGAACTTCTTGAACTTTTTGAACCTTCCTGCTACTTGAACTTCTTGAACCTTCCTGCTACTTGAACTTCTTTAACTTTTTGAACCTTCCTGCTACTTGAACTTTTCGAACTTCTTGAACCTTCCTGCTACTTGAACTTCTTGAACTTCTTGAACCTTCCTGCTACTTGAACTTCTTGAACTTCTTGAACCTTCCAGCTACTTGAAATACTTGAACTTCTTGAACCTTCCTGTTACTTGAACTTCTTGAACTTCTTGAACCTTCCTGCTACTTGAACTTCTTTAACCTTCCTGCTACTTGATTTTCTTGAACCTTCCTGCTACTTGAACTTCTTGAAGTTTTTGAACCTTCCTGCTACTTGAACTTCTTGAACTTCGTGACCCTTCCTGCTACTTGAACTTCTTGAACTTCTTGAACCTTCCTGCTACTTCAACTTCTCGACCCTTCCTGCTACTTGAACTTCTTGAACTTCTTGAACCTTCCTGCTACTTGAACTTCTTGAACTTCTTGCACCTTCCTGCTCCTTGAACTTCTAGAACCTTCCTGCTACTTGAACTTCTTGAACCTTCCTGCTACTTGAACTTCTTGAACTTCTTGAACCTTCCTGCTACTTGAACTTCTTGAACTTCTTGAACCTTCCTGCTACTTGAACTTCTTGAACCTTCCTGCTACTTGAACTTCTTGAACTTCTTGAACCTTCCTGCTACTTGAACTTCTTGAACCTTCCTGCTACTTGAACTTTTTGAACTTCTTGAACCTTCCTGCTACTTTAACTTCTTGTACTTCTTGAACTTTCCTGCTACTTGAACTTCTTCAACCTTCCTGCCACTTGATTTCTTGAACCTTCCTGCTACTTGAACTTCTTGAGCCTTCATGCTACTCGAACTTTTTGAACCTTTCTGCTACTTGAACTTTTTGAACTTCTTGAACCTTCCTGCTACTTGAACTTCTTGAACCTTTCTGCTACTTGAACTTCTTGAACTTCTTGAACCTTCCTGCTACTTGAACTTCTTGAACCTTCCTGCTACTTGAACTTCTTGAACCTTCCTGCTACTTGAACTTCTTTAATTTCTTCAACCTTCCTGCTACTTGAACTTTTCGAACTTCTTGAACCTTCCTGCTACTTGAACTTCTTGAACTTCTTGAACCTTCCTGCTACTTGAACTACTTGAACTTCTTGAACCTTCCTTCTACTTGAACTTCTTGAACTTCTTGAACCTTCCTGCAACTTGAACTTCTTGAACCTTCCTGCTACTTGAACTTCTTGAACCTTCCTGCCACTTGAACTTCTTGAACTTCTTGAACCTTCCTGCTACTTGAAATTCTTGAACCTTCCTGCTACTTGAACTTCTTGAACTTCTTGAACCTTCCTGCTACATGAACTTCTTGAACTTATTGAACCTTCCTGCTACTTGAACTTCTTGAACCTTCCTTCTACTTGAACTTCTTGAATTTCTTGAACCTTCCTGCTACTTGAACTTCTTGAACTTCTTGAACCTTCTTGCTACTTGAACTACTTGAACTTCTTGAACCTTCCTGCTACTTGAACTTCTCGAACTTCTTGAACTTCTTGAACCTTCCTGCTACTTGAACTTCTTGAACCTTCCTGCTTCTTGAACATCTTTAAACTTCCTGCTACATGAACTTCTTGAACTTCTTGAACCTTCCTATTACTTGAACTTCTTGAAACTCCCTGCTACTTGAAGTTCTTGAAATTCTTGAACCTTCCTGCTACTTGAACTTCTTGAACTTCTTGAAAATTCATGCTACTTGAACTTCTTGAACTTCTTGAACCTTCCTGCGACTTGAACTTCTTGAACCTTCCTGCTACTTGAACTTCTTGAACTTCTTGAACCTTCCTGCTACTTGAACTTCTTTAACTTCTTGAACCTTCCTGCTACTTGAACTTCTTAAACTTCTTGAACCTTCCTTCTACTTGAACTTCTTGAACCTTCCTGCTATTTGAACTTCTTCAACTTCTTGAACTTCTTGAACCTTCCTGCCACTTGAACTTCTTGAACTTCTTGAACCTTCCTGCTACTTGAACTTCTTGACCCTTCCTGCTACTTGAACTTCTTGAACTTCTTGAACCGTCCTGCTACTTGAACTTCTTGAAATTCTTGAACCTTCCTGTTACTTGAACTTCTTGAACTTCTTGAACCTTCCTGCTACTTGAACTTCTTGAACCTTCCTGCTACTTGAACTTCTTGAACCTTCCTGCTACTTGAACTTCTTGAACCTTCCTGCTACTTGAACTTCTTGTACCTTCATGCTACTTGAACTTCTTGAACTTCTTGAACCTTCCTGCTTCTTGAACTTCTTGAACGTCTTGAACTTTCCTGCTACTTGAACTTCTTGAACTTCTTGAACCTTCCTGCCACTTGAACTTCTTGAACGTCTGGAACCTTCCTGCTACTTGAACTTCTTGAACTTCTTGAACCTTCATGCTACTTGAACTTCTTGAACCTTCCTGCTACTTGAACTTCTTGAACTTCTTGAACCTTCCTGCTACTTGAACTTCTTGAAACTTCCTGCTACTTGAACTTCTTGAACTTCTTGAACCTTCCTGCTACTTGAACTTCTTGAACTTCTTGAACCTTCCTGTTACTTGAACTTTTTGAACCTTCCTGCTACTTGAACTTCTTGAACCTTCCTGCTACTTGAACTTCTTGAACCTTTCTGCTACTTGAACTTCTTGAACCTTCCTGCTACTTGAACTTCTTGAACTTTCCTGCTACTTGAACTTCTTGAGCCTTACTGATTCTTGAACTTCTTCAACTTCTTGAACCTTCCTGCTAAATGATCTTCTTGAACTTCTTGGACCTTCCTGCTACTTGAACTTCTTGAACTTCTTGAACCTTCCTGCTACTTGAACTTCTTGAACTTCTTGCACCTTACTGCTACTTCAACTTCTAGAACCTTCCTGCTACTTGAACTCATTGAACCTTCCTGCTACTTGAACTTCTTGAACTTCTTGAACCTTCCTGCTACTTGAACTTCTTGAACCTTCCTGCTACTTGAACTTCTTGAACTTCTTGAACTTCTTGAACCTTCCTGCTACTTGAACTTCTTGAACTTCTTGCACCTTCCTGCTACTTGAACTTGTAGAACCTTCCTGCTACTTGAACTTCTTGAACCTTCCTGCTACTTGAACTTCTTGAACTTCTTGAACCTTCCTGCTACTTGAACTTCTTGAACCTTCCTGCTACTTGAACTTCTCGAACTTCTTGAACTACTTGAACCTTCCTGCTACTTGAACTTTTTGAACTTCTTGAACCTTCCTGCTACTTGAACTTCTTGTACTTCTTGAACTTTCCTGCTACTTGAACTTCTTCAACCTTCCTGCCACTTGATTTCTTGAACCTTCCTGCTACCTGAACTTCTTGAGCCTTCATGCTACTCGAACTTTTTGAACCTTTCTGCTTCCTGAACTTCTTGAACCTTCCTTCTACATGAACTTTTTGAATTTCTTGAACCTTCCTGCTACATGAACTTCTTGAACCTCCCTGCTACTTGAACTTTTTGAACTTCTTGAACCTTCCTGCTACTTGAACTTCTTGAACCTTCCTGCTACTTGAACTTCTTGAACTTCTTGAACCTTCCTGCTACTTGAACTTCTTGAACCTTCCTGCTACTTGAACTTCTTGAACCTTCCTGCTACTTGAACTTCTTAAACTTCTTGAACCTTCCTGCTACTTGAACTTCTTAAACTTCTTGAACCTTCCTGCTACTTGAACTTTTGGAACTTCTTGAACCTTCCTGCTACTTGAACTTCTTGAACTTCTTGAACCTTCCAGCTACTTGAACTACTTGAACTTCTTGAACCTTCCTGCTACTTGAACTTCTTGAACTTCTTGAACCTTCCTGCAACTTGAACTTCTTGAACCTTCCTGCTACTTTAACTTCTTGAACCTTCCTGCCACTTGAACTTCTTGAACTTCTTGAACCTTCCTGCTACTTGAAATTCTTGAACCTTCCTGCTACTTGAACTTCTTGAACTTCTTGAACCTTCCTGCTACTTGAACTTCTTGAACTTATTGAACCTTCTGCTACTTGAACTTCTTGAACCTTCCTTCTACTTGAACTTCTTGAATTTCTTGAACCTTCCTGCTACTTGAACTTCTTGAACTTCTTGAACCTTCCTGCTACTTGAACTACTTGAACTTCTTGAACCTTCCTGCTACTTGAACTTCTTGAACTTCTTGAACCTTCCTGCTACTTGATCTTCTTGAACCTTCCTGCTTCTTGAACATCTTTAAACTTCCTGCTACATGAACTTCTTGAACTTCTTGAACCTTCCTATTACTTGAACTTCTTGAACCTTCCTGCTACTTGAACTTCTTGAAATTCTTGAACCTTCCTGTTACTTGAACTTCTTGAACTTCTTGAACCTTCGTGCTACTTGAACTTCTTGAACTTCTTAAACCTTCCTGCTACTTGAACTTCTTGAACCTTCCTGCTACTTGAACTTCCTGAACTTCTTGAACCTTCCTGCTACTTGAACTTCTTGAACTTCTTGAACCTTCCTGCTACTTGAACTTCTTGAACCTTCCTGCTACTTGAACTTCTTGAACTTCTTGAACCTTCCTGCTACTTGAACATCTTGAACTTCTTGAATCTTCCTGCTACTTGAACTTCTTGAACGTCTCGAACCTTCCTGCTACTTGAACTTCTTGAACTTCTTGAACCTTCCTGCTATTTGAACTTCTTGAACCTTCCTGCTACTTGAATTTCTTGAACTTTTTGAACCTTCCTGCTACTTGAACTTCTTGAACTTCTAGAACCTTCCTGCTACTTGAACTTCTTGAACTTCTTGAACCTTCTTGCTACTTGAACTTCTTGAACCTTCCTGCTACTTGAACTTCTTGAACTTCTTGAACCTTCGTGCTACTTGAAATACTTGAACTTCTTGAACCTTCCTGTTACTTGAACTTCTTGAACTTTTCGAACCTTCCTGCTACTTGAACTTCTTTAACCTTCCTGCTACTTGAACTTCTTTAACCTTCCTGCTACTTGAACTTCTCGAACCTTCCTGCTACTTGAACTTTCTGAACTTCTTGAACCTTCCTACTACTTGAAATACTTGAACTTCTTGAACCTTCCTGTTACTTGAACTTCTTGAACTTCTTGAACCTTAATGCTCCTTGAACTTCTTGAACCTTCCTGTTACTTGAACTTCTTGAACTTCTTGAACCTTCCTGCTACTTGGTTTTCTTGAACCTTCCTGCTATTTGAACTTCTTGAACCTTCCTGCTACTTGAACTTCTTGAACCTTACTGCTACTTGAACTTCTAGAACTTCTTGACCCTTCCTGCTACTTGAACTTCTTGAACTTCTTGAACCTTCCTGCTACTTGAACTTCTTGAACTTCTTGAACCTTCCTGCTACTTGAACTTCTTGATCTTCTTGAACCTTCCTGCTACTTGAACTTCTTGAACTTCTTGAACCTTCCTGCTACTCGAACTTGTTGAACTTCGAGAACCTCCTTGCTACTTGCTTGAACTTCTTGAACCTTCCTGCTACTTGAACTTTTTGAACTTCTTGAACCTTCCTGCTACTTGAACTTCTTGAACTTCTTGAACCTTCCTGCTACTTGAACTTCTTGAACTTCTTGAACCTTCCTGCTACTTGAACTTCTTGAACTTCTTGAACCTTCCTGCTAATTGAACTTCTTGAAACTTCCTGCTACTTGAACTTCTTGAACTTCTTGAACCTTCCTGCTACTTGAACTTCTTGATTTTCTTGAACCTTCCTGTTACTTGAACTTTTTATTGATTCTTCCTGCTACTTGAACTTCTTGAACCTTCCTGCTACTTGAACTTCTAGAACCTTTCTGTTACTTGAACTTCTTGAACTTTCCTGCTACCTGAACTTCTTGAACCTTACTGCTTCTTGAACTTCTTGAACGTCTTGAACCTTCCTGCTACTTGAACTTCTTGAACTTCTTGAACCTTCATGCTACTTGAACTTCTTGAACCTTCCTGCTACTTGAACTTCTTGAACTTCTTGAATCCTTCTGCTACTTGAACTTCTTTTTGAACCTTCCTGCTACCTGAACTTCTTGAACTTCTTGAACCTTCCGGCTACTTGAACTTCTTGAACCTTCCTGCTACTTGAACTTCTTGAACCTTCCTGCTACTTGAACTTCTTGAACCTTCCTGCTAATTGAACTTCTTGAACCTTCCTGCTACTTGAACTTCTTGAACTTATTGAACCTTCCTGCTACTTGAACTTCATGAACCTTTCTGCTACTTGAACTTCTTGAAACTTCCTGCTACTTGAACTTCTTGAACTTCTTGAACCTTCCTGCTACTTGAACTTCTTGAACGTCATGAACCATCCTTCTACTTGAACTTCTTGAACTTCTTAAACCTTCCTGCTATTTGAACTTCTTGAACCTTCCTGCTACTTGAACTTCTTGAACTTTTTGAACCTTCCTGCTACTTGAACTTCTTGAACTTCTGGAACCTTCCTGCTACTTGAACTTCTTGAACTTCTTGAACCCTCCTGCTACTTGAACTTCTTGAACCTTCCTGCTTCTTGAACATCTTGAACTTCTTGAACCTTCATGCTACTTGAAATACTTGAACTTCTTGAACCTTCCTGTTACTTAAACTTCTTGAACTTTTCGAACCTTCCTGCTACTTGAACTTCTTTAACCTTCCTGCTACTTGAACTTCTCGAACCTTCCTGCTACTTGAACTTCTTGAACTTCTTGAACCTTCCTCCTACCTGAAATACTTGAACTTCTTGAACCTTCCTGTTACTTGAACTTCTTGAACCTTCCTGCTACTTGAACTTCTTGAACCTTCGTGTTACTTGATCTTCTTGATCTTCTTGAACCTTCCTGCTACTTGATTTTCTTGAACCTTCCTGCTATTTGAATTTTTTGAACCTTCCTGCTACATGAACTTCTTGAACCTTCCTGCTACTTGAACTTCTTGAACCTTCCTGCTACTTGAACTTCTAGAACTTCTTGACCCTTCCTGCTATTTGAACTTTTTGAAATTCTTGAACCTTCCTGCTACTTGAACTTCTTGAACTTCTTGAACCTTCCTGCTACTTGAACTTCTTGAACTTCTTGAACCTTCCTGCTACTTGAACTTCTTGAACTTTTTGAACCTTCCTGCTACTTGAACTTGTTGAACTTCGTGAACCTCCTTGCTACTTGAACTTCTTGAACTTCTTGAACCTTCCTGCTTCTTGAACTTTTTGAGCTTCTTGAACCTTCCTGCTACTTGAACTTCTTGAACTTCTTGAACCTTCCTGCTACTTGAACTTCTTGAACTTCTTGAACCTTCCTGCACCTTGAACTTCTTGAACTTCTTGAACCTTCCTGCTACTTGAACTTCTTGAACTTCTTGAACCTTCCTGCTACTTGAACTTCTTGAACCTTCCTGCTACTTGAACTTCTTTAACTTTTTGAACCTTCCTGCTACTTGAACTTTTCGAACTTCTTGAACCTTCCTGCTACTTGAACTTCTTGAACTTCTTGAACCTTCCTGCTACTTGAACTTTTTGAACCTTCCTGCTACTTGAACTTCTTGAACTTCTTGAACCTTCCAGCTACTTGAAATACTTGAACTTCTTGAACCTTCCTGTTACTTGAACTTCTTGAACTTCTTGAACCTTCCTGCTACTTGAACTTCTTTAACCTTCCTGCTACTTGATTTTCTTGAACCTTCCTGCTACTTGAACTTCTTGAACTTCTTGAACCTTCCTGTTACTTGAACTTCTTGAACTTCTTGAACCTTCCTGCTACTTGGTTTTCTTGAACCTTCCTGCTATTTGAACTTCTTGAACCTTCCTGCTACTTGAACTTCTTGAACCTTACTGCTACTTGAACTTCTAGAACTTCTTGACCCTTCCTGCTACTTGAACTTCTTGAACTTCTTGAACCTTCCTGCTACTTGAACTTCTTGAACTTCTTGAACCTTCCTGCTACTTGAACTTCTTGATCTTCTTGAACCTTCCTGCTACTTGAACTTCTTGAACTTCTTGAACCTTCCTGCTACTCGAACTTGTTGAACTTCGAGAACCTCCTTGCTACTTGCTTGAACTTCTTGAACCTTCCTGCTACTTGAACTTTTTGAACTTCTTGAACCTTCCTGCTACTTGAACTTCTTGAACTTCTTGAACCTTCCTGCTACTTGAACTTCTTGAACTTCTTGAACCTTCCTGCTACTTGAACTTCTTGAACTTCTTGAACCTTCCTGCTAATTGAACTTCTTGAAACTTCCTGCTACTTGAACTTCTTGAACTTCTTGAACCTTCCTGCTACTTGAACTTCTTGATTTTCTTGAACCTTCCTGTTACTTGAACTTTTTATTGATTCTTCCTGCTACTTGAACTTCTTGAACCTTCCTGCTACTTGAACTTCTAGAACCTTTCTGTTACTTGAACTTCTTGAACTTTCCTGCTACCTGAACTTCTTGAACCTTACTGCTTCTTGAACTTCTTGAACGTCTTGAACCTTCCTGCTACTTGAACTTCTTGAACTTCTTGAACCTTCATGCTACTTGAACTTCTTGAACCTTCCTGCTACTTGAACTTCTTGAACTTCTTGAATCCTTCTGCTACTTGAACTTCTTTTTGAACCTTCCTGCTACCTGAACTTCTTGAACTTCTTGAACCTTCCGGCTACTTGAACTTCTTGAACCTTCCTGCTACTTGAACTTCTTGAACCTTCCTGCTACTTGAACTTCTTGAACCTTCCTGCTAATTGAACTTCTTGAACCTTCCTGCTACTTGAACTTCTTGAACTTATTGAACCTTCCTGCTACTTGAACTTCATGAACCTTTCTGCTACTTGAACTTCTTGAAACTTCCTGCTACTTGAACTTCTTGAACTTCTTGAACCTTCCTGCTACTTGAACTTCTTGAACGTCATGAACCATCCTTCTACTTGAACTTCTTGAACTTCTTAAACCTTCCTGCTATTTGAACTTCTTGAACCTTCCTGCTACTTGAACTTCTTGAACTTTTTGAACCTTCCTGCTACTTGAACTTCTTGAACTTCTGGAACCTTCCTGCTACTTGAACTTCTTGAACTTCTTGAACCCTCCTGCTACTTGAACTTCTTGAACCTTCCTGCTTCTTGAACATCTTGAACTTCTTGAACCTTCATGCTACTTGAAATACTTGAACTTCTTGAACCTTCCTGTTACTTAAACTTCTTGAACTTTTCGAACCTTCCTGCTACTTGAACTTCTTTAACCTTCCTGCTACTTGAACTTCTCGAACCTTCCTGCTACTTGAACTTCTTGAACTTCTTGAACCTTCCTCCTACCTGAAATACTTGAACTTCTTGAACCTTCCTGTTACTTGAACTTCTTGAACCTTCCTGCTACTTGAACTTCTTGAACCTTCGTGTTACTTGATCTTCTTGATCTTCTTGAACCTTCCTGCTACTTGATTTTCTTGAACCTTCCTGCTATTTGAATTTTTTGAACCTTCCTGCTACATGAACTTCTTGAACCTTCCTGCTACTTGAACTTCTTGAACCTTCCTGCTACTTGAACTTCTAGAACTTCTTGACCCTTCCTGCTATTTGAACTTTTTGAAATTCTTGAACCTTCCTGCTACTTGAACTTCTTGAACTTCTTGAACCTTCCTGCTACTTGAACTTCTTGAACTTCTTGAACCTTCCTGCTACTTGAACTTCTTGAACTTTTTGAACCTTCCTGCTACTTGAACTTGTTGAACTTCGTGAACCTCCTTGCTACTTGAACTTCTTGAACTTCTTGAACCTTCCTGCTTCTTGAACTTTTTGAGCTTCTTGAACCTTCCTGCTACTTGAACTTCTTGAACTTCTTGAACCTTCCTGCTACTTGAACTTCTTGAACTTCTTGAACCTTCCTGCACCTTGAACTTCTTGAACTTCTTGAACCTTCCTGCTACTTGAACTTCTTGAACTTCTTGAACCTTCCTGCTACTTGAACTTCTTGAACCTTCCTGCTACTTGAACTTCTTTAACTTTTTGAACCTTCCTGCTACTTGAACTTTTCGAACTTCTTGAACCTTCCTGCTACTTGAACTTCTTGAACTTCTTGAACCTTCCTGCTACTTGAACTTTTTGAACCTTCCTGCTACTTGAACTTCTTGAACTTCTTGAACCTTCCAGCTACTTGAAATACTTGAACTTCTTGAACCTTCCTGTTACTTGAACTTCTTGAACTTCTTGAACCTTCCTGCTACTTGAACTTCTTTAACCTTCCTGCTACTTGATTTTCTTGAACCTTCCTGCTACTTGAACTTCTTGAACTTCTTGAACCTTCCTGTTACTTGAAATACTTGAACTTCTTGAACCTTCCTGTCCCTTGAACTTCTTGAACTTCTTGAACCTTCCTGCTACTTGAACTTCTTGAACCTTCCTGCAACTTGAACTTCTTGTACTTCTTGAACCTTCCTGCTACTTGAACTTCTTGAACCTTCCTGCTACTTGAACTTCTTGAACTTCTTGGGCCTTCCTGCTACTTGAACTTCTTGAACTTCCTAAACCTTCCTGCTACTTGAACTTCTTGAACTTCTCGAACCTTCCTGCTACTTGAACTGCTTAAACTTCTTGGACCTTCATGCTACTTGAACTTCTTGAACTTCTTGAACCTTCCTGCTACTTGAACTTCTTGAACTTCTTGAACTTTCTTCCTATTTGAACTTTTTGAACTTCTTGAACCTTCCTGCTACTTGAACTTCTTGAACCTTCCTGCTACTTGAACTTCTTGAACTTCTTGAACCTTCCTGCTACGTGAACTTCTTGAAACTTGCTGCTACTTGAACTTCTTGAACTTCTTGAACCTTCCTGCTACTTGAACTTCTTGAACTTCTTGAACCTTCCTGTTACTTGAACTTTTTGAACCTTCCTGCTACTTGAACTTCTTGAACCTTCCTGCTACTTGAACTTCTTGAACCTTCCTCCTACTTGAACTTCTTGAACCTTACTGCTTCTTGAACTTCTTGAACTTCTTGAACCTTCCTGCAAAATGAACTTCTTGAACTTCTTGAACCTTCCTGCTACTTGAACTTCTTGAACTTCTTGAACCTTCCTGCTACTTGAACTTCTTGAACTTCTTGCACCTTCCTGCTACTTGAACTTCTAGAACCTTCCTGCTACTTGAACTACTTGAACGTTCCTGCTACTTGAACTTCTTGAACTTCTTGAACCTTCCTGCTACTTGAACTTCTTGAACCTTCCTGCTACTTGAACTTCTTGAACTTCTTGAACCTTCCTGCTACTTGAACTTCTTGAACCTTCTTGCTACTTGAACTTCTTGAACCTTCCTGCTACTTGAACTTCTTGAACCTTCCTGCTACTTGAACTTCTTGAACTTCTTGAACCTTTCTGCTACTTGAACTTCGTGAACCTTCCTGCTACTTGAACTACTTGAACTTCCTGAACCTTCCTGCTGCTTGAATTTCTTGAACCTTCCTGCTATTTGAACTTCTTGAACTTCTTGAACCTTCCTGCTACTTGAACTTCTTGAACCTTCCTGCTACTTGAACTTCTTGAACTTCTTGAACCTTCCTGCTACTTGAACTTCTTGAACCTTCCTGCTACTTGAACTTCTTGAACTTCTTGAGCCTTCCTGCTACTTGAACTTCTTGAACTTCTTGAACCTTCCTGCTACTTGATCTTCTTGAACCTTCCTGCTACTTGAACTTCTTGAACCTTCCTGCTACTTGAACTTCTTAAACTTCTTGAACCTTCCTGCTACTTGAACTTCTTAAACTTCTTGAACCTTCCTGCTACTTGAACTTTTGGAACTTCTTGAACCTTCCTGCTACTTGAACTTCTTGAACTTCTTGAACCTTCCTGCTACTTGAACTACTTGAACTTCTTGAACCTTCCTGCTACTTGAACTTCTTGAACTTCTTGAACCTTCCTGCAACTTGAACTTCTTGAACCTTCCTGCTACTTTAACTTCTTGAACCTTCCTGCCACTTGAACTTCTTGAACTTCTTGAACCTTCCTGCTACTTGAACTTCTTGAACTTATTGAACCTTCTGCTACTTGAACTTCTTGAACCTTCCTTCTACTTGAACTTCTTGAATTTCTTGAACCTTCCTGCTACTTGAACTTCTTGAACTTCTTGAACCTTCCTGCTACTTGAACTACTTGAACTTCTTGAACCTTCCTGCTACTTGAACTTCTTTAACTTCTTGAACCTTCCTGCTACTTGAACTTCTTGAACCTTCCTGCTTCTTGAACATCTTTAAACTTCCTGCTACATGAACTTCTTGAACTTCTTGAACCTTCCTATTACTTGAACTTCTTGAACCTTCCTGCTACTTGAACTTCTTGAAATTCTTGAACCTTCCTGCTACTTGAACTTCTTGAACTTCTTGAACCTTCGTGCTACTTGAACTTCTTGAACTTCTTAAACCTTCCTGCTACTTGAACTTCTTGAACCTTCCTGCTACTTGAACTTCCTGAACTTCTTGAACCTTCCTGCTACTTGAACTTCTTGAACTTCTTGAACCTTCCTGCTACTTGAACTTCTTGAACCTTCCTGCTACTTGAACTTCTTGAACTTCTTGAACCTTCCTGCTACTTGAACATCTTGAACTTCTTGAACCTTCCTGCTACTTGAACTTCTTGAACGTCTCGAACCTTCCTGCTACTTGAACTTCTTGAACTTCTTGAGCCTTCCTGCTATTTGAACTTCTTGAACCTTCCTGCTACTTGAACTTCTTGAACTTTTTGAACCTTCCTGCTACTTGAACTTCTTGAACTTCTAGAACCTTCCTGCTACTTGAACTTCTTGAACTTCTTGAACCTTCTTGCTACTTGAACTTCTTGAACCTTCCTGCTACTTGAACTTCTTGAACTTCTTGAACCTTCATGCTACTTGAAATACTTGAACTTCTTGAACCTTCCTGTTACTTGAACTTCTTGAACTTTTCGAACCTTCCTGCTACTTGAACTTCTTTAACCTTCCTGCTACTTGAACTTCTCGAACCTTCCTGCTACTTGAACTTTCTGAACTTCTTGAACCTTAATGCTACTTGAACTTCTTGAACCTTCCTGTTACTTGAACTTCTTGAACTTCTTGAACCTTCCTGCTACTTGGTTTTCTTGAACCTTCCTGCTATTTGAACTTCTTGAACCTTCCTGCTACTTGAACTTCTTGAACCTTACTGCTACTTGAACTTCTAGAACTTCTTGACCCATCCTGCTACTTGAACATCTTGAACTTCTTGAACCTTCCTGCTACTTGAACTTCTTGAACTTCTTGAACCTTCCTGCTACTTGAACTTCTTGATCTTCTTGAACCTTCCTGCTACTTGAACTTCTTGAACTTCTTGAACCTTCCTGCTACTTGAACATCTTGAACTTCTTGAACCTTCCTGCTACTTGAACTTCTTGATCTTCTTGAACCTTCCTGCTACTTGAACTTCTTGAACTTCTTGAACCTTCCTGCTACTTGAACTTGTTGAACTTCGTGAACCTCCTTGCTACTTGCTTGAACTTCTTGAACCTTCCTGCTACTTTAACTTTTTGAACTTCTTGAACCTTCCTGCTACTTGAACTTCTTGAACTTCTTGAACCTTCCTGCTACTTGAACTTCTTGAACTTCTTGAACCTTCCTGCTACTTGAACTTCTTGAACTTCTTGAACCTTCCTGCTAATTGAACTTCTTGAAACTTCCTGCTACTTGAACTTCTTGAACTTCTTGAACCTTCCTGCTACTTGAACTTCTTGATTTTCTTGAACCTTCCTGTTAATTGAACTTTTTCTTGATTCTTCCTGCTACTTGAACTTCTTGAACCTTCCTGCTACTTGAACTTCTAGAACCTTCCTGTTACTTGAACTTCTTGAACTTTCCTGCTACCTGAACTTCTTGAACCTTACTGCTTCTTGAACTTCTTGAACGTCTTGAACCTTCCTGCTACTTGAACTTCTTGAACTTCTTGAACCTTCATGCTACTTGAACTTCTTGAACCTTCCTGCTACTTGAACTTCTTGAACTTCTTGAATCCTTCTGCTACTTGAACTTCTTTTTGAACCTTCCTGCTACCTGAACTTCTTGAACTTCTTGAACCTTCCTGCTACTTGAACTTCTTGAACCTTCCTGCTACTTGAACTTCTCGTACCTTCCTGCTACTTGAACTTCTTGAACCTTCCTGCTAATTGAACTTCTTGAACCTTCCTGCTACTTGAACTTCTTGAACTTATTGAACCTTCCTGCTACTTGAACTTCATGAACCTTTCTGCTACTTGAACTTCTTGAAACTTCCTGCTACTTGAACTTCTTGAACTTCTTGAACCTTCCTGCTACTTGAACTTCTTGAACGTCATGAACCATCCTTCTACTTGAACTTCTTGAACTTCTTGAACCTTCCTGCTATTTGAACTTCTTGAACCTTCCTGCTACTTGAACTTCTTGAACTTTTTGAACCTTCCTGCTACTTGAACTTCTTGAACTTCTTGAACCTTCCTGCTACTTGAACTTCTTGAACTTCTTGAACCTTCCTGCTACTTGAACTTCTTGAACCTTCCTGCTTCTTGAACATCTTGAACTTCTTGAACCTTCATGCTACTTGAAATACTTGAACTTCTTGAACCTTCCTGTTACTTAAACTTCTTGAACTTTTCGAACCTTCCTGCTACTTGAACTTTTTAACCTTCCTGCTACTTGAACTTCTCGAACCTTCCTGCTACTTGAACTTCTTGAACTTCTTGAACCTTCCTCCTACCTGAAATACTTGAACTTCTTGAACCTTCCTGTTACTTGAACTTCTTGAACTTCTTGAACCTTCCTGCTACTTGAACTTCTTGAACCTTCGTGTTACTTGATCTTCTTGATCTTCTTGAACCTTCCTGCTACTTGATTTTCTTGAACCTTCCTGCTATTTGAACTTCTTGAACCTTCCTGCTACCTGAAATTCTTGAACCTTCCTGCTACTTGAACTTCTTGAACCTTCCTGCTACTTGAACTTCTAGAACTTCTTGACCCTTCCTGCTACTTGAACTTTTTGAACTTCTTGAACCTTCCTGCTACTTGAACTTCTTGAACTTCTTGAACCTTCCTGCTACTTGAACTTCTTGAACTTCTTGAACCATCCTGCTACTTGAACTTCTTGAACTTCTTGAACCTTCCTGCTACTTGAACTTGTTGAACTTCGTGAACCTCCTTGCTACTTGAACTTCTTGAACTTCTTGAACCTTCCTGCTTCTTGAACTTTTTGAGCTTCTTGAACCTTCCTGCTACTTGAACTTCTTGAACTTCTTGAACCTTCCTGCTACCTGAACTTCTTGAACTTCTTGAACCTTCCTGCTACTTGAACTTCTTGAACTTCTTGAACCTTCCTGCTAATTGAACTTCTTGAAACTTCCTGCTACTTGAACTTCTTGAACTTCTTGAACCTTCCTGCTACTTGAACTATTTGATTTTCTTGAACCTTCCTGTTACTTGAACTTTTTGTACCTTTCTGCTACTTGAACTTCTTGAACCTTCCTGCTACTTGAACTTCTTGAACCTTCCTGCTACTTGAACTTCTAGAACCTTCCTGCTACTTGAACTTCTTGAACTTTCCTGCTTCTTGAACTTCTTGAACCTTACTGCTTCTTGAACTTCTTGAACTTCTTGAACCTTCCTGCTAAATGAACTTCTTGAACTTCTTGAACCTTCCTGCTACTTGATTTTCTTGAACTTCTTGAACCTTCCTGCTACTTGAACTTCTTGAACCTTTCTGCTACTTGAACTTCTTGAACTTCTTGAACCTTCCTGCTACTTGAACTTCTTGAACCTTCCTGCTACTTGAACTTCTTGAACTTCTTGAACCTTCCTGCTACTCGAACTTCTTGAACTTCTTGAACGTTCCTGCTACTTGAACTTCTTGAAATTCTTGAACCTTCCTGCTACTTGAACTTCTTGAACTTCTTGAACCTTCCTGCTACTTGAACTTCTTGAACCTTCCTGCTACTTGAACTTCTTGAACCTTCTTGGTACTTGAACTTCATGAACCTTCCTGCTACTTGAACTTCTTGAACTTCTTGAACCTTCCTGCTACTTGAACTTCTTGAACTTCTTGAACCTTCCTGCTACTTGAACTTCTTGAACCTTCCTGCTACTTGAACTTCTTGAACCTTCCTGGTACTTGAACTTCTTGAACTTTTCGAACCTTCCTGCTACTTGAACTTCTTTAACCTTCCTGCTACTTGAACTTCTTTAACCTTCCTGCTACTTGAACTTCTCGAACCTTCCTGCTACTTGAACTTTCTGAACTTCTTGAACCTTCCTACTACTTGAAATACTTGAACTTCTTGAACCTTCCTGTTACTTGAACTTCTTGAACTTCTTGAACCTTAATGCTCCTTGAACTTCTTGAACCTTCCTGTTACTTGAACTTCTTGAACTTCTTGAACCTTCCTGCTACTTGGTTTTCTTGAACCTTCCTGCTATTTGAACTTCTTGAACCTTCCTGCTACTTGAACTTCTTGAACCTTACTGCTACTTGAACTTCTAGAACTTCTTGACCCTTCCTGCTACTTGAACTTCTTGAACTTCTTGAACCTTCCTGCTACTTGAACTTCTTGAACTTCTTGAACCTTCCTGCTACTTGAACTTCTTGATCTTCTTGAACCTTCCTGCTACTTGAACTTCTTGAACTTCTTGAACCTTCCTGCTACTCGAACTTGTTGAACTTCGAGAACCTCCTTGCTACTTGCTTGAACTTCTTGAACCTTCCTGCTACTTGAACTTTTTGAACTTCTTGAACCTTCCTGCTTCTTGAACTTTTTGAGCTTCTTGAACCTTCCTGCTACTTGAACTTCTTGAACTTCTTGAACCTTCCTGCTACCTGAACTTCTTGAACTTCTTGAACCTTCCTGCTACTTGAACTTCTTGAACTTCTTGAACCTTCCTGCTAATTGAACTTCTTGAAACTTCCTGCTACTTGAACTTCTTGAACTTCTTGAACCTTCCTGCTACTTGAACTATTTGATTTTCTTGAACCTTCCTGTTACTTGAACTTTTTGTACCTTTCTGCTACTTGAACTTCTTGAACCTTCCTGCTACTTGAACTTCTTGAACCTTCCTGCTACTTGAACTTCTAGAACCTTCCTGCTACTTGAACTTCTTGAACTTTCCTGCTTCTTGAACTTCTTGAACCTTACTGCTTCTTGAACTTCTTGAACTTCTTGAACCTTCCTGCTAAATGAACTTCTTGAACTTCTTGAACCTTCCTGCTACTTGATTTTCTTGAACTTCTTGAACCTTCCTGCTACTTGAACTTCTTGAACCTTTCTGCTACTTGAACTTCTTGAACTTCTTGAACCTTCCTGCTACTTGAACTTCTTGAACCTTCCTGCTACTTGAACTTCTTGAACTTCTTGAACCTTCCTGCTACTCGAACTTCTTGAACTTCTTGAACGTTCCTGCTACTTGAACTTCTTGAAATTCTTGAACCTTCCTGCTACTTGAACTTCTTGAACTTCTTGAACCTTCCTGCTACTTGAACTTCTTGAACCTTCCTGCTACTTGAACTTCTTGAACCTTCTTGGTACTTGAACTTCATGAACCTTCCTGCTACTTGAACTTCTTGAACTTCTTGAACCTTCCTGCTACTTGAACTTCTTGAACTTCTTGAACCTTCCTGCTACTTGAACTTCTTGAACCTTCCTGCTACTTGAACTTCTTGAACCTTCCTGGTACTTGAACTTCTTGAACTTTTCGAACCTTCCTGCTACTTGAACTTCTTTAACCTTCCTGCTACTTGAACTTCTTTAACCTTCCTGCTACTTGAACTTCTCGAACCTTCCTGCTACTTGAACTTTCTGAACTTCTTGAACCTTCCTACTACTTGAAATACTTGAACTTCTTGAACCTTCCTGTTACTTGAACTTCTTGAACTTCTTGAACCTTAATGCTCCTTGAACTTCTTGAACCTTCCTGTTACTTGAACTTCTTGAACTTCTTGAACCTTCCTGCTACTTGGTTTTCTTGAACCTTCCTGCTATTTGAACTTCTTGAACCTTCCTGCTACTTGAACTTCTTGAACCTTACTGCTACTTGAACTTCTAGAACTTCTTGACCCTTCCTGCTACTTGAACTTCTTGAACTTCTTGAACCTTCCTGCTACTTGAACTTCTTGAACTTCTTGAACCTTCCTGCTACTTGAACTTCTTGATCTTCTTGAACCTTCCTGCTACTTGAACTTCTTGAACTTCTTGAACCTTCCTGCTACTCGAACTTGTTGAACTTCGAGAACCTCCTTGCTACTTGCTTGAACTTCTTGAACCTTCCTGCTACTTGAACTTTTTGAACTTCTTGAACCTTCCTGCTACTTGAACTTCTTGAACTTCTTGAACCTTCCTGCTACTTGAACTTCTTGAACTTCTTGAACCTTCCTGCTACTTGAACTTCTTGAACTTCTTGAACCTTCCTGCTAATTGAACTTCTTGAAACTTCCTGCTACTTGAACTTCTTGAACTTCTTGAACCTTCCTGCTACTTGAACTTCTTGATTTTCTTGAACCTTCCTGTTACTTGAACTTTTTATTGATTCTTCCTGCTACTTGAACTTCTTGAACCTTCCTGCTACTTGAACTTCTAGAACCTTTCTGTTACTTGAACTTCTTGAACTTTCCTGCTACCTGAACTTCTTGAACCTTACTGCTTCTTGAACTTCTTGAACGTCTTGAACCTTCCTGCTACTTGAACTTCTTGAACTTCTTGAACCTTCATGCTACTTGAACTTCTTGAACCTTCCTGCTACTTGAACTTCTTGAACTTCTTGAATCCTTCTGCTACTTGAACTTCTTTTTGAACCTTCCTGCTACCTGAACTTCTTGAACTTCTTGAACCTTCCTGCTACTTGAACTTCTTGAACCTTCCTGCTACTTGAACTTCTTGAACCTTCCTGCTACTTGAACTTCTTGAACCTTCCTGCTAATTGAACTTCTTGAACCTTCCTGCTACTTGAACTTCTTGAACTTATTGAACCTTCCTGCTACTTGAACTTCATGAACCTTTCTGCTACTTGAACTTCTTGAAACTTCCTGCTACTTGAACTTCTTGAACTTCTTGAACCTTCCTGCTACTTGAACTTCTTGAACGTCATGAACCATCCTTCTACTTGAACTTCTTGAACTTCTTAAACCTTCCTGCTATTTGAACTTCTTGAACCTTCCTGCTACTTGAACTTCTTGAACTTTTTGAACCTTCCTGCTACTTGAACTTCTTGAACTTCTGGAACCTTCCTGCTACTTGAACTTCTTGAACTTCTTGAACCCTCCTGCTACTTGAACTTCTTGAACCTTCCTGCTTCTTGAACATCTTGAACTTCTTGAACCTTCATGCTACTTGAAATACTTGAACTTCTTGAACCTTCCTGTTACTTAAACTTCTTGAACTTTTCGAACCTTCCTGCTACTTGAACTTCTTTAACCTTCCTGCTACTTGAACTTCTCGAACCTTCCTGCTACTTGAACTTCTTGAACTTCTTGAACCTTCCTCCTACCTGAAATACTTGAACTTCTTGAACCTTCCTGTAACTTGAACTTCTTGAACCTTCCTGCTACTTGAACTTCTTGAACCTTCGTGTTACTTGATCTTCTTGATCTTCTTGAACCTTCCTGCTACTTGATTTTCTTGAACCTTCCTGCTATTTGAACTTTTTGAACCTTCCTGCTACTTGAACTTCTTGAACCTTCCTGCTACTTGAACTTCTTGAACCTTCCTGCTACTTGAACTTCTAGAACTTCTTGACCCTTCCTGCTACTTGAACTTTTTGAAATTCTTGAACCTTCCTGCTACTTGAACTTCTTGAACTTCTTGAACCTTCCTGCTACTTGAACTTCTTGAACTTCTTGAACCTTCCTGCTACTTGAACTTCTTGAACTTTTTGAACCTTCCTGCTACTTGAACTTGTTGAACTTCGTGAACCTCCTTGCTACTTGAACTTCTTGAACTTCTTGAACCTTCCTGCTTCTTGAACTTTTTGAGCTTCTTGAACCTTCCTGCTACTTGAACTTCTTGAACTTCTTGAACCTTCCTGCTACTTGAACTTCTTGAACTTCTTGAACCTTCCTGCACCTTGAACTTCTTGAACTTCTTGAACCTTCCTGCTACTTGAACTTCTTGAACTTCTTGAACCTTCCTGCTACTTGAACTTCTTGAACCTTCCTGCTACTTGAACTTCTTTAACTTTTTGAACCTTCCTGCTACTTGAACTTTTCGAACTTCTTGAACCTTCCTGCTACTTGAACTTCTTGAACTTCTTGAACCTTCCTGCTACTTGAACTTTTTGAACCTTCCTGCTACTTGAACTTCTTGAACTTCTTGAACCTTCCAGCTACTTGAAATACTTGAACTTCTTGAACCTTCCTGTTACTTGAACTTCTTGAACTTCTTGAACCTTCCTGCTACTTGAACTTCTTTAACCTTCCTGCTACTTGATTTTCTTGAACCTTCCTGCTACTTGAACTTCTTGAACTTCTTGAACCTTCCTGTTACTTGAAATACTTGAACTTCTTGAACCTTCCTGTCACTTGAACTTCTTGAACTTCTTGAACCTTCCTGCTACTTGAACTTCTTGAACCTTCCTGCAACTTGAACTTCTTGTACTTCTTGAACCTTCCTGCTACTTGAACTTCTTGAACCTTCCTGCTACTTGAACTTCTTGAACTTCTTGTGCCTTCCTGCTACTTGAACTTCTTGAACTTCTTAAACCTTCCTGCTACTTGAACTTCTTGAACTTCTCGAACCTTCCTGCTACTTGAACTGCTTAAACTTCTTGGACCTTCATGCTACTTGAACTTCTTGAACTTCTTGAACCTTCCTGCTACTTGAACTTCTTGAACTTCTTGAACTTTCTTCCTATTTGAACTTTTTGAACTTCTTGAACCTTCCTGCTACTTGAACTTCTTGAACCTTCCTGCTACTTGAACTTCTTGAACTTCTTGAACCTTCCTGCTACGTGAACTTCTTGAAACTTGCTGCTACTTGAACTTCTTGAACTTCTTGAACCTTCCTGCTACTTGAACTTCTTGAACTTCTTGAACCTTCCTGTTACTTGAACTTTTTGAACCTTCCTGCTACTTGAACTTCTTGAACCTTCCTGCTACTTGAACTTCTTGAACCTTCCTCCTACTTGAACTTCTTGAACCTTACTGCTTCTTGAACTTCTTGAACTTCTTGAACCTTCCTGCAAAATGAAATTCTTGAACTTCTTGAACCTTCCTGCTACTTGAACTTCTTGAACTTCTTGAACCTTCCTGCTACTTGAACTTCTTGAACTTCTTGCACCTTCCTGCTACTTGAACTTCTAGAACCTTCCTGCTACTTGAACTACTTGAACGTTCCTGCTACTTGAACTTCTTGAACTTCTTGAACCTTCCTGCTACTTGAACTTCTTGAACCTTCCTGCTACTTGAACTTCTTGAACTTCTTGAACCTTCCTGCTACTTGAACTTCTTGAACTTCTTGAACCTTCCTGCTACTTGAACTTCTTGAACCTTCTTGCTACTTGAACTTCTTGAACCTTCCTGCTACTTGAACTTCTTGAACCTTCCTGCTACTTGAACTTCTTTAACTTCTTGAACCTTTCTGCTACTTGAACTTCGTGAACCTTCCTGCTACTTGAACTACTTGAACTTCCTGAACCTTCCTGCTGCTTGAATTTCTTGAACCTTCCTGCTATTTGAACTTCTTGAACTTCTTGAACCTTCCTGCTACTTGAACTTCTTGAACCTTCCTGCTACTTGAACTTCTTGAACTTCTTGAACCTTCCTGCTACTTGAACTTCTTGAACCTTCCTGCTACTTGAACTTCTTGAACTTCTTGAGCCTTCCTGCTACTTGAACTTCTTGAACTTCTTGAACCTTCCTGCTACTTGATCTTCTTGAACCTTCCTGCTACTTGAACTTCTTGAACCTTCCTGCTACTTGAACTTCTTAAACTTCTTGAACCTTCCTGCTACTTGAACTTCTTGAACTTATTGAACCTTCTGCTACTTGAACTTCTTGAACCTTCCTTCTACTTGAACTTCTTGAATTTCTTGAACCTTCCTGCTACTTGAACTTCTTGAACTTCTTGAACATTCCTGCTACTTGAACTACTTGAACTTCTTGAACCTTCCTGCTACTTGAACTTCTTTAACTTCTTGAACCTTCCTGCTACTTGAACTTCTTGAACCTTCCTGCTTCTTGAACATCTTTAAACTTCCTGCTACATGAACTTCTTGAACTTCTTGAACCTTCCTATTACTTGAACTTCTTGAACCTTCCTGCTACTTGAACTTCTTGAAATTCTTGAACCTTCCTGCTACTTGAACTTCTTGAACTTCTTGAACCTTCGTGCTACTTGAACTTCTTGAACTTCTTAAACCTTCCTGCTACTTGAACTTCTTGAACCTTCCTGCTACTTGAACTTCCTGAACTTCTTGAACCTTCCTGCTACTTGAACTTCTTGAACTTCTTGAACCTTCCTGCTACTTGAACTTCTTGAACCTTCCTGCTACTTGAACTTCTTGAACTTCTTAAACCTTCCTGCTACTTGAACATCTTGAACTTCTTGAACCTTCCTGCTACTTGAACTTCTTGAACGTCTCGAACCTTCCTGCTACTTGAACTTCTTGAACTTCTTGAACCTTCCTGCTATTTGAACTTCTTGAACCTTCCTGCTACTTGAACTTCTTGAACTTTTTGAACCTTCCTGCTATTTGAACTTCTTGAACTTCTAGAACCTTCCTGCTACTTGAACTTCTTGAACTTCTTGAACCTTCTTGCTACTTGAACTTCTTGAACTTCTTGAACCTTCATGCTACTTGAAATACTTGAACTTCTTGAACCTTCCTGTTACTTGAACTTCTTGAACTTTTCGAACCTTCCTGCTACTTGAACTTCTTTAACCTTCCTGCTACTTGAACTTCTCGAACCTTCCTGCTACTTGAACTTTCTGAACTTCTTGAACCTTAATGCTACTTGAACTTCTTGAACCTTCCTGTTACTTGAACTTCTTGAACTTCTTGAACCTTCCTGCTACTTGGTTTTCTTGAACCTTCCTGCTATTTGAACTTCTTGAACCTTCCTGCTACTTGAACTTCTTGAACCTTACTGCTACTTGAACTTCTAGAACTTCTTGACCCATCCTGCTACTTGAACTTCTTGAACTTCTTGAACCTTCCTGCTACTTGAACTTCTTGAACTTCTTGAACCTTCCTGCTACTTGAACTTCTTGAACTTCTTGAACCTTCCTGCTACTTGAACATCTTGAACTTCTTGAACCTTCCTGCTACTTGAACTTCTTGAACGTCTCGAACCTTCCTGCTACTTGAACTTCTTGAACTTCTTGAACCTTCCTGCTATTTGAACTTCTTGAACCTTCCTGCTACTTGAACTTCTTGAACTTTTTGAACCTTCCTGCTACTTGAACTTCTTGAACTTCTAGAACCTTCCTGCTACTTGAACTTCTTGAACTTCTTGAACCTTCTTGCTACTTGAACTTCTTGAACCTTCCTGCTACTTGAACTTCTTGAACTTCTTGAACCTTCCTGTTACTTGAAATACTTGAACTTCTTGAACCTTCCTGTCACTTGAACTTCTTGAACTTCTTGAACCTTCCTGCTACTTGAACTTCTTGAACCTTCCTGCAACTTGAACTTCTTGTACTTCTTGAACCTTCCTGCTACTTGAACTTCTTGAACCTTCCTGCTACTTGAACTTCTTGAACTTCTTGTGCCTTCCTGCTACTTGAACTTCTTGAACTTCTTAAACCTTCCTGCTACTTGAACTTCTTGAACTTCTCGAACCTTCCTGCTACTTGAACTGCTTAAACTTCTTGGACCTTCATGCTACTTGAACTTCTTGAACTTCTTGAACCTTCCTGCTACTTGAACTTCTTGAACTTCTTGAACTTTCTTCCTATTTGAACTTTTTGAACTTCTTGAACCTTCCTGCTACTTGAACTTCTTGAACCTTCCTGCTACTTGAACTTCTTGAACTTCTTGAACCTTCCTGCTACGTGAACTTCTTGAAACTTGCTGCTACTTGAACTTCTTGAACTTCTTGAACCTTCCTGCTACTTGAACTTCTTGAACTTCTTGAACCTTCCTGTTACTTGAACTTTTTGAACCTTCCTGCTACTTGAACTTCTTGAACCTTCCTGCTACTTGAACTTCTTGAACCTTCCTCCTACTTGAACTTCTTGAACCTTACTGCTTCTTGAACTTCTTGAACTTCTTGAACCTTCCTGCAAAATGAAATTCTTGAACTTCTTGAACCTTCCTGCTACTTGAACTTCTTGAACTTCTTGAACCTTCCTGCTACTTGAACTTCTTGAACTTCTTGCACCTTCCTGCTACTTGAACTTCTAGAACCTTCCTGCTACTTGAACTACTTGAACGTTCCTGCTACTTGAACTTCTTGAACTTCTTGAACCTTCCTGCTACTTGAACTTCTTGAACCTTCCTGCTACTTGAACTTCTTGAACTTCTTGAACCTTCCTGCTACTTGAACTTCTTGAACTTCTTGAACCTTCCTGCTACTTGAACTTCTTGAACCTTCTTGCTACTTGAACTTCTTGAACCTTCCTGCTACTTGAACTTCTTGAACCTTCCTGCTACTTGAACTTCTTTAACTTCTTGAACCTTTCTGCTACTTGAACTTCGTGAACCTTCCTGCTACTTGAACTACTTGAACTTCCTGAACCTTCCTGCTGCTTGAATTTCTTGAACCTTCCTGCTATTTGAACTTCTTGAACTTCTTGAACCTTCCTGCTACTTGAACTTCTTGAACCTTCCTGCTACTTGAACTTCTTGAACTTCTTGAACCTTCCTGCTACTTGAACTTCTTGAACCTTCCTGCTACTTGAACTTCTTGAACTTCTTGAGCCTTCCTGCTACTTGAACTTCTTGAACTTCTTGAACCTTCCTGCTACTTGATCTTCTTGAACCTTCCTGCTACTTGAACTTCTTGAACCTTCCTGCTACTTGAACTTCTTAAACTTCTTGAACCTTCCTGCTACTTGAACTTCTTGAACTTATTGAACCTTCTGCTACTTGAACTTCTTGAACCTTCCTTCTACTTGAACTTCTTGAATTTCTTGAACCTTCCTGCTACTTGAACTTCTTGAACTTCTTGAACATTCCTGCTACTTGAACTACTTGAACTTCTTGAACCTTCCTGCTACTTGAACTTCTTTAACTTCTTGAACCTTCCTGCTACTTGAACTTCTTGAACCTTCCTGCTTCTTGAACATCTTTAAACTTCCTGCTACATGAACTTCTTGAACTTCTTGAACCTTCCTATTACTTGAACTTCTTGAACCTTCCTGCTACTTGAACTTCTTGAAATTCTTGAACCTTCCTGCTACTTGAACTTCTTGAACTTCTTGAACCTTCGTGCTACTTGAACTTCTTGAACTTCTTAAACCTTCCTGCTACTTGAACTTCTTGAACCTTCCTGCTACTTGAACTTCCTGAACTTCTTGAACCTTCCTGCTACTTGAACTTCTTGAACTTCTTGAACCTTCCTGCTACTTGAACTTCTTGAACCTTCCTGCTACTTGAACTTCTTGAACTTCTTAAACCTTCCTGCTACTTGAACATCTTGAACTTCTTGAACCTTCCTGCTACTTGAACTTCTTGAACGTCTCGAACCTTCCTGCTACTTGAACTTCTTGAACTTCTTGAACCTTCCTGCTATTTGAACTTCTTGAACCTTCCTGCTACTTGAACTTCTTGAACTTTTTGAACCTTCCTGCTATTTGAACTTCTTGAACTTCTAGAACCTTCCTGCTACTTGAACTTCTTGAACTTCTTGAACCTTCTTGCTACTTGAACTTCTTGAACTTCTTGAACCTTCATGCTACTTGAAATACTTGAACTTCTTGAACCTTCCTGTTACTTGAACTTCTTGAACTTTTCGAACCTTCCTGCTACTTGAACTTCTTTAACCTTCCTGCTACTTGAACTTCTCGAACCTTCCTGCTACTTGAACTTTCTGAACTTCTTGAACCTTAATGCTACTTGAACTTCTTGAACCTTCCTGTTACTTGAACTTCTTGAACTTCTTGAACCTTCCTGCTACTTGGTTTTCTTGAACCTTCCTGCTATTTGAACTTCTTGAACCTTCCTGCTACTTGAACTTCTTGAACCTTACTGCTACTTGAACTTCTAGAACTTCTTGACCCATCCTGCTACTTGAACTTCTTGAACTTCTTGAACCTTCCTGCTACTTGAACTTCTTGAACTTCTTGAACCTTCCTGCTACTTGAACTTCTTGAACTTCTTGAACCTTCCTGCTACTTGAACATCTTGAACTTCTTGAACCTTCCTGCTACTTGAACTTCTTGAACGTCTCGAACCTTCCTGCTACTTGAACTTCTTGAACTTCTTGAACCTTCCTGCTATTTGAACTTCTTGAACCTTCCTGCTACTTGAACTTCTTGAACTTTTTGAACCTTCCTGCTACTTGAACTTCTTGAACTTCTAGAACCTTCCTGCTACTTGAACTTCTTGAACTTCTTGAACCTTCTTGCTACTTGAACTTCTTGAACCTTCCTGCTACTTGAACTTCTTGAACTTCTTGAACCTTCATGCTACTTGAAATACTTGAACTTCTTGAACCTTCCTGTTACTTGAACTTCTTGAACTTTTCGAACCTTCCTGCTACTTGAACTTCTTTAACCTTCCTGCTACTTGAACTTCTCGAACCTTCCTGCTACTTGAACTTTCTGAACTTCTTGAACCTTAATGCTACTTGAACTTCTTGAACCTTCCTGTTACTTGAACTTCTTGAACTTCTTGAACCTTCCTGCTACTTGGTTTTCTTGAACCTTCCTGCTATTTGAACTTCTTGAACCTTCCTGCTACTTGAACTTCTTGAACCTTACTGCTACTTGAACTTCTAGAACTTCTTGACCCATCCTGCTACTTGAACTTCTTGAACTTCTTGAACCTTCCTGCTACTTGAACTTCTTGAACTTCTTGAACCTTCCTGCTACTTGAACTTCTTGATCTTCTTGAACCTTCCTGCTACTTGAACTTCTTGAACTTCTTGAACCTTCCTGCTACTTGAACATCTTGAACTTCTTGAACCTTCCTGCTACTTGAACTTCTTGATCTTCTTGAACCTTCCTGCTACTTGAACTTGTTGAACTTCGTGAACCTCCTTGCTACTTGCTTGAACTTCTTGAACCTTCCTGCTACTTGAACTTCTTGAACTTCTTGAACCTTCCTGCTACTTGAACTTCTTGAACTTCTTGAACCTTCCTGCTACTTGAACTTCTTGAACTTCTTGAACCTTCCTGCTAATTGAACTTCTTGAAACTTCCTGCTACTTGAACTTCTTGAACTTCTTGAACCTTCCTGCTACTTGAACTTCTTGATTTTCTTGAACCTTCCTGTTACTTGAACTTTTTCTTGATTCTTCCTGCTACTTGAACTTCTTGAACCTTCCTGCTACTTGAACTTCTAGAACCTTCCTGTTACTTGAACTTCTTGAACTTTCCTGCTACCTGAACTTCTTGAACCTTACTGCTTCTTGAACTTCTTGAACGTCTTGAACCTTCCTGCTACTTGAACTTCTTGAACTTCTTGAACCTTCATGCTACTTGAACTTCTTGAACCTTCCTGCTACTTGAACTTCTTGAACTTCTTGAATCCTTCTGCTACTTGAACTTCTTTTTGAACCTTCCTGCTACCTGAACTTCTTGAACTTCTTGAACCTTCCTGCTACTTGAACTTCTTGAACCTTCCTGCTACTTGAACTTCTCGTACCTTCCTGCTACTTGAACTTCTTGAACCTTCCTGCTAATTGAACTTCTTGAACCTTCCTGCTACTTGAACTTCTTGAACTTATTGAACCTTCCTGCTACTTGAACTTCATGAACCTTTCTGCTACTTGAACTTCTTGAAACTTCCTGCTACTTGAACTTCTTGAACTTCTTGAACCTTCCTGCTACTTGAACTTCTTGAACGTCATGAACCATCCTTCTACTTGAACTTCTTGAACTTCTTGAACCTTCCTGCTATTTGAACTTCTTGAACCTTCCTGCTACTTGAACTTCTTGAACTTTTTGAACCTTCCTGCTACTTGAACTTCTTGAACTTCTTGAACCTTCCTGCTACTTGAACTTCTTGAACTTCTTGAACCTTCCTGCTACTTGAACTTCTTGAACCTTCCTGCTTCTTGAACATCTTGAACTTCTTGAACCTTCATGCTACTTGAAATACTTGAACTTCTTGAACCTTCCTGTTACTTAAACTTCTTGAACTTTTCGAACCTTCCTGCTACTTGAACTTCTTGAACCTTCCTGTTACTTGAACTTCTTGAACTTCTTGAAACTTCCTGCTACTTGAACTTCTTGAACCTTCGTGTTACTTGATCTTCTTGATCTTCTTGAACCTTCCTGCTACTTGATTTTCTTGAACCTTCCTGCTATTTGAACTTCTTGAACCTTCCTGCTACCTGAAATTCTTGAACCTTCCTGCTACTTGAACTTCTTGAACCTTCCTGCTACTTGAACTTCTAGAACTTCTTGACCCTTCCTGCTACTTGAACTTTTTGAACTTCTTGAACCTTCCTGCTACTTGAACTTCTTGAACTTCTTGAACCTTCCTGCTACTTGAACTTCTTGAACTTCTTGAACCATCCTGCTACTTGAACTTCTTGAACTTCTTGAACCTTCCTGCTACTTGAACTTGTTGAACTTCGTGAACCTCCTTGCTACTTGAACTTCTTGAACTTCTTGAACCTTCCTGCTTCTTGAACTTTTTGAGCTTCTTGAACCTTCCTGCTACTTGAACTTCTTGAACTTCTTGAACCTTCCTGCTACCTGAACTTCTTGAACTTCTTGAACCTTCCTGCTACTTGAACTTCTTGAACTTCTTGAACCTTCCTGCTAATTGAACTTCTTGAAACTTCCTGCTACTTGAACTTCTTGAACTTCTTGAACCTTCCTGCTACTTGAACTATTTGATTTTCTTGAACCTTCCTGTTACTTGAACTTTTTGTACCTTTCTGCTACTTGAACTTCTTGAACCTTCCTGCTACTTGAACTTCTTGAACCTTCCTGCTACTTGAACTTCTAGAACCTTCCTGCTACTTGAACTTCTTGAACTTTCCTGCTTCTTGAACTTCTTGAACCTTACTGCTTCTTGAACTTCTTGAACTTCTTGAACCTTCCTGCTAAATGAACTTCTTGAACTTCTTGAACCTTCCTGCTACTTGATTTTCTTGAACTTCTTGAACCTTCCTGCTACTTGAACTTCTTGAACCTTTCTGCTACTTGAACTTCTTGAACTTCTTGAACCTTCCTGCTACTTGAACTTCTTGAACCTTCCTGCTACATGAACTTCTTGAACTTCTTGAACCTTCCTGCTACTCGAACTTCTTGAACTTCTTGAACGTTCCTGCTACTTGAACTTCTTGAAATTCTTGAACCTTCCTGCTACTTGAACTTCTTGAACTTCTTGAACCTTCCTGCTACTTGAACTTCTTGAACCTTCCTGCTACTTGAACTTCTTGAACCTTCTTGGTACTTGAACTTCTTGAACCTTCCTGCTACTTGAACTTCTTGAACTTCTTGAACCTTCCTGCTACTTGAACTTCTTGAACTTCTTGAACCTTCCTGCTACTTGAACTTCTTGAACCTTCCTGCTACTTGAACTTCTTGAACCTTCCTGGTACTTGAACTTCTTGAACCTTCCTGCTACTTGAACTTCTTGAACTTCTTGAACCTTCCTGCTACTTGAACTTCTTGAACCTTCCTGCTACTTGAATTTCTTGAACCTTCCTGCTACCTGAACTTCTTGAACTTCTTGAACCTTCCTGCTACTTGAACTTCTAGAACTTCTTGAACCTTTCTGCTACGTGAACTTCTTGAACCTTCCTGCTACTTGAACTTCTTGAACTTCTTGAACATTCCTGCTACTTGAACTTCTTGAACGTCTTGAACCTTCCCGCTACTTGAACTTCTTGAACTTCTTGAACCTTCCTGCTACTTGAACTTCTTGAACCTTCCTGCTACTTGAACTTCTTTAACTTTTTGAACCTTCCTGCTACTTGAACTTTTCGAACTTCTTGAACCTTCCTGCTACTTGAACTTCTTGAACTTCTTGAACCTTCCTGCTACTTGAACTTCTTGAACCTTCCTGCTACTTGAACTTCTTGAACTTCTTGAACCTTCCAGCTACTTGAAATACTTGAACTTCTTGAACCTTCCTGTTACTTGAACTTCTTGAACTTCTTGAACCTTCCTGCTACTTGAACTTCTTTAACCTTCCTGCTACTTGATTTTCTTGAACCTTCCTGCTACTTGAACTTCTTGAACTTCTTGAACCTTCCTGTTACTTGAAATACTTGAACTTCTTGAACCTTCCTGTCACTTGAACTTCTTGAACTTCTTGAACCTTCCTGCTACTTGAACTTCTTGAACCTTCCTGCTACTTGAACTTCTTGTACTTCTTGAACCTTCCTGCTACTTGAACTTCTTGAACCTTCCTGCTACTTGAACTTCTTGAACTTCTTGAGCCTTCCTGCTACTTGAACTTCTTGAACTTCTTGAACCTTCCTGCTACTTGAACTTCTTGAACTTCTCGAACCTTCCTGCTACTTGAACTGCTTAAACTTCTTGGACCTTCCTGCTACTTGAACTTCTTGAACTTCTTGAACCTTCCTGCTACTTGAACTTCTTGAACTTCTTGAACTTTCTTCCTATTTGAACTTTTTGAACTTCTTGAACCTTCCTGCTACTTGAACTTCTTGAACCTTCATGCTACTTGAACTTCTTGAACTTCTTGAACCTTCCTGCTACGTGAACTTCTTGAAACTTGCTGCTACTTGAACTTCTTGAACTTCTTGAACCTTCCTGCTACTTGAACTTCTTGAACTTCTTGAACCTTCCTGTTACTTGAACTTTTTGAACCTTCCTGCTACTTGAACTTCTTGAACTTTCCTGCTACTTGAACTTCTTGAACCTTCCTCCTACTTGAACTTCTTGAACCTTACTGCTTCTTGAACTTCTTGAACTTCTTGAACTTCTTGAACCTTCCTGCAAAATGAACTTCTTGAACTTCTTGAACCTTCCTGCTACTTGAACTTCTTGAACTTCTTGAACCTTCCTGCTACTTGAACTTCTTGAACTTCTTGCACCTTCCTGCTACTTGAACTTCTAGGACCTTCCTGCTACTTGAACTACTTGAACGTTCCTGCTACTTGAACTTCTTGAACTTCTTGAACCTTCCTGCTACTTGAACTTCTTGAACCTTCCTGCTACTTGAACTTCTTGAACTTCTTGAACCTTCCTGCTACTTGAACTTCTTGAACCCTCTTGCTACTTGAACTTCTTGAACCTTCCTGCTACTTGAACTTCTTGAACCTTCCTGCTACTTGAACTTCTTGAACTTCTTGAACCTTCCTGCTATTTGAACTTCTTGAACTTCTTGAACCATCCTGCTACTTGAACTTCTTGAACTTCTTGAACCTTCCTGCTACTTGAACTTGTTGAACTTCGTGAACCTCCTTGCTACTTGAACTTCTTGAACTTCTTGAACCTTCCTGCTTCTTGAACTTTTTGAGCTTCTTGAACCTTCCTGCTACTTGAACTTCTTGAACTTCTTGAACCTTCCTGCTACCTGAACTTCTTGAACTTCTTGAACCTTCCTGCTACTTGAACTTCTTGAACTTCTTGAACCTTCCTGCTAATTGAACTTCTTGAAACTTCCTGCTACTTGAACTTCTTGAACTTCTTGAACCTTCCTGCTACTTGAACTATTTGATTTTCTTGAACCTTCCTGTTACTTGAACTTTTTGTACCTTTCTGCTACTTGAACTTCTTGAACCTTCCTGCTACTTGAACTTCTTGAACCTTCCTGCTACTTGAACTTCTAGAACCTTCCTGCTACTTGAACTTCTTGAACTTTCCTGCTTCTTGAACTTCTTGAACCTTACTGCTTCTTGAACTTCTTGAACTTCTTGAACCTTCCTGCTAAATGAACTTCTTAAACTTCTTGAACCTTCCTGCTACTTGATTTTCTTGAACTTCTTGAACCTTCCTGCTACTTGAACTTCTTGAACTTCTTGAACCTTCCTGCTACTTGAACTTCTTGAACCTTCCTGCTACTTGAACTTCTTGAACCTTCTTGGTACTTGAACTTCTTGAACCTTCCTGCTACTTGAACTTCTTGAACTTCTTGAACCTTCCTGCTACTTGAACTTCTTGAACCTTCCTGCTACTTGAACTTCTTGAACTTCTTGAACCTTCCTGCTACTCGAACTTCTTGAACTTCTTGAACGTTCCTGCTACTTGAACTTCTTGAAATTCTTGAACCTTCCTGCTACTTGAACTTCTTGAACTTCTTGAACCTTCCTGCTACTTGAACTTCTTGAACCTTCCTGCTACTTGAACTTCTTGAACCTTCTTGGTACTTGAACTTCTTGAACCTTCCTGCTACTTGAACTTCTTGAACTTCTTGAACCTTCCTGCTACTTGAACTTCTTGAACTTCTTGAACCTTCCTGCTACTTGAACTTCTTGAACCTTCCTGCTACTTGAACTTCTTGAACCTTCCTGGTACTTGAACTTCTTGAACCTTCCTGCTACTTGAACTTCTTGAACTTCTTGAACCTTCCTGCTACTTGAACTTCTTGAACCTTCCTGCTACTTGAATTTCTTGAACCTTCCTGCTACCTGAACTTCTTGAACTTCTTGAACCTTCCTGCTACTTGAACTTCTAGAACTTCTTGAACCTTTCTGCTACGTGAACTTCTTGAACCTTCCTGCTACTTGAACTTCTTGAACTTCTTGAACATTCCTGCTACTTGAACTTCTTGAACGTCTTGAACCTTCCTGCTACTTGAACTTCTTGAACTTCTTGAATCTTCCTGCTACTTGAACTTCTTGAACCTTCCTGCTACTTGAACTTCTTTAACTTTTTGAACCTTCCTGCTACTTGAACTTTTCGAATTTCTTGAACCTTCCTGCTACTTGAACTTCTTGAACTTCTTGAACCTTCCTGCTACTTGAACTTCTTGAACCTTCCTGCTACTTGAACTTCTTGAACTTCTTGAACCTTCCAGCTACTTGAAATACTTGAACTTCTTGAACCTTCCTGTTACTTGAACTTCTTGAACTTCTTGAACCTTCCTGCTACTTGAACTTCTTTAACCTTCCTGCTACTTGATTTTCTTGAACCTTCCTGCTACTTGAACTTCTTGAACTTCTTGAACCTTCCTGTTACTTGAAATACTTGAACTTCTTGAACCTTCCTGTCACTTGAACTTCTTGAACTTCTTGAACCTTCCTGCTACTTGAACTTCTTGAACCTTCCTGCTACTTGAACTTCTTGTACTTCTTGAACCTTCCTGCTACTTGAACTTCTTGAACCTTCCTGCTACTTGAACTTCTTGAACTTCTTGAGCCTTCCTGCTACTTGAACTTCTTGAACTTCTTGAACCTTCCTGCTACTTGAACTTCTTGAACTTCTCGAACCTTCCTGCTACTTGAATTGCTTAAACTTCTTGGACCTTCCTGCTACTTGAACTTCTTGAACTTCTTGAACCTTCCTGCTACTTGAACTTCTTGAACTTCTTGAACTTTCTTCCTATTTGAACTTTTTGAACTTCTTGAACCTTCCTGCTACTTGAACTTCTTGAACCTTCATGCTACTTGAACTTCTTGAACTTCTTGAACCTTCCTGCTACGTGAACTTCTTGAAACTTGCTGCTACTTGAACTTCTTGAACTTCTTGAACCTTCCTGCTACTTGAACTTCTTGAACTTCTTGAACCTTCCTGTTACTTGAACTTTTTGAACCTTCCTGCTACTTGAACTTCTTGAACCTTCCTGCTACTTGAACTTCTTGAACCTTCCTCCTACTTGAACTTCTTGAACCTTACTGCTTCTTGAACTTCTTGAACTTCTTGAACTTCTTGAACCTTCCTGCAAAATGAACTTCTTGAACTTCTTGAACCTTCCTGCTACTTGAACTTCTTGAACTTCTTGAACCTTCCTGCAACTTGAACTTCTTGAACTTCTTGCACCTTCCTGCTACTTGAACTTCTAGAACCTTCCTGCTACTTGAACTACTTGAACGTTCCTGCTACTTGAACTTCTTGAACTTCTTGAACCTTCCTGCTACTTGAACTTCTTGAACCTTCCTGCTACTTGAACTTCTTGAACTTCTTGAACCTTCCTGCTACTTGAACTTCTTGAACCTTCTTGCTACTTGAACTTCTTGAACCTTCCTGCTACTTGAACTTCTTGAACCTTCCTGCTACTTGAACTTCTTGAACTTCTTGAACCTTTCTGCTACTTGAACTTCGTGAACCTTCCTGCTACTTGAACTACTTGAACTTCCTGAACCTTCTTGCTGCTTGAATTTCTTAAACCTTCCTGCTATTTGAACTTCTTGAACTTCTTGAACCTTCCTGCTACTTGAACTTCTTGAACCTTCCTGCTACTTGAACTTCTTGAACTTCTTGAACCTTCCTGCTACTTGAACTTCTTGAACCTTCCTGCTACTTGAACTTCTTGAACTTCTTGAGCCTTCCTGCTACTTGAACTACTTAAACTTCTTGAACCTTCCTGCTACTTGAACTTCTTGAACTTCTTGAACCTTCCTGCTACGTGAACTTCTTGAACCTTCCTGCTACTTGAACTTCTTGAACTTCTTGAACCTTCCTGCTACTCTAACTTCTTGAACCTTCATGCTACTTGAACTTCTTGAACCTTCCTGCTACTTGAACTTCTTGAACCTTCCTGCTACTTGAACTACTTGAACTTCTTGAACCTTCCTGCTACTTGAACTTCTTGAACTTCTTGAACCTTCCTGCTACTTGAACTTCTTGAACCTTCCTGCTACTTGAATTTCTTGAACCTTCCTGCTACTTGAACTTCTTGAACTTCTTGAACCTTCCTGCTACTTGAACTTCTAGAACTTCTTGAACCTTTCTGCTACTAGAACTTCTTGAACCTTCCTGCTACTTGAACTTCTTGAACTTCTTGAACCTTCCTGCTACTTGAACTTCTTGAACGTCTTGAACCTTCCTGCTACTTGATTTTCTTGAACTTCTTGAACCTTCCTGCCACTTGAACTTCTTGAACCTTCCTGCTACTTGAACTTCTTGAACTTTTTGAACCTTCCTGCTACTTGAACTTTTTGAACTTCTTGAACCTTCCTGCTACTTGATTTTCTTGAACTTCTTGAACCTTCCTGCTACTTGAACTTCTTGAACCTTCCTGCTACTTGAACTTCTTGAACTTTTTGAACCTTCCTGCTACTTGAACTTTTTGAACTTCTTGAACCTTCCTGCTACTTGAACTTCTTGAACTTCTTGAACCTTCGTGCTACTTGAACTTCTTGAACCTTCCTGCTACTTGAACTTCTTGAACTTCTTGAACCTTCCTGCTACTTGAAATACTTGAACTTCTTGAACCTTCCTGTTACTTGAACTTCTTGAACTTCTTGAACCTTCCTGCTACTTGAACTTCTTTAACCTTCCTGCTACTTGAATTTCTGGAACCTTCCTGCTACTTGAACTTCTTGAACTTCTTGAACCTTCCTGCTACTTGAAATACTTGAACTTCTTGAACCTTCCTGTCACTTGGACTTCTTCAACTTCTTGAACCTTCCTGCTACTTGAACTTCTTGAACCTTCCTGCTACTTGAACTTCTTGAACTTCTTGAACCTTCCTGCTACTTGAACTTCTTGAACTTCTTGACCCTTAGTGCTACTTGAACTTCTTGAACTTCTTGAACCTTCCTGCTACTTGAACTTCTTGAACTTCTCGAACCTTCCTGCTACTTGAACTGCTTAAACTTCTTGGACCTTCCTGCTACTTGAACTTCTTGAACTTCTTGAACCTTCCTGCTACTTGAACTTCTTGAACTTCTTGAACCTTCTTGCTATTTGAACTTTTTGAACTTCTTGAACCTTCCTGCTACCTTAACTTCTTGAACCTTCCTGCTACTTGAACTTCTTGAATTTCTTGAACCTTCCTGCTACGTGAACATCTTGAAACTTGCTGCTACTTGAACTTCTTGAACTTCTTGAACATTCCTGCTACTTGAACTTCTTGAACTTCTTGAACCTTCCTGTTACTTGAACTTTTTGAACTTTCCTGCTACTTGAACTTCTTGAACCTTCCTGCTACTTGAACTTCTTGAACCTTCCTCCTACTTGAACTTCTTGAACCTTCCTGCTGCTTGAACTTCTTGAATTTTCCTGCTACTTGAACTTCTTGAACCTTACTGCTTCTTGAACCTTACTGCTTCTTGAACTTCTTGAACTTCTTGAACTTCTTGAACCTTCCTGCTAAATGAACTTCTTGAACTTCTTGAACCTTCCTGCTACTTAAACTTCTTGAACTTCTTGAACCTTCCTGCAACTTGAACTTCTTGAACTTCTTGCACCTTCCTGCTACCTGAACTTCTAGAACCTTCCTGCGACTTGAACTACTTGAACGTTCCAGCTACTTGAACTTCTTGAACTTCTTGAACCTTCCTGCCACTTGAACTTCTTGAACCTTCCTGCTACTTGAACTTCTTGAACTTCTTGAACCTTCCTGCTACTTGAACTTCCTGAACCTTCTTGCTTCTTGAACTTCTTGAACCTTCCTGCTACTTGAACTTTTTGAACCTTCCTGCTACTTGAACTTCTTGAACTTCTTGAAGCTTTCTGCTACTTGAACTTCTTGAACCTTCCTGCTACTTGAACTACTTGAACTTCCTGAACCTTCCTGCTGCTTGAACTTCTTGAACCTTCCTTCTATTTGAACTTCTTGAACTTCTTGAACCTTAATGCTACTTGAACTTCTTGAACCCTCCTGCTACTTGAACTTCTTGAACTTCTTGAACCTTCCTGCTACTTGAACTTCTTGAACCTTCCTGCTACTTGAACTTCTTGAACTTCTTGAGCCTTCCTGCTACTTGAACTACTTAAACTTCTTGAACCTTCCTGCTACTTGAACTTCTTGAACTTCTTGAACCTTCCTGCTACGTGAACTTCTTGAACCTTCCTGCTACTTGAACTTCTTGAACTTCTTGAACCTTCCTGCTACTTGAATTTCTTGAACCTTCATGCTACTTGAACTTCTTGAACCTTCCTGCTACTTGAACTTCTTGAACCTTCCTGCTACTTGAACTACTTGAACTTCTCGAACCTTCCTGCTAATCGAACTTCTTGAACCTTCCTGCTACTTGAACTTCTTGAACTTCTTGAACCTTCCTGCTACTTGAACTTCTTGAACCTTCCTGATACTTGAACTTCTTGAACTTCTTGAACCTTCTTCCTATTTGAACTTTTTGAACTTCCTGAACCTTCCTGCTACTTGAACTTCTTGAACCTTCCTGCTACTTGAACTTCTTGAACCTTCCTGCTACTTGAACTTCTTGAACTTCTTGAACCTTCCTGCGACGTGAACTTCTTGAAACTTGCTGCGTCTTGAACTTCTTGAACTTCTTGAACCTTCCTGCTACTTGAACTTCTTGAACTTCTTGAACCTTCCTGTTACTTGAACTTTTTGAACCTTCCTGCTACTTGAACTTCTTGAACCTTCCTGCTACTTGAACTTCTTGAACCTTCCTCCTACTTGAACTTCTTGAACCTTCCTGCTACTTGAACTTCTTGAACTTTCCTGCTACTTGAACTTCTTGAACCTTACTGCTTCTTGAACTTCTTGAACTTCTTGAACTTATTGAACCTTCCTGCTAAATGAACTTCTTGGACTTCTTGAACCTTCCTGCTACTTGAACTTCTTGAACTTCTAGAACCTTCTTGCTACTTGAACTACTTGAACGTTCTTGCTACTTGAACTTCTTGAACTTCTTGAACCTTCCTGCTACTTGAACTTCTTGAACCTTCCTGGTACTTGAACTTCTTGAAGTTCTTGAACCTTCCTGCTACTTGAACTTCTTGAACCTTCTTGCTACTTGAACTTCTTGAACCTTCCTGCTACTTGAACTTCTTGAACCTTCCTGCTACTTGAACTTCTTGAACTTCTTGAACCTTTCTGCTACTTGAACATCGTGAACCTTCCTGCTACTTGAACTACTTGAACTTCCTGAACCTTCCTGCTGCTTGAATTTCTTGAACCTTCCTGCTATTTGAACTTCTTGAACTTCTTGAACCTTCCTGCTACTTGAACTTCTTGAACCTTCCTGCTACTTGAACTTCTTGAACTTCTTGAACCTTCCTGCTACTTGAACTTCTTGAACCTTCCTTCTACTTGAACTTCTAGAACTTCTTGAGCCTTCCTGCTACTTGAACTACTTAAACTTCTTGAACCTTCCTGCTACTTGAACTTCTTGAACTTCTTGAACCTTCCTGCTACGTGAACTTCTTGAACCTACCTGCTACTTGAACTTCTTGAACTTCTTGAACCTTCCTGCTACTCTAACTTCTTGAACCTTCATGCTACTTGAACTTCTTGAACCTTCCTGCTACTTGAACTTCTTGAACCTTCCTGCTACTTGAACTACTTGAACTTCTTGAACTTTCCTGCTAATCGAATTTATTGAACCTTCCTGCTACTTGAACTTCTTGAACTTCTTGAACCTTCCTGCTACTTGAACTTCTTGAACCTTCATGCTACTTGAACTTCTTGAACTTCTCGAACCTTCCTGCTACTTGAACTTCTTGAACCTTCTTGCTACTTGAACTTCTTGAACCTTCCTGCTACTTGAACTTCTTGAACTTCTTGAACCTTCCTGCTACTTGAACTTCTTGAACCTTCCTGCTACTTGAACTTCTTGAACTTCTTAAGCCTTCCTGCTACTTGAACTTCTTGAACCTTCCTGGTACTTGAACTTCTTGAACTTCTTGAACCTTCCTGCTAGTTGAACTTTTTGAACCTTCCTGCCTTTTGAACTTCTTGAACCTCCCTGCTACTTGAACTTCTTGAACCTTTCTGCTACTTGAACTTCTTGAACTTATTGAACATTCCTGCTACTTGAACTTCTTGAACGTCTTGAACCTTCCTGCTACTTGAACTTCTTGAACTTCTTGAACCTTCCTGCTACTTGAACTTCTTGAACTTCTTGAACCTTCTTCCTATCTGAACTTTTTGAACTTCCTGAACCTTCCTGCTACTTGAACTTCTTGAACCTTCCTGCTACTTGAACTTCTTGAACCTTCCTGCTACTTGAACTTCTTGAACGTCTTGAACCTTCCTGCGACGTGAACTTCTTGAAACTTGCTGCGTCTTGAACTTCTTGAACTTCTTGAACCTTCCTGCTACTTGAACTTCTTGAACTTCTTGAACCTTCCTGTTACTTGAACTTTTTGAACCTTCCTGCTACTTGAACTTCTTGAACCTTCCTGCTACTTGAACTTCTTGAACCTTCCTCCTACTTGAACTTCTTGAACCTTCCTGCTACTTGAACTTCTTGAACTTTCCTGCTACTTGAACTTCTTGAACCTTACTGCTTCTTGAACTTCTTGAACTTCTTGAACTTATTGAACCTTCCTGCTAAATGAACTTCTTGGACTTCTTGAACCTTCCTGCTACTTGAACTTCTTGAACTTCTAGAACCTTCTTGCTACTTGAACTACTTGAACGTTCTTGCTACTTGAACTTCTTGAACTTCTTGAACCTTCCTGCTACTTGAACTTCTTGAACCTTCCTGGTACTTGAACTTCTTGAAGTTCTTGAACCTTCCTGCTACTTGAACTTCTTGAACCTTCTTGCTACTTGAACTTCTTGAACCTTCCTGCTACTTGAACTTCTTGAACCTTCCTGCTACTTGAACTTCTTGAACTTCTTGAACCTTTCTGCTACTTGAACATCGTGAACCTTCCTGCTACTTGAACTACTTGAACTTCCTGAACCTTCCTGCTGCTTGAATTTCTTGAACCTTCCTGCTATTTGAACTTCTTGAACTTCTTGAACCTTCCTGCTACTTGAACTTCTTGAACCTTCCTGCTACTTGAACTTCTTGAACTTCTTGAACCTTCCTGCTACTTGAACTTCTTGAACCTTCCTTCTACTTGAACTTCTAGAACTTCTTGAGCCTTCCTGCTACTTGAACTACTTAAACTTCTTGAACCTTCCTGCTACTTGAACTTCTTGAACTTCTTGAACCTTCCTGCTACGTGAACTTCTTGAACCTACCTGCTACTTGAACTTCTTGAACTTCTTGAACCTTCCTGCTACTCTAACTTCTTGAACCTTCATGCTACTTGAACTTCTTGAACCTTCCTGCTACTTGAACTTCTTGAACCTTCCTGCTACTTGAACTACTTGAACTTCTTGAACTTTCCTGCTAATCGAATTTATTGAACCTTCCTGCTACTTGAACTTCTTGAACTTCTTGAACCTTCCTGCTACTTGAACTTCTTGAACCTTCATGCTACTTGAACTTCTTGAACTTCTCGAACCTTCCTGCTACTTGAACTTCTTGAACCTTCTTGCTACTTGAACTTCTTGAACCTTCCTGCTACTTGAACTTCTTGAACTTCTTGAACCTTCCTGCTACTTGAACTTCTTGAACCTTCCTGCTACTTGAACTTCTTGAACTTCTTAAGCCTTCCTGCTACTTGAACTTCTTGAACCTTCCTGGTACTTGAACTTCTTGAACTTCTTGAACCTTCCTGCTAGTTGAACTTTTTGAACCTTCCTGCCTTTTGAACTTCTTGAACCTCCCTGCTACTTGAACTTCTTGAACCTTTCTGCTACTTGAACTTCTTGAACTTATTGAACATTCCTGCTACTTGAACTTCTTGAACGTCTTGAACCTTCCTGCTACTTGAACTTCTTGAACTTCTTGAACCTTCCTGCTACTTGAACTTCTTGAACTTCTTGAACCTTCTTCCTATCTGAACTTTTTGAACTTCCTGAACCTTCCTGCTACTTGAACTTCTTGAACCTTCCTGCTACTTGAACTTCTTGAACCTTCCTGCTACTTGAACTTCTTGAACTTCTTGAACCTTCCTGCGACGTGAACTTCTTGAAACTTGCTGCGTCTTGAACTTCTTGAACTTCTTGAACCTTCCTGCTACTTGAACTTCTTGAACTTCTTGAACCTTCCTGTTACTTGAACTTTTTGAACCTTCCTGCTACTTGAACTTCTTGAACCTTCCTGCTACTTGAACTTCTTGAACCTTCCTCCTACTTGAACTTCTTGAACCTTCCTGCTACTTGAACTTCTTGAACTTTCCTGCTACTTGAACTTCTTGAACCTTACTGCTTCTTGAACTTCTTGAACTTCTTGAACTTATTGAACCTTCCTGCTAAATGAACTTCTTGGACTTCTTGAACCTTCCTGCTACTTGAACTTCTTGAACTTCTAGAACCTTCTTGCTACTTGAACTACTTGAACGTTCTTGCTACTTGAACTTCTTGAACTTCTTGAACCTTCCTGCTACTTGAACTTCTTGAACCTTCCTGGTACTTGAACTTCTTGAAGTTCTTGAACCTTCCTGCTACTTGAACTTCTTGAACCTTCTTGCTACTTGAACTTCTTGAACCTTCCTGCTACTTGAACTTCTTGAACCTTCCTGCTACTTGAACTTCTTGAACTTCTTGAACCTTTCTGCTACTTGAACATCGTGAACCTTCCTGCTACTTGAACTACTTGAACTTCCTGAACCTTCCTGCTGCTTGAATTTCTTGAACCTTCCTGCTATTTGAACTTCTTGAACTTCTTGAACCTTCCTGCTACTTGAACTTCTTGAACCTTCCTGCTACTTGAACTTCTTGAACTTCTTGAACCTTCCTGCTACTTGAACTTCTTGAACCTTCCTTCTACTTGAACTTCTAGAACTTCTTGAGCCTTCCTGCTACTTGAACTACTTAAACTTCTTGAACCTTCCTGCTACTTGAACTTCTTGAACTTCTTGAACCTTCCTGCTACGTGAACTTCTTGAACCTACCTGCTACTTGAACTTCTTGAACTTCTTGAACCTTCCTGCTACTCTAACTTCTTGAACCTTCATGCTACTTGAACTTCTTGAACCTTCCTGCTACTTGAACTTCTTGAACCTTCCTGCTACTTGAACTACTTGAACTTCTTGAACTTTCCTGCTAATCGAATTTATTGAACCTTCCTGCTACTTGAACTTCTTGAACTTCTTGAACCTTCCTGCTACTTGAACTTCTTGAACCTTCATGCTACTTGAACTTCTTGAACTTCTCGAACCTTCCTGCTACTTGAACTTCTTGAACCTTCTTGCTACTTGAACTTCTTGAACCTTCCTGCTACTTGAACTTCTTGAACTTCTTGAACCTTCCTGCTACTTGAACTTCTTGAACCTTCCTGCTACTTGAACTTCTTGAACTTCTTAAGCCTTCCTGCTACTTGAACTTCTTGAACCTTCCTGGTACTTGAACTTCTTGAACTTCTTGAACCTTCCTGCTAGTTGAACTTTTTGAACCTTCCTGCCTTTTGAACTTCTTGAACCTCCCTGCTACTTGAACTTCTTGAACCTTTCTGCTACTTGAACTTCTTGAACTTATTGAACATTCCTGCTACTTGAACTTCTTGAACGTCTTGAACCTTCCTGCTACTTGAACTTCTTGAACTTCTTGAACCTTCCTGCTACTTGAACTTCTTGAACTTCTTGAACCTTCTTCCTATCTGAACTTTTTGAACTTCCTGAACCTTCCTGCTACTTGAACTTCTTGAACCTTCCTGCTACTTGAACTTCTTGAACCTTCCTGCTACTTGAACTTCTTGAACTTCTTGAACCTTCCTGCTACGTGAACTTCTTGAAACTTGCTGCTACTTGAACTTCTTGAACTTCTTGAACCTTCCCTCTACTTGAACTTCTTGAACTTCTTGAACCTTCCTGTTACTTGAACTTTTAGAACCTTCCTGCTACTTGAACTTCTTGAACCTTCCTGCTACTTGAACTTCTTGAACCTTCCACCTACTTGAACTTCTTGAACCTTCCTGCTACTTGAACTTCTTGAACTTTCCAGCTACTTGAACTTCTTGAACCTCACTGCTTCTTGAACTTCTTGAACTTCTTGAACTTCTTGAACCTTCCTGCTAAATGAACTTCTTGAACTTCTTGAACCTTCCTGCTACTTGAACTTCTTGAACTTCTAGAACCTTCCTGCTACTTGAACTACTTGAACGTTCTTGCTACTTGAACTTCTTGAACTTCTTGAACCTTCCTGCTACTTGAACTTCTTGAACCTTCCTGGTACTTGAACTTCTTGAAGTTCTTGAACCTTCCTGCTACTTGAACTTCTTGAACCTTCTTGCTACTTGAACTTCTTGAACCTTCCTGCTACTTGAACTTCTTGAACCTTCCTGCTACTTGAACTTCTTGAACTTCTTGAACCTTTCTGCTACTTGAACATCGTGAACCTTCCTGCTACTTGAACTACTTGAACTTCCTGAACCTTCCTGCTGCTTGAATTTCTTGAACCTTCCTGCTATTTGAACTTCTTGAACTTCTTGAACCTTCCTGCTACTTGAACTTCTTGAACCTTCCTGCTACTTGAACTTCTTGAACTTCTTGAACCTTCCTGCTACTTGAACTTCTTGAACCTTCCTTCTACTTGAACTTCTAGAACTTCTTGAGCCTTCCTGCTACTTGAACTACTTAAACTTCTTGAACCTTCCTGCTACTTGAACTTCTTGAACTTCTTGAACCTTCCTGCTACGTGAACTTCTTGAACCTACCTGCTACTTGAACTTCTTGAACTTCTTGAACCTTCCTGCTACTCTAACTTCTTGAACCTTCATGCTACTTGAACTTCTTGAACCTTCCTGCTACTTGAACTACTTGAACTTCTTGAACTTTCCTGCTAATCGAATTTATTGAACCTTCCTGCTACTTGAACTTCTTGAACTTCTTGAACCTTCCTGCTACTTGAACTTCTTGAACCTTCATGCTACTTGAACTTCTTGAACTTCTCGAACCTTCCTGCTACTTGAACTTCTTGAACCTTCTTGCTACTTGAACTTCTTGAACCTTCCTGCTACTTGAACTTCTTGAACTTCTTGAACCTTCCTGCTACTTGAACTTCTTGAACCTTCCTGCTACTTGAACTTCTTGAACTTCTTAAGCCTTCCTGCTACTTGAACTTCTTGAACCTTCCTGGTACTTGAACTTCTTGAACTTCTTGAACCTTCCTGCTAGTTGAACTTTTTGAACCTTCCTGCCTTTTGAACTTCTTGAACCTCCCTGCTACTTGAACTTCTTGAACCTTTCTGCTACTTGAACTTCTTGAACTTATTGAACATTCCTGCTACTTGATCTTCTTGAACGTCTTGAACCTTCCTGCTACTTGAACTTCTTGAACTTCTTGAACCTTCCTGCTACTTGAACTTCTTGAACTTCTTGAACCTTCTTCCTATCTGAACTTTTTGAACTTCCTGAACCTTCCTGCTACTTGAACTTCTTGAACCTTCCTGCTACTTGAACTTCTTGAACCTTCCTGCTACTTGAACTTCTTGAACTTCTTGAACCTTCCTGCTACGTGAACTTCTTGAAACTTGCTGCTACTTGAACTTCTTGAACTTCTTGAACCTTCCCTCTACTTGAACTTCTTGAACTTCTTGAACCTTCCTGTTACTTGAACTTTTAGAACCTTCCTGCTACTTGAACTTCTTGAACCTTCCTGCTACTTGAACTTCTTGAACCTTCCACCTACTTGAACTTCTTGAACCTTCCTGCTACTTGAACTTCTTGAACTTTCCAGCTACTTGAACTTCTTGAACCTCACTGCTTCTTGAACTTCTTGAACTTCTTGAACTTCTTGAACCTTCCTGCTAAATGAACTTCTTGAACTTCTTGAACCTTCCTGCTACTTGAACTTCTTGAACTTCTTGAACCTTCCTGCTACTTGAACTTCTTAAACTTCTTGCACCTTCCTGCTACTTGAACTTCTAGAACTTTCCTGCTACTTGAACTACTTGAACGTTCTTGCTACTTGAACTTCTTGAACTTCTTGAACCTTCCTGCTACTTGAACTTCTTGAACCTTCCTGCTACTTGAACTTCTTGAACTTCTTGAACCTTCCTGCTACTTGAACTTCTTGAACTTTCTTGCTACTTGAACTTCTTGAACCTTCCTGCTACTTGAACTTCTTGAACCTTCCTGCTACTTGAACTTCTTGAACTTCTTGAACCTTTCTGCTACTTGAACTTCGTGAACCTTCCTGCTACTTGAACTACTTGAACTTCCTGAACCTTCCTGCTGCTTGAATTTCTTGAACCTTCCTGCTATTTGAACTTCTTGAACTTCTTGAACCTTCCTGCTACTTGAACTTCTTGAACCTTCCTGCTACTTGAACTTCTTGAACTTCTTGAACCTTCCTGCTACTTGAACTTCTTGAACCTTCCTGCTACTTGAACTTCTTGAACTTCTTGAGCCTTCCTGCTACTTGAACTACTTAAACTTCTTGAACCTTCCTGCTACTTGAACTTCTTGAACTTCTTGAACCTTCCTGCTACGTGAACTTCTTGAACCTTCCTGCTACTTGAACTACTTAAACTTCTTGAACCTTCCTGCTACTTGAACTTCTTGAACTTCTTGAACCTTCCTGCTACTTGAACTTCTTGAACCTTCCTGCTACTTGAACTTCTTGAACTTCTTGAACCTTCCTGCTACTGGAATTACTTGAACTTCTTGAACCTTCCTGTTACTTGAACTTCTTGAACTTCTTGAACCATCCTGCTACATGAACTTCTTTAACCTTCCTGCTACTTGGATTTCTTGAACCTTCCTGCTACTTGAACTTCTTGAACTTCTTGAACCTTCCTGCTACTTGAAATACTTGAACTTCTTGAACCTTCCTGTCACTTGAACTTCTTGAACTTCTTGAACCTTCCTGCTACTTGAGCTGCTTGAACCTTCCTGCTACTTGAACTTCTTGAATTTCTTGAACCTTCCTGCTACTTGAACTTCTTGAACCTTCCTGCTACTTGAACTTCTTGAACTTCTTGACCCTTCCTGCTACTTGAACTTCTTGAACTTCTTGAACCTTCCTGCTACTTGAACTTCTTGAACTTCTCGAACCTTCCTGCTACTTGAACTGCTTAAACTTCTTGGACCTTCCTGCTACTTGAACTTCTTGAACTTCTTGAACCTTCCTGCTACTTGAACTTCTTGAACTTCTTGAACCTTCTTGCTATTTGAACTTTTTGAACTTCTTGAACCTTCCTGCTACCTTAACTTCGTGAACCTTCCTGCTACGTGAACTTCTTGAAACTTGCTGCTACTTGAACTTCTTGAACTTCTTGAACATTCCTGCTACTTGAACTTCTTGAACTTCTTGAACTTTCCTGTTACTTGAACTTTTTGAACCTTCCTGCTACTTGAACTTCTTGAACCTTCCAGCTACTTGAACTTCTTGAACCTTCCTCCTACTTGAACTTCTTGAACCTTCCTGCTGCTTGAACTTCTTGAATTTTCCTGCTACTTGAACTTCTTGAACCTTACTGCTTCTTGAACTTCTTGAACTTCTTGAACCTCTTGAACCTTCCTGCTAAATGAACTTCTTGAACTTCTTGAACCTTCCTGCTACTTGAACTTCTTGAACTTCTTGAACCTTCCTGCTACTTGAACTTCTTGAACTTCTTGCACCTTCCTGCTCCCTGAACTTCTAGAACCTTCCTGCGACTTGAACTACTTGAACGTTCCTGCTACTTGAACTTCTTGAACTTCTTGAACCTTCCTGCTACTTGAACTTCTTGAACCTTCCTGCTACTTGAACTTCTTGAACTTCTTGAACCTTCCTGCTACTTGAACTTCTTGAACCTTCTTGCTACTTGAACTTCTTGAACCTTCCTGCTACTTGAACTTCTTGAACCTTCCTGCTACTTGAACTTCTTGAACTTCTTGAACCTTTCTGCTACTTGAACTTCTTGAACCTTCCTGCTACTTGAACTACTTGAACTTCCTGAACCTTCCTGCTGCTTGAACTTCTTGAACCTTCCTGCTATTTGAACTTCTTGAACTTCTTGAACCTTCCTGCTACTTGAACTTCTTGAACCTTCCTGCTACTTGAACTTCTTGAACTTCTTGAACCTTCCTGCTACTTGAACTTCTTGAACCTTCCTGCAACTTGAGCTTCTTGAACTTCTTGAGCCCTCCTGCTACTTGAACTATTTAAACTTCTTGAACCTTCCTGCTACTTGAACTTCTTGAACTTCTTGAACCTTCCTGCTACGTGAACTTCTTGAACCTTCCTGCTACTTGAACTTCTTGAACTTCTTGAACCATCCTGCTACTTGAACTTCTTGAACCTTCATGCTACTTGAACTTCTTGAACCTTCCTGCTACTTGAACTTCTTGAACCTTCCTGCTACTTGAACTACTTGAACTTCTTGAACCTTCCTGCTAATCGAACTTCTTGAACCTTCCTGCTACTTGAACTTCTTGAACTTAGTGAACCTTCCTGCTACTTGAACTTCTTGAACCTTCCTGCTACTTGAACTTCTTGAACTTCTCGAACCTTCCTGCTACTTGAACTTCTTGAACCTTCCTGCTACTTGAACTTCTTGAAGCTTCCTGCTACTTGAACTTCTTGAACCTTCCTGCTACTTGAACTTCTTGAACTTCTTGAACCTTCCTGCTACTTGAACTTCTTGAACCTTCCAGCTACTTGAACTTCTTGAACTTCTTAAACCTTCCTGCTACTTGAACTTCTTGAACCTTCCTGCTACTTGAACTTCTTGAACTTCTTGAACCTTCCTGCTACTTGAACTTTTTGAACCTTCCTGCTATTTGAACTTCTTGAACCTTCCTGCTACTTTAAATTCTCGAACCTTCCTGCTACTTGAACTTTTTGAACTTCTTGAACCTTCCTGCTACTTGAACTTTTTGAACTTCTTGAACCTTCCTGCTACTTGAACTTTTTGAACTTCTTGAACCTTCCTGCTACTTGAACTTCTTGCACCTTTCTGCCACTTGATTTCTTGAACCCTCCTGCTACTTGAACTCCTTGAACCTTCCTGCTACTTGAACTTTTTGAACCTTCCTGCTTCTTGAACTTCTTGAACCTTCCTTCTCCTTGAACTTCTTGAACTTCTTGAACCTTCCTGCTACTTGAACTTCTTGAACCTTCCTGCGAGCTGAACTTCTTGAACTTCTTGAACCTTCCTGCTACTTGAACTTCTTGAACCTTCCTGCTACTTGAACTTCTTGAACTTCTTAAACCTTTCTGCTACTTGAACTTCTTGAACCTTCCTGCTACTTGAACTTCTTGAACTTCTTGAACCTTCCTGCTACTTGAAATTCTTGAACTTCTTGAACCTTCCTGCTACTTGAACTTCTTGAACTTCTTGAACCTTCCTGCTACTTGATATTTTCGAACTTCTTGAACCTTCCTGCTACTTGAACTTCTTGAACTTCTTGAACCTTCCTGCTACTTGAACTACTTAAACTTCTTGAACCTTCCTGCTACTTGAACTTCTTGAACTTCTTGAACCTTCCAGCTACTTGAACTTCTTGAACCTTCCTGCTACTTGAACTTCTTGAACCCTCCTGCCACTTGAACTTCTTGAACTTCATGAACCTTCCTGCTACTTGAAATTCTTGAACCTTCCTGCTACTTGAACTTCTTGAACTTCTTGAACCTTCCGGCTACTTGAACTTCTTGAACTTCTTGAACCTTCCTGCTACTTGAACTTCTTGAACCTTCCTTCCACATGAACTTCTTGAACTTCTTGAACCTTCCTGCTACTTGAACTTCTTGAACTTCTTGAACCTTCCTTCTACTTGAACTTCTTGAACTTCTCGAACCTTCCTGCTACTTGAACTTCTTGAACCTTCATGCTTCGTGAACTTCTTGAAACTTCCTGCTACATGAACTTCTTGAACTTCTTGAACCTTTCTGCTACTTGAGCTTCTTGAACCTTCCAGCTACTTGAACTTCTTGAACCTTCCTGCTACTTGAACTTCTTGAACTTCTTGAACCTTCCGGCTACTTGAACTTCTTGAATTTCTTGAACTTTCCTTCTACTTGAACTTCTTGAACTTCTTGAACCTTCCTGCTACTTGAACTTCTCGAACCTTCCTGCTACTTGAACTTCTTGAACTTCTTGAACCTTCCTTCTACTTGAACTTCTTGAACCTTCCTGCTACTTGAACTTCTTGAACTTCTTGACCCTTCCTGCTACTTGAACTTCTTGAACTTCTTGAACCTTCCTGCTACTTGAACTTCTTGAACTTCTTGAACCTTCCTGCTACTTGAACTTCTTAAACTTCTTGGACCTTCCTGCTACTTGAACTTCTTGAACATCTTGAACATTCCTGCTACTTGAACTTCTTGAACCTTCCTGCTTCTTGAACTTCTTGAACCTTCCTTCTCCTTGAACTTCTTGAACCTTCCTGCTTCATGAACTTCTTGATCCTTCCTGCTACTTTAACTTTTTGAACTTCTTGAACCTTCCTGCTACTTGAACTTCTTGAACCTTCCTGCGAGCTGAACTTCTTGAACTTCTTGAACCTTCCTGCTACTTGAATTTCTTGAACCTTCCTGCTACTTGAACTTCTTGAACCTTCCTGCTACTTGAACTTCTTGAACTTCTTGAACCTTTCTGCTACTTGAACTTCTTGAACCTTCCTGCTACTTGAACTTCTTGAACTTCTTGAACCTTCCTGCTACTTGAAATTCTTGAACTTCTTGAACCTTCCTGCTACTTGAACTTCTTGAACTTCTTGAACCTTCCTGCTTCTTGAAATTCTTGAACTTCTTGAACCTTCCTGCTACTTGATCTTTTCGAACTTCTTGAACCTTCGTGCTACTTGAACTTCTTGAACTTCTTGAACCTTCCTGCTACTTGAACTACTTGAACTTCTTGAACCTTCCTGCTACTTGAACTTCTTGAACTTCTTGAACCTTCCTGCTACTTGAACTTCTTGAACCTTCCTGCTACTTGAACTTCTTGAACCTTCCTGCCACTTGAACTTCTTGAACTTCATGAACCTTCCTGCTACTTGAAATTCTTGAACCTTCCTGCTACTTGAACTTCTTGAACTTCTTGAACCTTCCTGCTACTTGAACTTCATGAACTTCTTGAACCTTCCTGCTACTTGAACTTCTTGAACCTTCCTTCCACATGAACTTCTTGAACTTCTTGAACCTTCCTGCTACTTGAACTTCTTGAACTTCTTGAACCTTCCTTCTAATTGAACTTCTTGAACTTCTTGAACCTTCCTGCTACTTGAACTTCTTGAACCTTCATGCTTCTTGAACTTCTTGAAACTTCCTGCTACATGATCTTCTTGAACTTCTTGAACCTTTCTGCTACTTGAGCTTCTTGAACCTTCCTGCTACTTGAACTTCTTGAACCTTTCTGCTACTTGAACTTCTTGAACTTCTTGAACCATCCGGCTACTTGAACTTCTTGAACTTCTTGAACCTTCCTGCTACTTGAACTTCTTGAACTTCTCGAACCTTCCTGCTACTTGAACTTCTTGAACCTTCCTGCTACTTGAACTTCTTGAACCTTCCTGCTACTTGAACTTCTTGAACCTTCCTGCTACTTGAACTTCTTGAACTTCTTGAACCTTCCTGCTACTTGAACATATTGAACCTTCCTGCTACTTGAACTTCTTGAACCTTCCTGCTACTTGAACTTCTTGAACTTCTTAAACCTTCCTGCTACTTGAACTTCTTGAACCTTCCTGCTACTTGAACTTCTTGAACTTCTTGAACCTTCCTGCTTGCTACTCGAACTTTTTGAACCTTCCTGCTATTTGAACTTCTTGAACCTTCCTGCTACTTGAAATTCTCGAACCTTCCTGCTACTTGAACTTTTTGAACTTCTTGAACCTTCCTGCTACTTGAACTTTTTGAACTTCTGGAACGTTCCTGCTACTTGAACTTTTTGACTTCTTGAACCTTCCTGCTACTTGAACTTCTTGCACCTTCCTGCCACTTGATTTCTTGAACCTTCCTGCTACTTGAACTTCTTGAACCTTCCTGCTACTTGAACTTTTTGAACCTTCCTGCTTCTTGAACTTCTTGAACCTTCCTTCTGCTTGAACTTCTTGAACTTCTTGAACCTTCCTGCTACTTGAACTTCTTGAACCTTCCTGCGAGCTGAACTTCTTGAACTTCTTGAACCTTCCTGCTACTTGAACTTCTTGAACTTCTTGAACCTTTCTGCTACTTGAACTTCTGGAACCTTCCTGCTACTTGAACTTCTTGAACTTCTTGAACCTTCCTGCTACTTGAAATTCTTGAACTTCTTGAACCTTCCTGCTACTTGAAATTCTTGAACTTCTTGAACCTTCCTGCTACTTGAAATTCTTGAACTTCTTGAACCTTCCTGCTACTTGATCTTTTCGAACTTCTTGAACCTTCCTGCTACTTGACCTTCTTGAACTTCTTGAACCTTCCTGCTACTTGAACTACTTGAACTTCTTGAACCTTCCTGCTACTTGAACTTCTTGAACCTTCCTGCTACTTGAACTTCTTGAACCTTCCTGCTACTTGAACTTCTTGAACCCTCCTGCCACTTGAACTTCTTGAACTTCATGAACCTTCCTGCCACTTGAAATTCTTGAACCTTCCTGCTACTTGAACTTTTTGATTTTCTTGAACCTTCCTGCTACTTGAACTTCTTGAACTTCTTGAACATTCCTGCTACTTGAACTTCTTGAACCTTCCTTCCACATGAACTTCTTGAACTTCATGAACCTTCCTGCTACTTGAACTTCTTGAACTTCTTGAACCTTCCTTCTACTTGAACTTCTTGCACTTCTTGAACCTTCCTGCTACTTGAACTTCTTGAACCTTCATGCTTCTTGAACTTCTTGAAACTTCCTGCTACATGAACTTCTTGAACTTCTTGAACCTTTCTGCTACTTGAGCTTCTTGAACCTTCCTGCTACTTGAACTTCTTGAACCTTCCTGCTACTTGAACTTCTTGAACTTCTTGAACCTTCCGAATACTTGAACTTCTTGAACTTCTTGAACTTTACTTCTACTTGAACTTCTTGAACTTCTTGAACCTTCCTGCTACTTGAACTTCTTGAACCTTCCTGCTACTTGAACTTCTTGAACTTCTTGAACCTTCCTGCTACTTGAACTTCTTGAGCCTTCCTGCTACTTGAACTTTTTGAACCTTCCTGCTACTTGAACTTCTTGAACTTTTTGAACCTTCCTGCTACTTGAACTTCTTGAACCTTCCTGCTACTTGAACTTCTTGAACCTTCCTGCAACTTGAACTTCTTGAACTTCTTGAACCTTCCTGCTACTTGAACTTTTCGAACTTCTTGAACCTTCCTGTTACTTGAACTTCTTGAACTTCTTGAACCTTCCTGCTACTTGAAATACTTGAACTTCTTGAACCTTCCTGCTACTTGAACTTCTCGAACTTCTTGAACCTTCCTGCTACTTGTACTTCTTGAACTTCTTGAACCTTCCTGCTACTTGAACTTCTTGAACCTTCCTGCTACTTGAACTTCTGAACCTTCCTGCCACTTGAACTTCTTGAACCTTCCTGCTACTTGAACTTCTTGAACTTTCCTGCTACTTGAACTTCTTGAACCTTCCTGCTACTTGAACTTCTTGAACTTCTTGAAACTTCCTGCTACTTGAACTTCTTGCAACTTCCTGCTAGTTGATTTTCTTGAACCTTCCTGCTACTTGAACTTCTTGAACTTCTTGAACCTTCCTGCTACTTGAACTTCTTGAACTTCTTGAACCTTTCTGCTACTTGAACTTTTTGAACCTTCCTGCTACTTGAACTTCTTGAACTTTCTGAACCTTTCTGCTAATTGAACTTCTTGAACGTCTTGAACCTTCCTGCTACTTGAGCTTCATGAACTTCTTGAACCTTCCTGCTACTTGAACTTCTAGAACCTTCCTGCTACTTGAGCTTCATGAACTTCTCGAAACTTCCTGCTACTTGAACTTCTTGCAACTTCCTGCTAGTTGATTTTCTTGAACCTTCCTGCTACTTGAACTTCTTGAACTTCTTGAACCTTCCTGCTACTTGAACTTCTTGAACTTCTTGAACCTTTCTGCTACTTGAACTTTTTGAACCTTCCTGCTACTTGAACTTCTTGAACTTTCTGAACCTTCCTGCTACTTGAACTTCTTGAACTTCTTGAACCTTCCTGCTACTTGAACTTCTTGAACCTTCCTGCTACTTGTACTTCTTGAACTTCTTGAACCTTTCTGCTACTTGAACTTCTTGAACCTTCCTGCTACTTGAACTTCTTGAACTTCTTGAACCTTCCTGCTACTTGAAATTCTTGAACTTCTTGAACCTTCCTGCTACTTGAACTTCTTGAACTTCTTGAACCTTCCTGCTACTTGAAATTCTTGAACTTCTTGAACCTTCCTGCTACTTGATCTTTTCGAACTTCTTGAACCTTCGTGCTACTTGAACTTCTTGAACTTCTTGAACCTTCCTGCTACTTGAACTTCTTGAACTTCTTGAACCTTCCTGCTACTTGAACTTCTTGAACTTCTTGAACCTTCCTGCTACTTGAACTTCTTGAACCTTTCTGCTACTTGAACTTCTTGAACCTTCCTGCCACTTGAACTTCTTGAACTTCATGAACCTTCCTGCTACTTGAAATTCTTGAACCTTCCTGCTACTTGAACTTCTTGAACATCTTGAACCTTCCTGCTACTTGAACTTCTTGAACTTCTTGAACCTTCCTGCTACTTGAACTTCTTGAACCTTCCTTCCACATGAACTTCTTGAACTTCTTGAACCTTCCTGCTACTTGAACTTCTTGAACTTCTTGAACCTTCCTTCTACTTGAACGTCTTGAACTTCTTGAACCTTCCTGCTACTTGAACTTCTTGAACCTTCATGCTTCTTGAACTTCTTGAAACTTCCTGCTACATGAACTTCTTGAACCTTTCTGCTACTTGAGCTTCTTGAACCTTCCTGCTACTTGAACTTCTTGAACCTTCTTGCTACTTGAACTTCTTGAACTTCTTGAGCCTTCCGGCTACTTGAACTTCTTGAACTTCTTGAACTTTCCTTCTACTTGAACTTCTTGAACTTCTTGAACCTTCCTGCTACTTGAACTTCTTGAACCTTCCTGCTACTTGAACTTCTTGAACTTCTTGAACCTTCCTGCTACTTGAACTTCTTGAACCTTCCTGCTACTTGAACTTCTTGAACCTTCCTGCTACTTGAACTTCTTGAACTTCTTGAACCTTCCTGCTACTTGAACTTCTTGAACCTTCCTGCTACTTCAACTTCTTGAACTTCTTGAACCTTCCTGCTACTTGAACTTCTTGAACCTTCCTGCTACTTAAACTTTTTGAACATACCTGATACTTGAACTTCTTGAACCTTCCTGCTACTTGAACTTCTTGAACCTTCCTGCTACTTGAACTTCTTGAACCTTCCTGCAACTTGAACTTCTTGAACTTCTTGAACCTTCCTGCTACTTGAACTTTTCGAACTTCTTGAACCTTCCTGTTACTTGAACTTCTTGAACTTCTTGAACCTTCCTGCTACTTGAAATACTTGAACTTCTTGAACCTTCCTGTTACTTGAACTTCTAGAACTTCTTGAACCTTCCTGCTACTTGAACTTCTTTACCCTTCCTGCTACTTGAACTTCTTGAACCTTCCTGCTACTTGAACTTCTTGAACCTTCCTGCTACTTGAAATACCTGAAATTCTTGAACCTTCCTGTTACTTGAACTTCTTGAACTTCTTGAAACTTCCTGCTACTTGAACTTCTTGAACCTTCCTGCTACTTGAACTTCTTGAACCTTCCTGCTACTTGAACTTCTTGAATTTCTTGAACCTTCCTTCTACTTGAACTTCTTAAACCTTCCTGCAACTTGAACTTCTTGAACTTCTTGACCCTTCCTGCTACTTGAACTTCTTGAACTTCTTGAACCTTCCTGCTACCTGAACTTCTTGAACTTCTTGAACCTTCCTGCTACTTGAACTTCTTGAATTTCTTGGACCTTCCTGCTACTTGAACTTCTTGAACATCTTGAACATTCCTGCTACTTGAACTTCTTGAACCTTCCTGCTTCTTGAACTTCTTGAACCTTCCTTCTCCTTGAACTTCTTGAACTTCTTGAACCTTCCTGCTACTTTAACTTTTTGAACTTCTTGAACCTTCCTGCTACTTGAACTTCTTGAACCTTCCTGCGAGCTGAACTTCTTGAACTTCTTGAACCTTCCTGCTACTTGAACTCCTTGAACCTTCCTGCTACTTGAACTTCTTGAACCTTCCTGCTACTTGAACTTCTTGAACTTCTTGAACCTTCCTTCTACTTGAACTTCTTGAACTTCTTGAACTTTCCTGCTACTTGAACTTCTTGAACCTTCATGCTTCTTGAACTTCTTGAAACTTCCTGCTACATGAACTTCTTGAACTTCTTGAACCTTTCTGCTACTTGAGCTTCTTGAACCTTCCTGCTACTTGAACTTCTTGAACCTTCCTGCTACTTGAACTTCTTGAACTTCTTGAACCTTCCTGCTACTTGAACTTCTTGAACTTCTTGAACCTTCCTGCTACTTGAACTGATTGAACCTTCCTGCTACTTCAACTTCTTGAACCTTTCTGCTACTTGAACTTCTTGAACTTCTTGAACCTTCCTTCTACTTGAACTTCTTGAACCTTCCTGCTGCTTGAACTTCTTGAACTTCTTGACCCTTCCTGCTACTTGAACTTCTTGAAATTCTTGAACCTTCCTGCTACTTGAACTTCTTGAACTTCTTGAACCTTCCTGCTACTTGAACTTCTTAAACTTCTTGGACCTTCCTGCTACTTGAACTTCTTGAACATCTTGAACATTCCTGCTACTTGAACTTCTTGAACCTTCCTGCTTCTTGAACTACTTGAACCTTCCTTCTCCTTGAACTTCTTGAACTTCTTGAACCTTCCTGCTTCATGAACTTCTTGAACCTTCCTGCTACTTTAAATTTTTGAACTTCTTGAACCTTCCTGCTACTTGAACTTCTTGAACCTTCCTGCGAGCTGAACTTCTTGAACTTCTTGAACCTTCCTGCTACTTGAACTTCTTGAACCTTCCTGCTACTTGTACTTCTTGAACTTCTTGAACCTTTCTGCTACTTGAACTTCTTGAACCTTCCTGCTACTTGTACTTCTTGAACTTCTTGAACCTTTCTGCTACTTGAACTTCTTAAACCTTCCTGCTACTTGAACTTCTTGAACTTCTTGAACCTTCCTGCTACTTGAAATTCTTGAACTTCTTGAACCTTCCTGCTACTTGAACTTCTTGAACTTCTTGAACCTTCCTGCTACTTGAAATTCTCGAACTTCTTGAACCTTCCTGCTACTTGATCTTTTCGAACTTCTTGAACCTTCGTGCTACTTGAACTTCTTGAACTTCTTGAACCTTCCTGCTACTTGAACTACTTGAACTTCTTGAACCTTCCTGCTACTTGAACTTCTTGAACTTCTTGAACCTTCCTGCTACTTGAACTTCTTGAACTTTCCTGCTACTTGAACTTCTTGAACCTTCCTGCCACTTGAAATTCTTGAACTTCATGAACCTTCCTGCTACTTGAAATTCTTGAACCTTCCTGCTACTTGAACTTCTTGAACTTCTTGAACCTTCCTGCTACTTGAACTTCTTGAACTTCTTGAACCTTCCTGCTACTTGAACTTCTTGAACCTTCCTTCCACATGAACTTCTTGAACTTCTTGAACCTTCCTGCTACTTGAACTTCTTGAACTTCTTGAACCTTCCTTCTACTTGAACGTCTTGAACTTCTTGAACCTTCCTGCTACTTGAACTTCTTGAACCTTCATGCTTCTTGAACTTCTTGAAACTTCCTGCTACATGAACTTCTTGAACTTCTTGAACCTTTCTGCTACTTGAGCTTCTTGAACCTTCCTGCTACTTGAACTTCTTGAACCTTCCTGCTACTTGAACTTCTTGAACTTCTTGAACCTTCCGGCTACTTGAACTTCTTGAACTTCTTGAACTTTCCTTCTACTTGAACTTCTTGAACTTCTTGAACCTTCCTGCTACTTGAACTTCTTGAACCTTCCTGCTACTTGAACTTCTTGAACTTCTTGAACCTTCCTGCTACTTGAACTTCTTGAACCTTCCTGCTACTTGAACTTCTTGAACTTCTTGAACCTTCCTGCTACTTGAACTTCTTGAACCTTCCTGCTACTTCAACTTCTTGAACTTCTTGAACCTTCCTGCTACTTGAACTTCTTGAACCTTCCTGCTACTTAAACTTTTTGAACATACCTGATACTTGAACTTCTTGAACCTTCCTGCTACTTGAACTTCTTGAACCTTCCTGCTACTTGAACTTCTTGAACCTTCCTGCAACTTGAACTTCTTGAACTTCTTGAACCTTCCTGCTACTTGAACTTTTCGAACTTCTTGAACCTTCCTGTTACTTGAACTTCTTGAACTTCTTGAACCTTCCTGCTACTTGAAATACTTGAACTTCTTGAACCTTCCTGTTACTTGAACTTCTAGAACTTCTTGAACCTTCCTGCTACTTGAACTTCTTTAACCTTCCTGCTACTTGAACTTCTTGAACCTTCCTGCTGTTTGAACTTCTTGAACTTCTTGAACCTTCCTGCTACTTGAAATACCTGAAATTCTTGAACCTTCCTGCTACTTGAACTTCTTGAAATTCTTGAACCTTCCTGCTACTTGAACTTCTTGAACCTTCCTGCTACTTGAACTTCTTGAACCTTCCTGCTACTTGAACTTCTTGAACTTCTTGAACCTTCCTTCTACTTGAACTTCTTGAACCTTCCTGCTACTTGAACTTCTTGAACTTCTTGACCCTTCCTGCTACTTGAACTTCTTGAACTTCTTGAACCTTCCTGCTACTTGAACTTCTTGAACCTTCCTGCTACTTGAACTTCTTGAACTTCTTGGACCTTCCTGCTACTTGAACTTCTTGAACATCTTGAACATTCCTGCTACTTGAACTTCTTGAACCTTCCTGCTTCTTGAACTTCTTGAACCTTCCTTCTCCTTGAACTTCTTGAACTTCTTGAACCTTCCTGCTACTTGAACTTCTTGAACCTTCCTGCTCTTTTAACTTTTTGAACTTCTTGAACCTTCCTGCTACTTGAACTTCTTGAACCTTCCTGCTACTTGAACTTCTTGAACCTTCCTGCTACTTGAACTTCTTGAACCTTCCTGCTACTTGAACTTCTTGAACTTCTTGAACCTTCCTTCTACTTGAACTTCTTGAACTTCTTGAACCTTCCTGCTACTTGAACTTCTTGAACCTTCCTGCTACTTGAACTTCTTGAAACTTCCTGCAACATGAACTTCTTGAACTTCTTGAACCTTTCTGCTACTTGAGCTTCTTGAACCTTCCTGCTACTTGAACTTCTTGAACCTTCCTGCTACTTGAACTTCTTGAACTTCTTGAACCTTCCGGCTACTTGAACTTCTTGAACTTCTTGAACTTTCCTTCTACTTGAACTTCTTGAACTTCTTGAACCTTCCTGCTACTTGAACTTCTTGAACTTCTTGAACCTTCCTGCTACTTGAACTTCTTGAACCTTCCTGCTACTTGAACTTCTTGAACTTCTTGAACCTTCCTTCTACTTGAACTTCTTGAACCTTCCTGCTACTTGAACTTCTTGAACTTCTTGACCCTTCCTGCTACTTGAACTTCTTGAACCTCTTGACCCTTCCTGCTACTTGAACTTCTTGAACTTCTTGAACCTTCCTGCTACTTGAACTTCTTGAACTTCTTGAACCTTCCAGCTACTTGAACTTCTTAAACTTCTTGGACCTTCCTGCTACTTGAACTTCTTGAACATCTTGAACATTCCTGCTACTTGAACTTCTTGAAATTCTTGAACCTTCTTGCTATTTGAACTTCTTGAACTTCTTGAACCTTCCTGCTACTTGAACTTTTTGAACTTCATGAACCTTCCTGCTACTTGAACTTCTTGAACCTTCCTGCTACTTGAACTGCTTGAACTTCTTGAACCTTCCTGCAACTTGAACTTCTTGAAACTTCCTGCTACTTGAACTTCTTGAACTTCTTGCACCTTCCTGCTACTTGAACTTCTTGAACCTTCCTGCTACTTGAACTTCTTGAACCTTCCTGCTACTTGAACTTCTTGAACCTTCCTGCTACTTGAACTTCTTGAACCTTCCTGATACTTGAACTTCTTGAACCTTCCTGCTACTTGAACTTCTTGAACCTTCCTGCTACTTGAACTTCTTGAACCTTCCTGCTACTTGAACTTCTTGAACTTCTTGAACCTTCCTTCTACTTGAACTTCTTGAACTTCTTGAACCTTCCTGCTACTTGAACTTCTCGAACCTTCATGCTTCATGAACTTCTTGAAACTTCCTGCTACATGAACTTCTTGAACTTCTTGAACCTTTCTGCTACTTGAGCTTCTTGAACCTTCCTGCTACTTGAACTTCTTGAACCTTCCTGCTACTTGAACTTCTTGAACTTCTTGAACCTTCCGGCTACTTGAACTTCTTGAATTTCTTGAACTTTCCTTCTACTTGAACTTCTTGAACTTCTTGAACCTTCCTGCTACTTGAACTTCTTGAACTTCTTGAACCTTCCTGCTACTTGAACTGCTTGAACCTTCCTGCTACTTGAACTTCTTGAACCTTCCTGCTACTTGAACTTCTTGAACTTCTTGAACCTTCCTTCTACTTGAACTTCTTGAACCTTCCTGCTACTTGAACTTCTTGAACTTCTTGACCCTTCCTGCTACTTGAACTTCTTGAAATTCTTGAACCTCCCTGCTACTTGAACTTCTTGAACTTCTTGAACCTTCCTGCTACTTGAACTTCTTAAACTTCTTGGACCTTCCTGCTACTTGAACTTCTTGAACATCTTGAACATTCCTGCTACTTGAACTTCTTGAACCTTCCTGCTTCTTGAACTTCTTGAACCTTCCTTCTCCTTGAACTTCTTGAACTTCTTGAACCTTCCTGCTTCATGAACTTCTTGAACCTTCCTGCTACTCTAACTTTTTGAACTTCTTGAACCTTCCTGCTACTTGAACTTCTTGAACCTTCCTGCGAGCTGAACTTCTTGAACTTCTTGAACCTTCCTGCTACTTGAACTTCTTGAACCTTCCTGCTACTTGAAATTCTTGAACTTCTTGAACCTTCCTGCTACTTGAACTTCTTGAACTTCTTGAACCTTCCTGCTACTTGAAATTCTTGAACTTCTTGAACCTTCCTGCTACTTGATCTTTTCGAACTTCTTGAACCTTCGTGCTACTTGAACTTCTTGAACCTTCCTGCTACTTGAACTTCTTGAACTTCTTGAACCTTCCTGCTACTTGAACTTCTTGAACTTCTTGAACCTTCCTGCTACTTGAACTTCTTGAACCTTCCTGCTACTTGAACTTCTTGAACCTTCCTGCCACTTGAACTTCTTGAACTTCATGAACCTTCCTGCTATTTGAAATTCTTGAACCTTCCTGCTACTTGAACTTCTTGAACTTCTTGAACCTTCCTGCTACTTGAACTTCTTGAACTTCTTGAACCTTCCTGCTACTTGAACTTCTTGAACCTTCCTTCCACATGAACTTCTTGAACTTCTTGAACCTTCCTGCTACTTGAACTTCTTGAACTTCTTGAACCTTCCTTCTACTTGAACGTCTTGAACTTCTTGAACCTTCCTGCTACTTGAACTTCTTGAACCTTCATGCTTCTTGAACTTCTTGAAACTTCCTGCTACATGAACTTCTTGAACTTCTTGAACCTTTCTGCTACTTGAGCTTCTTGAACCTTCCTGCTACTTGAACTTCTTGAACCTTCCTGCTACTTGAACTTCTTGAACTTCTTGAACCTTCCGGCTACTTGAACTTCTTGAACTTCTTGAACTTTCTTGCTATTTGAACTTCTTGAACTTCTTGAACCTTCCTGCTACTTGAACTTTTTGAACTTCATGAACCTTCCTGCTACTTGAACTTCTTGAACCTTCCTGCTACTTGAACTGCTTGAACTTCTTGAACCTTCCTGCAACTTGAACTTCTTGAAACTCCCTGCTACTTGAACTTCTTGAACTTCTTGAACTTCTCTCACCTTCCTGCTACTTGAACTTCATGAACATTTTGAACCTTCCTGCTACTTGAACTTCTTGAACCTTCCTGCTACTTAACTTCTTGAACCTTCCTGCTACTTGAACTTCTTGAACCTTCCTGATACTTGAACTTCTTGAACCTTCCTGCTATTTGAACTTCTTGAACCTTCCTGCTACTTGAACTTCTTGAACCTTCCTGCTACTTGAACTTCTTGAACTTCTTGAACCTTCCTTCTACTTGAACTTCTTGAACTTCTTGAACCTTCCTGCTACTTGAACTTCTTGAACCTTCATGCTTCATGGACTTCTTGAAACTTCCTGCTACATGAACTTCTTGAACTTCTTGATCTTGAACCTTTCTGCTACTTGAGCTTCTTGAACCTTCCTGCTACTTGAACTTCTTGAACCTTCCTGCTACTTGAACTGCTTGAACCTTCCTGCTACTTGAACTTCTTGAACCTTCCTGCTACTTGAACTTCTTGAACTACTTGAACCTTCCTTCTACTTGAACTTCTTGAACCTTCCTGCTACTTGAACTTCTTGAACTTCTTGACCCTTCCTGCTACTTGAACTTCTTGAAATTCTTGAACCTCCCTGCTAATTGAACTTCTTGAACCTTCCTGCTACTTGAACTTCTTGAACTTCTTGACCCTTCCTGCTACTTGAACTTCTTGAAATTCTTGAACCTCCCTGCTACTTGAACTTCTTGAACTTCTTGAACCTTCCTGCTACTTGAACTTCTTAAACTTCTTGGACCTTCCTGCTACTTGAATTTCTTGAACATCTTGAACATTCCTGCTACTTGAACTTCTTGAACCTTCCTGCTTCTTGAACTTCTTGAACCTTCCTTCTCCTTGAACTTCTTGAACTTCTTGAACCTTCCTGCTTCATGAACTTCTTGAACCTTCCTGCTACTTTAACTTTTTGAACTTCTTGAACCTTCCTGCTACTTGAACTTCTTGAACCTTCCTGCTACTTGAACTTCTTGAACCTTCCTGCTACTTGTACTTCTTGAACTTCTTGAACCTTTCTGCTACTTGAACTTCTTGAACCTTCCTGCTACTTGAACTTCTTGAACTTCTTGAACCTTCCTGCTACTTGAAATTCTTGAACTTCTTGAACCTTCCTGCTACTTGAACTTCTTGAACTTCTTGAACCTTCCTGCTACTTGAAATTCTTGAACTTCTTGAACCTTCCTGCTACTTGATCTTTTCGAACTTCTTGAACCTTCGTGCTACTTGAACTTCTTGAACTTCTTGAACCTTCCTGCTACTTGAACTTCTTGAACTTCTTGAACCTTCCTGCTACTTGAACTTCTTGAACTTCTTGAACCTTCCTGCTACTTGAACTTCTTGAACCTTCCTGCTACTTGAACTTCTTGAACCTTCCTGCCACTTGAACTTCTTGAACTTCATGAACCTTCCTGCTACTTGAAATTCTTGAACCTTCCTGCTACTTGAACTTCTTGACAATCTTGAACCTTCCTGCTACTTGAACTTCTTGAACTTCTTGAACCTTCCTGCTACTTGAACTTCTTGAACCTTCCTTCCACATGAACTTCTTGAACTTCTTGAACCTTCCTGCTACTTGAACTTCTTGAACTTCTTGAACCTTCCTTCTACTTGAACGTCTTGAACTTCTTGAACCTTCCTGCTACTTGAACTTCTTGAACCTTCATGCTTCTTGAACTTCTTGAAACTTCCTGCTACATGAACTTCTTGAACCTTTCTGCTACTCGAGCTTCTTGAACCTTCCTGCTACTTGAACTTCTTGAACCTTCCTGCTACTTGAACTTCTTGAACTTCTTGAACCTTCCGGCTACTTGAACTTCTTGAACTTCTTGAACTTTCCTTCTACTTGAACTTCTTGAACTTCTTGAACCTTCCTGCTACTTGAACTTCTTGAACCTTCCTGCTACTTGAACTTCTTGAACTTCTTGAACCTTCCTGCTACTTGAACTTCTTGAACCTTCCTGCTACTTGAACTTCTTGAACCTTCCTGCTACTTGAACTTCTTGAACTTCTTGAACCTTCCTGCTACTTGAACTTCTTGAACCTTCCTGCTACTTCAACTTCTTGAACTTCTTGAACCTTCCTGCTACTTGAACTTCTTGAACCTTCCTGCTACTTAAACTTTTTGAACATACCTGATACTTGAACTTCTTGAACCTTCCTGCTACTTGAACTTCTTGAACCTTCCTGCTACTTGAACTTCTTGAACCTTCCTGCAACTTGAACTTCTTGAACTTCTTGAACCTTCCTGCTACTTGAACTTTTCGAACTTCTTGAACCTTCCTGTTTCTTGAACTTCTTGAACTTCTTGAACCTTCCTGCTACTTGAAATACTTGAACTTCTTGAACCTTCCTGTTACTTGAACTTCTAGAACTTCTTGAACCTTCCTGCTACTTGAACTTCTTTAACCTTCCTGCTACTTGAACTTCTTGAACCTTCCTGCTACTTGAACTTCTTGAACCTTCCTGCTACTTGAAATACCTGAAATTCTTGAACCTTCCTGTTACTTGAACTTCTTGAACTTCTTGAAACTTCCTGCTACTTGAACTTCTTGAACCTTCCTGCTACTTGAACTTCTTGAACCTTCCTGCTACTTGAACTTCTTGAATTTCTTGAACCTTCCTTCTACTTGAACTTCTTAAACCTTCCTGCAACTTGAACTTCTTGAACTTCTTGACCCTTCCTGCTACTTGAACTTCTTGAACTTCTTGAACCTTCCTGCTACTTGAACTTCTTGAACTTCTTGAACCTTCCTGCTACTTGAACTTCTTGAATTTCTTGGACCTTCCTGCTACTTGAACTTCTTGAACATCTTGAACATTCCTGCTACTTGAACTTCTTGAACCTTCCTGCTTCTTGAACTTCTTGAACCTTCCTTCTCCTTGAACTTCTTGAACTTCTTGAACCTTCCTGCTACTTGAACTTCTTGAACCTTCCTGCTACTTTAACTTTTTGAACTTCTTGAACCTTCCTGCTACTTGAACTTCTTGAACCTTCCTGCGAGCTGAACTTCTTGAACTTCTTGAACCTTCCTGCTACTTGAACTCCTTGAACCTTCCTGCTACTTGAACTTCTTGAACCTTCCTGCTACTTGAACTTCTTGAACTTCTTGAACCTTCCTTCTACTTGAACTTCTTGAACTTCTTGAACTTTCCTGCTACTTGAACTTCTTGAACCTTCATGCTTCTTGAACTTCTTGAAACTTCCTGCTACATGAACTTCTTGAACTTCTTGAACCTTTCTGCTACTTGAGCTTCTTGAACCTTCCTGCTACTTGAACTTCTTGAACCTTCCTGCTACTTGAACTTCTTGAACTTCTTGAACCTTCCGGCTACTTGAACTTCTTGAACTTCTTGAACTTTCCTTCTACTTGAACTTCTTGAACTTCTTGAACCTTCCTGCTACTTGAACTTCTTGAACCTTCCTGCTACTTGAACTTCTTGAACCTTCCTGCTACTTGAACTTCTTGAACCTTCCTGCTACTTGAACTTCTTGAACTTCTTGAACCTTCCTTCTACTTGAACTTCTTGAACCTTCCTGCTACTTGAACTTCTTGAACTTCTTGACCCTTCCTGCTACTTGAACTTCTTGAACTTCTTGAACCTTCCTGCTACTTGAACTTCTTGAACTTCTTGAACCTTCCTGCTACTTGAACTTCTTGAACCTTCCTGCTACTTGAACTTCTTGAACCTTCCTGCTACTTGAACTTCTTGAACTTCTTGGACCTTCCTGCTACTTGAACTTCTTGAACATCTTGAACATTCCTGCTACTTGAACTTCTTGAACCTTCCTGCTTCTTGAACTTCTTGAACCTTCCTTCTCCTTGAACTTCTTGAACTTCTTGAACCTTACTGCTACTTGAACTTCTTGAACCTTCCTGCTACTTTAACTTTTTGAACTTCTTGAACCTTCCTGCTACTTGAACTTCTTGAACCTTCCTGCGAGCTGAACTTCTTGAACTTCTTGAACCTTCCTGCGAGCTGAACTTCTTGAACTTCTTGAACCTTCCTGCTACTTGAACTTCTTGAACCTTCCTGCTAGCTGAACTTCTTGAACTTCTTGAACCTTCCTGCTACTCGAACTTCTTGAACCTTCCTGCTACTTGAACTTCTTGAACCTTCCTGCTACTTGAACTTCTTGAACTTCTTGAACCTTTCTGCTACTTGAACTTCTTGAACCTTCCTGCTACTTGAACTTCTTGAACTTCTTGAACCTTCCTGCTACTTGAAATTCTTGAACTTCTTGAACCTTCGTGCTACTTGAACTTCTTGAACCTTCCTGCTACTTGAACTTCTCGAACTTCTTGAACCTTCCTGCTACTTGAACTTTTCGAACTTCTTGAACCTTCCTGCTACTCGAACTTCTTGAACTTCTTGAACTTTCCTGCTACTTGAACTACTCGAACTTCTTGAACCTTCCTGCTACTTGAACTTCTTGAACTTCTTGAACCTTCCTGCAACTTGAACTTCTTGAACCTTCCTGCTACTTGAACTTCTTGACCCTTCCTGCCACTTGAACTTCTTGAACTTCTTGAACCTTCCTGCTACTTGAAATTCTTGAACCTTCCTGCTACTTGAACTTCTTGAACTTCTTGAACCTTCCTGCTACTTGAACTTTTCGAACTTCTTGAACCTTCCTGCTACTTGAACCTCTTGAACTTCTTGAACCTTCCTGCTACTTGAAATACTTGAATTTCTTGAACCCTCCTGCTACTTGAACTTCTTGAACTTCTTGAACCTTCCTGCTACTTGAACTTCTTGAACCTTCCTGCTACTTGAACTTCTTGAACCTTCCTGCCACTTGAACTTCTTTAACTTCTTGAACCTTCCTGCTACTTGAAATTCTTGAACCTTCCTGCTGCTTGCACTTCTTGAACTTCTTGAACCTTCCTGCTACTTGAACTTCTTGAACTTCTTGAACCTTCCTGCTACTTGAACTTCTTGAACTTCTTGAACCTTCCTGCTACTTGAACTTCTTGAACTTCTTGAACCTTCCTGCTACTTGTACTTCTTGAACCTTCCTGCTACTTGAACTTCTTGAACCTTCCTGCTACTTGAACTTCTTGAACTTCTTGAACCTTCCTGCTGCTTGAACTTCTTGAACCTTCCTGCTACTTGAACTTCTTGAACTTCTTGAACCTTCCTGCTACTTGAACTTCTTGAACTTCTTGAACCCTCCTGCTACTTGAACTTCTTTTTCTTCTTGAACCTTCCTGCTACTTGAACTTTTCGAACTTCTTGAACCTTCCTGCTACTTGAACTTCTTGAACTTCTTGAACCTTCCTGCTACTTGAACTTCTTGTACTTATTGAACTTTCCTGCTACTTGAACTTCTTGAACCTTCCTGCCACTTGATTTCTTGAACCTTCCTGCCACTTGATTTCTTGAACCTTCCTGCTACTTGAACTTCTTAAACCTTCCTGCTACGTGAACTTTTTGAACCTTCCTGCTTCTTGAACTTCTTGAACCTTCCTTCTACTTGAACTTCTTGAACTTCTTAAACCTTCCTGCTACTTGGACTTTTTGAACTTCTTGAACCTTCCTGCTACTTGAAATTCTTGAACCTTCCTGCTACTTGAACTTCTTGAACTTCTTGAACCTTCCTGCTACTTGAACTTCTTTAACCTTCCTGCTACTCGAACTTCTTGAACTTCTTGAACGTTCCTGCTACTTGAACTTCTTGAACTTCTTGAACCTTCCTGCTACTTGAAATTCTTGAACCTTCCTGCCACTTGAACTCTTGAACTTCTTGAACCTTCCTGCTACTTGAAATTCTTGAACCTTCCTGCTACTTGAACTTCTTGAACTTCTTGAACCTTCCTGCTACTTGAACTTTTCGAACTTCTTGAACCTTCCTGCTACTTGAACCTCTTGAACTTCTTGAACCCTCCTGCTACTTGAAATACTTGAACTTCTTGAACCCTTCTGCTACTTGGACTTCTTGAACTTCTTGAACCTTCCTGCTACTTGAACTTCTTGAACCTTCCTGCTACTTGAACTTCTTGAACCTTCCTGCCACTTGAACTTCTTGAACTTCTTGAACCTTCCTGCTACTTGAAATTCTTGAACCTTCCTGCTGCTTGAACTTCTTGAACTTCTTGAACCTTCCTGCTACTTGAACTTCTTGAACTTTTTGAACTTTCCTGCTACTTGAACTACTTTAACTTCTTGAACTTCTTGAACCTACTTGAACTTCTTGAACTTCTTGAACCTTCCTGCTACTTGAACTTCTTGAACTTCTTGAACCTTCCTGCTACTTGAACTTCTTGAACTTCTTGAACCTTCCTGCTACTTGAACTTCTTGAACTTCTTGAACCTTCCTGCTACTTGAACTTCTTGAACTTCTTAAACCTTCCTGCTACTTGAACTTTTCGAACTTCTTGAACCTTCCTGCTACTTGAACTACTTGAACTTCTTGAACCTTCCTGCTACTTGAACTTCTTGAACTTCTTGAACCTTCCTGCTGCTTGAACTTCTTGAACCTTCCTGCTACTTGAACTTCTTGAACTTCTTGAACCTTCCTGCTACTTGAACTTCTTGAACTTCTTGAACCTTCCTGCTACTTGAACTTCTTTATCTTCTTGAACCTTCCTGCTACTTGAACTTCTTGAACCTTCCTGCTACTTGAACTTGTTGAACTTCTTGAACCTTCCTGCTACTTGAACTTTTTGAACTTCTTGAACCTTCCTGCTACTTGAACTTCTTGTACTTATTGAACTTTCCTGCTACTTGAACTTCTTGAACCTTCCTGCCACTTGATTTCTTGAACCTTCCTGCCACTCGATTTCTTGAACCTTCCTGCTACTTGAACTTCTTGAACCTTCCTGCTACATGAACTTTATGAACCTTCCTTCTCCTTGAACTTCTTGAACTTCTTGAACCTTCCTGCTACTTGAACTTCTTGAACCTTCCTGCTACTTTAACTTTTTGAACTTCTTGAACCTTCCTGCTACTTGAACTTCTTGAACCTTCCTGCGAGCTGAACTTCTTGAACTTCTTGAACCTTCCTGCTACTTGAACTCCTTGAACCTTCCTGCTACTTGAACTTCTTGAACCTTCCTGCTACTTGAACTTCTTGAACTTCTTGAACCTTCCTTCTACTTGAACTTCTTGAACTTCTTGAACTTTCCTGCTACTTGAACTTCTTGAACCTTCATGCTTCTTGAACTTCTTGAAACTTCCTGCTACATGAACTTCTTGAACTTCTTGAACCTTTCTGCTACTTGAGCTTCTTGAACCTTCCTGCTACTTGAACTTCTTGAACCTTCCTGCTACTTGAACTTCTTGAACTTCTTGAACCTTCCGGCTACTTGAACTTCTTGAACTTCTTGAACTTTCCTTCTACTTGAACTTCTTGAACTTCTTGAACCTTCCTGCTACTTGAACTTCTTGAACCTTCCTGCTACTTGAACTTCTTGAACCTTCCTGCTACTTGAACTTCTTGAACCTTCCTGCTACTTGAACTTCTTGAACTTCTTGAACCTTCCTTCTACTTGAACTTCTTGAACCTTCCTGCTACTTGAACTTCTTGAACTTCTTGACCCTTCCTGCTACTTGAACTTCTTGAACTTCTTGAACCTTCCTGCTACTTGAACTTCTTGAACTTCTTGAACCTTCCTGCTACTTGAACTTCTTGAACCTTCCTGCTACTTGAACTTCTTGAACCTTCCTGCTACTTGAACTTCTTGAACTTCTTGGACCTTCCTGCTACTTGAACTTCTTGAACATCTTGAACATTCCTGCTACTTGAACTTCTTGAACCTTCCTGCTTCTTGAACTTCTTGAACCTTCCTTCTCCTTGAACTTCTTGAACTTCTTGAACCTTACTGCTACTTGAACTTCTTGAACCTTCCTGCTACTTTAACTTTTTGAACTTCTTGAACCTTCCTGCTACTTGAACTTCTTGAACCTTCCTGCGAGCTGAACTTCTTGAACTTCTTGAACCTTCCTGCGAGCTGAACTTCTTGAACTTCTTGAACCTTCCTGCTACTTGAACTTCTTGAACCTTCCTGCTAGCTGAACTTCTTGAACTTCTTGAACCTTCCTGCTACTCGAACTTCTTGAACCTTCCTGCTACTTGAACTTCTTGAACCTTCCTGCTACTTGAACTTCTTGAACTTCTTGAACCTTTCTGCTACTTGAACTTCTTGAACCTTCCTGCTACTTGAACTTCTTGAACTTCTTGAACCTTCCTGCTACTTGAAATTCTTGAACTTCTTGAACCTTCGTGCTACTTGAACTTCTTGAACCTTCCTGCTACTTGAACTTCTCGAACTTCTTGAACCTTCCTGCTACTTGAACTTTTCGAACTTCTTGAACCTTCCTGCTACTCGAACTTCTTGAACTTCTTGAACTTTCCTGCTACTTGAACTACTCGAACTTCTTGAACCTTCCTGCTACTTGAACTTCTTGAACTTCTTGAACCTTCCTGCAACTTGAACTTCTTGAACCTTCCTGCTACTTGAACTTCTTGACCCTTCCTGCCACTTGAACTTCTTGAACTTCTTGAACCTTCCTGCTACTTGAAATTCTTGAACCTTCCTGCTACTTGAACTTCTTGAACTTCTTGAACCTTCCTGCTACTTGAACTTTTCGAACTTCTTGAACCTTCCTGCTACTTGAACCTCTTGAACTTCTTGAACCTTCCTGCTACTTGAAATACTTGAACTTCTTGAACCCTCCTGCTACTTGAACTTCTTGAACTTCTTGAACCTTCCTGCTACTTGAACTTCTTGAACCTTCCTGCTACTTGAACTTCTTGAACCTTCCTGCCACTTGAACTTCTTTAACTTCTTGAACCTTCCTGCTACTTGAAATTCTTGAACCTTCCTGCTGCTTGCACTTCTTGAACTTCTTGAACCTTCCTGCTGCTTGAACTTCTTGAACTTCTTGAACCTTCCTGCTACTTGAACTTCTTGAACTTCTTGAACCTTCCTGCTACTTGAACTTCTTGAACTTCTTGAACCTTCCTGCTACTTGTACTTCTTGAACCTTCCTGCTACTTGAACTTCTTGAACCTTCCTGCTACTTGAACTTCTTGAACTTCTTGAACCTTCCTGCTGCTTGAACTTCTTGAACCTTCCTGCTACTTGAACTTCTTGAACTTCTTGAACCTTCCTGCTACTTGAACTTCTTGAACTTCTTGAACCCTCCTGCTACTTGAACTTCTTTTTCTTCTTGAACCTTCCTGCTACTTGAACTTTTCGAACTTCTTGAACCTTCCTGCTACTTGAACTTCTTGAACTTCTTGAACCTTCCTGCTACTTGAACTTCTTGTACTTATTGAACTTTCCTGCTACTTGAACTTCTTGAACCTTCCTGCCACTTGATTTCTTGAACCTTCCTGCCACTTGATTTCTTGAACCTTCCTGCTACTTGAACTTCTTAAACCTTCCTGCTACGTGAACTTTTTGAACCTTCCTGCTTCTTGAACTTCTTGAACCTTCCTTCTACTTGAACTTCTTGAACTTCTTAAACCTTCCTGCTACTTGGACTTTTTGAACTTCTTGAACCTTCCTGCTACTTGAAATTCTTGAACCTTCCTGCTACTTGAACTTCTTGAACTTCTTGAACCTTCCTGCTACTTGAACTTCTTTAACCTTCCTGCTACTCGAACTTCTTGAACTTCTTGAACGTTCCTGCTACTTGAACTTCTTGAACTTCTTGAACCTTCCTGCTACTTGAAATTCTTGAACCTTCCTGCCACTTGAACTCTTGAACTTCTTGAACCTTCCTGCTACTTGAAATTCTTGAACCTTCCTGCTACTTGAACTTCTTGAACTTCTTGAACCTTCCTGCTACTTGAACTTTTCGAACTTCTTGAACCTTCCTGCTACTTGAACCTCTTGAACTTCTTGAACCCTCCTGCTACTTGAAATACTTGAACTTCTTGAACCCTTCTGCTACTTGAACTTCTTGAACTTCTTGAACCTTCCTGCTACTTGAACTTCTTGAACCTTCCTGCTACTTGAACTTCTTGAACCTTCCTGCCACTTGAACTTCTTGAACTTCTTGAACCTTCCTGCTACTTGAAATTCTTGAACCTTCCTGCTGCTTGAACTTCTTGAACTTCTTGAACCTTCCTGCTACTTGAACTTCTTGAACTTTTTGAACTTTCCTGCTACTTGAACTACTTTAACTTCTTGAACTTCTTGAACCTACTTGAACTTCTTGAACTTCTTGAACCTTCCTGCTACTTGAACTTCTTGAACTTCTTGAACCTTCCTGCTACTTGAACTTCTTGAACTTCTTGAACCTTCCTGCTACTTGAACTTCTTGAACTTCTTGAACCTTCCTGCTACTTGAACTTCTTGAACTTCTTAAACCTTCCTGCTACTTGAACTTTTCGAACTTCTTGAACCTTCCTGCTACTTGAACTACTTGAACTTCTTGAACCTTCCTGCTACTTGAACTTCTTGAACTTCTTGAACCTTCCTGCTGCTTGAACTTCTTGAACCTTCCTGCTACTTGAACTTCTTGAACTTCTTGAACCTTCCTGCTACTTGAACTTCTTGAACTTCTTGAACCTTCCTGCTACTTGAACTTCTTTATCTTCTTGAACCTTCCTGCTACTTGAACTTCTTGAACCTTCCTGCTACTTGAACTTGTTGAACTTCTTGAACCTTCCTGCTACTTGAACTTTTTGAACTTCTTGAACCTTCCTGCTACTTGAACTTCTTGTACTTATTGAACTTTCCTGCTACTTGAACTTCTTGAACCTTCCTGCCACTTGATTTCTTGAACCTTCCTGCCACTTGATTTCTTGAACCTTCCTGCTACTTGAACTTCTTGAACCTTCCTGCTACATGAACTTTATGAACCTTCCAGCTTCTTGAACTTCTTGAACCTTCCTTCTACTTGAACTTCTTGAACTTCTTGAACCTCCCTGCTACTTGAACTTTTTTTAACTTCTTGAACCTTCCTGCTACTTGAAATTCTTGAACCTTCCCGCTACTTGAACTTCTTGAACTTCTTGAACCTTCCTGCTACTTGAACTTCTTGAACCTTCCTTCCACATGAACTTCTTGAACTTCTTGAACCTTCCTGCTACTTGAACTTCTTGAACTTCTTGAACCTTCCTTCTACTTGAACGTCTTGAACTTCTTGAACCTTCCTGCTACTTGAACTTCTTGAACCTTCATGCTTCTTGAACTTCTTGAAACTTCCTGCTACATGAACTTCTTGAACTTCTTGAACCTTTCTGCTACTTGAGCTTCTTGAACCTTCCTGCTACTTGAACTTCTTGAACCTTCCTGCTACTTGAACTTCTTCAACTTCTTGAACCTTCCGGCTACTTGAACTTCTTGAACTTCTTGAACTTTCCTTCTACTTGAACTTCTTGAACTTCTTGAACCTTCCTGCTACTTGAACTTCTTGAACCTTCCTGCTACTTGAACTTCTTGAACTTCTTGAACCTTCCTGCTACTTGAACTTCTTGAACCTTCCTGCTACTTGAACTTCTTGAACCTTCCTGCTACTTGAACTTCTTGAACTTCTTGAACCTTCCTGCTACTTGAACTTCTTGAACCTTCCTGCTACTTCAACTTCTTGAACTTCTTGAACCTTCCTGCGATTGAACTTCTTGAACCTTCCTGCTACTTAAACTTTTTGAACATACCTGATACTTGAACTTCTTGAACCTTCCTGCTACTTGAACTTCTTGAACCTTCCTGCTACTTGAACTTCTTGAACCTTCCTGCAACTTGAACTTCTTGAACTTCTTGAACCTTCCTGCTACTTGAACTTTTCGAACTTCTTGAACCTTCCTGTTACTTGAACTTGTTGAACTTCTTGAACCTTCCTGCTACTTGAAATACTTGAACTTCTTGAACCTTCCTGTTACTTGAACTTCTAGAACTTCTTGAACCTTCCTGCTAGTTGAACTTCTTTAACCTTCCTGCTACTTGAACTTCTTGAACCTTCCTGCTACTTGAACTTCTTGAACTTCTTGAACCTTCCTGCTACTTGAAATACCTGAAATTCTTGAACCTTCCTGTTACTTGAACTTCTTGAACTTCTTGAACCTTCCTGCTACTTGAACTTCTTGAACCTTCCTGCTACTTGAACTTCTTGAACCTTCCTGCTACTTGAACTTCTTGAACTTCTTGAACCTTCCTTCTACTTGAACTTCTTGAACCTTCCTGCAACTTGAACTTCTTGAACTTCTTGACCCTTCCTGCTACTTGAACTTCTTGAACTTCTTGAACCTTCCTGCTACTTGAACTTCTTGAACTTCTTGAACCTTCCTGCTACTTGAACTTCTTGAACTTCTTGGACCTTCCTGCTACTTGAACTTCTTGAACATCTTGAACATTCCTGCTACTTGAACTTCTTGAACCTTCCTGCTTCTTGAACTTCTTGAACCTTCCTTTTCCTTGAACTTCTTGAACTTCTTGAACCTTCCTGCTACTTGAACTTCTTGAACCTTCCTGCTACTTTAACTTTTTGAACTTCTTGAACCTTCCTGCGAGCTGAACTTCTTGAACTTCTTGAACCTTCCTGCTACTTGAACTTCTTGAACCTTCCTGCTACTTGAACTTCTTGAACCTTCCTGCTACTTGAACTTCTTGAACCTTCCTTCTACTTGAACTTCTTGAACTTCTTGAACCTTCCTGCTACTTGAACTTCTTGAACCTTCATGCTTCTTGAACTTCTTGAAACTTCCTGCTACATGAACTTCTTGAACTTCTCGAACCTTTCTGCTACTTCAGCTTCTTGAACCTTCCTGCTACTTGAACTTCTTGAACCTTCCTGCTACTTGAACTTCTTGAACTTCTTGAACCTTCCGGCTACTTGAACTTCTTGAACTTCTTGACCCTTCCTGCTACTTGAACTTCTTGAACTTCTTGAACCTTCCTGCTACTTGAACTTCTTGAACTTCTTGAACCTTCCTGCTACTTGAACTTCTTAAACTTCTTGGACCTTCCTGCTACTTGAACTTCTTGAACATCTTGAACATTCCTGCTACTTGAACTTCTTGAAATTCTTGAACCTTCTTGCTATTTGAACTTCTTGAACTTCTTGAACCTTCCTGCTACTTGAACTTTTTGAACTTCTTGAACATTCCTGCTACTTGAACTTCTTGAACCTTCCTGCTACTTGAACTGCTTGAATTTCTTGAACCTTCCTGCAACTTGAACTTCTTGAAACTTTCTGCTACTTGAACTTCTTGAACTTCTTGAACTTCTTGCACCTTCCTGCTACTTGAACTTCTTGAACATTTTGAACCTTCCTGCTACTTGAACTTCTTGAACCTTCCTGCTACTTGAACTTCTTGAACCTTCCTGCTACTTGAACTTCTTGAACCTTCCTGATACTTGAACTTCTTGAACCTTCCTGCTACTTGAACTTCCTGCTACTTGAACTTTTTGAACCTTCCTGCTACTTGAACTTCTTGAACTTCTTGAACCTTCCTGCTACTTGAACTTTTCGAACTTCTTGAACTTTCCTGCTACTTGAACTTCTTGAACTTCTTTAACCTTCCTGCTACTTGAAATACTTGAACTTCTTGAACTCTCCTGCTACTTGAACTTCTTGAACTTCTTGAACCTTCCTGCCACTTGAACTTCTTGAACCTTCCTGCTACTTGAACTTCTTGAACCTTCCTGCCACTTGAACTTCTTGAACTTTTTGAACCTTCCTGCTACTTGAAATTCTTGAACCTTCCTGCTGCTAGTACTTCTTGAACTTCTTGAACCTTCCTGCTACTTGAACTTCTTGAACTTCTTGAACCTTCCGGCTACTTGAACTTTTTGAACTTTCCTTCTACTATAAATTCTTGAACTTCTTGAACCTTCCTGCTACTTGAACTTCTTGAACTTCTTGAACCTTCCTGCTACTCGAACTTCTTGAACCTTCCTGCTACTTGAACTTCTTGAACCTTCCTGCTACTTGAACTTCTTGAACTTCTTGAACCTTTCTGCTACTTGAACTTCTTGAACCTTCCTGCTACTTGAACTTCTTGAACTCCTTGAACCTTCCTGCTACTTGAAATTCTTGAACTTCTTGAACCTTCGTGCTACTTGAACTTCTTGAACCTTCCTGCTACTTGAACTTCTCGAACTTCTTGAACCTTCCTGCTACTTGAACTTTTCGAACTTCTTGAACCTTCCTGCTACTCGAACTTCTTGAACTTCTTGAACTTTCCTGCTACTTGAACTACTCGAACTTCTTGAACCTTCCTGCTACTTGAACTTTTTGAACTTCTTGAACCTTCCTGCAACTTGAACTTCTTGAACCTTCCTGCTACTTGAACTTCTTGAACCTTCCTGCCACTTGAACTTCTTGAAATTCTTGAACCTTCCTGCTACTTGAAATTCTTGAACCTTCCTGCTACTTGAACTTCTTGAGCTTTTTGAACCTTCCTGCTACTTGAACTTTTCGAACTTCTTGAACCTTCCTGCTACTTGAACCTCTTGAACTTCTTGAACCTTCCTGCTACTTGAAATACTTGAACTTCTTGAACCCTCCTGCTACTTGAACTTCTTAAACTTCTTGAACCTTCCTGCTACTTGAACTTCTTGAACCTTCCTGCCACTTGAACTTCTTGAAATTCTTGAACCTTCCTGCTACTTGAAATTCTTGAACCTTCCTGCTACTTGAACTTCTTGAACTTCTTGAACCTTCCTGCTACTTGAACTTTTCGAACTTCTTGACTCTTCCTGCTACTTGAACTACTTGAACTTCTTGAACCTTCCTGCTACTTGAACTTCTTGAACTTCTTGAACCTTCCTGCTGCTTGAACTTCTTGAACCTTCCTGCTACTTGAACTTCTTGAACTTCTTGAACCTTCCTGCTACTTGAACTTCTTGAACTTCTTGAACCTTCCTGCTACTTGAACTTCTTTATCTTCTTGAACCTTCCTGCTACTTGAACTTCTTGAACCTTCCTGCTACTTGAACTTTTTGAACTTCTTGAACCTTCCTGCTACTTGAACTTTTTGAACTTCTTGAACCTTCCTGCTACTTGAACTTTTGTACTTATTGAACTTTCCTGCTACTTGAACTTCTTGAACCTTCCTGCCACTTGATTTCTTGAACCTTCCTGCCACTTGATTTCTTGAACCTTCCTGCTACTTGAACTTCTTGAACCTTCCTGCTACATGAACTTTTTGAACCTTCCAGCTTCTTGAACTTCTTGAACCTTCCTTCTACTTGAACTTCTTGAACTTCTTGAACCTTCCTGCTACTTGAACTTTTTGAACTTCTTGAACCTTCCTGCTACTTGAAATTCTTGAACCTTCCTGCTACTTGAACTTCTTGAACTTCTTGAACCTTCCTGCTACTTGAACTTCTTGAACCTTCCTTCCACATGAACTTCTTGAACTTCTTGAACCTTCCTGCTACTTGAACTTCTTGAACTTCTTGAACCTTCCTTCTACTTGAACGTCTTGAACTTCTTGAACCTTCCTGCTACTTGAACTTCTTGAACCTTCATGCTTCTTGAACTTCTTGAAACTTCCTGCTACATGAACTTCTTGAACTTCTTGAACCTTTCTGCTACTTGAGCTTCTTGAACCTTCCTGCTACTTGAACTTCTTGAACCTTCCTGCTACTTGAACTTCTTGAACTTCTTGAACCTTCCGGCTACTTGAACTTCTTGAACTTCTTGAACTTTCCTTCTACTTGAACTTCTTGAACTTCTTGAACCTTCCTGCTACTTGAACTTCTTGAACCTTCCTGCTACTTGAACTTCTTGAACTTCTTGAACCTTCCTGCTACTTGAACTTCTTGAACCTTCCTGCTACTTGAACTTCTTGAACCTTCCTGCTACTTGAACTTCTTGAACTTCTTGAACCTTCCTGCTACTTGAACTTCTTGAACCTTCCTGCTACTTCAACTTCTTGAACTTCTTGAACCTTCCTGCTACTTGAACTTCTTGAACCTTCCTGCTACTTAAACTTTTTGAACATACCTGATACTTGAACTTCTTGAACCTTCCTGCTACTTGAACTTCTTGAACCTTCCTGCTACTTGAACTTCTTGAACCTTCCTGCAACTTGAACTTCTTGAACTTCTTGAACCTTCCTGCTACCTGAACTTTTCGAACCTCTTGAACCTTCCTGTTACTTGAACTTGTTGAACTTCTTGAACCTTCCTGCTACTTGAAATACTTGAACTTCTTGAACCTTCCTGTTACTTGAACTTCTAGAACTTCTTGAACCTTCCTGCTAGTTGAACTTCTTTAACCTTCCTGCTACTTGAACTTCTTGAACCTTCCTGCTACTTGAACTTCTTGAACTTCTTGAACCTTCCTGCTACTTGAAATACCTGAAATTCTTGAACCTTCCTGTTACTTGAACTTCTTGAACTTCTTGAACCTTCCTGCTACTTGAACTTCTTGAACCTTCCTGCTACTTGAACTTCTTGAACCTTCCTGCTACTTGAACTTCTTGAACTTCTTGAACCTTCCTTCTACTTGAACTTCTTGAACCTTCCTGCAACTTGAACTTCTTGAACTTCTTGACCCTTCCTGCTACTTGAACTTCTTGAACTTCTTGAACCTTCCTGCTACTTGAACTTCTTGAACCTTCCTGCTACTTGAACTTCTTGAACTTCTTGGACCTTCCTGCTACTTGAACTTCTTGAACATCTTGAACATTCCTGCTACTTGAACTTCTTGAACCTTCCTGCTTCTTGAACTTCTTGAACCTTCCTTTTCCTTGAACTTCTTGAACTTCTTGAACCTTCCTGCTACTTGAACTTCTTGAACCTTCCTGCTACTTTAACTTTTTGAACTTCTTGAACCTTTCTGCGAGCTGAACTTCTTGAACTTCTTGAACCTTCCTGCTACTTGAACTTCTTGAACCTTCCTGCTACTTGAACTTCTTGAACCTTCCTGCTACTTGAACTTCTTGAACCTTCCTTCTACTTGAACTTCTTGAACTTCTTGAACCTTCCTGCTACTTGAACTTCTTGAACCGTCATGCTTCTTGAACTTCTTGAAACTTCCTGCTACATGAACTTCTTGAACTTCTTGAACCTTTCTGCTACTTGAGCTTCTTGAACCTTCCTGCTACTTGAACTTCTTGAACCTCCTGCTACTTGAACTTCTTGAACTTCTTGAACCTTCCGGCTACTTGAACTTCTTGAACTTCTTGACCCTTCCTGCTACTTGAACTTCTTGAACTTCTTGAACCTTCCTGCTACTTGAACTTCTTGAACTTCTTGAACCTTCCTGCTACTTGAACTTCTTAAACTTCTTGGACCTTCCTGCTACTTGAACTTCTTGAACATCTTGAACATTCCTGCTACTTGAACTTCTTGAAATTCTTGAACCTTCTTGCTATTTGAACTTCTTGAACTTCTTGAACCTTCCTGCTACTTGAACTTTTTGAACTTCTTGAACCTTCCTGCTACTTGAACTTCTTGAACCTTCCTGCTACTTGAACTGCTTGAATTTCTTGAACCTTCCTGCAACTTGAACTTCTTGAAACTTCCTGCTACTTGAACTTCTTGAACTTCTTGAACTTCTTGCACCTTCCTGCTACTTGAACTTCTTGAACATTTTGAACCTTCCTGCTACTTGAACTTCTTGAACCTTCCTGCTACTTGAACTTCTTGAACCTTCCTGCTACTTGAACTTCTTGAACCTTCCTGATACTTGAACTTCTTGAACCTTCCTGCTACTTGAACTTCCTGCTACTTGAACTTTTTGAACCTTCCTGCTACTTGAACTTCTTGAACTTCTTGAACCTTCCTGCTACTTGAACTTTTCGAACTTCTTGAACTTTCCTGCTACTTGAACTTCTTGAACTTCTTGAACCTTCCTGCTACTTGAAATACTTGAACTTCTTGAACTCTCCTGCTACTTGAACTTCTTGAATTTCTTGAACCTTCCTGCCACTTGAACTTCTTGAACCTTCCTGCTACTTGAACTTCTTGAACCTTCCTGCCACTTGAACTTCTTGAACTTCTTGAACCTTCCTGCTACTTGAAATTCTTGAACCTTCCTGCTGCTAGTACTTCTTGAACTTCTTGAACCTTCCTGCTACTTGAACTTCTTGAACTTCTTGAACCTTCCGGCTACTTGAACTTTTTGAACTTTCCTTCTACTATAAATTCTTGAACTTCTTGAACCTTCCTGCTACTTGAACTTCTTGAACTTCTTGAACCTTCCTGCTACTCGAACTTCTTGAACCTTCCTGCTACTTGAACTTCTTGAACCTTCCTGCTACTTGAACTTCTTGAACTTCTTGAACCTTTCTGCTACTTGAACTTCTTGAACCTTCCTGCTACTTGAACTTCTTGAACCTTCCTGCTACTTGAACTTCTTGAATTTCTTGAACCTTCCTTCTACTTGAACTTCTTAAACCTTCCTGCAACTTGAACTTCTTGAACTTCTTGACCCTTCCTGCTACTTGAACTTCTTGAACTTCTTGAACCTTCCTGCTACTTGAACTTCTTGAACTTCTTGAACCTTCCTGCTACTTGAACTTCTTGAATTTCTTGGACCTTCCTGCTACTTGAACTTCTTGAACATCTTGAACATTCCTGCTACTTGAACTTCTTGAACCTTCCTGCTTCTTGAACTTCTTGAACCTTCCTTCTCCTTGAACTTCTTGAACTTCTTGAACCTTCCTGCTACTTGAACTTCTTGAACCTTCCTGCTACTTTAACTTTTTGAACTTCTTGAACCTTCCTGCTACTTGAACTTCTTGAACCTTCCTGCGAGCTGAACTTCTTGAACTTCTTGAACCTTCCTGCTACTTGAACTTCTTGAACCTTCCTGCTACTTGAACTTCTTGAACCTTCCTGCTACTTGAACTTCTTGAACTTCTTGAACCTTCCTTCTACTTGAACTTCTTGAACTTCTTGAACTTTCCTGCTACTTGAACTTCTTGAACCTTCATGCTTCTTGAACTTCTTGAAACTTCCTGCTACATGAACTTCTTGAACTTCTTGAACCTTTCTGCTACTTGAGCTTCTTGAACCTTCCTGCTACTTGAACTTCTTGAACCTTCCTGCTACTTGAACTTCTTGAACTTCTTGAACCTTCCGGCTACTTGAACTTCTTGAACTTCTTGAACTTTCCTTCTACTTGAACTTCTTGAACTTCTTGAACCTTCCTGCTACTTGAACTTCTTGAACCTTCCTGCTACTTGAACTTCTTGAACCTTCCTGCTACTTGAACTTCTTGAACTTCTTGAACCTTCCTTCTACTTGAACTTCTTGAACCTTCCTGCTACTTGAACTTCTTGAACTTCTTGACCCTTCCTGCTACTTGAACTTCTTGAACTTCTTGAACCTTCCTGCTACTTGAACTTCTTGAACTTCTTGAACCTTCCTGCTACTTGAACTTCTTGAACCTTCCTGCTACTTGAACTTCTTGAACCTTCCTGCTACTTGAACTTCTTGAACTTCTTGGACCTTCCTGCTACTTGAACTTCTTGAACATCTTGAACATTCCTGCTACTTGAACTTCTTGAACCTTCCTGCTTCTTGAACTTCTTGAACCTTCCTTCTCCTTGAACTTCTTGAACTTCTTGAACCTTACTGCTACTTGAACTTCTTGAACCTTCCTGCTACTTTAACTTTTTGAACTTCTTGAACCTTCCTGCTACTTGAACTTCTTGAACCTTCCTGCGAGCTGAACTTCTTGAACTTCTTGAACCTTCCTGCGAGCTGAACTTCTTGAACTTCTTGAACCTTCCTGCTACTTGAACTTCTTGAACCTTCCTGCTAGCTGAACTTCTTGAACTTCTTGAACCTTCCTGCTACTCGAACTTCTTGAACCTTCCTGCTACTTGAACTTCTTGAACCTTCCTGCTACTTGAACTTCTTGAACTTCTTGAACCTTTCTGCTACTTGAACTTCTTGAACCTTCCTGCTACTTGAACTTCTTGAACTTCTTGAACCTTCCTGCTACTTGAAATTCTTGAACTTCTTGAACCTTCGTGCTACTTGAACTTCTTGAACCTTCCTGCTACTTGAACTTCTCGAACTTCTTGAACCTTCCTGCTACTTGAACTTTTCGAACTTCTTGAACCTTCCTGCTACTCGAACTTCTTGAACTTCTTGAACTTTCCTGCTACTTGAACTACTCGAACTTCTTGAACCTTCCTGCTACTTGAACTTCTTGAACTTCTTGAACCTTCCTGCAACTTGAACTTCTTGAACCTTCCTGCTACTTGAACTTCTTGACCCTTCCTGCCACTTGAACTTCTTGAACTTCTTGAACCTTCCTGCTACTTGAAATTCTTGAACCTTCCTGCTACTTGAACTTCTTGAACTTCTTGAACCTTCCTGCTACTTGAACTTTTCGAACTTCTTGAACCTTCCTGCTACTTGAACCTCTTGAACTTCTTGAACCTTCCTGCTACTTGAAATACTTGAACTTCTTGAACCCTCCTGCTACTTGAACTTCTTGAACTTCTTGAACCTTCCTGCTACTTGAACTTCTTGAACCTTCCTGCTACTTGAACTTCTTGAACCTTCCTGCCACTTGAACTTCTTTAACTTCTTGAACCTTCCTGCTACTTGAAATTCTTGAACCTTCCTGCTGCTTGCACTTCTTGAACTTCTTGAACCTTCCTGCTACTTGAACTTCTTGAACTTCTTGAACCTTCCTGCTACTTGAACTTCTTGAACTTCTTGAACCTTCCTGCTACTTGAACTTCTTGAACTTCTTGAACCTTCCTGCTACTTGTACTTCTTGAACCTTCCTGCTACTTGAACTTCTTGAACCTTCCTGCTACTTGAACTTCTTGAACTTCTTGAACCTTCCTGCTGCTTGAACTTCTTGAACCTTCCTGCTACTTGAACTTCTTGAACTTCTTGAACCTTCCTGCTACTTGAACTTCTTGAACTTCTTGAACCCTCCTGCTACTTGAACTTCTTTTTCTTCTTGAACCTTCCTGCTACTTGAACTTTTCGAACTTCTTGAACCTTCCTGCTACTTGAACTTCTTGAACTTCTTGAACCTTCCTGCTACTTGAACTTCTTGTACTTATTGAACTTTCCTGCTACTTGAACTTCTTGAACCTTCCTGCCACTTGATTTCTTGAACCTTCCTGCCACTTGATTTCTTGAACCTTCCTGCTACTTGAACTTCTTAAACCTTCCTGCTACGTGAACTTTTTGAACCTTCCTGCTTCTTGAACTTCTTGAACCTTCCTTCTACTTGAACTTCTTGAACTTCTTAAACCTTCCTGCTACTTGGACTTTTTGAACTTCTTGAACCTTCCTGCTACTTGAAATTCTTGAACCTTCCTGCTACTTGAACTTCTTGAACTTCTTGAACCTTCCTGCTACTTGAACTTCTTTAACCTTCCTGCTACTCGAACTTCTTGAACTTCTTGAACGTTCCTGCTACTTGAACTTCTTGAACTTCTTGAACCTTCCTGCTACTTGAAATTCTTGAACCTTCCTGCCACTTGAACTCTTGAACTTCTTGAACCTTCCTGCTACTTGAAATTCTTGAACCTTCCTGCTACTTGAACTTCTTGAACTTCTTGAACCTTCCTGCTACTTGAACTTTTCGAACTTCTTGAACCTTCCTGCTACTTGAACCTCTTGAACTTCTTGAACCCTCCTGCTACTTGAAATACTTGAACTTCTTGAACCCTTCTGCTACTTGAACTTCTTGAACTTCTTGAACCTTCCTGCTACTTGAACTTCTTGAACCTTCCTGCTACTTGAACTTCTTGAACCTTCCTGCCACTTGAACTTCTTGAACTTCTTGAACCTTCCTGCTACTTGAAATTCTTGAACCTTCCTGCTGCTTGAACTTCTTGAACTTCTTGAACCTTCCTGCTACTTGAACTTCTTGAACTTTTTGAACTTTCCTGCTACTTGAACTACTTTAACTTCTTGAACTTCTTGAACCTACTTGAACTTCTTGAACTTCTTGAACCTTCCTGCTACTTGAACTTCTTGAACTTCTTGAACCTTCCTGCTACTTGAACTTCTTGAACTTCTTGAACCTTCCTGCTACTTGAACTTCTTGAACTTCTTGAACCTTCCTGCTACTTGAACTTCTTGAACTTCTTAAACCTTCCTGCTACTTGAACTTTTCGAACTTCTTGAACCTTCCTGCTACTTGAACTACTTGAACTTCTTGAACCTTCCTGCTACTTGAACTTCTTGAACTTCTTGAACCTTCCTGCTGCTTGAACTTCTTGAACCTTCCTGCTACTTGAACTTCTTGAACTTCTCGAACCTTCCTGCTACTTGAACTTCTTGAACTTCTTGAACCTTCCTGCTACTTGAACTTCTTTATCTTCTTGAACCTTCCTGCTACTTGAACTTCTTGAACCTTCCTGCTACTTGAACTTGTTGAACTTCTTGAACCTTCCTGCTACTTGAACTTTTTGAACTTCTTGAACCTTCCTGCTACTTGAACTTCTTGTACTTATTGAACTTTCCTGCTACTTGAACTTCTTGAACCTTCCTGCCACTTGATTTCTTGAACCTTCCTGCCACTTGATTTCTTGAACCTTCCTGCTACTTGAACTTCTTGAACCTTCCTGCTACATGAACTTTATGAACCTTCCAGCTTCTTGAACTTCTTGAACCTTCCTTCTACTTGAACTTCTTGAACTTCTTGAACCTCCCTGCTACTTGAACTTTTTTTAACTTCTTGAACCTTCCTGCTACTTGAAATTCTTGAACCTTCCCGCTACATGAACTTCTTGAACTTCTTGAACCTTCCTGCTACTTGAACTTCTTGAACCTTCCTTCCACATGAACTTCTTGAACTTCTTGAACCTTCCTGCTACTTGAACTTCTTGAACTTCTTGAACCTTCCTTCTACTTGAACGTCTTGAACTTCTTGAACCTTCCTGCTACTTGAACTTCTTGAACCTTCATGCTTCTTGAACTTCTTGAAACTTCCTGCTACATGAACTTCTTGAACTTCTTGAACCTTTCTGCTACTTGAGCTTCTTGAACCTTCCTGCTACTTGAACTTCTTGAACCTTCCTGCTACTTGAACTTCTTCAACTTCTTGAACCTTCCGGCTACTTGAACTTCTTGAACTTCTTGAACTTTCCTTCTACTTGAACTTCTTGAACTTCTTGAACCTTCCTGCTACTTGAACTTCTTGAACCTTCCTGCTACTTGAACTTCTTGAACTTCTTGAACCTTCCTGCTACTTGAACTTCTTGAACCTTCCTGCTACTTGAACTTCTTGAACCTTCCTGCTACTTGAACTTCTTGAACTTCTTGAACCTTCCTGCTACTTGAACTTCTTGAACCTTCCTGCTACTTCAACTTCTTGAACTTCTTGAACCTTCCTGCGATTGAACTTCTTGAACCTTCCTGCTACTTAAACTTTTTGAACATACCTGATACTTGAACTTCTTGAACCTTCCTGCTACTTGAACTTCTTGAACCTTCCTGCTACTTGAACTTCTTGAACCTTCCTGCAACTTGAACTTCTTGAACTTCTTGAACCTTCCTGCTACTTGAACTTTTCGAACTTCTTGAACCTTCCTGTTACTTGAACTTGTTGAACTTCTTGAACCTTCCTGCTACTTGAAATACTTGAACTTCTTGAACCTTCCTGTTACTTGAACTTCTAGAACTTCTTGAACCTTCCTGCTAGTTGAACTTCTTTAACCTTCCTGCTACTTGAACTTCTTGAACCTTCCTGCTACTTGAACTTCTTGAACTTCTTGAACCTTCCTGCTACTTGAAATACCTGAAATTCTTGAACCTTCCTGTTACTTGAACTTCTTGAACTTCTTGAACCTTCCTGCTACTTGAACTTCTTGAACCTTCCTGCTACTTGAACTTCTTGAACCTTCCTGCTACTTGAACTTCTTGAACTTCTTGAACCTTCCTTCTACTTGAACTTCTTGAACCTTCCTGCAACTTGAACTTCTTGAACTTCTTGACCCTTCCTGCTACTTGAACTTCTTGAACTTCTTGAACCTTCCTGCTACTTGAACTTCTTGAACTTCTTGAACCTTCCTGCTACTTGAACTTCTTGAACTTCTTGGACCTTCCTGCTACTTGAACTTCTTGAACATCTTGAACATTCCTGCTACTTGAACTTCTTGAACCTTCCTGCTTCTTGAACTTCTTGAACCTTCCTTTTCCTTGAACTTCTTGAACTTCTTGAACCTTCCTGCTACTTGAACTTCTTGAACCTTCCTGCTACTTTAACTTTTTGAACTTCTTGAACCTTCCTGCGAGCTGAACTTCTTGAACTTCTTGAACCTTCCTGCTACTTGAACTTCTTGAACCTTCCTGCTACTTGAACTTCTTGAACCTTCCTGCTACTTGAACTTCTTGAACCTTCCTTCTACTTGAACTTCTTGAACTTCTTGAACCTTCCTGCTACTTGAACTTCTTGAACCTTCATGCTTCTTGAACTTCTTGAAACTTCCTGCTACATGAACTTCTTGAACTTCTCGAACCTTTCTGCTACTTGAGCTTCTTGAACCTTCCTGCTACTTGAACTTCTTGAACCTTCCTGCTACTTGAACTTCTTGAACTTCTTGAACCTTCCGGCTACTTGAACTTCTTGAACTTCTTGACCCTTCCTGCTACTTGAACTTCTTGAACTTCTTGAACCTTCCTGCTACTTGAACTTCTTGAACTTCTTGAACCTTCCTGCTACTTGAACTTCTTAAACTTCTTGGACCTTCCTGCTACTTGAACTTCTTGAACATCTTGAACATTCCTGCTACTTGAACTTCTTGAAATTCTTGAACCTTCTTGCTATTTGAACTTCTTGAACTTCTTGAACCTTCCTGCTACTTGAACTTTTTGAACTTCTTGAACATTCCTGCTACTTGAACTTCTTGAACCTTCCTGCTACTTGAACTGCTTGAATTTCTTGAACCTTCCTGCTACTTGAACTGCTTGAATTTCTTGAACCTTCCTGCAACTTGAACTTCTTGAAACTTTCTGCTACTTGAACTTCTTGAACTTCTTGAACTTCTTGCACCTTCCTGCTACTTGAACTTCTTGAACATTTTGAACCTTCCTGCTACTTGAACTTCTTGAACCTTCCTGCTACTTGAACTTCTTGAACCTTCCTGCTACTTGAACTTCTTGAACCTTCCTGATACTTGAACTTCTTGAACCTTCCTGCTACTTGAACTTCCTGCTACTTGAACTTTTGAACCTTCCTGCTACTTGAACTTCTTGAACTTCTTGAACCTTCCTGCTACTTGAACTTTTCGAACTTCTTGAACTTTCCTGCTACTTGAACTTCTTGAACTTCTTGAACCTTCCTGCTACTTGAAATACTTGAACTTCTTGAACTCTCCTGCTACTTGAACTTCTTGAACTTCTTGAACCTTCCTGCCACTTGAACTTCTTGAACCTTCCTGCTACTTGAACTTCTTGAACCTTCCTGCCACTTGAACTTCTTGAACTTTTTGAACCTTCCTGCTACTTGAAATTCTTGAACCTTCCTGCTGCTAGTACTTCTTGAACTTCTTGAACCTTCCTGCTACTTGAACTTCTTGAACTTCTTGAACCTTCCGGCTACTTGAACTTTTTGAACTTTCCTTCTACTATAAATTCTTGAACTTCTTGAACCTTCCTGCTACTTGAACTTCTTGAACTTCTTGAACCTTCCTGCTACTCGAACTTCTTGAACCTTCCTGCTACTTGAACTTCTTGAACCTTCCTGCTACTTGAACTTCTTGAACTTCTTGAACCTTTCTGCTACTTGAACTTCTTGAACCTTCCTGCTACTTGAACTTCTTGAACTCCTTGAACCTTCCTGCTACTTGAAATTCTTGAACTTCTTGAACCTTCGTGCTACTTGAACTTCTTGAACCTTCCTGCTACTTGAACTTCTCGAACTTCTTGAACCTTCCTGCTACTTGAACTTTTCGAACTTCTTGAACCTTCCTGCTAATCGAACTTCTTGAACTTCTTGAACTTTCCTGCTACTTGAACTACTCGAACTTCTTGAACCTTCCTGCTACTTGAACTTTTTGAACTTCTTGAACCTTCCTGCAACTTGAACTTCTTGAACCTTCCTGCTACTTGAACTTCTTGAACCTTCCTGCCACTTGAACTTCTTGAAATTCTTGAACCTTCCTGCTACTTGAAATTCTTGAACCTTCCTGCTACTTGAACTTCTTGAGCTTTTTGAACCTTCCTGCTACTTGAACTTTTCGAACTTCTTGAACCTTCCTGCTACTTGAACCTCTTGAACTTCTTGAACCTTCCTGCTACTTGAAATACTTGAACTTCTTGAACCCTCCTGCTACTTGAACTTCTTAAACTTCTTGAACCTTCCTGCTACTTGAACTTCTTGAACCTTCCTGCCACTTGAACTTCTTGAAATTCTTGAACCTTCCTGCTACTTGAAATTCTTGAACTTCTTGAACCTTCCTGCTACTTGAACTTCTTGAATTTCTTGGACCTTCCTGCTACTTGAACTTCTTGAACATCTTGAACATTCCTGCTACTTGAACTTCTTGAACCTTCCTGCTTCTTGAACTTCTTGAACCTTCCTTCTCCTTGAACTTCTTGAACTTCTTGAACCTTCCTGCTACTTGAACTTCTTGAACCTTCCTGCTACTTTAACTTTTTGAACTTCTTGAACCTTCCTGCTACTTGAACTTCTTGAACCTTCCTGCGAGCTGAACTTCTTGAACTTCTTGAACCTTCCTGCTACTTGAACTTCTTGAACCTTCCTGCTACTTGAACTTCTTGAACCTTCCTGCTACTTGAACTTCTTGAACTTCTTGAACCTTCCTTCTACTTGAACTTCTTGAACTTCTTGAACTTTCCTGCTACTTGAACTTCTTGAACCTTCATGCTTCTTGAACTTCTTGAAACTTCCTGCTACATGAACTTCTTGAACTTCTTGAACCTTTCTGCTACTTGAGCTTCTTGAACCTTCCTGCTACTTGAACTTCTTGAACCTTCCTGCTACTTGAACTTCTTGAACTTCTTGAACCTTCCGGCTACTTGAACTTCTTGAACTTCTTGAACTTTCCTTCTACTTGAACTTCTTGAACTTCTTGAACCTTCCTGCTACTTGAACTTCTTGAACCTTCCTGCTACTTGAACTTCTTGAACCTTCCTGCTACTTGAACTTCTTGAACTTCTTGAACCTTCCTTCTACTTGAACTTCTTGAACCTTCCTGCTACTTGAACTTCTTGAACTTCTTGACCCTTCCTGCTACTTGAACTTCTTGAACTTCTTGAACCTTCCTGCTACTTGAACTTCTTGAACTTCTTGAACCTTCCTGCTACTTGAACTTCTTGAACCTTCCTGCTACTTGAACTTCTTGAACCTTCCTGCTACTTGAACTTCTTGAACTTCTTGGACCTTCCTGCTACTTGAACTTCTTGAACATCTTGAACATTCCTGCTACTTGAACTTCTTGAACCTTCCTGCTTCTTGAACTTCTTGAACCTTCCTTCTCCTTGAACTTCTTGAACTTCTTGAACCTTACTGCTACTTGAACTTCTTGAACCTTCCTGCTACTTTAACTTTTTGAACTTCTTGAACCTTCCTGCTACTTGAACTTCTTGAACCTTCCTGCGAGCTGAACTTCTTGAACTTCTTGAACCTTCCTGCGAGCTGAACTTCTTGAACTTCTTGAACCTTCCTGCTACTTGAACTTCTTGAACCTTCCTGCTAGCTGAACTTCTTGAACTTCTTGAACCTTCCTGCTACTCGAACTTCTTGAACCTTCCTGCTACTTGAACTTCTTGAACCTTCCTGCTACTTGAACTTCTTGAACTTCTTGAACCTTTCTGCTACTTGAACTTCTTGAACCTTCCTGCTACTTGAACTTCTTGAACTTCTTGAACCTTCCTGCTACTTGAAATTCTTGAACTTCTTGAACCTTCGTGCTACTTGAACTTCTTGAACCTTCCTGCTACTTGAACTTCTCGAACTTCTTGAACCTTCCTGCTACTTGAACTTTTCGAACTTCTTGAACCTTCCTGCTACTCGAACTTCTTGAACTTCTTGAACTTTCCTGCTACTTGAACTACTCGAACTTCTTGAACCTTCCTGCTACTTGAACTTCTTGAACTTCTTGAACCTTCCTGCAACTTGAACTTCTTGAACCTTCCTGCTACTTGAACTTCTTGACCCTTCCTGCCACTTGAACTTCTTGAACTTCTTGAACCTTCCTGCTACTTGAAATTCTTGAACCTTCCTGCTACTTGAACTTCTTGAACTTCTTGAACCTTCCTGCTACTTGAACTTTTCGAACTTCTTGAACCTTCCTGCTACTTGAACCTCTTGAACTTCTTGAACCTTCCTGCTACTTGAAATACTTGAACTTCTTGAACCCTCCTGCTACTTGAACTTCTTGAACTTCTTGAACCTTCCTGCTACTTGAACTTCTTGAACCTTCCTGCTACTTGAACTTCTTGAACCTTCCTGCCACTTGAACTTCTTTAACTTCTTGAACCTTCCTGCTACTTGAAATTCTTGAACCTTCCTGCTGCTTGCACTTCTTGAACTTCTTGAACCTTCCTGCTACTTGAACTTCTTGAACTTCTTGAACCTTCCTGCTACTTGAACTTCTTGAACTTCTTGAACCTTCCTGCTACTTGAACTTCTTGAACTTCTTGAACCTTCCTGCTACTTGTACTTCTTGAACCTTCCTGCTACTTGAACTTCTTGAACCTTCCTGCTACTTGAACTTCTTGAACTTCTTGAACCTTCCTGCTGCTTGAACTTCTTGAACCTTCCTGCTACTTGAACTTCTTGAACTTCTTGAACCTTCCTGCTACTTGAACTTCTTGAACTTCTTGAACCCTCCTGCTACTTGAACTTCTTTTTCTTCTTGAACCTTCCTGCTACTTGAACTTTTCGAACTTCTTGAACCTTCCTGCTACTTGAACTTCTTGAACTTCTTGAACCTTCCTGCTACTTGAACTTCTTGTACTTATTGAACTTTCCTGCTACTTGAACTTCTTGAACCTTCCTGCCACTTGATTTCTTGAACCTTCCTGCCACTTGATTTCTTGAACCTTCCTGCTACTTGAACTTCTTAAACCTTCCTGCTACGTGAACTTTTTGAACCTTCCTGCTTCTTGAACTTCTTGAACCTTCCTTCTACTTGAACTTCTTGAACTTCTTAAACCTTCCTGCTACTTGGACTTTTTGAACTTCTTGAACCTTCCTGCTACTTGAAATTCTTGAACCTTCCTGCTACTTGAACTTCTTGAACTTCTTGAACCTTCCTGCTACTTGAACTTCTTTAACCTTCCTGCTACTCGAACTTCTTGAACTTCTTGAACGTTCCTGCTACTTGAACTTCTTGAACTTCTTGAACCTTCCTGCTACTTGAAATTCTTGAACCTTCCTGCCACTTGAACTCTTGAACTTCTTGAACCTTCCTGCTACTTGAAATTCTTGAACCTTCCTGCTACTTGAACTTCTTGAACTTCTTGAACCTTCCTGCTACTTGAACTTTTCGAACTTCTTGAACCTTCCTGCTACTTGAACCTCTTGAACTTCTTGAACCCTCCTGCTACTTGAAATACTTGAACTTCTTGAACCCTTCTGCTACTTGAACTTCTTGAACTTCTTGAACCTTCCTGCTACTTGAACTTCTTGAACCTTCCTGCTACTTGAACTTCTTGAACCTTCCTGCCACTTGAACTTCTTGAACTTCTTGAACCTTCCTGCTACTTGAAATTCTTGAACCTTCCTGCTGCTTGAACTTCTTGAACTTCTTGAACCTTCCTGCTACTTGAACTTCTTGAACTTTTTGAACTTTCCTGCTACTTGAACTACTTTAACTTCTTGAACTTCTTGAACCTACTTGAACTTCTTGAACTTCTTGAACCTTCCTGCTACTTGAACTTCTTGAACTTCTTGAACCTTCCTGCTACTTGAACTTCTTGAACTTCTTGAACCTTCCTGCTACTTGAACTTCTTGAACTTCTTGAACCTTCCTGCTACTTGAACTTCTTGAACTTCTTAAACCTTCCTGCTACTTGAACTTTTCGAACTTCTTGAACCTTCCTGCTACTTGAACTACTTGAACTTCTTGAACCTTCCTGCTACTTGAACTTCTTGAACTTCTTGAACCTTCCTGCTGCTTGAACTTCTTGAACCTTCCTGCTACTTGAACTTCTTGAACTTCTCGAACCTTCCTGCTACTTGAACTTCTTGAACTTCTTGAACCTTCCTGCTACTTGAACTTCTTTATCTTCTTGAACCTTCCTGCTACTTGAACTTCTTGAACCTTCCTGCTACTTGAACTTGTTGAACTTCTTGAACCTTCCTGCTACTTGAACTTTTTGAACTTCTTGAACCTTCCTGCTACTTGAACTTCTTGTACTTATTGAACTTTCCTGCTACTTGAACTTCTTGAACCTTCCTGCCACTTGATTTCTTGAACCTTCCTGCCACTTGATTTCTTGAACCTTCCTGCTACTTGAACTTCTTGAACCTTCCTGCTACATGAACTTTATGAACCTTCCAGCTTCTTGAACTTCTTGAACCTTCCTTCTACTTGAACTTCTTGAACTTCTTGAACCTCCCTGCTACTTGAACTTTTTTTAACTTCTTGAACCTTCCTGCTACTTGAAATTCTTGAACCTTCCCGCTACATGAACTTCTTGAACTTCTTGAACCTTCCTGCTACTTGAACTTCTTGAACCTTCCTTCCACATGAACTTCTTGAACTTCTTGAACCTTCCTGCTACTTGAACTTCTTGAACTTCTTGAACCTTCCTTCTACTTGAACGTCTTGAACTTCTTGAACCTTCCTGCTACTTGAACTTCTTGAACCTTCATGCTTCTTGAACTTCTTGAAACTTCCTGCTACATGAACTTCTTGAACTTCTTGAACCTTTCTGCTACTTGAGCTTCTTGAACCTTCCTGCTACTTGAACTTCTTGAACCTTCCTGCTACTTGAACTTCTTCAACTTCTTGAACCTTCCGGCTACTTGAACTTCTTGAACTTCTTGAACTTTCCTTCTACTTGAACTTCTTGAACTTCTTGAACCTTCCTGCTACTTGAACTTCTTGAACCTTCCTGCTACTTGAACTTCTTGAACTTCTTGAACCTTCCTGCTACTTGAACTTCTTGAACCTTCCTGCTACTTGAACTTCTTGAACCTTCCTGCTACTTGAACTTCTTGAACTTCTTGAACCTTCCTGCTACTTGAACTTCTTGAACCTTCCTGCTACTTCAACTTCTTGAACTTCTTGAACCTTCCTGCGATTGAACTTCTTGAACCTTCCTGCTACTTAAACTTTTTGAACATACCTGATACTTGAACTTCTTGAACCTTCCTGCTACTTGAACTTCTTGAACCTTCCTGCTACTTGAACTTCTTGAACCTTCCTGCAACTTGAACTTCTTGAACTTCTTGAACCTTCCTGCTACTTGAACTTTTCGAACTTCTTGAACCTTCCTGTTACTTGAACTTGTTGAACTTCTTGAACCTTCCTGCTACTTGAAATACTTGAACTTCTTGAACCTTCCTGTTACTTGAACTTCTAGAACTTCTTGAACCTTCCTGCTAGTTGAACTTCTTTAACCTTCCTGCTACTTGAACTTCTTGAACCTTCCTGCTACTTGAACTTCTTGAACTTCTTGAACCTTCCTGCTACTTGAAATACCTGAAATTCTTGAACCTTCCTGTTACTTGAACTTCTTGAACTTCTTGAACCTTCCTGCTACTTGAACTTCTTGAACCTTCCTGCTACTTGAACTTCTTGAACCTTCCTGCTACTTGAACTTCTTGAACTTCTTGAACCTTCCTTCTACTTGAACTTCTTGAACCTTCCTGCAACTTGAACTTCTTGAACTTCTTGACCCTTCCTGCTACTTGAACTTCTTGAACTTCTTGAACCTTCCTGCTACTTGAACTTCTTGAACTTCTTGAACCTTCCTGCTACTTGAACTTCTTGAACTTCTTGGACCTTCCTGCTACTTGAACTTCTTGAACATCTTGAACATTCCTGCTACTTGAACTTCTTGAACCTTCCTGCTTCTTGAACTTCTTGAACCTTCCTTTTCCTTGAACTTCTTGAACTTCTTGAACCTTCCTGCTACTTGAACTTCTTGAACCTTCCTGCTACTTTAACTTTTTGAACTTCTTGAACCTTCCTGCGAGCTGAACTTCTTGAACTTCTTGAACCTTCCTGCTACTTGAACTTCTTGAACCTTCCTGCTACTTGAACTTCTTGAACCTTCCTGCTACTTGAACTTCTTGAACCTTCCTTCTACTTGAACTTCTTGAACTTCTTGAACCTTCCTGCTACTTGAACTTCTTGAACCTTCATGCTTCTTGAACTTCTTGAAACTTCCTGCTACATGAACTTCTTGAACTTCTCGAACCTTTCTGCTACTTGAGCTTCTTGAACCTTCCTGCTACTTGAACTTCTTGAACCTTCCTGCTACTTGAACTTCTTGAACTTCTTGAACCTTCCGGCTACTTGAACTTCTTGAACTTCTTGACCCTTCCTGCTACTTGAACTTCTTGAACTTCTTGAACCTTCCTGCTACTTGAACTTCTTGAACTTCTTGAACCTTCCTGCTACTTGAACTTCTTAAACTTCTTGGACCTTCCTGCTACTTGAACTTCTTGAACATCTTGAACATTCCTGCTACTTGAACTTCTTGAAATTCTTGAACCTTCTTGCTATTTGAACTTCTTGAACTTCTTGAACCTTCCTGCTACTTGAACTTTTTGAACTTCTTGAACATTCCTGCTACTTGAACTTCTTGAACCTTCCTGCTACTTGAACTGCTTGAATTTCTTGAACCTTCCTGCTACTTGAACTGCTTGAATTTCTTGAACCTTCCTGCAACTTGAACTTCTTGAAACTTTCTGCTACTTGAACTTCTTGAACTTCTTGAACTTCTTGCACCTTCCTGCTACTTGAACTTCTTGAACATTTTGAACCTTCCTGCTACTTGAACTTCTTGAACCTTCCTGCTACTTGAACTTCTTGAACCTTCCTGCTACTTGAACTTCTTGAACCTTCCTGATACTTGAACTTCTTGAACCTTCCTGCTACTTGAACTTCCTGCTACTTGAACTTTTGAACCTTCCTGCTACTTGAACTTCTTGAACTTCTTGAACCTTCCTGCTACTTGAACTTTTCGAACTTCTTGAACTTTCCTGCTACTTGAACTTCTTGAACTTCTTGAACCTTCCTGCTACTTGAAATACTTGAACTTCTTGAACTCTCCTGCTACTTGAACTTCTTGAACTTCTTGAACCTTCCTGCCACTTGAACTTCTTGAACCTTCCTGCTACTTGAACTTCTTGAACCTTCCTGCCACTTGAACTTCTTGAACTTTTTGAACCTTCCTGCTACTTGAAATTCTTGAACCTTCCTGCTGCTAGTACTTCTTGAACTTCTTGAACCTTCCTGCTACTTGAACTTCTTGAACTTCTTGAACCTTCCGGCTACTTGAACTTTTTGAACTTTCCTTCTACTATAAATTCTTGAACTTCTTGAACCTTCCTGCTACTTGAACTTCTTGAACTTCTTGAACCTTCCTGCTACTCGAACTTCTTGAACCTTCCTGCTACTTGAACTTCTTGAACCTTCCTGCTACTTGAACTTCTTGAACTTCTTGAACCTTTCTGCTACTTGAACTTCTTGAACCTTCCTGCTACTTGAACTTCTTGAACTCCTTGAACCTTCCTGCTACTTGAAATTCTTGAACTTCTTGAACCTTCGTGCTACTTGAACTTCTTGAACCTTCCTGCTACTTGAACTTCTCGAACTTCTTGAACCTTCCTGCTACTTGAACTTTTCGAACTTCTTGAACCTTCCTGCTAATCGAACTTCTTGAACTTCTTGAACTTTCCTGCTACTTGAACTACTCGAACTTCTTGAACCTTCCTGCTACTTGAACTTTTTGAACTTCTTGAACCTTCCTGCAACTTGAACTTCTTGAACCTTCCTGCTACTTGAACTTCTTGAACCTTCCTGCCACTTGAACTTCTTGAAATTCTTGAACCTTCCTGCTACTTGAAATTCTTGAACCTTCCTGCTACTTGAACTTCTTGAGCTTTTTGAACCTTCCTGCTACTTGAACTTTTCGAACTTCTTGAACCTTCCTGCTACTTGAACCTCTTGAACTTCTTGAACCTTCCTGCTACTTGAAATACTTGAACTTCTTGAACCCTCCTGCTACTTGAACTTCTTAAACTTCTTGAACCTTCCTGCTACTTGAACTTCTTGAACCTTCCTGCCACTTGAACTTCTTGAAATTCTTGAACCTTCCTGCTACTTGAAATTCTTGAACCTTCCTGCTACTTGAACTTCTTGAACTTCTTGAACCTTCCTGCTACTTGAACTTTTCGAACTTCTTGACTCTTCCTGCTACTTGAACTACTTGAACTTCTTGAACCTTCCTGCTACTTGAACTTCTTGAACTTCTTGAACCTTCCTGCTGCTTGAACTTCTTGAACCTTCCTGCTACTTGAACTTCTTGAACTTCTTGAACCTTCCTGCTACTTGAACTTCTTGAACTTCTTGAACCTTCCTGCTACTTGAACTTCTTTATCTTCTTGAACCTTCCTGCTACTTGAACTTCTTGAACCTTCCTGCTACTTGAACTTTTTGAACTTCTTGAACCTTCCTGCTACTTGAACTTTTTGAACTTCTTGAACCTTCCTGCTACTTGAACTTTTGTACTTATTGAACTTTCCTGCTACTTGAACTTCTTGAACCTTCCTGCCACTTGATTTCTTGAACCTTCCTGCCACTTGATTTCTTGAACCTTCCTGCTACTTGAACTTCTTGAACCTTCCTGCTACATGAACTTTTTGAACCTTCCAGCTTCTTGAACTTCTTGAACCTTCCTTCTACTTGAACTTCTTGAACTTCTTGAACCTTCCTGCTACTTGAACTTTTTGAACTTCTTGAACCTTCCTGCTACTTGAAATTCTTGAACCTTCCTGCTACTTGAACTTCTTGAACTTCTTGAACCTTCCTGCTACTTGAACTTCTTGAACCTTCCTTCCACATGAACTTCTTGAACTTCTTGAACCTTCCTGCTACTTGAACTTCTTGAACTTCTTGAACCTTCCTTCTACTTGAACGTCTTGAACTTCTTGAACCTTCCTGCTACTTGAACTTCTTGAACCTTCATGCTTCTTGAACTTCTTGAAACTTCCTGCTACATGAACTTCTTGAACTTCTTGAACCTTTCTGCTACTTGAGCTTCTTGAACCTTCCTGCTACTTGAACTTCTTGAACCTTCCTGCTACTTGAACTTCTTGAACTTCTTGAACCTTCCGGCTACTTGAACTTCTTGAACTTCTTGAACTTTCCTTCTACTTGAACTTCTTGAACTTCTTGAACCTTCCTGCTACTTGAACTTCTTGAACCTTCCTGCTACTTGAACTTCTTGAACTTCTTGAACCTTCCTGCTACTTGAACTTCTTGAACCTTCCTGCTACTTCAACTTCTTGAACTTCTTGAACCTTCCTGCTACTTGAACTTCTTGAACCTTCCTGCTACTTAAACTTTTTGAACATACCTGATACTTGAACTTCTTGAACCTTCCTGCTACTTGAACTTCTTGAACCTTCCTGCTACTTGAACTTCTTGAACCTTCCTGCAACTTGAACTTCTTGAACTTCTTGAACCTTCCTGCTACCTGAACTTTTCGAACCTCTTGAACCTTCCTGTTACTTGAACTTGTTGAACTTCTTGAACCTTCCTGCTACTTGAAATACTTGAACTTCTTGAACCTTCCTGTTACTTGAACTTCTAGAACTTCTTGAACCTTCCTGCTAGTTGAACTTCTTTAACCTTCCTGCTACTTGAACTTCTTGAACCTTCCTGCTACTTGAACTTCTTGAACTTCTTGAACCTTCCTGCTACTTGAAATACCTGAAATTCTTGAACCTTCCTGTTACTTGAACTTCTTGAACTTCTTGAACCTTCCTGCTACTTGAACTTCTTGAACCTTCCTGCTACTTGAACTTCTTGAACCTTCCTGCTACTTGAACTTCTTGAACTTCTTGAACCTTCCTTCTACTTGAACTTCTTGAACCTTCCTGCAACTTGAACTTCTTGAACTTCTTGACCCTTCCTGCTACTTGAACTTCTTGAACTTCTTGAACCTTCCTGCTACTTGAACTTCTTGAACCTTCCTGCTACTTGAACTTCTTGAACTTCTTGGACCTTCCTGCTACTTGAACTTCTTGAACATCTTGAACATTCCTGCTACTTGAACTTCTTGAACCTTCCTGCTTCTTGAACTTCTTGAACCTTCCTTTTCCTTGAACTTCTTGAACTTCTTGAACCTTCCTGCTACTTAAACTTCTTGAACCTTCCTGCTACTTTAACTTTTTGAACTTCTTGAACCTTTCTGCGAGCTGAACTTCTTGAACTTCTTGAACCTTCCTGCTACTTGAACTTCTTGAACCTTCCTGCTACTTGAACTTCTTGAACCTTCCTGCTACTTGAACTTCTTGAACCTTCCTTCTACTTGAACTTCTTGAACTTCTTGAACCTTCCTGCTACTTGAACTTCTTGAACCGTCATGCTTCTTGAACTTCTTGAAACTTCCTGCTACATGAACTTCTTGAACTTCTTGAACCTTTCTGCTACTTGAGCTTCTTGAACCTTCCTGCTACTTGAACTTCTTGAACCTCCTGCTACTTGAACTTCTTGAACTTCTTGAACCTTCCGGCTACTTGAACTTCTTGAACTTCTTGACCCTTCCTGCTACTTGAACTTCTTGAACTTCTTGAACCTTCCTGCTACTTGAACTTCTTGAACTTCTTGAACCTTCCTGCTACTTGAACTTCTTAAACTTCTTGGACCTTCCTGCTACTTGAACTTCTTGAACATCTTGAACATTCCTGCTACTTGAACTTCTTGAAATTCTTGAACCTTCTTGCTATTTGAACTTCTTGAACTTCTTGAACCTTCCTGCTACTTGAACTTTTTGAACTTCTTGAACCTTCCTGCTACTTGAACTTCTTGAACCTTCCTGCTACTTGAACTGCTTGAATTTCTTGAACCTTCCTGCAACTTGAACTTCTTGAAACTTCCTGCTACTTGAACTTCTTGAACTTCTTGAACTTCTTGCACCTTCCTGCTACTTGAACTTCTTGAACATTTTGAACCTTCCTGCTACTTGAACTTCTTGAACCTTCCTGCTACTTGAACTTCTTGAACCTTCCTGCTACTTGAACTTCTTGAACCTTCCTGATACTTGAACTTCTTGAACCTTCCTGCTACTTGAACTTCCTGCTACTTGAACTTTTTGAACCTTCCTGCTACTTGAACTTCTTGAACTTCTTGAACCTTCCTGCTACTTGAACTTTTCGAACTTCTTGAACTTTCCTGCTACTTGATCTTCTTGAACTTCTTGAACCTTCCTGCTACTTGAAATACTTGAACTTCTTGAACTCTCCTGCTACTTGAACTTCTTGAATTTCTTGAACCTTCCTGCCACTTGAACTTCTTGAACCTTCCTGCTACTTGAACTTCTTGAACCTTCCTGCCACTTGAACTTCTTGAACTTCTTGAACCTTCCTGCTACTTGAAATTCTTGAACCTTCCTGCTGCTAGTACTTCTTGAACTTCTTGAACCTTCCTGCTACTTGAACTTCTTGAACTTCTTGAACCTTCCGGCTACTTGAGTTTTTTGAACTTTCCTTCTACTATAAATTCTTGAACTTCTTGAACCTTCCTGCTACTTGAACTTCTTGAACTTCTTGAACCTTCCTGCTACTCGAACTTCTTGAACCTTCCTGCTACTTGAACTTCTTGAACCTTCCTGCTACTTGAACTTCTTGAACTTCTTGAACCTTTCTGCTACTTGAACTTCTTGAACCTTCCTGCTACTTGAACTTCTTGAACTTCTTGAACCTTCCTGCTACTTGAAATTCTTGAACTTCTTGAACCTTCGTGCTACTTGAACTTCTTGAACCTTCCTGCTACTTGAACTTCTCGAACTTCTTGAACCTTCCTGCTACTTGAACTTTTCGAACTTCTTGAACCTTCCTGCTACTCGAACTTCTTGAACTTCTTGAACTTTCCTGCTACTTGAACTACTCGAACTTCTTGAACCTTCCTGCTACTTGAACTTTTTGAACTTCTTGAACCTTCCTGCAACTTGAACTTCTTGAACCTTCCTGCTACTTGAACTTCTTGAACCTTCCTGCCACTTGAACTTCTTGAAATTCTTGAACCTTCCTGCTACTTGAAATTCTTGAACCTTCCTGCTACTTGAACTTCTTGAACTTCTTGAACCTTCCTGCTACTTGAACTTTTCGAACTTCTTGAACCTTCCTGCTACTTGAACCTCTTGAACTTCTTGAACCTTCCTGCTACTTGAAATACTTGAACTTCTTGAACCCTCCTGCTACTTGAACTTCTTAAACTTCTTGAACCTTCCTGCTACTTGAACTTCTTGAACCTTCCTGCTACTTGAACTTCTTGAATTTTCCTGCCACTTGAACGTCTTTAACTTCTTGAACCTTCCTGCTACTTGAAATTCTTGAACCTTCCTGCTGCTTGAACTTCTTGAACTTCTTGAACCTTCCTGCTACTTGAACTTCTTGAACTTCTTGAACTTTCCTGCTACTTGAACTACTTGAACTTCTTGAACTTCTTGAACCTTCCTGCTACTTGAACTTCTTGAACCTTCCTGCTACTTGAACTTCTTGAACTTCTTGAACCTTCCTGCTACTTGAACTTTTCGAACTTCTTGAACCTTCCTGCTACTTGAACTACTTGAACTTCTTGAACCTTCCTGCTACTTGAACTTCTTCAACTTCTTGAACCTTCCTGCTGCTTGAACTTCTTGAACCTTCCTGCTACTTGAACTTCTTGAACTTTTTGAACCTCCCTGCTACTTGAACTTCTTGAACTTCTTGAACCTTCCTGCTACTTGAACTTCTTTATCTTCTTGAACCTTCCTGCTACTTGAACTTTTCGAACTTCTTGAACCTTCCTGCTACTTGAACTTCTTGAACTTCTTGAACCTTCCTGCTACTTGAACTTCTTGTACTTATTGAAGTTTCCTGCTACTTGAACTTCTTGAACCTTCCTGCCACTTGATTTCTTGAACCTTCCTGCCACTTGATTTCTTGAACCTTCCTGCTACTTGAACTTCTTAAACCTTCCTGCTACGTGAACTTTTTGAACCTTCCTGCTTCTTGAACTTCTTGAACCTTCCTTCTACTTGAACTTCTTGAACTTCTTGAACCTTCCTGCTACTTGAACTTTTTGAACTTCTTGAACCTTCCTGCTACTTGAAATTCTTGAACCTTCCTGCTACTTGAACTTCTTGAACTTCTTGAACCTTCCTGCTACTTGAACTTCTTTAACCTTCCTGCTACTCGAACTTCTTGAACTTCTTGAACGTTCCTGCTACTTGAACTTCTTGAACTTCTTGAACCTTCCTGCTACTTGAAATTCTTGAACCTTCCTGCCACTTGAACTTCTTGAACTTCTTGAACCTTCCTGCTACTTGAAATTCTTGAACCATCCTGCTACTTGAACTTCTTGAACTTCTTGAACCTTCCTGCTACTTGAACTTTTCGAACTTCTTGAACCTTCCTGCTACTTGAACCTCTTGAACTTCTTGAACCTTCCTGCTACTTGAAATACTTGAACTTCTTGAACCCTCCTGCTACTTGAACTTCTTGAACATCTTGAACCTTCCTGCTACTTGAACTTCTTGAACCTTCCTGCTACTTGAACTTCTTGAACCTTCCTGCCCCTTGAACTTCTTGAACTTCTTGAACCTTCCTGCTACTTGAAATTCTTGAACCTTCCTGCTGCTTGAACTTCTTGAACTTCTTGAACCTTCCTGCTACTTGAACTTCTTGAACTTTTTGAACTTTCCTGCTACTTGAACTACTTGAACTTCTTGAACTTCTTGAACCTACTTGAACTTCTTGAACTTCTTGCACCTTCCTGCTACTTGAACTTCTTGAACTTCTTGAACCTTCCTGCTACTTGAACTTCTTGAACTTCTTGAACCTTCCTGCTACTTGAACTTCTTGAACTTCTTGAACCTTCCTGCTACTTGAACTTCTTGAACTTCTTGAACCTTCCTGCTACTTGAACTTCTTGAACCTTCCTGCTACTTGAACTTCTTGAACTTCTTGAACCTTCCTGCTACTTGAACTTTTCGAACTTCTTGAACCTTCCTGCTACTTGAACTACTTGAACTTCTTGAACCTTCCTGCTACTCGAACTTCTTGAACTTCTTGAACCTTCCTGCTGCTTGAACTTCTTGAACCTTCCTGCTACTTGAACTTCTTGAACTTCTTGAACCTTCCTGCTACTTGAACTTCTTGAACTTCTTGAACCTTCCTGCTACTTGAACTTCTTTATCTTCTTGAACCTTCCTGCTACTTGAACTTCTTGAACCTTCCTGCTACTTGAACTTTTTGAACTTCTTGAACCTTCCTGCTACTTGAACTTTTTGAACTTCTTGAACCTTCCTGCTACTTGAACTTCTTGTACTTATTGAACTTTCCTGCTACTTGAACTTCTTGAACCTTCCTGCCACTTGATATCTTGAACCTTCCTGCCACTTGATTTCTTGAACCTTCCTGCTACTTGAACTTCTTGAACCTTCCTGCTACTTGAACGTTTTGAACCTTCCAGCTTCTTGAACTTCTTGAACCTTCCTTCTACTTGAACTTCTTGAACTTCTTGAACCTTCCTGCTACATGAACTTTTTGAACTTCTTGAACCTTCCTGCTACTTGAAATTCTTGAACCTTCCTGCTACTTGAACTTCTTGAACTTCTTGAACCTTCCTGCTACTTGAACTTCTTTAACCTTCTTGCTACTCGAACTTCTTGAACTTCTTGAACGTTCCTGCTACCTGAACTTCTTGAACTTCTTGAACCTTCCTGCTACTTGAAATTCTTGAACTTCTTGAACCTTCCTGCTACTTGAACTTCTTGAACCTTCCTGCTACTTGAACTTCTTGAACTTCTTGAACCTTCCTGCTACTTGAACTTTTCGAACTTCTTGAACCTTCCTGCTACTTGAACTTCTTGAACTTCTTGAACCTTTCTGCTACCTGAACTACTTGAACTTCTTGAACATTCCTGCTACTTGAACTTCTGGAACTTCTTGAACCTTCCTGCTTCTTGAACTTCTTGAACCTTCCTGCGACTTGAACTTCTTGAACCTTCCTGCCACTTGAACTTCTTGAACTTCTTGAACCTTCCTGCTACTTGAAATTCTTGAACCTTCCTGCTACTTGAAATTCTTGAACCTTCCTGCTACTTGAACTTCTTGAACTTCTTGAACCTTCCTGCTACTTGAACTTCTTGAACTTCTTGAACCTTCCTGCTACTTGAACTTCTTGAACTTCTTGAACCTTCCTGCTACTTGAACTTCTTGAGCCTTCCTCCTACTTGAACTTCTTGAACTTCTTAAACCTTCCTGCTACTTGAACTTCTTGAACTTCTTGAACCTTCCTGCTACTTGAACTACTTGAACTTCTTGAACCTTCCTGCTACTTGAACTTCTTGAACTTCTTGAACCTTCCTGCTACGTGAACTTCTTGAACCTTCCTGCTTCTTGAACTTCTTGAAACTTCCTGCTACATGAACTTCTTGAACTTCTTGAACCTTCCTGCTACTTGAACTTCTTGAACTTCTTGAACCTTCCTGCTACTTGAACTTCTTGAGCCTTCCTCCTACTTGAACTTCTTGAACTTCTTGAACCTTCCTGCTACTTGAACTTCTTGAACTTCTTGAACCTTCCTGCTACGTGAACTTCTTGAACCTTCCTGCTTCTTGAACTTCTTGAACGTTCCTGCTACTTGAACTTCTTGAACTTCTTGAACCTTCCTGCTACTTGAAATTCTTGAACCTTCCTGCCACTTGAATTTCTTGAACTTCTTGAACCTTCCTGCTACTTGAAATTCTTGAACCATCCTGCTACTTGAACTTCTTGAACTTCTTGAACCTTCCTGCTACTTGAACTTTTCGAACTTCTTGAACCTTCCTGCTACTTGAACCTCTTGAACTTCTTGAACCTTCCTGCTACTTGAAATACTTGAACTTCTTGAACCCTCCTGCTACTTGAACTTCTTGAACATCTTGAACCTTCCTGCTACTTGAACTTCTTGAACCTTCCTGCTACTTGAACTTCTTGAACCTTCCTGCCCCTTGAACTTCTTGAACTTCTTGAACCTTCCTGCTACTTGAAATTCTTGAACCTTCCTGTTGCTTGAACTTCTTGAACTTCTTGAACCTTCCTGCTACTTGAACTTTTTGAACTTTTTGAATTTTCCTGCTACTTGAACTACTTGAACTTCTTGAACTTCTTGAACCTACTTGAACTTCTTGAACTTCTTGCACCTTCCTGCTACTTGAACTTCTTGAACTTCTTGAACCTTCCTGCTACTTGAACTTCTTGAACTTCTTGAACCTTCCTGCTACTTGAACTTCTTGAACTTCTTGAACCTTCCTGCTACTTGAACTTCTTGAACTTCTTGAACCTTCCTGCTACTTGAACTTCTTGAACCTTCCTGCTACTTGAACTTCTTGAACTTCTTGAACCTTCCTGCTACTTGAACTTTTCGAACTTCTTGAACCTTCCTGCTACTTGAACTACTTGAACTTCTTGAACCTTCCTGCTACTCGAACTTCTTGAACTTCTTGAACCTTCCTGCTGCTTGAACTTCTTGAACCTTCCTGCTACATGAACTTCTTGAACTTCTTGAACCTTCCTGCTACTTGAACTTCTTGAACTTCTTGAACCTTCCTGCTACTTGAACTTCTTTATCTTCTTGAACCTTCCTGCTACTTGAACTTCTTGAACCTTCCTGCTACTTGAACTTTTTGAACTTCTTGAACCTTCCTGCTACTTGAACTTTTTGAACTTCTTGAACCTTCCTGCTACTTGAACTTCTTGTACTTATTGAACTTTCCTGCTACTTGAACTTCTTGAACCTTCCTGCCACTTGATTTCTTGAACCTTCCTGCCACTTGATTTCTTGAACCTTCCTGCTACTTGAACTTCTTGAACCTTCCTGCTACTTGAACGTTTTGAACCTTCCAGCTTCTTGAACTTCTTGAACCTTCCTTCTACTTGAACTTCTTGAACTTCTTGAACCTTCCTGCTACTTGAACTTTTTGAACTTCTAGAACCTTCCTGCTACTTGAAATTCTTGAACCTTCCTGCTACTTGAACTTCTTGAACTTCTTGAACCTTCCTGCTACTTGAACTTCTTTAACCTTCTTGCTACTCGAACTTCTTGAACTTCTTGAACGTTCCTGCTACTTGAACTTCTTGAACTTCTTGAACCTTCCTGCTACTTGAAATTCTTGAACTTCTTGAACCTTCCTGCTACTTGAACTTCTTGAACCTTCCTGCTACTTGAACTTCTTGAACTTCTTGAACCTTCCTGCTACTTGAACTTTTCGAACTTCTTGAACCTTCCTGCTACTTGAACTTCTTGAACTTCTTGAACCTTTCTGCTACCTGAACTACTTGAACTTCTTGAACATTCCTGCTACTTGAACTTCTGGAACTTCTTGAACCTTCCTGCTTCTTGAACTTCTTGAACCTTCCTGCGACTTGAACTTCTTGAACCTTCCTGCCACTTGAACTTCTTGAACTTCTTGAACCTTCCTGCTACTTGAAATTCTTGAACCTTCCTGCTACTTGAAATTCTTGAACCTTCCTGCTACTTGAACTTCTTGAACTTCTTGAACCTTCCTGCTACTTGAACTTCTTGAACTTCTTGAACCTTCCTGCTACTTGAACTTCTTGAACTTCTTGAACCTTCCTGCTACTTGAACTTCTTGAACTTCTTGAACCTTCCTGCTACATGAACTTCTTGAGCCTTCCTCCTACTTGAACTTCTTGAACTTCTTAAACCTTCCTGCTACTTGAACTTCTTGAACTTCTTGAACCTTCCTGCTACTTGAACTACTTGAACTTCTTGAACCTTCCTGCTACTTGAACTTCTTGAACTTTTTGAACCTCCCTGCTACGTGAACTTCTTGAACCTTCCTGCTTCTTGAACTTCTTGAAACTTCCTGCTACATGAACTTCTTGAACTTCTATAACCTTCCTGCTACTTGAACTTCTTGAACCTTCCTGCTACTTGAACTTCTTGAGCCTTCCTCCTACTTGAACTTCTTGAACTTCTTGAACCTTCCTGCTACTTGAACTTCTTGAACTTCTTGAACCTTCCTGCTACGTGAACTTCTTGAACCTTCCTGCTTCTTGAACTTCTTGAAACTTCCTGCTACATGAACTTCTTGAACTTCTTGAACCTTCCTGCTACTTGAACTTCTTGAACCATCCTGCTACATGAACTTCTAGAACTTCTTGAACCTTCCTGCTACTTGAACTTCTTGAACCTTCCTGCTACTTGAACTTCTTGAACTTCTTGAACCTTCTTGCTACTTGAACTTCTTGAACTTCTTGAACCTTCCTGCTACTTGAACTTCTTGAACCTTCCTGCTACTTGAACTTCTTGAACTTCTTGAACCTTCCTGCTACTTGAACTTCTTGAACTTCTTAAACTTTCCTGCTACTTGAACTTCTTGAACGTTCCTGCTACTTGAACTTCTAGAACTTCTCAAACATTCCTGCTACTTGAACTTCTTTAACTTCTTGAACCGTCCTGCTACTTGAACTTCTTGAACCTTCCTGCTACTTGAACTTCTTGAACCTTCCTTCTTCTTGAATTTCTTGAACTTCTTGAACGTTCCTGCTACTTGAACTTCTTGAACTTCTTGAACCTTCCTGCTACTTGAACTACTTGAACTTTTTGAACCTTCCTGCTACTTGAACTTCTTGAACTTCTTGAACCTTCCTGCTACTTGAACTTCTTGAACCTTCCTGCTACTTGAACTTCTCGAACCTTCCTGGTACTTGAACTTCTTGAACTTCTTGAACATTCCTGCTACTTGAACTTCTTGAACCTTCATGCTACTTGAACTTCTTGAACTTCTTGAACCTTCCTGCTACTTGAAATTCTTGAACCTTCCTGCTACTTGAACTTCTTGAACTTCTTGAACCTTCCTGCTACTTGAACTTTTCGAACTTCTTGAACCTTCCTGCTACTTGAACTACTTGAACTTCTTGAACCTTCCTGCTACTCGAACTTCTTGAACTTCTTGAACCTTCCTGCTGCTTGAACTTCTTGAACCTTCCTGCTACATGAACTTCTTGAACTTCTTGAACCTTCCTGCTACTTGAACTTCTTGAACTTCTTGAACCTTCCTGCTACTTGAACTTCTTTATCTTCTTGAACCTTCCTGCTACTTGAACTTCTTGAACCTTCCTGCTACTTGAACTTTTTGAACTTCTTGAACCTTCCTGCTACTTGAACTTTTTGAACTTCTTGAACCTTCCTGCTACTTGAACTTCTTGTACTTATTGAACTTTCCTGCTACTTGAACTTCTTGAACCTTCCTGCCACTTGATTTCTTGAACCTTCCTGCCACTTGATTTCTTGAACCTTCCTGCTACTTGAACTTCTTGAACCTTCCTGCTACTTGAACGTTTTGAACCTTCCAGCTTCTTGAACTTCTTGAACCTTCCTTCTACTTGAACTTCTTGAACTTCTTGAACCTTCCTGCTACTTGAACTTTTTGAACTTCTAGAACCTTCCTGCTACTTGAAATTCTTGAACCTTCCTGCTACTTGAACTTCTTGAACTTCTTGAACCTTCCTGCTACTTGAACTTCTTTAACCTTCTTGCTACTCGAACTTCTTGAACTTCTTGAACGTTCCTGCTACTTGAACTTCTTGAACTTCTTGAACCTTCCTGCTACTTGAAATTCTTGAACTTCTTGAACCTTCCTGCTACTTGAACTTCTTGAACCTTCCTGCTACTTGAACTTCTTGAACTTCTTGAACCTTCCTGCTACTTGAACTTTTCGAACTTCTTGAACCTTCCTGCTACTTGAACTTCTTGAACTTCTTGAACCTTTCTGCTACCTGAACTACTTGAACTTCTTGAACATTCCTGCTACTTGAACTTCTGGAACTTCTTGAACCTTCCTGCTTCTTGAACTTCTTGAACCTTCCTGCGACTTGAACTTCTTGAACCTTCCTGCCACTTGAACTTCTTGAACTTCTTGAACCTTCCTGCTACTTGAAATTCTTGAACCTTCCTGCTACTTGAAATTCTTGAACCTTCCTGCTACTTGAAATTCTTGAACCTTCCTGCTACTTGAAATTCTTGAACCTTCCTGCTACTTGAACTTCTTGAACTTCTTGAACCTTCCTGCTACTTGAACTTCTTGAACTTCTTGAACCTTCCTGCTACTTGAACTTCTTGAACTTCTTGAACCTTCCTGCTACTTGAACTTCTTGAACTTCTTGAACCTTCCTGCTACATGAACTTCTTGAGCCTTCCTCCTACTTGAACTTCTTGAACTTCTTAAACCTTCCTGCTACTTGAACTTCTTGAACTTCTTGAACCTTCCTGCTACTTGAACTACTTGAACTTCTTGAACCTTCCTGCTACTTGAACTTCTTGAACTTTTTGAACCTCCCTGCTACGTGAACTACTTGAACCTTCCTGCTTCTTGAACTTCTTGAAACTTCCTGCTACATGAACTTCTTGAACTTCTATAACCTTCCTGCTACTTGAACTTCTTGAACCTTCCTGCTACTTGAACTTCTTGAGCCTTCCTCCTACTTGAACTTCTTGAACTTCTTGAACCTTCCTGCTACTTGAACTTCTTGAACTTCTTGAACCTTCCTGCTACGTGAACTTCTTGAACCTTCCTGCTTCTTGAACTTCTTGAAACTTCCTGCTACATGAACTTCTTGAACTTCTTGAACCTTCCTGCTACTTGAACTTCTTGAACCATCCTGCTACATGAACTTCTAGAACTTCTTGAACCTTCCTGCTACTTGAACTTCTTGAACCTTCCTGCTACTTGAACTTCTTGAACTTCTTGAACCTTCTTGCTACTTGAACTTCTTGAACTTCTTGAACCTTCCTGCTACTTGAACTTCTTGAACCTTCCTGCTACTTGAACTTCTTGAACTTCTTGAACCTTCCTGCTACTTGAACTTCTTGAACTTCTTAAACTTTCCTGCTACTTGAACTTCTTGAACGTTCCTGCTACTTGAACTTCTAGAACTTCTCAAACATTCCTGCTACTTGAACTTCTTTAACTTCTTGAACCGTCCTGCTACTTGAACTTCTTGAACCTTCCTGCTACTTGAACTTCTTGAACCTTCCTTCTTCTTGAATTTCTTGAACTTCTTGAACGTTCCTGCTACTTGAACTTCTTGAACTTCTTGAACCTTCCTGCTACTTGAACTACTTGAACTTTTTGAACCTTCCTGCTACTTGAACTTCTTGAACTTCTTGAACCTTCCTGCTACTTGAACTTCTTGAACCTTCCTGCTACTTGAACTTCTCGAACCTTCCTGGTACTTGAACTTCTTGAACTTCTTGAACATTCCTGCTACTTGAACTTCTTGAACCTTCATGCTACTTGAACTTCTTGAACTTCTTGAACCTTCCTGCTACTTGAAATTCTTGAACCTTCCTGCTACTTGAACTTCTTTAACCTTCTTGCTACTCGAACTTCTTGAACTTCTTGAACGTTCCTGCTACTTGAACTTCTTGAACCTTCTTGCTACTTCAAATTCTTGAACTTCTTGAACCTTCCTGCTACTTGAACTTCTTGAACCTTCCTGCTACTTGAACTTCTTGAACTTCTTGAACCTTCCTGCTACTTGAACTTTTCGAACTTCTTGAACCTTCCTGCTACTTGAACTTCTTGAACTTCTTGAACCTTTCTGCTACCTGAACTACTTGAACTTCTTGAACATTCCTGCTATTTGAACTTCTGGAACTTCTTGAACCTTCCTGCTTCTTGAACTTCTTGAACCTTCCTGCGACTTGAACTTCTTGAACCTTCCTGCCACTTGAACTTCTTGAACTTCTTGAACCTTCCTGCTACTTGAAATTCTCGAACCTTCCTGCTACTTGAAATTCTTGAACCTTCCTGCTACTTGAACTTCTTGAACTTCTTGAACTTCTTGAACCTTCCTGCTACTTGAACTTCTTGAACTTCTTGAACCTTCCTGCTACTTGAACTTCTTGAACTTCTTGAACCATCCTGCTACTTGAACTTCTTGAACTTCTTGAACCTTCCTGCTACTTGAACTTCTTGAACTTCTTGAACCTTCCTGCTACTTGAACTTCTTGAGCCTTCCTCCTTCTTGAACTTCTTGAACTTCTTAAACCTTCCTGCTACTTGAACTTCTTGAACTTCTTGAACCTTCCTGCTACTTGAACTACTTGAATTTCTTGAACCTTCCTGCTACTTGAACTTCTTGAACTTCTTGAACCTTCCTGCTACGTGAACTTCTTGAACCTTCCTGCTTCTTGAACTTCTTGAAACTTCCTGCTACATGAACTTCTTGAACTTCTTGAACCTTCCTGCTACTTGAACTTCTTGAACTTCTTGAACCTTCCTGCTACTTGAACTTCTTGAGCCTTCCTCCTACTTGAACTTCTTGAAATTCTTGAACCTTCCTGCTACTTGAACTTCTTGAACTTCTTGGACCTTCCTGCTACGTGAACTTCTTGAACCTTCCTGCTTCTTGAACTTCTTGAAACTTCCTGCTACATGAACTTCTTGAACTTCTTGAACCTTCCTGCTACTTGAACTTCTTGAACCATCCTGCTACTTGAACTTCTAGAACTTCTTGAACCTTCCTGCTACTTTAACTTCTTGAACCTTCCTGCTACTTGAACTTCTTGAACTTCTTGAACCTTCTTGCTACTTGAACTTCTTGAATTTCTTGAACCTTCCTGCTACTTGAACTTCTTGAACCTTCCTGCTACTTGAACTTCTTGAACTTCTTGAACCTTCCTGCTACTTGAACTTCTTGAACTTCTTAAACCTTCCTGCTACTTGAACTTCTTGAACCTTCCTGCCACTTGAACTTCTTGAACTTCTCAAACATTCCTGCTACTTGAACTTCTTTAACTTCTTGAACCGTCCTGCTACTTGAACTTCTTAAACCTTCCTGCTACTTGAACTTCTTGAACCTTCCTTCAACTTGAACTTCTTGAACTTCTTGAACCTTCCTGCTACTTGAACTTCTTGAACTTCTTGAACCTTCCTGCTTCTTGAACTACTTGAACTTCTTGAACCTTCCTGCTACTTGAACTTCTTGAACTTCTTGAACCTTCCTGCTACTTGAACTTCTTGAACCTTCCTGCTACTTGAACTTCTCGAACCTTCCTGGTACTTGAACTTCTTGAACTTCTTGAACATTCCTGCTACTTGAACTTCTTGAACCTTCATGCTACTTGAACTTCTTGAACTTCTTGAACCTTCCTGCTACTTGAACGTTTTGAACCTTCCAGCTTCTTGAACTTCTTGAACCTTCCTTCTACTTGAACTTCTTGAACTTCTTGAACCTTCCTGCTACTTGAACTTTTTGAACTTCTAGAACCTTCCTGCTACTTGAAATTCTTGAACCTTCCTGCTACTTGAACTTCTTGAACTTCTTGAACCTTCCTGCTACTTGAACTTCTTTAACCTTCTTGCTACTCGAACTTCTTGAACTTCTTGAACGTTCCTGCTACTTGAACTTCTTGAACTTCTTGAACCTTCCTGCTACTTGAAATTCTTGAACTTCTTGAACCTTCCTGCTACTTGAACTTCTTGAACCTTCCTGCTACTTGAACTTCTTGAACTTCTTGAACCTTCCTGCTACTTGAACTTCTCGAACTTCTTGAACCTTCCTGCTACTTGAACTTCTTGAACTTCTTGAACCTTTCTGCTACCTGAACTACTTGAACTTCTTGAACATTCCTGCTACTTGAACTTCTGGAACTTCTTGAACCTTCCTGCTTCTTGAACTTCTTGAACCTTCCTGCGACTTGAACTTCTTGAACCTTCCTGCCACTTGAACTTCTTGAACTTCTTGAACCTTCCTGCCACTTGAACTTCTTGAACTTCTTGAACCTTCCTGCTACTTGAAATTCTTGAACCTTCCTGCTACTTGAAATTCTTGAACCTTCCTGCTACTTGAACTTCTTGAACTTCTTGAACCTTCCTGCTACTTGAACTTCTTGAACTTCTTGAACCTTCCTGCTACTTGAACTTCTTGAACTTCTTGAACCTTCCTGCTACTTGAACTTCTTGAACTTCTTGAACCTTCCTGCTACATGAACTTCTTGAGCCTTCCTCCTACTTGAACTTCTTGAACTTCTTAAACCTTCCTGCTACTTGAACTTCTTGAACTTCTTTAACCTTCCTGCTACTTGAACTACTTGAACTTCTTGAACCTTCCTGCTACTTGAACTTCTTGAACTTCTTGAACCTTCCTGCTACGTGAACTTCTTGAACGTTCCTGCTTCTTGAACTTCTTGAAACTTCCTGCTACATGAACTTCTTGAACTTCTATAACCTTCCTGCTACTTGAACTTCTTGAACCTTCCTGCTACTTGAACTTCTTGAGCCTTCCTCCTACTTGAACTTCTTGAACTTCTTGAACCTTCCTGCTACTTGAACTTCTTGAACTTCTTGAACCTTCCTGCTACGTGAACTTCTTGAACCTTCCTGCTTCTTGAACTTCTTGAAACTTCCTGCTACATGAACTTCTTGAACTTCTTGAACCTTCCTGCTACTTGAACTTCTTGAACCATCCTGCTACATGAACTTCTAGAACTTCTTGAACCTTCCTGCTACTTGAACTTCTTGAACCTTCCTGCTACTTGAACTTCTTGAACTTCTTGAACCTTCTTGCTACTTGAACTTCTTGAACTTATTGAACCTTCCTGCTACTTGAACTTCTTGAACCTTCCTGCTACTTGAACTTCTTGAACTTCTTGAACCTTCCTGCTACTTGAACTTCTTGAACTTCTTAAACTTTCCTGCTACTTGAACTTCTTGAACGTTCCTGCTACTTGAACTTCTTGAACTTCTCAAACATTCCTGCTACTTGAACTTCTTTAACTTCTTGAACCGTCCTGCTACTTGAACTTCTTGAACCTTCCTGCTACTTGAACTTCTTGAACCTTCCTTCTTCTTGAATTTCTTGAACTTCTTGAACGTTCCTGCTACTTGAACTTCTTGAACTTCTTGAACCCTCCTGCTACTTGAACTACTTGAACTTCTTGAACCTTCCTGCTACTTGAACTTCTTGAACTTCTTGAACCTTCCTGCTACTTGAACTTCTTGAACCTTCCTGCTACTTGAACTTCTCGAACCTTCCTGGTACTTGAACTTCTTGAACTTCTTGAACATTCCTGCTACTTGAACTTCTTGAACCTTCATGCTACTTGAACTTCTTGAACTTCTTGAACCTTCCTGCTACTTGAAATTCTTGAACCTTCCTGCTACTTGAACTTCTTTAACCTTCTTGCTACTCGAACTTCTTGAACTTCTTGAACGTTCCTGCTACTTGAACTTCTTGAACTTCTTGAACCTTCTTGCTACTTCAAATTCTTGAACTTCTTGAACCTTCCTGCTACTTGAACTTCTTGAACCTTCCTGCTACTTGAACTTCTTGAACTTCTTGAACCTTCCTGCTACTTGAACTTTTCGAACTTCTTGAACCTTCCTGCTACTTGAACTTCTTGAACTTCTTGAACCTTTTTGCTACCTGAACTACTTGAACTTCTTGAACATTCCTGCTATTTGAACTTCTGGAACTTCTTGAACCTTCCTGCTTCTTGAACTTCTTGAACCTTCCTGCGACTTGAACTTCTTGAACCTTCCTGCCACTTGAACTTCTTGAACTTCTTGAACCTTCCTGCTACTTGAAATTCTCGAACCTTCCTGCTACTTGAAATTCTTGAACCTTCCTGCTACTTGAACTTCTTGAACTTCTTGAACTTCCTGAACCTTCCTGCTACTTGAACTTCTTGAACTTCTTGAACCTTCCTGCTACTTGAACTTCTTGAACTTCTTGAACCATCCTGCTACTTGAACTTCTTGAACTTCTTGAACCTTCCTGCTACTTGAACTTCTTGAACTTCTTGAACCTTTCTGCTACTTGAACTTCTTGAGCCTTCCTCCTACTTGAACTTCTTGAACTTCTTAAACCTTCCTGCTACTTGAACTTCTTGAACTTCTTGAACCTTCCTGCTACTTGAACTACTTGAATTTCTTGAACCTTCCTGCTACTTGAACTTCTTGAACTTCTTGAACCTTCCTGCTACGTGAACTTCTTGAACCTTCCTGCTTCTTGAACTTCTTGAAACTTCCTGCTACATGAACTTCTTGAACTTCTTGAACCTTCCTGCTACTTGAACTTCTTGAACTTCTTGAACCTTCCTGCTACTTGAACTTCTTGAGCCTTCCGCCTACTTGAACTTCTTGAAATTCTTGAACCTTCCTGCTACTTGAACTTCTTGAACTTCTTGGACCTTCCTGCTACGTGAACTTCTTGAACCTTCCTGCTTCTTGAACTTCTTGAAACTTCCTGCTACATGAACTTCTTGAACTTCTTGAACCTTCCTGCTACTTGAACTTCTTGAACCATCCTGCTACTTGAACTTCTAGAACTTCTTGAACCTTCCTGCTACTTTAACTTCTTGAACCTTCCTGCTACTTGAACTTCTTGAACTTCTTGAACCTTCTTGCTACTTGAACTTCTTGAATTTCTTGAACCTTCCTGCTACTTGAACTTCTTGAACCTTCCTGCTACTTGAACTTCTTGAACTTCTTGAACCTTCCTGCTACTTGAACTTCTTGAACTTCTTAAACCTTCCTGCTACTTGAACTTCTTGAACCTTCCTGCTACTTGAACTTCTTGAACTTCTCAAACATTCCTGCTACTTGAACTTCTTTAACTTCTTGAACCGTCCTGCTACTTGAACTTCTTAAACCTTCCTGCTACTTGAACTTCTTGAACCTTCCTTCAACTTGAACTTCTTGAACTTCTTGAACCTTCCTGCTACTTGAACTTCTTGAACTTCTTGAACCTTCCTGCTTCTTGAACTACTTGAACTTCTTGAACCTTCCTGCTACTTGAACTTCTTGAACTTCTTGAACCTTCCTGCTACTTGAACTTCTTGAACCTTCCTGCTACTTGAACTTCTCGAACCTTCCTGGTACTTGAACTTCTTGAACTTCTTGAACATTCCTGCTACTTGAACTTCTTGAACCTTCATGCTACTTGAACTTCTTGAACTTCTTGAACCTTCCTGTTACCTGAACTTTTTGAACCTTCCTGCTACTTGAACTACTTGAACCCTCCTGCTACTTGAACTTCTTGAACTTCTTGAACCTTCCTGCTACTTGAACTATTTGAACTTCTTTAACCTTCCTGCTACTTGAACTACTTGAACTTCATGAACCTTCCTGCTACTTGAACTTCTTGAACTTCTTGAACCTTCCTGCTACTTTAACTTATTGAACTTCTTGAACCTTCCAGCTACTTGAACTACTTGAACTTCTTGAACCTTCCTGCTACTTGAACTTCTTGAACTTCTTGAACCTTCCTGCTACTTGAACTTCTTGAACTTCTTGAACCTTCCTGCTACATGAACTTCTTGAGCCTTCCTCCTACGTGAACTTCTTGAACTTCTTAAACCTTCCTGCTACTTGAACTTCTTGAACTTCTTGAACCTTCCTGCTACTTGAACTACTTGAACTTCTTGAACCTTCCTGCTACTTGAACTTCTTGAACTTCTTGAACCTTCCTGCTACGTGAACTTCTTGAACCTTCCTGCTTCTTGAACTTCTTGAAACTTCCTGCTACATGAACTTCTTGAACTTCTTGAACCTTCCTGCTACTTGAACTTCTTGAACTTCTTGAACCTTCCTGCTACTTGAACTTCTTGAGCCTTCCTCCTACTTGAACTTCTTGAACTTCTTGAACCTTCCTGCTACTTGAACTTCTTGAACTTCTTGAACCTTCCTGCTACGTGAACTTCTTGAACCTTCCTGCTTCTTGAACTTCTTGAAACTTCCTGCTACATGAACTTCTTGAACTTCTTGAACCTTCCTGCTACTTGAACTTCTTGAACCATCCTGCTACATGAACTTCTAGAACTTCTTGAACCTTCCTGCTACTTGAACTTCTTGAACCTTCCTGCTACTTGAACTTCTTGAACCTTCCTGCTACTTGAACTTCTTGAACTTCTTGAACCTTCCTGCTACTTGAACTTCTTGAACTTCTTAAACTTTCCTGCTACTTGAACTTCTTGAACCTTCCTGGTACTTGAACTTCTTGAACTTCTCAAACATTCCTGCTACTTGAACTTTTTAACTTCTTGAACCGTCCTGCTACTTGAACTTCTTGAACCTTCCTGCTACTTGAACTTCTTGAACCTTCCTTCTTCTTGAATTTCTTGAACTTCTTGAACGTTCCTGCTACTTGAACTTCTTGAACTTCTTGAACCTTCCTGCTACTTGAACTACTTGAACTTCTTGAACCTTCCTGCTACTTGAACTTCTTGAACTTCTTGAACCTTCCTGCTACTTGAACTTCTTGAACCTTCCTGCTACGTGAACTTCTCGAACCTTCCTGGTACTTGAACTTCTTGAACTTCTTGAACATTCCTGCTACTTGAACTTCTTGAACCTTCATGCTACTTGAACTTCTTGAACTTCTTGAACCTTCCTGCTACTTGAAATTCTTGAACCTTCCTGCTACTTGAACTTCTTTAACCTTCTTGCTTCTCGAACTTCTTGAACTTCTTGAACGTTCCTGCTACTTGAACTTCTTGAACTTCTTGAACCTTCTTGCTACTTCAAATTCTTGAACTTCTTGAACCTTCCTGCTACTTGAACTTCTTGAACCTTCCTGCTACTTGAACTTCTTGAACTTCTTGAACCTTCCTGCTACTTGAACTTTTCGAACTTCTTGAACCTTCCTACTACTTGAACTTCTTGAACTACTTGAACCTTTCTGCTACCTGAACTACTTGAACTTCTTGAACATTCCTGCTATTTGAACTTCTGGAACTTCTTGAACCTTCCTGCTTCTTGAACTTCTTGAACCTTCCTGCGACTTGAACTTCTTGAACCTTCCTGCCACTTGAACTTCTTGAACTTCTTGAACCTTCCTGCTACTTGAAATTCTCGAACCTTCCTGCTACTTGAAATTCTTGAACCTTCCTGCTACTTGAACTTCTTGAACTTCTTGAACTTCTTGAACCTTCCTGCTACTTGAACTTCTTGAACTTCTTGAACCTTCCTGCTACTTGAACTTCTTGAACTTCTTGAACCTTCCTGCTACTTGAACTTCTTGAACTTCTTGAACCTTCCTGCTACTTGAACTTCTTGAACTTCTTGAACCTTCCTGCTACTTGAACTTCTTGAGCCTTCCTCCTACTTGAACTTCTTGAATTTCTTAAACCTTCCTGCTACTTGAACTTCTTGAACTTCTTGAACCTTCCTGCTACTTGAACTACTTGAATTTCTTGAACCTTCCTGCTACTTGAACTTCTTGAACTTCTTGAACCTTCCTGCTACGTGAACTTCTTGAACCTTCCTGCTTCTTGAACTTCTTGAAACTTCCTGCTACATGAACTTCTTGAACTTCTTGAACCTTCCTGCTACTTGAACTTCTTGAACTTCTTGAACCTTCCTGCTACTTGAACTTCTTGAGCCTTCCTCCTACTTGAACTTCTTGAAATTCTTGAACCTTCCTGCTACTTGAACTTCTTGAACTTCTTGGACCTTCCTGCTACGTGAACTTCTTGAACCTTCCTGCTTCTTGAACTTCTTGAAACTTCCTGCTACATGAACTTCTTGAACTTCTTGAACCTTCCTGCTACTTGAACTTCTTGAACCATCCTGCTACTTGAACTTCTAGAACTTCTTGAACCTTCCTGCTACTTTAACTTCTTGAACCTTCCTGCTACTTGAACTTCTTGAACTTCTTGAACCTTCTTGCTACTTGAACTTCTTGAATTTCTTGAACCTTCCTGCTACTTGAACTTCTTGAACCTTCCTGCTACTTGAACTTCTTGAACTTCTTGAACCTTCCTGCTACTTGAACTTCTTGAACTTCTTAAACCTTCCTGCTACTTGAACTTCTTGAACCTTCCTGCTACTTGAACTTCTTGAACTTCTCAAACATTCCTGCTACTTGAACTTCTTTAACTTCTTGAACCGTCCTGCTACTTGAACTTCTTAAACCTTCCTGCTACTTGAACTTCTTGAACCTTCCTTCAACTTGAACTTCTTGAACTTCTTGAACCTTCCTGCTACTTGAACTTCTTGAACTTCTTGAACCTTCCTGCTTCTTGAACTACTTGAACTTCTTGAACCTTCCTGCTACTTGAACTTCTTGAACTTCTTGAACCTTCCTGCTACTTGAACTTCTTGAACCTTCCTGCTACTTGAACTTCTCGAACCTTCCTGGTACTTGAACTTCTTGAACTTCTTGAACATTCCTGCTACTTGAACTTCTTGAACCTTCATGCTACTTGAACTTCTTGAACTTCTTGAACCTTCCTGTTACCTGAACTTTTTGAACCTTCCTGCTACTTGAACTACTTGAACCCTCCTGCTACTTGAACTTCTTGAACTTCTTGAACCTTCCTGCTACTTGAACTATTTGAACTTCTTGAACCTTCCTGCTACTTGAACTACTTGAACTTCATGAACCTTCCTGCTACTTGAACTTCTTGAACTTCTTGAACCTTCCTGCTACTTTAACTTATTGAACTTCTTGAACCTTCCAGCTACTTGAACTACTTGAACTTCTTGAACCTTCCTGCTACTTGAACTTCTTGAACTTCTTGAACCTTCCTGCTACTTGAACTTCTTGAACTTCTTGAACCTTCCTGCTACATGAACTTCTTGAGCCTTCCTCCTACTTGAACTTCTTGAACTTCTTAAACCTTCCTGCTACTTGAACTTCTTGAACTTCTTGAACCTTCCTGCTACTTGAACTACTTGAACTTCTTGAACCTTCCTGCTACTTGAACTTCTTGAACTTCTTGAACCTTCCTGCTACGTGAACTTCTTGAACCTTCCTGCTTCTTGAACTTCTTGAAACTTCCTGCTACATGAACTTCTTGAACTTCTTGAACCTTCCTGCTACTTGAACTTCTTGAACTTCTTGAACCTTCCTGCTACTTGAACTTCTTGAGCCTTCCTCCTACTTGAACTTCTTGAACTTCTTGAACCTTCCTGCTACTTGAACTTCTTGAACTTCTTGAACCTTCCTGCTACGTGAACTTCTTGAACCTTCCTGCTTCTTGAACTTCTTGAAACTTCCTGCTACATGAACTTCTTGAACTTCTTGAACCTTCCTGCTACTTGAACTTCTTGAACCATCCTGCTACATGAACTTCTAGAACTTCTTGAACCTTCCTGCTACTTGAACTTCTTGAACCTTCCTGCTACTTGAACTTCTTGAACCTTCCTGCTACTTGAACTTCTTGAACTTCTTGAACCTTCCTGCTACTTGAACTTCTTGAACTTCTTAAACTTTCCTGCTACTTGAACTTCTTGAACCTTCCTGGTACTTGAACTTCTTGAACTTCTCAAACATTCCTGCTACTTGAACTTCTTTAACTTCTTGAACCGTCCTGCTACTTGAACTTCTTGAACCTTCCTGCTACTTGAACTTCTTGAACCTTCCTTCTTCTTGAATTTCTTGAACTTCTTGAACGTTCCTGCTACTTGAACTTCTTGAACTTCTTGAACCTTCCTGCTACTTGAACTACTTGAACTTCTTGAACCTTCCTGCTACTTGAACTTCTTGAACTTCTTGAACCTTCCTGCTGCTTGAACTTCTTGAACCTTCCTGCTACTTGAACTTCTCGAACCTTCCTGGTACTTGAACTTCTTGAACTTCTTGAACATTCCTGCTACTTGAACTTCTTGAACCTTCATGCTACTTGAACTTCTTGAACTTCTTGAACCTTCCTGCTACTTGAAATTCTTGAACCTTCCTGCTACTTGAACTTCTTTAACCTTCTTGCTTCTCGAACTTCTTGAACTTCTTGAACGTTCCTGCTACTTGAACTTCTTGAACTTCTTGAACCTTCTTGCTACTTCAAATTCTTGAACTTCTTGAACCTTCCTGCTACTTGAACTTCTTGAACCTTCCTGCTACTTGAACTTCTTGAACTTCTTGAACCTTCCTGCTACTTGAACTTTTCGAACTTCTTGAACCTTCCTGCTACTTGAACTTCTTGAACTTCTTGAACCTTTCTGCTACCTGAACTACTTGAACTTCTTGAACATTCCTGCTATTTGAACTTCTGGAACTTCTTGAACCTTCCTGCTTCTTGAACTTCTTGAACCTTCCTGCGACTTGAACTTCTTGAACCTTCCTGCCACTTGAACTTCTTGAACTTCTTGAACCTTCCTGCTACTTGAAATTCTCGAACCTTCCTGCTACTTGAAATTCTTGAACCTTCCTGCTACTTGAACTTCTTGAACTTCTTGAACTTCTTGAACCTTCCTGCTACTTGAACTTCTTGAACTTCTTGAACCTTCCTGCTACTTGAACTTCTTGAACTTCTTGAACCTTCCTGCTACTTGAACTTCTTGAACTTCTTGAACCTTCCTGCTACTTGAACTTCTTGAACTTCTTGAACCTTCCTGCTACTTGAACTTCTTGAGCCTTCCTCCTACTTGAACTTCTTGAACTTCTTAAACCTTCCTGCTACTTGAACTTCTTGAACTTCTTGAACCTTCCTGCTACTTGAACTACTTGAATTTCTTGAACCTTCCTGCTACTTGAACTTCTTGAACTTCTTGAACCTTCCTGCTACGTGAACTTCTTGAACCTTCCTGCTTCTTGAACTTCTTGAAACTTCCTGCTACATGAACTTCTTGAACTTCTTGAACCTTCCTGCTACTTGAACTTCTTGAACTTCTTGAACCTTCCTGCTACTTGAACTTCTTGAGCCTTCCTCCTACTTGAACTTCTTGAAATTTTTGAACCTTCCTGCTACTTGAACTTCTTGAACTTCTTGGACCTTCCTGCTACGTGAACTTCTTGAACCTTCCTGCTTCTTGAACTTCTTGAAACTTCCTGCTACATGAACTTCTTGAACTTCTTGAACCTTCCTGCTACTTGAACTTCTTGAACCATCCTGCTACTTGAACTTCTAGAACTTCTTGAACCTTCCTGCTACTTTAACTTCTTGAACCTTCCTGCTACTTGAACTTCTTGAACTTCTTGAACCTTCTTGCTACTTGAACTTCTTGAATTTCTTGAACCTTCCTGCTACTTGAACTTCTTGAACCTTCCTGCTACTTGAACTTCTTGAACTTCTTGAACCTTCCTGCTACTTGAACTTCTTGAACTTCTTAAACCTTCCTGCTACTTGAACTTCTTGAACCTTCCTGCTACTTGAACTTCTTGAACTTCTCAAACATTCCTGCTACTTGAACTTCTTTAACTTCTTGAACCGTCCTGCTACTTGAACTTCTTAAACCTTCCTGCTACTTGAACTTCTTGAACCTTCCTTCAACTTGAACTTCTTGAACTTCTTGAACCTTCCTGCTACTTGAACTTCTTGAACTTCTTGAACCTTCCTGCTTCTTGAACTACTTGAACTTCTTGAACCTTCCTGCTACTTGAACTTCTTGAACTTCTTGAACCTTCCTGCTACTTGAACTTCTTGAACCTTCCTGCTACTTGAACTTCTCGAACCTTCCTGGTACTTGAACTTCTTGAACTTCTTGAACATTCCTGCTACTTGAACTTCTTGAACCTTCATGCTACTGTGGAAAATTCTTCCCACATGCTCATCGTATTGCCTTTGGTGGCAGAGCCATACGCCGCTTTCGCGCTGTCATTTGTTGCCGCGGAGCTTGAGCGGAGCAAAGGTATGGTGGGCGGATGATTTTTTAGATGGGAAGGAACGGCATTGACACTTTGACTGGAGCAGCGGCAGGCTGAGCAGCACCTGGAGGGTACCATTTATTACCTCATACGTAGCCACGAGGTTATGTATTCCTTTTCTTCACTTTTCTATTTTTGGTTTGTTTAAGTTTGTATGCGTGTGTTGTGAATTTCTTTATTTTTGTTTTGAGACATTATCTTGGTGTTCAGGGCGTTAATAATTCTAACTAAATTAAAAGGCCAGTGGCCAGTAAACTACTTCGGAGGGAGTTCTTAACCATTTAAAGTGCTTCTCCTGAAGTGTGTAAACCTACTTGCTTACGGTGAATTCCTGATACTTGGAGGAAACTGTAACGGTTTCTTCCTGAATTCATCCAGCTTTAGTTATATTGCCTTAGTGCTCGTTTCATCTCCCTTCTATTAACTATTTACCTGATTACGTACTTCCGCCTGAACACCGTTCTATCGCTATTTTCATCTTTTTTTCCTTTTCTCTAACAACCTCTGAAAGTGGCTTATCGACCCACCGAGTGGAAATTAACTTGGGTGAGAGCTCGCTGGTTGTTGAAATTACTGAGATTCGTGATCTGAAATATTACGTCTATTCCAATATTACGTCCCGCCCATGTTAATTTGTGTTTGTTTCCGCTCCTAGTATGTCCTGCTGCTGCTGGTATAGTTACCGCTACCCTGGGAGGCTGCCGTCAGTTGCTTCAACTTAACGCTGGCTCGGGGGTTTTGTCAGGACTCGAGTGCGATTCTGGGGCTAGCTGGCGCTACTGTTGGGTGCGTTCTAGGAGCCTTAAATATCTTGTAATTTATTGTCGTGCATAACTTGAATTATCTAAAGACCTAATATTCTAGTTTCTTTTCTGTTTACTCAAAGAACTCATTTGTCCTTCCAGGAAGCTGCCCAGACCGACCGGTTCTTGCTGCTCTTCCTTAAAACTTGTTTACTGCATAGCCTGCAAGTGCGGTTGCAGCAGTCCTGCTGCTCGCCTAATGGCGTCAACCGCTGACTTGTTAGTTCGGATGCAGCAGCTTGTTAATACTGCTCTAGTGTAACAGGTTCACCTACCTACTTTGTCACACCTGTAACGTTAGCTGATGCTGCTCCTGTGGTGTATTTTAACTTAACGAGCACCCGTGTCACTTGTGCCATTTTTTGAGGTAAAGCGAAAGCTTTTTCAAACAAGCGCTCTTAGCGCTAAGTTTTAACTTAAATCAATAAAATAATAAAAAAAATATTGAATAAATCCTTCTCTAAAAATATTCTATACGCGGCCTGTACGGCTCTTTAAAATTATTAACGTGTTCGGCCTGTACGGCTCTATAAAATTGTTAACGTGTTCGGCCTGTACGGCTCCTTTAAATTAGTTGTGTGGCCTTGCGGCTATTTTGGAATCTTTCAAATAAAAAGTGAATAAATTTATATATTCGTTTCTAAACTTCCTGCAAGTGTGAATACTTTACACACTTTTTATACCAAGTTAATTCCGGGTGCTCGGCGCTTAACTACTAACTTCCTACAGATTGCAGGTGGCAGGTGCGGTGCTGCTGTAATTTCTTAACCCTTGTAACCTTAACAATTTTCAGCCATGACTGAGCCTAGCATAAGTCAGCGGCGCGGTGTATGCCGGACGAAGATCACCAGAGGCCTTCAGCGCGCTTCCCAGGCAGTTGCTGACGGTGACTCACTGCGCCTTCGGTCTTGCTGCGGGGAGATCGAGCGGCATTTGAGTCAGGTAAGACGTTACGACGAGGATATTATTTCTCAGATGTTGGTAAGCAAAGCGGAGAATGACGCGGTAGATGCTGAGGCCTCTAACCAGTTTGATTACGCAGCTGACGTAGAATGTAGAATAAAGTCAATGACCGATGAGCTAGAGACAATCGTTAAGGAGAGAACTAAACCTGTGCAGATGTCGGTGCAAGAAGTTAAATTGCCAGAATTAAAGTGCAGTGTCTTCACCGGAGAGGGCGCTGCTCACTTGAAGTACTTTTCCTTTCTAACTCAATTTAACGACTCTGTTGGCCATCGCGTAAATTTGTCCGTTTCGGCGAAATTAACCTACTTGAAGAGCTTCCTCTCGGGCTATGCCCTGAAGCTAATTGAACACCTTAGTATTAACGATGAAAATTATGATGTTGCCTTAGATTTACTGTCTAGGGAATTCCTAAATAAAGAGGCAGTCGTAAATAGCTTGTGCGTTAACCTCGTCAACTTAAAGTGTAAATTTGATCCCTTTTATGAGGAGACCAAAATATTTCTGAGTGAAGTCAGGAGTATTCTAGCTGACCTTAAAGTAAATGATTGTGACATTTTGGGTGAGCGCGTTGCGAACACAGTTGTCAGTAGCATCGTGTTATCAAAGTTACCCGCTCCTTTTATGCAGGCTTTGGTTACAAAGCTGAATAAAAATTATCCATCCTTGAACGAATTGTTCGATAATTACGTCAGCGTTATTGAATTTCTTAAGATTAGAAGTAACAATTTTCCGAAACCTTTTGAGCAATCAAAAGCTCGTGGCGAGAAGCCTAAATATGGAGCTTCCATAAGACCCAAATCCTTCGGGCCTAAGCAGGTATTCGCTAACTCTGCTTTGGCTTTTCCAGATAGAAAGGCCTGCAAATTTTGCTCAAGCATGAGTCACAGCATGCTACATTGTGGTGCATACCCTACCTATCAAAGTAGGGTTAATAGATGCAGTGAACTAAACATTTGCAGTCAGTGTAGTAGTGCTAGGCATGACAAAGATCATTGTCCTGGGAAGCTCGACTTTGAATGTCGTTCCTGCAAGCGTAATACCCATGTAACTGCTTTGTGTCCGAAGGGAAAATTTCCCGAAATAAAGACTAATTTGTGTATTAATTCTTCTTCTGAAAATAAATCTTTATATCTTTTACCAACAATTACCTTGCCAGTAAGTCGGGGTGAGAAATCGGTAAATGTTAGATTCTTGCTCGATACTGGTTCGCAGAGGTCGTACGTTTGCGGCAGTATTCTTGATAGGATCGGCTTTCCGGCGGGTCGTCAAACTTCTACCTATAACGTTAATACTTTCCTCGATCAGGGAACCAGAGACTTCACTGAGGCTAGTCTGGCTCTTAACTTATCAAGGACTGCCAAATTGCAGATCCCATTATTAATTGACGATAAATTTAAGTTGTCCTTTGACGTGGCTTCTTTGAGGAAAGCCGTCAAAAACCTAACTTCGCGATACCAATTGGCAGACTCCTTTCTTTCTGAAGTCTCGGATACAATTGAGGTAGAAGGGGTCTTGGGGATTGATGTAATCCAGTATTTCCGTAATTTAACCCTAATTCCTTGTATGAAAGGGACTGCTTTCCGGTACGATGAGGGAATAATTCCTTTCGGTCATGTTGAGGGCTTCCTGACCCGAGACCAGGTTCCAGCATTGTACTCGGAGCTGAATGTTGCTCACGGAGCATTTAATTCTACGGTTAATTTTGTGTTGAACCCCGCTCCATCTCGACCGGACCCTATTTATAGTATCGTAAAAGATAGTGGTGTCGAGGGTCATCTTGACAAAATATTTTGCCTTGAATCGATAGGTATTTCTGAAAATGAGCCTATTGCGCAGTCGGACCAGAAAAAATTAGACGAATTTAAAAAGGACATAGTTTTTACTGAAGGAAAATATCACGTCGGGTTGCTGTGGAATGAAAAGATCACTGATGTTCCAAACAATTTTGGTGTTGCAAGGGCAGTTCTCAGCAGGGTGGTGGACAGGCTTAACAAGAGTGGTTTCTATGAGGCTTATGATGCGGTGTTCCAACAGCAGTTGAGGGATGGAATTATTGAGGAAATTCCCATTGCATCCTGCAAAGACGACACCAAAGTTTTTATTCCTCATAGGGAAGTAATTAGGTTAGATCCCTCCTGTACTACAAAAGTACGGCCCGTGCTGAATTGTTCCTTGAAATTGAACGGCAAGCCTTCATTAAATGAGGCGTCCTTCCCTGGTGTTGACTTGATGGGGGATTTATTTAGCTTATTAATAAACCTGCGAAAGGATAAATACCTTGTTCTCGCAGATATTAGAAAAGCATTTCTACAGATTAAACTAGGCTCAGAGTACGATAGAAATAAATTTTGTATTCTTTGGGAGAAAGAAGGCAAACTTATCGCTTACCGGTATACTACCATAGTTTTTGGGTTTATTGCAAGCCCATTTATATTAAATTATGTAATTAAGCATCACCTCGCGAATTATCCCAATGACAAGTGTAATCATTTCCTGTCTAATTGTATGTATGTTGACAATTTGTTCATCACTGGCAATGATTACGATGAACTCTTGAATGTCTGTATGACCGCACGTGAACGGATGGAAGCGGGAGGCTTCGATCTTAGATCTTGGTCTAGTAACTGCAGTGGTTTGCAAGACATATTCAAGAGGGATGGAGTTTCCAGTGATCAGGTTGGGAACTGTGAGAAAGTATTGGGATACAATTATCATCTGGAGTCTGACTCTCTTCAGGTTTTGGTTAACAGCGTGGATGATGCTGCTAAAGTAACGAAAAGATCTATATTTTCTTGTATTGCCAAATGTTTCGACCCTTTGGGTCTCGTGAGCCCTATTACCGTCAAGGGAAAGTCTTTGATGAGGGAGCTCTGGAAACTGGGAATAAGTTGGGATGCTGAAGTACCCCATAATGTAAAATCAAAGTTCCTTTCTCTACGCAGGGAATTGGAACAGTTGCACAAGTTCTCTTTCGAGCGCCAGGTTTTCTCAACTGGGGAGAGTACTCGATTAGTCGTGTTCACTGACGCATCGAAGAGTCATTACGGTTGTGCTATTTATGCTTTAACTCAACAGGGAAATTCCTGTCACTCTAATCTTCTTTTTCTAAGAATAAGATTGCCCCTATGAAGGCAAAAAGTCTTCCAACCTTAGAACTTCTCGCAGTTTTTCTGGCATTTAAATGCTTAATTAACCTGTTAAAGTCGTTAGATGAGGTGAATGTTACCTCCATAACCTTTGGTATAGATGCCCAGATAGTACTGTCGTGGATTTTTAACGGCTATGTAAAAACAAAGAATGTTTTTGCCAACAATAGGATAAAAGATATTTTGTCCTTCAGAGAAGGAATATTGAAAGACTACAAAATTGAATGTGCATTCCAGTATGTACCATCAGATTTGAATCCCGCAGATTTATTAACTAGAGGCCTAACCGTACAAGAATTTAGTAAAAAATTAACTTTGTGGAAGCATGGTCCAGAATTTTTGAGTAAAACCGACTTCCAATGGCCAACTTATGCGTTGGAATCTATGCCTGTCATTTCTAAAACCGTAGTGGGCTGTCTTAATCAAGCCGGTAAAATTAAGGAAGGGCCAATTTTCCCTGTTGACAAGTATAGTACTTTTGAGAAGTTGATCGGTGTTACGGCTCAGCTTTTTAAGGTTGCTGAACTTTGTAGGCGTAAGACTGAAAGCAACCTGGAGCGTTTGGCTAGAGCTCGTTTGTACTGGTTAAAAACTGAACAAAGCAAGTATTTCAACAGGGAATTAACCTTTTTATCCAACCCCAATGATGGCGTGGTTCCTAGCTTGGTTCGTGATCTTAATCTTTTTGTAGATTGCAACGGTCTACTACGATCCAGAGGACGTCTACGTAAGTGCTTAAATGTTTCATATGACATCGCTAATCCAATTCTTCTTTCCAGGAATAGTAACTTGTCCAACCTGATTATAGAGCATTGCCATCGAAAATAAAAGCATCTTGGTGCGGCTTCCACTCTAAACACCTTGCGTAACATGGGTTATTGGCTACCAAAGCCTAGACCGCTAATTAAGGCCGTGTTAAAACGGTGCATATTGTGCAAGAAATATAATGCGCTGGCTTTCCGCTACCCCAAGCCAACTGACTATATTGGGGGGAAAGTTAATTTGGTTAGACCTTTTAACCATGTGGGCGTTGACTTTACGGGGCACTTCAACGTAAAATTAATGAATGATTCTTCAAAAATGTACTTGATCATTTTTACGTGCCTGAGTATACGGGCCATTCATTTGGAACTTGTTCCAGATATGTCGACTGGTTCTTTCCTGTCGGCTTTCATCAGGTTCTGCGCCAGGTTTGGTGTTCCTAGTTCAATTTATAGTGATAACGCACCATCTTTCAAGCAAGCTGCAGATTTGCTTAACTCGTCCAGTTCTGACAGTTCGATTTCAGACCATCTTGATCGGAACCGCATAAAGCACGTGAGGATTCCCTTGTATTCTGCGTGGTATGGGAGTGCGTGGGAAAGACTAATTAGAGTGGTGAAAAGCTGCCTCTACAAATCGATCGGTAGAAGTAGAGTAGAATATTTTTCCTTTTTGACCACACTCGCCGAAGTTCAAAATGCAGTTAATAATAGACCATTGACCTATATTAATACCGAGGACTTGTCTCAGACTCTAATTTCTCCGAATTCCTTCTTGAAAATAGGTTTAACTAACGACTCTGATTTTTCCTTTGGTGCTTCATTTACTGATAACTTGAATGTTCCTTCTAGGGCAGAGTTGCAGAAGACTTTAGAATTTAGAGAGGATTCCTTGGATAAATTTAAACAACTATGGTACGATGAATATTTACTTTCTCTCCGTGAAACAAATAAAAATATTTATCAGCCTGTATGGGAAGATAGAATTAAAGTCGGTGAAATAGTATTAATTACTTCCCCAAATAAGCCCAGACCTTGGTGGTCGATGGGTAGAGTTGACAGGTTGTTCACGGGAGCAGATGGAAAAACGCGATCTGCAGAGGTGACGAGACCGGATAAGACTTCTGGAGTCTACGCTATTTCTTTGTTATACCCTTTGGAATTGAGTGTTGATAAAGTTTGTAGAATTCAACCTAATCCTGCTCCACTTGTTCCAGAGCGAAGGACATTGCCGCGAAGGACTGCGGCTGCTCGGTGTCTAGATCGTATTCAGGATCAAGTAAATTGATCAATCTCCCCGCCCAGGAGTGTGTGGAAAATTCTTCCCACATGCTCATCGTATTGCCTTTGGTGGCAGAGCCATACGCCGCTTTCGCGCTGTCATTTGTTGCCGCGGAGCTTGAGCGGAGCAAAGGTATGGTGGGCGGATGATTTTTTAGATGGGAAGGAACGGCATTGACACTTTGACTGGAGCAGCGGCAGGCTGAGCAGCACCTGGAGGGTACCATTTATTACCTCATACGTAGCCACGAGGTTATGTATTCCTTTTCTTCACTTTTCTATTTTTGGTTTGTTTAAGTTTGTATGCGTGTGTTGTGAATTTCTTTATTTTTGTTTTGAGACATTATCTTGGTGTTCAGGGCGTTAATAATTCTAACTAAATTAAAAGGCCAGTGGCCAGTAAACTACTTCGGAGGGAGTTCTTAACCATTTAAAGTGCTTCTCCTGAAGTGTGTAAACCTACTTGCTTACGGTGAATTCCTGATACTTGGAGGAAACTGTAACGGTTTCTTCCTGAATTCATCCAGCTTTAGTTATATTGCCTTAGTGCTCGTTTCATCTCCCTTCTATTAACTATTTACCTGATTACGTACTTCCGCCTGAACACCGTTCTATCGCTATTTTCATCTTTTTTTCCTTTTCTCTAACAACCTCTGAAAGTGGCTTATCGACCCACCGAGTGGAAATTAACTTGGGTGAGAGCTCGCTGGTTGTTGAAATTACTGAGATTCGTGATCTGAAATATTACGTCTATTCCAATATTACGTCCCGCCCATGTTAATTTGTGTTTGTTTCCGCTCCTAGTATGTCCTGCTGCTGCTGGTATAGTTACCGCTACCCTGGGAGGCTGCCGTCAGTTGCTTCAACTTAACGCTGGCTCGGGGGTTTTGTCAGGACTCGAGTGCGATTCTGGGGCTAGCTGGCGCTACTGTTGGGTGCGTTCTAGGAGCCTTAAATATCTTGTAATTTATTGTCGTGCATAACTTGAATTATCTAAAGACCTAATATTCTAGTTTCTTTTCTGTTTACTCAAAGAACTCATTTGTCCTTCCAGGAAGCTGCCCAGACCGACCGGTTCTTGCTGCTCTTCCTTAAAACTTGTTTACTGCATAGCCTGCAAGTGCGGTTGCAGCAGTCCTGCTGCTCGCTTAATGGCGTCAACCGCTGACTTGTTAGTTCGGATGCAGCAGCTTGTTAATACTGCTCTAGTGTAACAGGTTCACCTACCTACTTTGTCACACCTGTAACGTTAGCTGATGCTGCTCCTGTGGTGTATTTTAACTTAACGAGCACCCGTGTCACTTGTGCCATTTTTTAAGGTAAAGCGAAAGCTTTTTCAAACAAGCACTCTTAGCGCTAAGTTTTAACTTAAATCAATAAAATAATAAAAAAATATTGAATAAATCCTTCTCTAAAAATATTCTATACGCGGCCTGTACGGCTCTTTAAAATTATTAACGTGTTCGGCCTGTACGGCTCTTTAAAATTGTTAACGTGTTCGGCCTGTGCGGCTCCTTAAAATTAGTTGTGTGGCCTTGCGGCTATTTTGGAATCTTTCAAATAAAAAGTGAATAAATTTATATATTCGTTTCTAAACTTCCTGCAAGTGTGAATACTTTACACTACTTGAACTTCTTGAACTTCTTGAACCTTCCTGTTACTTGAACTTTTTGAACCTTCCTGCTACTTGAACTACTTGAACCCTCCTGCTACTTGAACTTCTTGAACTTCTTGAACCTTCCTGCTACTTGAACTATTTGAACTTCTTGAACCTTCCTGCTACTTGAACTACTTGAACTTCTTGAACCTTCCTGCTACTTGATCTTCTTGAACTTCTTGAACCTTCCTGCTACTTTAACTTATTGAACTTCTTGAACCTTCCTGCTACTTGAACTACTTGAACTTCTTGAACCTTCCTGCTACTTGAACTTCTTGAACTTCTTGAACCTTTCTGCTACTTGAACTTTTTAAACCTTCCTGCTACTTGAACTTCTTGAATTTCTTGAACCTTCCTGCTACTTGAAATTCTTGAACTTCTTGATCCTTCCTGCTACTTGAACTGCTAGAACTTCTTGAACCTTCCTGCTACCTGAACTTCTTGAACCTTCCTTCTACTTGAACTTCTTGAACTTATTGAACCTTCCTGCTACTTGATCTTCTTGAACTTCTTGAACCTTCCTGCTACTTGAACTACTTGAACTTCTTGAACCTTCCTGCTACTTGAACTTCTTGAACTTCTTGAACCTTCCTGCTACTTGAAATTCTTGAACTTTCCTGCTACTTGAACTTCTTGAACTTCTTGAACCTTCCTGCTACTTGAACTTCTTGAACTTCTTGAACCTTCCTGCTACTTAAACTTCTTGAACTTCTTGAACCTTCCTGCTATTTGAACTTCTTGAACTTCTTGAACCTTCCTGCTACCTGAATTTTGAACCTTCCTGCTACTTGAACTTCTTGAACTTCTTGATCCATCCTGCTACTTGAACTTCTTGAACTTCTTGAACCTTCCTGCTACTTGAACTTCTTGAACCTTCCTGCTACTTGAACTTCTTGAACTCCTTGAACATATCTGCTACTTGAACTTCTTGAACTTCTTGAACCTTCCTGCTACTTGAACTTCTTGAACCTTCCTTCTACTTGAACTTCTTGAACCTTCCTGGTACTTGAACTTCTTGAACTTCTTGAACCTACCTGCTACTAGAACTTCTTGAACCTTCATGCAACTTGAACTTCTTGAACCTTCCTGCTACTTGAACTACTTGAACGTTCCTGCTACTTGAACTTCTTGAACTTCATGAACCTTCCTGCTACTTGAACTTTTTTAACCATCCTGCTACTTGAACTATTTGAACTTCTTGAACTTTCCTCCTACTTGAACTACTTGAAATTCTTGAACCTTCCTGCTACTTGAACTTCTTGAACCTTCCTGCTACTTGAACTTCTTGAACTTCCTGAACCTTCCTGCTACTTGAACTTCTTGAACCTTCCTGCTACTTGAACTTCTTGAACTTCTCAAACATTCCTGCTACTTGAACTTCTTGAACTTCTTGAACCGTCCTGCTACTTGAACTTCTTGAACCTCCTGCTACTTGAACTTCTTGAACCTTCCTTCTACTTGAACTTCTTGAACTTCTTGAACCTTCCTGCTACTTGAACTCCTTGAACTTCTTGAACCTTCCTGCTACTTGAACTACTTGAACTTCTTGAACCTTCCTGCTACTTGAACTTCTTGAACTTCTTAACCTTCTTGCTACTTGAACTTCTTGAACCATCCTGCTTCTTGAACTTCTTGCAACTTCCTGCTACATGAACTTCTTGAACCTTCCTGCTTCTTGAACTTCTTGAAACTTCCTGCTACATGAACTTCTTGAACTTCTTGAACCTTCCTGCTACTTGAACTTCTTGAACCATCCTGCTACCTGAACTTCTAGAACTTCTTGAACCTTCCTGCTACTTGAACTTCTTGAACCTTCCTGCTACTTGAACTTCTTGAACTTCTTGAACCTTCTTGCTACTTGAACTTCTTGAACTTCTTGAACCTTCCTGCTACTTGAACTTCTTGAACCTTCCTGCTACTTGAACTTCTTGAACTTCTTGAACCTTCCTGCTACTTGAACTTCTTGAACTTCTTAAACTTTCCTGCTACTTGAACTTCTTGAACCTTCCTGCTACTTGAACTTCTTGAACTTCTCAAACATTCCTGCTACTTGAACTTCTTTAACTTCTTGAACCGTCCTGCTACTTGAACTTCTTGAACCTTCCTGCTACTTGAACTTCTTGAACCTTCCTTCTTCTTGAATTTCTTGAACTTCTTGAACGTTCCTGCTACTTGAACTTCTTGAACTTCTTGAACCTTCCTGCTACTTGAACCACTTGAACTTCTTGAACCTTCCTGCTACTTGAACTTCTTGAACTTCTTGAACCTTCCTGCTACTTGAACTTCTTGAACCTTCCTGCTACTTGAACTTCTCGAACCTTCCTGGTACTTGAACTTCTTGAACTTCTTGAACATTCCTGCTACTTGAACTTCTTGAACCTTCATGCTACTTGAACTTCTTGAACCTTCCTGCTACTTGAACTTCTTTAACCTTCTTGCTACTCGAACTTCTTGAACTTCTTGAACGTTCCTGCTACTTGAACTTCTTGAACTTCTTGAACCTTCTTGCTACTTCAAATTCTTGAACTTCTTGAACCTTCCTGCTACTTGAACTTCTTGAACTTCTTGAACCTTCCTGCTACTTGAACTTTTCGAACTTCTTGAACCTTCCTGCTACTTGAACTTCATGAACTTCTTGAACCTTTCTGCTACCTGAACTACTTGAACTTTTTGAACATTCCTGCTATTTGAATTTCTGGAACTTCTTGAACCTTCCTGCTTCTTGAACTTCTTGAACCTTCCTGCGACTTGAACTTCTTGAACCTTCCTGCCACTTGAACTTCTTGAACTTCTTGAACCTTCCTGCTACTTGAAATTCTCGAACCTTCCTGCTACTTGAAATTCTTGAACCTTCCTGCTACTTGAACTTCTTGAACTTCTTGAACTTCTTGAACCTTCCTGCTACTTGAACTTCTTGAACTTCTTGAACCTTCCTGCTACTTGAACTTCTTGAACTTCTTGAACCTTCCTGCTACTTGAACTTCTTGAACTTCTTGAACCTTCCTGCTACTTGAACTTCTTGAACTTCTTGAACCTTCCTGCTACTTGAACTTCTTGAGCCTTCCTCCTACTTGAACTTCTTGAACTTCTTAAACCTTCCTGCTACTTGAACTTCTTGAACTTCTTGAACCTTCCTGCTACTTGAACTACTTGAATTTCTTGAACCTTCCTGCTACTTGAACTTCTTGAACTTCTTGAACCTTCCTGCTACGTGAACTTCTTGAACCTTCCTGCTACGTGAACTTCTTGAACCTTCCTGCTTCTTGAACTTCTTGAAACTTCCTGCTACATGAACTTCTTGAACTTCTTGAACCTTCCTGCTACTTGAACTTCTTGAACTTCTTGAACCTTCCTGCTACTTGAACTTCTTGAGCCTTCCTCCTACTTGAACTTCTTGAAATTCTTGAACCTTCCTGCTACTTGAACTTCTTGAACTTCTTGAACCTTCCTGCTACGTGAACTTCTTGAACCTTCCTGCTACTTGAACTTCTTGAACTTCTCAAACATTCCTGCTACTTGAACTTCTTTAACTTCTTGAACCGTCCTGCTACTCGAACTTCTTAAACCTTCCTGCTACTTGAACTTCTTGAACCTTCCTTCAACTTGAACGTCTTGAACTTCTTGAACCTTCCTGCTACTTGAACTTCTTGAACTTCTTGAACCTTCCTGCTTCTTGAACTACTTGAACTTCTTGAACCTTCCTGCTACTTGAACTTCTTGAACTTCTTGAACCTTCCTGCTACTTGAACTTCTTGAACCTTCCTGCTACTTGAACTTCTCGAACCTTCCTGGTACTTGAACTTCTTGAACTTCTTGAACATTCCTGCTACTTGAACTTCTTGAACCTTCATGCTACTTGAATTTCTTGAACTTCTTGAACCTTCCTGTTACTTGAACTTTTTGAACCTTCCTGCTACTTGAACTACTTGAACCCTCCTGCTACTTGAACTTCTTGAACTTCTTGAACCTTCCTGCTACTTGAACTATTTGAACTTCTTGAACCTTCCTGCTACTTGAACTACTTGAACTTCTTGAACCTTCCTGCTACTTGAACTTCTTGAACTTCTTGAACCTTCCTGCTACTTTAACTTATTGAACTTCTTGAACCTTCCTGCTACTTGAACTACTTGAACTTCTTGAACCTTCCTGCTACTTGAACTTCTTGAACTTCTTGAACCTTTCTGCTACTTGAACTTTTTAAACCTTCCTGCTACTTGAACTTCTTGAATTTCTTGAACCTTCCTGCTACTTGAAATTCTTGAACTTCTTGATCCTTCCTGCTACTTGAACTGCTAGAACTTCTTGAACCTTCCTGCTACCTGAACTTCTTGAACCTTCCTTCTACTTGAACTTCTTGAACTTATTGAACCTTCCTGCTACTTGATCTTCTTGAACTTTTTGAACCTTCCTGCTACTTGAACTACTTGAACTTCTTGAACCTTCCTGCTACTTGAACTTCTTGAACTTCTTGAACCTTCCTGCTACTTGAAATTCTTGAACTTTCCTGCTACTTGAACTTCTTGAACTTCTTGAACCTTCCTGCTACTTGAACTTCTTGAACTTCTTGAACCTTCCTGCTACTTAAACTTCTTGAACTTCTTGAACCTTCCTGCTATTTGAACTTCTTGAACTTCTTGAACCTTCCTGCTACCTGAATTTTGAACCTTCCTGCTACTTGAACTTCTTGAACTTCTTGATCCATCCTGCTACTTGAACTTCTTGAACTTCTTGAACCTTCCTGCTACTTGAACTTCTTGAACCTTCCTGCTACTTGAACTTCTTGAACTCCTTGAACATATCTGCTACTTGAACTTCTTGAACTTCTTGAACCTTCCTGCTACTTGAACTTCTTGAACCTTCCTTCTACTTGAACTTCTTGAACCTTCCTGGTACTTGAACTTCTTGAACTTCTTGAACCTACCTGCTACTAGAACTTCTTGAACCTTCATGCAACTTGAATTTCTTGAACCTTCCTGCTACTTGAACTACTTGAACGTTCCTGCTACTTGAACTTCTTGAACTTCATGAACCTTCCTGCTACTTGAACTTTTTTAACCTTCCAGCTACTTGAACTATTTGAACTTCTTGAACTTTCCTCCTACTTGAACTACTTGAAATTCTTGAACCTTCCTGCTACTTGAACTTTTGAACCTTCCTGCTACTTGAACTTCTTGAACTTCTTGAACCTTCCTGCTACTTGAACTTCTTGAACCTTCCTGCTACTTGAACTTCTTGAACTTCTCAAACATTCCTGCTACTTGAACTTCTTGAACTTCTTGAACCGTCCTGCTACTTGAACTTCTTGAACCTCCTGCTACTTGAACTTCTTGAACCTTCCTTCCACTTGAACTTCTTGAACTTCTTGAACCTTCCTGCTACTTGAACTTCTTGAACTTCTTGAACCTTCCTGCTACTTGAACTACTTGAACTTCTTGAACCTTCCTGCTACTTGAACTTCTTGAACTTCTTAACCTTCTTGCTACTTGAACTTCTTGAACAATCCTGCTTCTTGAACTTCTTGAAACTTCCTGCTACATGAACTTCTTGAACCTTCCTGCTACTTGAACTTCTTGAACCTTCCTGCCACTTGAACTTCTTGAACTTCCTAAATCTTTCTGCTACTTGAACTTCTTGAACCTTCCTGCTACTTGAACTTCTTGAACCTTCCTGCTACTTGAACTTCTTGAACCTTCCTGCCACCTGAACTTCTTGAACTTCTTGAACCTTCCTGCTACTTGAAATTCTTGAACCTTCCTTCTACCTGAACTTCTTGAACTTCTTGAACCTTCCTGCTACTTGAACTTTCTGAACTTCTTGAACCTTCCTGCTACTTGAACTTCTTGAACTTCTTGAACCTTCCTGCTACTTGAACTTCATGAACCTTCCTGCTACTTGAACTTCTTGACCCTTCCTGCTACTTGAAATTCTTGAACCTTCTTGCTACTTTAACTTCTTGAACTTCTTGAACCTTCCTGCTACTTGAACTTCTTGAACCTTCCTGCTACTTGAACTTCTTCTTGAACCTTGAACCTTCCTGCTACTTGAACTTCTTGAACCTTCCTGCTACTGGAACTTCTTGAACTTCTTGAACCTTCCTGCTACTTGAACTTCTTGAACCTTCCTGCTACTTGAACTTCTTGAACGTCTTGAACCTTTCTGCTACTTGAACTTCTTGAACCTTTCTGCTACTTGAACTTCTTGAACTTCTTAAACCTTCCTGCTACTTGAAATTTTTGAACTTCTTGAACCTTCCTGCTACTTGATCTTCTTGAACTTCATGAACCTTAATGCTACTTGAACTACTTGAACTTTTTGAACCTTCATGCTACTTGAACTTCTTGAACTTCTTGAACCTTCCTGCCACTTGAACTTCTTGAACCTTTCTGCTACTTGAACTTCTTGAACCTTCCTGCCACTAGAACTTCTTGAACTTCTTGAACCTTCCTGCTACTTGAAATTCTTGAACCTTCCTGCTACTTGAACTTCTTGAACCTTCCTGCTACTTGAACTTCTTGAACTTCTTGAACCTTCCTGCTACTTGAACTTCTTGAACTTCTTGAACCTTCCTGCTACTTGAACTTCTTGATCCTTCCTTCTACTTGAACTTCTTGAACTTCTTGAACCATCCTGCTACTTGAACTTCTTGAACTTCTTGAACCTTCCTGCTACTTGAACTACTTGAACTTCTTGAACCTTCCTGCTACTTGAACTTCTTGAACTTCTTGAACCTTCCTGATACTTGAACTTCTTGAACCTTCCTGCTTCTTGAACTTCTTGAAACTTCCTGCTACATGAACTTCTTGAACTTCTTGAACCTTCCTGCTACTTGAACTTCTTGAACCTTCCTGCTACTTGAACTTCTTGAACTTCTTGAACCTTCCTGCTACTTGAACTTCTTGAACTTCTTGAACCTTCCTGCTACTTGAACTTCTTGAACTTCTTGAACCTTCCTGCTACTTGAACTTCTTGAACCTTCCTGCTACTTTAACTTCTTGAACCTTCCTGCTACTTGATCTTCTTGAACTTCTTGAACCTTCCTGCTACTTGAACTTCTTGAACCTTCCTGCTAATCGAACTTCTTGAACTTCTTTAACCTTCCTGCTACTTGAACTTCTTGAACTTCTTGAACCTTCTTGCTACTTGAACTTCTTGAACCTTCCTGCTACTTGAACTTCTTGAACCTTCCTGCTACTTGAACTTCATGAACCTTCCTGCTACTTGAACTTCTTAAACCTTCCTGCTACTTCAACTTCTCGAACCTTCCTGGTACTTGAACTTCTTGAACTTCTTGAACATTCCTGCTACTTGAACTTCTTGAACCTTCATGCTACTTGAACTTCTTGAACTTCTTGAACCTTCCTGCTACTTGAACTTTTTGAACCTTCCTGCTACTTGAACTACTTGAACCCTCCTGCTACTTGAACTTCTTGAACTTCTTGAACCTTCCTGCTACTTGGACTATTTGAACTTCTTGAACCTTCCTGCTACTTGAACTACTTGAACTTCTTGAACCTTCCTGCTACTTGAACTTCTTGAACTTCTTGTACCTTCCTGCTACTTTAACTTATTGAACTTCTTGAACCTTCCTGCTACTTGAACTACTTGAACTTCTTGAACCTTCCTGCTACTTGAACTTCTTGAACTTCTTGAACCTTTCTGCTACTTGAACTTTTTGGACCTTCCTGCTACTTGAACTTCTCGAATTTCTTGAACCTTCCAGCTACTTGAAATTCTTGAACCTTCCTGCTACTTGAACTTCTTGAACTTCTTGATCCTTCCTGCTACTTGAACTGCTAGAACTTCTTGAACCTTCCTGCTACCTGAACTTCTTGAACCTTCCTTCTACTTGAACTTCTTTAACTTATTGAACCTTCCTGCTACTTGATCTTCTTGAACTTCTTGAACCTTCCTGCTACTTGAACTACTTGAACTTCATGAACCTTCCTGCTACTTGAACTTATTGAACTTCTTGAACCTTCCTGCTACTTGAACATCTTGAACCTTCCTGCTACTTGAACTTCTTGAACTTCTTGAACCTTCCTGCTACTTGAACTTCTTGAACTTCTTGAACCTTCCTGCTACTTAAACTTCTTGAACTTCTTGAACCTTCCTGCTATTTGAACTTCTTGAACTTCTTGAACCTTCCTGCTACCTGAACTCTGAACCTTCCTGCTACTTGAACTTCTTGAACTTCTTGATCCATCCTGCTACTTGAACTTCTTGAACTTCTTGAACCTTCCTGCTACTTGAACTTCTTGAACCTTCCTGCTACTTGAACTTCTTGAACTTCTTGAACATATCTGCTACTTGAACTTCTTGAACTTCTTGAACCTTCCTGCTACTTGAACTTCTTGAACCTTCCTTCTACTTGAACTTCTTGAACCTTCCTGGTACTTGAACTTCTTGAACTTCTTGAACCTACCTGCTACTAGAACTTCTTGAACCTTCATGCAACTTGAACTTCTTGAACCTTCCTGCTACTTGAAATTCTTGAACCTTCCTGCTACTTGAACTTCTTGAACCTTCCTGCTACTTTAACTTCTTGAACTTCTTGAACCTTCCTGCTACTTGAACTTCTTGAACCTTCCTGCTACTTGAACTTTTTGAACTTCTCAAACATTCCTGCTACTTGAACTTCTTGAACTTCTTGAACCGTCCTGCTACTTGAACTTCTTGAACCTTCCTGCTACTGGAACTTCTTGAGCCTTCCTTCTACTTGAACTTCTTGAACTTCTTGAACCTTCCTGCTACTTGAACTTCTTGAACTTCTTGAACCTTCCTGCTACTTGAACTACTTGAACTTCTTGAACCTTCCTGCCACTTGAACTTCTTGAACTTCTTGAACCTTTCTGCTACTTGAACTTCTTGAACCTTCCTGCTACTTGAACTTCTTGAACCTTCCTGCTACTTGAACTTCTTGAACCTTCCTGCCACTTGAACTTCTTGAACTTCTTGAACCTTCCTGCTACTTGAAATTCTTGAACCTTCCTGCTACCTGAACTTCCTGAACTTCTTGAACCTTCCTGCTACTTGAACTTTCTGAACTTCTTGAACCTTCCTGCTACTTGAACTTCTTGAACTTCTTGAACCTTCCTGCTACTTGAACTTCATGAACCTTCCTGCTACTTGGACTTCTTGACCCTTCCTGCTACTTGAACTTTTTGAACCTTCTTGCTACTTTAACTTCTTGAACTTCTTGAACCTTCCTGCTACTTGAACTTCTTGAACCTTCCTGCTACTTGAACTTCTTGAGCTTCTTGAACCCTCCTGCTACTTGAACTTTTTTAACCTTCCTGCTAATTGAACTTCTTGAACATTCCTGCTACTTGAACTTCTTCTTGAACCTTGAACCTTCCTGCTACTTGAACTTCTTGAACCTTCCTGCTACTTGAACTTCTTGAACTTCCTGAACCTTCCTGCTACATGAACTTCTTGAACCTTCCTGCTACTTGAACTTCTTGAATTTCTAAACCTTTCTGCTACTTGAACTTCTTGAACCTTCCTGCTACTTGAACTTCTTGAACTTCTTGAACCTTCCTGCTACTTGAAATTTTTGAACTTCTTGAACCTTCCTGCTACTTGAACTTCTTGAACTTCTTGAACCCTAATGCTACTTGAACTACTTGAACTTTTTGAACCTTCATGCTACTTGAACTTCTTGAACTTCTTGAACCTTCCTGCTACTTGAACTTCTTGAACCTTTCTGCTACTTGAACTTCTTGAACCTTCCTGCCACTAGAACTTCTTGAACTTCTTGAACCTTCCTGCTACTTGAAATTCTTGAACCTTCCTGCTACTTGAACTTCTTAAACCTTCCTGCTACTTGAACTTCTTGAACTTCTTGAACCTTCCTGCTACTTGAACTTCTTGAACTTCTTGAACCTTCCTGCTACTTGAACTTCTTGATCCTTCCTTCTACTTGAACTTCTTGAACTTCTTGAACCATCCTGCTACTTGAACTTCTTGAACTTCTTGAACCTTCCTGCTACTTGAACTACCTGAACTTCTTGAACCTTCCTGCCACTTGAACTTCTTGAACTTCTTGAACCTTCCTGCTACTTGAACTTCTTGAACCTTCCTGCTTCTTGAACTTCTTGAAACTTCCTGCTACATGAACTTCTGGAACTTCTTGAACCTTCCTGCTACTTGAACTTCTTGAACCTTCCTGCTACTTGAACTTCTTGAACTTCTTGAACCTTCCTGCTACTTGAACTTCTTGAACTTCTTGAACCTTCCTGCTACTTGAACTTCTTGAACTTCTTGAACCATCCTGCTACTTGAACATCTTGAACTTCTTGAACCTTCCTGCTACTTGAACTTCTTGAACCTTCCTGCTACTTTAACTTCTTGAACCTTCCTGCTACTTGATCTTCTTGAACTTCTTGAACCTTCCTGCTACTTGAACTTCTTGAACCTTCCTGCTAATTGAACTTTTTGAACTTCTTTAACCTTCCTGCTACTTGAACTTCTTGAACTTCTTGAACCTTCCTGCTACTTGAACTTCTTGAACCTTCCTGCTACTTGAACTTCTTGAACCTTCCTGCTACTTGAACTTCTTGAACCTTCCTGCTACTTGAACTTCTTGAACTTCTCGAACCTTCCTGCTACTTGAACTTCTTGAACCTTCCTGCTACTTGAACTTCTTGAACCTTCCTGCTACTTGAACTTCTTGAACTTCTTGAACCTTCCTGCTACTTGAACTTCTTGAACCTTCCTGCTACTTGAACTTCTTGAACTTCTTAAACCTTCCTGCAACTTGAACTTCTTGAACCTTCCTGCTACTTGAACTTCTTGAACTTCTTGAACCTTCCTGCTACTTGAACTTTTTGAACCTTCCTGCTATTTGAACTTCTGAACCTTCCTGTTACTTGAACGTCTTGAACCTTTCTGCTACCTGAACTTTTTGAACTTCTTGAACCTTCCTGCTACTTGAACTTTTTGAACTTCTTGAACCTTCCTGCTACCTGAACTTTTTGAACTTCTTGAACCTTCGTGCTACTTGAACTTTTTGAACTTCTTGAACCTTAATGCTACTTGAACTTCTTGAACTTCTTGAACCTTCCTGCTACTTGAACTTCTTGCACCTTCCTGCCACTTGATTTCTTGAAACTTCCTGCGACTTGAACTTCTTGAACCTTCCTGCTACTTGAACTTTTTGAACCTTCCTGCTTCTTGAACTTCTTGAACCTTCCTTCTCCTTGAACTTCTTGAACTTCTTGAACCTTCCTGCTACTTGAACTTTTTGAACTTCTTGAACCTTCCTGCTACTTGAACTTCTTGAACCTTCCTGCGAGCTGAACTTCTTGAACTTCTTGAACCTTCCTGCTACTTGAACTTCTTGAACCTTCCTGCTACTTGAACTTCTTGAACTTCTTGAACCTTTTTGCTACTTGAACTTCTTGAAACTTCCTGCTACTTGAACTTCTTGATCTTCTTGAACCTTCCTGCTACTTGAAATTCTTGAACTTCTTGAACCTTCCTGCTACTTGAACTTCTTGAACTTCTTGAACCTTCCTGCTACCTGAAATTCTTGAACTTCTTGAACCTTCCTGCTACTTAATCTTTTCGAACTTCTTGAACCTTCCTGCTACTTGAACTTCTTGAACTTCTTGAACCTTCCTGCTACTTGAACTTCTTGAACCTTCCTGCTACTTGAACTTCTTGAACCTTCCTGCCACTTGAACTTCTTGAACTTCTTGAACCTTCCTGCTACTTGAAATTTTTGAACCTTCCTGCTACTTGAACTTCTTGAACTTCTTGAACCTTCCTGCTACTTGAACTTCTTGAACTTCTTGAACCTTCCTGCTACTTGAACTTCTTGAACCTTCCATCCACTTGAACTTCTTGAACTTCTTGAACCTTCCTGCTACTTGAACTTCTTGAACTTCTTGAACCTTCTTTCTACTTGAACTTCTTGAACTTCTTGAATCTTCCTGCTACTTGAACTTCTTGAACCTTCCAGCTACTTAAACTTCTTGAACCTTCTTGCTACTTGAACTTCTTGAACCTTCCTGCTACTTGAACTTCTTGAACCTTCCTGCTACTTGAACTTCTTGTACTTCTTGAACCTTCCTGCTACTTGAAATTCTTGAACGTCTTGAACCTTCCTGCTACTTGAACTTCTTGAACTTCTTGAACCTTCCTGCCACTTGAACTTCTTGAACGTCTTGAACCTTCCTGCTACTTGAACTTCTTGAACTTCTTGAACCTTCCTGCTACTTGAACTTCTTGAACTTCTTGAACCTTCCTGCTACTTGAACTTCTTGAACTTCTTGAACCTTTCTGCTACTTGAACTTCTTGAACCTTCCTGCTACTTGAACTTCTTGAACTTTTTGAACCTTCCTGCTACTTGAACTTCATGAACTTCTTGAACCTTCCTGCTACTTGAACTACTTGACCTTCTTGAACCTTCCTGCTACTTGAACTTCTTGAACCTTCCTGCTACTTGAAATACTTGAACTTCTTGAACCTTCCTGCTACTTGAAATACTTGAACTTCTTTAACCTTCCTGCTACTTGAAATACTTGAACTTCTTGAACCTTCCTGTTATATGAACTTCTTGAACTTCTTGAACCTTCCTGATACTTGAACTTCTTTAACCTTCCTGCTACTTGAACTTCTTGAACCTTCCTGCTACTTGAACTTCTACAACTTCTTGAACCTTCCTGCTACTTGAAATACTTGAACTTTTTGAACCTTCCTGTTACTTGAACTTCTTGAACTTCTTGAACCTTTCTGCTACTTGAACTTCTTGAACCTTCCTGCTACTTGAACTTCTTGAACTTCTTGAACCTTCCTGCTACTTGAACTTCTTGAACCTTCCTGCTACTTGAACCTCTTGAACTTCTTGACCCTTCCTGCTACTTGAACTTCATGAACTTCTTGCACCTTCCTGCTACTTGAACTTCTTGAACTTCTTGAACCTTCCTGCTACTTGAACTTCTTGAACTTCTTGAACCTTCCTGCTACTTGAACTTCTTGAACTTCTTGATCTTTCCTGCTACATGAACTTCTGAACTTCTTGAACCTTTTTGCTACTTGAACTTCTTGAACTTCTTGAACCTTCCTGCTACTTGAACTTTTTGAACTTCTTGAACCTTCCTGCTACTTGAACTTCTTGAACCTTCCTGCTACTTGAACTTCTTGAACTTCTTGAACCATCCTGCTACTTGAACTTCTTGAACTTCTTGAACCTTCCTGCTACTTGAACTTCTTGAACTTTTTGCACCTTCCTGCTACTTGAACTTCAAGAACCTTCCTGCTGCTTGAACTTCTTGAACCTTCCTGCAACTTGAACTTCTTGAACTTCTTGAATTTTCCTGCTACTTGAACTTCTTGAACTTCTTGCACCTTCCTGCTACTTGAACTTCTAGAACCTTCCTGCCACTTGAACTTCTTGAACCTTCCTGCTACTTGAACTTCTTGAACCTTCCTGCTACTTGAACTTCTTGAACTTCTTGAACCTTCCTGCTATTTGAACTTCTTGAACCTTCCTGCTACTTGAACTTCTTGAACCTTCCTGCTACTTGAACTTTTTGAACCTTCCTGCTACTTGAACTTCTTGAACCTTCCTGCTACTTGAACTTCTTTAACTTCTTGAACCTTCCAGCTACTTGAACTTCTTGAACATTTGATCCTTCCTGCTACTTGAACTACTTTAACTTCTTGAACCTTCCTGCTACTTGAACTTCGTGAACTTCTTGAACCTTCCTGCTACTCGAACTTCTTGAGCCTTCCTGCTACTTGAACTTCTTGAACGTTCCTGCCACTTGAACTTCTTGAACTTCTTGAACCTTCCTGCTACTTGAAATTCTTGAACCTTCCTGCTACTTGAAATTCTTGAACTTCTTGAACCTTCCTGCCACTTGAACTTCTTGAACCTTCCTGCTACTTGAACTTCTTGAACCTTCCTTCTACTTGAACTTCTTGAACTTCTTGAACCTTCCTGCTACTTGAACTTCTTGAACTTCTTGAACCTTCCTGCTACTTGAACTTCTTGAACCTTCCTGCTTCTTGAACATCTTTAAACTTCCTGCTACATGATCTTCTTGAACTTCTTGAACCTTCCTGCTACTTGAACATCTTGAACCTTCCTGCTACTTGAACTTCTTGAACTTCTTGAACCTTCCTGCTACTTGAACTTCTTGAACCTTCCTGCCACTTGAACTTCTTGAACTTCTTGAACCTTCCTGCTACTTGAAATTCTTGAACCTTCCTGCTACTTGAACTTCTTGAACTTCTTGAACCTTCCTTGTACTTGAACTTCTTGAACCTTCCTTCTACTTGAACTTCTTGAACTTCTCGAACCTTCCTGCTACTTGAACTTCTTGAACTTCTGAACCTTCCTGCTACTTGAACTACTTGAACTTCTTGAACCTTCATGCTATTTGAACTTCTTGAACTTCTTGAACCTTCCTGCTACTTGAACTTCTTGAACCTTCCTGCTTCTTGAACTTCTTGAAACTTCCTGCTACATGAACTTCTTGAACTTCTTGAACCTTCCTGCTACTTGAACTTCTTGAACCTTCCTGCTACTTGAACTTCTTGAACTTTTTGAACCTTCCTGCTACTTGAACTTCTTGAACTTCTTGAACCTTTCTGCTACTTGAACTTCTTGAACTTCTTGAACCTTCCTGCTACTTGAACTTCTTGAACTTCTCGAACTTTCCTGCTACTTGAACTTCTTGAACCTTCCGGCTACTTGAATTTCTTGAACTTCTTGAACCTTTCTGCTACTTGAAATTCTTGAACTTCTTGAACATTCCTGCTACTTGAACTTCTTGAACCTTCCTGCTACTTGAACTTTTTGAACTTCTTGAGCCTTCCTGCTACTTGAACTACTTAAACTTCTTGAACCTTCCTGCTACTTGAACTTCTTGAACTTCTTGAACCTTCCTGCTACTTGAACTTCTTGAACTTCTTGCACCTTCCTGCTACTTGAACTTCTAGAACCTTCCTGCCACTTGAACTTCTTGAACCTTCCTGCTACTTGAACTTCTTGAACCTTCCTGCTACTTGAACTTCTTGAACTTCTTGAACCTTCCTGCTATTTGAACTTCTTGAACCTTCCTGCTATTTGAACTTCTTGAACCTTCCTGCTACTTGAACTTCTTGAACCTTCCTGCTACTTGAACTTTTTGAACCTTCCTGCTACTTGAACTTCTTTAACTTCTTGAACCTTCCAGCTACTTGAACTTCTTGAACATCTTGATCCTTCCTGCTACTTGAACTACTTTAACTTCTTGAACCTTCCTGCTACTTGAACTTCGTGAACTTCTTGAACCTTCCTGCTACTCGAACTTCTTGAGCCTTCCTGCTACTTGAACTTCTTGAACGTTCCTGCCACTTGAACTTCTTGAACTTCTTGAACCTTCCTGCTACTTGAAATTCTTGAACCTTCCTGCTACTTGAAATTCTTGAACTTCTTGAACCTTCCTGCTACTTGAACTTCTTGAACCTTCCTGCTACTTGAACTTCTTGAACCTTCCTTCTACTTGAACTTCTTGAACTTCTTGAACCTTCCTGCTACTTGAACTTCTTGAACTTCTTGAACCTTCCTGCTACTTGAACTTCTTGAACCTTCCTGCTTCTTGAACATCTTTAAACTTCCTGCTACATGATCTTCTTGAACTTCTTGAACCTTCCTGCTACTTGAACATCTTGAACCTTCCTGCTACTTGAACTTCTTGAACTTCTTGAACCTTCCTGCTACTTGAACTTCTTGAACCTTCCTGCCACTTGAACTTCTTGAACTTCTTGAACCTTCCTGCTACTTGAAATTCTTGAACCTTCCTGCTACTTGAACTTCTTGAACTTCTTGAACCTTCCTTGTACTTGAACTTCTTGAACCTTCCTTCTACTTGAACTTCTTGAACTTCTCGAACCTTCCTGCTACTTGAACTTCTTGAACTTCTGAACCTTCCTGCTACTTGAACTACTTGAACTTCTTGAACCTTCATGCTATTTGAACTTCTTGAACTTCTTGAACCTTCCTGCTACTTGAACTTCTTGAACCTTCCTGCTTCTTGAACTTCTTGAAACTTCCTGCTACATGAACTTCTTGAACTTCTTGAACCTTCCTGCTACTTGAACTTCTTGAACCTTCCTGCTACTTGAACTTCTTGAACTTTTTGAACCTTCCTGCTACTTGAACTTCTTGAACTTCTTGAACCTTTCTGCTACTTGAACTTCTTGAACTTCTTGAACCTTCCTGCTACTTGAACTTCTTGAACTTCTCGAACTTTCCTGCTACTTGAACTTCTTGAACCTTCCGGCTACTTGAATTTCTTGAACTTCTTGAACCTTTCTGCTACTTGAAATTCTTGAACTTCTTGAACATTCCTGCTACTTGAACTTCTTGAACCTTCCTGCTACTTGAACTTTTTGAACTTCTTGAGCCTTCCTGCTACTTGAACTACTTAAACTTCTTGAACCTTCCTGCTACTTGAACTTCTTGAACTTCTTGAACCTTCCTGCTACTTGAACTTCTTGAACTTCTTGAACCTTCCTGCTACTTGAACTTCTTGAACCTTCCTGCCACTTGAACTTCTTGAACTTCTTGAACCTTCCTGCTACTTGAAATTCTTGAACCTTCCTGCTACTTGAACTTCTTGAACTTCTTGAACCTTCCTTGTACTTGAACTTCTAGAACCTTCCTTCTACTTGAACTTCTTGAACTTCTCGAACCTTCCTGCTACTTGAACTTCTTGAACTTCTGAACCTTCCTGCTACTTGAACTACTTGAACTTCTTGAACCTTCATGCTATTTGAACTTCTTGAACTTCTTGAACCTTCCTGCTACTTGAACTTCTTGAACCTTCCTGCTTCTTGAACTTCTTGAAACTTCCTGCTACATGAACTTCTTGAACTTCTTGAACCTTCCTGCTACTTGAACTTCTTGAACCTTCCTGCTACTTGAACTTCTTGAACTTTTTGAACCTTCCTGCTACTTGAACTTCTTGAACTTCTTGAACCTTTCTGCTACTTGAACTTCTTGAACTTCTTGAACCTTCCTGCTACTTGAACTTCTTGAACTTCTCGAACTTTCCTGCTACTTGAACTTCTTGAACCTTCCGGCTACTTGAATTTCTTGAACTTCTTGAACCTTTCTGCTACTTGAAATTCTTGAACTTCTTGAACATTCCTGCTACTTGAACTTCTTGAACCTTCCTGCTACTTGAACTTTTTGAACTTCTTGAGCCTTCCTGCTACTTGAACTACTTAAACTTCTTGAACCTTCCTGCTACTTGAACTTCTTGAACTTCTTGAACCTTCCTGCTACTTGAACTTCTTGAACCTTCCTGCTACTTGAATTTCTTGAACTTCTTGAACCTTCCTGCTACTTGAACTTCTTGAACCTTCATGCTACTTGAACTTCTTGAACCTTCCTTCCACTTGAACTTCTTGAACTTCTTGAACCTTCCTGCTACTTGAACTTCTTGAACTTCTTGAACCTTACTTCTACTTGAACTTCTTGAACTTCTTGAACCTTCCTGCTACTTGAACTTCTTGAACCTTCCTGCTACTTGAACTTCTTGAACCTTCCTGCTACTTGAACTTCTTGAACCTTCCTGCTACTTGAACTTCTTGAACTTCTGGAACCTTCCTGCTACTTGAACTTCTTGAACGTCTTGAACCTTCCTGCTACTTGAACTTCTTGAACTTCTTGAACCTTCCTGCTACTTGAACTTCTTGAACGTCTTGAACCTTACTGCTACTTGAACTTCTTGAACTTCTTGAACCTTCCTGCTACTTGAACTTCTTGAACTTCTTGAACCTTTCTGCTACTTAAACTTCTTTAACCTTCCTGCTACTTGAACTTCTTGAACTTCTTGAACCTTCCTGCTACTTGAACTTCTTGAACGTCTTGAACCCTCCTGCTACTTGAACTTCTTGAACTTCTTGAACCTTCCTGCTACTTGAACTTCTTGTACCTTCCTGCTACTTGAACTTCTTGAACTTTTTGAACCTTCCTGCTACTTGAACTTCTTGAACTTCTTGAACCTTCCTGCTACTTGAACTTTTTGAACCTTCCTGCTATTTGAACTTCCTGAACCTTCCTGCTACTTGAACTTCTTGAACCTTCCTGCTACCTGAACTTTTTGAACTTCTTGAACCTTCCTGCTACTTGAACTTTTTGAACTTCTTGAACCTTCCTGCTACTTGAACTTCTTGAACTTCTTGAACCTTCCTGCTACTTGAACTTCTTGCACCTTCCTGCCACTTGATTTCTTGAACCTTCCTGCTACTTGAACTTCTTGAACCTTCCTGCTACCATAACTTTTTGAACCTTCCTGCTTCTTGAACTTCTTGAACCTTCCTTCTCCTTGAACTTCTTGAACTTCTTGAACCTTCCTGCTACTTGAACTTCTTGAACCTTCCTGCTACTTGAACTTTTTGAACTTCTTGAACCTTCCTGCTACTTGAACTTCTTGAACCTTCCTGCGAGCTGAACTTCTTGAACTTCTTGAACCTTCCTGCTACTTGAACTTCTTGAACCTTCCTGCTACTTGAACTTCTTGAACCTTCCTGCTACTTGAACTTCTTGAACTTCTTGAACCTTTCTGCTACTTGAACTTCTTGAAACTTCCTGCTACGTGAACTTCTTGAACTTCTTGAACCTTCCTGCTACTTGAAATTCTTGAACTTCTTGAACCTTCCTGCTACTTGAACTTCTTGTACCTTCCTGCTACTTGAACTTCTTGAACTTTTTGAACCTTCCTGCTACTTGAACTTCTTGAACTTCTTGAACCTTCCTGCTAATTGAACTTCTTGACCTTCTTGAACCTTCCTGCTACTTGAACTTCTTGAACCTTCCTGCTACTAGAAATACTTGAACTTCTTGAACCTTCCTGCAACTTGAAATACTTGAACTTCTTGAACCTTCCTGTTATATGAACTTCTTGAACTTCTTGAACCTTCCTGCTACTTGAACTTCTTTAACCTTCCTGCTACTTGAACTTCTTGAACCTTCCTGCTACTCGAACTTCTACAACTTCTTGAACCTTCCTGCTACTTGAAATACTTGAACTTCTTGAACCTTCCTGTTACTTGAACTTCTTGAACTTCTTGAACCTTTCTGCTACTTGAACTTCTTGAACCTTCCTGCTACTTGAGCTTCTTGAACTTCTTGAACCTTCCTGCTACTTGAACTTCTTGAACCTTCCTGCTACTTGAACCTCTTGAACTTCTTGACCCTTCCTGCTACTTGAACTTCTTGAACTTCTTGCACCTTCCTGCTACTTGAACTTCTCGAACTTCTTGAACCTTCCTGCTACTTGAACTTCTTGAACTTCTTGAACCTTCCTGCTACTTGAACTTCTTGAACTTCTTGGTCTTTCCTGCTACATGAACTTCTTGAACTTCTTGAACCTTTTTGCTACTTGAACTTCTTGAACTTCTTGAACCTTCCTGCTACTTGAACTTTTTGAACTTCTTGAACCTTCCTGCTACTTGAACTTCTCGAACCTTCCTGCTACTTGAACTTCTTGAACTTCTTTAACCTTCCTGCTACTTGAACTTCTTGAAACTTCCTGCTACTTGAACTTCTTGAACTTCTTGAACCTTCCTGCTACTTGAACTACTTAAACTTCTTGAACCTTCCTGCTACTTGAACTTCTTGAACTTCTTGAACCTTCCTGCTACGTGAACTTCTTGAACCTTCCTGCTACTTGAACTTCTTGAACTTCTTGAACCTTCCTGCTACTTGAACTTCTTGAACCTTCATGCTACTTGAACTTCTTGAACCTTCCTGCTACTTGAACTTCTTAAACCTTCCTGCTACTTGAACTTCTTGAACTTCTTGAGCCTTCCTGCTACTTGAACTACTTAAACTTCTTGAACCTTCCTGCTACTTGAACTTCTTGAACTTCTTGAACCTTCCTGCTACGTGAACTTCTTGAACCTTCCTGCTACTTGAACTTCTTGAACTTCTTGAACCTTCCTGCCACTTGAACTTCTTGAACCTTCATGCTACTTGAACTTCTTGAACCTTCCTGCTACTTGAACTTCTTGAACCTTCCTGCTACTTGAACTACTTGAACTTCTTGAACCTTCCTGCTAATCGAACTTCTTGAACCTTCCTGCTACTTGAACTTCTTGAACTTCTCGAACCTTCCTGCTACTTGAACTTCTTGAACCTTCCTGCTACTTGAACATCTTGAACCTTCCTGCTACTTGAACTTCTTGAACTTCTTAAACCTTCCTGCAACTTGAACTTCTCGAACCTTCCTGCTACTTGAACTTCTTGAACTTCTTGAACCTTCCTGCTACTTGAACTTTTTGAGCCTTCCTGCTATTTGAACTTCTGAACCTTCCTGTTACTTGAACTTCTTGAACCTTCCTGCTACCTGAACTTTTTGAACTTCTTGAACCTTCCTGCTACCTGAACTTTTTGAACTTCTTGAACCTTCCTGCTCCTTGAACTTTTTGAACTTCTTGAACCTTCCTGCTACTTTAACTTCTTGAACTTCTTGAACCTTCCTGCTACTTGAACTTCTTGCACCTTCCTGCCACTTGATTTCTTGAAACTTCCTGCTACTTGAACTTCTTGAACCTTCCTGCTGTTTGAACTTTATGAACCTTCCTGCTTCTTGAACTTCTTGAACCTTCCTTCTCCTTGAACTTCTTGAACTTCTTGAACCTTCCTGCTACTTTAACTTTTTGAACTTCTTGAACCTTCCTGATACTTGAACTTCTTGAACCTTCCTGCGAGCTGAACTTTTTGAACTTCTTGAACCTTCCTGCTACTTGAACTTCTTGAACTTCTTGAACCTTTTTGCTACTTGAACTTCTTGAAACTTCCTGCTACTTGAACTTCTTGAACTTCTTGAACCTTCCTGCTACTTGAAATTCTTGAACTTCTTGAACCTTCCTGCTACTTGAACTTCTTGAACTTCTTGAACCTTCGTGCTACCTGAAATTCTTGAACTTCTTGAACCTTCCTGCTACTTGATCTTTTCGAACTTCTTGAACCTTCCTGCTACTTGAACTTCTTGAACTTCTTGAACCTTCCTGCTATTTGAACTACTTGAACTTCTTGAACCTTCCTGCTACTTGAACTTCTTGAACTTCTTGAACCTTCCTGCTACTTGAACTTCTTGAACCTTCCTGCTACTTGAACTTCTTGAACCTTCCTGCCACATGAACTACTTGAACTTCTTGAACCTTCCTGCTACTTGAAATTTTTGAACCTTCCTGCTACTTGAACTTCTTGAACTTCTTGAACCTTCCTGCTACTTGAACTTCTTGAACTTCTTGAACCTTCCTGCTACTTGAACTTCTTGAACCTTCCATCCACTTGGTCTTCTTGAACTTCTTGAACCTTCCTGCTACTTGAACTTCTTGAACTTCTTGAACCTTCCTTCTACTTGAACTTCTTGAACTTCTTGAACCTTCCTGCTACTTGAACTTCTTGAACCTTCCAGCTACTTGAACTTCTTGAACCTTCCTGCTACTTGAACTTCTTGAACTTTCCTGCTACTTGAACTTCTTGAACCTTCCTGCTACTTGAACTTCTTGAACTTCTTGAACCTTCCTGCTACTTGAACTTCTTGAACGTCTTGAACCTTCCTGCTACTTGAACTTCTTGAACTTCTTGAACCTTCCTGCTACTTGAACTTCTTGAACGTCTTGAACCTTCCTGCTACTTGAACTTCTTGATTATCTTGAACCTTCCTGCTACTTGAACTTCTTGAACTTCTTGAACCTTCCTGCTACTTGAACTTCTTGAACTTCTTGAACCTTTCTGCTACTTGAACTTCTTGAACCTTCCTGCTACTTGAACTTCTTGAACTTCTTGAAACTTCCTGCTACTTGAACTCCTTGAACGTCTTGAACCTTCCTGCTACTTGAACTTCTTGAACTTCTTGAACCATCCTACTACTTGAACTTCTTGTACCTTCCTGCTACTTGAACTTCTTGAACTTTTTGAACCTTCCTGCTACCTGAACTTCTTGAACTTCTTGAACCTTCCTGCTACTTGAACTTCTTGACCTTCTTGAACCTTCCTGCTACTTGAACTTCTTGAACCTTCCTGCTACTTGAAATACTTGAACTTCTTGAACCTTCCTGCTACTTGAACTTCTTTAACCTTCCTGCTGCTTGAACTTCTTGAACCTTCCTGCAACTTGAACTTCTACAACTTCTTGAACCTTCCTGCTACTTGAAATACTTGAACTTCTTGAACCTTCCTGTTACTTGAACTTCTTGAACTTCTTGAACCTTTCTGCTACTTGAACTTCTTGAACCTTCCTGCTACTTGAACTTCTTGAACTTCTTGAACCTTCCTGCTACTTGAACTTCTTGAACCTTCCTGCTACTTGAACCTCTTGAACTTCTTGACCCTTCCTGCTACTTGAACTTCTTGAACTTCTTGCACCTTCCTGCTACTTGAACTTCTTGAACTTCTTGAACCTTCCTGCTACTTGAACTTCTTGAACCTTCCTGCTACTTGAACTTCTTGAACTTCTTGATCTTTCCTGCTACATGAACTTCTTGAACTTCTTGAACCTTTTTGCTACTTGAACTTCTTGAACTTCTTGAACCTTCCTGCTACTTGAACTTTTTGAACTTCTTGAACCTTCCTGCTACTTGAACTTCTTGAACCTTCCTGCTACTTGAACTTCTTGAACTTCTTTAACCTTCCTGCTACTTGAACTTCTTGAAACTTCCTGCTACTTGAACTTCTTGAACTTCTTGAACCATCCTGCTACTTGAACTTCTTGAACTTCGTGAACCTTCCTGCTACTTGAACTTCTTGAACTTCTTGCAACTTCCTGCTACTTGAACTTCTAGAACCTTCCTGCTGCTTGAACTTCTTGAACCTTCCTGCAACTTGAACTTCTTGAACTTCTTGAATTTTCCTGCTACTTGAACTTCTTGAACTTCATGCACCTTCCTGCTACTTGAACTTCTAGAACCTTCCTGCTACTTGAACTTCTTGAACCTTCCTGCTACTTGAACTTCTTGAACCTTCCTGCTACTTGAACTTCTTGAACTTCTTGAACCTTCCTGCTATTTGAACTTCTTGAACCTTCCTGCTACTTGAACTTCTTGAACCTTCCTGCTACTTGAACTTTTTGAACCTTCCTGCTACTTGAACTTCTTGAACCTTCCTGCTACCTGAACTTCTTTAACTTCTTGAACCTTCCTGCTACTTGAACTTTTCGAACTTCTTGAACCTTCCAGCTACTTGAACTTCTTGAACTTCTTGAACCTTCCTGCTACTGGAACTCCTTGAACTTCTTGAACCTTCCTGCTACTTGAACTTCGTGAACTTCTTGAACCTTCCTGCTACTCGAACTTCTTGAGCCTTCCTGCTACTTGAACTTCTTGAACGTTCCTGCCACTTGAACTTCTTGATCTTCTTGAACCTTCCTGCTACTTGAAATTCTTGAACCTTCCTGCTACTTGAAATTCTTGAACTTCTTGAACCTTCCTGCTACTTGAACTTCTTGAACCTTCCTGCTACTTGAACTTCTTGAACCTTCCTTTTACTTGAACTTCTTGAACTTCTTGAACCTTCCTGCTACTTGAACTTCTTGAACTTCTTGAACCTTCCTGCTACTTGAACTTCTTGAACCTTCCTGCTTCTTGAACATCTTTAAACTTCCTGCTACATGATCTTCTTGAACTTCTTGAACCTTCCTGCTACTTGAACATCTTGAACCTTCCTGCTACTTGAACTTCTTGAACTTCTTGAACCTTCCTGCTACTTGAACTTCTTGAACCTTCCTGCCACTTGAACTTCTTGAACTTCTTGAACCTTCCTGCTACTTGAAATTCTTGAACCTTCCTGCTACTTGAACTTCTTGAACTTCTTGAACCTTCCTTAAACTTGAACTTCTTGAACCTTCATTCTACTTGAACTTCTTGAACTTCTCGAACCTTCCTGCTACTTGAACTTCTTGAACTTCTTGAACCTTCCTGCTACTTGAACTTCTTGAACTTCTTGAACCTTCCTGCTACTTGAACTTCTTGAACCTTCCTGCTTCTTGAACTTCTTGAAACTTCCTGCTACATGAACTTCTTGAACTTCTTGAACCTTCCTGCTACTTGAACTTCTTGAACCTTCCTGCTACTTGAACTTCTTGAACTTTTTGAACCTTCCTGCTACTTGAACTTCTTGAACTTCTTGAACCTTTCTGCTACTTGAACTTCTTGAACTTCTTGAACCTTCCTGCTACTTGAACTTCTTGAACTTCTCGAACTTTCCTGCTACTTGAACTTCTTGAACCTTCCTGCTACTTGAACCTCTTGAACTTCTTGACCCTTCCTGCTACTTGAACTTCTTGAACTTCTTGCACCTTTCTGCTACTTGAACTTCTTGAACTTCTTGAACCTTCCTGCTACTTGAACTTCTTGACCCTTCCTGCTACTTGAACTTCTTGAACTTCTTGATCTTTCCTGCTACATGAACTTCTTGAACTTCTTGAACCTTTTTGCTACTTGAACTTCTTGAACTTCTTGAACCTTCCTGCTACTTGAACTTTTTGAACTTCTTGAACCTTCCTGCTACTTGAACTTCTTGAAACTTCCTGCTACTTGAACTTCTTGAACTTCTTGAACCATCCTGCTACTTGAACTTCTTGAACTTCTTGAACCTTCCTGCTACTTGAACTTCTTGAACTTCTTGCACCTTCCTGCTACTTGAACTTCTAGAACCTTCCTGCTGCTTGAACTTCTTGAACCTTCCTGCAACTTGAACTTCTTGAACTTCTTGAATTTTCCTGCTACTTGAACTTCTTGAACTTCTTGCACCTTCCTGCTACTTGAACTTCTAGAACCTTCCTGCTACTTGAACTTCTTGAACCTTCCTGCTACTTGAACTTCTTGAACCTTCCTGCTACTTGAACTTCTTGAACTTCTTGAACCTTCCTGCTATTTGAACTTCTTGAACCTTCCTGCTACTTGAACTTCTTGAACCTTCCTGCTACTTGAACTTTTTGAACCTTCCTGCTACTTGAACTTCTTGAACCTTCCTGCTACTTGAACTTCTTTAACTTTTTGAACCTTCCTGCTACTTGAACTTTTCGAACTTCTTGAACCTTCCAGCTACTTGAACTTCTTGAACTTCTTGAACCTTCCTGCTACTTGAACTACTTGAACTTCTTGAACCTTCCTGCTACTTTAACTTCGTGAACTTCTTGAACCTTCCTGCTACTCGAACTTCTTTAGCCTTCCTGCTACTTGAACTTCTTGAACGTTCCTGCCACTTGAACTTCTTGATCTTCTTGAACCTTCCTGCTACTTGAAATTCTTGAACCTTCCTGCTACTTGAAATTCTTGAACTTCTTAAACCTTCCTGCTACTTGAACTTCTTGAACCTTCCTGCTACTTGAACTTCTTGAACCTTCCTTTTACTTGAACTTCTTGAACCTTCCTGCTACTTGAACTTCTTGAACTTCTTGAACCTTCCTGCTACTTGAACTTCTTGAACCTTCATGCTTCTTGAACATCTTTAAACTTCCTGCTACATGATCTTCTTGAACTTCTTGAACCTTCCTGCTACTTGAACATCTTGAACCTTCCTGCTACTTGAACTTCTTGAACTTCTTGAACCTTCCTGCTACTTGAACTTCTTGAACCTTCCTGCCACTTGAACTTCTTGAACTTCTTGAACCTTCCTGCTACTTGAAATTCTTGAACCTTCCTGCTACTTGAACTTCTTGAACTTCTTGAACCATCCTTGTACTTGAACTTCATGAACCTTCCTTCTACTTGAACTTCTTGAACTTCTCGAACCTTCCTGCTACTTGAACTTCTTGAACTTCTTGAACCTTCCTGCTACTTGAACTACTTGAACTTCTTGAACCTTCATGCTACTTGAACTTCTTGAACTTCTTGAACCTTCCTGCTACTTGAACTTCTTGAACCTTCCTGCTTCTTGAACTTCTTGAAACTTCCTGCTACATGAACTTCTTGAACTTCTTGAACCTTCCTGCTACTTGAACTTCTTGAACCTTCCTGCTACTTGAACTTCTTGAACTTTTTGAACCTTCCTGCTACTTGAACTTCTTGAACTTCTTGAACCTTTCTGCTACTTGAACTTCTTGAACTTCTTGAACCTTCCTGCTACTTGAACTTCTTGAACTTCTCGAACTTTCCTGCTACTTGAACTTCTTGAACCTTCCTGCTACTTGAATTTCTTGAACTTCTTGAACCTTTCTGCTACTTGAAATTCTTGAACTTCTTGAACCTTCCTGCTACCTGAACTTCTTGAACCTTCCTGCTACTTGAACTTCTTGAACTTCTTGAGCCTTCCTGCTACTTGGACTACTTAAACTTCTTGAACCTTCCTGCTACTTGAACTTCTCGAACTTCTTGAACCTTCCTGCTACTTGAACTTCTTGAACCTTCCTGCTACTTGAACTTCTTGAACTTCTTGAACCTTCCTGCTATTTGAACTTCTTGAACCTTCCTGCTACTTGAACTTCTTGAACCTTCATGCTACTTGAACTTCTTGAACCTTCCTGCTACTTGAACTTCTTGAACCTTCCTGCTACTTGAACTACTTGAACTTCTTGAACCTTCCTGCTAATCGAACTTCTTGAACCTTCCTGCTACTTGAACTTCTTGAACTTCTTAAACCTTCCTGCTACTTGAACTTCTTGAACCTCCCTGCTACTTGAACTTCTTGAACTTCTTGAACCTTCCTGCTACTTGAACTTTTTGAACCTTCCTGCTATTTGAACTTCTTGAACCTTCCTGCTACTTGAACTTCTTGAACCTTCCTGCTACTTGAACTTCTTGAACTTCTTGAACCTTCCAGCTACTTGAACTTCTTGAACCTTCCTGCTACTTGAACTTCTTGAACTTCTTAAACCTTCCTGCTACTTGAACTTCTTGAACCTCCCTGCTACTTGAACTTCTTGAACTTCTTGAACCTTCCTGCTACTTGAACTTTTTGAACCTTCCTGCTATTTGAACTTCCTGAACCTTCCTGCTACTTGAACTTCTTGAACCTTCCTGCTACCTGAACTTTTTGAACTTCTTGAACCTTCCTGCTACTTGAACTTTTTGAACTTCTTGAACCTTCCTGCTACTTGAACTTCTTGAACTTCTTGAACCTTCCTGCTACTTGAACTTCTTGCACCTTCCTGCCACTTGATTTCTTGAACCTTCCTGCTACTTGAACTTCTTGAACCTTCCTGCTACTTGAACTTTTTGAACCTTCCTGCTTCTTGAACTTCTTGAACCTTCCTTCTCCTTGAACTTCTTGAACTTCTTGAACCTTCCTGCTACTTGAACTTCTTGAACCTTCCTGCTACTTGAACTTTTTGAACTTCTTGAACCTTCCTGCTACTTGAACTTCTTGAACCTTCCTGCGAGCTGAACTTCTTGAACTTCTTGAACCTTCCTGCTACTTGAACTTCTTGAACCTTCCTGCTACTTGAACTTCTTGAACCTTCCTGCTACTTGAACTTCTTGAACTTCTTGAACCTTTCTGCTACTTGAACTTCTTGAAACTTCCTGCTACTTGAACTTCTTGAACTTCTTGAACCTTCCTGCTACTTGAAATTCTTGAACTTCTTGAACCTTCCTGCTACTTGAACTTCTTGAACTTCTTGAACCTTCCTGCTACTTGAAATTCTTGAACTTCTTGAACCTTCCTGCTACTTGATCTTTTCGAACTTCTTGAACCTTCCTGCTACTTGAACTTCTTGAACTTCTTGAACCTTCCTGCTACTTGAACTACTTGAACTTCTCGAACCTTCCTGCTACTTGAACTTCTTGAACTTCTTGAACCTTCCTGCTACTTGAACTTCTTGAACCTTTCTGCTACTTGAACTTCTTGAAACTTCCTGCTACTTGAACTTCTTGAACTTCTTGAACCTTCCTGCTACTTGAAATTCTTGAACTTCTTGAACCTTCCTGCTACTTGATCTTTTCGAACTTCTTGAACCTTCCTGCTACTTGAACTTCTTGAACTTCTTGAACCTTCCTGCTACTTGAACTACTTGAACTTCTCGAACCTTCCTGCTACTTGAACTTCTTGAAATTCTTGAACCTTCCTGCTACTTGAACTTCTTGAACTTCTTGAACCTTCCTGCTACTTAAACTTCTTGAACTTCTTGAACCTTCCTGCTACTTGAACTTCTTGAACCTTCCTTCCACTTGAACTTCTTGAACTTCTTGAACCTTCCTGCTACTTGAACTTCTTGAACTTCTTGAACCTTACATCTACTTGAACTTCTTGAACTTCTTGAACCTTCCTGCTACTTGAACTTCTTGAACCTTCCTGCTACTTGAACTTCTTGAACCTTCCTGCTACTTGAACTTCTTGAACCTTCCTGCTACTTGAACTTCTTGAACTTCTTGAACCTTCCTGCTACTTGAACTTCTTGAACGTCTTGAACCTTCCAGCTACTTGAACTACTTGAACTTCTTGAACCTTCCTGCTACTTGAACTTCTTGAACGTCTTGAACCTTACTGCTACTTGAACTTCTTGAACTTCTTGAACCTTCCTGCTACTTGAACTTCTTGAACTTCTTGAACCTTCCTGCTACTTGAACTTCTTGAACTTCTTGAACCTTTCTGCTACTTGAACTTCTTGAACCTTCCTGCTACTTGAACTTCTTGAACTTCTTGAACCTTCCTGCTACTTGAACTTCTTGAACGCCTTGAACCCTCCTGCTACTTGAACTTCTTGAACTTCTTGAACCTTCCTGCTACTTGAACTTCTTGTACCTTCCTGCTACTTGAACTTCTTGAACTTTTTGAACCTTCCTGCTACTTGAACTTCTTGAACTTCTTGAACCTTCCTGCTACTTGAACTTTTTGAACCTTCCTGCTATTTGAACTTCCTGAACCTTCCTGCTACTTGAACTTCTTGAACCTTCCTGCTACCTGAACTTTTTGAACTTCTTGAACCTTCCTGCTACTTGAACTTTTTGAACTTCTTGAACCTTCCTGCTACTTGAACTTCTTGAACTTCTTGAACCTTCCTGCTACTTGAACTTCTTGCACCTTCCTGCCACTTGATTTCTTGAACCTTCCCGCTACTTGAACTTCTTGAACCTTCCTGCTACTTGATCTTTTCGAACTTCTTGAACCTTCCTGCTACTTGAACTTCTTGAACTTCTTGAACCTTCCTGCTACTTGAACTACTTGAACTTCTTGAACCTTCCTGCTACTTGAACTTCTTGAACTTCTTGAACCTTCCTGCTACTGGAACTTCTTGAACCTTCCTGCTACTTGAACTTCTTGAACCTTCCCGCCACTTGAACTTCTTGAACTTCTTGAACCTTCCTGCTACTTGAAATTCTTGAACCTTCCTGCTACTTGAACTTCTTGAACATCTTGAACCTTTCTGCTACTTAAACTTCTTGAACTTCTTGAACCTTCCTGCTACTTGAACTTCTTGAACCTTCCTTCCACTTGAACTTCTTGAACTTCTTGAACCTTCCTGCTACTTGAACTTCTTGAACTTCTTGAACCTTACTTCTACTTGAACTTCTTGAACGTCTTGAACCTTCCTGCTACTTCAACTTCTTGAACCTTCCTGCTACTTGAACTTCTTGAACCTTCCTGCTACTTGAACTTCTTGAACTTCTTGAACCTCCCTGCTACTTGAACTTCTTGAACGTCTTGAACCTTCCTGCTACTTGAACTTCTTGAACTTCTTGAACCTTCCTGCTACTTGAACTTCTTGAACGTCTTGAACCTTACTGCTACTTGAACTTCTTGAACTTCTTGAACCTTCCTGCTACTTGAACTTCTTGAACTTCTTGAATCTTCCTGCTACTTGAACTTCTTGAACTTCTTGAACCTTTCTGCTACTTGAACTTCTTGAACCTTCCTGCTACTTGAACTTCTTGAACTTCTTGAACCTTCCTGCTACTTGAACTTCTTGAACGTCTTGAACCCTCCTGCTACTTGAACTTCTTGAACTTCTTGAACCTTCCTGCCACTTGAACTTCTTGTACCTTCCTGCTACTTGAACTTCTTGAACTTTTTGAACCTTCCTGCTACTTGAACTTCATGAACTTCTCGAACCTTCCTGGTACATGAACTTCTTGACCTTCTTGAACCTTACTGCTACTTGAACTTCTTGAACCTTCCTGCTACTTGAAATACTTGAACTTCTTGAACCTTCCTGCTACTTGAAATACTTGAACTTCTTGAACCTTCCTGTTATATGAACATCTTGAACTTCTTGAACCTTCCTGCTACTTGAACTTCTTTAACCTTCCTGCTACTTGAACTTCTTGAACCTTCCTGATACCCTAACTTCTACAACTTCTTGAACCTTCCTGCTACTTGAAATACTTGAACTTCTTGAACCTTCCTGTTACTTGAACTTTTTGAACTTCTTGAACCTTTCTGCTACTTGAACTTCTTAAACCTTCCTGCTACGTGAACTTCTTGAACTTCTTGAACCTTCCTGCTACTTGAACTTCTTGAACCTTCCTGCTACTTGAACCTCTTGAACTTCTTGACCCTTCCTGCTACCTGAACTTCTTGAACTTCTTGCACCTTCCTGCTACTTGAACTTCTTGAACTTCTTGAACCTTCCTGCTACTTGAACTTCTTGAACTTCTTGCACCTTCCTGCTACTTGAACTTCTTGAACTTCTTGATTTTTCCTGCTACATGAACTTCTTGAACTTCTTGAACCTTTTTGCTACTTGAACTTCTTGAACTTCTTGAACCTTCCTGCTACTTGAACTTTTTGAACTTCTTGAACCTTCCTGCTACTTGAACTTCTTGAACCTTCCTGCTACTTGAACTTCCTGAACTTCTTGAACTTCTTTAACCTTCCTGCTACTTGAACTTCTTGAAACTTCCTGCTACTTGAACTTCTTGAACTTCTTGAACCTTACTGCTACTTGAACTTCTTGAATTTCTTGAACCTTCTTGCTACTTGAACTTCTTGAACTTCTTGCACCTTCCTGCTACTTGAACTTCTAGAACCTTCCTGCTGCTTGAACTTCTTGAACCTACCTGCAACTTGAACTTCTTGAACTTCTTGAACCTTCCTGCTACTTGAACTTCTTGAACCTTCCTGCTACTTGAACTTCTTGAACCTTCCTGCTACTTGAACTTCTTGAACTTCTTGAACTTCTTGAACTTCTTGAACTTCTTGAACTTCTTGAACTTCTTGAACTTCTTGAACTTCTTGAATTTTCCTGCTACTTGAACTTCTTGAACTTCTTGCACCTTCCTGCTACTTGAACTTCTAGAACCTTCCTGCTACTTGAACTTCTTGAACCTTCCTGCTACTTGAACTTCTTGAACCTTCCTGCTACTTGAACTTCTTGAACTTCTTGAACCTTCCTGCTATTTGAACTTCTTGAACCTTCCTGCTACTTGAACTTCTTGAACCTTCCTGCTACTTGAACTTTTTGAACCTTCCTGCTACTTGAACTTCTTGAAACTTCCTGCTACTTGAACTTCTTGAACCTTCCTTCTTCTTGAACTTCTTGAAACTTCCTGCTACATGAACTTCTTGAACTTCTTGAACCTTCCTGCTACTTGAACTTCTTGAACCTTCCTGCTACTTGAACTTCTTGAACTTTTTGTACCTTCCTGCTACTTGAACTTCTTGAACTTCTTGAACCTTTCTGCTACTTGAACTTCTTGAACTTCTTGAACCTTCCTGCTACTTGAACTTCTTGAACTTCTCGAACTTTCCTGCTACTTGAACTTCTTGAACCTTCCTGCTACTTGAATTTCTTAAACTTCTTGAACCTTTCTGCTACTTGAACTTCTTGAACTTCTTGAACCTTCCTGCTACTTGAACTTCTTGAACCTTCCTGCTACTTGAACTTCTTGAACTTCTTGAACCTTCCTGCTCCTTGAACTTCTTGAACTTCTTGAACCTTCCTGCTACTTGAACTTCTTGAACTTCTTGAACCTTCCTGCTACTTTTATTTCTTGAACCTTCCTGCTACTTGAACTTCTTGAACCTTCCTGCTACTTGAACTTCTTGAACCTTCCAGCTACTTGAACTTCTTGAACCTTCCTGCTACTTGAACTTCTTGAACCTTCCTGCTACTTGAACTTCTTGAACCTTCCTGCTACTTGAACTTCTTGAACTTCTTGTACCTTCCTGCTACTTGAACTTCTTGAACGTCTTGAACCTTCCTGCTACTTGAACTTCTTGAACTTCTAGAACCTTCCTGCTACTTGAACTTCTTGAACGTCTTGAACCTTCCTGCTACTTGAATTTCTTGAACTTCTTGAACCTTCCTGCTACTTGAACTTCTTGAACCTTCCTGCTACTTGAACTTCTTGAACCTTTCTGCTGCTTGAACTTCTTGAACTTCTTGAACCCTCCTGCTACTTGAACTTCTTGAACCTTCCTGCTACTTGAACTTCTTGAACCTTCCTGCAACTTGAACTTCTTGAACTTCTTGAACCTTCTTGCTACTTGACCTTCTTGAACTTCTTGAACCTTTCTGCTACTTGAACTTCTTGAACCTTCCTGCTACTTGAACTTCTTGAACTTCTTGAACCTTCCTGCTACTTTAACTTCTTGAACGTCTTGAACCTTCCTGCTACTTGAACTTCTTGAACTTCTTGAACCCTCCTGCTACTTGAACTTCTTGAACCTTCCTGCTACTTGAACTTCTTGAAGTTTTTGAACCTTCCTGCTATTTGAACTACTTGAACTTCTTGAACCTTCCTGCTACTTGAACTTCTTGAACTTCTTGAACCATCCTGCAACTTGAACTTCTTGAACCTTCCTGCTACTTGAACTTCTTGAACCTTCCTGCCCCTTGAACTTCTTGAACTTCTTGAACCTTCCTGCTACTTGAAATTCTTGAACCTTCCTGCTACTTGAACTTCTTGAACTTCTTGAACCTTCCTGCTACTTGAACTTCTTGAACTTATTGAACCTTCCTGCTACATGAACTTCTTGAACCTTCCTTCTACTTGAACTTCTTGAATTTCTTGAACCTTCCTGCTACTTGAACTTCATGAACTTCTTGAACCTTCTTGCTACTTGAACTACTTGAACTTCTTGAACCTTCCTGCTACTTGAACTTCTTGAACTTCTTGAACTTCTTGAACCTTCCTGCTACTTGAACTTCTTGAACCTTCCTGCTTCTTGAACATCTTTAAACTTCCTGCTACATGAACTTCTTGAACTTCTTGAACCTTCCTATTACTTGAACTTCTTGAAACTTCCTGCTACTTGAAGTTCTTGAAATTCTTGAACCTTCCTGCTACTTGAACTTCTTGAATTTCTTGAACCTTCATGCTACTTGAACTTCTTGAACTTCTTGAACCTTCCTGCGACTTGAACTTCTTGAACCTTCCTGCTACTTGAACTTCTTGAACTTCTTGAACCTTCCTGCTACTTGAACTTCTTGAACTTCTTGAACCTTCCTGCTACTTGAACTTCTTGAACTTCTTGAACCTTCCTTCTACTTGAACTTCTTGAACCTTCCTGCTACTTGAACTTCTTGAACTTCTTGAACCTTCCTGCTACATGAACTTCTTGAACTTCTTGAACCTTCCTGCTACTTGAACTTCTTGAACCTTCCTGCTACTTGAACTTCTCGAACTTCTTGAACCTTCCTGCTACTTGAACTTCTTGAACTTCTTGAACCTTCCCATTACTTGAACTTCTTGAACTTCTTGAACCTTCCTGCTACTTGAACTTCTTGAACCTTCCTGCTACTTGAACTTCTTGAATCTTCCTGCTACTTGAACTTCTTGAACCTTCCTGCTACTTGAACTTCTTGTACCTTCATGCTACTTGAACTTCTTGAACTTCTTGAACCTTCCTGCTACTTGAACTTCTTGAACTTCTTGAACCTTCCTGCCACTTGAACTTCTTGAACGTCTGGAACCTTCCTGCTACTTGAACTTCTTGAACTTCTTGAACCTTCATGCTACTTGAACTTCTTGAACCTTCTTGCTACTTGAACTTCTCGAACTTCTTGAACCCTCCTGCTACTTGAACTTCTTGAACCTTCCTGCTACTTGAACTTCTTGAACTTTTTGAACCTTCCTGCTACCTGAACTTCTTGAACTTCTTGAACCTTCCTGCTACTTGAACTTCTTGAACCTTCCTGCTACTTGAACTTCTTGAACCTTCCTGATACTTGAACTTCTTGAACCTTCCTGCTACTTGAACTTTTCGAACCTTCCTGCTACTTGAACTTCTTGAACCTTCCTGCTACTTGAACTTCTTGAACCTTCCTGCTATTTGAACTTTTCGAACTTCTTGAACCTTCCTGCTACTTGAACTTCTTGAACTTCTTGAACCTTCCTTCTACTTGAACTTCTTGAACCTTCCTGCTACTTGAACTTCTTGAACTTCTTGAACCTTCCTGCTACATGAACTTCTTGAACTTCTTGAACCTTCCTGCTACTTGAACTTCTTGAACCTTCCTGCTACTTGAACTTCTTGAACTTCTTGAACCTTCCTGCTACTTGAACTTCTTGAACTTCTTGAACCTTCCTGTTACTTGAACTTCTTGAACTTCTTGAACCTTCCTGCTACTTGAACTTCTTGAACCTTCCTGCTACTTGAACTTCTTGAATCTTCCTGCTACTTGAACTTCTTGAACCTTCCTGCTACTTGAACTTCTTGTACCTTCATGCTACTTGAACTTCTTGAACTTCTTGAACCTTCCTGCTACTTGAACTTCTTGAACTTCTTGAACCTTCCTGCCACTTGAACTTCTTGAACGTCTGGAACCTTCCTGCTACTTGAACTTCTTGAACTTCTTGAACCTTCATGCTACTTGAACTTCTTGAACCTTCTTGCTACTTGAACTTCTTGAACTTCTTGAACCCTCCTGCTACTTGAACTTATTGAACCTTCCTGCTACTTGAACTTCTTGAACTTTTTGAACCTTCCTGCTACCTGAACTTCTTGAACTTCTTGAACCTTCCTGCTACTTGAACTTCTTGAACCTTCCTGCTACTTGAACTTCTTGAACCTTCCTGATACTTGAACTTCTTGAACCTTCCTGCTACTTGAACTTTTTGAACCTTCCTGCTACTTGAACTTCTTGAACCTTCCTGCTACTTGAACTTCTTGAACCTTCCTGCTATTTTAACTTTTCGAACTTCTTGAACCTTCTTGCTACTTGAACTTCTTGAACTTCTTGAACCTTCCTGCTACTTGAACTTCTTGAACTTCTTGAACCTTCCCGCTACTTGAACTTCTTGAACCTTCCTGCTACTTGAACCTCTTGAACTTCTTGACCCTTCCTGCTACTTGAACTTCTTGAACTTCTTGAACCTTCCTGCTACTTGAACTTTTTGAACTTCTTGAACCTTCCTGCTACTTGAACTTCTTGAACTTCTTTAACCTTCCTGCTACTTGAACATCTTGAACTTCATGAACCTTCCTGCTACTTGAACTTCTTGAACTTCTTGAACCTTTTTGCTACTTGAACTTCATGAACTTCTTGAACCTTCCTGCTACTTGAACTTTTTGAACTTCTTGAACTTTCCTGCTACTTGAACTTCTTGAACCTTCCTGCTACTTGAACTTCTTGAACTTTTTGAACCTTCCTGCTACTTGAACTTCTTGAAACTTCCAGCTACTTGAACTTCTTAAACTTCTTGAACCTTCCTGCTACTTGAACTTCTTGAACTTCTTGAACCTTCCTGTTACTTGAACTTTTTGAACCTTCCTGCTACTTGAACTTCTTGAACCTTCCTGCTACTTGAACTTCTTGAACCTTTCTGCTACTTGAACTTCTTGAACCTTCCTGCTACTTGAACTTCTTGAACTTTCCTGCTACTTGAACTTCTTGAGCCTTACTGATTCTTGAACTTCTTCAACTTCTTGAACCTTCCTGCTAAATGAACTTCTTGAACTTCTTGAACCTTCCTGCTACTTGAACTTCTTGAACTTCTTGAACCTTCCTGCTACTTGAACTTCTTGAACTTCTTGCACCTTCCTGCTACTTGAACTTCTAGAACCTTCCTGCTACTTGAACTCCTTCAACCTTCCTGCTACTTGAACTTCTTGAACTTCTTGAACCTTCCTGCTACTTGAACTTCTTGAACCTTCCTGCTACTTGAACTTCTTGAACTTCTTGAACTTCTTGAACCTTCCTGCTACTTGAACTTCTTGAACTTCTTGCACCTTCCTGCTACTTGAACTTGTAGAACCTTCCTGCTACTTGAACTTCTTGAACCTTCCTGCTACTTGAACTTCTTGAACTTCTTGAACCTTCCTGCTACTTGAACTTCTTGAACCTTCCTGCTACTTGAACTTCTCGAACTTCTTGAACTACTTGAACCTTCCTGCTACTTGAACTTCTTGAACCTTCCTGCTGCTTGAACTTTTTGAACTTCTTGAACCTTCCTGCTACTTGAACTTCTTGTACTTCTTGAACTTTCCTGCTACTTGAACTTCTTCAACCTTCCTGCCACTTGATTTCTTGAACCTTCCTGCTACTCGAACTTCTTGAGCCTTCATGCTACTCGAACTTTTTGAACCTTTCTGCTTCCTGAACTTCTTGAACCTTCCTTCTTCATGAACTTTTTGAACTTCTTGAACCTTTCTGCTACATGAACTTCTTGAACCTCCCTGCTACTTGAACTTTTTGAACTTCTTGAACCTTCCTGCTACTTGAACTTCTTGAACCTTCCTGCTACTTGAACTTCTTGAACTTCTTGAACCTTCCTGCTACTTGAACGTCTTGAACCTTCCTGCTACTTGAACTTCTTGAACTTCTTGAACCTTCCTGCTACTTGAACTACTTGAAATTCTTGAACCTTCCTGCTACTTGAACTTCTTGAACTTCTTGAACCTTCCTGCAACTTGAACTTCTAGAACCTTCCTGCTACTTTAACTTCTTGAATCTTCCTGCCACTTGAACTTCTTGAACTTCTTGAACCTTCCTGCTACTTGAAATTCTTGAACCTTCCTGCTACTTGAACTTCTTGAACTTCTTGAACCTTCCTGCTACTTGAACTTCTCGAACTTATTGAACTTTCTGCTCTTTGAACTTCTTGAACCTTCCTTCTACTTGAACTTCTTGAATTTCTTGAACCTTCCTGCTACTTGAACTTCTTGAACTTCTTGAACCTTCCTGCTACTTGAACTACTTGAACTTCTTGAACCTTCCTGCTACTTGAACTTCTTGAACTTCTTGAACTTCTTGAACCTTCCTGCTACTTGAACTTCTTGAACCTTCCTGCTTCTTGAACATCTTTAAACTTCCTGCTACATGAACTTCTTGAACTTCTTGAACCTTCCTATTACTTGAACTTCTTGAACCTTCCTGCTACTTGAACTTCTTGAAATTCTTGAACCTTCCTGCCACTTGAACTTCTTGAACTTCTTGAACCTTCCTGCTACTTGAACTTCTTGAACTTCTTAAACCTTCCTGCTACTTGAACTTCTTGAACCTTCCTGCTACTTGAACTTCCTGAACTTCTTGAAATTTCCTGCTACTTGAACTTCTTGAACTTCTTGAACCTTCCTGCTACTTGAACTTCTTAAACCTTCCTGCTACTTGAACTTCTTGAACTTCTTGAACCTTCCTGCTACTTGAACATCTTGAACTTCTTGAACCTTCCTGCTACTTGAACTTCTTGAACGTCTCGAACCTTCCTGCTACTTGAACTTCTTGAACTTCTTGAACCTTCCTGCTATTTGAACTTCTTGAACCTTCCTGCTACTTGAACTTCTTGAACTTTTTGAACCTTCCTGCTACTTGAACTTCTTGAACTTCTAGAACCTTCCTGCTACTTGAACTTCTTGAAATTCTTGAACCTTCTTGCTACTTGAACTTCTTGAACCTTCCTGCTGCTTGAACTTCTTGAACTTCTTGAACCTTCATGCTACTTGAAATACTTGAACTTCTTGAACCTTCCTGTTACTTGAACTTCTTGAACTTTTCGAACCTTCCTGCTACTTGAACTTCTTTAACCTTCCTGCTACTTGAAGTTCTCGAACCTTCCTGCTACTTGAACTTTCTGAACTTCTTGAACCTTCCTACTACTTGAAATACTTGAACTTCTTGAACCTTCCTGTTACTTGAACTTCTTGAACTTCTTGAACCTTAATGCTACTTGAACTTCTTGAACCTTCCTGTTACTTGAACTTCTTGAACTTCTTGAACCTTCCTGCTACTTGGTTTTCTTGAACCTTCCTGCTATTTGAACTTCTTGAATCTTCCTGTTACTTGAACTTCTTGAACCTTACTGCTACTTGAACTTCTAGAACTTCTTGACCCTTCCTGCTACTTGAACTTCTTGAACTACTTGAACCTTCCTGCTACTTGAACTTCTTGAACTTCTTGAACCTTCCTGCTACTTGAACTTCTTGATCTTCTTGAACCTTCCTGCTACTTGAACTTCTTGAACTTCTTGAACCTTCCTGCTACTTGAACTTGTTGAACTTCGTGAACCTCCTTGCTACTTGAACTTCTTGAACCTTCCTGCTACTTGAACTTTTTGAACTTCTTGAACCTTCCAGCTACTTGAACTTCTTGAACTTATTGAACCTTCCTGCTACTTGAACTTCTTGAACTTCTTGAACCTTCCTGCTACTTGAACTTCTTGAACTTCTTGAACCTTCCTGCTAATTGAACTTCTTGAAACTTCCTGCTACTTGAACTTCTTGAACTTCTTGAACCTTCCTGCTACTTGAACTTCTTGAACTTCTTGCACCTTCCTGCTACTTGAACTTCTAGAACCTTCCTGCTACTTGAACTCCTTCAACCTTCCTGCTACTTGAACTTCTTGAATTTCTTGAACCTTCCTGCTACTTGAACTTCTTGAACCTTCCTGCTACTTGAACTTCTTGAACTTCTTGAACTTCTTGAAAATTCCTGCTACTTGAACTTCTTGAACTTCTTGCACCTTCCTGCTACTTGAACTTGTAGAACCTTCCTGCTACTTGAACTTCTTGAACCTTCCTGCTACTTGAACTTCTTGAACTTCTTGAACCTTCCTGCTACTTGAACTTTTTGAACCTTGATGCTACTTGAACTTCTCGAACTTCTTGAACTACTTGAACCTTCCTGCTACTTGAACTTCTTGAACCTTCCTGCTGCTTGAACTTTTTGAACTTCTTGAACCTTCCTGCTACTTGAACTTCTTGTACTTCTTGAACTTTCCTGCTACTTGAACTTCTTCAACCTTCCTGCCACTTGATTTCTTGAACCTTCCTGCTACTTGAACTTCTTGAGCCTTCATGCTACTCGAACTTTTTGAACCTTTCTGCTTCCTTAACTTCTTGAACCTTCCTTCTACATGAACTTTTTGAACTTCTTGAACCTTCCTGCTACATGAACTTCTTGAACCTCCCTGCTACTTGAACTTTTTGAACTTCTTGAACCTTCCTGCTACTTGAACTTCTTGAACCTTCCTGCTACTTGAACTTCTTGAACTTCTTGAACCTTCCTGCTACTTGAACGTCTTGAACCTTCCTGCTACTTGAACTTCTTGAACTTCTTGAACCTTCCTGCTACTTGAACTACTTGAACTTCTTGAACCTTCCTGCTACTTGAACTTCTTGAACTTCTTGAACCTTCTTGCAACTTGAACTTCTTGAACCTTCCTGCTACTTTAACTTCTTGAACCTTCCTGCCACTTGAACTTCTTGAACTTCTTGAACCTTCCTGCTACTTGAAATTCTTGAACCTTCCTGCTACTTGAACTTCTTGAACTTCTTGAACCTTCCTGCTACTTGAACTTCTCGAACTTATTGAACCTTCTGCTACTTGAACTTCTTGAACCTTCCTTCTACTTGAACTTCTTGAATTTCTTGAACCTTCCTGCTACTTGAACTTCTTGAACTTCTTGAACCTTCCTGCTACTTGAACTACTTGAACTTCTTGAACCTTCCTGCTACTTGAACTTCTTGAACTTCTTGAACTTCTTGAACCTTCCTGCTACTTGAACTTCTTGAACCTTCCTGCTTCTTGAACATCTTTAAACTTCCTGCAACATGAACTTCTTGAACTTCTTGAACCTTCCTATTACTTGAACTTCTCGAACCTTCCTGCTACTTGAACTTCTTAAAATTCTTGAACCTTCCTGCTACTTGAACTTCTTGAACTTCTTGAACCTTCATGCTACTTGAACTTCTTGAACTTCTTGAACCTTCCTGCGACTTGAACTTCTTGAACCTTCCTGCTACTTGAACTTCTTGAACTTCTTGAACCTTCCTGCTACTTGAACTTCTTGAACTTCTTGAACCTTCCTGCTACTTGAACTTCTTGAACTTCTTGAACCTTCCTTCTACTTGAACTTCTTGAACCTTCCTGCTACTTGAACTTCTTGAACTTCTTGAACCTTCCTGCTACATGAACTTCTTGAACTTCTTGAACCTTCCTGCTACTTGAACTTCTTGAACCTTCCTGCTACTTGAACTTCTTGAACTTCTTGAACCTTCCTGCTACTTGAACTTCTTGAACTTCTTGAACCTTCCTGTTACTTGAACTTCTTGAACTTCTTGAACCTTCCTGCTACTTGAACTTCTTGAACCTTCCTGCTACTTGAACTTCTTGAATCTTCCTGCTACTTGAACTTCTTGAACCTTCCTGCTACTTGAACTTCTTGTACCTTCATGCTACTTGAACTTCTTGAACTTCTTGAACCTTCCTGCTACTTGAACTTCTTGAACTTCTTGAACCTTCCTGCCACTTGAACTTCTTGAATGTCTGGAACCTTCCTGCTACTTGAACTTCTTGAACTTCTTGAACCTTCATGCTACTTGAACTTCTTGAACCTTCTTGCTACTTGAACTTCTTGAACTTCTGGAACCCTCCTGCTACTTGAACTTCTTGAACCTTCCTGCTACTTGAACTTCTTGAACTTTTTGAACCTTCCTGCTACCTGAACTTCTTGAACTTCTTGAACCTTCCTGCTACTTGAACTTCTTGAACCTTCCTGCTACTTGAACTTCTTGAACCTTCCTGCTACTTGAACTTCTTGAACTTCTTTAACCTTCCTGCTACTTGAACATCTTGAACTTCATGAACCTTCCTGCTACTTGAACTTCTTGAACTTCTTGAACCTTTTTGCTACTTGAACTTCATGAACTTCTTGAACCTTCCTGCTACTTGAACTTTTTGAACTTCTTGAACCTTCCTGCTACTTGAACTTCTTGAACCTTCCTGCTACTTGAACTTCTTGAACCTTCCTGCTACTTGAACTTCTTGAACTTCTTGAACCTTCCTGTACTTGAACTTTTTGAACCTTCCTGCTACTTGAACTTCTTGAACCTTCCTGCTACTTGAACTTCTTGAACCTTTCTGCTACTTGAACTTCTTGAACCTTCCTGCTACTTGAACTTCTTGAACTTTCCTGCTACTTGAACTTCTTGAGCCTTACTGATTCTTGAACTTCTTCAACTTCTTGAACCTTCCTGCTAAATGAACTTCTTGAACTTCTTGAACCTTCCTGCTACTTGAACTTCTTGAACTTCTTGAACCTTCCTGCTACTTGAACTTCTTGAATTTCTTGCACCTTCCTGCTACTTGAACTTCTAGAACCTTCCTGCTACTTGAACTCCTTCAACCTTCCTGCTACTTGAACTTCTTGAACTTCTTTAACCTTCCTGCTACTTGAACTTCTTGAACCTTCCTGCTACTTGAACTTCTTGAACTTCTTGAACTTCTTGAACCTTCCTGCTACTTGAACTTCTTGAACTTCTTGCACCTTCCTGCTACTTGAACTTGTAGAACCTTCCTGCTACTTGAACTTCTTGAACCTTCCTGCTACTTGAACTTCTTGAACTTCTTGAACCTTCCTGCTACTTGAACTTCTTGAACCTTCCTGCTACTTGAACTTCTCGAACTTCTTGAACTACTTGAACCTTCCTGCTACTTGAACTTCTTGAACCTTCCTGCTGCTTGAACTTTTTGAACTTCTTGAACCTTTCTGCTACTTGAACTTCTTGAACCTTCCTGCTACTTGAACTTCTTGAACTTCTTGAACCTTCCTGCCACTTGATTTCTTGAACCTTCCTGCTACTTGAACTTCTTGAGCCTTCATGCTACTCGAACTTTTTGAACCTTTCTGCTTCCTGAACTTCTTGAACCTTCCTTCTTCATGAACTTTTTGAACTTCTTGAACCTTCCTGCTACATGAACTTCTTGAACCTCCCTGCTACTTGAACTTTTTGAACTTCTTGAACCTTCCTGCTACTTGAACTTCTTGAACCTTCCTGCTACTTGAACTTCTTGAACTTCTTGAACCTTCCTGCTACTTGAACGTCTTGAACCTTCCTGCTACTTGAACTTCTTGAACTTCTTGAACCTTCCTGCTACTTGAACTACTTGAAATTCTTGAACCTTCCTGCTACTTGAACTTCTTGAACTTCTTGAACCTTCCTGCAACTTGAACTTCTTGAACCTTCCTGCTACTTTAACTTCTTGAACCTTCCTGCCACTTGAACTTCTTGAACTTCTTGAACCTTCCTGCTACTTGAAATTCTTAAACCTTCCTGCTACTTGAACTTCTTAAACCTCTTGAACCTTCCTGCTACTTGAACTTCTCGATCTTATTGAACCTTCTGCTACTTGAACTTCTTGAACCTTCCTTCTACTTGAACTTCTTGAATTTCTTGAACCTTCCTGCTACTTGAACTTCTTGAACTTCTTGAACCTTCCTGCTACTTGAACTACTTGAACTTCTTGAACCTTCCTGCTACTTGAACTTCTTGAACTTCTTGAACTTCTTGAACCTTCCTGCTACTTGAACTTCTTGAACCTTCCTGCTTCTTGAACATCTTTAAACTTCCTGCTACATGAACTTCTTGAACTTCTTGAACCTTCCTATTACTTGAACTTCTTGAACCTTCCTGCTACTTGAACTTCTTGAAATTCTTGAACCTTCCTGCCACTTGAACTTCTTGAACATCTTGAACCGTCCTGCTACTTGAACTTCTTGAACTTCTTGAACCTTCCTGCTACTTGAACTTCTTAAACCTTCCTGCTACTTGAACTTCTTGAACTTCTTGAACCTTCCTTCTACTTGAACATCTTGAACTTCTTGAACCTTCCTGCTACTTGAACTTCTTGAACGTCTCGAACCTTCCTGCTACTTGAACTTCTTGAACTTCTTGAACCTTCCTGCTATTTGAACTTCTTGAACCTTCCTGCTACTTGAACTTCTTGAACTTTTTGAACCTTCCTGCTACTTGAACTTCTAGAACCTTCCTGCTACTTGAACTTCTTGAAATTCTTGAACCTTCTTGCTACTTGAACTTCTTGAACCTTCCTGCTACTTGAACTTCTTGAACTTCTTGAACCTTCATGCTACTTGAAATACTTGAACTTCTTGAACCTTCCTGTTACTTGAACTTCTTGAAATTTTCGAACCTTCCTGCTACTTGAACTTCTTTAACCTTCCTGCTACTTGAAGTTCTCGAAACTTCCTGCTACTTGAACTTTCTGAACTTCTTGAACCTTCCTACTACTTGAAATACTTGAACTTCTTGAACCTTCCTGTTACTTGAACTTCTTGAACTTCTTGAACCTTAATGCTACTTGAACTTCTTGAACCTTCCTGTTACTTGAACTTCTTGAACTTCTTGAACCTTCCTGCTACTTGAACTTCTTGAACCTTACTGCTACTTGAACTTCTAGAACTTCTTGACCTTTCCTGCTACTTGAACTTCTTGAACTACTTGAACCTTCCTGCTACTTGAACTTCTTGAACTTCTTGAACCTTCCTGCTACTTGAACTTCTTGATCTTCTTGAACCTTCCTGCTACTTGAACTTCTTGAACTTCTTGAACCTTCCTGCTACTTGAACTTGTTGAACTTCGTGAACCTCCTTGCTACTTGAACTTCTTGAACCTTCCTGCTACTTGAACTTTTTGAACTTCTTGAACCTTCCTGCTACTTGAACTTCTTGAACTTATTGAACCTTCCTGCTACTTGAACTTCTTGAACTTCTTGAACCTTCCTGCTACTTGAACTTCTTGAACTTCTTGAACCTTCCTGCTAATTGAACTTCTTGAAACTTCCTGCTACTTGAACTTCTTGAACTTCTTGAACCTTCCTGCTACTTGAACTTCTTGAACTTCTTGCACCTTCCTGCTACTTGAACTTCTAGAACCTTCCTGCTACTTGAACTCCTTCAACCTTCCTGCTACTTGAACTTCTTGAACTTCTTGAACCTTCCTGCTACTTGAACTTCTTGAACCTTCCTGCTACTTGAACTTCTTGAACTTCTTGAACTTCTTGAAAATTCCTGCTACTTGAACTTCTTGAACTTCTTGCACCTTCCTGCTACTTGAACTTGTAGAACCTTCCTGCTACTTGAACTTCTTGAACCTTCCTGCTACTTGAACTTCTTGAACTTCTTGAACCTTCCTGCTACTTGAACTTCTTGAACCTTAATGCTACTTGAACTTCTCGAACTTCTTGAACTACTTGAACCTTCCTGCTACTTGAACTTCTTGAACCTTCCTGCTGCTTGAACTTTTTGAACTTCTTGAACCTTCCTGCTACTTGAACTTCTTATACTTCTTGAACTTTCCTGCTACTTGAACTTCTTCAACCTTCCTGCCACTTGATTTCTTGAACCTTCCTGCTACTTGAAGTTCTTGAGCCTTCATGCTACTCGAACTTTTTGAACCTTTCTGCTTCCTGAACTTCTTGAACCTTCCTTCTACATGAACTTTTTGAACTTCTTGAACCTTCCTGCTACATGAACTTATTGAACCTCCCTGCTACTTGAACTTTTTGAACTTCTTGAACCTTCCTGCTACTTGAATTTCTTGAACCTTCCTGCTACTTGAACTTCTTGAACTTCTTGAACCTTCCTGCTACTTGAACGTCTTGAACCTTCCTGCTACTTGAACTTCTTGAACTTCTTGAACCTTCCTGCTACTTGAACTACTTGAACTTCTTGAACCTTCCTGCTACTTGAACTTCTTGAACTTCTTGAACCTTCCTGCAACTTGAACTTCTTGAACCTTCCTGCTACTTTAACTTCTTGAACCTTCCTGCCACTTGAACTTCTTGAACTTCTTGAACCTTCCTGCTACTTGAAATTCTTGAACCTTCCTGCTACTTGAACTTCTTGAACTTCTTGAACCTTCCTGCTACTTGAACTTCTCGAACTTATTGAACCTTCTGCTACTTGAACTTCTTGAACCTTCCTTCTACTTGAACTTCTTGAATTTCTTGAACCTTCCTGCTACTTGAACTTCTTGAACTTCTTGAACCTTCCTGCTACTTGAACTACTTGAACTTCTTGAACCTTCCTGCTACTTGAACTTCTTGAACTTCTTGAATTTCTTGAACCTTCCTGCTACTTGAACTTCTTGAACCTTCCTGCTTCTTGAACATCTTTAAACTTCCTGCTACATGAACTTCTTGAACTTCTTGAACCTTCCTATTACTTGAACTTCTTGAACCTTCCTGCTACTTGAACTTCTTGAAATTCTTGAACCTTCCTGCTACTTGAACTTCTTGAACTTCTTGAACCTTCGTGCTACTTGAACTTCTTGAACTTCTTAAACCTTCCTGCTACTTGAACTTCTTGAACCTTCCTGCTACTTGAACTTCATGAACTTCTTGAACCTTCCTGCTACTTGAACTTCTTGAACTTCTTGAACCTTCCTGCTACTTGAACTTCTTAAACCTTCCTGCTACTTGAACTTCTTGAACTTCTTGAACCTTCCTGCTACTTGAACATCATGAACTTCTTGAACCTTCCTGCTACTTGAACTTCTTGAACGTCTCGAACCTTCCTGCTACTTGAACTTCTTGAACTCCTTGAACCTTCCTGCTATTTGAACTTCTTGAACCTTCCTGCTACTTGAACTTCTTGAACTTTTTGAACCTTCCTGCTACTTGAACTTCTTGAACTTCTAGAACCTTCCTGCTACTTGCACTTCTTGAACTTCTTGAACCTTCTTGCTACTTGAACTTCTTGAACCTTCCTGCTACTTGAACTTCTTGAACTTCTTGAACCTTCATGCTACTTGAAATACTTGAACTTCTTGAACCTTCCTGTTACTTGAACTTCTTGAACTTTTCGAACCTTCCTGCTACTTGAACTTCTTTAACCTTCCTGCTACTTGAACTTCTCGAACCTTCCTGCTACTTGAACTTTCTGAACTTCTTGAACCTTCCTACTACTTGAAATACTTGAACTTCTTGAACTTTCCTGTTACTTGAACTTCTTGAACTTCTTGAACCTTAATGCTACTTGAACTTCTTGAACTTCTTGATCCTTCCTGCTACTTGGTTTTCTTGAACCTTCCTGCTATTTGAACTTCTTGAACCTTCCTGCTACTTGAACTTCTTGAACCTTACTGCTACTTGAACTTCTAGAACTTCTTGACCCTTCCTGCTACTTGAACTTCTTGAACTTCTTGAACCTTCCTGCTACTTGAACTTCTTGAACTTCTTGAACCTTCCTGCTACTTGAACTTCTTGATCTTCTTGAACCTTCCTGCTACTTGAACTTCTTGAACTTCTTGAACCTTCCTGCTACTTGAACTTGTTGAACTTCGTGAACCTCCTTGCTACTTGAACTTCTTGAACCTTCCTGCTACCTGAACTTTTTGAACTTCTTGAACCTTCCTGCTACTTGAACTTCTTGAACTTATTGAACCTTCCTGCTACGTGAACTTCTTGAACTTCTTGAACCTTCCTGCTACTTGAACTTCTTGAACTTCTTGAACCTTCCTGCTAATTGAACTTCTTGAAACTTCCTGCTACTTGAACTTCTTGAACTTCTTGAACCTTCCTGCTACTTGAACTTCTTGATTTTCTTGAACCTTCCTGTTACTTGAACTTTTTGTACCTTCCTGCTACCTGAACTTCTTGATTCTTCCTGCTACTTGAACTTCTTGAACCTTCCTGCTACTTGAACTTCTAGAACCTTCCTGTTACTTGAACTTCTTGAACTTTCCTGCTACCTGAACTTCTTGAACCTTACTGCTTCTTGAACTTCTTGAACGTCTTGAACCTTCCTGCTACCTGAACTTCTTGAACTTCTTGAACCTTCATGCTACTTGAACTTCTTGAACCTTCCTGCTACTTGAACTTCTTGAACTTCTTGAATCCTTCTGCTACTTGAACTTCTTGAACCTTCCAGCTACTTGAACTTCTTGAACTTTTTGAACCTTCCTGCTACCTGAACTTCTTGAACTTCTTGAACCTTCCTGCTACTTGAACTTCTTGAACCTTCCTGCTACTTGAACTTCTTGAACCTTCCTGCTACTTGAACTTCTTGAATCTTCCTGCTACTTGAACTTCTTGAACCTTCCTGCTACTTGAACTTTTTGAACTTATTGAACCTTCCTGCTACTTGAACTTCATGAACCTTTCTGCTACTTGAACTTCTTGAAACTTCCTGCTACTTGAACTTCTTGAACTTCTTGAACCTTCCTGCTACTTGAACTTCTTGAACGTCTTGAACCTTCCTGCTACTTGAACTTCTTGAACTTCTTGAACCTTCCTGCTATTTGAACTTCTTGAACCTTCCTGCTACTTGAACTTCTTGAACTTTTTAAACCTTCCTGCTACTTGAACTTCTTGAACCTTCCTGCTTCTTGAACATCTTTAAACTTCCTGCTACATGAACTTCTTGAACTTCTTGAACCTTCCTATTACTTGAACTTCTTGAACCTTCCTGCTACTTGAACTTCTTGAAATTCTTGAACCTTCCTGCTACTTGAACTTCTTGAACTTCTTGAACCTTCGTGCTACTTGAACTTCTTGAACTTCTTAAACCTTCCTGCTACTTGAACTTCTTGAACCTTCCTGCTACTTGAACTTCCTGAACTTCTTGAACCTTCTTGCTACTTGAACTTCTTGAAATTCTTGAACCTTCCTGCTACTTGAACTTCTTAAACCTTCCTGCTACTTGAACTTCTTGAACTTCTTGAACCTTCCTGCTACTTGAACATCTTGAACTTCTTGAACCTTCCTGCTACTTGAACTTCTTGAACGTCTCGAACCTTCCTGCTACTTAAACTTCTTGAACTCCTTGAACCTTCCTGCTATTTGAACTTCTTGAACCTTCCTGCTACTTGAACTTCTTGAACTTTTTGAACCTTCCTGCTACTTGAACTTCTTGAACTTCTAGAACCTTCCTGCTACTTGAACTTCTTGAACTTCTTGAACCTTCTTGCTACTTGAACTTCTTGAACCTTCCTGCTACTTGAACTTCTTGAACTTCTTGAACCTTCATGCTACTTGAAATACTTGAACTTCTTGAACCTTCCTGTTACTTGAACTTCTTGAACTTTTCGAACCTTCCTGCTACTTGAACTTCTTTAACCTTCCTGCTACTTGAACTTCTCGAACCTTCCTGCTACTTGAACTTTCTGAACTTCTTGAACCTTCCTACTACTTGAAATACTTGAACTTCTTGAACCTTCCTGTTACTTGAACTTCTTGAACTTCTTGAACCTTAATGCTACTTGAACTTCTTGAACTTCTTGAACCTTCCTGCTACTTGGTTTTCTTGAACCTTCCTGCTATTTGAACTTCTTGAACCTTCCTGCTACTTGAACTTCTTGAACCTTACTGCTACTTGAACTTCTAGAACTTCTTGACCCTTCCTGCTACTTGAACTTCTTGAACTTCTTGAACCTTCCTGCTACTTGAACTTCTTGAACTTCTTGAACCTTCCTGCTACTTGAACTTCTTGATCTTCTTGAACCTTCCTGCTACTTGAACTTCTTGAACTTCTTGAACCTTCCTGCTACTTGAACTTGTTGAACTTCGTGAACCTCCTTGCTACTTGAACTTCTTGAACCTTCCTGCTACCTGAACTTTTTGAACTTCTTGAACCTTCCTGCTACTTGAACTTCTTGAACTTATTGAACCTTCCTGCTACGTGAACTTCTTGAACTTCTTGAACCTTCCTGCTACTTGAACTTCTTGAACTTCTTGAACCTTCCTGCTAATTGAACTTCTTGAACTTCTTGAACCTTCCTGCTAATTGAACTTCTTGAAACTTCCTGCTACTTGAACTTCTTGAACTTCTTGAACCTTCCTGCTACTTGAACTTCTTGATTTTCTTGAACCTTCCTGTTACATGAACTTTTTGTACCTTCCTGCTACCTGAACTTCTTGATTCTTCCTGCTACTTGAACTTCTTGAACCTTCCTGCTACTTGAACTTCTAGAACCTTCCTGTTACTTGAACTTCTTGAACTTTCCTGCTACCTGAACTTCTTGAACCTTACTGCTTCTTGAACTTCTTGAACGTCTTGAACCTTCTGTGGGAAAATCTCCCACATGCTCGCGAGGTGCACTCGTCAGTCGGAACCGTGGCGTGAAGTTGGACGAGTCGCTTTGCTTCTTTCCGTTGTTTGCGGTCGTTTTGCAGTCAGTGGGAAGTAATGTCGGTGGAGTTTTCCGGGTTTTTAGTTAGGATTCAAGGTGAGCGCTGGTCTGTTGCTTCATTGGAGTCGTCCTCCCGGTGTCAACCCTCTAATTTATCACAATACCTAAGTATCTCTAATTTCTTGCTGCTTCTGTGTTTCAACTATTTTTATGTTTGCGTGACTGTGGCTGTTATTCAGTTTTGCTTATTTTTGGGTTTATTTAAATCTCTTAAAGGTGTTCAGGGTTTTAAACATTGAAATTTAAATATTGAATTGACGGCATAGTGCCGCTACTGTTAGGGATTGAGCTTTGCTCAAATCCCATTGAACTTGAATTGAACTAACGGCATCTCGCCGTACTCTATTAGAGATTGAGCTTTGCTCATATCTCAGTGAACCTAAATTCTTTAACATCAGCTCCTAATACTTGGATGCGCTACCTCTCATCCTTGAGCTGTTTAATAATTTATTTCCTCTGGGCCTATGACTTTCAACCGAATTAAAACCTTGAGCTATTCTTTCTGTCCTTACCTGAACACCTGCCTTTGACTGTTTTCCTCTAAATATCCTAACATTCTTCTAAAAGTGGTATTATACTCACCAAGTGTGGCAATAAACTTGGGTGAGTTATTGCAGGCTTAATTTGTCGATATTGATTCTGACTCATTTGGATTTGTTTGTTTTTGTTTGCTCTATTTGTTCGTTATTTTGGTTGTACCGTTTTAACTTGGTTTTGTTTTGTCTTCAGTATGATTTCTACGTTCCGTGCCATTGACACTGGGGGCACTCCACTGGCAGTTTTCTTTCTTCAGTCCAGCGTCTCGTCTTCCTCACCTCTAACGTGCAACTTCACCTAGGCCTTGCGGGTGCGTGTAGGTGTGTTGTCTACATTGATATTCTGAAGTTGTTTTCGGACAATGGTACTTTTGAGTCTGGTCTTGTTCTTTTGTACCTAATCTGAACTTACCTTGATGTCGTTTCGCTTCAGGTCGGCATGTGGCCTCTTACTCTGGCTTCGCGCTCTGGCGGCAACGTTTCTGTTAAAGCACACCTTGCTCATCCCTGCTGAGATGCCGCTCGGTTGCTTTTTCCGAGCCTTGACGTTGCGAAGCATCTCTTCTACTGTCTTTGAGCGACTGTCGCACACTATTGAACTTTGAAACTTGAAACTTAAAACTACTTATGAACAGATGTGTTCACCTCTGAAGGCCTAAAGGTATAAACTACCTTGTACGGCTCCTTAATAAAATATTAAAAACTTGTACGACTTTGTTCCTTGTCGATTATTAATGAAAGTAAAACTGAAAATGAAAATGAAAATGAAGTTGTGGAATTTCCCACAATTTAATACCAAGTTTACTGACGAGACGGTTGCTCGATAAACTTTAACTTCTTCATGCTTCGCTTTGACTGTCCTCTATCTTTTCTATCTCCTTTCTGTCTAATTGTAAGCTAATCCGTAACCATGACCAAGCCCTCCCTAGCGAAACAGCGTAGCGTTTACCGCGCCAAGATTACCAGGGGCCTCCAGCGTGCCGCGTTGGCTGTGACGGACCGGGACGCTGTGCATCTCCGCATCTGCTGTGAAGAGATCCGGCGGTCTCTGGATCAGGTGAGAGCTTTTGACGAGAAAATTATAGATGAAATGCTGTCTAGCTCGGTGGATGGGGACTCAGTAGAGGTAGAAGCTTCAAGTCAATTTGACTACGCGTCCGATGTTGAATGCAAATTGAAAGTAATGATGAATGACTTAGAAGCCAGTACCAAAACTGAGGCGTCTAGTACGCCACGACAGTTTGTGCAAGAGGTTAAATTACCTGAATTAAAATGTGGAACTTTCAATGGCGAAGGGGCAGCCCATATGAAGTACTTCTCATTTTTGACTCAATTCAATGATGCCGTGGGCCATCGTGACAATTTGTCTTCCTCAGCAAAGCTGACTTACCTAAAAAGTTTCTTGTCGGGTTATGCCCTTAAGCTTGTTGAGCATCTAAGCATAACCGACGAGAATTACAGTGTTGCTCTGGAGCTACTGGAGAAAGAGTTTTTGAATAGGGATGCCCTAGTGAATAAATTGTGCATAAAACTAGTAAATTTAAAATGTAAATTTGATTCTTCATTTGAAGAAACTAAAATGTTCTTGAGTGAGGTGAGAAGTATTTTGGCAGATTTGCGTGTGAACGATTGTGATATCTTGAGAGAACGTGTAGCAGGTATCGTAGTCAGCAATATCATTTTCGCCAAATTGCCTAATCCATTCAAGCATGCGTTGGTCACAAAGTTGAACAACAACTATCCGTCTCTGACAGACATTTTTGACAACTACGTTTCGGTTATCGAAACTCTCCGAATTAAAAGTACTCCTTTTCTTAAGTCAACCGATAAAACTAGTCGTGTAGAGAGTACTAGGGTTGATGCTGGAGTGAAACCGAAGTTTCTACCACCTAGACAGGTGTTTGCTAATTCAACTTTGTCTACCTTTGATAAGAGAACCTGTAAATTTTGCTCAAGCATGAGCCATAACATGCTTCACTGTGAAGCCTATCCTTCTTACCAGAGTAGAGTAGATAGGTGTAATGAACTTAAAATTTGTGGCCACTGTACCAGCACGAAACATACCAGGGAGAAGTGTCCCGGGAAACTTGACTTTGAATGCTCTTCGTGTAAGCGTAATTCACACATAGCTGCCTTGTGCCCTAAAGGGAAGTTTCGTGACCTTAAAACTAATTTGTGCCTGAACTCGTCAGTCGAGTCAAAATCGCTGTATATCTTGCCCACGATTTCTCTTAACGTGAGTCGTGGCAATATTGCTACTCCTGTGCGTTTCTTGCTGGACACTGGCTCCCAGAGGTCCTATATTAGTGGTACCGTTCTTGATAAAATGAACTTTCCTCCAGGCCGTCAAACAATGACTTACAGTGTTAATACATTCCTAGAGAAAGGAACGAAAGAGTTCTCTGAGGTTAGTTTGAGTCTGGAATTTTCCCCAGACACGAAAGTGCAAATGCCCATTCTTGTCGATGACTCATTAAAATTGTCGTTAGACGTTGCTTATTTAGGTAAAGCTGTAACGAACTTGTCGACTGGGTACAATTTGCTCGATTCCTTTCTGTCGCAAACCTCTGATACGGTTAATGTTGAAGGTGTCCTGGGCACTGATGTCCTGCCGTATTTACCTAACTTGACAATGATTTCCTGTATGAAGGGATCCGCTTTTCAGTGCGGTGATGGAATTATTCCATTTGGGCACGTTGAGGGTTTCTTGACCAGAGATCAAGCTTCCTCTCTCTATGCAGAGATGCAAACTTCTCTGGGAACCTTGAGTTCCACTGTCAATTTCGTGCTCAATCCATCCGCTTCGCGACCTGACCCAATTCATAGCGTTTTGAAAGAGAGTGACGTAGAAGGTCACCTTGATAAAATATTTTGCCTAGAATCCATAGGCATTTCTAATGATGAACCAGCTGCACTCTCGGACCAAGAGAAAGTTGCAGAATTTAAAAATGACATTCAGTTTGCGGATGGAAAGTATCACGTAAAATTGCCATGGAATGAGAGAATCTCAGATGTGCCTGATAATTTCGCTGTAGCTAGAGCAGTGTTAAATAAAGTAGTTGACAGACTTGAGAGAAAGGGCCTGTATGGGGAATATGACGCTGTCTTTCAGCAGCAGCTGGAAGAGGGCATCATCGAGGAAATTCCTTTAGATTCCTCTACAACTGGAGCGAAGGTCTTTATTCCTCACAGGGAAGTCGTTAGAGATTCCCCAAGTACAACCAAAGTGCGCCCTGTCCTCAACTGTTCCTTAAAAACCAATGATAGCCCTTCCCTTAATGAGGCTTCTTTTCCTGGGGTTGATCTGATGAGTGATCTGTTCAACTTGTTGATTAATTTACGTAAAGATAAATACCTTGTGCTTTCTGACATCAGGAAGGCTTTCCTTCAGATTAAGCTTAGTTCTGAGTCTGACCGTGACAAATTCTGTGTGCTATGGAAAAGAGGGGGAAAATTGGTCCTTTACCGTTACACTACTATAGTTTTCGGGTTCATAGCAAGCCCATTCATCTTGAATTATGTCATCAAACACCATCTTCAGAAATTTCCTGACGACTTGTGTAACCATTTCCTGACCAACTGCATGTATGTAGATAACCTCTTCATTACCGGTAACGATGAAAAAGAACTTAAAAATATCTGCGCAACTGCGCTTGAACGTATGAAGTCGGGAGGTTTTGACCTCAGATCATGGTGTATTAATGCCCCTCAATTGCAGAACGCCTTCTTGCAAGATGGCTTAGCCAGTGATCATGCAGATAATGAGGTGAAAGTGTTAGGCTATAATTATTGTCCTGAAACTGACCGCATTCGAATTGCATTTCCACCTTCGAACAGAGAGTCTCCTAAAATTACCAAAAGATTCGTGCTTTCTTGCATCGCTAAATGTTTCGACCCCTTAGGTCTCATGAGCCCAATAACTGTAAAAGGAAAGACCTTAATGAGGGACATGTGGAGGCTCGGAATCGCGTGGGATGCGGAATTGCCAGACGACTTGAAGGCCAGGTGGCTTTCCTTGCGTCGGGAATTAGAGCAGTTGGGCTCTTTTGCCTTTGAACGCCAGGTGTTTGCTTCCGATGAAAGCGTGCGCTTGGTAGTTTTCACAGATGCCTCCAAAACTCACTACGGTTGTGCAATTTACGCCGTTGTGTCGGACGGAGGCTCGTATCGCTCTAATCTGCTTTTCTCTAAAAATAAAATTGCCCCAATGAAAACAAAGTCTCTTCCTACGCTAGAGCTTCTAGCTGTCTTCCTTGCTTTGAAGTGTCTACCTAATGTGCTCAAATCCTTGAACACTCGAGTAACGAGCATAACCTTTGGTGTTGATGCACAAATTGTACTATCTTGGATTTTTAATGGCCATGTCAAGACGAAGAATCTCTTCGCCAATAATAGAGTTAAAGACATTCTCAGATTTAGAGACTTGATTTTGCAACAACATGGCCTTGAATGTCAATTTAAATATGTCCCATCGGAAATGAACCCAGCAGACCTACTGACGAGAGGCCTGACATTTAACGAGATGAATAAAAAATTGAATCTTTGGAAGCATGGCCCTGAATTCTTGTCTCATGATCAGATAATCTGGCCTGAATCTCCTCTCCATTGCCTGCCTGTAAAATCCAAGTACGTAGCTATCTGTACTGCTCAGGCAGAGAGAGAGGGTATTGCAATGCCCGTGTTTCCTGTTGATAAATACAGTAGCCTTGACAAATTGATTAGTGTAACTGCCAAACTATTCAAATTTGCAAGCAATTGCAGACGTGAGTCAGTCTCTCAATTAGAATGTAGAGCAAAAGCTCGCTTGTACTGGCTGAAAATAGAGCAGGCTCGACATTTCGAACCTGAATTAAAATTCCTGGCTGGCTCCGATCGCGTCTCGACGCCAGCATTGGTTAAAAATTTAAATTTGTTCCTTGATGATGACGGCCTATTACGATCCAAAGGTCGTCTGCAAAAATGCATTAGTTTATCTTACGATGTTACTAACCCAATTCTTCTTTCCAGAGACAGCTTCTTAACTAAATTGATAATAGAACATTGTCATCAGAAATGTAAGCACTTGGGTGTCTCGTCAACCTTGAATGCGCTGCGGAACATGGGCTATTGGCTGCCAAGGCCCAGGCCGTTGGTCAAAGCTGTTCTTAAACCGTGCATACTTTGTAAAAGATACAATGCCCTAGCGTTCCGTTATCCTAAACCCACTGATTATATCAGCGGAAAAGTGAACTTCATCAAGCCATTCCAACATGTAGGTGTTGACTTTACTGGACATTTTAACGTAAAATTGGGCGAGACTGGCACTAAAATGTATCTAATTATCTTTACATGTCTCAGCGTCAGAGCCATTCACTTAGAACTTGTGCCTGATATGACCACTAACTCTTTTCTTTCAGCTTTCATAAGGTTCAGCTCGAGGTATGGTGTACCTACAGCGTTATATAGCGATAACGCACCCTCGTTTAAACAAGCTGCCGATTTGTTGAATTCATCTAGTTCTAACGATTTAATTTCGGATTACTTGGTTAAAAATAACGTGAAGCATATTAAAATTCCCTTGTATTCGGCATGGTATGGCAGTGCTTGGGAGAGGTTAATTAAAGTTGTGAAGAGTTGTCTCTATAAGTGCATTGGCCGAAGTAAAATAGAATATTTCGCTTTTTTGACAATTTTGGCCGATGTTCAGAATGCTATTAACAGTAGGCCTTTAACTTACTTGAATACTGACGATCTTTCTCAGGCTTTCATAACGCCAAACTCGTTCGTGAAGTTCGGTGCTACTGATAATTCTAGTCTTTCCTTTGGTTCAACCTTTACTGGTGAACCCAACCTTCCTTCTAGAGAAGAGTTAAAAAAGACCTTGGAATTGCGAGAAGACGCCTTAGACAGGTTTAAACAACTGTGGTACGAGGAATATTTGCTCTCGCTTCGTGAAACTAATAAAGACGTGTATCAGCCTAAATGGGAGGATACCATTAAAATTGAAGATATTGTCCTTATCTCGTCTACGACAAAACCTAGGCCTCTGTGGTCGTTAGGTAGAGTTAGCCAGTTGTTCACTGGAACCGACGGAAAAACTCGTTCCGTCGAGGTTGTGCGACCCGATAAAACTACCGGTGTTTACGCAATCTCGTTATTGTATCCTCTTGAACTCAGTCTTGATAAAATTACAAGATTTCAGGCTCCTAATGTTTCTTCTCATCTTGCAGAGCAAGCGGCCAGGCCGAGAAGGGTGGCGGCTGAGCGGTGTCTTGAGCGGATGAGGGATCAAATAAATTGATCAGTTTCCGCCCCCGGGAGTGTGTGGGAAAATCTCCCACATGCTCGCGAGGTGCACTCGTCAGTCGGAACCGTGGCGTGAAGTTGGACGAGTCGCTTTGCTTCTTTCCGTTGTTTGCGGTCGTTTTGCAGTCAGTGGGAAGTAATGTCGGTGGAGTTTTCCGGGTTTTTAGTTAGGATTCAAGGTGAGCGCTGGTCTGTTGCTTCATTGGAGTCGTCCTCCCGGTGTCAACCCTCTAATTTATCACAATACCTAAGTATCTCTAATTTCTTGCTGCTTCTGTGTTTCAACTATTTTTATGTTTGCGTGACTGTGGCTGTTATTCAGTTTTGCTTATTTTTGGGTTTATTTAAATCTCTTAAAGGTGTTCAGGGTTTTAAACATTGAAATTTAAATATTGAATTGACGGCATAGTGCCGCTACTGTTAGGGATTGAGCTTTGCTCAAATCCCATTGAACTTGAATTGAACTAACGGCATCTCGCCGTACTCTATTAGAGATTGAGCTTTGCTCATATCTCAGTGAACCTAAATTCTTTAACATCAGCTCCTAATACTTGGATGCGCTACCTCTCATCCTTGAGCTGTTTAATAATTTATTTCCTCTGGGCCTATGACTTTCAACCGAATTAAAACCTTGAGCTATTCTTTCTGTCCTTACCTGAACACCTGCCTTTGACTGTTTTCCTCTAAATATCCTAACATTCTTCTAAAAGTGGTATTATACTCACCAAGTGTGGCAATAAACTTGGGTGAGTTATTGCAGGCTTAATTTGTCGATATTGATTCTGACTCATTTGGATTTGTTTGTTTTTGTTTGCTCTATTTGTTCGTTATTTTGGTTGTACCGTTTTAACTTGGTTTTGTTTTGTCTTCAGTATGATTTCTACGTTCCGTGCCATTGACACTGGGGGCACTCCACTGGCAGTTTTCTTTCTTCAGTCCAGCGTCTCGTCTTCCTCACCTCTAACGTGCAACTTCACCTAGGCCTTGCGGGTGCGTGTAGGTGTGTTGTCTACATTGATATTCTGAAGTTGTTTTCGGACAATGGTACTTTTGAGTCTGGTCTTGTTCTTTTGTACCTAATCTGAACTTACCTTGATGTCGTTTCGCTTCAGGTCGGCATGTGGCCTCTTACTCTGGCTTCGCGCTCTGGCGGCAACGTTTCTGTTAAAGCACACCTTGCTCATCCCTGCTGAGATGCCGCTCGGTTGCTTTTTCCGAGCCTTGACGTTGCGAAGCATCTCTTCTACTGTCTTTGAGCGACTGTCGCACACTATTGAACTTTGAAACTTGAAACTTAAAACTACTTATGAACAGATGTGTTCACCTCTGAAGGCCTAAAGGTATAAACTACCTTGTACGGCTCCTTAATAAAATATTAAAAACTTGTACGACTTTGTTCCTTGTCGATTATTAATGAAAGTAAAACTGAAAATGAAAATGAAAATGAAGTTGTGGAATTTCCCACACTTCCTGCTACTTGAACTTCTTGAACTTCTTGAACCTTCATGCTACTTGAACTTCTTGAACCTTCCTGCTACTTGAACTTCTTGAACTTCTTGAATCCTTCTGCTACTTGAACTTCTTGAACCTTCCAGCTACTTGAACTTCTTGAACTTTTTGAACCTTCCTGCTACCTGAACTTCTTGAACTTCTTGAACCTTCCTGCTACTTGAACTTCTTGAACCTTCCTGCTACATGAACTTCTTGAACCTTCCTGCTACTTGAACTTCTTGAATCTTCCTGCTACTTGAACTTCTTGAACCTTCCTGCTACTTGAACTTCTTGAACTTATTGAACCTTCCTGCTACTTGAACTTCATGAACCTTTCTGCTACTTGAACTTCTTGAAACTTCCTGCTACTTGAACTTCTTGAACTTCTTGAACCTTCCTGCTACTTGAACTTCTTGAACGTCTTGAACCTTCCTGCTACTTGAACTTCTTGAACTTCTTGAACCTTCCTGCTATTTGAACTTCTTGAACCTTCCTGCTACTTGAACTTCTTGAACTTTTTGAACCTTCCTGCTACTTGAACTTCTTGAACTTCTTGAACCTTCCTGCTACTTGAACTTCTTGAACTTCTTGAACCTTCCTGCTACTTGAACTACTTAAACTTCTTGAACCTTCCTGCTACTTGAACTTCTTGAACTTCTTGAACCTTCCTGCTACGTGAACTTCTTGAACCTTCCTGCTACTCTAACTTCTTGAACCTTCATGCTACTTGAACTTCTTGAACCTTCCTGCTACTTGAACTTCTTGAACCTTCCTGCTACTTGAACTTCTTGAATTTCTTGAACCTTCCTGCTACTTGAACTTCTTGAACCTTCCTGCTACTTGAACTTCTTGAACTTCTTGACCCTTCCTGCTACTTGAACTTCTTGAACTTCTTGAACCTTCCTGCTACTTGAACTTCTTGAATTTCTCGAACCTTCCTGCTACTTGAACTGCTTAAACTTCTTGGACCTTCCTGCTACTTGAACTTCTTGAACTTCTTGAACTTCTGGAACCATCTTGCTATTTGAACTTTTTGAACTTCTTGAACCTTCCTGCTACCTTAACTTCTTGAACCTTCCTGCTACTTGAACTTCTTGAATTTCTTGAACCTTCCTGCTACGTGAACTTCTTGAAACTTGCTGCTACTTGAACTTCTTGAACTTCTTGAACATTCCTGCTACTTGAACTTCTTGAACTTCTTGAACTTTCCTGTTACTTGAACTTTTTGAACCTTCCTGCTACTTGAACTTCTTGAACCTTCCTGCTACTTGAACTTCTTGAACCTTCCTCCTACTTGAACTTCTTGAACCTTCCTGCTACTTGAACTTCTTGAACTTCTTGAACTTTCCTGCTACTTGAACTTCTTGAACCTTCTTGCTACTTGAACTTCTTGAACCTTCCTGCTACTTGAACTTCTTGAACCTTCCTGCTACTTGAACTTCTTGAACTTCTTGAACCTTTCTGCTACTTGAACTTCTTGAACCTTCCTGCTACTTGAACTACTTGAACTTCCTGAACCTTCCTGCTGCTTGAACTTCTTGAACCTTCCTGCTATTTGAACTTCTTGAACTTCTTGAACCTTCCTGCTACTTGAACTTCTTGAACCTTCCTGCTACTTGAACTTCTTGAACTTCTTGAACCTTACTGCTACTTGAACTTCTTGAACCTTCCTGCAACTTGAGCTTCTTGAACTTCTTGAGCCCTCCTGCTACTTGAACTACTTAAACTTCTTGAACCTTCCTGCTACTTGAACTTCTTGAACTTCTTGAACCTTCCTGCTACGTGAACTTCTTGAACCTTCCTGCTACTTGAACTTCTTGAACTTCTTGAACCATCCTGCTACTTGAACTTCTTGAACCTTCATGCTACTTGAACTTCTTGAACCTTCCTGCTACTTGAACTTCTAGAACCTTCCTGCTAATCAAACTTCTTGAACCTTCCTGCTACTTGAACTTCTTGAACTTAGTGAACCTTCCTGCTACTTGAACTTCTTGAACCTTCCTGCTACTTGATCTTCTTGAACTTCTCGAACCTTCCTGCTACTTGAACTTCTTGAACCTTCCTGCTACTTGAACTTTTTGAACCTTCCTGCTACTTGAACTTCTTGAACCTTCCTGCTACTTGAACTTCTTGAACTTCTTGACCCTTCCTGCTACTTGAACTTCTTGAACCTTCCAGCGACTTGAACTTCTTGAACTTCTTAAACCTTCCTGCTACTTGAACTTCTTGAACTTCTTGAACCTTCCTGCTAATTGAACTTCTTGAAACTTCCTGCTACTTGAACTTCTTGAACTTCTTGAACCTTCCTGCTACTTGAACTTCTTGATTTTCTTGAACCTTCCTGTTACTTGAACTTTTTGTACCTTCCTGCTACCTGAACTTCTTGATTCTTCCTGCTACTTGAACTTCTTGAACCTTCCTGCTACTTGAACTTCTAGAACCTTCCTGTTACTTGAACTTCTTGAACTTTCCTGCTACCTGAACTTCTTGAACCTTACTGCTTCTTGAACTTCTTGAACGTCTTGAACCTTCCTGCTACTTGAACTTCTTGAACTTCTTGAACCTTCATGCTACTTGAACTTCTTGAACCTTCCTGCTACTTGAACTTCTTGAACTTCTTGAATCCTTCTGCTACTTGAACTTCTTGAACCTTCCAGCTACTTGAACTTCTTGAACTTTTTGAACCTTCCTGCTACCTGAACTTCTTGAACTTCTTGAACCTTCCTGCTACTTGAACTTCTTGAACCTTCCTGCTACTTGAACTTCTTGAACCTTCCTGCTACTTGAACTTCTTGAATCTTCCTGCTACTTGAACTTCTTGAACCTTCCTGCTACTTGAACTTCTTGAACTTATTGAACCTTCCTGCTACTTGAACTTCATGAACCTTTCTGCTACTTGAACTTCTTGAAACTTCCTGCTACTTGAACTTCTTGAACTTCTTGAACCTTCCTGCTACTTGAACTTCTTGAACGTCTTGAACCTTCCTGCTACTTGAACTTCTTGAACTTCTTGAACCTTCCTGCTATTTGAACTTCTTGAACCTTCCTGCTACTTGAACTTCTTGAACTTTTTGAATCTTCCTGCTACTTGAACTTCTTGAACTTCTTGAACCTTCCTGCTACTTGAACTTCTTGAACTTCTTGAACCTTCCTGCTACCTGAACTTCTTGAACCTTCCAGCTTCTTGAACTTCTTGAACTTCTTGAACCTTCATGCTACTTGAAATACTTGAACTTCTTGAACCTTCCTGTTACTTAAACTTCTTGAACTTTTCGAACCTTCCTGCTACTTGAACTTCTTTAACCTTCCTGCTACTTGAACTTCTCGAACCTTCCTGCTACTTGAACTTCTTGAACTTCTTGAACCTTCCTCCTACCTGAAATACTTGAACTTCTTGAACCTTCCTGTTACTTGAACTTCTTGAACTTCTTGAACCTTCCTGCTACTTGAACTTCTTAAACCTTCGTGTTACTTGATCTTCTTGATCTTCTTGAACCTTCCTGCTACTTGATTTTCTTGAACCTTCCTGCTATTTGAACTTCTTGAACCTTCCTGCTACTTAAACTTCTTGAACCTTCCTGCTACTTGAACTTTTTGAACTTCTTGAACCTTCCTGCTACTTGAACTTCTTGAACTTCTTGAACCTTCCTGCTACTTGAATGTCTTGAACTTCTTGAACCTTCCTGCTACTTGAACTTCTTGAACTTCTTGAACCTTCCTGCTACTTGAACTTGTTGAACTTCGTGAACCTCCTTGCTACTTGAACTTCTTGAACTTCTTGAACCTTCCTGCTACTTGAACTTTTTGAGCTTCTTGAACCTTCCTTCTACTTGAACTTCTTGAACTTCTTGAACCTTCCTGCTACTTGAACTTCTTGAACTTCTTGAACCTTCCTGCTACTTGAACTTCTTGAACTTCTTGAACCTTCCTGCTAATTGAACTTCTTGAAACTTCCTGCTACTTGAACTTCTTGAACCTTCCTGCTACTTGAACTATTTGATTTTCTTGAACCTTCCTGTTACTTGAACTTTTTGTACCTTTCTGCTACTTGAACTTCTTGAACCTTCCTGCTACTTGAACTTCTTGAACCTTCCTGCTACTTGAACTTCTAGAACCTTCCTGCTACTTGAACTTCTTGAAATTTCCTGCTTCTTGAACTTTTAGACCCTTACTGCTTCTTGAACTTCTTGAACCTTCCTGCCACTTGATTTTCTTGAACTTCTTGAACCTTCCTGCTACTTGAACTTCTTGAACCTTTCTGCTACTTGAACTTCTTGAACTTCTTGAACCTTCCTGCTACTTGAACTTCTTGAATCTTCCTGCTACTTGAACTTCTTGAACTTCTTGAACCTTCCTGCTACTCGAACTTCTTGAACTTCTTGAACGTTCCTGCTACTTGAACTTCTTGAACTTATTGAACCTTCCTGCTACTTGAACTTCTTGAACTTCTTGAACCTTCCTGCTACTTGAACTTCTTGAACTTCTTGAACCTTCCTGCTACTTGAACTTCTTGAACCTTTCTGCTACTTGAACTTCTTGAACCTTCCTGGTACTTGAACTTCTTGAACCTTCCTGCTACTTGAACTTCTTGAACTTCTTGAACCTTCCTGCTACTTGAACTTCTTGAACCTTCCTGCTACTTGAATTTCTTGAACCTTCCTGCTACCTGAACTTCTTGAACTTCTTGAACCTTCCTGCTACTTGAACTTCTAGAACTTCTTGAACCTTTCTGCTACTTGAACTTCTTGAACCTTCCTGCTACTTGAACTTCTTGAACTTCTTGAACATTCCTGCTACTTGAACTTCTTGAACGTCTTGAACCTTCCTGCTACTTGAACTTCTTGAACTTCTTGAACCTTCCTGCTACTTGAACTTATTGAACCTTCCTGCTACTTGAACTTCTTGAACGTTCCTGCTACTTGAACTTCTTGAACTTCTTGAACCTTCTTGCTACTTGAACTTCTTGAACCTTCCTGCTACTTGAACTTCTTGAACTTCTTGAACCTTCCTGCTACTTGAACTTCCTGAACCTTCTTGCTTCTTGAACTTCTTGAACCTTCCTGCTACTTGAACTTCTTGAACCTTCCTGCTACTTGAACTTCTTGAACTTCTTGAACCTTCCTGCTACTTGAACTACTTGAACTTCCTGAACCTTCCTGCTGCTTGAACTTCTTGAACCTTCCTTCTATTTGAACTTCTTGAACTTCTTGAACCTTCCTGCTACTTGAACTTCTTGAACCTTCCTGCTACTTGAACTTCTTGAACTTCTTGAACCTTCCTGCTACTTGAACTTCTTGAACCTTCCTGCTACTTGAACTTCTTGAACTTTTTGAGCCTTCCTGCTACTTGAACTACTTAAACTTCTTGAACCTTCCTGCTACTTGAACTTCTTGAACTTCTTGAACCTTCCTGCTACGTGAACTTCTTGAACCTTCCTGCTACTTGAACTTCTTGAACTTCTTGAACCTTCCTGCTACTTGAACTTCTTGAACCTTCATGCTACTTGAACTTCTTGAACCTTCCTGCTACTTGAACTTCTTGAACCTTCCTGCTACTTGAACTACTTGAACTTCTTGAACCTTCCTGCTAATCGAACTTCTTGAACCTTCCTGCTACTTGAACTTCTTGAACTTCTTGAACCTTCCTGCTACTTGAACTTCTTGAACCTTCCTGCTACTTGAACTTCTTAAACTTCTTGAACCTTCTTCCTATTTGAACTTTTTGAACTTCCTGAACCTTCCTGCTACTTGAAATTCTTGAACCTTCCTGCTACTTGAACTTCTTGAACCTTCCTGCTACTTGAACTTCTTGAACTTCTTGAACCTTCCTGCTACGTGAACTTCTTGAAACTTGCTGCTACTTGAACTTCTTAAACTTCTTGAACCTTCCTGCTACTTGAACTTCTTGAACTTCTTGAACCTTCCTGTTACTTGAACTTTTTGAACCTTCCTGCTACTTGAACTTCTTGAACCTTCCTGCTACTTGAACTTCTTGAACCTTCCTCCTACTTGAACTACTTGAACTTTCCTGCTACTTGAACTTCTTGAACTTTCCTGCTACTTGAACTTCTTGAACCTTACTGCTTCTTGAACTTCTTGAACTTCTTGAACTTCTTGAACCTTCCTGCTAAATGAACTTCTTGAACTCCTTGAACCTTCCTGCTACTTGAACTTCTTGAACTTCCCTGCTACTTGAACTTCTTGAACCTTACTGCTTCTTGAACTTCTTGAACTTCTTGAACTTCTTGAACCTTCCTGCTAAATGAACTTCTTGAACTTCTTGAACCTTCCTGCTACTTGAACTTCTTGAACTTCTTGAACCTTCCTGCTACTTGAACTTCTTGAACTTCTTGCACCTTCCTGCTACTTGAACTTCTAGAACCTTCCTGCTACTTGAACTACTTGAACGTTCTTGCTACTTGAACTTCTTGAACTTCTTGAACCTTCCTGCTACTTGAACTTCTTGAACCTTCCTGCTACTTGAACTTCTTGAACTTCTTGAACCTTCCTGCTACTTGAACTTCTTGAACCTTCCTGCTACTTGAACTTCTTGAACCTTCCTGCTACTTGAACTTCTTGAACCTTCCTGCTACTTGAACTTCTTGAACTTCTTGAACCTTTCTGCTACTTGAACTTCGTGAACCTTCCTGCTACTTGAACTACTTGAACTTCCTGAACCTTCCTGCTACTTGAACTTCTTGAACCTTCCTGCTACTTGAACTTCTTGAACTTCTTGAGCCTTCCTGCTACTTGAACTACTTAAACTTCTTGAACCTTCCTGCTACTTGAACTTCTTGAACTTCTTGAACCTTCCTGCTACGTGAACTTCTTGAACCTTCCTGCTACTCTAACTTCTTGAACCTTCATGCTACTTGAACTTCTTTAACCTTCCTGCTACTTGAACTTCTTGAACCTTCCTGCTACTTGAACTACTTGAATCTCTTGAACTTTCCTGCTAATCGAATTTATTGAACCTTCCTGCTACTTGAACTTCTTGAACCTTCATGCTACTTGAACTTCTTGAACTTCTCGAACCTTCCTGCTACTTGAACTTCTTGAACCTTCTTGCTACTTGAACTTCTTGAACCTTCCTGCTACTTGAACTTCTTGAACTTCTTAAACCTTCCTGTTACTTGAACTTCTTGAACCTTCCTGGTACTTGAACTTCTTGAACTTCTTGAACCTTCCTGCTACTTGAACTTTTTGAACTTTCCTGCCTTTTGAACTTCTTGAACCTCCCTGCTACTTGAACTTCTTGAACCTTTCTGCTACTTGAACTTCTTGAACTTATTGAACCTTCCTGCTACTTGAACTTCTTGAACGTCTTGAACCTTCCTGCTACTTGAACTTCTTGAACTTCTTGAACCTTCCTGCTACTTGAACTTCTTGAACCTTCCTGCTACTTGAACTTCTTGAACTTCTTGAACCTTCTTCCTATTTGAACTTCTTGAACTTCTTGAGCCTTCCTGCTACTTGAACTACTTAAACTTCTTGAACCTTCCTGCTACTTGAACTTCTTGAACTTCTTGAACCTTCCTGCAACGTGAACTTCTTGAACCTTCCTGCTACTCTAACTTCTTGAACCTTCATGCTACTTGAACTTCTTGAACCTTCCTGCTACTTGAACTTCTTGAACCTTCCTGCTACTTGAACTACTTGAACTTCTTGAACTTTCCTGCTAATCGAATTTATTGAACCTTCCTGCTACTTGAACTTCTTGAACTTTCATACTACTTGAACTTCTTGAACTTCTCGAACCTTCCTGCTACTTGAACTTCTTGAACCTTCTTGCTACTTGAACTTCTTGAACCTTCCTGCTACTTGATATTCTTGAACTTCTTAAACCTTCCTGCTACTTGAACTTCTTAAACCTTCCTGGTACTTGAACTTCTTGAACTTCTTGAACCTTCCTGCTACTTGAACTTTTTGAACCTTCCTGCCTTTTGAACTTCTTGAACCTCCCTGCTACTTGAACTTCTTGAACCTTTCTGCTACTTGAACTTCTTGAACCTTCCTGCTACTTGAACTTCTTGAACGTCTTGAACCTTCCTGCTACTTGAACTTCTTGAACTTCTTGAACCTTCCTGCTACTTGAACTTCTTGAACCTTCCTGCTACTTGAACTTCTTGAACTTCTTGAACCTTCTTCCTATTTGAACTTTTTGAACTTCCTGAACCTTCCTGCTACTTGAACTTCTTGAACCTTCCTGCTACTTGAACTTCTTGAACCTTCCTGCTACTTGAACTTCTTGAACTTCTTGAACCTTCCTGCTACGTGAACTTCTTGAAACTTGCTGCTACTTGAACTTCTTGAACTTCTTGAACCTTCCTGCTACTTGAACTTCTTGAACTTCTTGAACCTTCCTGTTACTTGAACTTTTAGAACCTTCCTGCTACTTGAACTTCTTGAACCTTCCTGCTAATTGAACTTCTTGAAACTTCCACCTACTTGAACTTCTTGAACCTTCCTGCTACTTGAACTTCTTGAACTTTCCAGCTACTTGAACTTCTTGAACCTTACTGCTTCTTGAACTTCTTGAACTTCTTGAACTTCTTGAACCTTCCTGCTAAATGAACTTCTTGAACTTCTTGAACCTTCCTGCTACTTGAACTTCTTGAACTTCTTGAACCTTCCTTCTAATTGAACTTCTTGAACTTCTTGCACCTTCCTGCTACTTGAACTTCTAGAACCTTCCTGCTACTTGAACTACTTGAACGTTCTTGCTACTTGAACTTCTTGAACTTCTTGAACCTTCCTGCTACTTGAACTTCTTGAACCTTCCTGCTACTTGAACTTCTTGAACTTCTTGAACCTTCCTGCTACTTGAACTTCTTGAACCTTCTTGCTACTTGAACTTCTTGAACCTTCCTGCTACTTGAACTTCTTGAACCTTCCTGCTACTTGAACTTCTTGAACTTCTTGAACCTTTCTGCTACTTGAACTTCGTGAACCTTCCTGCTACTTGAACTACTTGAACTTCCTGAACCTTCCTGCTGCTTGAATTTCTTGAACCTTCCTGCTATTTGAACTTCTTGAACTTCTTGAACCTTCCTGCTACTTGAACTTCTTGAACCTTCCTGCTACTTGAACTTCTTGAACTTCTTGAACCTTCCTGCTACTTGAACTTCTTGAACTTCTTGAACCTTCCTGCAACTTGAACTTCTTGAACTTCTTGAGCCTTCCTGCTACTTGAACTACTTAAACTTCTTGAACCTTCCTGCTACTTGAACTTCTTGAACTTCTTGAACCTTCCTGCTACGTGAACTTCTTGAACCTTCCTGCTACTTGAACTTCTTGAACTTCTTGAACCTTCCTGCTACTCTAACTTCTTGAACCTTCATGCTACTTGAACTTCTTGAACCTTCCTGCTACTTGAACTTCTTGAACCTTCCTGCTACTTGAACTACTTGAACTTCTTGAACTTTCCTGCTAATCGAATTTATTGAACCTTCCTGCTACTTGAACTTCTTGAACTTCTTGAACCTTCCTGCTACTTGAACTTCTTGAACCTTCATGCTACTTGAACTTCTTGAACTTCTCGAACCTTCCTGCTACTTGAACTTCTTGAACCTTCTTGCTACTTGAACTTCTTGAACCTTCCTGCTACTTGAACTTCTTGAACTTCTTGAACCTTCCTGCTACTTGAACTTCTTGAACCTTCCTGCTACTTGAACTTCTTGAACTTCTTAAACCTTCCTGCTTCTTGAACTTCTTGAACCTTCCTGCTACTTGAACTTCTTGAACTTTTTGAGCCTTCCTGCTACTTGAACTACTTAAACTTCTTGAACCTTCCTGCTACTTGAACTTCTTGAACTTCTTGAACCTTCCTGCTACGTGAACTTCTTGAACCTTCCTGCTACTTGAACTTCTTGAACTTCTTGAACCTTCCTGCTACTTGAACTTCTTGAACCTTCATGCTACTTGAACTTCTTGAACCTTCCTGCTACTTGAACTTCTTGAACCTTCCTGCTACTTGAACTACTTGAACTTCTTGAACCTTCCTGCTAATCGAACTTCTTGAACCTTCCTGCTACTTGAACTTCTTGAACTTCTTGAACCTTCCTGCTACTTGAACTTCTTGAACCTTCCTGCTACTTGAACTTCTTAAACTTCTTGAACCTTCTTCCTATTTGAACTTTTTGAACTTCCTGAACCCTCCTGCTACTTGAAATTCTTGAACCTTCCTGCTACTTGAACTTCTTGAACCTTCCTGCTACTTGAACTTCTTGAACTTCTTGAACCTTCCTGCTACGTGAACTTCTTGAAACTTGCTGCTACTTGAACTTCTTAAACTTCTTGAACCTTCCTGCTACTTGAACTTCTTGAACTTCTTGAACCTTCCTGTTACTTGAACTTTTTGAACCTTCCTGCTACTTGAACTTCTTGAACCTTCCTGCTACTTGAACTTCTTGAACCTTCCTCCTACTTGAACTACTTGAACTTTCCTGCTACTTGAACTTCTTGAACTTTCCTGCTACTTGAACTTCTTGAACCTTACTGCTTCTTGAACTTCTTGAACTTCTTGAACTTCTTGAACCTTCCTGCTAAATGAACTTCTTGAACTCCTTGAACCTTCCTGCTACTTGAACTTCTTGAACTTCCCTGCTACTTGAACTTCTTGAACCTTACTGCTTCTTGAACTTCTTGAACTTCTTGAACTTCTTGAACCTTCCTGCTAAATGAACTTCTTGAACTTCTTGAACCTTCCTGCTACTTGAACTTCTTGAACTTCTTGAACCTTCCTGCTACTTGAACTTCTTGAACTTCTTGCACCTTCCTGCTACTTGAACTTCTAGAACCTTCCTGCTACTTGAACTACTTGAACGTTCTTGCTACTTGAACTTCTTGAACTTCTTGAACCTTCCTGCTACTTGAACTTCTTGAACCTTCCTGCTACTTGAACTTCTTGAACTTCTTGAACCTTCCTGCTACTTGAACTTCTTGAACCTTCCTGCTACTTGAACTTCTTGAACCTTCCTGCTACTTGAACTTCTTGAACCTTCCTGCTACTTGAACTTCTTGAACTTCTTGAACCTTTCTGCTACTTGAACTTCGTGAACCTTCCTGCTACTTGAACTACTTGAACTTCCTGAACCTTCCTGCTACTTGAACTTCTTGAACCTTCCTGCTACTTGAACTTCTTGAACTTCTTGAGCCTTCCTGCTACTTGAACTACTTAAACTTCTTGAACCTTCCTGCTACTTGAACTTCTTGAACTTCTTGAACCTTCCTGCTACGTGAACTTCTTGAACCTTCCTGCTACTCTAACTTCTTGAACCTTCATGCTACTTGAACTTCTTTAACCTTCCTGCTACTTGAACTTCTTGAACCTTCCTGCTACTTGAACTACTTGAATCTCTTGAACTTTCCTGCTAATCGAATTTATTGAACCTTCCTGCTACTTGAACTTCTTGAACCTTCATGCTACTTGAACTTCTTGAACTTCTCGAACCTTCCTGCTACTTGAACTTCTTGAACCTTCTTGCTACTTGAACTTCTTGAACCTTCCTGCTACTTGAACTTCTTGAACTTCTTAAACCTTCCTGTTACTTGAACTTCTTGAACCTTCCTGGTACTTGAACTTCTTGAACTTCTTGAACCTTCCTGCTACTTGAACTTTTTGAACTTTCCTGCCTTTTGAACTTCTTGAACCTCCCTGCAACTTGAACTTCTTGAACCTTTCTGCTACTTGAACTTCTTGAACTTATTGAACCTTCCTGCTACTTGAACTTCTTGAACGTCTTGAACCTTCCTGCTACTTGAACTTCTTGAACTTCTTGAACCTTCCTGCTACTTGAACTTCTTGAACCTTCCTGCTACTTGAACTTCTTGAACTTCTTGAACCTTCTTCCTATTTGAACTTCTTGAACTTCTTGAGCCTTCCTGCTACTTGAACTACTTAAACTTCTTGAACCTTCCTGCTACTTGAACTTCTTGAACTTCTTGAACCTTCCTGCAACGTGAACTTCTTGAACCTTCCTGCTACTCTAACTTCTTGAACCTTCATGCTACTTGAACTTCTTGAACCTTCCTGCTACTTGAACTTCTTGAACCTTCCTGCTACTTGAACTACTTGAACTTCTTGAACTTTCCTGCTAATCGAATTTATTGAACCTTCCTGCTACTTGAACTTCTTGAACTTTCATACTACTTGAACTTCTTGAACTTCTCGAACCTTCCTGCTACTTGAACTTCTTGAACCTTCTTGCTACTTGAACTTCTTGAACCTTCCTGCTACTTGATATTCTTGAACTTCTTAAACCTTCCTGCTACTTGAACTTCTTAAACCTTCCTGGTACTTGAACTTCTTGAACTTCTTGAACCTTCCTGCTACTTGAACTTTTTGAACCTTCCTGCCTTTTGAACTTCTTGAACCTCCCTGCTACTTGAACTTCTTGAACCTTTCTGCTACTTGAACTTCTTGAACCTTCCTGCTACTTGAACTTCTTGAACGTCTTGAACCTTCCTGCTACTTGAACTTCTTGAACTTCTTGAACCTTCCTGCTACTTGAACTTCTTGAACCTTCCTGCTACTTGAACTTCTTGAACTTCTTGAACCTTCTTCCTATTTGAACTTTTTGAACTTCCTGAACCTTCCTGCTACTTGAACTTCTTGAACCTTCCTGCTACTTGAACTTCTTGAACCTTCCTGCTACTTGAACTTCTTGAACTTCTTGAACCTTCCTGCTACGTGAACTTCTTGAAACTTGCTGCTACTTGAACTTCTTGAACTTCTTGAACCTTCCTGCTACTTGAACTTCTTGAACTTCTTGAACCTTCCTGTTACTTGAACTTTTAGAACCTTCCTGCTACTTGAACTTCTTGAACCTTCCTGCTAATTGAACTTCTTGAAACTTCCACCTACTTGAACTTCTTGAACCTTCCTGCTACTTGAACTTCTTGAACTTTCCAGCTACTTGAACTTCTTGAACCTTACTGCTTCTTGAACTTCTTGAACTTCTTGAACTTCTTGAACCTTCCTGCTAAATGAACTTCTTGAACTTCTTGAACCTTCCTGCTACTTGAACTTCTTGAACTTCTTGAACCTTCCTTCTAATTGAACTTCTTGAACTTCTTGCACCTTCCTGCTACTTGAACTTCTAGAACCTTCCTGCTACTTGAACTACTTGAACGTTCTTGCTACTTGAACTTCTTGAACTTCTTGAACCTTCCTGCTACTTGAACTTCTTGAACCTTCCTGCTACTTGAACTTCTTGAACTTCTTGAACCTTCCTGCTACTTGAACTTCTTGAACCTTCTTGCTACTTGAACTTCTTGAACCTTCCTGCTACTTGAACTTCTTGAACCTTCCTGCTACTTGAACTTCTTGAACTTCTTGAACCTTTCTGCTACTTGAACTTCGTGAACCTTCCTGCTACTTGAACTACTTGAACTTCCTGAACCTTCCTGCTGCTTGAATTTCTTGAACCTTCCTGCTATTTGAACTTCTTGAACTTCTTGAACCTTCCTGCTACTTGAACTTCTTGAACCTTCCTGCTACTTGAACTTCTTGAACTTCTTGAACCTTCCTGCTACTTGAACTTCTTGAACTTCTTGAACCTTCCTGCAACTTGAACTTCTTGAACTTCTTGAGCCTTCCTGCTACTTGAACTACTTAAACTTCTTGAACCTTCCTGCTACTTGAACTTCTTGAACTTCTTGAACCTTCCTGCTACGTGAACTTCTTGAACCTTCCTGCTACTTGAACTTCTTGAACTTCTTGAACCTTCCTGCTACTCTAACTTCTTGAACCTTCATGCTACTTGAACTTCTTGAACCTTCCTGCTACTTGAACTTCTTGAACCTTCCTGCTACTTGAACTACTTGAACTTCTTGAACTTTCCTGCTAATCGAATTTATTGAACCTTCCTGCTACTTGAACTTCTTGAACTTCTTGAACCTTCCTGCTACTTGAACTTCTTGAACCTTCATGCTACTTGAACTTCTTGAACTTCTCGAACCTTCCTGCTACTTGAACTTCTTGAACCTTCTTGCTACTTGAACTTCTTGAACCTTCCTGCTACTTGAACTTCTTGAACTTCTTGAACCTTCCTGCTACTTGAACTTCTTGAACCTTCCTGCTACTTGAACTTCTTGAACTTCTTAAACCTTCCTGCTTCTTGAACTTCTTGAACCTTCCTGCTACTTGAACTTCTTGAACTTCTTGAACCTTCCTGCTACTTGAACTTTTTGAACCTTCCTGCCTTTTGAACTTCTTGAAACTCCCTGCTACTTGAACTTCTTGAACCTTTCTGCTACTTGAACTTCTTGAACTTATTGAACCTTCCTGCTACTTGAACTTCTTGAACGTCTTGAACCTTCCTGCTACTTGAACTTCTTGAACTTCTTGAACTTCTTGAACCTTCCTGCTACTTGAACTTCTTGAACGTCTTGAACCTTCCTGCTACTTGAACTTCTTGAACTTCTTGATCCTTCCTGCTACTTGAACTTCTTGAACCTTCCTCCTACTTGAACTTCTTGAACTTCTTGAACCCTCCTGTTACTTGAACTTCTTGAACCTTCCTGCTACTTGAACCTCTTGAACTTCTTGAACCTTCCTGCTACGTGAACTTCTTGAACTTCTTGAACCTTCCTGCTACTTGAACTTCTTGAACTTCTTGAACCTTCCTGCTACTTGAACTTCTTGAACCTTCGTGCTACTTGAATTTCTTGAACCTTCCTGCTACTTGAACTTCTTGAACTTCTTGAACCTTCCTGCTACTTGAACTTCTAGAACTTCTTGAACCTTTCTGCTACTAGAACTTCTTGAACCTTCCTGCTACTTGAACTTCTTGAACTTCTTGAACCTTCCTGCTACTTGAACTTCTTGAACGTCTTGAACCTTCCTGCTACTTGAACTTCTTGAACTTCTTGAACCTTCCTGCTACCTGAACTTCTTGAACCTTCCTGCTACTTGAACTTCTTGAACTTTTTGAACCTTCCTGCTACTTGAACTATTTGAACTTCTTGAACCTTCCTGCTACTTGAACTTCTTGAACTTCTTGAACCTTCCTGCTACTTGAACTTCTTGAACTTCTTGAACCTTCCTGCTATTTGAAATACTTGAACTTCTTGAACCTTCCTGTTACTTGAACTTCTTGAACTTCTTGAACCATCCTGCTACTTGAACTTCTTTAGCCTTCCTGCTACTTGGATTTCTTGAACCTTCCTGCTGCTTGAACTTCTTGAACTTCTTGAACCTTCCTGCTACTTGAAATACTTGAACTTCTTGAACCTTCCTGTCACTTGAACTTCTTGAACTTCTCGAACCTTCCTGCTACTTGAACTTCTTGAACCTTCCTGCTACTTGAACTTCTTGAATTTCTTGAACATTCCTGCTATTTGAAATTCTTGAACCTTCCTGCTACTTGAACTTCTTGAACTTCTTGACCCTTCCTGCTACTTGAACTTCTTAAACTTCTTGAACCTTCCTGCTACCTGAACTTCTTGAACTTCTCGAACCTTCGTGCTACTTGAACTGCTTAAACTTCTTGGACCTTCCTGCTACTTGAACATCTTGAACTTCTTGAACCTTCCTGCTACTTGAACTTCTTGAACTTCTTGAACCTTCTTGCTATTTGAACTTTTTGAACTTCTTGAACCTTCCTGCTACTTGAACTTCTTGAACTTTTTGAGCCTTCCTGCTACTTGAACTACTTAAACTTCTTGAACCTTCCTGCTACTTGAACTTCTTGAACTTCTTGAACCTTCCTGCTACGTGAACTTCTTGAACCTTCCTGCTACTTGAACTTCTTGAACTTCTTGAACCTTCCTGCTACTTGAACTTCTTGAACCTTCATGCTACTTGAACTTCTTGAACCTTCCTGCTACTTGAACTTCTTGAACCTTCCTGCTACTTGAACTACTTGAACTTCTTGAACCTTCCTGCTAATCGAACTTCTTGAACCTTCCTGCTACTTGAACTTCTTGAACTTCTTGAACCTTCCTGCTACTTGAACTTCTTGAACCTTCCTGCTACTTGAACTTCTTAAACTTCTTGAACCTTCTTCCTATTTGAACTTTTTGAACTTCCTGAACCTTCCTGCTACTTGAAATTCTTGAACCTTCCTGCTACTTGAACTTCTTGAACCTTCCTGCTACTTGAACTTCTTGAACTTCTTGAACCTTCCTGCTACGTGAACTTCTTGAAACTTGCTGCTACTTGAACTTCTTAAACTTCTTGAACCTTCCTGCTACTTGAACTTCTTGAACTTCTTGAACCTTCCTGTTACTTGAACTTTTTGAACCTTCCTGCTACTTGAACTTCTTGAACCTTCCTGCTACTTGAACTTCTTGAACCTTCCTCCTACTTGAACTACTTGAACTTTCCTGCTACTTGAACTTCTTGAACTTTCCTGCTACTTGAACTTCTTGAACCTTACTGCTTCTTGAACTTCTTGAACTTCTTGAACTTCTTGAACCTTCCTGCTAAATGAACTTCTTGAACTCCTTGAACCTTCCTGCTACTTGAACTTCTTGAACTTCCCTGCTACTTGAACTTCTTGAACCTTACTGCTTCTTGAACTTCTTGAACTTCTTGAACTTCTTGAACCTTCCTGCTAAATGAACTTCTTGAACTTCTTGAACCTTCCTGCTACTTGAACTTCTTGAACTTCTTGAACCTTCCTGCTACTTGAACTTCTTGAACTTCTTGCACCTTCCTGCTACTTGAACTTCTAGAACCTTCCTGCTACTTGAACTACTTGAACGTTCTTGCTACTTGAACTTCTTGAACTTCTTGAACCTTCCTGCTACTTGAACTTCTTGAACCTTCCTGCTACTTGAACTTCTTGAACTTCTTGAACCTTCCTGCTACTTGAACTTCTTGAACCTTCCTGCTACTTGAACTTCTTGAACCTTCCTGCTACTTGAACTTCTTGAACCTTCCTGCTACTTGAACTTCTTGAACTTCTTGAACCTTTCTGCTACTTGAACTTCGTGAACCTTCCTGCTACTTGAACTACTTGAACTTCCTGAACCTTCCTGCTACTTGAACTTCTTGAACCTTCCTGCTACTTGAACTTCTTGAACTTCTTGAGCCTTCCTGCTACTTGAACTACTTAAACTTCTTGAACCTTCCTGCTACTTGAACTTCTTGAACTTCTTGAACCTTCCTGCTACGTGAACTTCTTGAACCTTCCTGCTACTCTAACTTCTTGAACCTTCATGCTACTTGAACTTCTTTAACCTTCCTGCTACTTGAACTTCTTGAACCTTCCTGCTACTTGAACTACTTGAATCTCTTGAACTTTCCTGCTAATCGAATTTATTGAACCTTCCTGCTACTTGAACTTCTTGAACCTTCATGCTACTTGAACTTCTTGAACTTCTCGAACCTTCCTGCTACTTGAACTTCTTGAACCTTCTTGCTACTTGAACTTCTTGAACCTTCCTGCTACTTGAACTTCTTGAACTTCTTAAACCTTCCTGTTACTTGAACTTCTTGAACCTTCCTGGTACTTGAACTTCTTGAACTTCTTGAACCTTCCTGCTACTTGAACTTTTTGAACTTTCCTGCCTTTTGAACTTCTTGAACCTCCCTGCTACTTGAACTTCTTGAACCTTTCTGCTACTTGAACTTCTTGAACTTATTGAACCTTCCTGCTACTTGAACTTCTTGAACGTCTTGAACCTTCCTGCTACTTGAACTTCTTGAACTTCTTGAACCTTCCTGCTACTTGAACTTCTTGAACCTTCCTGCTACTTGAACTTCTTGAACTTCTTGAACCTTCTTCCTATTTGAACTTCTTGAACTTCTTGAGCCTTCCTGCTACTTGAACTACTTAAACTTCTTGAACCTTCCTGCTACTTGAACTTCTTGAACTTCTTGAACCTTCCTGCAACGTGAACTTCTTGAACCTTCCTGCTACTCTAACTTCTTGAACCTTCATGCTACTTGAACTTCTTGAACCTTCCTGCTACTTGAACTTCTTGAACCTTCCTGCTACTTGAACTACTTGAACTTCTTGAACTTTCCTGCTAATCGAATTTATTGAACCTTCCTGCTACTTGAACTTCTTGAACTTTCATACTACTTGAACTTCTTGAACTTCTCGAACCTTCCTGCTACTTGAACTTCTTGAACCTTCTTGCTACTTGAACTTCTTGAACCTTCCTGCTACTTGATATTCTTGAACTTCTTAAACCTTCCTGCTACTTGAACTTCTTAAACCTTCCTGGTACTTGAACTTCTTGAACTTCTTGAACCTTCCTGCTACTTGAACTTTTTGAACCTTCCTGCCTTTTGAACTTCTTGAACCTCCCTGCTACTTGAACTTCTTGAACCTTTCTGCTACTTGAACTTCTTGAACCTTCCTGCTACTTGAACTTCTTGAAAGTCTTGAACCTTCCTGCTACTTGAACTTCTTGAACTTCTTGAACCTTCCTGCTACTTGAACTTCTTGAACCTTCCTGCTACTTGAACTTCTTGAACTTCTTGAACCTTCTTCCTATTTGAACTTTTTGAACTTCCTGAACCTTCCTGCTACTTGAACTTCTTGAACCTTCCTGCTACTTGAACTTCTTGAACCTTCCTGCTACTTGAACTTCTTGAACTTCTTGAACCTTCCTGCTACGTGAACTTCTTGAAACTTGCTGCTACTTGAACTTCTTGAACTTCTTGAACCTTCCTGCTACTTGAACTTCTTGAACTTCTTGAACCTTCCTGTTACTTGAACTTTTAGAACCTTCCTGCTACTTGAACTTCTTGAACCTTCCTGCTAATTGAACTTCTTGAAACTTCCACCTACTTGAACTTCTTGAACCTTCCTGCTACTTGAACTTCTTGAACTTTCCAGCTACTTGAACTTCTTGAACCTTACTGCTTCTTGAACTTCTTGAACTTCTTGAACTTCTTGAACCTTCCTGCTAAATGAACTTCTTGAACTTCTTGAACCTTCCTGCTACTTGAACTTCTTGAACTTCTTGAACCTTCCTTCTAATTGAACTTCTTGAACTTCTTGCACCTTCCTGCTACTTGAACTTCTAGAACCTTCCTGCTACTTGAACTACTTGAACGTTCTTGCTACTTGAACTTCTTGAACTTCTTGAACCTTCCTGCTACTTGAACTTCTTGAACCTTCCTGCTACTTGAACTTCTTGAACTTCTTGAACCTTCCTGCTACTTGAACTTCTTGAACCTTCTTGCTACTTGAACTTCTTGAACCTTCCTGCTACTTGAACTTCTTGAACCTTCCTGCTACTTGAACTTCTTGAACTTCTTGAACCTTTCTGCTACTTGAACTTCGTGAACCTTCCTGCTACTTGAACTACTTGAACTTCCTGAACCTTCCTGCTGCTTGAATTTCTTGAACCTTCCTGCTATTTGAACTTCTTGAACTTCTTGAACCTTCCTGCTACTTGAACTTCTTGAACCTTCCTGCTACTTGAACTTCTTGAACTTCTTGAACCTTCCTGCTACTTGAACTTCTTGAACTTCTTGAACCTTCCTGCAACTTGAACTTCTTGAACTTCTTGAGCCTTCCTGCTACTTGAACTACTTAAACTTCTTGAACCTTCCTGCTACTTGAACTTCTTGAACTTCTTGAACCTTCCTGCTACGTGAACTTCTTGAACCTTCCTGCTACTTGAACTTCTTGAACTTCTTGAACCTTCCTGCTACTCTAACTTCTTGAACCTTCATGCTACTTGAACTTCTTGAACCTTCCTGCTACTTGAACTTCTTGAACCTTCCTGCTACTTGAACTACTTGAACTTCTTGAACTTTCCTGCTAATCGAATTTATTGAACCTTCCTGCTACTTGAACTTCTTGAACTTCTTGAACCTTCCTGCTACTTGAACTTCTTGAACCTTCATGCTACTTGAACTTCTTGAACTTCTCGAACCTTCCTGCTACTTGAACTTCTTGAACCTTCTTGCTACTTGAACTTCTTGAACCTTCCTGCTACTTGAACTTCTTGAACTTCTTGAACCTTCCTGCTACTTGAACTTCTTGAACCTTCCTGCTACTTGAACTTCTTGAACTTCTTAAACCTTCCTGCTTCTTGAACTTCTTGAACCTTCCTGCTACTTGAACTTCTTGAACTTTTTGAGCCTTCCTGCTACTTGAACTACTTAAACTTCTTGAACCTTCCTGCTACTTGAACTTCTTGAACTTCTTGAACCTTCCTGCTACGTGAACTTCTTGAACCTTCCTGCTACTTGAACTTCTTGAACTTCTTGAACCTTCCTGCTACTTGAACTTCTTGAACCTTCATGCTACTTGAACTTCTTGAACCTTCCTGCTACTTGAACTTCTTGAACCTTCCTGCTACTTGAACTACTTGAACTTCTTGAACCTTCCTGCTAATCGAACTTCTTGAACCTTCCTGCTACTTGAACTTCTTGAACTTCTTGAACCTTCCTGCTACTTGAACTTCTTGAACCTTCCTGCTACTTGAACTTCTTAAACTTCTTGAACCTTCTTCCTATTTGAACTTTTTGAACTTCCTGAACCTTCCTGCTACTTGAAATTCTTGAACCTTCCTGCTACTTGAACTTCTTGAACCTTCCTGCTACTTGAACTTCTTGAACTTCTTGAACCTTCCTGCTACGTGAACTTCTTGAAACTTGCTGCTACTTGAACTTCTTAAACTTCTTGAACCTTCCTGCTACTTGAACTTCTTGAACTTCTTGAACCTTCCTGTTACTTGAACTTTTTGAACCTTCCTGCTACTTGAACTTCTTGAACCTTCCTGCTACTTGAACTTCTTGAACCTTCCTCCTACTTGAACTACTTGAACTTTCCTGCTACTTGAACTTCTTGAACTTTCCTGCTACTTGAACTTCTTGAACCTTACTGCTTCTTGAACTTCTTGAACTTCTTGAACTTCTTGAACCTTCCTGCTAAATGAACTTCTTGAACTCCTTGAACCTTCCTGCTACTTGAACTTCTTGAACTTCCCTGCTACTTGAACTTCTTGAACCTTACTGCTTCTTGAACTTCTTGAACTTCTTGAACTTCTTGAACCTTCCTGCTAAATGAACTTCTTGAACTTCTTGAACCTTCCTGCTACTTGAACTTCTTGAACTTCTTGAACCTTCCTGCTACTTGAACTTCTTGAACTTCTTGCACCTTCCTGCTACTTGAACTTCTAGAACCTTCCTGCTACTTGAACTACTTGAACGTTCTTGCTACTTGAACTTCTTGAACTTCTTGAACCTTCCTGCTACTTGAACTTCTTGAACCTTCCTGCTACTTGAACTTCTTGAACTTCTTGAACCTTCCTGCTACTTGAACTTCTTGAACCTTCCTGCTACTTGAACTTCTTGAACCTTCCTGCTACTTGAACTTCTTGAACCTTCCTGCTACTTGAACTTCTTGAACTTCTTGAACCTTTCTGCTACTTGAACTTCGTGAACCTTCCTGCTACTTGAACTACTTGAACTTCCTGAACCTTCCTGCTACTTGAACTTCTTGAACCTTCCTGCTACTTGAACTTCTTGAACTTCTTGAGCCTTCCTGCTACTTGAACTACTTAAACTTCTTGAACCTTCCTGCTACTTGAACTTCTTGAACTTCTTGAACCTTCCTGCTACGTGAACTTCTTGAACCTTCCTGCTACTCTAACTTCTTGAACCTTCATGCTACTTGAACTTCTTTAACCTTCCTGCTACTTGAACTTCTTGAACCTTCCTGCTACTTGAACTACTTGAATCTCTTGAACTTTCCTGCTAATCGAATTTATTGAACCTTCCTGCTACTTGAACTTCTTGAACCTTCATGCTACTTGAACTTCTTGAACTTCTCGAACCTTCCTGCTACTTGAACTTCTTGAACCTTCTTGCTACTTGAACTTCTTGAACCTTCCTGCTACTTGAACTTCTTGAACTTCTTAAACCTTCCTGTTACTTGAACTTCTTGAACCTTCCTGGTACTTGAACTTCTTGAACTTCTTGAACCTTCCTGCTACTTGAACTTTTTGAACTTTCCTGCCTTTTGAACTTCTTGAACCTCCCTGCAACTTGAACTTCTTGAACCTTTCTGCTACTTGAACTTCTTGAACTTATTGAACCTTCCTGCTACTTGAACTTCTTGAACGTCTTGAACCTTCCTGCTACTTGAACTTCTTGAACTTCTTGAACCTTCCTGCTACTTGAACTTCTTGAACCTTCCTGCTACTTGAACTTCTTGAACTTCTTGAACCTTCTTCCTATTTGAACTTCTTGAACTTCTTGAGCCTTCCTGCTACTTGAACTACTTAAACTTCTTGAACCTTCCTGCTACTTGAACTTCTTGAACTTCTTGAACCTTCCTGCAACGTGAACTTCTTGAACCTTCCTGCTACTCTAACTTCTTGAACCTTCATGCTACTTGAACTTCTTGAACCTTCCTGCTACTTGAACTTCTTGAACCTTCCTGCTACTTGAACTACTTGAACTTCTTGAACTTTCCTGCTAATCGAATTTATTGAACCTTCCTGCTACTTGAACTTCTTGAACTTTCATACTACTTGAACTTCTTGAACTTCTCGAACCTTCCTGCTACTTGAACTTCTTGAACCTTCTTGCTACTTGAACTTCTTGAACCTTCCTGCTACTTGATATTCTTGAACTTCTTAAACCTTCCTGCTACTTGAACTTCTTAAACCTTCCTGGTACTTGAACTTCTTGAACTTCTTGAACCTTCCTGCTACTTGAACTTTTTGAACCTTCCTGCCTTTTGAACTTCTTGAACCTCCCTGCTACTTGAACTTCTTGAACCTTTCTGCTACTTGAACTTCTTGAACCTTCCTGCTACTTGAACTTCTTGAACGTCTTGAACCTTCCTGCTACTTGAACTTCTTGAACTTCTTGAACCTTCCTGCTACTTGAACTTCTTGAACCTTCCTGCTACTTGAACTTCTTGAACTTCTTGAACCTTCTTCCTATTTGAACTTTTTGAACTTCCTGAACCTTCCTGCTACTTGAACTTCTTGAACCTTCCTGCTACTTGAACTTCTTGAACCTTCCTGCTACTTGAACTTCTTGAACTTCTTGAACCTTCCTGCTACGTGAACTTCTTGAAACTTGCTGCTACTTGAACTTCTTGAACTTCTTGAACCTTCCTGCTACTTGAACTTCTTGAACTTCTTGAACCTTCCTGTTACTTGAACTTTTAGAACCTTCCTGCTACTTGAACTTCTTGAACCTTCCTGCTAATTGAACTTCTTGAAACTTCCACCTACTTGAACTTCTTGAACCTTCCTGCTACTTGAACTTCTTGAACTTTCCAGCTACTTGAACTTCTTGAACCTTACTGCTTCTTGAACTTCTTGAACTTCTTGAACTTCTTGAACCTTCCTGCTAAATGAACTTCTTGAACTTCTTGAACCTTCCTGCTACTTGAACTTCTTGAACTTCTTGAACCTTCCTTCTAATTGAACTTCTTGAACTTCTTGCACCTTCCTGCTACTTGAACTTCTAGAACCTTCCTGCTACTTGAACTACTTGAACGTTCTTGCTACTTGAACTTCTTGAACTTCTTGAACCTTCCTGCTACTTGAACTTCTTGAACCTTCCTGCTACTTGAACTTCTTGAACTTCTTGAACCTTCCTGCTACTTGAACTTCTTGAACCTTCTTGCTACTTGAACTTCTTGAACCTTCCTGCTACTTGAACTTCTTGAACCTTCCTGCTACTTGAACTTCTTGAACTTCTTGAACCTTTCTGCTACTTGAACTTCGTGAACCTTCCTGCTACTTGAACTACTTGAACTTCCTGAACCTTCCTGCTGCTTGAATTTCTTGAACCTTCCTGCTATTTGAACTTCTTGAACTTCTTGAACCTTCCTGCTACTTGAACTTCTTGAACCTTCCTGCTACTTGAACTTCTTGAACTTCTTGAACCTTCCTGCTACTTGAACTTCTTGAACTTCTTGAACCTTCCTGCAACTTGAACTTCTTGAACTTCTTGAGCCTTCCTGCTACTTGAACTACTTAAACTTCTTGAACCTTCCTGCTACTTGAACTTCTTGAACTTCTTGAACCTTCCTGCTACGTGAACTTCTTGAACCTTCCTGCTACTTGAACTTCTTGAACTTCTTGAACCTTCCTGCTACTCTAACTTCTTGAACCTTCATGCTACTTGAACTTCTTGAACCTTCCTGCTACTTGAACTTCTTGAACCTTCCTGCTACTTGAACTACTTGAACTTCTTGAACTTTCCTGCTAATCGAATTTATTGAACCTTCCTGCTACTTGAACTTCTTGAACTTCTTGAACCTTCCTGCTACTTGAACTTCTTGAACCTTCATGCTACTTGAACTTCTTGAACTTCTCGAACCTTCCTGCTACTTGAACTTCTTGAACCTTCTTGCTACTTGAACTTCTTGAACCTTCCTGCTACTTGAACTTCTTGAACTTCTTGAACCTTCCTGCTACTTGAACTTCTTGAACCTTCCTGCTACTTGAACTTCTTGAACTTCTTAAACCTTCCTGCTTCTTGAACTTCTTGAACCTTCCTGCTACTTGAACTTCTTGAACTTCTTGAACCTTCCTGCTACTTGAACTTTTTGAACCTTCCTGCCTTTTGAACTTCTTGAAACTCCCTGCTACTTGAACTTCTTGAACCTTTCTGCTACTTGAACTTCTTGAACTTATTGAACCTTCCTGCTACTTGAACTTCTTGAACGTCTTGAACCTTCCTGCTACTTGAACTTCTTGAACTTCTTGAACTTCTTGAACCTTCCTGCTACTTGAACTTCTTGAACGTCTTGAACCTTCCTGCTACTTGAACTTCTTGAACTTCTTGATCCTTCCTGCTACTTGAACTTCTTGAACCTTCCTCCTACTTGAACTTCTTGAACTTCTTGAACCCTCCTGTTACTTGAACTTCTTGAACCTTCCTGCTACTTGAACCTCTTGAACTTCTTGAACCTTCCTGCTACGTGAACTTCTTGAACTTCTTGAACCTTCCTGCTACTTGAACTTCTTGAACTTCTTGAACCTTCCTGCTACTTGAACTTCTTGAACCTTCGTGCTACTTGAATTTCTTGAACCTTCCTGCTACTTGAACTTCTTGAACTTCTTGAACCTTCCTGCTACTTGAACTTCTAGAACTTCTTGAACCTTTCTGCTACTAGAACTTCTTGAACCTTCCTGCTACTTGAACTTCTTGAACTTCTTGAACCTTCCTGCTACTTGAACTTCTTGAACGTCTTGAACCTTCCTGCTACTTGAACTTCTTGAACTTCTTGAACCTTCCTGCTACCTGAACTTCTTGAACCTTCCTGCTACTTGAACTTCTTGAACTTTTTGAACCTTCCTGCTACTTGAACTATTTGAACTTCTTGAACCTTCCTGCTACTTGAACTTCTTGAACTTCTTGAACCTTCCTGCTACTTGAACTTCTTGAACTTCTTGAACCTTCCTGCTATTTGAAATACTTGAACTTCTTGAACCTTCCTGTTACTTGAACTTCTTGAACTTCTTGAACCATCCTGCTACTTGAACTTCTTTAGCCTTCCTGCTACTTGGATTTCTTGAACCTTCCTGCTGCTTGAACTTCTTGAACTTCTTGAACCTTCCTGCTACTTGAAATACTTGAACTTCTTGAACCTTCCTGTCACTTGAACTTCTTGAACTTCTCGAACCTTCCTGCTACTTGAACTTCTTGAACCTTCCTGCTACTTGAACTTCTTGAATTTCTTGAACATTCCTGCTATTTGAAATTCTTGAACCTTCCTGCTACTTGAACTTCTTGAACTTCTTGACCCTTCCTGCTACTTGAACTTCTTAAACTTCTTGAACCTTCCTGCTACCTGAACTTCTTGAACTTCTCGAACCTTCGTGCTACTTGAACTGCTTAAACTTCTTGGACCTTCCTGCTACTTGAACATCTTGAACTTCTTGAACCTTCCTGCTACTTGAACTTCTTGAACTTCTTGAACCTTCTTGCTATTTGAACTTTTTGAACTTCTTGAACCTTCCTGCTACCTTAACTTCTTGAACCTTCCTGCTACTTGAACTTCCTGAATTTCTTGAACCTTCCTGCTACGTGAACTTCTTGAAACTTGCTGCTACTTGAACTTCTTGAACTTCTTGAACATTCCTGCTACTTGAACTTCTTGAACTTCTTGAACTTTCCTGTTACTTGATTTTTTTGAACCTTCCTGCTACTTGAACTTCTTGAACCTTCCTGCTACTTGAACTTCTTGAACTTCCTCCTACTTGAACTTCTTGAACCTTCCTGCTGCTTGAACTTCTTGAATTTTCCTGCTACTTGAACTTCTTGAACCTTACTGCTTCTTGAACTTCTTGAACTTCTTGAACTTCTTGAACCTTCCTGCTAAATGAACTTCTTGAACTTCTTGAACCTTCCTGCTACTTGAACTTCTTGAACTTCTTGAACCTTCCTGCTACTTGAACTTCTTGAACTTCTTGCACCTTCCTGCTACCTGAACTTCTAGAACCTTCCTGCGACTTGAACTACTTGAACGTTCCTGCTACTTGAACTTCTTGAACTTCTTGACCCTTCCTGCTACTTGAACTTCTTGAACCTTCCTGCTACTTGAACTTCTTGAACTTCTTGAACCTTCCTGCTACTTGAACTTCTTAAACCTTCTTGCTACTTGAACTTCTTGAACCTTCCTGCTACTTGAACTTCTTGAACCTTCCTGCTACTTGAACTTCTTGAACCTTCCTGCTACTTGAACTTCTTGAACTTCTTGAACCTTTCTGCTACTTGAACTTCTTGAACCTTCCTGCTACTTGAACTACTTGAACTTCCTGAACCTTCCTGCAGCTTGAACTTCTTGAACCTTCCTGCTATTTGAACTTCTTGAACTTCTTGAACCTTCCTGCTACTTGAACTTCTTGAACCTTCCTGCTACTTGAACTTCTTGAACTTCTTGAACCTTCCTGCTACTTGAACTTCTTGAACTTCTTGAACCTTCCTGCTACTTGAACTTCTTGAACTTCTTGAGCCTTCCTGCTACTTAAACTACTTAAACTTCTTGAACCTTCCTGCTACTTGAACTTCTTGAACTTCTTGAACCTTCCTGCTACGCGAACTTCTTGAACCTTCCTGCTACTTGAACTTCTTGAACTTCTTGAACCTTCCTGCTACTCTAACTTCTTGAACCTTCATGCTACTTGAACTTCTTGAACCTTCCTGCTACTTGAACTTCTTGAAACTTCCTGCTACTTGAACTACTTGAACTTCTTGAACTTTCCTGCTAATCGAATTTATTGAACCTTCCTGCTACTTGAACTTCTTGAACTTCTTGAACCTTCCTGCTACTTGAACTTCTTGAACCTTCATGCTACTTGAACTTCTTGAACTTCTCGAACCTTCCTGCTACTTGAACTTCTTGAACCTTCTTGCTACTTGAACTTCTTGAACCTTCCTGCTACTTGAACTTCTTGAACCTTCCTGCTACTTGAACTTCTTGAACCTTCCTGCTACTTGAACTTCTTGAACTTCTTAAACCTTCCTGCTTCTTGAACTTCTTGAACCTTCCTGCTACTTGAACTTCTTGAACTTCTTGAACCTTCCTGCTACTTGAACTTTTTGAACCTTCCTGCCTTTTGAACTTCTTGAACCTCCCTGCTACTTGAACTTCTTGAACCTTTCTGCTACTTGAACTTCTTGAACTTATTGAACCTTCCTGCTACTTGAACTTCTTGAACGTCTTGAACCTTCCTGCTACTTGAACTTCTTGAACTTCTTGAACTTCTTGAACCTTCCTGCAACTTGAACTTCTTGAACTTCTTGAACCTTCCTGCTACTTGAACTTCTTGAACTTCTTGATCCTTCCTGCTACTTGAACTTCTTGAACCTTCCTCCTACTTGAACTTCTTGAACTTCTTGAACCCTCCTGTTACTTGAACTTCTTGAACCTTCCTGCTACTTGAACCTCTTGAACTTCTTGAACCTTCCTGCTACGTGAACTTCTTGAACTTCTTGAACCTTCCTGCTACTTGAACTTCTTGAACTTCTTGAACATTCCTGCTACTTGAACTTCTTGAACCTTCGTGCTACTTGAATTTCTTGAACCTTCCTGCTACTTGAACTTCTTGAACTTCTTGAACCATCCTGCTACTTGAACTTCTAGAACTTCTTGAACCTTTCTGCAACTAGAACTTCTTGAACCTTCCTGCTACTTGAACTTCTTGAACTTCTTGAACCTTCCTGCTACTTGAACTTCTTGAACGTCTTGAACCTTCCTGCTACTTGAACTTCTTGAACTTCTTGAACCTTCCTGCTACCTGAACTTCTTGAACCTTCCTGCTACTTGAACTTCTTGAACTTTTTGAACCTTCCTGCTACTTGAACTTTTTGAACTTCTTGAACCTTCCTGCTACTTGAACTTCTTGAACTTCTTGAACCTTCCTGCTACTTGAACTTCTTGAACTTCTTGAACCTTCCTGCTATTTGAAATACTTGAACTTCTTGAACCTTCCTGTTACTTGAACTTCTTGAACTTCTTGAACCATCCTGCTACTTGAACTTCTTTAGCCTTCCTGCTACTTGGATTTCTTGAACCTTCCTGCTGCTTGAACTTCTTGAACTTCTTGAACCTTCCTGCTACTTGAAATACTTGAACTTCTTGAACCTTCCTGTCACTTGAACTTCTTGAACTTCTTGAACCTTCCTGCTACTTGAACTTCTTGAACCTTCCTGCTACTTGAACTTCTTGATTTCTTGAACCTTCCTGCTACTTGAAATTCTTGAACCTTCCTGCTACTTGAACTTCTTGAACTTCTTGACCCTTCCTGCTACTTGAACTTCTTAAACTTCTTGAACCTTCCTGCTACCTGAACTTCTTGAACTTCTCGAACCTTCCTGCTACTTGAACTGCTTAAACTTCTTGGACCTTCCTGCTACTTGAACATCTTGAACTTCTTGAACCTTCCTGCTACTTGAACTTCTTGAACTTCTTGAACCTTCTTGCTATTTGAACTTTTTGAACTTCTTGAACCTTCCTGCTACCTTAACTTCTTGAACCTTCCTGCTACTTGAACTTCTTGAATTTCTTGAACCTTCCTGCTACGTGAAATTCTTGAAACTTGCTGCTACTTGAACTTCTTGAACTTCTTGAACATTCCTGCTACTTGAACTTCTTGAACTTCTTGAACTTTCCTGTTACTTGATTTTTTTGAACCTTCCTGCTACTTGAACTTCTTGAACCTTCCTGCTACTTGAACTTCTTGAACTTCCTCCTACTTGAACTTCTTGAACCTTCCTGCTGCTTGAACTTCTTGAATTTTCCTGCTACTTGAACTTCTTGAACCTTACTGCTTCTTGAACTTCTTGAACTTCTTGAACTTCTTGAACCTTCCTGCTAAATGAACTTCTTGAACTTCTTGAACCTTCCTGCTACTTGAACTTCTTGAACTTCTTGAACCTTCCTGCTACTTGAACTTCTTGAACTTCTTGCACCTTCCTGCTACCTGAACTTCTAGAACCTTCCTGCGACTTGAACTACTTGAACGTTCCTGCTACTTGAACTTCTTGAACTTCTTGACCCTTCCTGCTACTTGAACTTCTTGAACCTTCCTGCTACTTGAACTTCTTGAACTTCTTGAACCTTCCTGCTACTTGAACTTCTTAAACCTTCTTGCTACTTGAACTTCTTGAACCTTCCTGCTACTTGAACTTCTTGAACCTTCCTGCTACTTGAACTTCTTGAACTTCTTGAACCTTTCTGCTACTTGAACTTCTTGAACCTTCCTGCTACTTGAACTACTTGAACTTCCTGAACCTACCTGCAGCTTGAACTTCTTGAACCTTCCTGCTATTTGAACTTCTTGAACTTCTTGAACCTTCCTGCTACTTGAACTTCTTGAACTTCTTGAACCTTCCTGCTACTTGAACTTCTTGAACCTTCCTGCAACTTGAGCTTCTTGAACTTCTTGAGCCCTCCTGCTACTTGAACTGCTTAAACTTCTTGAACATTCCTGCTACTTGAACTTCTTGAACTTCTTGAACCTTCCTGCTACGTGAACTTCTTGAACCTTCCTGCTACTTGAACTTCTTGAACTTCTTGAACCATCCTGCTACTTGAACTTCTTGAACCTTCATGCTACTTGAACTTCTTGAACCTTCCTGCTACTTGAACTTCTTGAACCTTCCTGCTAATCAAACTTCTTGAACCTTCCTGCTACTTGAACTTCTTGAACTTAGTGAACCTTCCTGCTACTTGAACTTCTTGAACCTTCCTGCTACTTGAACTTCTTGAACTTCTGGAACCTTCCTGCTACTTGAACTTCTTGAACCTTCCTGCTACTTGAACTTTTTGAACCTTCCTGCTACTTGAACTTCTTGAACCTTCCTGCTAGTTGAACTTCTTGAACTTCTTGACCCTTCCTGCTACTTGAACTTCTTGAACCTTCCAGCGACTTGAACTTCTTGAACTTCTTAAACCTTCCTGCTACTTGAACTTCTTGAACCTTCCTGCTACTTGAACTTCTTGAACTTCTTGAACCTTCCTGCTACTTGAACTTTTTGAACCTTCCTGCTATTTGAACTTCTTGAACCTTCCTGCTACTCTAAATTTTCGAACCTTCCTGCTACTTGAACTTTTTAAACCTTCCTGCTTATTGAACTTCTTGAACCTTCCTTCTCCTTGAACTTCTTGAACTTCTTGAACCTTCCTGCTACTTGAACTTCTTGAACCTTCCTGCGAGCTGAATTTCTTGAACTTCTTGAACCTTCCTGCTACTTGAACTTCTTGAACTTCTTGAACCTTCCTTCTACTTGAACTTCTTGAACTTCTTGAACCTTCCTGCTACTTGAACTTCTTGAACCTTCATGCTTCTTGAACTTCTTGAAACTTCCTGCTACATGAACTTCTTGAACTTCTTGAACCTTTCTGCTACTTGAGCTTCTTGAACCTTCCTGCTACTTGAACTTCTTGAACCTTCCTGCTACTTGAACTGCTTGAACTTCTTGAACCATCCGGCTACTTGAACTTCTTGAACTTCTTGAACTTTCCTTCTACTTGAACTTCTTGAACTTCTTGAACCTTCCTGCTACTTGAACTTCTTGAACTTCTCGAACCTTCCTGCTACTTGAACTTCTTGAACCTTCCTGCTACTTGAACTTCTTGAACCTTCCTGCTACTTGAACTTCTTGAACCTTTCTGCTACTTGAACTTCTTGAACTTCTTGAACCTTCCTGCCACTTGAACTTCTTGAACCTTCCTGCTACTTGAACTTCTTGAACCTTCCTGCTACTTGAACTTCTTGAACTTCTTAAACCTTCCTGCTACTTGAACTTCTTGAACCTTCCTGCTACTTGAACTTCTTGAACTTCTTGAACCTTCCTGCTTGCTACTTGAACTTTTTGAACCTTCCTGCTATTTGAACTTCTTGAACCTTCCTGCTACTTGAAATTCTCGAACCTTCCTGCTACTTGAACTTTATGAACTTCTTGAACCTTCCTGCTACTTGAACTTCTTGCACCTTCCTGCCACTTGATTTCTTGAACCTTCCTGCTACTTGAACTTCTTGAACCTTCCTGCTACTTGAACTTTTTGAACCTTCCTGCTTCCTGAACTTCTTGAACCTTCCTTCTCCTTGAACTTCTTGAACTTCTTGAACCTTCCTGCTACTTGAACTTCTTGAACCTTCCTGCGAGCTGAACTTCTTGAACTTCTTGACACTTCCTGCTACTTGAACTTCTTGAACCTTCCTGCTACTTGAACTTCTTGAACTTCTTGAACCTTTCTGTTACTTGAACTTCTTGAACCTTCCTGCTACTTGGACTTCTTGAACTTCTTGAACCTTCCTGCTACTTGAAATTCTTGAACTTCTTGAACCTTCCTGCTACATGAACTTCTTGAACTTCTTGAACCTTCCTGCTACTTGAAATTCTTGAACTTCTTGAACCTTCCTGCTACTTGATCTTTTCGAACTTCTTGAACCTTCCTGCTATTTGAACTTCTTGAACTTCTTGAACCTTCCTGCTACTTGAACTACTTGAACTTCTTGAACCTTCCTGCTACTTGAACTTCTTGAACTTCTTGAACCTTCCTGCTACTTGAACTTCTTGAACCTTCCTGCTACTTGAACTTCTTGAACCCTCCTGCCACTTGAACTTCTTGAACTTCATGAACCTTCCTGCCACTTGAAATTCTTGAACCTTCCTGCTACTTGAACTTCTAGAATTTCTTGAACCTTCCTGCTACTTGAACTTCTTGAACTTCTTGAACCTTCCTGCTACTTGAACTTCTTGAACTTCTTGAACCTTCCGGCTACTTGAACTTGAATTTCTTGAACTTTCCTTCTACTTGAACTTCTTGAACTTCTTGAACCTTCCTGCTACTTGAACTTCTTGAACCTTCCTGCTACTTCAACTTCTTGAACTTCTTGAACCTTCCTGCTACTTGAACTTCTTGAACCTTCCTGCTTCTTAAACTTTTTGAACATACCTGATACTTGAACTTCTTGAACCTTCCTGCTACTTGAACTTCTTGAACCTTCCTGCTACTTGAACTTCTTGAACCTTCCTGCAACTTGAACTTCTTGAACTTCTTGAACCTTCCTGCTACTTGAACTTTTCGAACTTCTTGAACCTTCCTGTTACTTGAACTTCTTTAACTGCTTGAACCTTCCTGCTACTTGAAATACTTGAACTTCTTGAACCTTCCTGCTACTTGAACTTCTCGAACTTCTTGAACCTTCCTGCTACTTGTACTTCTTGAACTTCTTGAACCTTCCTGCTACTTGAGCTTCTTGAACCTTCCTGCTACTTGAACTTCTGAACCTTCCTGCCACTTGAACTTCTTGAACTTTCCTGCTACTTGAACTTCTTGAACTTTCCTGCTACTTGAACTTCTTGAACCTTCCTGCTACTTGAACTTCTTGAACTTCTTGAAACTTCCTGCTACTTGAACTTCTTGCACCTTCCTGCTACTTGATTTTCTAGAACCTTCCTGCTACTTGAACTTCTTGAACTTCTTGAACCTTCCTGCTACTTGAACTTCTTGAACTTCTTGAACCTTTCTGCTACTTGAACTTCTTGAACCTTCCTGCTACTTGAACTTCTTGAACTTTTTGAACCTTCCTGCTACTTGAACTTCTTGAACGTCTTGAACCTTCCTGCTACTTGAACTTCATGAACTTCTTGAACCTTCCTGCTACTTGAACTTCTAGAACCTTCCTGCTACTTGAACTTCTTGAACTTTTTGAACCTTTCTGCTACTTGAACTTCTTGAACTTCTTGAACATTCCTGCTACTTGAACTTCTTGAACTTCTTGAACCTTCCTGCTACTTGAACTTCTTGAACCTTCCTGCTACTTGAACTTCTTGAACTTCTTGAACCTTCCTGCTACTTGAAATACTTGAACTTCTTGAACCTTCCTGTTACTTGAACTTCTAGAACTTCTTGAACCTTCCTGCTACTTGAACTTCTTTAACCTTCCTGCTACTTGAACTTCTTGAACCTTCCTGCTACTTGAACTTCTTGAACTTCTTGAACCTTCCTGCTACTTGAAATACTTGAAATTCTTGAACCTTCCTGTTACTTGAACTTCTTGAACTTCTTGAACCTTCCTGCTACTTGAACTTCTTGAACCTTCCTGCTACTTGAACTTCTTGAACCTTCCTGCTACTTGAACTTCTTGAACTTCTTGAACCTTCCTTCTACTTGAACTTCTTGAACCTTCCTGCTACTTGAACTTCTTGAACTTCTTGACCCTTCCTGCTACTTGAACTTCTTGAACTTCTTGAACCTTCCTGCTACTTGAACTTCTTGAACTTCTTGAACCTTCCTGCTACTTGAACTTCTTAAACTTCTTGGACCTTCCTGCTACTTGAACTTCTTGAACATCTTGAACATTCCTGCTACTTGAACTTCTTGAACCTTCCTGCTTCTTGAACTTCTTGAACCTTCCTTCTCCTTGAACTTCTTGAACTTCTTGAACCTTCCTGCTACTTGAACTTCTTGAACCTTCCTGCTACTTTAACTTTTTGAACTTCTTGAACCTTCCTGCTACTTGAACTTCTTGAACCTTCCTGCGAGCTGAACTTCTTGAACTTCTTGAACCTTCCTGATACTTGAACTTCTTGAACCTTCCTGCTACTTGAACTTCTTGAACCTTCATGCTTTTTGAACTTCTTGAAACTTCCTGCTACATGAACTTCTTGAACTTCTTGAACCTTTCTGCTACTTGAGCTTCTTGAACCTTCCTGCTACTTGAACTTCTTGAACCTTCCTGCTACTTGAACATCTTGAACTTCTTGTACCTTCCGGCTACTTGAACTTCTTGAACTTCTTGAACTTTCCTTCTACTTGAACTTCTTGAACTTCTTGAACCTTCCTGCTACTTGAACTTCTTGAACCTTCCTGCTACTTGAACTTCTTGAACTTCTTGAACCTTCCTCCTACTTGAACTTCTTGAACCTTCCTGCTACTTGAACTTCTTGAACCTTCTTGCTACTTGAACTTCTTGAACTTCTTGAACCTTCCTTCTACTTGAACTTCATGAACCTTCCTGCTACTTGAACTTCTTGAACTTCTTGACCCTTCCTGCTACTTGAACTTCTTGAACTTCTTGAACCTTCCTGCTACTTGAACTTCTTGAATTTCTTGAACCTTCCTGCTACTTGAACTTCTTAAACTTCTTGGACCTTCCTGCTACTTGAACTTCTTGAAATTCTTGAACCTTCTTGCTATTTGAACTTCTTGAACTTCTTGAACCTTCCTGCTACTTGAACTTTTTGAACTTCTTGAACCTTCCTGCTACTTGAACTTATTGAACCTTCCTGCTACTTGAACTGCTTGAACTTCTTGAACCTTCCTTCAACTTGAACTTCTTGAAACTTCCTGCTACTTGAACTTCTTGAACTTCTTGCACCTTCCTGCTACTTGAACTTCTTGAGCATTTTGAACCTTCCTAATACTTGAACTTCTTGAACCTTCCTGCTACTTGAACTTCTTGAACCTTCCTGCTACTTGAACTTCTTGAACCTTCCTGATACTTGAACTTCTTGAACCTTCCTGCTACTTGAACTTCTTGAACCTTCCTGCTACTTGAACTTTTTGAACCTTCCTGCTACTTGAACTTCTTGAACTTCTTGAACCTTCCTGCTACTTGAACTTTTCGAACTTCTTGAACCTTCCTGCTACTTGAACTTCTTGAACTTCTTGAACCTTCCTGCTACTTGAAATACTTGAACTTCTTGAACCCTCCTGCTACTTGAACTTCTTGAACTTCTTGAACCTTCCTGCTACTTGAACTTCTTGAACCTTCCTGCTACTTGAACTTCTTGAACCTTCCTGCCACTTGAACTTCTTGAACTTCTTGAACCTTCCTGCTACTTGAAATTCTTGAACCTTCCTGCTGCTTGAACTTCTTGAACTTCTTGAACCTTCCTGCTACTTGAACTTCTTGAACTTCTTGAACCTTCCTGCTACTTGAACTTCTTGAACTTCTTGAACCTTCCTGCTACTTGAACTTCTTGAACCTTCCTGCTACTTGAACTTCTTGAACCTTCCTGCTAGCTGAACTTCTTGACCCTTCCTGCTACTCGAACTTCTTGAACCTTCCTGCTACTTGAACTTCTTGAACCTTCCTGCTACTTGAACTTCTTGAACTTCTTGAACCTTTCTGCTACTTGAACTTCTTGAACCTTCCTGCTACTTGAACTTCTTGAACTTCTTGAACCTTCCTGCTACTTGAAATTCTTTAACTTCTTTAACCTTCGTGCTACTTGAACTTCTTGAACCTTCCTGCTACTTGAACTTCTCGAACCTCTTGAACCTTCCTGCTACTTGAACTTTTCGAACTTCTTGAACCTTCCTGCTACTCGAACTTCTTGAACTTCTTGAACTTTCCTGCTACCTGAACTACTCGAACTTCTTGGACCTTCCTGCTACTTGAACTTCTTGAACTTCTTGAACCTTCCTGCAACTTGACCTTCTTGAACCTTCCTGCTACTTGAACTTCTTGAACCTTCCTGCCACTTGAACTTCTTGAACTTCTTGAACCTTCCTGCTACTATAACTTTTCGAACTTCTTGAACCTTCCTGCTACTTGAACCTCTCGAACTTCTTGAACCTTCCTGCTACTTGAAATACTTGAACTTCTTGAACCTTCCTGCTACTTGAACTTCTTGAACTTCTTGAACCTTCCTGCTACGTGAACTTCTTGAACATTCCTGCTACTTGAACTTCTTGAACTTTTTGAACCATCCTGCTACTTGAACTTCTTGAACCTGCATGCTACTTGAACTTCTTGAACCTTCCTGCTACTTGAAATTCTTGAACCTTCCTGCTACTTGAACTACTTGAACTTCTTAAACCTTCCTGCTAATCGAACTTCTTGAACCTTCCTGCTACTTGAACTTCTTGAACTTAGTGAACCTTCCTGCTACTTGAACTTCTTGAACCTTCCTGCTACTTGAACTTCTTGAACTTCTCGAACCTTCCTGCTAATTGAACTTCTTGAACCTTCCTGCTACTTGAACTTCTTGAACCTTCCTGCTACTTGAACTTCTCGAACCTTCCTGCTACTTGAACTTCTTGAACTTCTTGAACCTTCCTGCTACTTGAACTTCTTGAACCTTCCTGCTACTTGAACTTCTTGAACTTCTTAAACCTTCCTGCTACTTGAACTTCTTGAACCTTCCTGCTACTTGAACTTCTTGAACTTCTTGAACCTTCCTGCTACTTGAACTTTTTGAACCTTCCTGCTATTTGAACTTCTTGAACCTTCCTGCTACTTAAAATTCTCGAACCTTCCTGCTACTTGAACTTTTTGAACTTCTTGAACCTTCCTGCTACTTGAACTTTTTGAACTTCTTGAACCTTCCTGCTACTTGAACTTCTTGAACTTCTTGAACCATCCTGCTACTTGAACTTCTTTAGCCTTCCTGCTACTTGGATTTCTTGAACCTTCCTGCTGCTTGAACTTCTTGAACTTCTTGAACCTTCCTGCTACTTGAAATACTTGAACTTCTTGAACCTTCCTGTCACTTGAACTTCTTGAACTTCTTGAACCTTCCTGCTACTTGAACTTCTTGAACCTTCCTGCTACTTGAACTTCTTGAATTTCTTGAACCTTCCTGCTACTTGAAATTCTTGAACCTTCCTGCTACTTGAACTTCTTGAACTTCTTGACCCTTCCTGCTACTTGAACTTCTTAAACTTCTTGAACCTTCCTGCTACCTGAACTTCTTGAACTTCTCGAACCTTCCTGCTACTTGAACTGCTTAAACTTCTTGGACCTTCCTGCTACTTGAACTTCTTGAACTTCTTGAACCTTCCTGCTACTTGAACTTCTTGAACTTCTTGAACCTTCTTGCTATTTGAACTTTTTGAACTTCTTGAACCTTCCTGCTACCTTAACTTCTTGAACCTTCCTGCTACTTGAACTTCTTGAATTTCTTGAACCTTCCTGCTACGTGAACTTCTTGAAACTTGCTGCTACTTGAACTTCTTGAACTTCTTGAACATTCCTGCTACTTGAACTTCTTGAACTTCTTGAACTTTCCTGTTACTTGAACTTTTTGAACCTTCCTGCTACTTGAACTTCTTGAACCTTCCTGCTACTTGAACTTCTTGAACTTCCTCCTACTTGAACTTCTTGAACCTTCCTGCTGCTTGAACTTCTTGAATTTTCCTGCTACTTGAACTTCTTGAACCTTACTGCTTCTTGAACTTCTTGAACTTCTTGAACTTCTTGAACCTTCCTGATAAATGAACTTCTTGAACTTCTTGAACCTTCCTGCTACTTGAACTTCTTGAACTTCTTGAACCTTCCTGCTACTTGAACTTCTTGAACTTCTTGCACCTTCCTGCTACCTGAACTTCTAGAACCTTCCTGCGACTTGAACTACTTGAACGTTCCTGCTACTTGAACTTCTTGAACTTCTTGACCCTTCCTGCTACTTGAACTTCTTGAACCTTCCTGCTACTTGAACTTCTTAAACCTTCTTGCTACATGAACTTCTTGAACCTTCCTGCTACTTGAACTTCTTGAACCTTCCTGCTACTTGAACTTCTTGAACTTCTTGAACCTTCCTGCTACTTGAACTTTTCGAACTTCTTGAACCTTCCTGTTACTTGAACTTCTTGAACTGCTTGAACCTTCCTGCTACTTGAAATACTTGAACTTCTTGAACCTTCCTGCTACTTGAACTTCTCGAACTTCTTGAACCTTCCTGCTACTTGTACTTCTTGAACTTCTTGAACCTTCCTGCTACTTGAGCTTCTTGAACCTTCCTGCTACTTGAACTTCTGAACCTTCCTGCCACTTGAACTTCTTGAACCTTCCTGCTTTTTGAACTTCTTGAACTTTCCTGCTACTTGAACTTCTTGAACCTTCCTGCTACTTGAACTTCTTGAACTTCTTGAAACTTCCTGCTACTTGAACTTCTTGCACCTTCCTGCTACTTGATTTTCTAGAACCTTCCTGCTACTTGAACTTCTTGAACTTCTTGAACCTTCCTGCTACTTGAACTTCTTGAACTTCTTGAACCTTTCTGCTACTTGAACTTCTTGAACCTTCCTGCTACTTGAACTTCTTGAACTTTTTGAACCTTCCTGCTACTTGAACTTCTTGAACGTCTTGAACCTTCTGCTACTTGAACTTCATGAACTTCTTGAACCTTCCTGCTACTTGAACTTCTAGGACCTTCCTGCTACTTGAACTTCTTGAACTTTTTGAACCTTTCTGCTACTTGAACTTCTTGAACTTCTTGAACATTCCTGCTACTTGAACTTCTTGAACTTCTCGAACCTTCCTGCTACTTGAACTTCTTGAACCTTCCTGCTACTTGAACTTCTTGAACTTCTTGAACCTTCCTGCTACTTGAAATACTTGAACTTCTTGAACCTTCCTGTTACTTGAACTTCTAGAACTTCTTGAACCTTCCTGCTACTTGAACTTCTTTAACCTTCCTGCTACTTGAACTTCTTGAACCTTCCTGCTACTTGAACTTCTTGAACTTCTTGAACCTTCCTGCTACTTGAAATACTTGAAATTCTTGAACCTTCCTGTTACTTGAACTTCTTGACCTTCTTGAACCTTCCTGCTACTTGAACTTCTTGAACCTTCCTGCTACTTGAACTTCTTGAACCTTCCTGCTACTTGAACTTCTTGAACTTCTTGAACCTTCCTTCTACTTGAACTTCTTGAACCTTCCTGCTACTTGAACTTCTTGAACTTCTTGACCCTTCCTGCTACTTGAACTTCTTGAACCTTCCTGCTACTTGAACTTCTTAAACATCTTGGACCTTCCTGCTACTTGAACTTCTTGAACATCTTGAACATTCCTGCTACTTGAACTTCTTGAACCTTCCTGCTTCTTGAACTTCTTGAACCTTCCTTCTCCTTGAACTTCTTGAACTTCTTGAACCTTCCTGCTACTTGAACTTCTTGAACCTTCCTGCTACTTGAACTTCTTGAACCTTCCTGCTACTTTAACTTTTTGAACTTCTTGAACCTTCCTGCTACTTGAACTTCTTGAACCTTCCTGCGAGCTGAACTTTTTGAACTTCTTGAACCTTCCTGATACTTGAACTTCTTGAACCTTCCTGCTACTTGAACTTCTTGAACCTTCCTGCTACTTGAACTTCTTGAACCTTCATGCTTTTTGAACTTCTTGAAACTTCCTGCTACATGAACTTCTTGAACTTCTTGAACCTTTCTGCTACTTGAGCTTCTTGAACCTTCCTGCTACTTGAACTTCTTGAACCTTTCTGCTACTTGAACTTCTTGAACTTCTTGAACCTTCCGGCTACTTGAACTTCTTGAACTTCTTGAACTTTCCTTCTACTTGAACTTCTTGAACTTCTTGAACCTTCCTGCTACTTGAACTTCTTGAACCTTCCTGCTACTTGAACTTCTTGAACTTCTTGAACCTTCCTGCTACTTGAACTTCTTGAACCTTCCTGCTACTTGAACTTCTTGAACCTTCTTGCTACTTGAACTTCTTGAACTTCTTGAACCTTCCTTCTACTTGAACTTCATGAACCTTCCTGCTACTTGAACTTCTTGAACTTCTTGACCCTTCCTGCTACTTGAACTTCTTGAACTTCTTGAACCTTCCTGCTACTTGAACTTCTTGAATTTCTTGAACCTTCCTGCTACTTGAACTTCTTAAACTTCTTGGACCTTCCTGCTACTTGAACTTCTTGAACATCTTGAACATTCCTGCTACTTGAACTTCTTGAAATTCTTGAACCTATTTGCTATTTGAACTTCTTGAACTTCTTGAACCTTCCTGCTACTTGAACTTTTTGAACTTCTTGAACCTTCCTGCTACTTGAACTTATTGAACCTTCCTGCTACTTGAACTGCTTGAACTTCTTGAACCTTCCTTCAACTTGAACTTCTTGAAACTTCCTGCTACTTGAACTTCTTGAACTTCTTGCACCTTCCTGCTACTTGAACTTCTTGAACATTTTGAACCTTCCTAATACTTGAACTTCTTGAATCTTCCTGCTACTTGAACTTCTTGAACCTTCCTGCTACTTGAACTTCTTGAACCTTCCTGATACTTGAACTTCTTGAACCTTCCTGCTACTTGAACTTCTTGAACCTTCCTGCTACTTGAACTTTTTGAACCTTCCTGCTACTTGAACTTCTTGAACTTCTTGAACCTTCCTGCTACTTGAACTTTTCGAACTTCTTGAACCTTCCTGCTACTTGAACTTCTTGAACTTCTTGAACCTTCCTGCTACTTGAAATACTTGAACTTCTTGAACCCTCCTGCTACTTGAACTTCTTGAACTTCTTGAACCTTCCTGCTACTTGAACTTCTTGAACCTTCCTGCTACTTGAACTTCTTGAACCTTCCTGCCACTTGAACTTCTTGAACTTCTTGAACCTTCCTGCTACTTGAAATTCTTGAACCTTCCTGCTGCTTGAACTTCTTGAACTTCTTGAACCTTCCTGCTACTTGAACTTCTTGAACTTCTTGAACCTTCCTGCTACTTGAACTTCTTGAACTTCTTGAACCTTCCTGCTACTTGAACTTCTTGAACCTTCCTGCTACTTGAACTTCTTGAACCTTCCTGCTAGCTGAACTTCTTGAACCTTCCTGCTACTCGAACTTCTTGAACCTTCCTGCTACTTGAACTTCTTGAACCTTCCTGCTACTTGAACTTCTTGAACTTCTTGAACCTTTCTGCTACTTGAACTTCTTGAACCTTCCTGCTACTTGAACTTCTTGAACTTCTTGAACCTTCCTGCTACTTGAAATTATTTAACTTCTTTAACCTTCGTGCTACTTGAACTTCTTGAACCTTCCTGCTACTTGAACTTCTCGAACTTCTTGAACCTTCCTGCTACTTGAACTTTTCGAACTTCTTGAACCTTCCTGCTACTCGAACTTCTTGAACTTCTTGAACTTTCCTGCTACCTGAACTACTCGAACTTCTTGAACCTTCCTGCTACTTGAACTTCTTGAACTTCTTGAACCTTCCTGCAACTTGACCTTCTTGAACCTTCCTGCTACTTGAACTTCTTGAACCTTCCTGCCACTTGAACTTCTTGAACTTCTTGAACCTTCCTGCTACTATAACTTTTCGAACTTCTTGAACCTTCCTGCTACTTGAACCTCTTGTACTTCTTGAACCTTCCTGCTACTTGAAATACTTGAACTTCTTGAACCCTCCTGCTACTTGAACTTCTTGAACCTTCCTGCTACTTGAACTTCTTGAACTTCTTGAACCTTCCTGCTACTTGAACTTCTTGAACTTCTTGAACCTTCCTGCTACGTGAACTTCTTGAACATTCCTGCTACTTGAACTTCTTGAACTTCTTGAACCATCCTGCTACTTGAACTTCTTGAACCTGCATGTTACTTGAACTTCTTGAACCTTCCTGCTACTTGAACTTCTTGAACCTTCCTGCTACTTGAACTACTTGAACTTCTTAAACCTTCCTGCTAATCGAACTTCTTGAACCTTCCTGCTACTTGAACTTCTTTAACTTAGTGAACCTTCCTGCTACTTGAACTTCTTGAACCTTCCTGCTACTTGAACTTCTTGAACTTCTCGAACCTTCCTGCTAATTGAACTTCTTGAACCTTCCTGCTACTTGAACTTCTTGAACCTTCCTGCTACTTGAACTTCTCGAACCTTCCTGCTACTTGAACTTCTTGAACTTCTTGAACCTTCCTGCTACTTGAACTTCTTGAACCTTCCTGCTACCTGAACTTCTTGAACTTCTTAAACCTTCCTGCTACTTGAACTTCTTGAACCTTCCTGCTACTTGAACTTCTTGAACTTCTTGAACATTCCTGCTACTTGAACTTTTTGAACCTTCCTGCTATTTGAACTTCTTGAACCTTCCTGCTACTTAAAATTCTCGAACCTTCCTGCTACTTGAACTTTTTGAACTTCTTGAACCTTCCTGCTACTTGAACTTTTTGAACTTCTTGAACCTTCCTGCTACTTGAACTTCTTGAACTTCTTGAACCATCCTGCTACTTGAACTTCTTTAGCCTTCCTGCTACTTGGATTTCTTGAACCTTCCTGCTGCTTGAACTTCTTGAATTTCTTGAACCTTCCTGCTACTTGATATACTTGAACTTCTTGAACCTTCCTGTCACTTGAACTTCTTGAACTTCTTGAACCTTCCTGCTACTTGAACTTCTTGAACCTTCCTGCTACTTGAACTTCTTGAATTTCTTGAACCTTCCTGCTACTTGAACTTCTTGAACCTTCCTGCTACTTGAACTTCTTGAACTTCTTGACCCTTCCTGCTACTTGAACTTCTTAAACTTCTTGAACCTTCCTGCTACCTGAACTTCTTGAACTTCTCGAACCTTCCTGCTACTTGAACTGCTTAAACTTCTTGGACCTTCCTGCTACTTGAACTTCTTGAACTTCTTGAACCTTCCTGCTACTTGAACTTCTTGAACTTCTTGAACCTTCTTGCTATTTGAACTTTTTGAACTTCTTGAACCTTCCTGCTACCTTAACTTCTTGAACCTTCCTGCTACTTGAACTTCTTGAATTTCTTGAACCTTCCTGCTACGTGAACTTCTTGAAACTTGCTGCTACTTGAACTTCTTGAACTTCTTGAACATTCCTGCTACTTGAACTTCTTGAACTTCTTGAACTTTCCTGTTACTTGAACTTTTTGAACCTTCCTGCTACTTGAACTTCTTGAACCTTCCTGCTACTTGAACTTCTTGAACTTCCTCCTACTTGAACTTCTTGAACCTTCCTGCTGCTTGAACTTCTTGAATTTTCCTGCTACTTGAACTTCTTGAACCTTACTGCTTCTTGAACTTCTTGAACTTCTTGAACTTCTTGAACCTTCCTGCTAAATGAACTTCTTGAACTTCTTGAACCTTCCTGCTACTTGAACTTCTTGAACTTCTTGAACCTTCCTGCTACTTGAACTTCTTGAACTTCTTGCACCTTCCTGCTACCTGAACTTCTAGAACCTTCCTGCGACTTGAACTACTTGAACGTTCCTGCTACTTGAACTTCTTGAACTTCTTGACCCTTCCTGCTACTTGAACGTCTTGAACCTTCCTGCTACTTGAACTTCTTGAACTTCTTGAACCTTCCTGCTACTTGAACTTCTTAAACCTTCTTGCTACATGAACTTCTTGAACCTTCCTGCTACTTGAACTTCTTGAACCTTCCTGCTACTTGAACTTCTTGAACTTCTTGAACCTTTCTGCTACTTGAACTTCTTGAACCTTCCTGCTACTTGAACTACTTGAACTTCCTGAACCTTCCTGCAGCTTGAACTTCTTGAACCTTCCTGCTATTTGAACTTCTTGAACTTCTTGAACCTTCCTGCTACTTGAACTTCTTGAACCTTCCTGCTACTTGAACTTCTTGAACTTCTTGAACCTTCCTGCTACTTGAACTTCTTGAACGTTCCTGCAACTTGAGCTTCTTGAACTTCTTGAGCCCTCCTGCTACTTGAACTGCTTAAACTTCTTGAACCTTCCTGCTACTTGAACTTCTTGAACTTCTTGAACCTTCCTGCTACGTGAACTTCTTGAAACTTCCTGCTACTTGAACTTCTTGAACTTCTTGAACCATCCTGCTACTTGAACTTCTTGAACCTTCATGCTACTGGAACTTCTTGAACCTTCCTGCGACTTGAACTTCTTGAACCTTCCTGCTAATCAAACTTCTTGAACCTTCCTGCTACTTGAACTTAGTGAACCTTCCTGCTACTTGAACTTCTTGAACCTTCCTGCTACTTGAACTTCTTGAACTTCTCGAACCTTCCTGCTACTTGAACTTCTTGAACCTTCCTGCTACTTGAACTTTTTGAACCTTCCTGCTACTTAAACTTCTTGAACCTTCCTGCTACTTGAACTTCTTGAACTTCTTGTCCCTTCCTGCTACTTGAACTTCTTGAACCTTCCAGCGACTTGAACTTCTTGAACTTCTTAAACCTTCCTGCTACTTGAACTTCTTGAACCTTCCTGCTACTTGAACTTCTTGAACTTCTTGAACCTTCCTGCTACTTGAACTTTTTGAACCTTCCTGCTATTTGAACTTCTTGAACCTTCCTGCTACTTTAAATTTTCGAACCTTCCTGCTACTTGAACTTTTTAAACCTTCCTGCTTATTGAACTTCTTGAACCTTCCTTCTTCTTGAACTTCTTGAACTTCTTGAACCTTCCTGCTACTTGAACTTCTTGAACCTTCCTGCGAGCTGAACTTCTTGAACTTCTTGAACCTTCCTGCTACTTGAACTTCTTGAACCTTCCTGCTACTTGAACTTCTTGAACTTCTTGAACCTTTCTGCTACTTGAACTTCTTGAACCTTCCTGCTACTTGAACTTCTTGAACTTCTTGAACCTTCCTGCTACTTGAAATTCTTGAACTTCTTGAACCTTCCTGCTACTTGAACTTCTTGAACTTCTTGAACCTTCCTGCTACTTGATCTTTTCGAACTTCTTGAACCTTCCTGCTACTTGAACTTCTTGAACTTCTTGAACCTTCCTGCTACTTGAACTACTTGAACTTCTTGAACCTTCCTGCTACTTGAACTTCTTGAACTTCTTGAACCTTCCTGCTACTTGAACTTCTTGAACCTTCCTGCTACTTGAACTTCTTGAACCCTCCTGCCACTTGAACTTCTTGAACTTCATGAACCTTCCTGCTACTTGAAATTCTTGAACCTTCCTGCTACTTGAACTTCTTGAACTTCTTGTACCTTCCGGCTACTTGAACTTCTTGAACTTCTTGAACCTTCCTGCTACTTGCACTTCTTGAACCTTCCTTCCACATGAACTTCTTGAACTTCTTGAACCTTCCTGCTACTTGAACTTCTTGAACTTCTTGAACCTTCCTTCTACTTAAACTTCTTGAACTTCTTGAACCTTCCTGCTACTTGAACTTCTTGAACCTTCATGCTTCATGAACTTCTTGAAACTTCCTGCTACATGAACTTCTTGAACTTCTTGAACCTTTCTGCTACTTGAGCTTCTTGAACCTTCCTGCTACTTGAACTTCTTGAACCTTCCTGCTACTTAAACTTCTTGAACTTCTTGAACCTTCCGGCTACTTGAACTTCTTGAATTTCTTGAACTTTCCTTCTACTTGAACTTCTTGAACTTCTTGAACTTTCCTGCTACTTGAACTTCTTGAACCTTCCTGCTACTTGAACTTCTTGAACTTCTTGAACCTTCCTGCTACTTGAACTGCTTGAACCTTCCTGCTACTTGAACTTCATGAACCTTCCTGCTTCTTGAACTTCTTGAACTTCTTGAACCTTTCTGCTACTTGAGCTTCTTGAACCTTCCTGCTACTTGAACTTCTTGAACCTTCCTGCTACTTGAACTGCTTGAACTTCTTGAACCATCCGGCTACTTGAAATTCTTGAACTTCTTGAACTTTCCTTCTACTTGAACTTCTTGAACTTCTTGAACCTTCCTGCTACTTGAACTTCTTGAACTTCTCGAACCTTCCTGCTACTTGAACTTCTTGAACCTTCCTGCTACTTGAACTTCTTGAACCTTCCTGCTACTTGAACTTCTTGAACCTTTCTGCTACTTGAACTTCTTGAACTTCTTGAACCTTCCTGCCACTTGAACTTCTTGAACCTTCTTGCTACTTGAACTTCTTGAACCTTCCTGCTACTTGAACTTCTTGAACTTCTTAAACCTTCCTGCTACTTGAACTTCTTGAACCTTCCTGCTACTTGAACTTCTTGAACTTCTTGGACCTTTCTGCTTGCTACTTGAACTTTTTGAACCTTCCTGCTATTTGAACTTCTTGAACCTTCCTGCTACTTGAAATTCTCGAACCTTCCTGCTACTTGAACTTTTTGAACTTCTTGAACCTTCCTGCTACTTGAACTTTTTGAACTTCTGGAACCTTCCTGCTACTTGAACTTTTTGAACTTCTTGAACCTTCCTGCTACTTGAACTTCTTGCACCTTCCTGCCACTTGATTTCTTGAACCTTCCTGCTACTTGAACTTCTTGAACCTTCCTGCTACTTGAACTTTTTGAACCTTCCTGCTTCTTGAACTTCTTGAACCTTCCTTCTCCTTGAACTTCTTGAACTTCTTGAACCTTCCTGCTACTTGAACTTCTTGAACCTTCCTGCGAGCTGAACTTCTTGAACTTCTTGACCCTTCCTGCTACTTGAACTTCTTGAACCTTCCTGCTACTTGAACTTCTTGAACTTCTTGAACCTTTCTGTTACTTGAACTTCTTGAACCTTCCTGCTACTTGAACTTCTTGAACTTCTTGAACCTTCCTGCTACTTGAAATTCTTGAACTTCTTGAACCTTCCTGCTACATGAACTTTTTGAACTTCTTGAACCTTCCTGCTACTTGAAATTCTTGAACTTCTTGAACCTTCCTGCTATTTGAACTTCTTGAACCTTCCTGCTACTTGAACTTCTTGAACCCTCCTGCCACTTGAACTTCTTGAACTTCATGAACCTTCCTGCCACTTGAAATTCTTGAACCTTCCTGCTACTTGAACTTCTTGAATTTCTTGAACCTTCCTGCTACTTGTACTTCTTGAACTTCTTGAACCTTCCTGCTACTTGAACTTCTTGAACCTTCCTGCTACTTGAACTTCTTGAACTTCTTGAACCTTCCTGCTACTTGAACTGCTTGAACCTTCCTGCTACCTGAACTTCTTGAACCTTCCTGCTACTTGAACTTCTTGAACTTCTTGAACCTTCCTTCTACTTGAACTTCTTGAACCTTCCTGCTACTTGAACTTCTTGAACTTCTTGACCCTTCCTGCTACTTGAACTTCTTGAACTTCTTGAACCTTCCTGCTACTTGAACTTCTTGAACTTCTTAAACCTTCCTGCTACTTGAACTTCTTAAACTTCTTGGACCTTCCTGCTACTTGAACTTCTTGAACATCTTGAACATTCCTGCTACTTGAACTTCTTGAACCTTCCTGCTTCTTGAACTTCTTGAACCTTCCTTCTCCTTGAACTTCTTGAACTTCTTGAACCTTCCTGCTTCATGAACTTCTTGAACCTTCCTGCTACTTTAACTTTTTGAACTTCTTGAACCTTCCTGCTACTTGAACTTCTTGAACCTTCCTGCGAGCTGATCTTCTTGAACTTCTTGAACCTTCCTGCTACTTGAACTTCTTGAACCTTCCTGCTACTTGAACTTCTAGAACCTTCCTGCTACTTGTACTTCTTGAACTTCTTGAACCTTTCTGCTACTTGAACTTCTTGAACCTTCCTGCTACTTGAACTTCTTGAACTTCTTGAACCTTCCTGCTACTTGAAATTGTTGAACTTCTTGAACCTTCCTGCTACTTGAACTTCTTGAGCTTCTTGAACCTTCCTGCTACTTGAAATTCTTGAACTTCTTGAACCTTCCTGCTACTTGATCTTTTCGAACTTCTTGAACCTTCGTGCTACTTGAACTTCTTGAACTTCTTGAAACTTCCTGCTACTTGAACTACTTGAACTTCTTGAACCTTCCTGCTACTTGAACTTCTTGAACTTCTTGAACCTTCCTGCTACTTGAACTTCTTGAACCTTCCTGCTACTTGAACTTCTTGAACCTTCCTGCCACTTGAACTTCTTGAACTTCATGAACCTTCCTGCTACTTGAAATTCTTGAACCTTCCTGCTACTTGAACTTCTTGAACTTCTTGAACCTTCCTGCTACTTGAACTTCTTGAACTTCTTGAACCTTCCTGCTACTTGAACTTCTTGAACCTTCCTTCCACATGAACTTCTTGAACTTCTTGAACCTTCCTGCTACTTGAACTTCTTGAACTTCTTGAACCTTCCTTCTACTTGAACTTCTTGAACTTCTTAAACCTTCCTGCTACTTGAACTTCTTGAACCTTCATGCTTCTTGAACTTCTTAAACTTCCTGCTACATGAACTTCTTGAACTTCTTGAACCTTTCTGCTACTTGAGCTTCTTGAACCTTCCTGCTACTTGAACTTCTTGAACCTTCCTGCTACTTGAACTTCTTGAACTTCTTGAACCTTCCGAATACTTGAACTTCTTGAACTTCTTGAACTTTACTTCTACTTGAACTTCTTGAACTTATTGAACCTTCCTGCTACTTGAACTTCTTGAACCTTCCTGCTACTTGAACTTCTTGAACCTTCCTGCTACTTGAACTTCTTGAACTTCTTGAACCTTCCTGCTACTTGAACTTCTTGAACCTTCCTGCTACTTGAACTTCTTGAACCTTCCTGCTACTTGAACTTCTTGAACTTCTTGAACCTTCCTGCTACTTGAACTTCTTGAACCTTCCTGCTACTTCAACTTCTTGAACTTCTTGAACCTTCCTGCTATTTGAACTTCTTGAACCTTCCTGCTACTTGAACTTTTTGAACATACCTGATACTTGAACTTCTTGAACCTTCCTGCTACTTGAACTTCTTGAACCTTCCTGCTACTTGAACTTCTTGAACCTTCCTGCAACTTGAACTTCTTGAACTTCTTGAACCTTCCTGCTACTTGAACTTTTCGAACTTCTTGAACCTTCCTGTTACTTGAACTTCTTGAACTGCTTGAACCTTCCTGCTACTTGAAATACTTGAACTTCTTGAACCTTCCTGCTACTTGAACTTCTCGAACTTCTTGAACCTTCCTGCTACTTGTACTTCTTGAACTTCTTGAACCTTCCTGCTACTTGAGCTTCTTGAACCTTCCTGCTACTTGAACTTCTGAACCTTCCTGCCACTTGAACTTCTTGAACCTTCCTGCTACTTGAACTTCTTGAACTTCTTGAACATTTCTGCTACTTTAACTTCTTGAACCTTCCTGCTACTTGAACTTCTTGAACTTTTTGAACCTTCCTGCTACTTGAACTTCTTGAACCTTCCTGCTACTTGAACTTCTTGAACTTCTTGAACATTTCTGCTACTTGAACTTCTTGAACCTTCCTGCTACTTGAACTTCTTGAACCTTCCTGCTACTTGAACTTCTTGAACTTCTTGAACATTTCTGCTACTTGAACTTCTTGAACCTTCCTGCTACTTGAACTTTTTGAACTTTTTGAACCTTCCTGCCACTTGAACTTCTTGAACCTTCCTGCTACTTGAACTTCTTGAACTTCTTGAACATTTCTGCTACTTGAACTTCTTGAACTTCTTGAACCTTCCTGCTACTTGAACTTCTAGAACCTTCCTGCTACTTGAACTTCTTGAACTTTTTGAACCTTTCTGCTACTTGAACTTCTTGAACTTCTTGAACATTCCTGCTACTCGAACTTCTTGAACTTCTCGAACCTTCCTGCTACTTGAACTTCTTGAACCTTCCTGCTACTTGAACTTCTTGAACTTCTTGAACCTTCCTGCTACTTGAAATACTTGAACTTCTTGAACCTTCCTGTTACTTGAACTTCTAGAACTTCTTGAACCTTCCTGCTACTTGAACTTCTTTAACCTTCCTGCTACTTGAACTTCTTGAACCTTCCTGCTACTTGAACTTCTTGAACTTCTTGAACCTTCCTGCTACTTGAATTACTTGAAATTCTTGAACCTTCCTGTTACTTGAACTTCTTGAACTTCTTGAACCTTCCTGCTACTTGAACTTCTTGAACCTTCCTGCTACTTGAACTTCTTGAACCTTCCTGCTACTTGAACTTCTTGAACTTCTTGAACCTTCCTTCTACTTGAACTTCTTGAACCTTCCTGCTACTTGAACTTCTTAAACTTCTTGGACCTTCCTGCTACTTGAACTTCTTGAACATCTTGAACATTCCTGCTACTTGAACTTCTTGAACCTTCCTGCTTCTTGAACTTCTTGAACCTTCCTTCTCCTTGAACTTCTTGAACTTCTTGAACCTTCCTGCTACTTGAACTTCTTGAACCTTCCTGCTACTTTAACTTTTTGAACTTCTTGAACCTTCCTGCTACTTGAACTTCTTGAACCTTCCTGCGAGCTGAACTTCTTGAACTTCTTGAACCTTCCTGATACTTGAACTTTTTGAACCTTCCTGCTACTTGAACTTCTTGAACCTTCCTGCTACTTGAACTTCTTGAACCTTCATGCTTCTTGAACTTCTTGAATCTTCCTGCTACATGAACTTCTTGAAGTTCTTGAACCTTTCTGCTACTTGAGCTTCTTGAACCTTCCTGCTACTTTAACTTCTTGAACCTTCCTGCTACTTGAACTTCTTGAACTTCTTGAACCTTCCGGCTACTTGAACTTCTTGAACTTCTTGAACTTTCCTTCTACTTGAACTTCTTGAACTTCTTGAACCTTCCTGCTACTTGAACTTCGTGAACCTTCCTGCTACTTGAACTTCTTGAACTTCTTGAACCTTCCTGCTTCTTGAACTTCTTGAACCTTCCTGCTACTTGAACTTCTTGAACCTTCTTGCTACTTGAACTTCTTGAACTTCTTGAACCTTCCTTCTACTTGAACTTCATGAACCTTCCTGCTACTTGAACTTCTTGAACTTCTTGACCCTTCCTGCTACTTGAACTTCTTGAACTTTTTGAACCTTCCTGCTACTTGAACTTCTTGAATTTCTTGAACCTTCCTGCTACTTGAACTTCTTAAACTTCTTGGACCTTCCTGCTACTTGAACTTCTTGAACATCTTGAACATTCCTGCTACTTGAACTTCTTGAAATTCTTGAACCTTCTTGCTATTTGAACTTCTTGAACTTCTTGAACCTTCCTGCTACTTGAACTTTTTGAACTTCTTGAACCTTCCTGCTACTTGAACTTCTTGAACCTTCCTGCTACTTGAACTGCTTGAACTTCTTGAACCTTCCTTCAACTTGAACTTCTTGAAACTTCCTGCTACTTGAACTTCTTGAACTTCTTGCACCTTCCTGCTACTTGAACTTCTTGGACATTTTGAACCTTCCTAATACTTGAACTTCTTGAACCTTCCTGCTACTTGAACTTCTTGAACCTTCCTGCTACTTGAACTTCTTGAACCTTCCTGATACTTGAACTTCTTGAACCTTCCTGCTACTTGAACTTCTTGAACCTTCCTGCTACTTGAACTTTTTGAACCTTCCTGCTACTTGAACTTCTTGAACTTCTTGAACCTTCCTGCTACTTGAACTTTTCGAACTTCTTGAACCTTCCTGCTACTTGAACTTCTTGAACTTCTTGAACCTTCCTGCTACTTGAAATACTTGAACTTCTTGAACCCTCCTGCTACTTGAACTTCTTGAACTTCTTGAACCTTCCTGCTACTTGAACTTCTTGAACCTTCCTGCTACTTGAACTTCTTGAACCTTCCTGCCACTTGAACTTCTTGAACTTCTTGAACCTTCCTGCTACTTGAAATTCTTGAACCTTCCTGCTGCTTGAACTTCTTGAACTTCTTGAACCTTCCTGCTACTTGAACTTCTTGAACTTCTTGAACCTTCCTGCTACTTGAACTTCTTGAACCTTCCTGCTACTTGAACTTCTTGAAACTTCCTGCTAGCTGAACTTCTTGAACCTTCCTGCTACTCGAACTTCTTGAACCTTCCTGCTACTTGAACTTCTTGCACCTTCCTGCTACTTGAACTTCTTGAACTTCTTGAACCTTTCTGCTACTTGAACTTCTTGAACCTTCCTGCTACTTGAACTTCTTGAACTTCTTGAACCTTCCTGCTACTTGAAATTCTTTAACTTCTTTAACCTTCGTGCTACTTGAACTTCTTGAACCTTCCTGCTACTTGAACTTCTCGAACTTCTTGAACCTTCCTGCTACTTGAACTTTTCGAACTTCTTGAACCTTCCTGCTACTCGAACTTCTTGAACTTCTTGAACTTTCCTGCTACTTGAACTACTCGAACTTCTTGAACCTTCCTGCTACTTGAACTTCTTGAACTTCTTGAACCTTCGTGCTACTTGAACTTCTTGAACTTCTTGAACCTTCCTGCTACTTGAACTTCTTGAACCTTCCTTCCACATGAACTTCTTGAACTTCTTGAACCTTCCTGCTACTTGAACTTCTTGAACTTCTTGAACCTTCCTTCTACTTGAACTTCTTGAACTTCTTAAACCTTCCTGCTACTTGAACTTCTTGAACCTTCATGCTTCTTGAACTTCTTAAACTTCCTGCTACATGAACTTCTTGAACTTCTTGAACCTTTCTGCTACTTGAGCTTCTTGAACCTTCCTGCTACTTGAACTTCTTGAACCTTCCTGCTACTTGAACTTCTTGAACTTCTTGAACCTTCCGAATACTTGAACTTCTTGAACTTCTTGAACTTTACTTCTACTTGAACTTCTTGAACTTCTTGAACCTTCCTGCTACTTGAACTTCTTGAACCTTCCTGCTACTTGAACTTCTTGAACCTTCCTGCTACTTGAACTTCTTGAACTTCTTGAACCTTCCTGCTACTTGAACTTCTTGAACCTTCCTGCTACTTGAACTTCTTGAACCTTCCTGCTACTTGAACTTCTTGAACTTCTTGAACCTTCCTGCTACTTGAACTTCTTGAACCTTCCTGCTACTTCAACTTCTTGAACTTCTTGAACCTTCCTGCTACTTGAACTTCTTGAACCTTCCTGCTACTTGAACTTTTTGAACATACCTGATACTTGAACTTCTTGAACCTTCCTGCTACTTGAACTTCTTGAACCTTCCTGCTACTTGAACTTCTTGAACCTTCCTGCAACTTGAACTTCTTGAACTTCTTGAACCTTCCTGCTACTTGAACTTTTCGAACTTCTTGAACCTTCCTGTTACTTGAACTTCTTGAACTGCTTGAACCTTCCTGCTACTTGAAATACTTGAACTTCTTGAACCTTTCTGCTACTTGAACTTCTCGAACTTCTTGAACCTTCCTGCTACTTGTACTTCTTGAACTTCTTGAACCTTCCTGCTACTTGAGCTTCTTGAACCTTCCTGCTACTTGAACTTCTGAACCTTCCTGCCACTTGAACTTCTTGAACCTTCCTGCTACTTGAACTTCTTGAACTTTCCGGCTACTTGAACTTCTTGAACCTTCCTGCTACTTGAACTTCTTGAACTTCTTGAAACTTCCTGCTACTTGAACTTCTTGCACCTTCCTGCTACTTGATTTTCTAGAACCTTCCTGCTACTTGAACTTCTTGAACTTCTTGAACCTTCCTGCTACTTGAACTTCTTGAACTTCTTGAACATTTCTGCTACTTGAACTTCTTGAACCTTCCTGCTACTTGAACTTCTTGAACTTTTTGAACCTTCCTGCTACTTGAACTTCTTGAACGTCTTGAACCTTCCTGCTACTTGAACTTCATGAACTTCTTGAACCTTCCTGCTACTTGAACTTCTAGAACCTTCCTGCTACTTGAACTTCTTGAACTTTTTGAACCTTTCTGCTACTTGAACTTCTTGAACTTCTTGAACATTCCTGCTACTTGAACTTCTTGAACTTCTCGAACCTTCCTGCTACTTGAACTTCTTGAACCTTCCTGCTACTTGAACTTCTTGAACTTCTTGAACCTTCCTGCTACTTGAAATACTTGAACTTCTTGAACCTTCCTGTTACTTGAACTTCTAGAACTTCTTGAACCTTCCTGCTACTTGAACTTCATTAACCTTCCTGCTACTTGAACTTCTTGAACCTTCCTGCTACTTGAACTTCTTGAACTTCTTGAACCTTCCTGCTACTTGAAATACTTGAAATTCTTGAACCTTCCTGTTACTTGAACTTCTTGAACTTCTTGAACCTTCCTGCTACTTGAACTTCTTGAACCTTCCTGCTACTTGAACTTCTTGAACTTCTTGAACCTTCCTTCTACTTGAACTTCTTGAACCTTCCTGCTACTTGAACTTCTTAAACTTCTTGGACCTTCCTGCTACTTGAACTTCTTGAACATCTTGAACATTCCTGCTACTTGAACTTCTTGAACCTTCCTGCTTCTTGAACTTCTTGAACCTTCCTTCTCCTTGAACTTCTTGAACTTCTTGAACCTTCCTGCTACTTGAACTTCTTGAACCTTCCTGCTACTTTAACTTTTTGAACTTCTTGAACCTTCCTGCTACTTGAACTTCTTGAACCTTCCTGCGAGCTGAACTTCTTGAACTTCTTGAACCTTCCTGCTACTTGAACTTCTTGAACCTTCCTGCTACTTTAACTTTTTGAACTTCTTGAACCTTCCTGCTACTTGAACTTCTTGAACCTTCCTGCGAGCTGAACTTCTTGAACTTCTTGAACCTTCCTGATACTTGAACTTTTTGAACCTTCCTGCTACTTGAACTTCTTGAACCTTCCTGCTACTTGAACTTCTTGAACCTTCATGCTTCTTGAACTTCTTGAAACTTCCTGCTACATGAACTTCTTGAACTTCTTGAACCTTTCTGCTACTTGAGCTTCTTGAACCTTCCTGCTACTTTAACTTCTTGAACCTTCCTGCTACTTGAACTTCTTGAACTTCTTGAACCTTCCGGCTACTTGAACTTCTTGAACTTCTTGAACTTTCCTTCTACTTGAACTTCTTGAACTTCTTGAACCTTCCTGCTACTTGAACTTCTTGAACCTTCCTGCTACTTGAACTTCTTGAACTTCTTGAACCTTCCTGCTTCTTGAACTTCTTGAACCTTCCTGCTACTTGAACTTCTTGAACCTTCTTGCTACTTGAACTTCTTGAACTTCTTGAACCTTCCTTCTACTTGAACTTCATGAACCTTCCTGCTACTTGAACTTCTTGAACTTCTTGACCCTTCCTGCTACTTGAACTTCTTGAACTTCTTGAACCTTCCTGCTACTTGAACTTCTTGAATTTCTTGAACCTTCCTGCTACTTGAACTTCTTGAACTTCTTGGACCTTCCTGCTACTTGAACTTCTTGAACATCTTGAACATTCCTGCTACTTGAACTTCTTGAAATTCTTGAACCTTCTTGCTATTTGAACTTCTTGAACTTCTTGAACCTTCCTGCTACTTGAACTTTTTGAACTTCTTGAACCTTCCTGCTACTTGAACTTCTTGAACCTTCCTGCTACTTGAACTGCTTGAACTTCTTGAACCTTCCTTCAACTTGAACTTCTTGAAACTTCCTGCTACTTGAACTTCTTGAACTTCTTGCACCTTCCTGCTACTTGAACTTCTTGGACATTTTGAACCTTCCTAATACTTGAACTTCTTGAACCTTCCTGCTACTTGAACTTCTTGAACCTTCCTGCTACTTGAACTTCTTGAACCTTCCTGATACTTGAACTTCTTGAACCTTCCTGCTACTTGAACTTCTTGAACCTTCCTGCTACTTGAACTTTTTGAACCTTCCTGCTACTTGAACTTCTTGAACTTCTTGAACCTTCCTGCTACTTGAACTTTTCGAACTTCTTGAACCTTCCTGCTACTTGAACTTCTTGAACTTCTTGAACCTTCCTGCTACTTGAAATACTTGAACTTCTTGAACCCTCCTGCTACTTGAACTTCTTGAACTTCTTGAACCTTCCTGCTACTTGAACTTCTTGAACCTTCCTGCTACTTGAACTTCTTGAACCTTCCTGCCACTTGAACTTCTTGAACTTCTTGAACCTTCCTGCTACTTGAAATTCTTGAACCTTCCTGCTGCTTGAACTTCTTGAACTTCTTGAACCTTCCTGCTACTTGAACTTCTTGAACTTCTTGAACCTTCCTGCTACTTGAACTTTTTGAACTTTCCTTCTACTATTAATTCTTGAACTTCTTGAACCTTCCTGCTACTTGAACTTCTTGAACTTCTTGAACCTTCCTGCTACTTGAACTTCTTGAACTTCTTGAACCTTCCTGCTACTTGAACTTCTTGAACCTTCCTGCTACTTGAACTTCTTGAACCTTCCTGCTAGCTGAACTTCTTGAACCTTCCTGCTACTCGAACTTCTTGAACCTTCCTGCTACTTGAACTTCTTGCACCTTCCTGCTACTTGAACTTCTTGAACTTCTTGAACCTTTCTGCTACTTGAACTTCTTGAACCTTCCTGCTACTTGAACTTCTTGAACTTCTTGAACCTTCCTGCTACTTGAAATTCTTTAACTTCTTTAACCTTCGTGCTACTTGAACTTCTTGAACCTTCCTGCTACTTGAACTTCTCGAACTTCTTGAACCTTCCTGCTACTTGAACTTTTCGAACTTCTTGAACCTTCCTGCTACTCGAACTTCTTGAACTTCTTGAACTTTCCTGCTACTTGAACTACTCGAACTTCTTGAACCTTCCTGCTACTTGAACTTCTTGAACTTCTTGAACCTTCCTGCAACTTGACCTTCTTGAACCTTCCTGCTACTTGAACTTCTTGAACCTTCCTGCCACTTGAACTTCTTGAACTTCTTGAACCTTCCTGCTACTTGAAATTCTTGAACCTTCCTGCTACTTGAACTTCTTGAACTTCTTGAACCTTCCTGCTACTTGAACTTTTCGAACTTCTTGAACCTTCCTGCTACTTGAACCTCTTGAACTTCTTGAACCTTCCTGCTACTTGAAATACTTGAACTTCTTGAACCCTCCTGCTACTTGAACTTCTTGAACCTTCCTGCTACTTGAACTTCTTGAACTTCTTGAACCTTCCTGCTACTTGAACTTCTTGAACTTCTTGAACCTTCCTGCTACGTGAACTTCTTGAACATTCCTGCTACTTGAACTTCTTGAACTTCTTGAACCATCCTGCTACTTGAACTTCTTGAACCTGCATGCTACTTGAACTTCTTGAACCTTCCTGCTACTTGAACTTCTTGAACCTTCCTGCTACTTGAACTACTTGAACTTCTTAAACCTTCCTGCTAATCGAACTTCTTGAACCTTCCTGCTACTTGAACTTCTTGAACTTAGTGAACCTTCCTGCTACTTGAACTTCTTGAACCTTCCTGCTACTTGAACTTCTTGAACTTCTCGAACTTTCCTGCTCCTTGAACTTCTTGAACCTTCCTGCTACTTGAACTTCTTGAACCTTCCTGCTACTTGAACTTCTCGAACCTTCCTGCTACTTGAACTTCTTGAACTTCTTGAACCTTCCTGCTACTTGAACTTCATGAACCTTCCTGCTACTTGAACTTCTTGAACTTCTTAAACCTTCCTGCTACTTGAACTTCTTGAACCTTCCTGCTACTTGAACTTCTTGAACTTCTTGAACCTTCCTGCTACTTGAACTTTTTGAACCTTCCTGCTATTTGAACTTCTTGAACCTTCCTGCTACTTGAAATTCTCGAACCTTCCTGCTACTTGAACTTTTTGAACTTCTTGAACCTTCCTGCTACTTGAACTTTTTGAACTTCTTGAACCTTCCTGCTACTTGAACTTTTTGAACTTCTTGAACCTTCCTGCTACTTGAACTTCTTGCACTTTCCTGCCACTTGATTTCTTAAACCTTCCTGCTACTTGAACTTCTTGAACCTTCCTGCTACTTGAACTTTTTGAACCTTCCTGATTCTTGAACTTCTTGAACCTCCCTTCTCCTTGAACTTCTTGAACTTCTTGAACCTTCCTGCTACTTGAACTTCTTGAACCTTCCTGCGAGCTGAACTTCTTGAACTTCTTGAACCTTCCTGCTACTTGAACTTCTTGAACTTCTTGAACCTTTCTGCTACTTGAACTTCTTGAACTTCTTGAACCTTCCTGCTACTTGAACTTTTTGAAACTTCCTGCTATTTGAACTTCTTGAACCTTCCTGCTACTTGAAATTCTCGAACCTTCCTGCTACTTGAACTTTTTGAGCTTCTTGAACCTTCCTGCTACTTGAACTTTTTGAACTTCTTGAACCTTCCTGCTACTTGAACTTTTTGAACTTCTTGAACCTTCCTGCTACTTGAACTTCTTGCACTTTCCTGCCACTTGATTTCTTGAACCTTCCTGCTACTTGAACTTCTTGAACCTTCCTGCTACTTGAACTTTTTGAACCTTCCTGATTCTTGAACTTCTTGAACCTTCCTTCTCCTTGAACTTCTTGAACTTCTTGAACCTTCCTGCTACTTGAACTTCTTGAACCTTCCTGCAAGCTGAACTTCTTGAACTTCTTGAACCTTCCTGCTACTTGAACTTCTTGAACCTTCCTGCTACTTGAACTTCTTGAACTTCTTGAACCTTTCTGCTACTTGAACTTCTTGAACCTTCCTGCTACTTGAACTTCTTGAACTTCTTGAACCTTCCTGCTACTTGAAATTCTTGAACTTCTTGAACCTTCCTGCTAGTTGAACTTCTTGAACTTCTTGAACCTTCCTGCTACTTGAAATTCTTGAACTTCTTGAACCTTCCTGCTACTTGATCTTTTCGAACTTCTTGAACCTTCCTGCTACATGAACTTCTTGAACTTCTTGAACCTTCCTGCTACTTGAACTACTTGAACTTCTTGAACCTTCCTGCTACTTGAACTTCTTGAACTTCTTGAACCTTCCTGCTACTTGAACTTCTTGAACCTTCCTGCTACTTAACTTCTTGAACCCTCCTGCCACTTGAACTTCTTGAACTTCATGAACCTTCCTGCTACTTGAAATTCTTGAACCTTCCTGCTACTTGAACTTCTTGAACTTCTTGAACCTTCCTGCTACTTGAACTTCTTGAACTTCTTGAACCTTCCTGCTACTTGAACTTCTTGAACCTTCCTTCCACATGAACTTCTTGAACTTCTTGAACCTTCCTGCTACTTGAACTTCTTGAACTTCTTGAACCTTCCTTCTACTTGAACTTCTTGAACTTCTTGAACCTTCCTTCTACTTGAACTTCTTGAACCTTCATGCTTCATGAACTTCTTGAAACTTCCTGCTACATGAACTTCTTGAACTTCTTGAACCTTTCTGCTACTTGAGCTTCTTGAACCTTCCTGCTACTTGAACTTCTTGAACCTTCCTGCTACTTGAACTTCTTGAACTTCTTGAACCTTCCGGCTACTTGAACTTCTTGAATTTCTTGAACTTTCCTTCTACTTGAACTTCTTGAACTTCTTGAACCTTCTTGCTACTTGAACTTCTTGAACCTTCCTGCTACTTGAACTTCTTGAACTTCTTGAACCTTCTGCTACTTGAACTGCTTGAACCTTCCTGCTACTTGAACTTCTTGAACCTTCCTGCTACCTGAACTTCTTGAACTTCTTGAACCTTCCTTCTACTTGAACTTCTTGAACCTTCCTGCTACTTGAACTTCTTGAACTTCTTGACCCTTCCTGCTACTTGAACTTCTTGAACTTCTTGAACCTTCCTGCTACTTGAACTTCTTGAACTTCTTGAACCTTCCTGCTACTTGAACTTCTTAAACTTCTTGGACCTTCCTGCTACTTGAACTTCTTGAACATCTTGAACATTCCTGCTACTTGAACTTCTTGAACCTTCCTGCTTCTTGAACTTCTTGAACCTTCCTTCTCCTTGAACTTCTTGAACTTCTTGAACTTTCCTGCTTCATGAACTTCTTGAACCTTCCTGCTACTTTAACTTTTTGAACTTCTTGAACCTTCCTGCTACTTGAACTTCTTGAACCTTCCTGCGAGCTGAACTTCTTGAACTTCTTGAACCTTCCTGCTACTTGAACTTCTTGAACCTTCCTGCTACTTGAACTTCTTGAACCTTCCTGCTACTTGAACTTCTTGAACCTTTCTGCTACTTGAACTTCTTGAACCTTCCTGCTACTTGAACTTCTTGAACTTCTTGAACCTTCCTGCTACTTGAACTCCTTGAACTTCTTGAACCTTCCTGCTACTTGAACTTCTTGAACTTCTTGAACCTTCCTGCAACTTGAACTTCTTGAACCTTCCTGCTACTTGAACTTCTTGAACCTTCCTGCCACTTGAACTTCTTGAACTTCATGAACCTTCCTGCTACTTGAAATTCTTGAACCTTCCTGCTACTTGAACTTCTTGAACTTCTTGAACCTTCCTGCTACTTGAACTTTTTGAACTTCTTGAACCTTCCTGCTACTTGAATTTCTTGAACCTTCCTTCAACATGAACTTCTTGAACTTCTTGAACCTTCCTGCCACTTGAACTTCTTGAACTTCTTTAACCTTCCTTCTACTTGAACGTCTTGAACTTCTTGAACCTTCCTGCTACTTGAACTTCTTGAACCTTCAGGCTTCTTGAACTTCTTGAAACTTCCTGCTACATGAACTTCTTGAACTTCTTGAACCTTTCGGCTACTTGAGCTTCTTGAACCTTCCTGCTACTTGAACTTCTTGAACCTTCCTGCTACTTGAACTTCTTGAACTTCTTGAACCTTCCGGCTACTTGAACTTCTTGAACTTCTTGAACTTTCCTTCTACTTGAACTTCTTGAACTTCTTGAACCTTCCTGCTACTTGAACTTCTTGAACCTTCCTGCTACTTGAACTTCTTGAACTTCTTGAACCTTCCTGCTACGTCAACTTCTTGAACCTTCCTGCTACTTGAACTTCTTGAACCTTCCTGCTACTTGAACTTCTTGAACTTCTTGAACCTTCCTGCTACTTGAACTTCTTGAACCTTCCTGCTACTTGAACTTCTTGAACTTCTTGAACCTTCCTGCTACTTGAACTTCTTGAACCTTCCTGCTACTTCAACTTCTTGAACTTCTTGAACCTTCCTGCTACTTGAACTTCTTGAACCTTCCTGCCACTTGAACTTCTTGAACTACTTGAACCTTCCTGCTACTTGAAATTCTTGAACCTTCCTGCTACTTGAACTTCTTGAACTTCTTGAACCTTCCTGCTACTTGAAGTTTTCGAACTTCTTGAACCTTCCTGCTACTTGAACCTCTTGAACTTCTTGAACCTTCCTGCTACTTGAAATACTTGAACTTCTTGAACCCTCCTGCTACTTGAACTTCTTGAACCTTCCTGCTACTTGAACTTCTTGAACTTCTTGAACCTTCCTGCTACTTGAACTTCTTGAACTTCTTGAACCTTCCTGCTACGTGAACTTCTTGAACATTCCTGCTACTTGAACTTCTTGAACTTCTTGAACCATCCTGCTACTTGAACTTCTTGAACCTGCATGCTACTTGAACTTCTTGAACCTTCCTGCTTCTTGAACTTCTTGAACCTTCCTGCTACTTGAACTACTTGAACTTCTTAAACCTTCCTGCTAATCGAACTTCTTGAACCTTCCTGCTACTTGAACTTCTTGAACTTAGTGAACCTTCCTGCTACTTGAACTTCTTGAACCTTCCTGCTACTTGAACTTCTTGAACTTCTCGAACCTTCCTGCTACTTGAACTTCTTGAACCTTCCTGCTACTTGAACTTCTTGAACCTTCCTGCTACTTGAACTTCTCGAACCTTCCTGCTACTTGAACTTCTTGAACTTCTTGAACCTTCCTGCAACTTGAACTTCTTGAACCTTCCTGCTACTTGAACTTCTTGAACTTCTTAAACCTTCCTGCTACTTGAACTTCTTGAACCTTCCTGCTACTTGAACTTCTTGAACTTCTTGAACCTTCCTGCTACTTGAACTTTTTGAACCTTCCTGCTATTTGAACTTCTTGAACCTTCCTGCTACTTGAAATTCTCGAACCTTCCTGCTACTTGAACTTTTTGAACTTCTTGAACCTTCCTGCTACTTGAACTTTTGGAACTTCTTGAACCTTCCTGCTACTTGAACTTTTTGAACTTCTTGAACCTTCCTGCTACTTGAACTTCTTGCACTTTCCTGCCACTTGATTTCTTGAACCTTCCTGCTACTTGAACGTCTTGAACCTTCCTGCTACTTGAACTTTTTGAACCTTCCTGATTCTTGAACTTCTTGAACCTTCCTTCTCCTTGAACTTCTTGAACTTCTTGAACCTTCCTGCTACTTGAACTTCTTGAACCTTCCTGCGAGCTGAACTTCTTGAACTTCTTGAACCTTCCTGCTACTTGAACTTCTTGAACTTCTTGAACCTTTCTGCTACTTGAACTTCTTGAACTTCTTGAACCTTCCTGCTACTTGAACTTTTTGAAACTTCCTGCTATTTGAACTTCTTGAACCTTCCTGCTACTTGAAATTCTCGAACCTTCCTGCTACTTGAACTTTTTGAACTTCTTGAACCTTCCTGCTACTTGAACTTTTTGAACTTCTTGAACCTTCCTGCTAGTTGAACTTCTTGAACCTTCCTGCTACTTGAACTTTTTGAACCTTCCTGATTCTTGAACTTCTTGAACCTTCCTTCTCCTTGAACTTCTTGAACTTCTTGAACCTTCCTGCTACTTGAACTTCTTGAACCTTCCTGCAAGCTGAACTTCTTGAACTTCTTGAACCTTCCTGCTACTTGAACTTCTTGAACCTTCCTGCGACTTGAACTTCTTGAACTTCTTGAACCTTTCTGCTACTTGAACTTCTTGAACCTTCCTGCTAAATGAACTTCTTGAACTTCTTGAACCTTCCTTCTACTTGAACTTCTTGAACCTTCCTGCTACTTGAACTTCTTGAACTTCTTGACCCTTCCTGCTACTTGAACTTCTTGAACTTCTTGAACCTTCCTGCTACTTGAACTTCTTGAACTTCTTGAACCTTCCTGCTACTTGAACTTCTTAAACTTCTTGGACCTTCCTGCTACTTGAACTTCTTGAACATCTTGAACATTCCTGCTACTTGAACTTCTTGAACCTTCCTGCTTCTTGAACTTCTTGAACCTTCCTTCTCCTTGAACTTCTTGAACTTCTTGAACTTTCCTGCTTCATGAACTTCTTGAACCTTCCTGCTACTTTAACTTTTTGAACTTCTTGAACCTTCCTGCTACTTGAACTTCTTGAACCTTCCTGCGAGCTGAACTTCTTGAACTTCTTGAACCTTCCTGCTACTTGAACTTCTTGAACCTTCCTGCTACTTGAACTTCTTGAACCTTCCTGCTACTTGAACTTCTTGAACCTTTCTGCTACTTGAACTTCTTGAACCTTCCTGCTACTTGAACTTCTTGAACTTCTTGAACCTTCCTGCTACTTGAACTCCTTGAACTTCTTGAACCTTCCTGCTACTTGAACTTCTTGAACTTCTTGAACCTTCCTGCTACTTGAACTTCTTGAACCTTCCTGCTACTTGAACTTCTTGAACCTTCCTGCCACTTGAACTTCTTGAACTTCATGAACCTTCCTGCTACTTGAAATTCTTGAACCTTCCTGCTACTTGAACTTCTTGAACTTCTTGAACCTTCCTGCTACTTGAACTTCTTGAACTTCTTGAACCTTCCTGCTACTTGAATTTCTTGAACCTTCCTTCAACATGAACTTCTTGAACTTCTTGAACCTTCCTGCTACTTGAACTTCTTGAACTTCTTGAACCTTCCTTCTACTTGAACGTCTTGAACTTCTTGAACCTTCCTGCTACTTGAACTTCTTGAACCTTCATGCTTCTTGAACTTCTCGAAACTTCCTGCTACATGAACTTCTTGAACTTCTTGAACCTTTCGGCTACTTGAGCTTCTTGAACCTTCCTGCTACTTGAACTTCTTGAACCTTCCTACTACTTGAACTTCTTGAACTTCTTGAACCTTCCGGCTACTTGAACTTCTTGAACTTCTTGAACTTTCCTTCTACTTGAACTTCTTGAACTTCTTGAACCTTCCTGCTACTTGAACTTCTTGAACCTTCCTGCTACTTGAACTTCTTGAACTTCTTGAACCTTCCTGCTACTTCAACTTCTTGAACCTTCCTGCTACTTGAACTTCTTGAACCTTCCTGCTACTTGAACTTCTTGAACCTTCCTGCTACTTGAACTTCTTGAACTTCTTGAACCTTCCTGCTACTTGAACTTCTTGAACCTTCCTGCTACTTCAACTTCTTGAACTTCTTGAACCTTCCTGCTACTTGAACTTCTTGAACCTTCCTGCTACTTAAACTTTTTGAACATACCTGATACTTGAACTTCTTGAACCTTCCTGCTACTTGAACTTCTTGAACCTTCCTGCTACTTGAACTTCTTGAACCTTCCTGCAACTAGAACTTCTTGAACTTCTTGAACCTTCCTGCTACTTGAACTTTTCGAACTTCTTGAACCTTCCTGTTACTTGAACTTCTTGAACTTCTTGAACCTTCCTGCTACTTGAAATACTTGAAATTCTTGAACCTTCCTGTTACTTGAACTTCTAGAACTTCTTGAACCTTCCTGCTACTTGAACTTCTTTAACCTTCCTGCTACTTGAACTTCTTGAACCTTCCTGCTACTTGAACTTCTTGAACTTCTTGAACCTTCCTGCTACTTGAAATACCTGAAATTCTTGAACCTTCCTGTTACTTGAACTTCTTGAACTTCTTGAACCTTCCTGCTACTTGAACTTCTTGAACCTTCCTGCTACTTGAACTTCTTGAACCTTCCTGCTACTTGAACTTCTTGAACTTCTTGAACCTTCCTTCTACTTGAACTTCTTGAACCTTCCAGCAACTTGAACTTCTTGAACTTCTTGACCCTTCCTGCTACTTGAACTTCTTGAACTTCTTGAACCTTCCTGCTTCTTGAACTTCTTGAACTTCTTGAACCTTCCTGCTACTTGAACTTCTTGAACTTCTTGGACCTTCCTGCTACTTGAACTTCTTGAACATCTTGAACATTCCTGCTACTTGAACTTCTTGAACCTTCCTGCTTCTTGAACTTCTTGAACCTTCCTTCTCCTTGAACTTCTTGAACTTCTTGAACCTTCCTGCTATTTGAACTTCTTGAACCTTCCTGCTACTTTAACTTTTTGAACTTCTTGAACCTTCCTGCTACTTGAACTTCTTGAACTTCTTGAACCTTTCTGCTACTTGAGCTTCTTGAACCTTCCTGCTACTTGAACTTCTTGAACCTTCCTGCTACTTGAACTTCTTGAACTTCTTGAACCTTCCGGCTACTTGAACTTCTTGAACTTCTTGAACTTTCCTTCTACTTGAACTTCTTGAACTTCTTGAACCTTCCTGCTACTTGAACTTCTTGAACCTTCCTGCTACTTGAACTTCTTGAACTTCTTGAACCTTCTTTCTACTTGAACTTCTTGAACCTTCCTGCTACTTGAACTTCTTGAACTTCTTGACCCTTCCTGCTACTTGAACTTCTTGAACTTCTTGAACCTTCCTGCTACTTGAACTTCTTGAACTTCTTGAACCTCCCTGCTACTTGAACTTCTTAAACTTCTTGGACCTTCCTGCTACTTGAACTTCTTGAACATCTTGAACATTCCTGCTACTTGAACTTCTTGAAATTCTTGAACCTTCTTGCTATTTGAACTTCTTGAACTTCTTGAACCTTCCTGCTACCTGAACTTTTTGAACTTCTTTAACCTTCCTGCTACTTGAACTTCTTGAACCTTCCTGCTACTTGAACTGCTTGAACTTCTTGAACCTTCCTGCAACTTGAACTTCTTGAAACTTCCTGCTACTTGAACTTCTTGAACTTCTTGAACTTCTTTCACCTTCCTGCTACTTGAACTTCTTGAACATTTTGAACCTTCCTGCTACTTGAACTTCTTGAACCTTCCTGCTACTTGAACTTCTTGAACCTTCCTGCTACTTGAACTTCTTGAACCTTCCTGATACTTGAACTTCTTGAACCTTCCTGCTACTTGAACTTCTTGAAATTTCCTGCTACTTGAACTTTTTGAACCTTCCTGCTACTTGAACTTCTTGAACTTCTTGAACCTTCCTGCGACTTGAACTTTTCGAACTTCTTGAACCTTCCTGCTACTTGAACTTCTTGAACTTCTTGAACCTTCCTGCTACTTGAAATACTTGAACTTCTTGAACTCTCCTGCTACTTGAACTTCTTGAACTCTCCTGCTACTTGAACTTCTTGAACTTCTTGAACCTTCCTGCTACTTGAACTTCTTGAACCTTCCTGCTACTTGAACTTCTTGAACCTTCCTGCCACTTGAACTTCTTGAACTTCTTGAACCTTCCTGCTACTTGAAATTCTTGAACCTTCCTGCTCCTTGAACTTCTTGAACTTCTTGAACCTTCCTGCTACTTGAACTTCTTGAACTTCTTGAACCTTCCTGCTACTTGAACTTTTTGAACTTTCATTCTACTATAAATTCTTGAACTTCTTGAACCTTCCTGCTACTTGAACTTCTTGAACTTCTTGAACCTTCCTGCTACTTGAACTTCTTGAACCTTCCTGCTACTTGAACTTCTTGAACCTTCCTGCTAGCTGAACTTCTTGAACTTCTTGAACCTTCCTGCTACTCGAACTTCTTGAACCTTCCTGCTACTTGAACTTCTTGAACCTTCCTGCTACTTGAACTTCTTGAACTTCTTGAACTTTTCTGCTACTTGAACTTCTTGAACCTTCCTGCTACTTGAACTTCTTGAACTTCTTGCACCTTCCTGCTACTTGAAATTCTTGAACTTCTTGAACCTTCGTGCTACTTGAACTTCTTGAACCTTCCTGCTACTTGAACTTCTCGAACTTCTTGAACCTTCCTGCTACTTGAACTTTTCGAACTTCTTGAACCTTCCTGCTACTCGAACTTCTTGAACTTCTTGAACTTTCCTGCTACTTGAACTACTCGAACTTCTTGAACCTTCCTGCTACTTGAACTTCTTGAACTTCTTGAACCTTCCTGCAACTTGAACTTCTTGAACCTTCCTGCTACTTGAACTTCTTGAACCTTCCTGCCACTTGAACTTCTTGAACTTCTTGAACCTTCCTGCTACTTGAAATTCTTGAACCTTCCTGCTACTTGAACTTCTTGAACTTCTTGAACCTTCCTGCTACTTGAACTTTTCGAACTTCTTGAACATTCCTGCTACTTGAACCTCTTGAACTTCTTGAACCTTCCTGCTACTTGAAATACTTGAACTTCTTGAACCCTCCTGCTACTTGAACTTCTTGAACTTCTTGAACCTTCCTGCTACTTGAACTTCTTGAACCTTCCTGCTACTTGAACTTCTTGAACCTTCCTGCCACTTGAACTTCTTTAACTTCTTGAACCTTCCTGCTACTTGAAATTCTTGAACCTTCCTGCTGCTTGAACTTCTTGAACTTCTTGAACCTACCTGCTACTTGAACTTCTTGAACTTCTTGAACTTTCCTGCTACTTGAACTACTTGAACTTCTTGAAGTTCTTGAACCTACTTGAACTTCTTGAACTTCTTGAACCTTCCTGCTACTTGAACTTCTTGAACTTCTTGAACCTTCCTGCTACTTGAACTTCTTGAACTTCTTGAACCTTCCTGCTACTTGAACTTCTTGAACTTCTTGAACCTTCCTGCTACTTGAACTTCTTGAACCTTCCTGCTACTTGAACTTCTTGAACCTTCCTGCTACTTGAACTTCTTGAACTTCTTGAACCTTCCTGCTACTTGAACTTTTCGAACTTCTTGAACCTTCCTGCTACTTGAACTACTTGAACTTCTTGAACCTTCCTGCTACTTGAACTTCTTGAACTTCTTGAACCTTCCTGCTGCTTGAACTTCTTGAACCTTCCTGCTACTTGAACTTCTTGAACTTCTTGAACCTTCCTGCTACTTGAACTTCTTGAACTTCTTGAACCTTCCTGCTACTTGAACTTCTTTATCTTCTTGAACCTTCCTGCTACTTGAACTTTTCGAACTTCTTGAACCTTCCTGCTACTTGAACTTTTTGAACTTCTTGAACCTTCCTGCTACTTGAACATCTTGTACTTATTGAACTTTCCTGCTACTTGAACTTCTTGAACCTTCCTGCCACATGATTTCTTGAACCTTCGTGCCACTTGATTTCTTGAACCTTCCTGCTACTTGAACTTCTTGAACCTTCCTGCTACGTGAACTTTTTGAACCTTCCTGCTTCTTGAACTTCTTGAACCTTCCTTCTACTTGAACTTCTTGAACTTCTTGAACCTTCCTGCTACTTGAACTTTTTGAACTTCTTGAACCTTCCTGCTACTTGAAATTCTTGAACCTTCCTGCCACTTGAACTACTTGAACTTCTTGAACCTTCCTGCTACTTGAAATTCTTGAACCTTCCTGCTACTTGAACTTATTGAACTTCTTGAACCTTCCTGCTACTTGAACTTTTCGAACTTCTTGAACCTTCCTGCTACTTGAACCTCTTGAACTTCTTGAACCTTCCTGCTACTTGAAATACTTGAACTTCTTGACCCTTCCTGTTACTTGAACTTCTGGAACTTCTTGAACCTTCCTGCTACTTGAACTTCTTTAACCTTCCTGCTACTTGAACTTCTTGAACCTTCCTGCTACTTGAACTTCTTGAACTTCTTGAACCTTCCTGCTACTTGAAATACCTGAAATTCTTGAACCTTCCTGTTACTTGAACTTCTTGAACTTCTTGAACCTTCCTGCTACTTGAACTTCTTGAACCTTCCTGCTACTTGAACTTCTTGAACCTTCCTGCTACTTGAACTTCTTGAACTTCTTGAACCTTCCTTCTACTTGAACTTTTTGAACCTTCCTGCAACTTGAACTTCTTGAACTTCTTGACCCTTCCTGCTACTTGAACTTCTTGAACTTCTTGAACCTTTCTGCTACTTGAACTTCTTGAACTTCTTGAACCTTCCTGCTACTTGAACTTCTTGAACTTCTTGGACCTTCCTGCTACTTGAACTTCTTGAACATCTTGATCATTCCTGCTACTTGAACTTCTTGAACCTTCCTGCTTCTTGAACTTCTTGAACCTTCCTTCTCCTTGAACTTCTAGAACTTCTTGAACCTTCCTGCTACTTGAACTTCTTGAACCTTCTTGCTACTTTAACTTTTTGAACTTCTTGAACCTTCCTGCTACTTGAACTTCTTGAACCTTCCGGCGAGCTGAACTTCTTGAACTTCTTGAACCTTCCTGCTACTTGAACTCCTTGAACCTTCCTGCTACTTGAACTTCTTGAACCTTCCTGCTACTTGAACTTCTTGAACTTCTTGAACCTTCCTTCTACTTGAACTTCTTGAACTTCTTGAACCTTCTTGCTACCTGAACTTCTTGAACCCTCATGCTTCTTGAACTTCTTGAAACTTCCTGCTACATGAACTTCTTGAACTTCTTGAACCTTTCTGCTACTTGAGCTTCTTGAACCTTCCTGCTACTTGAACTTCTTGAACCTTCCTGCTACTTGAACTTCTTGAACTTCTTGAACCTTCCGGCTACTTGAACTTCTTGAACTTCTTGAACTTTCCTTCTACTTGAACTTCTTGAACTTCTTGAACCTTCCTGCTACTTGAACTTCTTGAACCTTCCTGCTACTTGAACTTTTTGAACTTCTTGAACCTTCCTTCTACTTGAACTTCTTGAACCTTCCTGCTACTTGAACTTCTTGAACTTCTTGAACCTTCCTGCTACTTGAACTTCTTAAACTTCTTGGACCTTAATGCTACTTGAACTTCTTGAACATCTTGAACATTCCTGCTACTTGAACTTCTTGAAATTCTTGAACCTTCTTGCTATTTGAACTTCTTGAACTTCTTGAACCTTCCTGCTACTTGAACTTTTTGAACTTCTTGAACCTTCCTGCTACTTGAACTTCTTGAACCTTCCTGCTACTTGAACTGCTTGAACTTCTTGAACCTTCCTGCAACTTGAACTTCTTGAAACTTCCTGCTACTTGAACTTCTTGAACTTCTTGCACCTTCCTGCTACTTGAACTTCTTGAACATTTTGAACCTTCCTGCTACTTGAACTTCTTGAACCTTCCTGCTACTTGAACTTCTTGAACCTTCCTGCTACTTGAACTTCTTGAACCTTCCTGATACTTGAACTTCTTGAACCTTCCTGCTACTTGAACTTCTTTAACCTTCCTGCTACTTGAACTTTTTGAACCTTCCTGCTACTTGAACTTCTTGAACTTCTTGAACCTTCCTGCGACTTGAACTATTCGAACTTCTTGAACCTTCCTGCTACTTGAACTTCTTGAACTTCTTGAACCTTCCTGCTACTTGAACTTCTTGAACCTTCCTGCTACTTGAACTTCTTGAACCTTCCTGCCACTTGAACTTCTTGAACTTCTTGAACCTTCCTGCTACTTGAAATTCTTGAACCTTCCTGCTTCTTGAACTTCTTGAACTTATTAAACCTTCCTGCTACTTGAACTTCTTGAACTTCTTGAACCTTCCTGCTACTTGAACTTTTTGAACTTTCATTCTACTATAAATTCTTGAACTTCTTGAACCTTCCTGCTACTTGAACTTCTTGAACTTCTTGAACCTTCCTGCTACTTGAACTTCTTGAACCTTCCTGCTACTTGAACTTCTTGAACCTTCCTGCTAGCTGAACTTCTTGAACTTCTTGAACCTTCCTGCTACTCGAACTTCTTGAACCTTCCTGCTACTTGAACTTCTTGAACCTTCCTGCTACTTGAACTTCTTGAACTTCTTGAACCTTTCTGCTACTTGAACTTCTTGAACCTTCCTGCTACTTGAACTTCTTGAACTTCTTGAACCTTCCTGCTACTTGAAATTCTTGAACTTCTTGAACCTTCGTGCTACTTGAACTTCTTGAACCTTCCTGCTACTTGAACTTCTCGAACTTCTTGAACCTTCCTGCTACTTGAACTTTTCGAACTTCTTGAACCTTCCTGCTACTCGAACTTCTTGAACTTCTTGAACTTTCCTGCTACTTGAACTACTCGAACTTCTTGAACCTTCCTGCTACTTGAACTTCTTGAACTTCTTGAACCTTCCTGCAACTTGAACTTCTTGAACCTTCCTGCTACTTGAACTTCTTGAACCTTCCTGCCACTTGAACTTCTTGAACTTCTTGAACCTTCCTGCTACTTTAAATTTTTGAACCTTCCTGCTACTTGAACTTCTTGAACTTCTTGAACCTTCCTGCTACTTGAACTTTTCGAACTTCTTGAACATTCCTGCTACTTGAACCTCTTGAACTTCTTGAACCTTCCTGCTACTTGAAATACTTGAACTTCTTGAACCCTCCTGCTACTTGAACTTCTTGAACTTCTTGAACCTTCCTGCTACTTGAACTTCTTGAACCTTCCTGCTACTTGAACATCTTGAACCTTCCTGCCACTTGAACTTCTTTAACTTCTTGAACCTTCCTGCTACTTGAAATTCTTGAACCTTCCTGCTGCTTGAACTTCTTGAACTTCTTGAACCTTCCTGCTACTTGAGCTTCTTGAACTTCTTGAACTTTCCTGCTACTTGAACTACTTGAACTTCTTGAACTTCTTGAACCTACTTGAACTTCTTGAACTTCTTGAACCTTCCTGCTACTTGAACTTCTTGAACTTCTTGAACCTTCCTGCTACTTGAACTTCTTGAACTTCTTGAACCTTCCTGCTACTTGAACTTCTTGAACTTCTTGAACCTTCCTGCTACTTGAACTTCTTGAACCTTCCTGCTACTTGAACTTCTTGAACTTCTTGAACCTTCCTGCTACTTGAACTTTTCGAACTTCTTGAACCTTCCTGCTACTTGAACTACTTGAACTTCTTGAACCTTCCTGCTACTTAAACTTCTTGAACTTCTTGAACCTTCCTGCTGCTTGAACTTCTTGAACCTTCCTGCTACTTGAACTTCTTGAACTTCTTGAACCTTCCTGCTACTTGAACTTCTTGAACTTCTTGAACCTTCCTGCTACTTGAACTTCTTTATCTTCTTGAACCTTCCAACTACTTGAACTTTTCGAACTTCTTGAACCTTCCTGCTACTTGAACTTTTTGAACTTCTTGAACCTTCCTGCTACTTGAACTTCTTGTACTTATTGAACTTTCCTGCTACTTGAACTTCTTGAACCTTCCTGCCACTTGATTTCTTGAACCTTCCTGCTACTTGAACTTCTTGAACCTTCCTGCTACGTGAACTTTTTGAACCTTCCTGCTTCTTGAACTTCTTGAACCTTCCTTCTACTTGAACTTCTTGAACTTCTTGAACCTTCCTGCTACTTGAACTTTTTGAACTTCTTGAACCTTCCTGCTACTTGAAATTCTTGAACCTTCCTGCCACTTGAACTACTTGAACTTCTTGAACCTTCCTGCTACTTGAAATTCTTGAACCTTCCTGCTACTTGAACTTCTTGAACTTCTTGAACCTTCCTGCTACTTGAACTTTTCGAACTTCTTGAACCTTCCTGCTACTTGAACCTCTTGAACTTCTTGAACCTTCCTGCTACTTGAAATACTTGAACTTCTTGAACCCTCCTGCTACTTGAACTTCTTGAACTTCTTGAACCTTCCTGCTACTTGAACTTCTTGAACCTTCCTGCTACTTGAACTTCTAGAACCTTCCTGCCACTTGAACTTCTTGAACTTCTTGAACCTTTCTGCTACTTGAAATTCTTGAACCTTCCTGCTGCTTGAACTTCTTGAACTTCTTGAACCTTCCTGCTACTTGAACTTCTTGAACTTTTTGAACTTTCCTGCTACTTGAACTACTTGAACTTCTTGAACTTCTTGAACCTACTTGAACTTCTTGAACTTCTTGAACCTTCCTGCTACTTGAACTTCTTGAACTTCTTGAACCTTCCTGCTACTTGAACTTCTTGAACTTCTTGAACCTTCCTGCTACTTGAACTTCTTGAACTTCTTGAACCTTCCTGCTACTTGAACTTCTTGAACCTTCCTGCTACTTGAACTTCTTGAACTTCTTGAACCTTCCTGCTACTTGAACTTTTCGAACTTCTTGAAACTTCCTGCTACTTGAACTACTTGAACTTCTTGAACCTTCCTGCTACTTGAACTTCTTGAACTTCTTGAACCTTCCTGCTGCTTGAACTTCTTGAACCTTCCTGCTACTTGAACTTCTTTATCTTCTTGAACCTTCCTGCTACTTGAACTTCTTGAACTTCTTGAACCTTCCTGCTACTTGAACTTCTTTATCTTCTTGAACCTTCCTGCTACTTGAACTTCTTGAACCTTCCTGCTACTTGAACTTTTTGAACTTCTTGAACCTTCCTGCTACTTGAACTTTTTGAACTTCTTGAACCTTCCTGCTACTTGAACTTCTTGTACTTATTGAACTTTCCTGCTACTTGAACTTCTTGAACCTTCCTGCCACTTGATTTCTTGAACCTTCCTGCCACTTGATTTCTTGAACCTTCCTGCTACTTGAACTTCTTGAACCTTCCTGATACTTGAACTTTTTGAACCTTCCTGCTACTTGAACTTCTTTAACCTTCTTGCTACTCGAACTTCTTGAACTTCTTTAACGTTCCTGCTACTTGAACTTCTTGAACTTCTTGAACCTTCCTGCTACTTGAAATTCTTGAACTTCTTGAACCTTCCTGCTACTTGAACTTCTTGAACCTTCCTGCTACTTGAACTTCTTGAACTTCTTGAACCTTCCTGCTACTCGAACTTTTCGAACTTCTTGAACCTTCCTGCTACTTGAACTTCTTGAACTTCTTGAACCTTTCTGCTACCTGAACTACTTGAACTTCTTGAACATTTCTGCTACTTGAACTTCTGGAACTTCTTGAACCTTCCTGCTTCTTGAACTTCTTGAACCTTCCTGCGACTTGAACTTCTTGAACCTTACTCCCACTTGAACTTCTTGAACTTCTTGAACCTTCCTGCTACTTGAAATTCTTGAACCTTCTCGCTACTTGAAATTCTTGAACCTTTCTGCTACTTGAACTTCTTGAACTTCTTGAACCTTCCTGCTACTTGAACATCTTGAACTTATTGAACCTTCCTGCTACTTGAACTTTTTGAACTTCTTGAACCTTCCTGCTACTTGAACTTCTTGAACTTCTTGAACCTTCCTGCTACTTGAACTTCTTGAACTTCTTGAATCTTCCTGCTACTTGAACTTCTTGAGCCCTCCTCCTACTTGAACTTCTTGAACTTCTTAAACCTTCCTGCTACTTGAACTTCTTGAACTTCTTGAACCTTCCTGCTACTTGAACTACTTGAACTTCTTGAACCTTCCTGCTACTTGAACTTCTTGAACTTCTTGAACCTTCCTGCTACGTGAACTTCTTGAACCTTCCTGCTTCTTGAACTTCTTGAAACTTCCTGCTACATGAAATTCTTGAACTTCTTGAACCTTCCTGCTACTTGAACTTCTTGAACTTCTTGAACCTTCCTGCTACTTGAACTTCTTGAGCCTTCCTCCTACTTGAACTTCTTGAAATTCTTGAACCTTCCTGCTACTTGAACTTCTTGAACTTCTTGAACCTTCCTGCTACGTGAACTTCTTGAACCTTCCTGCTTCTTGAACTTCTTGAAACTTCCTGCTACATGAACTTCTTGAACTTCTTGAACCTTCCTGCTACTTGAACTTCTTGAACCATCCTGCTACTTGAACTTCTAGAACTTCTTGAACCTTCCTGCTACTTGAACTTCTTGAACCTTCCTGCTACTTGAACTTCTTGAAATTCTTGAACCTTCTTGCTACTTGAACTTCTTGAACTTCTTGAACCTTCCTGCTACTTGAACTTCTTGAACCTTCCTGCTACTTGAACTTCTTGAACTTCTTGAACCTTCCTGCTACTTGAACTTCTTGAACTTCTTAAACCTTCCTGCTACTTGAACTTCTTGAACCTTCCTGCTACTTGAACTTCTTGAACTTCTCAAACATTCCTGCTACTTGAACTTCTTTAACTTCTTGAACCGTCCAGCTACTTGAACTTCTTAAACCTTCCTGCTACTTGAACTTCTTGAACCTTCCTTCTACTTGAACTTCTTGAACTTCTTGAACCTTCCTGCTACTTGAACCTCTTGAACTTCTTGAACCTTCCTGCTACTTGAAATACTTGAACTTCTTGAACCCTCCTGCTACTTGAACTTCTTGAACTTCTTGAACCTTCCTGCTACTTGAACTTCTTGAACCTTCCTGCTACTTGAACTTCTAGAACCTTCCTGCCACTTGAACTTCTTGAACTTCTTGAACCTTTCTGCTACTTGAAATTCTTGAACCTTCCTGCTGCTTGAACTTCTTGAACTTCTTGAACCTTCCTGCTACTTGAACTTCTTGAACTTTTTGAACTTTCCTGCTACTTGAACTACTTGAACTTCTTGAACTTCTTGAACCTACTTGAACTTCTTGAACTTCTTGAACCTTCCTGCTACTTGAACTTCTTGAACTTCTTGAACCTTCCTGCTACTTGAACTTCTTGAACTTCTTGAACCTTCCTGCTACTTGAACTTCTTGAACTTCTTGAACCTTCCTGCTACTTGAACTTCTTGAACCTTCCTGCTACTTGAACTTCTTGAACTTCTTGAACCTTCCTGCTACTTGAACTTTTAGAACTTCTTGAAACTTCCTGCTACTTGAACTACTTGAACTTCTTGAACCTTCCTGCTACTTGAACTTCTTGAACTTCTTGAACCTTCCTGCTGCTTGAACTTCTTGAACCTTCCTGCTACTTGAACTTCTTGAACTTCTTGAACCTTCCTGCTACTTGAACTTCTTGAACTTCTTGAACCTTCCTGCTACTTGAACTTCTTTATCTTCTTGAACCTTCCTGCTACTTGAACTTCTTGAACCTTCCTGCTACTTGAACTTTTTGAACTTCTTGAACCTTCCTGCTACTTGAACTTTTTGAACTTCTTGAACCTTCCTGCTACTTGAACTTCTTGTACTTATTGAACTTTCCTGCTACTTGAACTTCTTGAACCTTCCTGCCACTTGATTTCTTGAACCTTCCTGCCACTTGATTTCTTGAACCTTCCTGCTACTTGAACTTCTTGAACCTTCCTGATACTTGAACTTTTTGAACCTTCCTGCTACTTGAACTTCTTTAACCTTCTTGCTACTCGAACTTCTTGAACTTCTTTAACGTTCCTGCTACTTGAACTTCTTGAACTTCTTGAACCTTCCTGCTACTTGAAATTCTTGAACTTCTTGAACCTTCCTGCTACTTGAACTTCTTGAACCTTCCTGCTACTTGAACTTCTTGAACTTCTTGAACCTTCCTGCTACTCGAACTTTTCGAACTTCTTGAACCTTCCTGCTACTTGAACTTCTTGAACTTCTTGAACCCTTCTGCTACCTGAACTACTTGAACTTCTTGAACATTCCTGCTACTTGAACTTCTGGAACTTCTTGAACCTTCCTGCTTCTTGAACTTCTTGAACCTTCCTGCGACTTGAACTTCTTGAACCTTACTCCCACTTGAACTTCTTGAACTTCTTGAACCTTCCTGCTACTTGAAATTCTTGAACCTTCTCGCTACTTGAAATTCTTGAACCTTTCTGCTACTAGAACTTCTTGAACCTTCCTGCTACTTGAACTTCTTGAACTTCTTGAACCTTCCTGCTACTTGAACTTCTTGAACTTCTTGAACCTTCCTGCTACTTGAACTTCTTGAACTTCTTGAACCTTCCTGCTACTTGAACTTCTTGAACTTCTTGAATCTTCCTTCTACTTGAACTTCTTGAGCCCTCCTCCTACTTGAACTTCTTGAACTTCTTAAACCTTCCTGCTACTTGAACTTCTTGAACTTCTTGAACCTTCCTGCTACTTGAACTACTTGAACTTCTTGAACCTTCCTGCTACTTGAACTTCTTGAACTTCTTGAACCTTCCTGCTACGTGAACTTCTTGAACCTTCCTGCTTCTTGAACTTCTTGAAACTTCCTGCTACATGAACTTCTTGAACTTCTTGAACCTTCCTGCTACTTGAACTTCTTGAACTTCTTGAACCTTCCTGCTACTTGAACTTCTTGAGCCTTCCTCCTACTTGAACTTCTTGAAATTCTTGAACCTTCCTGCTACTTGAACTTCTTGAACTTCTTGAACCTTCCTGCTACGTGAACTTCTTGAACCTTCCTGCTTCTTGAACTTCTTGAAACTTCCTGCTACATGAACTTCTTGAACTTCTTGAACCTTCCTGCTACTTGAACTTCTTGAACCATCCTGCTACTTGAACTTCTAGAACTTCTTGAACCTTCCTGCTACTTGAACTTCTTGAACCTTCCTGCTACTTGAACTTCTTGAAATTCTTGAACCTTCTTGCTACTTGAACTTCTTGAACTTCTTGAACCTTCCTGCTACTTGAACTTCTTGAACCTTCCTGCTACTTGAACTTCTTGAACTTCTTGAACCTTCCTGCTACTTGAACTTCTTGAACTTCTTAAACCTTCCTGCTACTTGAACTTCTTGAACCTTCCTGCTACTTGAACTTCTTGAACTTCTCAAACATTCCTGCTACTTGAACTTCTTTAACTTCTTGAACCGTCCAGCTACTTGAACTTCTTAAACCTTCCTGCTACTTGAACTTCTTGAACCTTCCTTCTACTTGAACTTCTTGAACTTCTTGAACCTTCCTGCTACTTGAACTTCTTGAACTTCTTGAACCTTCCTGCTACTTGAACTTCTTGAACTTCTTGAACCTTCCTGCTACTTGAACTTCTTGAACTTCTTGAACCTTCCTGCTAGTTGAAATACTTGAACTTCTTGACCCTTCCTGCTACTTGAACTTCTTGAACTTCTTGAACCTTCCTGCTACTTGAACTTCTTGAACCTTCCTGCTACTTGAACCTCTTGAACTTCTTGACCCTTCCTGCTACTTGAACTTCTTGAACTTCTTGAACCTTCCTGCTACTTGAACTTTTTGAACTTCTTGAACCTTCCTGCTACTTGAACTTCTTGAACTTCTTTAACCTTCCTGCTACTTGAACATCTTGAACTTCATGAACCTTCCTGCAACTTGAACTTCTTGAACTTCTTGAACCTTTTTGCTACTTGAACTTCTTGAACTTCTTGAACCTTCCTGCTACTTGAAATACTTGAACTTCTTGACCCTTCCTGCTACTTGAACTTCTTGAACTTCTTGAACCTTCCTGCTACTTGAACTTCTTGAACCTTCCTGCTACTTGAACCTCTTGAACTTCTTGACCCTTCCTGCTACTTGAACTTCTTGAACTTCTTGAACCTTCCTGCTACTTGAACTTTTTGAACTTCTTGAACCTTCCTGCTACTTGAACTTCTTGAACTTCTTTAACCTTCCTGCTACTTGAACATCTTGAACTTCATGAACCTTCCTGCAACTTGAACTTCTTGAACTTCTTGAACCTTTTTGCTACTTGAACTTCATGAACTTCTTGAACCTTCCTGCTACTTGAACTTTTTGAACTTCTTGAACCTTCCTGCTACTTGAACTTCTTGAACTTTCCTGCTACTTGAACTTCTTGAACTTCTTGAACCTTCCTGCTATTTGAACTTCTTGAAACTTCCTGCTACTTGAACTACTTGAACTTCCTGAACCTTCCTGCTGCTTGAACTTCTTGAACCTTCCTGCTAAATGAACTTCTTGAACTTCTTGAACCTTCCTGCTACTTGAACTTCTTGAACTTCTTGAACCTTCCTGCTACTTGAACTTCTTGAACGTCTTGCACCTTCCTGCTACTTGAACTTCTAGAACCTTCCTGCTACTTGAACTCCTTCAACCTTCCTGCTACTTGAACTTCTTGAACTTCTTGAACCTTCCTGCTACTTGAACTTCTTGAACCTTCCTGCTACTTGAACTTCTTGAACTTCTTGAACTTCTTGAACCTTCCTGCTACTTGAACTTATTGAACTTCTTGCACCTTCCTGCTACTTGAACTTGTAGAACCTTCCTGCTACTTGAACTTCTTGAACCTTCCTGCTACTTGAACTTCTTGAACTTCTTGAACCTTGATGCTACTTGAACTTCTTGAACCTTCCTGCCACTTGAACTTCTCGAACTTCTTGAACTACTTGAACCTTGATGCTACTTGAACTTCTTGAACCTTCCTGCTACTTGAACTTTTTGAACTTCTTGAACCTTCCTGCTACTTGAACTTCTTGTACTTCTTGAACTTTCCTGCTACTTGAACTTCTTCAACCGTCCTGCCACTTGATTTCTTGAACCTTCCTGCTACTTGAACTTCTTGAGCGTTCATGCTACTCGAACTTTTTGAACTTTTCTGCTTCCTGAACTTCTTGAACCTTCCTTCTACATGGACTTTTTGAACTTCTTGAACCTTCCTGGTACATGAACTTCATGAACCTCCCTGCTACTTGAACTTTTTGAACTTCTTGAACCTTCCTGCTACTTGAACTTCTTGAACCTTCCTGCTACTTGAACTTCTTGAACTTCTTGAACCTTCCTGCTACTTGAACGTCTTGAACCTTCCTGCTACTTGAACTTCTTGAACCTTCCTGCTACTTGAACTTCTTAAACTTCTTGAACCTTCCTGCTACTTGAACTTTTCGAACTTCTTGAACCTTCCTGCTACTTGAACTTCTTGAACTTCTTGAACCTTCCTGCTACTTGAACTACTTGAACTTCTTGAACCTTCCTGCTACTTGAACTTCTTGAACTTCTTGAACCTTCCTGCAACTTGAACTTCTTGAACCTTCCTGCTACTTTAACTTCTTGAACCTTCCTGCCACTTGAACTTCTTGAACTTCTTGAACCTTCCTGCTACTTGAAATTCTTGAACCTTCCTGCTACTTGAACTTTTTGAACTTCTTGAACCTTCCTGCTACTTGAACTTCTCGAACTTATTGAACCTTCTGCTACTTGAACTTCTTGAACCTTCCTTCTACTTGAACTTCTTGAATTTCTTGAACCTTCCTGCTACTTGAACTTCTTGAATTTCTTGAACCTTCCTGCTACTTGAACTACTTGAACTTATTGAACCTTCCTGCTACTTGAACTTCTTGAACTTCTTGAACCTCTTGAACCTTCCTGCTACTTGAACTTCTTGAACCTTCCTGCTTCTTGAACATCTTTAAACTTCCTGCTACATGAACTTCTTGAACTTCTTGAACCTTCCTATTACTTGAACTTCTTGAACCTTCCTGCTACTTGAACTTCTTGAAATTCTTGAACCTTCCTGCTACTTGAGTTTCTTGAACTTCTTGAACCTTCGTGCTACTTGAACTTCTTGAACTTCTTAAACCTTCCTGCTACTTGAACTTCTTGAACCTTCCTGCTACTTGAACTTCCTGAACTTCTTGAACCTTCCTGCTACTTGAACTTCTTGAACTTCTTGAACCTTCCTGCTACTTGAACTTCTTGAACCTTCCTGCTTCTTGAACATCTTGAACTTCTTGAACCTTCCTGCTACTTGAACTTCTTGAACGTCTCGAACCTTCCTGCTACTTGAACTTCTTGAACTTCTTGAACCTTCCTGCTATTTGAACTTCTTGAACCTTCCTGCTATTTGAACTTCTTGAACCTTCCTGCTATTTGAACTTCTTGAACCTTCCTGCTACTTGAACTTCTTGAACTTTTTGAACCTTCCTGCTACTTGAACTTCTTGAACTTCTAGAACCTTCCTGCTACTTGAATTTCTTGAACTTCTTGAACCTTCTTGCTACTTGAACTTCTTGAACCTTCCTGCTACTTGAACTTCTTGAACTTCTTGAACCTTCATGCTACTTGAAATACTTGAACTTCTTGAACCTTCCTGTTACTTGAACTTCTTGAACTTTTCGAACCTTCCTGCTACTTGAACTTCTTTAACCTTCCTGCTACTTGAACTTCTCGAACCTTCCTGCTACTTGAACTTTCTGAACTTCTTGAACCTTCCTACTACTTGAAATACTTGAACTTCTTGAACCTTCCTGTTACTTGAACTTCTTGAACTTCTTGAACCTTAATGCTACTTGAACTTCTTGAACCTTCCTGTTACTTGAACTTCTTGAACTTCTTGAACCTTCCTGCTACTTGGTTTTCTTGAACCTTCCTGCTATTTGAACTTCTTGAACCTTCCTGCAACTTGAACTTCTAGAACTTCTTGACCCTTCCTGCTACTTGAACTTCTTGAACTTCTTGAACCTTCCTGCTACTTGAACTTCTTGAACTTCTTGAACCTTCCTGCTACTTGAACTTCTTGATCTTCTTGAACCTTCCTGCTACTTGAATTTCTTGAACTTCTTGAACCTTCCTGCTACTTGAACTTGTTGAACTTCGTGAACCTCCTTGCTACTTGAACTTCTTGAACCTTCCTGCTACTTGAACTTTTTGAACTTCTTGAACCTTCCTGCTACTTGAACTTCTTGAACTTCTTGAACCTTCCTGCTACTTGAACTTCTTGAACTTCTTGAACCTTCCTGCTACTTGAACTTCTTGAACTTCTTGAACCTTCCTGCTACTTGAACTTCTTGAACTTCTTGAACCTTCCTGCTACTTGAACTTCTTGAACTTCTTGAACCTTCCTGCTAATTGTACTTCTTGAAACTTCCTGCTACTTGAACTTCTTGAACTTCTTGAACCTTCCTGCTACTTGAACTTCTTGATTTTCTTGAACCTTCCTGTTACTTGAACTTTTTGTACCTTCCTGCTACCTGAACTTTTTGATTCTTCCTGCTACTTGAACTTCTTGAACCTTCCTGCTACTTGAACTTCTAGAACCTTCCTGTTACTTGAACTTCTTGAACTTTCCTGCTACCTGAACTTCTTGAACCTTACTGCTTCTTGAACTTCTTGAACGTCTTGAACCTTCCTGCTACTTGAACTTCTTGAACTTCTTGAACCTTCATGCTACTTGAACTTCTTGAACCTCCCTGCTACTTGAACTTCTTGAACTTCTTGAATCCTTCTGCTACTTGAACTTCTTGAACCTTCCAGCTACTTGAACTTCTTGAACTTTTTGAACCTTCCTGCTACCTGAACTTCTTGAACTTCTTGAACCTTTCTGCTACTTGAACTTCTTGAACCTTCCTGCTACTTAAACTTCTTGAACCTTCCTGCTACTTGAACTTCTTGAATCTTCCTGCTACTTGAACTTCTTGAACCTTCCTGCTACTTGAACTTCTTGAACTTATTGAACCTTCCTGCTACTTGAACTTCATGAATCTTTCTGCTACTTGAACTTCTTGAAACTTCCTGCTACTTGAACTTCTTGAACTTCTTGAACCTTCCTGCTACTTGAACTTCTTGAACGTCTTGAACCTTCCTGCTACTTGAACTTCTTGAACTTCTTGAACCTTCCTGCTATTTGAACTTCTTGAACCTTCCTGCTACTTGAACTTCTTGAACCTTCCTGCTTCTTGAACTTCTTGAACTTCTTGAACCTTCATGCTACTTGAAATACATGAACTTCTTGAACCTTCCTGTTACTTAAACTTCTTGAACTTTTCGAACCTTCCTGCTACTGGAACTTCTTTAACCTTCCTGCTACTTGAACTTCTCGAACCTTCCTGCTACTTGAACTTCTTGAACTTCTTGAACCTTCCTCCTACCTGAAATACTTGAACTTCTTGAACCTTCCTGTTACTTGAACTTCTTGAACTTCTTGAACCTTCCTGCTATTTGAACTTCTTGAACCTTCCTGCTATTTGAACTTCTTGAACCTTCCTGCTATTTGAACTTCTTGAACCTTCCTGCTACTTGAACTTCTTGAACTTTTTGAACCTTCCTGCTACTTGAACTTCTTGAACTTCTAGAACCTTCCTGCTACTTGAATTTCTTGAACTTCTTGAACCTTCTTGCTACTTGAACTTCTTGAACCTTCCTGCTACTTGAACTTCTTGAACTTCTTGAACCTTCATGCTACTTGAAATACTTGAACTTCTTGAACCTTCCTGTTACTTGAACTTCTTGAACTTTTCGAACCTTCCTGCTACTTGAACTTCTTTAACCTTCCTGCTACTTGAACTTCTCGAACCTTCCTGCTACTTGAACTTTCTGAACTTCTTGAACCTTCCTACTACTTGAAATACTTGAACTTCTTGAACCTTCCTGTTACTTGAACTTCTTGAACTTCTTGAACCTTAATGCTACTTGAACTTCTTGAACCTTCCTGTTACTTGAACTTCTTGAACTTCTTGAACCTTCCTGCTACTTGGTTTTCTTGAACCTTCCTGCTATTTGAACTTCTTGAACCTTCCTGCAACTTGAACTTCTAGAACTTCTTGACCCTTCCTGCTACTTGAACTTCTTGAACTTCTTGAACCTTCCTGCTACTTGAACTTCTTGAACTTCTTGAACCTTCCTGCTACTTGAACTTCTTGATCTTCTTGAACCTTCCTGCTACTTGAATTTCTTGAACTTCTTGAACCTTCCTGCTACTTGAACTTGTTGAACTTCGTGAACCTCCTTGCTACTTGAACTTCTTGAACCTTCCTGCTACTTGAACTTTTTGAACTTCTTGAACCTTCCTGCTACTTGAACTTCCTGAACTTCTTGAACCTTCCTGCTACTTGAACTTCTTGAACTTCTTGAACCTTCCTGCTACTTGAACTTCTTGAACTTCTTGAACCTTCCTGCTACTTGAACTTCTTGAACTTCTTGAACCTTCCTGCTACTTGAACTTCTTGAACTTCTTGAACCTTCCTGCTAATTGTACTTCTTGAAACTTCCTGCTACTTGAACTTCTTGAACTTCTTGAACCTTCCTGCTACTTGAACTTCTTGATTTTCTTGAACCTTCCTGTTACTTGAACTTTTTGTACCTTCCTGCTACCTGAACGTTTTGATTCTTCCTGCTACTTGAACTTCTTGAACCTTCCTGCTACTTGAACTTCTAGAACCTTCCTGTTACTTGAACTTCTTGAACTTTCCTGCTACCTGAACTTCTTGAACCTTACTGCTTCTTGAACTTCTTGAACGTCTTGAACCTTCCTGCTACTTGAACTTCTTGAACTTCTTGAACCTTCATGCTACTTGAACTTCTTGAACCTCCCTGCTACTTGAACTTCTTGAACTTCTTGAATCCTTCTGCTACTTGAACTTCTTGAACCTTCCAGCTACTTGAACTTCTTGAACTTTTTGAACCTTCCTGCTACCTGAACTTCTTGAACTTCTTGAACCTTTCTGCTACTTGAACTTCTTGAACCTTCCTGCTACTTGAACTTCTTGAACCTTCCTGCTACTTGAACTTCTTGAATCTTCCTGCTACTTGAACTTCTTGAACCTTCCTGCTACTTGAACTTCTTGAACTTATTGAACCTTCCTGCTACTTGAACTTCATGAATCTTTCTGCTACTTGAACTTCTTGAAACTTCCTGCTACTTGAACTTCTTGAACTTCTTGAACCTTCCTGCTACTTGAACTTCTTGAACGTCTTGAACCTTCCTGCTACTTGAACTTCTTGAACTTCTTGAACCTTCCTGCTATTTGAACTTCTTGAACCTTCCTGCTACTTGAACTTCTTGAACCTTCCTGCTTCTTGAACTTCTTGAACTTCTTGAACCTTCATGCTACTTGAAATACATGAACTTCTTGAACCTTCCTGTTACTTAAACTTCTTGAACTTTTCGAACCTTCCTGCTACTGGAACTTCTTTAACCTTCCTGCTACTTGAACTTCTCGAACCTTCCTGCTACTTGAACTTCTTGAACTTCTTGAACCTTCCTCCTACCTGAAATACTTGAACTTCTTGAACCTTCCTGTTACTTGAACTTCTTGAACTTCTTGAACCTTCCTGCTACTTGAACTTCTTAAACCTTCGTGTTACTTGATCTTCTTGATCTTCTTGAACCTTCCTGCTACTTGATTTTCTTGAACCTTCCTGCTATTTGAACTTCTTGAACCTTCCTGATACTTGAACTTCTTGAACCTTCCTGCTACTTGAACTTCTTGAACCTTCCTGCTACTTGAACTTCTTGAACTTTCCTGCTACTTGAACTTCTTGAGCATTACTGATTCTTGAACTTCTTCAACTTCTTGAACCTTCCTGCTAAATGAACTTCTTGAACTTCTTGAACCTTCCTGCTACTTGAACTTCTTGAACTTCTTGAACCTTCCTGCTACTTGAACTTCTTGAACTTCTTGCACCTTCCTGCTACTTGAACTTCTAGAACCTTCCTGCTACTTGAACTCCCTCAACCTTCCTGCTACTTGAACTTCTTGAACTTCTTGAACCTTCCTGCTACTTGAACTTCTTGAACCTTCCTGCTACTTGAACTTCTTGAACTTCTTGAACTTCTTGAACCTTCCTGCTACTTGAACTTCTTGAACTTCTTGCACCTTCCTGCTACTTGAACTTGTAGAACCTTCCTGCTACTTGAACTTCTTGAACCTTCCTGCTACTTGAACTTCTTGAACTTCTTGAACCTTCCTGCTACTTGAACTTCTTGAACCTTCCTGCTACTTGAACTTCTCGAACTTCTTGAACTACTTGAACCTTCCTGCTACTTGAACTTCTTGAACCTTCCTGCTACTTGAACTTTTTTGAACTTCTTGAACCTTCCTGCTACTTGAACTTCTTGTACTTCTTGAACTTTCCTGCTACTTGAACTTCTTCAACCTTCCTGCCACTTGATTTCTTGAACCTTCCTGCTACTTGAACTTCTTGAGCCTTCATGCTACTCGAACTTTTTGAACCTTTCTGCTTCCTGAACTTCTTGAACCTTCCTTCTACATGAACTTTTTGAACTTCTTGAACCTTCCTGCTACATGAACTTCTTGAACCTCCCTGCTACTTGAACTTTTTGAACTTCTTGAACCTTCCTGCTACTTGAACTTCTTGAACCTTCCTGCTACTTGAACTTCTTGAACTTCTTGAACCTTCCTGCTACTTGAACTTCTTGAACCCTCATGCTTCTTGAACTTCTTGAAACTTCCTGCTACATGAACTTCTTGAACTTCTTGAACCTTTCTGCTACTTGAGCTTCTTGAACCTTCCTGCTACTTGAACTTCTTGAACCTTCCTGCTACTTGAACTTCTCGAACTTCTTGAACCTTCCGGCTACTTGAACTTCTTGAACTTCTTGAACTTTCCTTCTACTTGAACTTCTTGAACTTCTTGAACCTTCCTGCTACTTGAACTTCTTGAACCTTCCTGCTACTTGAACTTCTTGAACTTCTTGAACCTTCTTTCTACTTGAACTTCTTGAACCTTCCTGCTACTTGAACTTCTTGAACTTCTTGACCCTTCCTGCTACTTGAACTTCTTGAACTTCTTGAACCTTCCTGCTACTTGAACCTCTTGAACTTCTTGAACTTTCCTTCTAATTGAACTTCTTGAACTTCTTGAACCTTTCTGCTACTTGAGCTTCTTGAACCTTTCTGCTACTTGAGCTTCTTGAACCTTCCTGCTACTTGAACTTCTTGAACCTTCCTGCTACTTGAACTTCTTGAACTTCTTGAACCTTCCGGCTACTTGAACTTCTTGAACTTCTTGAACTTTCCTTCTAATTGAACTTCTTGAACTTCTTGAACCTTCCTGCTACTTGAACTTCTTGAACCTTCCTGCTACTTGAACTTCTTGAACTTCTTGAACCTTCCTTCTACTTGAACTTCTTGAACCTTCCTGCTACTTGAACTTCTTGAACTTCTTGACCCTTCCTGCTACTTGAACTTCTTGAACTTCTTGAACCTTCCTGCTACTTGAACTTCTTGAACTTCTTGAACCTTCCTGCTACTTGAACTTCTTAAACTTCTTGGACCTTCCTGCTACTTGAACTTCTTGAACATCTTGAACATTCCTGCTACTTGAACTTCTTGAAATTCTTGAACCTTCTTGCTATTTGAACTTCTTGAACTTCTTGAACCTTCCTGCTACTTGAACTTCTTGAACTTCTTGAACCTTCTTGCTACTTGAACTTCTTGAACTTCTTGAACCTTCCTGCTAATTGTACTTCTTGAAACTTCCTGCTACTTGAACTTCTTGAACTTCTTGAACCTTCCTGCTACTTGAACTTCTTGATTTTCTTGAACCTTCCTGTTACTTGAACTTTTTGTACCTTCCTGCTACCTGAACTTTTTGATTCTTCCTGCTACTTGAACTTCTTGAACCTTCCTGCTACTTGAACTTCTAGAACCTTCCTGTTACTTGAACTTCTTGAACTTTCCTGCTACCTGAACTTCTTGAACCTTACTGCTTCTTGAACTTCTTGAACGTCTTGAACCTTCCTGCTACTTGAACTTCTTGAACTTCTTGAACCTTCATGCTACTTGAACTTCTTGAACCTCCCTGCTACTTGAACTTCTTGAACTTCTTGAATCCTTCTGCTACTTGAACTTCTTGAACCTTCCAGCTACTTGAACTTCTTGAACTTTTTGAACCTTCCTGCTACCTGAACTTCTTGAACTTCTTGAACCTTTCTGCTACTTGAACTTCTTGAACCTTCCTGCTACTTAAACTTCTTGAACCTTCCTGCTACTTGAACTTCTTGAATCTTCCTGCTACTTGAACTTCTTGAACCTTCCTGCTACTTGAACTTCTTGAACTTATTGAACCTTCCTGCTACTTGAACTTCATGAATCTTTCTGCTACTTGAACTTCTTGAAACTTCCTGCTACTTGAACTTCTTGAACTTCTTGAACCTTCCTGCTACTTGAACTTCTTGAACGTCTTGAACCTTCCTGCTACTTGAACTTCTTGAACTTCTTGAACCTTCCTGCTATTTGAACTTCTTGAACCTTCCTGCTACTTGAACTTCTTGAACCTTCCTGCTTCTTGAACTTCTTGAACTTCTTGAACCTTCATGCTACTTGAAATACATGAACTTCTTGAACCTTCCTGTTACTTAAACTTCTTGAACTTTTCGAACCTTCCTGCTACTGGAACTTCTTTAACCTTCCTGCTACTTGAACTTCTCGAACCTTCCTGCTACTTGAACTTCTTGAACTTCTTGAACCTTCCTCCTACCTGAAATACTTGAACTTCTTGAACCTTCCTGTTACTTGAACTTCTTGAACTTCTTGAACCTTCCTGCTATTTGAACTTCTTGAACCTTCCTGCTATTTGAACTTCTTGAACCTTCCTGCTATTTGAACTTCTTGAACCTTCCTGCTACTTGAACTTCTTGAACTTTTTGAACCTTCCTGCTACTTGAACTTCTTGAACTTCTAGAACCTTCCTGCTACTTGAATTTCTTGAACTTCTTGAACCTTCTTGCTACTTGAACTTCTTGAACCTTCCTGCTACTTGAACTTCTTGAACTTCTTGAACCTTCATGCTACTTGAAATACTTGAACTTCTTGAACCTTCCTGTTACTTGAACTTCTTGAACTTTTCGAACCTTCCTGCTACTTGAACTTCTTTAACCTTCCTGCTACTTGAACTTCTCGAACCTTCCTGCTACTTGAACTTTCTGAACTTCTTGAACCTTCCTACTACTTGAAATACTTGAACTTCTTGAACCTTCCTGTTACTTGAACTTCTTGAACTTCTTGAACCTTAATGCTACTTGAACTTCTTGAACCTTCCTGTTACTTGAACTTCTTGAACTTCTTGAACCTTCCTGCTACTTGGTTTTCTTGAACCTTCCTGCTATTTGAACTTCTTGAACCTTCCTGCAACTTGAACTTCTAGAACTTCTTGACCCTTCCTGCTACTTGAACTTCTTGAACTTCTTGAACCTTCCTGCTACTTGAACTTCTTGAACTTCTTGAACCTTCCTGCTACTTGAACTTCTTGATCTTCTTGAACCTTCCTGCTACTTGAATTTCTTGAACTTCTTGAACCTTCCTGCTACTTGAACTTGTTGAACTTCGTGAACCTCCTTGCTACTTGAACTTCTTGAACCTTCCTGCTACTTGAACTTTTTGAACTTCTTGAACCTTCCTGCTACTTGAACTTCCTGAACTTCTTGAACCTTCCTGCTACTTGAACTTCTTGAACTTCTTGAACCTTCCTGCTACTTGAACTTCTTGAACTTCTTGAACCTTCCTGCTACTTGAACTTCTTGAACTTCTTGAACCTTCCTGCTACTTGAACTTCTTGAACTTCTTGAACCTTCCTGCTAATTGTACTTCTTGAAACTTCCTGCTACTTGAACTTCTTGAACTTCTTGAACCTTCCTGCTACTTGAACTTCTTGATTTTCTTGAACCTTCCTGTTACTTGAACTTTTTGTACCTTCCTGCTACCTGAACTTTTTGATTCTTCCTGCTACTTGAACTTCTTGAACCTTCCTGCTACTTGAACTTCTAGAACCTTCCTGTTACTTGAACTTCTTGAACTTTCCTGCTACCTGAACTTCTTGAACCTTACTGCTTCTTGAACTTCTTGAACGTCTTGAACCTTCCTGCTACTTGAACTTCTTGAACTTCTTGAACCTTCATGCTACTTGAACTTCTTGAACCTCCCTGCTACTTGAACTTCTTGAACTTCTTGAATCCTTCTGCTACTTGAACTTCTTGAACCTTCCAGCTACTTGAACTTCTTGAACTTTTTGAACCTTCCTGCTACCTGAACTTCTTGAACTTCTTGAACCTTTCTGCTACTTGAACTTCTTGAACCTTCCTGCTACTTGAACTTCTTGAACCTTCCTGCTACTTGAACTTCTTGAATCTTCCTGCTACTTGAACTTCTTGAACCTTCCTGCTACTTGAACTTCTTGAACTTATTGAACCTTCCTGCTACTTGAACTTCATGAATCTTTCTGCTACTTGAACTTCTTGAAACTTCCTGCTACTTGAACTTCTTGAACTTCTTGAACCTTCCTGCTACTTGAACTTCTTGAACGTCTTGAACCTTCCTGCTACTTGAACTTCTTGAACTTCTTGAACCTTCCTGCTATTTGAACTTCTTGAACCTTCCTGCTACTTGAACTTCTTGAACCTTCCTGCTTCTTGAACTTCTTGAACTTCTTGAACCTTCATGCTACTTGAAATACATGAACTTCTTGAACCTTCCTGTTACTTAAACTTCTTGAACTTTTCGAACCTTCCTGCTACTGGAACTTCTTTAACCTTCCTGCTACTTGAACTTCTCGAACCTTCCTGCTACTTGAACTTCTTGAACTTCTTGAACCTTCCTCCTACCTGAAATACTTGAACTTCTTGAACCTTCCTGTTACTTGAACTTCTTGAACTTCTTGAACCTTCCTGCTACTTGAACTTCTTAAACCTTCGTGTTACTTGATCTTCTTGATCTTCTTGAACCTTCCTGCTACTTGATTTTCTTGAACCTTCCTGCTATTTGAACTTCTTGAACCTTCCTGATACTTGAACTTCTTGAACCTTCCTGCTACTTGAACTTCTTGAACCTTCCTGCTACTTGAACTTCTTGAACTTTCCTGCTACTTGAACTTCTTGAGCATTACTGATTCTTGAACTTCTTCAACTTCTTGAACCTTCCTGCTAAATGAACTTCTTGAACTTCTTGAACCTTCCTGCTACTTGAACTTCTTGAACTTCTTGAACCTTCCTGCTACTTGAACTTCTTGAACTTCTTGCACCTTCCTGCTACTTGAACTTCTAGAACCTTCCTGCTACTTGAACTCCCTCAACCTTCCTGCTACTTGAACTTCTTGAACTTCTTGAACCTTCCTGCTACTTGAACTTCTTGAACCTTCCTGCTACTTGAACTTCTTGAACTTCATGAACTTCTTGAACCTTCCTGCTACTTGAACTTCTTGAACTTCTTGCACCTTCCTGCTACTTGAACTTGTAGAACCTTCCTGCTACTTGAACTTCTTGAACCTTCCTGCTACTTGAACTTCTTGAACTTCTTGAACCTTCCTGCTACTTGAACTTCTTGAACCTTCCTGCTACTTGAACTTCTCGAACTTCTTGAACTACTTGAACCTTCCTGCTACTTGAACTTCTTGAACCTTCCTGCTACTTGAACTTTTTGAACTTCTTGAACCTTCCTGCTACTTGAACTTCTTGTACTTCTTGAACTTTCCTGCTACTTGAACTTCTTCAACCTTCCTGCCACTTGATTTCTTGAACCTTCCTGCTACTTGAACTTCTTGAGCCTTCATGCTACTCGAACTTTTTGAACCTTTCTGCTTCCTGAACTTCTTGAACCTTCCTTCTACATGAACTTTTTGAACTTCTTGAACCTTCCTGCTACATGAACTTCTTGAACCTCCCTGCTACTTGAACTTTTTGAACTTCTTGAACCTTCCTGCTACTTGAACTTCTTGAACCTTCCTGCTACTTGAACTTCTTGAACTTCTTGAACCTTCCTGCTACTTGAACTTCTTGAACCCTCATGCTTCTTGAACTTCTTGAAACTTCCTGCTACATGAACTTCTTGAACTTCTTGAACCTTTCTGCTACTTGAGCTTCTTGAACCTTCCTGCTACTTGAACTTCTTGAACCTTCCTGCTACTTGAACTTCTCGAACTTCTTGAACCTTCCGGCTACTTGAACTTCTTGAACTTCTTGAACTTTCCTTCTACTTGAACTTCTTGAACTTCTTGAACCTTCCTGCTACTTGAACTTCTTGAACCTTCCTGCTACTTGAACTTCTTGAACTTCTTGAACCTTCTTTCTACTTGAACTTCTTGAACCTTCCTGCTACTTGAACTTCTTGAACTTCTTGACCCTTCCTGCTACTTGAACTTCTTGAACTTCTTGAACCTTCCTGCTACTTGAACCTCTTGAACTTCTTGAACTTTCCTTCTAATTGAACTTCTTGAACTTCTTGAACCTTTCTGCTACTTGAGCTTCTTGAACCTTTCTGCTACTTGAGCTTCTTGAACCTTCCTGCTACTTGAACTTCTTGAACCTTCCTGCTACTTGAACTTCTTGAACTTCTTGAACCTTCCGGCTACTTGAACTTCTTGAACTTCTTGAACTTTCCTTCTAATTGAACTTCTTGAACTTCTTGAACCTTCCTGCTACTTGAACTTCTTGAACCTTCCTGCTACTTGAACTTCTTGAACTTCTTGAACCTTCCTTCTACTTGAACTTCTTGAACCTTCCTGCTACTTGAACTTCTTGAACTTCTTGACCCTTCCTGCTACTTGAACTTCTTGAACTTCTTGAACCTTCCTGCTACTTGAACTTCTTGAACTTCTTGAACCTTCCTGCTACTTGAACTTCTTAAACTTCTTGGACCTTCCTGCTACTTGAACTTCTTGAACATCTTGAACATTCCTGCTACTTGAACTTCTTGAAATTCTTGAACCTTCTTGCTATTTGAACTTCTTGAACTTCTTGAACCTTCCTGCTACTTGAACTTTTTGAACTTCTTGAACCTTCCTGCTACTTGAACTTCTTGAACCTTCCTGCTACTTGAACTGCTTGAACTTCTTGAACCTTCCTGCAACTTGAACTTCTTGAAACTTTCTGCTACTTGAACTTCTTGAACTTCTTGAACTTCTTGCACCTTCCTGCTACTTGAACTTCTTGAACATTTTGAACCTTCCTGCTACTTGAACTTCTTGAACCTTCCTGCTACTTGAACTTCTTGAACCTTCCTGCTACTTGAACTTCTTGAACCTTCCTGATACTTGAACTTCTTGAACCTTCCTGCTACTTGAACTTCTTGAACCTTCCTGCTACTTGAACTTTTTGACCTTCCTGCTACTTGAACTTCTTGAACTTCTTGAACCTTCCTGCGACTTGAACTATTCAAACTTCTTGAACCTTCCTGCTACTTGAACTTCTTGAACTTCTTGAACCTTCCTGCTACTTGAACTTCTTGAACCTTCCTGCTACTTGAACTTCTTGAACCTTCCTGCCACTTGAACTTCTTGAACTTCTTGAACCTTCCTGCTACTTGAAATTCTTGAACCTTCCTGCTTCTTGAACTTCTTGAACTTATTGAACCTTCCTGCTACTTGAACTTCTTGAACTTCTTGAACCTTCCTGCTACTTGAACTTTTTGAACTTTCATTCTACTATAAATTCTTGAACTTCTTGAACCTTCCTGCTACTTGAACTTCTTGAACTTCTTGAACCTTCCTGCTACTTGAACTTATTGAACCTTCCTGCTACTTGAACTTCTTGAACCTTCCTGCTAGCTGAACTTCTTGAACTTCTTGAACCTTCCTGCTACTCGAACTTCTTGAACCTTCCTGCTACTTGAACTTCTTGAACCTTCCTGCTACTTGAACTTCTTGAACTTCTTGAACCTTTCTGCTACTTGAACTTCTTGAACCTTCCTGCTACTTGAACTTCTTGAACTTCTTGAACCTTCCTGCTACTTGAAATTCTTGAACTTCTTGAACCTTCGTGCTACTTGAACTTCTTGAACCTTCCTGCTACTTGAACTTCTCGAACTTCTTGAACCTTCCTGCTACTTGAACTTTTCGAACTTCTTGAACCTTCCTGCTACTCGAACTTCTTGAACTTCTTGAACTTTCCTGCTACTTGAACTACTCGAACTTCTTGAACCTTCCTGCTACTTGAACTTCTTGAACTTCTTGAACCTTCCTGCAACTTGAACTTCTTGAACCTTCCTGCTACTTGAACTTCTTGAACCTTCCTGCCACTTGAACTTCTTGAACTTCTTGAACCTTCCTGCTACTTGAAATTCTTGAACCTTCCTGCTACTTGAACTTCTTGAACTTCTTGAACCTTCCTGCTACTTGAACTTTTCGAACTTCTTGAACATTCCTGCTACTTGAACCTCTTGAACTTCTTGAACCTTCCTGCTACTTGAAATACTTGAACTTCTTGAACCCTCCTGCTACTTGAACTTCTTGAACTTCTTGAACCTTCCTGCTACTTGAACTTCTTGAACCTTCCTGCTACTTGAACTTCTTGAACCTTCCTGCCACTTGAACTTCTTTAACTTCTTGAACCTTCCTGCTACTTGAAATTCTTGAACCTTCCTGCTGCTTGAACTTCTTGAACTTCTTGAACCTTCCTGCTACTTGAACTTCTTGAACTTCTTGAACTTTCCTGCTACTTGAACTACTTGAACTTCTTGAACTTCTTGAACCTACTTGAACTTCTTGAACTTCTTGAACCTTCCTGCTACTTGAACTTCTTGAACTTCTTGAACCTTCCTGCTACTTGAACTTCTTGAACTTCTTGAACCTTCCTGCTACTTGAAATACTTGAACTTCTTGAACCCTCCTGCTACTTGAACTTCTTGAACTTCTTGTACCTTCCTGCTACTTGAACTTCTTGAACCTTCCTGCTACTTGAACTTCTTGAACCTTCCTGCCACTTGAACTTCTTGAACTTCTTGAACCTTCCTGCTACTTGAACTTCTTGAACCTTCCTGCTACTTGAACTTCTTGAACCTTCCTGCTACTTGAACTTCTTGAACTTCTTGAACCTTCCTGCTACTTGAACTTTTCGAACTTCTTGAACCTTCCTGCTACTTGAACTACTTGAACTTCTTGAACCTTCCTGCTACTTAAACTTCTTGAACTTCTTGAACCTTCCTGCTGCTTGAACTTCTTGAACCTTCCTGCTACTTGAACTTCTTGAACTTCTTGAACCTTCCTGCTACTTGAACTTCTTGAACTTCTTGAACCTTCCTGCTACTTGAACTTCTTGAACCTTCCTGCTACTTGAACTTCTTGAACTTCTTGACCCTTCCTGCTACTTGAACTTCTTGAACTTCTTGAACCTTCCTGCTACTTGAACCTCTTGAACTTCTTGAACTTTCCTTCTAATTGAACTTCTTGAACTTCTTGAACCTTTCTGCTACTTGAGCTTCTTGAACCTTTCTGCTACTTGAGCTTCTTGAACCTTCCTGCTACTTGAACTTCTTGAACCTTCCTGCTACTTGAACTTCTTGAACTTCTTGAACCTTCCGGCTACTTGAACTTCTTGAACTTCTTGAACTTTCCTTCTAATTGAACTTCTTGAACTTCTTGAACCTTCCTGCTACTTGAACTTCTTGAACCTTCCTGCAACTTGAACTTCTTGAACTTCTTGAACCTTCCTTCTACTTGAACTTCTTGAACCTTCCTGCTACTTGAACTTCTTGAACTTCTTGACCCTTCCTGCTACTTGAACTTCTTGAACTTCTTGAACCTTCCTGCTACTTGAACTTCTTGAACTTCTTGAACCTTCCTGCTACTTGAACTTCTTAAACTTCTTGGACCTTCCTGCTACTTGAACTTCTTGAACATCTTGAACATTCCTGCTACTTGAACTTCTTGAAATTCTTGAACCTTCTTGCTATTTGAACTTCTTGAACTTCTTGAACCTTCCTGCTACTTGAACTTTTTGAACTTCTTGAACCTTCCTGCTACTTGAACTTCTTGAACCTTCCTGCTACTTGAACTGCTTGAACTTCTTGAACCTTCCTGCAACTTGAACTTCTTGAAACTTTCTGCTACTTGAACTTCTTGAACTTCTTGAACTTCTTGCACCTTCCTGCTACTTGAACTTCTTGAACATTTTGAACCTTCCTGCTACTTGAACTTCTTGAACCTTCCTGCTACTTGAACTTCTTGAACCTTCCTGCTACTTGAACTTCTTGAACCTTCCTGATACTTGAACTTCTTGAACCTTCCTGCTACTTGAACTTCTTGAACCTTCCTGCTACTTGAACTTTTTGACCTTCCTGCTACTTGAACTTCTTGAACTTCTTGAACCTTCCTGCGACTTGAACTATTCAAACTTTTTGAACCTTCCTGCTACTTGAACTTCTTGAACTTCTTGAACCTTCCTGCTACTTGAACTTCTTGAACCTTCCTGCTACTTGAACTTCTTGAACCTTCCTGCCACTTGAACTTCTTGAACTTCTTGAACCTTCCTGCTACTTGAAATTCTTGAACCTTCCTGCTTCTTGAACTTCTTGAACTTATTGAACCTTCCTGCTACTTGAACTTCTTGAACTTCTTGAACCTTCCTGCTACTTGAACTTTTTGAACTTTCATTCTACTATAAATTCTTGAACTTCTTGAACCTTCCTGCTACTTGAACTTCTTGAACTTCTTGAACCTTCCTGCTACTTGAACTTATTGAACCTTCCTGCTACTTGAACTTCTTGAACCTTCCTGCTAGCTGAACTTCTTGAACTTCTTGAACCTTCCTGCTACTCGAACTTCTTGAACCTTCCTGCTACTTGAACTTCTTGAACCTTCCTGCTACTTGAACTTCTTGAACTTCTTGAACCTTTCTGCTACTTGAACTTCTTGAACCTTCCTGCTACTTGAACTTCTTGAACTTCTTGAACCTTCCTGCTACTTGAAATTCTTGAACTTCTTGAACCTTCGTGCTACTTGAACTTCTTGAACCTTCCTGCTACTTGAACTTCTCGAACTTCTTGAACCTTCCTGCTACTTGAACTTTTCGAACTTCTTGAACCTTCCTGCTACTCGAACTTCTTGAACTTCTTGAACTTTCCTGCTACTTGAACTACTCGAACTTCTTGAACCTTCCTGCTACTTGAACTTCTTGAACTTCTTGAACCTTCCTGCAACTTGAACTTCTTGAACCTTCCTGCTACTTGAACTTCTTGAACCTTCCTGCCACTTGAACTTCTTGAACTTCTTGAACCTTCCTGCTACTTGAAATTCTTGAACCTTCCTGCTACTTGAACTTCTTGAACTTCTTGAACCTTCCTGCTACTTGAACTTTTCGAACTTCTTGAACATTCCTGCTACCTGAACCTCTTGAACTTCTTGAACCTTCCTGCTACTTGAAATACTTGAACTTCTTGAACCCTCCTGCTACTTGAACTTCTTGAACTTCTTGAACCTTCCTGCTACTTGAACTTCTTGAACCTTCCTGCTACTTGAACTTCTTGAACCTTCCTGCCACTTGAACTTCTTTAACTTCTTGAACCTTCCTGCTACTTGAAATTCTTGAACCTTCCTGCTGCTTGAACTTCTTGAACTTCTTGAACCTTCCTGCTACTTGAACTTCTTGAACTTCTTGAACTTTCCTGCTACTTGAACTACTTGAACTTCTTGAACTTCTTGAACCTACTTGAACTTCTTGAACTTCTTGAACCTTCCTGCTACTTGAACTTCTTGAACTTCTTGAACCTTCCTGCTACTTGAACTTCTTGAACTTCTTGAACCTTCCTGCTACTTGAAATACTTGAACTTCTTGAACCCTCCTGCTACTTGAACTTCTTGAACTTCTTGTACCTTCCTGCTACTTGAACTTCTTGAACCTTCCTGCTACTTGAACTTCTTGAACCTTCCTGCCACTTGAACTTCTTGAACTTCTTGAACCTTCCTGCTACTTGAACTTCTTGAACCTTCCTGCTACTTGAACTTCTTGAACCTTCCTGCTACTTGAACTTCTTGAACTTCTTGAACCTTCCTGCTACTTGAACTTTTCGAACTTCTTGAACCTTCCTGCTACTTGAACTACTTGAACTTCTTGAACCTTCCTGCTACTTAAACTTCTTGAACTTCTTGAACCTTCCTGCTGCTTGAACTTCTTGAACCTTCCTGCTACTTGAACTTCTTGAACTTCTTGAACCTTCCTGCTACTTGAACTTCTTGAACTTCTTGAACCTTCCTGCTACTTGAACTTCTTTATCTTCTTGAACCTTCCTGCTACTTGAACTTTTCGAACTTCTTGAACCTTCCTGCTACTTGAACTTTTTGAACTTCTTGAACCTTCCTGCTACTTGAACTTCTTGTACTTATTGAACTTTCCTGCTACTTGAACTTCTTGAACCTTCCTGCCACTTGATTTCTTGAACCTTCGTGCCACTTGATTTCTTGAACCTTCCTGCTACTTGAACTTCTTGAACCTTCCTGCTACGTGAACTCTTTGAACCTTCCTGCTTCTTGAACTTCTTGAACCTTCCTTCTACTTGAACTTCTTGAACTTCTTAAACCACCCTGCTACTTGAACTTTTTGAACTTCTTGAACCTTCCTGCTACTTGAAATTCTTGAACCTTCCTGCCACTTGAACTACTTGAACTTCTTGAACCTTCCTGCTACTTGAAATTCTTGAACCTTCCTGCTACTTGAACTTCTTGAACTTCTTGAACCTTCCTGCTACTTGAACTTTTCGAACTTCTTGAACCTTCCTGCTACTTGAACCTCTTGAACTTCTTGAACCTTCCTGCTACTTGAAATACTTGAACTTCTTGAACCCTCCTGCTACTTGAACTTCTTGAACTTCTTGAACCTTCCTGCTACTTGAACTTCTTGAACCTTCCTGCTACTTGAACTTCTTGAACCTTCCTGCCACTTGAACTTCTTGAACTTCTTGAACCTTCCTGCTACTTGAAATTCTTGAACCTTCCTGCTGCTTGAACTTCTTGAACTTCTTGAACCTTCCTGCTACTTGAACTTCTTGAACTTTTTGAACTTTCCTGCTACTTGAACTACTTGAACTTCTTGAACTTCTTGAACCTACTTGAACTTCTTGAACTTCTTGAACCTTCCTGCTACTTGAACTTCTTGAACTTCTTGAACCTTCCTGCTACTTGAACTTCTTGAACTTCTTGAACCTTCCTGGTCCTTGAACTTCTTGAACTTCTTGAACCTTCCTGCTACTTGAACTTCTTGAACCTTCCTGCTACTTGAACTTCTTGAACTTCTTGAACCTTCCTGCTACTTGAACTTTTCGAACTTCTTGAAACTTCCTGCTACTCGAACTACTTGAACTTCTTGAACCTTCCTGCTACTTGAACTTCTTGAACTTCTTGAACCTTCCTGCTGCTTGAACTTCTTGAACCTTCCTGCTACTTGAACTTCTTGAACTTCTTGAACCTTCCTGCTACTTGAACTTCTTGAACTTCTTGAACCTTCCTGCTACTTTAACTTCTTTATCTTCTTGAACCTTCCTGCTACTTGAACTTCTTGAACCTTCCTGCTACTTGAACTTTTTGAACTTCTTGAACCTTCCTGCTACTTGAACTTTTTGAACTTCTTGAACCTTCCTGCTACTTGAACTTCTTGTACTTATTGAACTTTCCTGCTACTTGAACTTCTTGAACCTTCCTGCCACTTGATTTCTTGAACCTTCCTGCCACTTGATTTCTAGAACTTTCCTGCTACTTGAACTTCTTGAACCTTCCTGATACTTGAACTTTTTGAACCTTCCAGCTTCTTGAACTTCTTGAACCTTCCTTCTACTTGAACTTCTTGAACTTCTTGAACCTTCCTGCTACTTGAACTTTTTGAACTTCTTGAACCTTCCTGCTACTTGAAATTCTTGAACCTTCCTGCTACTTGAACTTCTTGAACTTTATGAACCTTCCTGCTACTTGAACTTCTTTAACCTTCTTGCTACTCGAACTTCTTGAACTTCTTTAACGTTCCTGCTACTTGAACTTCTTGAACTTCTTGAACCTTCCTGCTACTTGAAATTCTTGAACTTCTTGAACCTTCCTGCTACTTGAACTTCTTGAACCTTCCTGCTACTTTATGCCGTATCTTGGGGTGGGTAGTAAGTAGACGAGTAGACTTCAACGTGTACTTGACGTAGAGAGACAGTAGATCCAAATGCGCTCTGAAGAGCTGAACACGGGGCATTTATACACACAAATCGCTGACTCAGCGGCGCACGGTGCCCGAGTCGCACCAGGCGTGGCACTGAACGTACGTACTAACATATGTACGAGGACAAGTGCGTGACCGTATTGGCACACACCTCCCCCACCATACCTGTTTTATTACTCAAATTGAAATAAATCGCTCAGAAATTAAAAGTCATGACTCCAAAAAATGACAAAGGTATCTAAGGGCGTAAATGTCTAAGATTGAAAATTACTAATTCGTGACAAAAATAAACACATCAATGTAATTCGATTTAGGTATGCAAAGTGAAAATTCGCAATATACCCCCACCAACAAAAAAATAAGGTGAGAGCCGCAGGTTAGGAACATATTTCGTAAACAATAGTGAAATATATCCTCTTTTTTTGTTTTTTAGCAATAACCCGTATTGAAAAGCGCACCAGTACAACAACAATAATATATTTATCGAAACAGAAAATCATCCGTAAATAAAAGTAAAACGCGTCGAAGTAAAGTCGACAAGAACGCAACAGAACAATATCAGCGTACCACAAAAATAGTGAAGACATTCAGAAATATCGTACCAAAAAAATCTACGGTACAAGCTACCAACATTTAACTATCTCTACCGTTGGAAATACCCGTAAGGAACTTATCGAAGAAAAATAAACGTTATCACATTAACGAACCACACCATATCAAACTACGTATGCATCATGTGAATTTAAAAAGAACAACGAGTTCCGTTGAAAAAAATTTTCAATTTTTAATTTTTGTATAAAAATTTAATATTCATTACGCATGAAGAAGGATAATTTTTAAACATCGCATGTATGTACCTATTACATTTACATCAACATTCGCCATGAAATCACAATTACCGCAAACATTGGTTTGTGATGAACAGTGTAAATGCTAAACGCAGTAAAAAGAGAAAACCGCATCCTTGAAACAATAATTAAAATACTTTTTAGTCAAACATAATTAAGAAATAAAGATTTATACTTGCCATGAATTTGTAGTAAGAACAATACATTCGTTAAAGACAAGAATAATCACGCATGAAAATAATTCCAACGCATTGTCTATGAAATTTAGTTGATCAGAAAATTCGCATGACATTTACTGAATTCGGAAACCAATTAATACATACTGAGTTACGTGAACATCATATTATTTTTGAACATCAATGCTAACAATTAGAAGGATTTACCACAAATACACGACTGGATACTACCTTACAACTAATTCCTGAGGTATATGTGAAAGATAAACACTAGAATTCCGTTTTATAACGCATGAGAAAAATAGTGTCGCTTAGAAGACACGCAAAAAAAATAAAGTCCACATATGTAAAAACAAAAACACATGCTTCACTGACACCTAAACTTCGCTATTTGCTTGCAGGTGACGCAGCGGTTGGTCAGCGTTGCTCGACCTGAGCTGCTGGCGTCGGAGTAATGCATCCTCGGCGCGAAGGCGATCCGCCAGCAAGTTTATTTCACGACGAAGATAGAAGAAGGAAACCCCTAATCCCAAAGTTAAGGGAAAGAGAAGAAGAATACCTAAATCAGATACTCGATCGGGTAGGATGTCGACGAGTGCATTCGCCCTGACCCAATCGTTTGACACCCTTCCCTGATGTTGCTCCAGGGCATTTGTGAGTGCCTCCACCGACACATGGGTCATCCTATTTCCCATCGTGGAAGGCAGGAACGGTGGCGTTCTCGGTCTGAAATCGAAACACATACAGGTCAATTAGCATGGCCACATAAAAAATTTTCAATCAGTTATTATTACGTCAAATGAAACGAAGAAACCAATAGCGACAGCTGGTGACAGCTGCAATGAAAAAAAAACAACATCAAATCTGCACGCAGCAGATCCCACACGGCTTCGACAGCTGCACACCTAATTGCAAAACAAATCGGGAGCCAGCCTTCGCTCCCACAGCAACGAGGGGCCGCGTTTGTAAACACAGGATGTTATGGAACCGAGCAAGGCTCTCGGGTAGATGTAAACCTTGGTGGTAAAATGAACGTATACAGACTCAATCACGCACGTAAAACTACGGTACTCGAAAAACGAAATGAAAATATAAGGTAAATACATACGGTTATATAAGGAAAGTTCCAATTAAAAATACACGTAAAATTAACATCGAAACAAGAATCACACAATAGAATTATGTGGACCTAGTAACACCGTCAGTCGTAAATCGCATAGTTTTCATTCAACACTTTTTACGTAAAGGTAGTACATGATTTTTATTACTCCTGAATGTTTTATTGCCGATTTTGATTTCTACGTAATTTCGGTTAATTTTTGTTATAATACCCGGACCATTCCAGGCGAGATCTAGTTTGTTTTTTCGCATGTGATTGCGCAATAAGACACGATCATTGAGTTCAAAATTTTTATTTTTGCGTCGAAGGTTGTGATACATGGTTCTTTCACTGGTGTTATTTATTATTGTAGCTCTAACGTTTTCAACAATGCGGGCAGCTTCCTGAGCTCGAAATCTTATTATATCCACGTTCGTGTCGTGACTGTAATTAGGTTCGAAAGTCACAGCGCTAAAGCTCGGACACGTATCGCGATTGAAAACAATGAACGAGGGTGTATCCCCCAATGTGGTATTTAAACTATTGTTTATCGCGTTCTCTGTGCTGGTGAGACACTGATCCCATTCCGTATGCGCTAAAGAGTTAATATATAATTTTAATAAATTCGTAATTTTGCGATTATTACGTTCAACAATAGCGTTACTGTGAGGACTCCAAGGGAGGACCTCTTTTTTCGCAATACAATGAATTTGAGAGAATTTTTTAACTGCCGCAAACTTAAATTCAAGAGCTTGGTCACTTAGAAGTGTTTTAGGATAGCCAAAGGTTGAGAAGCAGCTGTCCAGACAAGAGACAACTGTATCTGCTAATCGATCGGCTGTCGCGTAAAGCTTACAGTAACGCGAGAATAAATCAATTAAAATTAGAATATATTTATTCTGCTGATCTGTGACAGGTAGAGGACCAAGAAAGTCCATTGATACCACCTCGAACGGTTCTTTAGCGATGGGAGCGTCTAAGATTTTAATAGGTACAGTACTGCTGGCTTTTAGAATCTTACATACATCACACATTTTGACAAATTTACGTATGATACTCTTCTCTAATAAATGAAAATAACGCAACCTAAATTTAAACAACGTATGCGTGGCATCAGTATGATATAAGGAATGGATACTGAGCACCGCCTTTTGCATTAGCGATGTCGGTATAACCGAAGTGAGAATAGTACTTTCCCTAGAGTCTATTTGTCGTCGTCTATAAAGTATGTCGTTCAGAATTAAGTATTTTTGTAAGTCAGGGATCGTAGATTGTCTACTAGATAGTAATGCGTCCTTAACCTCAGAACAGAATGGGTCTAGTTGTTGCTCATTTCGGAATTCGTCTAAAGTCCATGATACGTCTTTTAACTGAGGTACGTGGTCAGTCAGTCGGGGTTTTTCAGTCGACTCTGGCGCCACTTGATTAGAGGGCGTCGCGTCTGTATCGTCTACGTCGGCGGTCAGTGCACCACGGCGTGTAGTTACTGCCAAGACGTCAACCTCATCGAACTCTGAGCATTCTTCAAGATCAGAAATAGTTAAATGCTCGGGTAATCTACTTAGGCAATCTGCAACTAGATTCTGTTTCCCGGGGAAATATTTTACTACGGGTTCGAAACATTGAACTGTTAGACACCATCGAGACATAGCCGAATCGTCAGGAAGCTTTTTGAAAAACAAGGGCTGTAACGGCTTGTGATCAGTGTATAGATAGATCGGATATCCAAGAATTAGATATTTAAATGCTTTCAGCGCGCTTACAATGGCGAAGAACTCTTTTTTCGTCGTTGAATAGCGCTTTTGTGTTGAGTTGAGACTTTTACTGTAATAAGCAATAGCCTTCATGGATTTTTTTGAATCATTATCTTGTTGCAAAAGTACTGCTCCAATGCCAAAATTAGATGCATCCGTAAATACATGGAAGGGCTTACTGAAATCAGGATGCCGTAAAACGGTATCTGATGTCAAAACAGATTTGATTTTCTCAAAAGCTTTCTGACATTCAGGCGTCCAGATAAATTCAACGTTTTTTCGTAATAACTGATAAAGTGGATATGAAATGGAACCAAACATCGGGATGTGATTGCGGAAATAGTTCGCCACACCTAGAAAACTTTGTAGTTCTTTCACATTTTTTGGAATCGGGAATTTTTGTAGTTTTTCCGATTCTTTGCAACGGATTCCGTCTGCCGACACAATGTGTCCTAGATATTCGATTGAGCTTTTTAGGAAATGGCATTTTTCTAGTTTAAGTGAAAGATTTCCACCACGTAACTTCTCAAAAACACTCTGTAAATCTTTCAGATGTTGGTTCATGGATTTAGAAAATACTAGTATATCATCAAGGAACACAAAACATAATTTACCGATGATATTTGTAAGAACAGAAGAAATGATTCTTTGGAACACTGATGGACTCGAGGATAACCCGAATGGCAACCTTTTGAACTGAAATTTCTCGTAACCGATACTGAACGCGGTGAATTTACGGCATTTTTCTTCCAACTCGACCTGATGAAAGGCAGAGCGGAGGTCAAGACTTGAAAAAATACTATTACCACCTAGAGAGTAAAGTACTTCGTCTATGCGTGGAATGGGATAACATTCCTTGATAATTATTTTATTGAGTTCGCGGAAATCAATCACGGGACGTATCTCGCCCGACTTTTTTTTAACAACGATTAAAGGAAAATTGTATTCAGAGCTCGATGGTTCAATTATTCCTTGATTCAACATCTGTTTATTGGCTTGCAGCAACTCGTTTTGATACTTATGTGGAATTCGATATGGAGGGATGTTAAGTACTGGAGCATCAGTTTTTAATTCAATAGCATGTCGCATCACATTCGTGACTGCAATATTTTCGCCTTCGAGAGTAATTACGTCTCTAAAATTGTTTAATAAATTCATCAGTAATGGTTTAGCATCATCATTTTCACAATTTACATCGTCACACGTCAGAGGACGTCTCTCGTTACTACCTCCTTCTGGTACAACATCTTTGTGTGCATTAATTCCCACTTCATCAACACGATTATCGTTACCACAATGCCTCGTGTCTACAGATACTAACCCAACGTCTTTACCAGAGATGGCATTGAAACTTCCACCATTAACACTGTCGACTTCGGGTAGATCCGCATTATCTTGGGCATCGCACAAATTTGCATCTCGCACAGCTTCGTGCACGGTAGACATGTAAATCTCGTGTTCAATTTCCATGTCGTCAATCTCTTCAATCGTACTTAACATCGTATTGTCGCTCATATATACCACGTCCTCCGAGGCGTTCAAAAGCATTACAGGGACAAACCCATTTGACTTGATATCCACAACTGATTCGGCGACATAAATACCATTCGCGAGAATTGTCTTATTCATAATATACCTTCCGGGCTTAGCCTTTTTGACATACCCATTAATAACACGTAAGCAATTTCTGGGCATTTCCACTGCTCCACAATGAACAACTATTTCTCGTTTTTTACTATATTTCAAACCTCTCGCATGTTCCTTAGTTTCTCTTATTTTCTTCGCATGCTGTTTATTTTTTACTTTCCCATTATTCTCTCGCCCTGTCGTTGGGCCTGGGGTACCCCTCTCTTCTGCAGTATTTATCTCTAGACCATTATTATCGCCACTTTCCTGGCTCGCAATTTTTGATTCTCTCTGCTTCAGCAGATATTTTCTTATTTTCCTCCCATTCGCAAGCATGTCCGCCATCAGACATTCCGGATTACTTACAGTATTCAAAAATATCTCCTTCCTACTTTGCTCGTGCAATTCCTGCACATCATGAAACGGTACTTTTACGCCGTCGAGAACAATGAATCCTTCTTTGAAATTAATCTCCGCATCTTGTAGAATATCCCTACCGAGGATTACATCATATTTAAATTCGGCATCTTTCAAAATCAAAGCGCTGGTATTGATTTCCTTACTATTAGGCAGCGTAATACAAAGATCGAGTTCTCCTGTTACCTGGCTTTTGGAATTTACACCCCGAATACTCAAGGCACTAGGCTTAATTCGCTCGTTTATACCTTTTAAATTCCGGTAACTCACTAAACATCTGTCGCTACCGCTGTCGATTAGAGCGCTCATCAATTTGTTATCATTACGTAATATAATTGTAGGCTTCTTAGAACGCCGTAATGAAAATAAACCATCGCTTTCCTTCCTTAAACGACCTTCTTTCATTATCGTCGCTGACAAACAAACTTCTACAGGTAGTTCAGAATTTGCACCTACATCAAGTTCTTGTTCACCTAGTAATTCGAATTTATTTTTACACAGGAAAAGCGGATCCACCACAGCAGTCGACTTTATAATAGTATCTGGTTTCAACACCACATTTTTGGTGACGGGGATAGTAGCTGCAACCCCGGGCACTGGCAACTCCTTCTCTACTCCAAGACACTCTGAATTTTCCGATTTTTCTTTGTCTACTCTAAAAAATCTTCACCCTCGCAAGATGCAGCGTAGTACGCTTCACCTCGTCCTCTACTACGACCACGCGAAAGACATTCACGTGCAAAATGGCCCGTCTTGCCACAAGTGTAGCAAGCATGACCGCGGAAATTTGATTTGCTTTGGCCTCTTTTACTCGTGCACATACTCTGAACATGACCTGCGGTATTGCACAGTGAACAAAACGGTTTCGATTTATCTTTACTACTCTGTTGTGGGTTAACTACCTGAGCCTCGTGGCACTCCAAAGAACCTAAAGGTCGATCTCCGAAGTAAGCATGCTGTCTTCCCCTTGGAAATCTAGCAGGTCTCCAATTGCTTCTGAAAAATGGTCTCCGACCTTGAAATCGTCGGCTGGTATTTTGTGATGCATAGAAGACCTCGGGGGACGATTCCTTCTCATCCCACTCACCCTCTTCAGGCACGACCGCAAGATAAGTCTCTCTGGTTTGATACGGGTACTGGGTATTATTTTTGCGCGCAAGTATTTCTCGTCCCTCAGGGTTATTACGCACAGCGGAAACAAGACGAGCTAACAACTCTTCAGAGGTATTGAACGGCCTCGCGAAGATTTTTTTACAAAAGTTCTCTTCTAAAAGAGGACCGAGAATGGCTATAGCAAGACTGAAAACTACGAGGTCACCCGAGAATTTTTTTAATTCGTTTTGATTTGTACTAGCAGTTACAAATGGATGTATTTGTAATGCTACTTCATTGCTATTAAGAATATGATCACTCAAATTTCTTATTTTAGACATCGCCGTAACCAATTGAGCAGACAATCCTTCGTTTCGTAACAGCCGTAGCTGATTTAGGTCACAAGCTAAAGCATGTACAGATCGTTCACCTTTCGATACATAGATATCATCGAGAATATCGATAACCTGATCAAATGAATAATTAATAGCAGGGTCTACTAATTTTGTGACGACGCCATTAAAGTCGCCAACGCTTTTGTGTGCGCTGCGCACAAGTAACTCTTTTTTGGCGTCATCGGAAGTGACGTCGGGCAACAAGCACATGTATGATTTTAAGTTGGCGACATGCGTCCTAAAACTTTTTGTTTCACAAAAAATCGGGTCACTGACCCTCTGACGGCCCTTAAAAAGAGGTAGCTCTGCACTGGACAGTATAGTACTCCCCCGTTGCAAAGTTGTTGGAACACTACCACCCGCCATCTGTCCACTAGAAGACGTCATAGTAGTAACACTCGGCGTACTGAACGACACAGTCTGCGTACTAACAGTGGTCGTAATTACCGTCGTGGTCTGTTGTCCAGACATAATCACACTTGATGGAGTATGTGCGCACGTACCAGGTAACGTACCACTAAATGCTGGAACAGAAACCCTTCCGCTACTAGTAGTAGTACTCGTATAACGGATAATTTCTGGTTCTGAATCTGAGTCTCCCATCAGTTATCGCAACAAGTAAACAAGTTGTCGCACAATGCTAAAAAAATGAATAATGCCACTGTCCAACGCAAGATTCCAACGCCACAAAAAAACAAGACTGCAGAAACACAAAAAAAAAACTTTACCTCGCAAAAAAATAATCTTATAACATAACGCTAAAAACTCACATTACAAAAAAAACATGGAGATAGTACACGGTTAAATCTCCAATTAAAATCACTGAAAATTGAAACCCCAAAATTTTTTCTTGCTACTTGCAAACCGAACCGAAATCAATTACTAACAAGGAACTCGTTACACGAATTCAATGGTATCGATCCCAACAATTTTTGAAACAACAAAAAGTAACAAAATAAAAACTGACGAAGTCACGGAAAATTACCTAACAAACCCAAACAAGAACAATATAGTTACAGAACACTCAACTGAGAATCAGCAACGCAGCCACTGCAGAGTAGCTCCTGCAGGCAGGGAGTCGCCACAGCTGTCGGCAAGGTCGATCTGGTAGACTGCCCAGTAACAGCAACAGCAGATGCCGCCCAGCCTGTCTCAAGGTCGTCTGCGTAGCACAGGCACAGGCACTTCTGACGAGATTCAAGGTCGTACACGCAGCGCTGACACACAGCGGAGTAGCGATGGGAGCACGAACACTTCTTGGAGTGTTTACGTATGTTCACGGTTCCACACTGCGCGTAAATGCACAGCCCACTGTTTATCTATACGTAGTAATTACGTTAACACAGCTCCAGGAGAAAGTCGAAACAACACTGTTCGGTATGCAACATCCTATCACATACACAGTACACAATTGTTCTCGTAGAAACAAACACTGCCACAGTTCGTAGAATTGTTCTGAACTCAGCTACTTATATAACAACTGTCGAACGACCACGTCACTATTTCCGATGGAAATTCACGCACAATTTCATGACGCAGTGATCTCCTTCCTGCTCCAGGTCGACACGCGCTTTGTATGGTACACCTAAGGGGATATGCAAATCTAAATTATAAGAATCCAGCATAGCTTCTTCATGGATACGTTTCACTATAAATCTAAAAACGTTATTATATACTTGCGGTGCCTCTTCAATTTCTCTTCCCGTCGCCGCAGTATTCTCCATAGCACAGTCGTCGAGCGTCGAGCGTAGACCGCCACACGTAGCACTTCCACTAACCTCCGTAGACACGCGATCTTCAAATCGTCGTCGATAAACAAGCCGCAAATTCCCGATATCTTCAATCACCGTACTCGCCCCATCCAAATCACAGCACAAGTACCAAGTATAATTTCACGTCGTGGGTACGTACTAACTGCCACCAGTATGCCGTATCTTGGGGTGGGTAGTAAGTAGACGAGTAGACTTCAACGTGTACTTGACGTAGAGAGACAGTAGATCCAAATGCGCTCTGAAGAGCTGAACACGGGGCATTTATACACACAAATCACTGACTCAGAGGCGCACGGTGCCCGAGTCGCACCAGGCGTGGCACTGAACGTACGTACTAACATATGTACGAGGACAAGTGCGTGACCGTATTGGCACAACTTGAACTTCTTGAACTTCTTGAACCTTCCTGCTACTCGAACTTTTCGAACTTCTTGAACCTTCCTGCTACTTGAACTTCTTGAACTTCTTGATCCTTTCTGCTACCTGAACTACTTGAACTTCTTGAACATTCCTGCTACTTGAACTTCTGGAACTTCTTGAACCTTCCTGCTTCTTGAACTTCTTGAACCTTCCTGCGACTTGAACTTCTTGAACCTTACTCCCACTTGAACTTCTTGAACTTCTTGAACCTTCCTGCTACTTGAAATTCTTGAACCTTCCTGCTACTTGAAATTCTTGAACCTTTCTGCTACTTGAACTTCTTGAACTTCTTGAACCTTCCTGCTACTTGAACTTCTTGAACTTCTTGAACCTTCCTGCTACTTGAACTTCTTGAACTTCTTGAACCTTCCTGCTACTTGAACTTCTTGAACTTCTTGAACCTTCCTGCTACTTGAACTTCTTGAACTTCTTGAATCTTCCTGCTACTTGAACTTCTTGAGCCCTCCTCCTACTTGAACTTCTTGAACTTCTTAAACCTTCCTGCTACTTGAACTTCTTGAACTTCTTGAACCTTCCTGCTACTTGAACTACTTGAACTTCTTGAACCTTCCTGCTACTTGAACTTCTTGAACTTCTTGAACCTTCCTGCTACGTGAACTTCTTGAAACTTCCTGCTTCTTGAACTTCTTGAAACTTCCTGCTACAAGAACTTCTTGAACTTCTTGAACCTTCCTGCTACTTGAACTTCTTGAACTTCTTGAACCTTCCTGCTACTTGAACTTCTTGAGCCTTCCTCCTACTTGAACTTCTTGAAATTCTTGAACCTTCCTGCTACTTGAACTTCTTGAACTTCTTGAACCTTCCTGCTACGTGAACTTCTTGAACCTTCCTGCTTCTTGAACTTCTTGAAACTTCCTGCTACATGAACTTCTTGAACTTCTTGAACCTTCCTGCTACTTGAACTTCTTGAACCATCCTGCTACTTGAACTTCTAGAACTTCTCGAACCTTCCTGCTACTTGAACTTCTTGAACCTTCCTGCTACTTGAACTTCTTGAACTTCTTGAACCTTCTTGCTACTTGAACTTCTTGAACTTCTTGAACCTTCCTGCTACTTGAACTTCTTGAACCTTCCTGCTACTTGACCTTCTTGAACTTCTTGAACCTTCCTGCTACTTGAACTTCTTGAACTTCTTAAACCTTCCTGCTACTTGAACTTCTTGAACCTTCCTGCTACTTGAACTTCTTGAACTTCTCAAACATTCCTGCTACTTGAACTTCTTTAACTTCTTGAACCGTCCTGCTACTTGAACTTCTTAAACCTTCCTGCTACTTGAACTTCTTGAACCTTCCTTCTACTTGAACTTCTTGAACTTCTTGAACCTTCCTGCTACTTGAACTACTTGAACTTCTTGAACCTTCCTGCTACTTGAACTTCTTGAACTTCTTGAACCTTCCTGCTACTTGAACTTCTTGAACTTCTTGAACCTTCCTGCTACTTGAAATACTTGAACTTCTTGACCCTTCCTGCTACTTGAACTTCTTGAACTTCTTGAACCTTCCTGCTACTTGAACTTCTTGAACCTTCCTGCTACTTGAACCTCTTGAACTTCTTGACCCTTCCTGCTACTTGAACTTCTTGAACTTCTTGAACCTTGCTGCTACTTGAACTTTTTGAACTTCTTGAACCTTCCTGCTACTTGAACTTCTTGAACTTCTTTAACCTTCCTGCTACTTGAACATCTTGAACTTCATGAACCTTCCTGCAACTTGAACTTCTTGAACTTCTTGAACCTTCCTGCTACTTGAACTTCTTGAACCTTCCTGCTACTTGAACTTCTTGAACTTCTTGAACCTTCCTGCTACTTGAACTTCTTGAAACTTCCTGCAACTTGAACTTCCTGAACCTTCCTGCTGCTTGAACTTCTTGAACCTTCCTGCTAAATGAACTTCTTGAACTTCTTGAACCTTCCTGCTACTTGAACTTCTTGAACTTCTTGAACCTTCCTGCTACTTGAACTTCTTGAACTTCTTGCACCTTCCTGCTACTTGAACTTCTAGGACCTTCCTGCTACTTGAACTCCTTCAACCTTCCTGCTACTTGAACTTCTTGAACTTCTTGAACCTTCCTGCTACTTGAACTTCTTGAACCTTCCTGCTACTTGAACTTCTTGAACTTCTTGAACTTCTTGAACCTTCCTGCTACTTGAACTTCTTGAACTTCTTGCACCTTCCTGCTACTTGAACTTGTAGAACCTTCCTGCTACTTGAACTTCTTGAACCTTCCTGCTACTTGAACGTCTTGAACTTCTTGAACCTTGATGCTACTTGAACTTCTTGAACCTTCCTGCTACTTGAACTTCTCGAACTTCTTGAACTACTTGAACCTTGATGCTTCTCGAACTTCTTGAACCTTCCTGCTACTTGAACTTTTTGAACTTCTTGAACCTTCCTGCTACTTGAACTTCTTGTACTTCTTGAACTTTCCTGCTACTTGAACTTCTTCAACCGTCCTGCCACTTGATTTCTTGAACCTTCCTGCTACTTGAACTTCTTGAGCCTTCATGCTACTCGAACTTTTTGAACCTTTCTGCTTCCTGAACTTCTTGAACCTTCCTTCTACATGAACTTTTTGAACTTCTTGAACCTTCCTGCTACATGAACTTCATGAACCTCCCTGCTACTTGAACTTTTTGAACTTCTTGAACCTTCCTGCTCCTTGAACTTCTTGAACCTTCCTGCTACTTGAACTTCTTGAACTTCTTGAACCTTCCTGCTACTTGAACGTCTTGAACCTTCCTGCTACTTGAACTTCTTGAACCTTCCTGCTACTTGAACTTCTTAAACTTCTTAAACCTTCCTGCTACTTGAACTTTTCGAACTTCTTGAACCTTCCTGCTACTTGAACTTCTTGAACTTCTTGAACCTTCCTGCTACTTGAACTACTTGAACTTCTTGAACCTTCCTGCTACTTGAACTTCTTGAACTTCTTGAACCTTCCTGCAACTTGAACTTCTTGAACCTTCCTGCTACTTTAACTTCTTGAACCTTCCTGCCACTTGAACTTCTTGAACTTCTTGAACCTTCCTGCTACTTGAAATTCTTGAACCTTCCTGCTACTTGAACTTCTTGAACTTCTTGAACCTTCCTGCTACATGAACTTCTCGAACTTATTGAACCTTCTGCTACTTGAACTTCTTGAACCTTCCTTCTACTTGAACTTCTTGAATTTCTTGAACCTTCCTGCTACTTGAACTTCTTGAACTTCTTGAACCTTCCTGCTACTTGAACTACTTGAACTTCTTGAACCTTCCTGCTACTTGAACTTCTTGAACTTCTTGAACCTCTTGAACCTTCCTGCTACTTGAACTTCTTGAACCTTCCTGCTTCTTGAACATCTTTAAACTTCCTGCTACATGAACTTCTTGAACTTCTTGAACCTTCCTATTACTTGCACTTCTTGAACCTTCCTGCTACTTGAACTTCTTGAAATTCTTGAACCTTCCAGCTACTTGAGTTTCTTGAACTTCTTGAACCTTCGTGCTACTTGAACTTCTTGAACTTCTTAAACCTTCCTGCTACTTGAACTTCTTGAACCTTCCTGCTACTTGAACTTCCTGAACTTCTTGAACCTTCCTGCTACTTGAACTTCTTGAACTTCTTGAACCTTCCTGCTACTTGAACTTCTTGAACCTTCCTGCTACTTGAACATCTTGAACTTCTTGAACCTTCCTGCTACTTGAACTTCTTGAACGTCTCGAACCTTCCTGCTACTTGAACTTCTTGAACTTCTTGAACCTTCCTGCTATTTGAACTTCTTGAACCTTCCTGCTACTTGAACTTCTTGAACTTTTTGAACCTTCCTGCTACTTGAACTTCTTGAACTTCTAGAACCTTCCTGCTACTTGAATTTCTTGAACTTCTTGAACCTTTTTGCTACTTGAACTTCTTGAACCTTCCTGCTACTTGAACTTCTTGAAATTCTTGAACCTTCATGCTACTTGAAATACTTGAACTTCTTGAACCTTCCTGTTACTTGAACTTCTTGAACTTTTCGAACCTTCCTGCTACTTGAACTTCTTTAACCTTCCTGCTACTTGAACTTCTCGAACCTTCCTGCTACTTGAACTTTCTGAACTTCTTGAACCTTCCTACTACTTGAAATACTTGAACTTCTTGAACCTTCCTGTTACTTGAACTTCTTGAACTTCTTGAACCTTAATGCTACTTGAACTTCTTGAACCTTCCTGTTACTTGAACTTCTTGAACTTCTTGAACCTTCCTGCTACTTGGTTTTCTTGAACCTTCCTGCTATTTGAACTTCTTGAACCTTCCTGCAACTTGAACTTCTTGAACCTTACTGCTACTTGAACTTCTAGAACTTCTTGACCCTTCCTGCTACTTGAACTTCTTGAACTTCTTGAACCTTCCTGCTACTTGAACTTCTTGAACTTCTTGAAACTTCCTGCTACTTGAACTTCTTGATCTTCTTGAACCTTCCTGCTACTTGAATTTCTTGAACTTCTTGAACCTTCCTGCTACTTGAACTTGTTGAACTTCGTGAACCTCCTTGCTACTTGAACTTCTTGAACCTTCCTGCTACTTGAACTTTTTGAACTTCTTGAACCTTCCTGCTACTTGAACTTCTTGAACTTCTTGAACCTTCCTGCTACTTGAACTTCTTGAACTTCTTGAACCTTCCTGCTACTTGAACTTTTTGAACTTCTTGAACCTTCCTGCTAATTGTACTTCTTGAAACTTCCTGCTACTTGAACTTCTTGAACTTCTTGAACCTTCCTGCTACTTGAACTTCTTGATTTTCTTGAACCTTCCTGTTACTTGAACTTTTTGTACCTTCCTGCTACCTGAACTTTTTGATTCTTCCTGCTACTTGAACTTCTTGAACCTTCCTGCTACTTGAACTTCTAGAACCTTCCTGTTACTTGAACTTCTTGAACTTTCCTGCTACCTGAACTTCTTGAACTTCTTGAACCTTCATGCTACTTGAACTTCTTGAACCTCCCTGCTACTTGAACTTCTTGAACTTCTTGAATCCTTCTGCTGCTTGAACTTCTTGAACCTTCCAGCTACTTGAACTTCTTGAACTTTTTGAACCTTCCTGCTACCTGAACTTCTTGAACTTCTTGAACCTTTCTGCTACTTGAACTTCTTGGACCTTCCTGCTACTTGAACTTCTTGAACCTTCCTGCTACTTGAACTTCTTGAATCTTCCTGCTACTTGAACTTCTTGAACCTTCCTGCTACTTGAACTTCTTGAACTTATTGAACCTTCCTGCTACTTGAACTTCATGAACCTTTCTGCTACTTGAACTTCTTGAAACTTCCTGCTACTTGAACTTCTTGAACTTCTTGAACCTTCCTGCTACTTGAACTTCTTGAACGTCTTGAACCTTCCTGCTACTTGAACTTCTTGAACTTCTTGAACCTTCCTGCTATTTGAACTTCTTGAACCTTCCTGCTACTTGAACTTCTTGAACTTTTTGAACCTTCCTGCTACTTGAACTTCTTGAACTTCTTGAACCTTCCTGCTACTTGAACTTCTTGAACTTCTTGAACCTTCCTGCTACTTGAACTTCTTGAACCTTCCTGCTTCTTGAACTTCTTGAACTTCTTGAACCTTCATGCTACTTGAAATACATGAACTTCTTGAACCTTCCTGTTACTTAAACTTCTTGAACTTTTCGAACCTTCCTGCTACTTGAACTTCTTTAACCTTCCTGCTACTTGAACTTCTCGAACCTTCCTGCTACTTGAACTTCTTGAACTTCTTGAACCTTCCTCCTACCTGAAATACTTGAACTTCTTGAACCTTCCTGTTACTTGAACTTCTTGAACTTCTTGAACCTTCCTGCTACTTGAACTTCTTAAACCTTCGTGTTACTCGATCTTCTTGATCTTCTTGAACCTTCCTGCTACTTGATTTTCTTGAACCTTCCTGCTATTTGAACTTCTTGAACCTTCCTGATACTTGAACTTCTTGAACCTTCCTGCTACTTGAACTTCTTGAACCTTCCTGCTACTTGAACTTCTTGAACTTTCCTGCTACTTGAACTTCTTGAGCATTACTGATTCTTGAACTTCTTCAACTTCTTGAACCTTCCTGCTAAATGAACTTCTTCAACTTCTTGAACCTTCCTGCTACTTGAACTTCTTGAACTTCTTGAACCTTCCTGCTACTTGAACTTCTTGAACTTCTTGCACCTTCCTGCTACTTGAACTTCTAGAACCTTCCTGCTACTTGAACTCCCTCAACCTTCCTGCTACTTGAACTTCTTGAACTTCTTGAACCTTCCTGCTACTTGAACTTCTTGAACCTTCCTGCTACTTGAACTCCTTGAACTTCTTGAACTTCTTGAACCTTCCTGCTACTTGAACTTCTTGAACTTCTTGCACCTTCCTGCTACTTGAACTTGTAGAACCTTCCTGCTACTTGAAATTCTTGAACCTTCCTGCTACTTGAACTTCTTGAACTTCTTGAACCTTACTGCTACTTGAACTTCTTGAACCTTCCTGCTACTTGAACTTCTCGAACTTCTTGAACTACTTGAACCTTCCTGCTACTTGAACTTCTTGAACCTTCCTGCTACTTGAACTTTTTGAACTTCTTGAACCTTCCTGCTACTTGAACTTCTTGTACTTCATGAACTTTCCTGCAACTTGAACTTTTCGAACTTCTTGAACCTTCCTGCTACTTGAACTTCTTGAACTTCTTGAACCTTCCTGCTACTTGAACGTCTTGAACCTTCCTGCTACTTGAACTTCTTGAACCTTCCTGATACTTGAACTTCTTAAACTTCTTGAACCTTCCTGCTACTTGAACTTTCGAACTTCTTGAACCTTCCTGCTACTTGAACTTCTTGAACTTCTTGAACCTTCCTGCTACTTGAACTACTTGAACTTCTTGAACCTTCCTGCTACTTGAACTTCTTGAACTTCTTGAACCTTCCTGCAACTTGAACTTCTTGAACCTTCCTGCTACTTTAACTTCTTGAACCTTCCTGCCACTTGAACTTCTTGAACTTCTTGAACCTTCCTGCTACTTGAAATTTTTGAACCTTCCTGCTACTTGAACTTCTTGAACTTCTTGAACCTTCCTGCTACATGAACTTCTCGAACTTATTGAACCTTCTGCTACTTGAACTTCTTGAACCTTCCTTCTACTTGAACTTCTTGAATTTCTTGAACCTTCCTGCTACTTGAACTTCTTGAACTTCTTGAACCTTCCTGCCACTTGAACTACTTGAACTTCTTGAACCTTCCTGCTACTTGAACTTCTTGAACTTCTTGAACCTCTTGAACCTTCCTGCTACTTGAACTTCTTGAACCTTCCTGCTTCTTGAACATCTTTAAACTTCCTGCTACATGAACTTCTTGAACTTCTTGTACCTTCCTATTACTTGAACTTCTTGAACCTTCCTGCTACTTGAACTTCTTGAACCTTCCTGCTACTTGAACTTCCTGAACTTCTTGAACCTTCCTGCTACTTGAACTTCTTGAACTTCTTGAACCTTCCTGCTACTTGAACTTCTTGAACCTTCCTGCTACTTGAACATCTTGAACTTCTTGAACCTTCCTGCTACTTGAACTTCTTGAACGTCTCGAACCTTCCTGCTACTTGAACTTCTTGAACTTCTTGAACCTTCCTGCTATTTGAACTTCTTGAACCTTCCTGCTACTTGAACTTCTTGAACTTTTTGAACCTTCCTGCTACTTGAACTTCTTGAACTTCTAGAACCTTCCTGCTACTTGAATTTCTTGAACTTCTTGAACCTTTTTGCTACTTGAACTTCTTGAACCTTCCTGCTACTTGAACTTCTTGAACTTCTTGAACCTTCATGCTACTTGAAATACTTGAACTTCTTGAACCTTCCTGTTACTTGAACTTCTTGAACTTTTCGAACCTTCCTGCTACTTGAACTTCTTTAACCTTCCTGCTACTTGAACTTCTCGAACCTTCCTGCTACTTGAACTTTCTGAACTTCTTGAACCTTCCTACTACTTGAAATACTTGAACTTCTTGAACCTTCCTGTTACTTGAACTTCTTGAACTTCTTGAACCTTAATGCTACTTGAACTTCTTGAACCTTCCTGTTACTTGAACTTCTTGAACTTCTTGAACCTTCCTGCTACTTGGTTTTCTTGAACCTTCCTGCTATTTGAACTTCTTGAACCTTCCTGCAACTTGAACTTCTTGAACCTTACTGCTACTTGAACTTCTAGAACTTCTTGACCCTTCCTGCTACTTGAACTTCTTGAACTTCTTGAACCTTCCTGCTACTTGAACTTCTTGAACTTCTTGAACCTTCCTGCTACTTGAACTTCTTGATCTTCTTGAACCTTCCTGCTACTTGAATTTCTTGAACTTCTTGAACCTTCCTGCTACTTGAACTTGTTGAACTTCGTGAACCTCCTTGCTACTTGAACTTCTTGAACCTTCCTGCTACTTGAACTTTTTGAACTTCTTGAACCTTCCTGCTACTTGAACTTCTTGAACTTCTTGAACCTTCCTGCTACTTGAACTTCTTGAACTTCTTGAACCTTCCTGCTACTTGAACTTTTTGAACTTCTTGAACCTTCCTGCTAATTGTACTTCTTGAAACTTCCTGCTACTTGAACTTCTTGAACTTCTTGAACCTTCCTGCTACTTGAACTTCTTGATTTTCTTGAACCTTCCTGTTACTTGAACTTTTTGTACCTTCCTGCTACCTGAACTTTTTGATTATTCCTGCTACTTGAACTTCTTGAACCTTCCTGCTACTTGAACTTCTAGAACCTTCCTGTTACTTGAACTTCTTGAACTTTCCTGCTACCTGAACTTCTTGAACCTTACTGCTTCTTGAACTTCTTGAACGTCTTGAACCTTCCTGCTACTTGAACTTCTTGAACTTCTTGAACCTTCATGCTACTTGAACTTCTTGAACCTCCCTGCTACTTGAACTTCTTGAACTTCTTGAATCCTTCTGCTGCTTGAACTTCTTGAACCTTCCAGCTACTTGAACTTCTTGAACTTTTTGAACCTTCCTGCTACCTGAACTTCTTGAACTTCTTGAACCTTTCTGCTACTTGAACTTCTTGGACCTTCCTGCTACTTGAACTTCTTGAACCTTCCTGCTACTTGAACTTCTTGAATCTTCCTGCTACTTGAACTTCTTGAACCTTCCTGCTACTTGAACTTCTTGAACTTATTGAACCTTCCTGCTACTTGAACTTCATGAACCTTTCTGCTACTTGAACTTCTTGAAACTTCCTGCTACTTGAACTTCTTGAACTTCTTGAACCTTCCTGCTACTTGAACTTCTTGAACGTCTCGAACCTTCCTGCTACTTGAACTTCTTGAACTTCTTGAACCTTCCTGCTATTTGAACTTCTTGAACCTTCCTGCTACTTGAACTTCTTGAACTTTTTGAACCTTCCTGCTACTTGAACTTCTTGAACTTCTTGAACCTTCCTGCTACTTGAACTTCTTGAACTTCTTGAACCTTCCTGCTACTTGAACTTCTTGAACCTTCCTGCTTCTTGAACTTCTTGAACTTCTTGAACCTTCATGCTACTTGAAATACATGAACTTCTTGAACCTTCCTGTTACTTAAACTTCTTGAACTTTTCGAACCTTCCTGCTACTTGAACTTCTTTAACCTTCCTGCTACTTGAACTTCTCGAACCTTCGTGCTACTTGAACTTCTTGAACTTCTTGAACCTTCCTCCTACCTGAAATACTTGAACTTCTTGAACCTTCCTGTTACTTGAACTTCTTGAACTTCTTGAACCTTCCTGCTACTTGAACTTCTTAAACCTTCGTGTTACTTGATCTTCTTGATCTTCTTGAACCTTCCTGCTACTTGATTTTCTTGAACCTTCCTGCTATTTGAACTTCTTGAACCTTCCTGATACTTGAACTTCTTGAACCTTCCTGCTACTTGAACTTCTTGAACCTTCCTGCTACTTGAACTTCTTGAACTTTCCTGCTACTTGAACTTCTTGAGCATTACTGATTCTTGAACTTCTTCAACTTCTTGAACCTTCCTGCTAAATGAACTTCTTGAACTTCTTGAAGCTTCCTGCTACTTGAACTTCTTGAACTTCTTGAACCTTCCTGCTACTTGAACTTCTTGAACTTCTTGCACCTTCCTGCTACTTGAACTTCTAGAACCTTCCTGCTACTTGAACTCCCTCAACCTTCCTGCTACTTGAACTTCTTGAACTTCTTGAACCTTCCTGCTACTTGAACTTCTTGAACCTTCCTGCTACTTGAACTCCTTGAACTTCTTGAACTTCTTGAACCTTCCTGCTACTTGAACTTCTTGAACTTCTTGCACCTTCCTGCTACTTGAACTTGTAGAACCTTCCTGCTACTTGAAATTCTTGAACCTTCCTGCTACTTGAACATCTTGAACTTCTTGAACCTTCCTGCTACTTGAACTTCTTGAACCTTCCTGCTACTTGAACTTCTCGAACTTCTTGAACTACTTGAACCTTCCTGCTACTTGAACTTCTTGAACCTTCCTGCTACTTGAACTTCTTGAACTTCTTGAACCTTCCTGCTACTTGAACTTCTTGAACCTTCCTGCTACTTGAACTTCTCGAACTTCTTGAACTTCTTGAACCTTCCTGCTACTTGAACTTCTTGTACTTCTTGAACTTTCCTGCTACTTGAACTTCTTCAACCTTCCTGCCACTTGATTTCTTGAACCTTCCTGCTACTTGAACTTCTTGAGCCTTCATGCTACTCGAACTTTTTGAACCTTTCTGCTTCCTGAACTTCTTGAACCTTCCTTCTACATGAACTTTTTGAACTTCTTGAACCTTCCTGCTACATGAACTTCTTGAACCTCCCTGCTACTTGAACTTTTTGAACTTCTTAAACCTTCCTGCTACTTGAACTTCTTGAACCTTCCTGCTACTTGAACTTCTTGAACTTCTTGAACCTTCCTGCTACTTGAACGTCTTGAACTTTCCTGCTACTTGAACTTCTTGAACCTTCCTGCTACTTGAACTTCTTAAACTTCTTGAACCTTCCTGCTACTTGAACTTTTCGAACTTCTTGAACCTTCCTGCTACTTGAACTTCTTGAACTTCTTGAACCTTCCTGCTACTTGAACTACTTGAACTTCTTGAACCTTCCTGCTACTTGAACTTCTTGAACTTCTTGAACCTTCCTGCAACTTGAACTTCTTGAACCTTCCTGCTACTTTAACTTCTTGAACCTTCCTGCCACTTGAACTTCTTGAACTTCTTGAACCTTCCTGCTACTTGAACTTCTCGAACTTATTGAACCTTCTGCTACTTGAACTTCTTGAACCTTCCTTCTACTTGAACTTCTTGAATTTCTTGAACCTTCCTGCTACTTGAACTTCTTGAACTTCTTGAACCTTCCTGCTACTTGAACTACTTGAACTTCTTGAACCTTCCTGCTACTTGAACTTCTTGAACTTCTTGAACTTCTTGAACCTTCCTGCTACTTGAACTTCTTGAACCTTCCTGCTTCTTGAACATCTTTAAACTTCCTGCTACATGAACTTCTTGAACTTCTTGAACCTTCCTATTACTTGAACTTCTTGAACCTTCCTGCTACTCGAACTTCCTGAAATTCTTGAACCTTCCTGCTACTTGAACTTCTTGAACTTCTTGAACCTTCGTGCTACTTGAACTTCTTGAACTTCTTAAACCTTCCTGCTACTTGAACTTCTTGAAATTTCCTGCTACTTGAACTTCCTGAACTTCTTTAACCTTCCTGCTACTTGAACTTCTTGAACTTCTTGAACCTTCCTGCTACTTGAACTTCTTGAACCTTCCTGCTACTTGAACTTCTTGAACTTCTTGAACCTTCCTGCTACTTGAACATCTTGAACTTCTTGAACCTTCCTGCTACTTGAACTTCTTGAACGTCTCGAACCTTCCTGCTACTTGAACTTCTTGAACTTCTTGAACCTTCCTGCTATTTGAACTTCTTGAACCTTCCTGCTACTTGAACTTCTTGAACTTTTTGAACCTTCCTGCTACTTGAACTTCTTGAACTTCTAGAACCTTCCTGCTACTTGAACTTCTTAAACTTCTTGAACCTTCTTGCTACTTGAACTTCTTGAACCTTCCTGCTACTTGAACTTCTTGAACTTCTTGAACTTCTTGAACCTTCATGCTACTTGAAATACTTGAACTTCTTGAACCTTCCTGTTACTTGAACTTCTTGAACTTTTCGAACCTTCCTGCTACTTGAACTTCTTTAACCTTCCTGCTACTTGAACTTCTCGAACCTTCCTGCTACTTGAACTTTCTGAACTTCTTGAACCTTCCTACTACTTGAAATACTTGAACTTCTTGAACCTTCCTGTTACTTGAACTTCTTGAACTTCTTGAACCTTAATGCTACTTGAACTTCTTGAACCTTCCTGTTACTTGAACTTCTTGAACTTCTTGAACCTTCCTGCTACTTGGTTTTCTTGAACCTTCCTGCTATTTGAACTTCTTGAACCTTCCTGCTACTTGAACTTCTTGAACCTTACTGCTACTTGAACTTCTAGAACTTCTTGACCCTTCCTGCTACTTGAACTTCTTGAACTTCTTGAACCTTCCTGCTACTTGAACTTCTTGAACTTCTTGAACCTTCCTGCTACTTGAACTTCTTGATCTTCTTGAACCTTCCTGCTACTTGAATTTCTTGAACTTCTTGAACCTTCCTGCTACTTGAACTTGTTGAACTTCGTGAACCTCCTTGCTACTTGAACTCCTTGAACCTTCCTGCTACTTGAACTTTTTGAACTTCTTGAACCTTCCTGCTACTTGAACTTCTTGATCTTCTTGAACTTTTCGAACCTTCCTGCTACTTGAACTTCTTTAACCTTCCTGCTACTTGAACTTCTCGAACCTTCCTGCTACTTGAACTTTCTGAACTTCTTGAACCTTCCTACTACTTGAAATACTTGAACTTCTTGAACCTTCCTGTTACTTGAACTTCTTGAACTTCTTGAACCTTAATGCTACTTGAACTTCTTGAACCTTCCTGTTACTTGAACTTCTTGAACTTCTTGAACCTTCCTGTTACTTGAACTTCTTGAACTTCTTGAACCTTCCTGCTACTTGGTTTTCTTGAACCTTCCTGCTATTTGAACTTCTTGAACCTTCCTGCTACTTGAACTTCTTGAACCTTACTGCTACTTGAACTTCTAGAACTTCTTGACCCTTCCTGCTACTTGAACTTCTTGAACTTCTTGAACCTTCCTGCTACTTGAACTTCTTGAACTTCTTAAACCTTCCTGCTACTTGAACTTCTTGATCTTCTTGAACCTTCCTGCTACTTGAATTTCTTGAACTTCTTGAACCTTCCTGCTACTTGAACTTGTTGAACTTCGTGAACCTCCTTGCTACTTGAACTTCTTGAACCTTCCTGCTACTTGAACTTTTTGAACTTCTTGAACCTTCCTGCTACTTGAACTTCTTGAACTTCTTGAACTTTTCGAACCTTCCTGCTACTTGAACTTCTTTAACCTTCCTGCTACTTGAACTTCTCGAACCTTCCTGCTACTTGAACTTTCTGAACTTCTTGAACCTTCCTACTACTTGAAATACTTGAACTTCTTGAACTTTCCTGTTAATTGAACTTCTTGAACTTCTTGAACCTTATTGCTACTTGAACTTCTTGAACCTTCCTGTTACTTGAACTTCTTGAACTTCTTGAACCTTCCTGCTACTTGGTTTTCTTGAACCTTCCTGCTATTTGAACTTCTTGAACCTTCCTGCTACTTGAACTTCTTGAACCTTACTGCTACTTGAACTTCTAGAACTTCTTGACCCTTCCTGCTACTTGAACTTCTTGAACTTCTTGAACCTTCCTGCTACTTGAACTTCTTGAACTTCTTGAACCTTCCTGCTACTTGAACTTCTTGATCTTCTTGAACCTTCCTGCTACTTGAATTTCTTGAACTTCTTGAACCTTCCTGCTACTTGAACTTGTTGAACTTCGTGAACCTCCTTGCTACTTGAACTTCTTGAACCTTCCTGCTACTTGAACTTTTTGAACTTCTTGAACCTTCCTGCTACTTGAACTTCTTGAACTTCTTGAACCTTCCTGCTACTTGAACTTCTTTAACTTCTTGAACCTTCCTGCTACTTGAACTTCTTGAACTTCTTGAACCTTCCTGCTAATTGTACTTCTTGAAACTTCCTGCTACTTGAACTTCTTGAACTTCTTGAACCTTTCTGCTACTTGAACTTCTTGATTTTCTTGAACCTTCCTGTTACTTGAACTTTTTGTACCTTCCTGCTACCTGAACTTTTTGATTCTTCCTGCTACTTGAACTTCTTGAACCTTCCTGCTACTTGAACTTCTAGAACCTTCCTGTTACTTGAACTTCTTGAACTTTCCTGCTACCTGAACTTCTTGAACCTTACTGCTTCTTGAACTTCTTGAACGTCTTGAACCTTCCTGCTACTTGAACTTCTTGAACTTCTTGAACCTTCATGCTACTTGAACTTCTTGAACCTTCCTGCTACTTGAACTTCTTGAACTTCTTGAATCCTTCTGCTACTTGAACTTCTTGAACCTTCCAGCTACTTGAACTTCTTGAACTTTTTGAACCTTCCTGCCACCTGAACTTCTTGAACTTCTTGAACCTTCCTGCTACTTGAACTTCTTGAACCTTCCTGCTACTTGAACTTCTTGAACCTTCCTGCTACTTGAACTTCTTGAATCTTCCTGCTACTTGAACTTCTTGAACCTTCCTGCTACTTGAACTTCTTGAACTTATTGAACCTTCCTGCTACTTGAACTTCATGAACCTTTCTGCTACTTGAACTTCTTGAAACTTCCTGCTACTTGAACTTCTTGAACTTCTTGAACCTTCCTGCTACTTGAACTTCTTGAACGTCTTGAACCTTCCTGCTACTTGAACTTCTTGAACTTCTTGAACCTTCCTGCTACTTGAACTTGAACTTTTTGAACCTTCCTGCTACTTGAACTTCTTGAACTTATTGAACCTTCCTGCTACTTGAACTTCTTGAACTTCTTGAACCTTCCTGCTACTTGAACTTCTTGAACCTTCTTGCTTCTTGAACTTCTTGAACTTCTTGAACCTTCATGCTACTTGAAATACATGAACTTCTTGAACCTTCCTGTTACTTAAACTTCTTGAACTTTTCGAACCTTCCTGCTACTTGAACTTCTTTAACCTTCCTGCTACTTGAACTTCTCGAACCTTCCTGCTACTTGAACTTCTTGATCTTCTTGAACCTTCCTCTTACCTGAAATACTTGAACTTCTTGAACCTTCCTGTTACTTGAACTTCTTGAACTTCTTGAACCTTCCTGCTACTTGAACTTCTTAAACCTTCGTGTTACTTGATCTTCTTGATCTTCTTGAACCTTCCTGCTACTTGATTTTCTTGAACCTTCCTGCTATTTGAACTTCTTGAACCTTCCTGCTACTTGAACTTCTTGAACCTTGCTGCAACTTGAACTTCTTGAACTTTCCTGCTACTTGAACTTCTAGAACTTCTTGACCCTTCCTGCTACTTGAACTTTTTGAACTTCTTGAACCTTCCTGCTACTTGAACTTCTTGAACTTCTTGAACCTTCCTGCTACTTGAACTTCTTGAACTTCTTGAACCTTCCTGCTACTTGAACTTCTTGAACTTCTTGAACCTTCCTGCTACTTGAACTTGTTGAACTTCGTGAACCTCCTTGCTACTTGAACTTCTTGAACTTCTTGAACCTTCCTGCTACTTGAATTTCTTGAACCTTCCTGCTACTTGAACTTCTTGAACTTCTTGAACCTTCCTGTTACTTGAAATACTTGAACTTCTTGAACCTTCCTGTCACTTGAACTTCTTGAACTTCTTGAACCTTCCTGCTACTTGAACTTCTTGAACCTTCCTGCTACTTGAACTTCTTGTACTTCTTGAACCTTCCTGCTACTTGAACTTCTTGAACCTTCCTGCTACTTGAACTTCTTGAACTTCTTGAGCCTTCCTGCTACTTGAACTTCTTGAACTTCTTGAACCTTCCTGCTACTTGAACTTCTTGAACTTCTCGAACCTTCCTGCTACTTGAACTGCTTAAACTTCTTGGACCTTCCTGCTACTTGAACTTCTTGAACTTCTTGAACCTTCCTGCTACCTGAACTTCTTGAACTTCTTGAACCTTCTTCCTATTTGAACTTTTTGAACTTCTTGAACCTTCCTGCTACTTCAACTTCTTGAACCTTCCTGCTACTTGAACTTCTTGAACTTCTTGAACCTTCCTGCTACGTGAACTTCTTGAAACTTGCTGCTACTTGAACTTCTTGAACTTCTTGAACCTTCCTGCTACTTGAACTTCTTGAACTTCTTGAACCTTCCTGTCACTTGAACTTTTTGAACCTTCCTGCTACTTGAACTTCTTGAACCTTCCTGCTACTTGAACTTCTTGAACCTTCCTCCTACTTGAACTTCTTGAACCTTACTGCTTCTTGAACTTCTTGAACTTCTTGAACTTCTTGAACCTTCCTGCTAAATGAACTTCTTGAACTTCTTGAACCTTCCTGCTACTTGAACTTCTTGAACTTCTTGAACTTCTTGCACCTTCCTGCTATTTGAACTTCTAGAACCTTCCTGCTACTTGAACTACTTGAACGTTCCTGCTACTTGAACTTCTTGAACTTCTTGAACCTTCCTGCTACGTGAACTTCTTGAAACTTGCTGCTACTTGAACTTCTTGAACTTCTTGAACCTTCCTGCTACTTGAACTTCTTGAACTTCTTGAACCTTCCTGTCACTTGAACTTTTTGAACCTTCCTGCTACTTGAAATTCTTGAACCTTCCTGCTACTTGAACTTCTTGAACCTTCCTGCTACTTGAACTTCTTGAACCTTCCTGCTACTTGAACTTCTTGAACTTCTTGAACCTTCCTGCTACCTGAACTTCTTGAACCTTCTTGCTACTTGAACTTCTCGAACCTTCCTGCTACTTGAACTTTTTGAACCTTCCTGCTACTTGAACTTCTTGAACTTCTTGAACCTTTCTGCTACTTGAACTTCGTGAACCTTCCTGCTACTTGAACTACTTGAACTTCCTGAACCTTCCTGCTGCTTGAATTTCTTAAACCTTCCTGCTATTTGAACTTCTTGAACTTCTTGAACCTTCCTGCTACTTGAACTTCTTGAACCTTCCTGCTACTTGAACTTCTTGAACCTTCCTGCTACTTGAACTTCTTGAACTTCTTGAACCTTCCTGCTACTTGAACTTCTTGAACTTCTTGAACCTTCCTGCTACTTGAACTTCTTGAACCTTCCTGCTACTTGAACTTCTTGAACTTCTTGAGCCTTCCTGCTACTTGAACTACTTAAACTTCTCGAACCTTCCTGCTACTTGAACTTCTTGAACTTCTTGAACCTTCCTGCTACGTGAACTTCTTGAACCTTCCTGCTACTTGAACTTCTTGAACTTCTTGAACCTTCCTGCTACTCTAACTTCTTGAACCTTCATGCTACTTGAACTTCTTGAACCTTCCTGCTACTTGAACTTCTTGAACCTTCCTGCTACTTGAACTACTTGAACTTCTTGAACCTTCCTGCTAATCGAATTTATTGAACCTTCCGGCTACTAGAACTTCTTGAACTTCTTGAACCTTCCTGCTACTTGAACTTCTTGAACCTTCCTGCTACTTGAACTTCTTGAACTTCTCGAACCTTCCTGCTACTTGAACTTCTTGAACCTTCCTGCTACTTGAACTTCTTGAACCTTCCTGCTACTTGAACTTCTTGAACTTCTTGAACCTTCCTGCTACTTGAACTTCTTGAACCTTCCTGCTACTTGAACTTCTTGAACTTCTTAAACCTTATTGCTACTTGAACTTCTTGAACCTTCCTGCTACTTGAACTTCTTGAACTTCTTGAACCTTCCTGCTACTTGAACTTTTTGAACCTTCCTGCTATTTGAACTTCTTGAACCTCCCTGCTACTTGAACTTCTTGAACCTTTCTGCTACTTGAACTTCTTTAACTTATTGAACCTTCCTGCTACTTGAACTTCTTGAACGTCTTGAACCTTCCTGCTACTTGAACTTCTTGAACTTCTTGAACTTCTTGAACCTTCCTGCTACTTGAACTTCTTGAACGTCTTGAACCTTCCTGCTACTTGAACTTCTTGAACTTCTTGATCCTTCCTGCTAATTGAATTTCTTGAACGTTCCTGCTACTTGAACTTCTTGAACTTCTTGAACCTTCCTGCTACGTGAACTTCTTGAAACTTGCTGCTACTTGAACTTCTTGAACTTCTTGAACCTTCCTGCTACTTGAACTTCTTGAACTTCTTGAACCTTCCTGTCACTTGAACTTTTTGAACCTTCCTGCTACTTGAACTTCTTGAACCTTCCTGCTACTTGAACTTCTTGAACCTTCCTGCTACTTGAACTTCTTGAACCTTCCTGCTACTTGAACTTCTTGAACTTCTTGAACCTTCCTGCTACCTGAACTTCTTGAACCTTCTTGCTACTTGAACTTCTCGAACCTTCCTGCTACTTGAACTTTTTGAACCTTCCTGCTACTTGAACTTCTTGAACTTCTTGAACCTTTCTGCTACTTGAACTTCGTGAACCTTCCTGCTACTTGAACTTCTTGAACCTTCCTGCTACTTGAACTTCTTGAACTTCTTGAACCTTCCTGCTACTTGAACTTCTTGAACTTCTTGAACCTTCCTGCTACTTGAACTTCTTGAACCTTCCTGCTACTTGAACTTCTTGAACTTCTTGAGCCTTCCTGCTACTTGAACTACTTAAACTTCTCGAACCTTCCTGCTACTTGAACTTCTTGAACTTCTTGAACCTTCCTGCTACGTGAACTTCTTGAACCTTCCTGCTACTTGAACTTCTTGAACTTCTTGAACCTTCCTGCTACTCTAACTTCTTGAACCTTCATGCTACTTGAACTTCTTGAACCTTCCTGCTACTTGAACTTCTTGAACCTTCCTGCTACTTGAACTACTTGAACTTCTTGAACCTTCCTGCTAATCGAATTTATTGAACCTTCCGGCTACTAGAACTTCTTGAACTTCTTGAACCTTCCTGCTACTTGAACTTCTTGAACCTTCCTGCTACTTGAACTTCTTGAACTTCTCGAACCTTCCTGCTACTTGAACTTCTTGAACCTTCCTGCTACTTGAACTTCTTGAACCTTCCTGCTACTTGAACTTCTTGAACTTCTTGAACCTTCCTGCTACTTGAACTTCTTGAACCTTCCTGCTACTTGAACTTCTTGAACTTCTTAAACCTTATTGCTACTTGAACTTCTTGAACCTTCCTGCTACTTGAACTTCTTGAACTTCTTGAACCTTCCTGCTACTTGAACTTTTTGAACCTTCCTGCTATTTGAACTTCTTGAACCTCCCTGCTACTTGAACTTCTTGAACCTTTCTGCTACTTGAACTTCTTTAACTTATTGAACCTTCCTGCTACTTGAACTTCTTGAACGTCTTGAACCTTCCTGCTACTTGAACTTCTTGAACTTCTTGAACTTCTTGAACCTTCCTGCTACTTGAACTTCTTGAACGTCTTGAACCTTCCTGCTACTTGAACTTCTTGAACTTCTTGATCCTTCCTGCTAATTGAATTTCTTGAACATTCCTGCTACTTGAACTTCTTGAACTTATTGAACCTTCCTGCTACTTGAACTTCATGAACCTTTCTGCTACTTGAACTTCTTGAAACTTCCTGCTACTTGAACTTCTTGAACTTCTTGAACCTTCCTGCTACTTGAACTTCTTGAACGTCTTGAACCTTCCTGCTACTTGAACTTCTTGAACTTCTTGAACCTTCCTGCTACTTGAACTTGAACTTTTTGAACCTTCCTGCTACTTGAACTTCTTGAACTTATTGAACCTTCCTGCTACTTGAACTTCTTGAACTTCTTGAACCTTCCTGCTACTTGAACTTCTTGAACCTTCTTGCTTCTTGAACTTCTTGAACTTCTTGAACCTTCATGCTACTTGAAATACATGAACTTCTTGAACCTTCCTGTTACTTAAACTTCTTGAACTTTTCGAACCTTCCTGCTACTTGAACTTCTTTAACCTTCCTGCTACTTGAACTTCTCGAACCTTCCTGCTACTTGAACTTCTTGATCTTCTTGAACCTTCCTCCTACCTGAAATACTTGAACTTCTTGAACCTTCCTGTTACTTGAACTTCTTGAACTTCTTGAACCTTCCTGCTACTTGAACTTCTTAAACCTTCGTGTTACTTGATCTTCTTGATCTTCTTGAACCTTCCTGCTACTTGATTTTCTTGAACCTTCCTGCTATTTGAACTTCTTGAACCTTCCTGCTACTTGAACTTCTTGAACCTTCCTGCAACTTGAACTTCTTGAACTTTCCTGCTACTTGAACTTCTAGAACTTCTTGACCCTTCCTGCTACTTGAACTTTTTGAACTTCTTGAACCTTCCTGCTACTTGAACTTCTTGAACTTCTTGAACCTTCCTGCTACTTGAACTTCTTGAACTTCTTGAACCTTCCTGCTACTTGAACTTCTTGAACTTCTTGAACCTTCCTGCTACTTGAACTTGTTGAACTTCGTGAACCTCCTTGCTACTTGAACTTCTTGAACTTCTTGAACCTTCCTGCTACTTGAACTTTTTGAGCTTCTTGAACCTTCCTGCTACTTGAACTTCTTGAACTTCTTGAACCTTCCTGCTACTTGAACTTCTTGAACTTCTTGAACCTTCCTGCTACTTGAACTTCTTGAACTTCTTGAACCTTCCTGCTAATTGAACTTCTTGAAACTTCCTGCTACTTGAACTTCTTGAACTTTCCTGCTTCTTGAACTTCTTGAACCTTACTGCTTCTTGAACTTCTTGAACTTCTTGAACCTTCCTGCTAAATGAACTTCTTGAACTTCTTGAACCTTCCTGCTACTTGAACTTCTTGAACTTCTTGAACCTTCCTGCTACTCGAACTTCTTGAACTTCTTGAACGTTCTTGCTACTTGAACTTCTTGAACTTCTTGAACCTTCCTGCTACTTGAACTTCTTGAACTTCTTGAACCTTCCTGCTACTTGAACTTCTTGAACTTCTTGAACCTTCCTGCTACTTGAACTTCTTGAACCTTCCTGCTACTTGAACTTCTTGAACCTTCCTGGTACTTGAACTTCTTGAACCTTTCTGCTACTTGAACTTCTTGAACTTCTTGAACCTTCCTGCTACTTGAACTTCTAGAACTTCTTGAACCTTTCTGCTACTTGAACTTCTTGAACCTTCCTGCTACTTGAACTTCTTGAACTTCTTAAACATTCCTGCTACTTAAACTTCTTGAACGTCTTGAACCTTCCTGCTACTTGAACTTCTTGAACTTCTTGAACCTTCCTGCTACTTGAACTTCTTGAACCTTCCTGCTACTTGAACTTCTTTAACTTTTTGAACCTTCCTGCTACTTGAACTTTTCGAACTTCTTGAACCTTCCTGCTACTTGAACTTCTTGAACTTCTTGAACCTTCCTGCTACTTGAACTTTTTGAACCTTCCTGCTACTTGAACTTCTTGAACTTCTCGAACCTTCCAGCTACTTGAAATACTTGAACTTCTTGAACCTTTCTGTTACTTGAACTTCTTGAACTTCCTGAACCTTCCTGCTACTTGAACTTCTTTAACCTTCCTGCTACTTGAATTTCTTGAACCTTCCTGCTACTTGAACTTCTTGAACTTCTTGAACCTTCCTGTTACTTGAAATACTTGAACTTCTTGAACCTTCCTGTCACTTGAACTTCTTGAACTTCTTGAACCTTCCTGCTACTTGAACTTCTTGAACCTTCCTGCTACTTGAACTTCTTGTACTTCTTGAACCTTCCTGCTACTTGAACTTCTTGAACCTTCCTGCTACTTGAACTTCTTGAACTTCTTGAGCCTTCCTGCTACTTGAACTTCTTGAACTTCTTGGACCTTCCTGCTACTTGAACTTCTTGAACTTCTCGAACCTTCCTGCTACTTGAACTGCTTAAACTTCTTGGACCTTCCTGCTACTTGAACTTCTTGAACTTCTTGAACCTTCCTGCTACCTGAACTTCTTGAACTTCTTGAACCTTCTTCCTATTTGAACTTTTTGAACTTCTTGAACCTTCCTGCTACTTCAACTTCTTGAACCTTCCTGCTACTTGAACTTCTTGAACTTCTTGAACCTTCCTGCTACGTGAACTTCTTGAAACTTGCTGCTACTTGAACTTCTTGAACTTCTTGAACCTTCCTGCTACTTGAACTTCTTGAACTTCTTGAACCTTCCTGTCACTTGAACTTTTTGAACCTTCCTGCTACTTGAACTTCTTGAACCTTCCTGCTACTTGAACTTCTTGAACCTTCCTCCTACTTGAACTTCTTGAACCTTACTGCTTCTTGAACTTCTTGAACTTCTTGAACTTCTTGAACCTTCCTGCTAAATGAACTTCTTGAACTTCTTGAACCTTCCTGCTACTTGAACTTCTTGAACTTCTTGAACTTCTTGCACCTTCCTGCTACTTGAACTTCTAGAACCTTCCTGCTACTTGAACTACTTGAACGTTCCTGCTACTTGAACTTCTTGAACTTCTTGAACCTTCCTGCTACGTGAACTTCTTGAAACTTGCTGCTACTTGAACTTCTTGAACTTCTTGAACCTTCCTGCTACTTGAACTTCTTGAACTTCTTGAACCTTCCTGTCACTTGAACTTTTTGAACCTTCCTGCTACTTGAACTTCTTGAACCTTCCTGCTACTTGAACTTCTTGAACCTTCCTGCTACTTGAACTTCTTGAACCTTCCTGCTACTTGAACTTCTTGAACTTCTTGAACCTTCCTGCTACCTGAACTTCTTGAACCTTCTTGCTACTTGAACTTCTCGAACCTTCCTGCTACTTGAACTTTTTGAACCTTCCTGCTACTTGAACTTCTTGAACTTCTTGAACCTTTCTGCTACTTGAACTTCGTGAACCTTCCTGCTACTTGAACTACTTGAACTTCCTGAACCTTCCTGCTGCTTGAATTTCTTAAACCTTCCTGCAATTTGAACTTCTTGAACTTCTTGAACCTTCCTGCTACTTGAACTTCTTGAACCTTCCTGCTACTTGAACTTCTTGAACCTTCCTGCTACTTGAACTTCTTGAACTTCTTGAACCTTCCTGCTACTTGAACTTCTTGAACTTCTTGAACCTTCCTGCTACTTGAACTTCTTGAACCTTCCTGCTACTTGAACTTCTTGAACTTCTTGAGCCTTCCTGCTACTTGAACTACTTAAACTTCTCGAACCTTCCTGCTACTTGAACTTCTTGAACTTCTTGAACCTTCCTGCTACGTGAACTTCTTGAACCTTCCTGCTACTTGAACTTCTTGAACTTCTTGAACCTTCCTGCTACTCTAACTTCTTGAACCTTCATGCTACTTGAACTTCTTGAACCTTCCTGCTACTTGAACTTCTTGAACCTTCCTGCTACTTGAACTACTTGAACTTCTTGAACCTTCCTGCTAATCGAATTTATTGAACCTTCCGGCTACTAGAACTTCTTGATCTTCTTGAACCTTCCTGCTACTTGAACTTCTTGAACCTTCCTGCTACTTGAACTTCTTGAACTTCTCGAACCTTCCTGCTACTTGAACTTCTTGAACCTTCCTGATACTTGAACTTCTTGAACCTTCCTGCTACTTGAACTTCTTGAACTTCTTGAACCTTCCTGCTACTTGAACTTCTTGAACCTTCCTGCTACTTGAACTTCTTGAACTTCTTAAACCTTATTGCTACTTGAACTTCTTGAACCTTCCTGCTACTTGAACTTCTTGAACTTCTTGAACCTTCCTGCTACTTGAACTTTTTGAACCTTCCTGCTATTTGAACTTCTTGAACCTCCCTGCTACTTGAACTTCTTGAACCTTTCTGCTACTTGAACTTCTTTAACTTATTGAACCTTCCTGCTACTTGAACTTCTTGAACGTCTTGAACCTTCCTGCTACTTGAACTTCTTGAACTTCTTGAACTTCTTGAACCTTCCTGCTACTTGAACTTCTTGAACGTCTTGAACCTTCCTGCTACTTGAACTTCTTGAACTTCTTGATCCTTCCTGCTAATTGAATTTCTTGAACATTCCTGCTACTTGAACTTCTTGAACTTCTTGAACCCTCCTGTTACTTGAACTTCTTGAACCTTCCTGCTACTAGAACTTCTTGAACTTCTTGAACCTTCCTGCTACTTGAACTTCTTGAACTTCTTGAACCTTCCTGCTACTTGAACTTCTTGAACCTTCCTGCTACTTGAATTTCTTGAACCTTCCTGCTACTTGAACTTCTTGAACTTCTTGAACCTTCCTGCTACTTGAACTTCTAGAACTTCTTGAACCTTTCTGCTACTAGAACTTCTTGAACCTTCCTGCTACTTGAACTTCTTGAACTTCTTGAACCTTCCTGCTACTTGAACTTCTTGAACGTCTTGAACCTTCCTGCTACTTGAACTTCTTGAACTTCTTGAACCTTCCTGCTGCTTGAACTTCTTGAACCATCCTGCTACTTGAACTTCTTGAACTTTTTGAACCTTCCTGCTACTTGAACTTTTTGAACTTCTTGAACCTTCCTGCTACTTGAACTTCTTGAACTTCTTGAACCTTCCTGCTACTTGAACTTCTTGAACCTTCCTGCTACTTGAACTTCTTGAACTTCTTGAACCTTCCTGCTACTTGAAATACTTGAACTTCTTGAACCTTCCTGTTGCTTGAACTTCTTGAACTTCTTGAACCGTCCTGCTACTTGAACTTCTTTAACCTTCCTGCTACTTGAATTTCTTGAACCTTCCTGCTACTTGAACTTCTTGAACTTCTTGAACCTTCCTGCTACTTGAAATACTTGAACTTCTTGAACCTTCCTGTCACTTGAACTTCTTCAACTTCTTGAACCTTCCTGCTACTTGAACTTCTTGAACCTTCCTGCTACTTGAACTTCTTGAACTTCTTGAACCTTCCTGCTACTTGAACTTCTTGAACTTCTTGACCCTTCCTGCTACTTGAACTTCTTGAACTTCTTGAACCTTCCTGCTACTTGAACTTCTTGAACTTCTCGTACCTTCCTGCTACTTGAACTGCTTAAACTTCTTGGACCTTCCTGCTACTTGAACTTCTTGAACTTCTTGAACCTTCCTGCTACTTGAACTTCTTGAACTTCTTGAACCTTCTTGCTATTTGAACTTTTTGAACTTCTTGAACCTTCCTGCTACCTTAACTTCTTGAACCTTCCTGCCACTTGAACTTCTTGAATTTCTTGAACCTCCCTGCAACGTGAACATCTTGAAACTTCCTGCTACTTGAACTTCTTGAACTTCTTGAACATTCCTGCTACTTGAACTTCTTGAACTTCTTGAACCTTCCTGTTACTTGAACTTTTTGAACTTTCCTGCTACTTGAACTTCTTGAACCTTCCTGCTACTTGAACTTCTTGAACCTTCCTCCTACTTGAACTTCTTGAACCTTCCTGCTGCTTGAACTTCTTGAATTTTCCTGCTACTTGAACTTCTTGAACCTTACTGCTTCTTGAACTTCTTGAACTTCTTGAACTTCTTGAACCTTCCTGCTAAATGAACTTCTTGAACTTCTTGAACCTTCCTGCTACTTGAACTTCTTGAACTTCTTGAACCTTCCTGCTACTTGAACTTCTTGAACTTCTTGCACCTTCCTGCTACCTGAACTTCTAGAACCTTCCTGCGACTTGATCTACTTGGACGTTCCTGCTACTTGAACTTCTTGAACTTCTTGAACCTTCCTGCTACTTGAACTTCTTGAACCTTCCTGCTACTTGAACTTCTTGAACTTCTTAAACCTTCCTGCTACTTGAACTTCCTGAACCTTCTTGCTTCTTGAACTTCTTGAACCTTCCTGCTACTTGAACTTCTTGAACCTTCCTGCTACTTGAACTTCTTGAACTTCTTGAACCTTTCTGCTACTTGAACTTCTTGAACCTTCCTGCTACTTGAACTACTTGAACTTCCTGAACCTTCCTGCTGCTTGAACTTCTTGAACCTTCCTTCTATTTGAACTTCTTGAACTTCTTGAACCTTCCTGCAACTTGAACTTCTTGAACCTTCCTGCTACTTGAACTTCTTGAACTTCTTGAACCTTCCTGCTACTTGAACTTCTTGAACTTCTTGTACCTTCCTGTCACTTGAACTTTTTGAACCTTCCTGCTACCTGAACTTCTTGAACCTTCCTGCTACTTGAACTTCTTGAACCTTCCTCCTACTTGAACTTCTTGAACCTTACTGCTTCTTGAACTTCTTGAACTTCTTGAACTTCTTGAACCTTCCTGCTAAATGAACTTCTTGAACTTCTTGAACCTTCCTGCTACTTGAACTTATTGAACTTCTTGAACTTCTTGCACCTTCCTGCTACTTGAATTTCTAGAACCTTCCTGCTACTTGAACTACTTGAACGTTCCTGCTACTTGAACTTCTTGAACTTCTTGAACCTTCCTGCTACTTGAACTTCTTGAACCTTCCTGCTACTTGAACTTCTTGAACTTCTTGAACCTTCCTGCTACCTGAACTTCTTGAACCTTCTTGCTACTTGAACTTCTTGAACCTTCCTGTTGCTTGAATTTCTTAAACCTTCCTGCTATTTGAACTTCTTGAACTTCTTGAACCTTCCTGCTACTTGAACTTCTTGAACCTTCCTGCTACTTGAACTTCTTGAACCTTCCTGCTACTTGAACTTCTTGAACTTCTTGAACCTTCCTGCTACTTGAACTTCTTGAACTTCTTGAACCTTCCTGCTACTTGAACTTCTTGAACCTTCCTGCTACTTGAACTTCTTGAACTTCTTGAGCCTTCCTGCTACTTGAACTACTTAAACTTCTCGAACCTTCCTGCTACTTGAACTTCTTGAACTTCTTGAACCTTCCTGCTACGTGAACTTCTTGAACCTTCCTGCTACTTGAACTTCTTGAACTTCTTGAACCTTCCTGCTACTCTAACTTCTTGAACCTTCATGCTATTTGAACTTCTTGAACCTTCCTGCTACTTGAACTTCTTGAACCTTCCTGCTACTTGAACTACTTGAACTTCTTGAACCTTCCTGCTAATCGAATTTATTGAACCTTCCGGCTACTAGAACTTCTTGAACTTCTTGAACCTTCCTGCTACTTGAACTTCTTGAACCTTCCTGCTACTTGAACTTCTTGAACTTCTCGAACCTTCCTGCTACTTGAACTTCTTGAACCTTCCTGCTACTTGAACTTCTTGAACCTTCCTGCTACTTGAACTTCTTGAACTTCTTGAACCTTCCTGCTACTTGAACTTCTTGAACCTTCCTGCTACTTGAACTTCTTGAACTTCTTAAACCTTATTGCTACTTGAACTTCTTGAACCTTCCTGCTACTTGAACTTCTTGAACTTCTTGAACCTTCCTGCTACTTGAACTTTTTGAACCTTCCTGCTATTTGAACTTCTTGAACCTCCCTGCTACTTGAACTTCTTGAACCTTTCTGCTACTTGAACTTCTTGAACTTTTTGAACCTTCCTGCTACTTGAACTTCTTGAACGTCTTGAACCTTCCTGCTACTTGAACTTCTTGAACTTCTTGAACTTCTTGAACCTTCCTGCTACTTGAACTTCTTGAACGTCTTGAACCTTCCTGCTACTTGAACTTCTTGAACTTCTTGATCCTTCCTGCTAATTGAATTTCTTGAAACTTCCTGCTACTTGAACTTCTTGAACTTCTTGAACCCTCCTGTTACTTGAACTTCTTGAACCTTCCTGCTACTAGAACTTCTTGAACTTCTTGAACCTTCCTGCTACTTGAACTTCTTGAACTTCTTGAACCTTCCTGCTACTTGAACTTCTTGAACCTTCCTGCTACTTAAATTTCTTGAACCTTCCTGCTACTTGAACTTCTTGAACTTCTTGAACCTTCCTGCTACTTGAACTTCCAGAACTTCTTGAACCTTTCTGCTACTAGAACTTCTTGAACCTTCCTGCTACTTGAACTTCTTGAACTTCTTGAACCTTCCTGCTACTTGAACTTCTTGAACCTTCCTGCTACTTGAACTTCTTGAACTTTTTGAACCTTCCTGCTACTTGAACTTTTTGAACTTCTTGAACCTTCCTGCTACTTGAACTTCTTGAACTTCTTGAACCTTCCTGCTACTTGAACTTCTTGAACCTTCCTGCTACTTGAACTTCTTGAACTTCTTGAACCTTCCTGCTACTTGAAATACTTGAACTTCTTGAACCTTCCTGTTGCTTGAACTTCATGAACTTCTTGAACCGTCCTGCTACTTGAACTTCTTTAACCTTCCTGCTACTTGAATTTCTTGAACCTTCCTGCTACTTGAACTTCTTGAACTTCTTGAACCTTCCTGCTACTTGAAATACTTGAACTTCTTGAACCTTCCTGTCACTTGAACTTCTTCAACTTCTTGAACCTTCCTGCTACTTGAACTTCTTGAACCTTCCTGCTACTTGAACTTCTTGAACTTCTTGAACCTTCCTGCTACTTGAACTTCTTGAACTTCTTGACCCTTCCTGCTACTTGAACTTCTTGAACTTCTTGAACCTTCCTGCTACATGAACTTCTTGAACTTCTCGAACCTTCCTGCTACTTGAACTGCTCAAACTTCTTGGACCTTCCTGCTACTTGAACTTCTTGAACTTCTTGAACCTTCCTGCTACTTGAACTTCTTGAACTTCTTGAACCTTCTTGCTATTTGAACTTTTTGAACTTCTTGAACCTTCCTGCTACCTTAACTTCTTGAACCTTCCTGCTACTTGAACTTCTTGAATTTCTTGAACCTTCCTGCTACGTGAACATCTTGAAACTTGCTGCTACTTGAACTTCTTGAACTTCTTGAACATTCCTGCTACTTGAACTTCTTGAACTTCTTGAACCTTCCTGTTACTTGAACTTTTTGAACTTTCCTGCTACTTGAACTTCTTGAACCTTCCTGCTACTTGAACTTCTTGAACCTTCCTCCTACTTGAACTTCTTGAACCTTCCTGCTGCTTGAACTTCTCGAATTTTCCTGCTACTTGAACTTCTTGAACCTTACTGCTTCTTGAACCTTACTGCTTCTTGAACTTCTTGAACTTCTTGAACTTCTTGAACCTTCCTGCTAAATGAACTTCTTGAACTTCTTGAACCTTCCTGCTACTTGAACTTCTTGAACTTCTTGAACCTTCCTGCTACTTGAACTTCTTGAACTTCTTGCACCTTCCTGCTACCTGAACTTCTAGAACCTTCCTGCGACTTGATCTACTTGAACGTTCCTGCTACTTGAACTTCTTGAACTTCTTGAACCTTCCTGCTACTTGAACTTCTTGAACCTTCCTGCTACTTGAACTTCTTGAACTTCTTAAACCTTCCTGCTACTTGAACTTCCTGAACCTTCTTGCTTCTTGAACTTCTTGAACCTTCCTGCTACTTGAACTTCTTGAACCTTCCTGCTACTTGAACTTCTTGAACTTCTTGAACCTTTCTGCTACTTGAACTTCTTGAACCTTCCTGCTACTTGAACTACTTGAACTTCCTGAACCTTCCTGCTGCTTGAACTTCTTGAACCTTCCTTCTATTTGAACTTCTTGAACTTCTTGAACCTTCCTGCAACTTGAACTTCTTGAACCTTCCTGCTACTTGAACTTCTTGAACTTCTTGAACCTTCCTGCTACTTGAACTTCTTGAACCTTCCTGCTACTTGAACTTCTTGAACTTCTTGAGCCTTCCTGCTACTTGAACTACTTAAACTTCTTGAACCTTCCTGCTACTTGAACTTCTTGAACTTCTTGAACCTTCCTGCTACGTGAACTTCTTGAACCTTCCTGCTACTTGAACTTCTTGAACCTTCATGCTACTTGAACTTCTTGAACCTTCCTGCTACTTGAACTTCTTGAACCTTCCTGCTACTTGAACTACTTGAACTTCTTGAACCTTCCTGCTAATCGAACTTCTTGAACCTTCCTGCTACTTGAACTTCTTGAACTTCTTGAACCTTCCTGCTACTTGAACTTCTTCAACCTTCCTGCTACTTGAACTTCTTGAACTTCTTGAACCTTCTTCCTATTTGAACTTTTTGAACTTCCTGAACCTTCCTGCTACTTGAACTTCTTGAACCTTCCTGCTACTTGAACTTCTTGAACCTTCCTGCTACTTGAACTTCTTGAACTTCTTGAACCTTCCTGCTACGTGAACTTCTTGAAACCTGCTGCTACTTGAACTTCTTGAACTTCTTGAACCTTCCTGCTACTTGAACTTCTTGAACTTCTTGAACCTTCCTGTTACTTGAACTTTTTGAACCTTCCTGCTACTTGAACTTCTTGAACCTTCCTGCTACTTGAACTTCTTGATCCTTCCTCCTACTTGAACTTCTTGAACCTTCCTGCTACTTGAACTTCTTGAACTTTCCTGCTACTTGAACTTCTTGAACCTTACTGCTTCTTGAACTTCTTGAACTTCTTGAACCTTCCTGCTACTTGAACTTCTTGAACTTCTTGCACCTTCCTGCTACTTGAACTTCTAGAACCTTCCTGCTACTTGAACTACTTGAACGTTCTTGCTACTTGAACTTCTTGAACTTCTTGAACCTTCCTGCTACTTGAACTTCTTGAACCTTCCTGCTACTTGAACTTCTTGAACTTCTTGAACCTTCCTGCTACTTGAACTTCTTGAACCTTCTTGCTACTTGAACTTCTTGAACCTTCCTGCTACTTGAACTTCTTGAACCTTCCTGCTACTTGAACTTCTTGAACTTCTTGAACCTTTCTGGTTCTTGAACTTCGTGAACCTTCCTGCTACTTGAACTACTCGAACTTCCTGAAACTTCCTGCTGCTTGAATTTCTTGAACCTTCCTGCTATTTGAACTTCTTGAACTTCTTGAACCTTTCTGCTACTTGAACTTCTTGAACCTTCCTGCTACTTGAACTTCTTGAACTTCTTGAACCTTCCTGCTACTTGAACTTCTTGAACCTTCCTGCTACTTGAACTTCTTGAACTTCTTGAGCCTTCCTGCTACTTGAACTACTTAAACTTCTTGAACCTTCCTGCTACTTGAACTTCTTGAACTTCTTGAACCTTCCTGCTACGTGAACTTCTTGAACCTTCCTGCTACTCTAACTTCTTGAACCTTCATGCTACTTGAACTTCTTGAACCTTCCTGCTACTTGAACTTCTTGAACCTTCCTGCTACTTGAACTACTTGAACTTCTTGAACTTTCCTGCTAATCGAATTTATTGAACCTTCCTGCTACTTGAACTTCTTGAACTTCTTGAACCTTCCTGCTACTTGAACTTCTTGAACCTTCATGCTACTTGAACTTCTTGAACTTCTCGAACCTTCCTGCTACTTGAACTTCTTGAACCTTCTTGCTACTTGAACTTCTTGAACCTTCCTGCTACTTGAACTTCTTGAACTTCTTGAACCTTCCTGCTACTTGAACTTCTTGAACCTTCCTGCTACTTGAACTTCTTGAACTTCTTAAACCTTCCTGCTACTTGAACTTCTTGAACCTTCCTGGTACTTGAACTTCTTGAACTTCTTGAACCTTCCTGCTACTTGAACTTTTTGAACCTTCCGGAATTTTGAACTTCTTGAACCTCCCTGCTACTTGAACTTCTTGAACCTTTCTGCTACTTGAACTTCTTGAACTTATCGAACCTTCCTGCTACTTGAACTTCTTGAACGTCTTGAACCTTCCTGCTACTTGAACTTCTTGAACTTCTTGAACCTTCCTGCTACTTGAACTTCTTGAACCTTCCTGCTACTTGAACTTCTTGAACTTCTTGAACCTTCTTCCTATTTGAACTTTTTGAACTTCCTGAACCTTCCTGCTACTTGAACTTCTTGAACCTTCCTGCTACTTGAACTTCTTGAACCTTCCTGCTACTTGAACTTCTTGAACTTCTTGAACCTTCCTGCTACGTGAACTTCTTGAAACTTGCTGCTACTTGAACTTCTTGAACTTCTTGAACCTTCCTGCTACTTGAACTTCTTGAACTTCTTGAACCTTCCTGTTACTTGAACTTTCAGAACCTTCCTGCTACTTGAACTTCTTGAACCTTCCTGCTACTTGAACTTCTTGAACCTTCCTGCCACTTGAACTTCTCGAACCTTCCTGCTACTTGAACTTTTTGAACTTCCGGAATTTTGAACTTCTTGAACCTCCCTGCTACTTGAACTTCTTGAACCTTTCTGCTACTTGAACTTCTTGAACTTATTGAACCTTCCTGCTACTTGAACTTCTTGAACGTCTTGAACCTTCCTGCTACTTGAACTTCTTGAACTTCTTGAACCTTCCTGCTACTTGAACTTCTTGAACCTTCGTGCTACTTGAACTTCTTGAACTTCTTGAACCTTCTTCCTATTTGAACTTTTTGAACTTCCTGAACCTTCCTGCTACTTGAACTTCTTGAACCTTCCTGCTACTTGAACTTCTTGAACCTTCCTGCTACTTGAACTTCTTGAACCTTCCTGCTACGTGAACTTCTTGAAACTTGCTGCTACTTGAACTTCTTGAACTTCTTGAACCTTCCTGCTACTTGAACTTCTTGAACTTCTTGAACCTTCCTGTTACTTGAACTTTCAGAACCTTCCTGCTACTTGAACTTCTTGAACCTTCCTGCTACTTGAACTTCTTGAACCTTCCTGCTACTTGAACTTCTCGAAACTTCCTGCTACTTGAACTTCTTGAACTTCTTGAACCTTCCTTCTACCTGAAATACTTGAACTTCTTGAACCTTCCTGTTACTTGAACTTCTTGAACTTCTTGAACCTTCCTGCTACTTGAACATCTTAAACCTTCGTGTTACTTGATCTTCTTGATCTTCTTGAACCTTCCTGCTACTTGATTTTCTTGAACCTTCCTGCTATTTGAACTTCTTGAACCTTCCTGCTACTTGAACTTCTTGAACCTTCCTGCTACTTGAACTTCTTGAACCTTCCTGCTACTTGAACTACTTGAACGTTCTTGCTACTTGAACTTCTTGAACTTCTTGAACCTTCCTGCTACTTGAACTTCTTGAACCTTCCTGCTACTTGAACTTCTTGAACTTCTTGAACCTTCCTGCTACTTGAACTTCTTGAACCTTCTTGCTACTTGAACTTCTTGAACCTTCCTGCTACTCGAACTTCCTAAACCTTCCTGCTACTTGAACTTCTTGAACTTCTTGAACCTTTCTGCTACTTGAACTTCGTGAACCTTTCTGCTACTTGAACTACTTGAACTTCCTGAAACTTCCTGCTGCTTGAATTTCTTGAACCTTCCTGCTATTTGAACTTCTTGAACTTCTTGAACCTTCCTGCTACTTGAACTTCTTGAACCTTCCTGCTACTTGAACTTCTTGAACTTCTTGAACCTTCCTGCTACTTGAACTTCTTGAACCTTCCTGCTACTTGAACTTCTTGAACTTTTTGAGCCTTCCTGCTACTTGAACTACTTAAACTTCTTGAACCTTCCTGCTACTTGAACTTCTTGAACTTCTTGAACTTTCCTGCTACGTGAACTTCTTGAACCTTCCTGCTACTCTAACTTCTTGAACCTTCATGCTACTTGAACTTCTTGAACCTTCCTGCTACTTGAACTTCTTGAACCTTCCTGCTACTTGAACTACTTGAACTTCTTGAACTTTCCTGCTAATCGAATTTATTGAACCTTCCTGCTACTTGAACTTCTTGAACTTCTTGAACCTTCCTGCTACTTGAACTTCTTGAACCTTCATGCTACTTGAACTTCTTGAACTTCTCGAACCTTCCTGCTACTTGAACTTCTTGAACCTTCTTGCTACTTGAACTTCTTGAACCTTCCTGCTACTTGAACTTCTTGAACTTCTTGAACCTTCCTGCTACTTGAACTTCTTGAACCTTCCTGCTACTTGAACTTCTTGAACTTCTTAAACCTTCCTGCTACTTGAACTTCTTGAACCTTCCTGGTACTTGAACTTCTTGAACTTCTTGAACCTTCCTGCTACTTGAACTTTTTGAACCTTCCGGAATTTTGAACTTCTTGAACCTCCCTGCTACTTGAACTTCTTGAACCTTTCTGCTACTTGAACTTCTTGAACTTATTGAACCTTCCTGCTACTTGAACTTCTTGAACGTCTTGAACCTTCCTCCTACTTGAACTTCTTGAACTTCTTGAACCTTCCTGCTACTTGAACTTCTTGAACCTTCCTGCTACTTGAACTTCTTGAACTTCTTGAACCTTCTTCCTATTTGAACTTTTTGAACTTCCTGAACCTTCCTGCTACTTGAACTTCTTGAACCTTCCTGCTACTTGAACTTCTTGAACCTTCCTGCTACTTGAACTTCTTGAACTTCTTGAACCTTCCTGCTACGTGAACTTCTTGAAACTTGCTGCTACTTGAACTTCTTGAACTTCTTGAACCTTCCTGCTACTTAAACTTCTTGAACTTCTTGAACCTTCCTGTTACTTGAACTTTCAGAACCTTCCTGCTACTTGAACTTCTTGAACCTTCCTGCTACTTGAACTTCTTGAACCTTCCTGCTACTTGAACTTCTCGAACCTTCCTGCTACTTGAACTTCTTGAACTTCTTGAACCTTCCTTCTACCTGAAATACTTGAACTTCTTGAACCTTCCTGTTACTTGAACTTCTTGAACTTCTTGAACCTTCCTGCTACTTGAACATCTTAAACCTTCGTGTTACTTGATCTTCTTGATCTTCTTGAACTTTCCTGCTACTTGATTTTCTTGAACCTTCCTGCTATTTGAACTTCTTGAACCTTCCTGCTACTTGAACTTCTTGAACCTTCCTGCTACTTGAACTTCTTGAACCTTCCTGCTACTTGAACTTCTTGAACTTTCCTGCTACTTGAACTTCTTGAGCCTTACTGATTCTTGAACTTCTTCAACTTCTTGAACCTTCCTGCTAAATGAACTTCTTAAACTTCTTGAACCTTCCTGCTACTTGAACTTCTTGAACTTCTTGAACCTTCCTGCTACTTGAACTTCTTGAACTTCTTGCACCTTCCTGCTACTTGAACTTCTAGAACCTTCCTGCTACTTGAACTCCTTCAACCTTCCTGCGACTTGAACTTCTTGAACTTCTTTAACCTTCCTGCTACTTGAACTTCTTGAACCTTCCTGCTACTTGAACTTCTTGAACTTCTTGAACTTCTTGAACCTTCCTGCTACTTGAACTTCTTGAACTTCTTGCACCTTCCTGCTACTTGAACTTGTAGAACCTTCCTGCTACTTGAACTTCTCGAACCTTCCTGCTACTTGAACTTCTTGAACTTCTTGTACCTTCCTGCTACTTGAACTTCTTGAACCTTCCTGCTACTTGAACTTCTCGAACTTCTTGAACTACTTGAACCTTCCTGCTACTTGAACTTCTTGAACCTTCCTGCTACTTGAACTTTTTGAACTTCTTGAACCTTCCTGCTACTTGAACTTCTTGTACTTCTTGAACTTTCCTGCTACTTGAACTTCTTCAACCTTCCTGCCACTTGATTTCTTGAACCTTCCTGCTACTTGAACTTCTTGAGCCTTCATGCTACTCGAACTTTTTGAACTTTTCTGCTTCCTGAACTTCTTGAACCTTCCTTCTACATGAACTTTTTGAACTTCTTGAACCTTCCGGCTACATGAACTTCTTGAACCTCCCTGCTACTTGAACTTTTTGAACTTCTTGAACCTTCCTGCTACTTGAACTTCTTGAACCTTCCTGCTACTTGAACTTCTTGAACTTCTTGAACCTTCCTGCTACTTGAACGTCTTGAACCTTCCTGCTACTTGAACTTCTTGAACCTTCCTGCTACTTGAACTTCTTGAACTTCTTGAACCTTCCTGCAACTTGAACTTCTTGAACCTTCCTGCTACTTTAACTTCTTGAACCTTCCTGCCACTTGAACTTCTTGAACTTCTTGAACCTTCCTGCTACTTGAAATTCTTGAACCTTCCTGCTACTTGAACTTCTTGAACTTCTTGAACCTTCCTGCTACATGAACTTCTCGAACTTATTGAACCTTCTGCTACTTGAACTTCTTGAACCTTCCTTCTACTTGAACTTCTTGAATTTCTTGAACCTTCCTGCTACTTGAACTTCTTGAACTTCTTGAACCTTCCTGCTACTTGAACTACTTGAACTTCTTGAACCTTCCTGCTACTTGAACTTCTTGAACTTCTTGAACCTCTTGAACCTTCCTGCTACTTGAACTTCTTGAACCTTCCTGCTTCTTGAACATCTTTAAACTTCCTGCTACATGAACTTCTTGAACTTCTTGAACCTTCCTATTACTTGCACTTCTTGAACCTTCCTGCTACTTGAACTTCTTGAAATTCTTGAACCTTCCTGCTACTTGAGTTTCTTGAACTTCTTGAACCTTCGTGCTACTTGAACTTCTTGAACTTCTTAAACCTTCCTGCTACTTGAACTTCTTGAACCTTCCTGCTACTTGAACTTCCTGAACTTCTTGAACCTTCCTGCTACTTGAACTTCTTGAACTTCTTGAACCTTCCTGCTACTTGAACTTCTTGAACCTTCCTGCTACTTGAACATCTTGAACTTCTTGAACCTTCCTGCTACTTGAACTTCTTGAACGTCTCGAACCTTCCTGCTACTTGAACTTCTTGAACTTCTTGAACCTTCCTGCTATTTGAACTTCTTGAACCTTCCTGCTACTTGAACTTCTTGAACTTTTTGAAACTTCCTGCTACTTGAACTTCTTGAACTTCTAGAACCTTCCTGCTACTTGAATTTCTTGAACTTCTTGAACCTTTTTGCTACTTGAACTTCTTGAACCTTCCTGCTACTTGAACTTCTTGAAATTCTTGAACCTTCATGCTACTTGAAATACTTGAACTTCTTGAACCTTCCTGTTACTTGAACTTCTTGAACTTTTCGAACCTTCCTGCTACTTGAACTTCTTTAACCTTCCTGCTACTTGAACTTCTCGAACCTTCCTGCTACTTGAACTTTCTGAACTTCTTGCACCTTCCTACTACTTGAAATACTTGAACTTCTTGAACCTTCCTGTTACTTGAACTTCTTGAACTTCTTGAACCTTAATGCTACTTGAACTTCTTGAACCTTCCTGTTACTTGAACTTCTTGAACTTCTTGAACCTTCCTGCTACTTGGTTTTCTTGAACCTTCCTGCTATTTGAACTTCTTGAACCTTCCTGCAACTTGAACTTCTTGAACCTTACTGCTACTTGAACTTCTAGAACTTCTTGACCCTTCCTGCTACTTGAACTTCTTGAACTTCTTGAACCTTCCTGCTACTTGAACTTCTTGAACTTCTTGAACCTTCCTGCTACTTGAACTTCTTGATCTTCTTGAACCTTCCTGCTACTTGAATTTCTTGAACTTCTTGAACCTTCCTGCTACTTGAACTTGTTGAACTTCGTGAACCTCCTTGCTACTTGAACTTCTTGAACCTTCCTGCTACTTGAACTTTTTGAACTTCTTGAACCTTCCTGCTACTTGAACTTCTTGAACTTCTTGAACCTTCCTGCTACTTGAACTTCTTGAACTTCTTGAACCTTCCTGCTACTTGAACTTTTTGAACTTCTTGACCCTTCCTGCTAATTGTACTTCTTGAAACTTCCTGCTACTTGAACTTCTTGAACTTCTTGAACCTTCCTGCTACTTGAACTTCTTGATTTTCTTGAACCTTCCTGTTACTTGAACTTTTTGTACCTTCCTGCTACCTGAACTTTTTGATTCTTCCTGCTACTTGAACTTCTTGAACCTTCCTGCTACTTGAACTTCTAGAACCTTCCTGTTACTTGAACTTCTTGAACTTTCCTGCTACCTGAACTTCTTGAACTTCTTGAACCTTCATGCTACTTGAACTTCTTGAACCTCCCTGCTACTTGAACTTCTTGAACTTCTTGAATCCTTCTGCTGCTTGAACTTCTTGAACCTTCCAGCTACTTGAACTTCTTGAACTTTTTGAACCTTCCTGCTACCTGAACTTCTTGAACTTCTTGAACCTTTCTGCTACTCGAACTTCTTGGACCTTCCTGCTACTTGAACTTCTTGAACCTTCCTGCTACTTGAACTTCTTGAATCTTCCTGCTACTTGAACTTCTTGAACCTTCCTGCTACTTGAACTTCTTGAACTTATTGAACCTTCCTGCTACTTGAACTTCATGAACCTTTCTGCTACTTGAACTTCTTGAAACTTCCTGCTACTTGAACTTCTTGAACTTCTTGAACCTTCCTGCTACTTGAACTTCTTGAACGTCTTGAACCTTCCTGCTACTTGAACTTCTTGAACTTCTTGAACCTTCCTGCTATTTGAACTTCTTGAACCTTCCTGCTACTTGAACTTCTTGAACTTTTTGAACCTTCCTGCTACTTGAACTTCTTGAACTTCTTGAACCTTCCTGCTACTTGAACTTCTTGAACTTCTTGAACCTTCCTGCTACTTGAACTTCTTGAACCTTCCTGCTTCTTGAACTTCTTGAACTTCTTGAACCTTCATGCTACTTGAAATACATGAACTTCTTGAACCTTCCTGTTACTTAAACTTCTTGAACTTTTCGAACCTTACTGCTACTTGAACTTCTTTAACCTTCCTGCTACTTGAACTTCTCGAACCTTCCTGCTACTTGAACTTCTTGAACTTCTTGAACCTTCCTCCTACCTGAAATACTTGAACTTCTTGAACCTTCCTGTTACTTGAACTTCTTGAACTTCTTGAACCTTCCTGCTACTTGAACTTCTTAAACCTTTGGTTACTTGATCTTCTTGATCTTCTTGAACCTTCCTGCTACTTGATTTTCTTGAACCTTCCTGCTATTTGAACTTCTTGAACCTTCCTGATACTTGAACTTCTTGAACCTTCCTGCTACTTGAACTTCTTGAACCTTCCTGCTACTTGAACTTCTTGAACTTTCCTGCTACTTGAACTTCTTGAGCATTACTGATTCTTGAACTTCTTCAACTTTTTGAACCTTCCTGCTAAATGAACTTCTTGAACTTCTTGAACCTTCCTGCTACTTGAACTTCTTGAACTTCTTGAACCTTCCTGCTACTTGAACTTCTTGAACTTCTTGCACCTTCCTGCTACTTGAACTTCTAGAACCTTCCTGCTACTTGAACTCCCTCAACCTTCCTGCTACTTGAACTTCTTGAACTTCTTGAACCTTCCTGCTACTTGAACTTCTTGAACCTTCCTGCTACTTGAACTCCTTGAACTTCTTGAACTTCTTGAACCTTCCTGCTACTTGAACTTCTTGAACTTCTTGCACCTTCCTGCTACTTGAACTTGTAGAACCTTCCTGCTACTTGAAATTCTTGAACCTTCCTGCTACTTGAACTTCTTGAGCTTCTTGAACCTTACTGCTACTTGAACTTCTTGAACCTTCCTGCTACTTGAACTTCTCGAACTTCTTGAACTACTTGAACCTTCCTGCTACTTGAACTTCTTGAACCTTCCTGCTACTTGAACTTTTTGAACTTCTTGAACCTTCCTGCTACTTGAACTTCTTGTACTTCATGAACTTTCCTGCAACTTGAACTTTTCGAACTTCTTGAACCTTCCTGCTACTTGAACTTCTTGAACTTCTTGAACCTTCCTGCTACTTGAACGTCTTGAACCTTCCTGCTACTTGAACTTCTTGAACCTTCCTGATACTTGAACTTCTTAAACTTCTTGAACCTTCCTGCTACTTGAACTTTTCGAACTTCTTGAACCTTCCTGCTACTTGAACTTCTTGAACTTCTTGAACCTTCCTGCTACTTGAACTACTTGAACTTCTTGAACCTTCCTGCTACTTGAACTTCTTGAACTTCTTGAACCTTCCTGCAACTTGAACTTCTTGAACCTTCCTGCTACTTTAACTTCTTGAACCTTCCTGCCACTTGAACTTCTTGAACTTTCCTGCTACTTGAACTTCTTGAGCATTACTGATTCTTGAACTTCTTCAACTTCTTGAACCTTCCTGCTACTTGAACTTCTTGAACTTCTTGCACCTTCCTGCTACTTGAACTTCTAGAACCTTCCTGCTACTTGAACTCCCTCAACCTTCCTGCTACTTGAACTTCTTGAACTTCTTGAACCTTCCTGCTACTTGAACTTCTTGAACCTTCCTGCTACTTGAACTCCTTGAACTTCTTGAACTTCTTGAACTTTCCTGCTACTTGAACTTCTTGAACTTCTTGCACCTTCCTGCTACTTGAACTTGTAGAACCTTCCTGCTACTTGAAATTCTTGAACCTTCCTGCTACTTGAACTTCTTGAACTTCTTGAACCTTCCTGCTACTTGAACTTCTTGAACCTTCCTGCTACTTGAACTTCTCGAACTTCTTGAACTACTTGAACCTTCCTGCTACTTGAACTTCTTGAACCTTCCTGCTACTTGAACTTCTTGAACTTCTTGAACCTTCCTGCTACTTGAACTTCTTGAACCTTCCTGCTACTTGAACTTCTCGAACTTCTTGAACTTCTTGAACCTTCCTGCTACTTGAACTTCTTCTACTTCTTGAACTTTCCTGCTACTTGAACTTCTTCAACCTTCCTGCCACTTGATTTCTTGAACCTTCCTGCTACTTGAACTTCTTGAGCCTTCATGCTACTCGAACTTTTTGAACCTTTCTGCTTCCTGAACTTCTTGAACCTTCCTTCTACATGAACTTTTTGAACTTCTTGAACCTTCCTGCTACATGAACTTCTTGAACCTCCCTGCTACTTGAACTTCTTGAACTTCTTGAACCTTCCTGCTACTTGAACGTCTTGAACTTTCCTGCTACTTGAACTTCTTGAACCTTCCTGCTACTTGAACTTCTTAAACTTCTTGAACCTTCCTGCTACTTGAACTTTTCGAACTTCTTGAACCTTCCTGCTACTTGAACTTCTTGAACTTCTTGAACCTTCCTGCTACTTGAACTACTTGAACTTCTTGAACCTTCCTGCTACTTGAACTTCTTGAACTTCTTGAACCTTCCTGCAACTTGAACTTCTTGAACCTTCCTGCTACTTTAACTTCTTGAACCTTCCTGCCACTTGAACTTCTTGAACTTCTTGAACCTTCCTGCTACTTGAAATTCTTGAACCTTCCTGCTACTTGATCTTCTTGAACTTCTTGAACCTTCCTGCTACTTGAACTTCTCGAACTTATTGAACCTTCTGCTACTTGAACTTCTTGAACCTTCCTTCTACTTGAACTTCTTGAATTTCTTGAACCTTCCTGCTACTTGAACTTCTTGAACTTCTTGAACCTTCCTGCTACTTGAACTACTTGAACTTCTTGAACCTTCCTGCTACTTGAACTTCTTGAACTTCTTGAACTTCTTGAACCTTCCTGCTACTTGAACTTCTTGAACCTTCCTGCTTCTTGAACATCTTTAAACTTCCTGCTACATGAACTTCTTGAACTTCTTGAACCTTCCTATTACTTGAACTTCTTGAACCTTCCTGCTACTCGAACTTCCTGAAATTCTTGAACCTTCCTGCTACTTGAACTTCTTGAACTTCTTGAACCTTCGTGCTACTTGAACTTCTTGAACTTCTTAAACCTTCCTGCTACTTGAACTTCTTGAAATTTCCTGCTACTTGAACTTCCTGAACTTCTTTAACCTTCCTGCTACTTGAACTTCTTGAACTTCTTGAACCTTCCTGCTACTTGAACTTCTTGAACCTTCCTGCTACTTGAACTTCTTGAACTTCTTGAACCTTCCTGCTACTTGAACATCTTGAACTTCTTGAACCTTCCTGCTACTTGAACTTCTTGAACGTCTCGAACCTTCCTGCTACTTGAACTTCTTGAACTTCTTGAACCTTCCTGCTATTTGAACTTCTTGAACCTTCCTGCTACTTGAACTTCTTGAACTTTTTGAACCTTCCTGCTACTTGAACTTCTTGAACTTCTAGAACCTTCCTGCTACTTGAACTTCTTAAACTTCTTGAACCTTCTTGCTACTTGAACTTCTTGAACCTTCCTGCTACTTGAACTTCTTGAACTTCTTGAACTTCTTGAACCTTCATGCTACTTGAAATACTTGAACTTCTTGAACCTTCCTGTTACTTGAACTTCTTGAACTTTTCGAACCTTCCTGCTACTTGAACTTCTTTAACCTTCCTGCTACTTGAACTTCTCGAACCTTCCTGCTACTTGAACTTTCTGAACTTCTTGAACCTTCCTACTACTTGAAATACTTGAACTTCTTGAACCTTCCTGTTACTTGAACTTCTTGAACTTCTTGAACCTTAATGCTACTTGAACTTCTTGAACCTTCCTGTTACTTGAACTTCTTGAACTTCTTGAACCTTCCTGCTACTTGGTTTTCTTGAACCTTCCTGCTATTTGAACTTCTTGAACCTTCCTGCTACTTGAACTTCTTGAACCTTACTGCTACTTGAACTTCTAGAACTTCTTGACCCTTCCTGCTACTTGAACATCTTGAACTTCTTGAACCTTCCTGCTACTTGAACTTCTTGAACTTCTTGAACCTTCCTGCTACTTGAACTTCTTGATCTTCTTGAACCTTCTTGCTACTTGAATTTCTTGAACTTCTCAAACCTTCCTGCTACTTGAACTTGTTGAACTTCGTGAACCTCCTTGCTACTTGAACTCCTTGAACCTTCCTGCTACTTGAACTTTTTGAACTTCTTGAACCTTCCTGCTACTTGAACTTCTTGAACTTCTTGAACTTTTCGAACCTTCCTGCTACTTGAACTTCTTTAACCTTCCTGCTACTTGAACTTCTCGAACCTTCCTGCTACTTGAACTTTCTGAACTTCTTGAACCTTCCTACTACTTGAAATACTTGAACTTCTTGAACCTTCCTGTTACTTGAACTTCTTGAACTTCTTGAACCTTAATGCTACTTGAACTTCTTGAACCTTCCTGTTACTTGAACTTCTTGAACTTCTTGAACCTTCCTGCTACTTGGTTTTCTTGAACCTTCCTGCTATTTGAACTTCTTGAACCTTCCTGCTACTTGAACTTCTTGAACCTTACTGCTACTTGAACTTCTAGAACTTCTTGACCCTTCCTGCTACTTGAACTTCTTGAACTTCTTGAACCTTCCTGCTACTTGAACTTCTTGAACTTCTTAAACCTTCCTGCTACTTGAACTTCTTGATCTTCTTGAACCTTCCTGCTACTTGAATTTCTTGAACTTCTTGAACCTTCCTGCTACTTGAACTTGTTGAACTTCGTGAACCTCCTTGCTACTTGAACTTCTTGAACCTTCCTGCTACTTGAACTTTTTGAACTTCTTGAACCTTCCTGCTACTTGAACTTCTTGAACTTCTTGAACTTTTCGAACCTTCCTGCTACTTGAACTTCTTTAACCTTCCTGCTACTTGAACTTCTCGAACCTTCCTGCTACTTGAACTTTCTGAACTTATTGAACCTTCCTACTACTTGAAATACTTGAACTTCTTGAACCTTCCTGTTAATTGAACTTCTTGAACTTCTTGAACCTTATTGCTACTTGAACTTCTTGAACCTTCCTGTTACTTGAACTTCTTGAACTTCTTGAACCTTCCTGCTACTTGGTTTTCTTGAACCTTCCTGCTATTTGAACTTCTTGAACCTTCCTGCTACTTGAACTTCTTGAACCTTACTGCTACTTGAACTTCTAGAACTTCTTGACCCTTCCTGCTACTTGAACTTCTTGAACTTCTTGAACCTTCCTGCTACTTGAACTTCTTGAACTTCTTGAACCTTCCTGCTACTTGAACTTCTTGATCTTCTTGAACCTTCCTGCTACTTGAATTTCTTGAACTTCTTGAACCTTCCTGCTACTTGAACTTGTTGAACTTCGTGAACCTCCTTGCTACTTGAACTTCTTGAACCTTCCTGCTACTTGAACTTTTTGAACTTCTTGAACCTTCCTGCTACTTGAACTTCTTGAACTTCTTGAACCTTCCTGCTACTTGAACTTCTTTAACTTCTTGAACCTTCCTGCTACTTGAACTTCTTGAACTTCTTGAACCTTCCTGCTAATTGTACTTCTTGAAACTTCCTGCTACTTGAACTTCTTGAACTTCTTGAACCTTTCTGCTACTTGAACTTCTTGATTTTCTTGAACCTTCCTGTTACTTGAACTTTTTGTACCTTCCTGCTACCTGAACTTTTTGATTCTTCCTGCTACTTGAACTTCTTGAACCTTCCTGCTACTTGAACTTCTAGAACCTTCCTGTTACTTGAACTTCTTGAACTTTCCTGCTACCTGAACTTCTTGAACCTTACTGCTTCTTGAACTTCTTGAACGTCTTGAACCTTCCTGCTACTTGAACTTCTTGAACTTCTTGAACCTTCATGCTACTTGAACTTCTTGAACCTTCCTGCTACTTGAACTTCTTGAACTTCTTGAATCCTTCTGCTACTTGAACTTCTTGAACCTTCCAGCTACTTGAACTTCTTGAACTTTTTGAACCTTCCTGCCACCTGAACTTCTTGAACTTCTTGAACCTTCCTGCTACTTGAACTTCTTGAACCTTCCTGCTACTTGAACTTCTTGAACCTTCCTGCTACTTGAACTTCTTGAATCTTCCTGCTACTTGAACTTCTTGAACCTTCCTGCTACTTGAACTTCTTGAACTTATTGAACCTTCCTGCTACTTGAACTTCATGAACCTTTCTGCTACTTGAACTTCTTGAAACTTCCTGCTACTTGAACTTCTTGAACTTCTTGAACCTTCCTGCTACTTGAACTTCTTGAACGTCTTGAACCTTCCTGCTACTTGAACTTCTTGAACTTCTTGAACCTTCCTGCTACTTGAACTTGAACTTTTTGAACCTTCCTGCTACTTGAACTTCTTGAACTTATTGAACCTTCCTGCTACTTGAACTTCTTGAACTTCTTGAACCTTCCTGCTACTTGAACTTCTTGAACCTTCTTGCTTCTTGAACTTCTTGAACTTCTTGAACCTTCATGCTACTTGAAATACATGAACTTCTTGAACCTTCCTGTTACTTAAACTTCTTGAACTTTTCGAACCTTCCTGCTACTTGAACTTCTTTAACCTTCCTGCTACTTGAACTTCTCGAACCTTCCTGCTACTTGAACTTCTTGATCTTCTTGAACCTTCCTCCTACCTGAAATACTTGAACTTCTTGAACCTTCCTGTTACTTGAACTTCTTGAACTTCTTGAACCTTCCTGCTACTTGAACTTCTTAAACCTTCGTGTTACTTGATCTTCTTGATCTTCTTGAACCTTCCTGCTACTTGATTTTCTCGAACCTTCCTGCTATTTGAACTTCTTGAACCTTCCTGCTACTTGAACTTCTTGAACCTTCCTGCAACTTGAACTTCTTGAACTTTCCTGCTACTTGAACTTCTAGAACTTCTTGACCCTTCCTGCTACTTGAACTTTTTGAACTTCTTGAACCTTCCTGCTACTTGAACTTCTTGAACTTCTTGAACCTTCCTGCTACTTGAACTTCTTGAACTTCTTGAACCTTCCTGCTACTTGAACTTCTTGAACTTCTTGAACCTTCCTGCTACTTGAACTTGTTGAACTTCGTGAACCTCCTTGCTACTTGAACTTCTTGAACTTCTTGAACCTTCCTGCTACTTGAACTTTTTGAGCTTCTTGAACCTTCCTGCTACTTGAACTTCTTGAACTTCTTGAACCTTCCTGCTACTTGAACTTCTTGAACTTCTTGAACCTTCCTGCTACTTGAACTTCTTGAACTTCTTGAACCTTCCTGCTAATTGAACTTCTTGAAACTTCCTGCTACTTGAACTTCTTGAACTTTCCTGCTTCTTGAACTTCTTGAACCTTACTGCTACTTGAACTTCTTGAACTTCTTGAACCTTCCTGCTAAATGAACTTCTTGAACTTCTTGAACCTTCCTGCTACTTGAACTTCTTGAACTTCTTGAACCTTCCTGCTACTCGAACTTCTTGAATTTCTTGAACGTTCCTGCTACTTGAACTTCTTGAACTTCTTGAACCTTCCTGCTACTTGAACTTCTTGAACTTCTTGAACCTTCCTGCTACTTGAACTTCTTGAACTTCTTGAACCTTCCTGCTACTTGAACTTCTTGAACCTTCCTGCTACTTGAACTTCTTGAACCTTCCTGGTACTTGAACTTCTTGAACCTTTCTGCTACTTGAACTTCTTGAACTTCTTGAACCTTCCTGCTACTTGAACTTCTAGAACTTCTTGAACCTTTCTGCTACTTGAACTTCTTGAACCTTCCTGCTACTTGAACTTCTTGAACTTCTTAAACATTCCTGCTACTTAAACTTCTTGAACGTCTTGAACCTTCCTGCTACTTGAACTTCTTGAACTTCTTGAACCTTCCTGCTCTTTGAACTTCTTGAACCTTCCTGCTACTTGAACTTCTTTAACTTTTTGAACCTTCCTGCTACTTGAACTTTTCGAACTTCTTGAACCTTCCTGCTACTTGAACTTCTTGAACTTCTTGAACCTTCCTGCTACTTGAACTTTTTGAACCTTCCTGCTACTTGAACTTCTTGAACTTCTCGAACCTTCCAGCTACTTGAAATACTTGAACTTCTTGAACCTTTCTGTTACTTGAACTTCTTGAACTTCCTGAACCTTCCTGCTACTTGAACTTCTTTAACCTTCCTGCTACTTGAATTTCTTGAACCTTCCTGCTACTTGAACTTCTTGAACTTCTTGAACCTTCCTGTTACTTGAAATACTTGAACTTCTTGAACCTTCCTGTCACTTGAACTTCTTGAACTTCTTGAACCTTCCTGCTACTTGAACTTCTTGAACCTTCCTGCTACTTGAACTTCTTGTACTTCTTGAACCTTCCTGCTACTTGAACTTCTTGAACCTTCCTGCTACTTGAACTTCTTGAACTTCTTGAGCCTTCCTGCTACTTGAACTTCTTGAACTTCTTGAACCTTCCTGCTACTTGAACTTCTTGAACTTCTCGAACCTTCCTGCTACTTGAACTGCTTAAACTTCTTGGACCTTCCTGCTACTTGAACTTCTTGAACTTCTTGAACCTTCCTGCTACCTGAACTTCTTGAACTTCTTGAACCTTCTTCCTATTTGAACTTTTTGAACTTCTTGAACCTTCCTGCTACTTCAACTTCTTGAACCTTCCTGCTACTTGAACTTCTTGAACTTCTTGAACCTTCCTGCTACGTGAACTTCTTGAAACTTGCTGCTACTTGAACTTCTTGAACTTCTTGAACCTTCCTGCTACTTGAACTTCTTGAACTTCTTGAACCTTCCTGTCACTTGAACTTTTTGAACCTTCCTGCTACTTGAACTTCTTGAACCTTCCTGCTACTTGAACTTCTTGAACCTTCCTCCTACTTGAACTTCTTGAACCTTACTGCTTCTTGAACTTCTTGAACTTCTTGAACTTCTTGAACCTTCCTGCTAAATGAACTTCTTGAACTTCTTGAACCTTCCTGCTACTTGAACTTCTTGAACTTCTTGAACTTCTTGCACCTTCCTGCTACTTGAACTTCTAGAACCTTCCTGCTACTTGAACTACTTGAACGTTCCTGCTACTTGAACTTCTTGAACTTCTTGAACCTTCCTGCTACGTGAACTTCTTGAAACTTGCTGCTACTTGAACTTCTTGAACTTCTTGAACCTTCCTGCTACTTGAACTTCTTGAACTTCTTGAACCTTCCTGTCACTCGAACTTTTTGAACCTTCCTGCTACTTGAACTTCTTGAACCTTCCTGCTACTTGAACTTCTTGAACCTTCCTGCTACTTGAACTTCTTGAACCTTCCTGCTACTTGAACTTCTTGAACTTCTTGAACCTTCCTGCTACCTGAACTTCTTGAACCTTCTTGCTACTTGAACTTCTCGAACCTTCCTGCTACTTGAACTTTTTGAACCTTCCTGCTACTTGAACTTCTTGAACTTCTTGAACCTTTCTGCTACTTGAACTTCGTGAACCTTCCTGCTACTTGAACTACTTGAACTTCCTGAACCTTCCTGCTGCTTGAATTTCTTAAACCTTCCTGCTATTTGAACTTCTTGAACTTCTTGAACCTTCCTGCTACTTGAACTTCTTGAACCTTCCTGCTACTTGAACTTCTTGAACCTTCCTGCTACTTGAACTTCTTGAACTTCTTGAACCTTCCTGCTACTTGAACTTCTTGAACTTCTTGAACCTTCCTGCTACTTGAACTTCTTGAACTTCTTGAACCTTCCTGCTACTTGAACTTCTTGAACCTTCCTGCTACTTGAACTTCTTGAACCTTCCTGGTACTTGAACTTCTTGAACCTTTCTGCTACTTGAACTTCTTGAACTTCTTGAACCTTCCTGCTACTTGAACTTCAGAACTTCTTGAACATTTCTGCTACTTGAACTTCTTGAACCTTCCTGCTACTTGAACTTCTTGAACTTCTTAAACATTCCTGCTACTTAAACTTCTTGAACGTCTTGAACCTTCCTGCTACTTGAACTTCTTGAACTTCTTGAACCTTCCTGCTACTTGAACTTCTTGAACCTTCCTGCTACTTGAACTTCTTTAACTTTTTGAACCTTCCTGCTACTTGAACTTTTCGAACTTCTTGAACCTTCCTGCTACTTGAACTTCTTGAACTTCTTGAACCTTCCTGCTACTTGAACTTTTTGAACCTTCCTGCTACTTGAACTTCTTGAACTTCTCGAACCTTCCAGCTACTTGAAATACTTGAACTTCTTGAACCTTTCTGTTACTTGAACTTCTTGAACTTCCTGGACCTTCCTGCTACTTGAACTTCTTTAACCTTCCTGCTACTTGAATTTCTTGAACCTTCCTGCTACTTGAACTTCTTGAACTTCTTGAACCTTCCTGTTACTTGAAATACTTGAACTTCTTGAACCTTCCTGTCACTTGAACTTCTTGAACTTCTTGAACCTTCCTGCTACTTGAACTTCTTGAACCTTCCTGCTACTTGAACTTCTTGTACTTCTTGAACCTTCCTGCTACTTGAACTTCTTGAACCTTCCTGCTACTTGAACTTCTTGAACTTCTTGAGCCTTCCTGCTACTTGAACTTCTTGAACTTCTTGAACCTTCCTGCTACTTGAACTTCTTGAACTTCTCGAACCTTCCTGCTACTTGAACTGCTTAAACTTCTTGGACCTTCCTGCTACTTGAACTTCTTGAACTTCTTGAACCTTCCTGCTACCTGAACTTCTTGAACTTCTTGAACCTTCTTCCTATTTGAACTTTTTGAACTTCTTGAACCTTCCTGCTACTTCAACTTCTTGAACCTTCCTGCTACTTGAACTTCTTGAACTTCTTGAACCTTCCTGCTACGTGAACTTCTTGAAACTTGCTGCTACTTGAACTTCTTGAACTTCTTGAACCTTCCTGCTACTTGAACTTCTTGAACTTCTTGAACCTTCCTGTCACTTGAACTTTTTGAACCTTCCTGCTACTTGAACTTCTTGAACCTTCCTGCTACTTGAACTTCTTGAACCTTCCTCCTACTTGAACTTCTTGAACCTTACTGCTTCTTGAACTTCTTGAACTTCTTGAACTTCTTGAACCTTCCTGCTAAATGAACTTCTTGAACTTCTTGAACCTTCCTGCTACTTGAACTTCTTGAACTTCTTGAACTTCTTGCACCTTCCTGCTACTTGAACTTCTAGAACCTTCCTGCTACTTGAACTACTTGAACGTTCCTGCTACTTGAACTTCTTGAACTTCTTGAACCTTCCTGCTACGTGAACTTCTTGAAACTTGCTGCTACTTGAACTTCTTGAACTTCTTGAACCTTCCTGCTACTTGAACTTCTTGAACTTCTTGAACCTTCCTGTCACTTGAACTTTTTGAACCTTCCTGCTACTTGAACTTCTTGAACCTTCCTGCTACTTGAACTTCTTGAACCTTCCTGCTACTTGAACTTCTTGAACCTTCCTGCTACTTGAACTTCTTGAACTTCTTGAACCTTCCTGCTACCTGAACTTCTTGAACCTTCTTGCTACTTGAACTTCTCGAACCTTCCTGCTACTTGAACTTTTTGAACCTTCCTGCTACTTGAACTTCTTGAACTTTTTGAACCTTTCTGCTACTTGAACTTCGTGAACCTTCCTGCTACTTGAACTACTTGAACTTCCTGAACCTTCCTGCTGCTTGAATTTCTTAAACCTTCCTGCTATTTGAACTTCTTGAACTTCTTGAACCTTCCTGCTACTTGAACTTCTTGAACCTTCCTGCTACTTGAACTTCTTGAACCTTCCTGCTACTTGAACTTCTTGAACTTCTTGAACCTTCCTGCTACTTGAACTTCTTGAACTTCTTGAACCTTCCTGCTACTTGAACTTCTTGAACCTTCCTGCTACTTGAACTTCTTGAACTTCTTGAGCCTTCCTGCTACTTGAACTACTTAAACTTCTCGAACCTTCCTGCTACTTGAACTTCTTGAACTTCTTGAACCTTCCTGCTACGTGAACTTCTTGAACCTTCCTGCTACTTGAACTTCTTGAACTTCTTGAACCTTCCTGCTACTCTAACTTCTTGAACCTTCATGCTACTTGAACTTCTTGAACCTTCCTGCTACTTGAACTTCTTGAACCTTCCTGCTACTTGAACTACTTGAACTTCTTGAACCTTCCTGCTAATCGAATTTATTGAACCTTCCGGCTACTAGAACTTCTTGAACTTCTTGAACCTTCCTGCTACTTGAACTTCTTGAACCTTCCTGCTACTTGAACTTCTTGAACTTCTCGAACCTTCCTGCTACTTGAACTTCTTGAACCTTCCTGCTACTTGAACTTCTTGAACCTTCCTGCTACTTGAACTTCTTGAACTTCTTGAACCTTCCTGCTACTTGAACTTCTTGAACCTTCCTGCTACTTGAACTTCTTGAACTTCTTAAACCTTGTTGCTACTTGAACTTCTTGAACCTTCCTGCTACTTGAACTTCTTGAACTTCTTGAACCTTCCTGCTACTTGAACTTTTTGAACCTTGCTGCTATTTGAACTTCTTGAACCTCCCTGCTACTTGAACTTCTTGAACCTTTCTGCTACTTGAACTTCTTTAACTTATTGAACCTTCCTGCTACTTGAACTTCTTGAACGTCTTGAACCTTCCTGCTACTTGAACTTCTTGAACTTCTTGAACTTCTTGAACCTTCCTGCTACTTGAACTTCTTGAACGTCTTGAACCTTCCTGCTACTTGAACTTCTTGAACTTCTTGATCCTTCCTGCTAATTGAATTTCTTGAACATTCCTGCTACTTGAACTTCTTGAACTTCTTGAACCCTCATGTTACTTGAACTTCTTGAACCTTCCTGCTACTAGAACTTCTTGAACTTCTTGAACCTTCCTGCTACTTGAACTTCTTGAACTTCTTGAACCTTCCTGCTACTTGAACTTCTTGAACCTTCCTGCTACTTGAATTTCTTGAACCTTCCTGCTACTTGAACTTCTTGAACTTCTTGAACCTTCCTGCTACTTGAACTTCTAGAACTTCTTGAACCTTTCTGCTACTAGAACTTCTTGAACCTTCCTGCTACTTGAACTTCTTGAACTTCTTGAACCTTCCTGCTACTTGAACTTCTTGAACGTCTTGAACCTTCCTGCTACTTGAACTTCTTGAACTTCTTGAACCTTCCTGCTGCTTGAACTTCTTGAACCATCCTGCTACTTGAACTTCTTGAACTTTTTGAACCTTCCTGCTACTTGAACTTTTTGAACTTCTTGAACCTTCCTGCTACTTGAACTTCTTGAACTTCTTGAACCTTCCTGCTACTTGAACTTCTTGAACCTTCCTGCTACTTGAACTTCTTGAACTTCTTGAACCTTCCTGCTACTTGAAATACTTGAACTTCTTGAACCTTCCTGTTGCTTGAACTTCTTGAACTTCTTGAACCGTCCTGCTACTTGAACTTCTTTAACCTTCCTGCTACTTGAATTTCTTGAACCTTCCTGCTACTTGAACTTCTTGAACTTCTTGAACCTTCCTGCTACTTGAAATACTTGAACTTCTTGAACCTTCCTGTCACTTGAACTTCTTCAACTTCTTGAACCTTCCTGCTACTTGAACTTCTTGAACCTTCCTGCTACTTGAACTTCTTGAACTTCTTGAACCTTCCTGCTACTTGAACTTCTTGAACTTCTTGACCCTTCCTGCTACTTGAACTTCTTGAACTTCTTGAACCTTCCTGCTACTTGAACTTCTTGAACTTCTCGTACCTTCCTGCTACTTGAACTGCTTAAACTTCTTGGACCTTCCTGCTACTTGAACTTCTTGAACTTCTTGAACCTTCCTGCTACTTGAACTTCTTGAACTTCTTGAACCTTCTTGCTATTTGAACTTTTTGAACTTCTTGAACCTTCCTGCTACCTTAACTTCTTGAACCTTCCTGCCACTTGAACTTCTTGAATTTCTTGAACCTTCCTGCAACGTGAACATCTTGAAACTTCCTGCTACTTGAACTTCTTGAACTTCTTGAACATTCCTGCTACTTGAACTTCTTGAACTTCTTGAACCTTCCTGTTACTTGAACTTTTTGAACTTTCCTGCTACTTGAACTTCTTGAACCTTCCTGCTACTTGAACTTCTTGAACCTTCCTCCTACTTGAACTTCTTGAACCTTCCTGCTGCTTGAACTTCTTGAATTTTCCTGCTACTTGAACTTCTTGAACCTTACTGCTTCTTGAACTTCTTGAACTTCTTGAACTTCTTGAACCTTCCTGCTACTTGAACTTTTTGAACCTTCCTGCTACTTGAACTTCTTGAACTTCTCGAACCTTCCAGCTACTTGAAATACTTGAACTTCTTGAACCTTTCTGTTACTTGAACTTCTTGAACTTCCTGAACCTTCCTGCTACTTGAACTTCTTTAACCTTCCTGCTACTTGAATTTCTTGAACCTTCCTGCTACTTGAACTTCTTGAACTTCTTGAACCTTCCTGTTACTTGAAATACTTGAACTTCTTGAACCTTCCTGTCACTTGAACTTCTTGAACTTCTTGAACCTTCCTGCTACTTGAACTTCTTGAACCTTCCTGCTACTTGAACTTCTTGTACTTCTTGAACCTTCCTGCTACTTGAACTTCTTGAACCTTCCTGCTACTTGAACTTCTTGAACTTCTTGAGCCTTCCTGCTACTTGAACTTCTTGAACTTCTTGAACCTTCCTGCTACTTGAACTTCTTGAACTTCTCGAACCTTCCTGCTACTTGAACTGCTTAAACTTCTTGGACCTTCCTGCTACTTGAACTTCTTGAACTTCTTGAACCTTCCTGCTACCTGAACTTCTTGAACTTCTTGAACCTTCTTCCTATTTGAACTTTTTGAACTTCTTGAACCTTCCTGCTACTTCAACTTCTTGAACCTTCCTGCTACTTGAACTTCTTGAACTTCTTGAACCTTCCTGCTACGTGAACTTCTTGAAACTTGCTGCTACTTGAACTTCTTGAACTTCTTGAACCTTCCTGCTACTTGAACTTCTTGAACTTCTTGAACCTTCCTGTCACTTGAACTTTTTGAACCTTCCTGCTACTTGAACTTCTTGAACCTTCCTGCTACTTGAACTTCTTGAACCTTCCTCCTACTTGAACTTCTTGAACCTTACTGCTTCTTGAACTTCTTGAACTTCTTGAACTTCTTGAACCTTCCTGCTAAATGAACTTCTTGAACTTCTTGAACCTTCCTGCTACTTGAACTTCTTGAACTTCTTGAACTTCTTGCACCTTCCTGCTACTTGAACTTCTAGAACCTTCCTGCTACTTGAACTACTTGAACGTTCCTGCTACTTGAACTTCTTGAACTTCTTGAACCTTCCTGCTACGTGAACTTCTTGAAACTTGCTGCTACTTGAACTTCTTGAACTTCTTGAACCTTCCTGCTACTTGAACTTCTTGAACTTCTTGAACCTTCCTGTCACTCGAACTTTTTGAACCTTCCTGCTACTTGAACTTCTTGAACCTTCCTGCTACTTGAACTTCTTGAACCTTCCTGCTACTTGAACTTCTTGAACCTTCCTGCTACTTGAACTTCTTGAACTTCTTGAACCTTCCTGCTACCTGAACTTCTTGAACCTTCTTGCTACTTGAACTTCTCGAACCTTCCTGCTACTTGAACTTTTTGAACCTTCCTGCTACTTGAACTTCTTGAACTTCTTGAACCTTTCTGCTACTTGAACTTCGTGAACCTTCCTGCTACTTGAACTACTTGAACTTCCTGAACCTTCCTGCTGCTTGAATTTCTTAAACCTTCCTGCTATTTGAACTTCTTGAACTTCTTGAACCTTCCTGCTACTTGAACTTCTTGAACCTTCCTGCTACTTGAACTTCTTGAACCTTCCTGCTACTTGAACTTCTTGAACTTCTTGAACCTTCCTGCTACTTGAACTTCTTGAACTTCTTGAACCTTCCTGCTACTTGAACTTCTTGAACTTCTTGAACCTTCCTGCTACTTGAACTTCTTGAACCTTCCTGCTACTTGAACTTCTTGAACCTTCCTGGTACTTGAACTTCTTGAACCTTTCTGCTACTTGAACTTCTTGAACTTCTTGAACCTTCCTGCTACTTGAACTTCAGAACTTCTTGAACATTTCTGCTACTTGAACTTCTTGAACCTTCCTGCTACTTGAACTTCTTGAACTTCTTAAACATTCCTGCTACTTAAACTTCTTGAACGTCTTGAACCTTCCTGCTACTTGAACTTCTTGAACTTCTTGAACCTTCCTGCTACTTGAACTTCTTGAACCTTCCTGCTACTTGAACTTCTTTAACTTTTTGAACCTTCCTGCTACTTGAACTTTTCGAACTTCTTGAACCTTCCTGCTACTTGAACTTCTTGAACTTCTTGAACCTTCCTGCTACTTGAACTTTTTGAACCTTCCTGCTACTTGAACTTCTTGAACTTCTCGAACCTTCCAGCTACTTGAAATACTTGAACTTCTTGAACCTTTCTGTTACTTGAACTTCTTGAACTTCCTGGACCTTCCTGCTACTTGAACTTCTTTAACCTTCCTGCTACTTGAATTTCTTGAACCTTCCTGCTACTTGAACTTCTTGAACTTCTTGAACCTTCCTGTTACTTGAAATACTTGAACTTCTTGAACCTTCCTGTCACTTGAACTTCTTGAACTTCTTGAACCTTCCTGCTACTTGAACTTCTTGAACCTTCCTGCTACTTGAACTTCTTGTACTTCTTGAACCTTCCTGCTACTTGAACTTCTTGAACCTTCCTGCTACTTGAACTTCTTGAACTTCTTGAGCCTTCCTGCTACTTGAACTTCTTGAACTTCTTGAACCTTCCTGCTACTTGAACTTCTTGAACTTCTCGAACCTTCCTGCTACTTGAACTGCTTAAACTTCTTGGACCTTCCTGCTACTTGAACTTCTTGAACTTCTTGAACCTTCCTGCTACCTGAACTTCTTGAACTTCTTGAACCTTCTTCCTATTTGAACTTTTTGAACTTCTTGAACCTTCCTGCTACTTCAACTTCTTGAACCTTCCTGCTACTTGAACTTCTTGAACTTCTTGAACCTTCCTGCTACGTGAACTTCTTGAAACTTGCTGCTACTTGAACTTCTTGAACTTCTTGAACCTTCCTGCTACTTGAACTTCTTGAACTTCTTGAACCTTCCTGTCACTTGAACTTTTTGAACCTTCCTGCTACTTGAACTTCTTGAACCTTCCTGCTACTTGAACTTCTTGAACCTTCCTCCTACTTGAACTTCTTGAACCTTACTGCTTCTTGAACTTCTTGAACTTCTTGAACTTCTTGAACCTTCCTGCTAAATGAACTTCTTGAACTTCTTGAACCTTCCTGCTACTTGAACTTCTTGAACTTCTTGAACTTCTTGCACCTTCCTGCTACTTGAACTTCTAGAACCTTCCTGCTACTTGAACTACTTGAACGTTCCTGCTACTTGAACTTCTTGAACTTCTTGAACCTTCCTGCTACGTGAACTTCTTGAAACTTGCTGCTACTTGAACTTCTTGAACTTCTTGAACCTTCCTGCTACTTGAACTTCTTGAACTTCTTGAACCTTCCTGTCACTTGAACTTTTTGAACCTTCCTGCTACTTGAACTTCTTGAACCTTCCTGCTACTTGAACTTCTTGAACCTTCCTGCTACTTGAACTTCTTGAACCTTCCTGCTACTTGAACTTCTTGAACTTCTTGAACCTTCCTGCTACCTGAACTTCTTGAACCTTCTTGCTACTTGAACTTCTCGAACCTTCCTGCTACTTGAACTTTTTGAACCTTCCTGCTACTTGAACTTCTTGAACTTTTTGAACCTTTCTGCTACTTGAACTTCGTGAACCTTCCTGCTACTTGAACTACTTGAACTTCCTGAACCTTCCTGCTGCTTGAATTTCTTAAACCTTCCTGCTATTTGAACTTCTTGAACTTCTTGAACCTTCCTGCTACTTGAACTTCTTGAACCTTCCTGCTACTTGAACTTCTTGAACCTTCCTGCTACTTGAACTTCTTGAACTTCTTGAACCTTCCTGCTACTTGAACTTCTTGAACTTCTTGAACCTTCCTGCTACTTGAACTTCTTGAACCTTCCTGCTACTTGAACTTCTTGAACTTCTTGAGCCTTCCTGCTACTTGAACTACTTAAACTTCTCGAACCTTCCTGCTACTTGAACTTCTTGAACTTCTTGAACCTTCCTGCTACGTGAACTTCTTGAACCTTCCTGCTACTTGAACTTCTTGAACTTCTTGAACCTTCCTGCTACTCTAACTTCTTGAACCTTCATGCTACTTGAACTTCTTGAACCTTCCTGCTACTTGAACTTCTTGAACCTTCCTGCTACTTGAACTACTTGAACTTCTTGAACCTTCCTGCTAATCGAATTTATTGAACCTTCCGGCTACTAGAACTTCTTGAACTTCTTGAACCTTCCTGCTACTTGAACTTCTTGAACCTTCCTGCTACTTGAACTTCTTGAACTTCTCGAACCTTCCTGCTACTTGAACTTCTTGAACCTTCCTGCTACTTGAACTTCTTGAACCTTCCTGCTACTTGAACTTCTTGAACTTCTTGAACCTTCCTGCTACTTGAACTTCTTGAACCTTCCTGCTACTTGAACTTCTTGAACTTCTTAAACCTTGTTGCTACTTGAACTTCTTGAACCTTCCTGCTACTTGAACTTCTTGAACTTCTTGAACCTTCCTGCTACTTGAACTTTTTGAACCTTGCTGCTATTTGAACTTCTTGAACCTCCCTGCTACTTGAACTTCTTGAACCTTTCTGCTACTTGAACTTCTTTAACTTATTGAACCTTCCTGCTACTTGAACTTCTTGAACGTCTTGAACCTTCCTGCTACTTGAACTTCTTGAACTTCTTGAACTTCTTGAACCTTCCTGCTACTTGAACTTCTTGAACGTCTTGAACCTTCCTGCTACTTGAACTTCTTGAACTTCTTGATCCTTCCTGCTAATTGAATTTCTTGAACATTCCTGCTACTTGAACTTCTTGAACTTCTTGAACCCTCATGTTACTTGAACTTCTTGAACCTTCCTGCTACTAGAACTTCTTGAACTTCTTGAACCTTCCTGCTACTTGAACTTCTTGAACTTCTTGAACCTTCCTGCTACTTGAACTTCTTGAACCTTCCTGCTACTTGAATTTCTTGAACCTTCCTGCTACTTGAACTTCTTGAACTTCTTGAACCTTCCTGCTACTTGAACTTCTAGAACTTCTTGAACCTTTCTGCTACTAGAACTTCTTGAACCTTCCTGCTACTTGAACTTCTTGAACTTCTTGAACCTTCCTGCTACTTGAACTTCTTGAACGTCTTGAACCTTCCTGCTACTTGAACTTCTTGAACTTCTTGAACCTTCCTGCTGCTTGAACTTCTTGAACCATCCTGCTACTTGAACTTCTTGAACTTTTTGAACCTTCCTGCTACTTGAACTTTTTGAACTTCTTGAACCTTCCTGCTACTTGAACTTCTTGAACTTCTTGAACCTTCCTGCTACTTGAACTTCTTGAACCTTCCTGCTACTTGAACTTCTTGAACTTCTTGAACCTTCCTGCTACTTGAAATACTTGAACTTCTTGAACCTTCCTGTTGCTTGAACTTCTTGAACTTCTTGAACCGTCCTGCTACTTGAACTTCTTTAACCTTCCTGCTACTTGAATTTCTTGAACCTTCCTGCTACTTGAACTTCTTGAACTTCTTGAACCTTCCTGCTACTTGAAATACTTGAACTTCTTGAACCTTCCTGTCACTTGAACTTCTTCAACTTCTTGAACCTTCCTGCTACTTGAACTTCTTGAACCTTCCTGCTACTTGAACTTCTTGAACTTCTTGAACCTTCCTGCTACTTGAACTTCTTGAACTTCTTGACCCTTCCTGCTACTTGAACTTCTTGAACTTCTTGAACCTTCCTGCTACTTGAACTTCTTGAACTTCTCGTACCTTCCTGCTACTTGAACTGCTTAAACTTCTTGGACCTTCCTGCTACTTGAACTTCTTGAACTTCTTGAACCTTCCTGCTACTTGAACTTCTTGAACTTCTTGAACCTTCTTGCTATTTGAACTTTTTGAACTTCTTGAACCTTCCTGCTACCTTAACTTCTTGAACCTTCCTGCCACTTGAACTTCTTGAATTTCTTGAACCTTCCTGCAACGTGAACATCTTGAAACTTCCTGCTACTTGAACTTCTTGAACTTCTTGAACATTCCTGCTACTTGAACTTCTTGAACTTCTTGAACCTTCCTGTTACTTGAACTTTTTGAACTTTCCTGCTACTTGAACTTCTTGAACCTTCCTGCTACTTGAACTTCTTGAACCTTCCTCCTACTTGAACTTCTTGAACCTTCCTGCTGCTTGAACTTCTTGAATTTTCCTGCTACTTGAACTTCTTGAACCTTACTGCTTCTTGAACTTCTTGAACTTCTTGAACTTCTTGAACCTTCCTGCTAAATGAACTTCTTGAACTTCTTGAACCTTCCTGCTACTTGAACTTCTTGAACTTCTTGAACCTTCCTGCTACTTGAACTTCTTGAACTTCTTGCACCTTCCTGCTACCTGAACTTCTAGAACCTTCCTGCGACTTGATCTACTTGGACGTTCCTGCTACTTGAACTTCTTGAACTTCTTGAACCTTCCTGCTACTTGAACTTCTTGAACCTTCCTGCTACTTGAACTTCTTGAACTTCTTAAACCTTCCTGCTACTTGAACTTCCTGAACCTTCTTGCTTCTTGAACTTCTTGAACCTTCCTGCTACTTGAACTTCTTGAACCTTCCTGCTACTTGAACTTCTTGAACTTCTTGAACCTTTCTGCTACTTGAACTTCTTGAACCTTCCTGCTACTTGAACTACTTGAACTTCCTGAACCTTCCTGCTGCTTGAACTTCTTGAACCTTCCTTCTATTTGAACTTCTTGAACTTCTTGAACCTTCCTGCAACTTGAACTTCTTGAACCTTCCTGCTACTTGAACTTCTTGAACTTCTTGAACCTTCCTGCTACTTGAACTTCTTGAACTTCTTGTACCTTCCTGTCACTTGAACTTTTTGAACCTTCCTGCTACCTGAACTTCTTGAACCTTCCTGCTACTTGAACTTCTTGAACCTTCCTCCTACTTGAACTTCTTGAACCTTACTGCTTCTTGAACTTCTTGAACTTCTTGAACTTCTTGAACCTTCCTGCTAAATGAACTTCTTGAACTTCTTGAACCTTCCTGCTACTTGAACTTCTTGAACTTCTTGAACTTCTTGCACCTTCCTGCTACTTGAACTTCTAGAACCTTCCTGCTACTTGAACTACTTGAACGTTCCTGCTACTTGAACTTCTTGAACTTCTTGAACCTTCCTGCTACTTGAACTTCTTGAACCTTCCTGCTACATGAACTTCTTGAACTTCTTGAACCTTCCTGCTACCTGAACTTCTTGAACCTTCTTGCTACTTGAACTTCTTGAACCTTCCTGCTACTTGAACTTCTTGAACCTTCCTGCTACTTGAACTTCTTGAACTTCTTGAACCTTTCTGCTACTTGAACTTCGTGAACCTTCCTGCTACTTGAACAACTTGAACTTCCTGAACCTTCCTGCTGCTTGAATTTCTTAAACCTTCCTGCTATTTGAACTTCTTGAACTTCTTGAACCTTCCTGCTACTTGAACTTCTTGAACCTTCCTGCTACTTGAACTTCTTGAACCTTCCTGCTACTTGAACTTCTTGAACTTCTTGAACCTTCCTGCTACTTGAACTTCTTGAACTTCTTGAACCATCCTGCTACTTGAACTTCTTGAACCTTCCTGCTACTTGAACTTCTTGAACTTCTTGAGCCTTCCTGCTACTTGAACTACTTAAACTTTTCGAACCTTCCTGCTACTTGAACTTCTTGAACTTCTTGAACCTTCCTGCTACGTGAACTTCTTGAACCTTCCTGCTACTTGAACTTCTTGAACTTCTTGAACCTTCCTGCTACTTGAACTTCTTGAACCTTCCTGCTACTTGAACTTCTTGAACTTCTCGAACCTTCCTGCTACTTGAACTTCTTGAACCTTCCTGCTACTTGAACTTCTTGAACCTTCCTGCTACTTGAACTTCTTGAACTTCTTGAACCTTCCTGCTACTTGAACTTCTTGAACCTTCCTGCTACTTGAACTTCTTGAACTTCTTAAACCTTATTGCTACTTGAACTTCTTGAACCTTCCTGCTACTTGAACTTCTTGAACTTCTTGAACCTTCCTGCTACTTGAACTTTTTGAACCTTCCTGCTATTTGAACTTCTTGAACCTCCCTGCTACTTGAACTTCTTGAACCTTTCTGCTACTTGAACTTCTTGAACTTTTTGAACCTTCCTGCTACTTGAACTTCTTGAACGTCTTGAACCTTCCTGCTACTTGAACTTCTTTAACTTCTTGAACTTCTTGAACCTTCCTGCTACTTGAACTTCTTGAACGTCTTGAACCTTCCTGCTACTTGAACTTCTTGAACTTCTTGATCCTTCCTGCTAATTGAATTTCTTGAAACTTCCTGCTACTTGAACTTCTTGAACTTCTTGAACCCTCCTGTTACTTGAACTTCTTGAACCTTCCTGCTACTAGAACTTCTTGAACTTCTTGAACCTTCCTGCTACTTGAACTTCTTGAACTTCTTGAACCTTCCTGCTACTTGAACTTCTTGAACCTTCCTGCTACTTAAATTTCTTGAACCTTCCTGCTACTTGAACTTCTTGAACTTCTTGAACCTTCCTGCTACTTGAACTTCCAGAACTTCTTGACCCTTTCTGCTACTAGAACTTCTTGAACCTTCCTGCTACTTGAACTTCTTGAACTTCTTGAACCTTCCTGCTACTTGAACTTCTTGAACCTTCCTGCTACTTGAACTTCTTGAACTTTTTGAACCTTCCTGCTACTTGAACTTTTTGAACTTCTTGAACCTTCCTGCTACTTGAACTTCTTGAACTTCTTGAACCTTCCTGCTACTTGAACTTCTTGAACCTTCCTGCTACTTGAACTTCTTGAACTTCTTGAACCTTCCTGCTACTTGAAATACTTGAACTTCTTGAACCTTCCTGTTGCTTGAACTTCATGAACTTCTTGAACCGTCCTGCTACTTGAACTTCTTTAACCTTCCTGCTACTTGAATTTCTTGAACCTTCCTGCTACTTGAACTTCTTGAACTTCTTGAACCTTCCTGCTACTTGAAATACTTGAACTTCTTGAACCTTCCTGTCACTTGAACTTCTTCAACTTCTTGAACCTTCCTGCTACTTGAACTTCTTGAACCTTCCTGCTACTTGAACTTCTTGAACTTCTTGAACCTTCCTGCTACTTGAACTTCTTGAACTTCTTGACCCTTCCTGCTACTTGAACTTCTTGAACTTCTTGAACCTTCCTGCTACATGAACTTCTTGAACTTCTCGAACCTTCCTGCTACTTGAACTGCTCAAACTTCTTGGACCTTCCTGCTACTTGAACTTCTTGAACTTCTTGAACCTTCCTGCTACTTGAACTTCTTGAACTTCTTGAACCTTCTTGCTATTTGAACTTTTTGAACTTCTTGAACCTTCCTGCTACCTTAACTTCTTGAACCTTCCTGCTACTTGAACTTCTTGAATTTCTTGAACCTTCCTGCTACGTGAACATCTTGAAACTTGCTGCTACTTGAACTTCTTGAACTTCTTGAACATTCCTGCTACTTGAACTTCTTGAACCTTCCTGCTACTTGAACTACTTGAACTTCTTGAACCTTCCTGCTAATCGAATTTATTGAACCTTCCGGCTACTAGAACTTCTTGAACTTCTTGAACCTTCCTGCTACTTGAACTTCTTGAACCTTCCTGCTACTTGAACTTCTTGAACTTCTCGAACCTTCCTGCTACTTGAACTTCTTGAACCTTCCTGCTACTTGAACTTCTTGAACCTTCCTGCTACTTGAACTTCTTGAACTTCTTGAACCTTCCTGCTACTTGAACTTCTTGAACCTTCCTGCTACTTGAACTTCTTGAACTTCTTAAACCTTGTTGCTACTTGAACTTCTTGAACCTTCCTGCTACTTGAACTTCTTGAACTTCTTGAACCTTCCTGCTACTTGAACTTTTTGAACCTTCCTGCTATTTGAACTTCTTGAACCTCCCTGCTACTTGAACTTCTTGAACCTTTCTGCTACTTGAACTTCTTTAACTTATTGAACCTTCCTGCTACTTGAACTTCTTGAACGTCTTGAACCTTCCTGCTACTTGAACTTCTTGAACTTCTTGAACTTCTTGAACCTTCCTGCTACTTGAACTTCTTGAACGTCTTGAACCTTCCTGCTACTTGAACTTCTTGAACTTCTTGATCCTTCCTGCTAATTGAATTTCTTGAACATTCCTGCTACTTGAACTTCTTGAACTTCTTGAACCCTCATGTTACTTGAACTTCTTGAACCTTCCTGCTACTAGAACTTCTTGAACTTCTTGAACCTTCCTGCTACTTGAACTTCTTGAACTTCTTGAACCTTCCTGCTACTTGAACTTCTTGAACCTTCCTGCTACTTGAATTTCTTGAACCTTCCTGCTACTTGAACTTCTTGAACTTCTTGAACCTTCCTGCTACTTGAACTTCTAGAACTTCTTGAACCTTTCTGCTACTAGAACTTCTTGAACCTTCCTGCTACTTGAACTTCTTGAACTTCTTGAACCTTCCTGCTACTTGAACTTCTTGAACGTCTTGAACCTTCCTGCTACTTGAACTTCTTGAACTTCTTGAACCTTCCTGCTGCTTGAACTTCTTGAACCATCCTGCTACTTGAACTTCTTGAACTTTTTGAACCTTCCTGCTACTTGAACTTTTTGAACTTCTTGAACCTTCCTGCTACTTGAACTTCTTGAACTTCTTGAACCTTCCTGCTACTTGAACTTCTTGAACCTTCCTGCTACTTGAACTTCTTGAACTTCTTGAACCTTCCTGCTACTTGAAATACTTGAACTTCTTGAACCTTCCTGTTGCTTGAACTTCTTGAACTTCTTGAACCGTCCTGCTACTTGAACTTCTTTAACCTTCCTGCTACTTGAATTTCTTGAACCTTCCTGCTACTTGAACTTCTTGAACTTCTTGAACCTTCCTGCTACTTGAAATACTTGAACTTCTTGAACCTTCCTGTCACTTGAACTTCTTCAACTTCTTGAACCTTCCTGCTACTTGAACTTCTTGAACCTTCCTGCTACTTGAACTTCTTGAACTTCTTGAACCTTCCTGCTACTTGAACTTCTTGAACTTCTTGACCCTTCCTGCTACTTGAACTTCTTGAACTTCTTGAACCTTCCTGCTACTTGAACTTCTTGAACTTCTCGTACCTTCCTGCTACTTGAACTGCTTAAACTTCTTGGACCTTCCTGCTACTTGAACTTCTTGAACTTCTTGAACCTTCCTGCTACTTGAACTTCTTGAACTTCTTGAACCTTCTTGCTATTTGAACTTTTTGAACTTCTTGAACCTTCCTGCTACCTTAACTTCTTGAACCTTCCTGCCACTTGAACTTCTTGAATTTCTTGAACCTTCCTGCAACGTGAACATCTTGAAACTTCCTGCTACTTGAACTTCTTGAACTTCTTGAACATTCCTGCTACTTGAACTTCTTGAACTTCTTGAACCTTCCTGTTACTTGAACTTTTTGAACTTTCCTGCTACTTGAACTTCTTGAACCTTCCTGCTACTTGAACTTCTTGAACCTTCCTCCTACTTGAACTTCTTGAACCTTCCTGCTGCTTGAACTTCTTGAATTTTCCTGCTACTTGAACTTCTTGAACCTTACTGCTTCTTGAACTTCTTGAACTTCTTGAACTTCTTGAACCTTCCTGCTAAATGAACTTCTTGAACTTCTTGAACCTTCCTGCTACTTGAACTTCTTGAACTTCTTGAACCTTCCTGCTACTTGAACTTCTTGAACTTCTTGCACCTTCCTGCTACCTGAACTTCTAGAACCTTCCTGCGACTTGATCTACTTGGACGTTCCTGCTACTTGAACTTCTTGAACTTCTTGAACCTTCCTGCTACTTGAACTTCTTGAACCTTCCTGCTACTTGAACTTCTTGAACTTCTTAAACCTTCCTGCTACTTGAACTTCCTGAACCTTCTTGCTTCTTGAACTTCTTGAACCTTCCTGCTACTTGAACTTCTTGAACCTTCCTGCTACTTGAACTTCTTGAACTTCTTGAACCTTTCTGCTACTTGAACTTCTTGAACCTTCCTGCTACTTGAACTACTTGAACTTCCTGAACCTTCCTGCTGCTTGAACTTCTTGAACCTTCCTTCTATTTGAACTTCTTGAACTTCTTGAACCTTCCTGCAACTTGAACTTCTTGAACCTTCCTGCTACTTGAACTTCTTGAACTTCTTGAACCTTCCTGCTACTTGAACTTCTTGAACTTCTTGTACCTTCCTGTCACTTGAACTTTTTGAACCTTCCTGCTACCTGAACTTCTTGAACCTTCCTGCTACTTGAACTTCTTGAACCTTCCTCCTACTTGAACTTCTTGAACCTTACTGCTTCTTGAACTTCTTGAACTTCTTGAACTTCTTGAACCTTCCTGCTAAATGAACTTCTTGAACTTCTTGAACCTTCCTGCTACTTGAACTTCTTGAACTTCTTGAACTTCTTGCACCTTCCTGCTACTTGAACTTCTAGAACCTTCCTGCTACTTGAACTACTTGAACGTTCCTGCTACTTGAACTTCTTGAACTTCTTGAACCTTCCTGCTACTTGAACTTCTTGAACCTTCCTGCTACATGAACTTCTTGAACTTCTTGAACCTTCCTGCTACCTGAACTTCTTGAACCTTCTTGCTACTTGAACTTCTTGAACCTTCCTGCTACTTGAACTTCTTGAACCTTCCTGCTACTTGAACTTCTTGAACTTCTTGAACCTTTCTGCTACTTGAACTTCGTGAACCTTCCTGCTACTTGAACAACTTGAACTTCCTGAACCTTCCTGCTGCTTGAATTTCTTAAACCTTCCTGCTATTTGAACTTCTTGAACTTCTTGAACCTTCCTGCTACTTGAACTTCTTGAACCTTCCTGCTACTTGAACTTCTTGAACCTTCCTGCTACTTGAACTTCTTGAACTTCTTGAACCTTCCTGCTACTTGAACTTCTTGAACTTCTTGAACCATCCTGCTACTTGAACTTCTTGAACCTTCCTGCTACTTGAACTTCTTGAACTTCTTGAGCCTTCCTGCTACTTGAACTACTTAAACTTTTCGAACCTTCCTGCTACTTGAACTTCTTGAACTTCTTGAACCTTCCTGCTACGTGAACTTCTTGAACCTTCCTGCTACTTGAACTTCTTGAACTTCTTGAACCTTCCTGCTACTTGAACTTCTTGAACCTTCCTGCTACTTGAACTTCTTGAACTTCTCGAACCTTCCTGCTACTTGAACTTCTTGAACCTTCCTGCTACTTGAACTTCTTGAACCTTCCTGCTACTTGAACTTCTTGAACTTCTTGAACCTTCCTGCTACTTGAACTTCTTGAACCTTCCTGCTACTTGAACTTCTTGAACTTCTTAAACCTTATTGCTACTTGAACTTCTTGAACCTTCCTGCTACTTGAACTTCTTGAACTTCTTGAACCTTCCTGCTACTTGAACTTTTTGAACCTTCCTGCTATTTGAACTTCTTGAACCTCCCTGCTACTTGAACTTCTTGAACCTTTCTGCTACTTGAACTTCTTGAACTTTTTGAACCTTCCTGCTACTTGAACTTCTTGAACGTCTTGAACCTTCCTGCTACTTGAACTTCTTTAACTTCTTGAACTTCTTGAACCTTCCTGCTACTTGAACTTCTTGAACGTCTTGAACCTTCCTGCTACTTGAACTTCTTGAACTTCTTGATCCTTCCTGCTAATTGAATTTCTTGAAACTTCCTGCTACTTGAACTTCTTGAACTTCTTGAACCCTCCTGTTACTTGAACTTCTTGAACCTTCCTGCTACTAGAACTTCTTGAACTTCTTGAACCTTCCTGCTACTTGAACTTCTTGAACTTCTTGAACCTTCCTGCTACTTGAACTTCTTGAACCTTCCTGCTACTTAAATTTCTTGAACCTTCCTGCTACTTGAACTTCTTGAACTTCTTGAACCTTCCTGCTACTTGAACTTCCAGAACTTCTTGACCCTTTCTGCTACTAGAACTTCTTGAACCTTCCTGCTACTTGAACTTCTTGAACTTCTTGAACCTTCCTGCTACTTGAACTTCTTGAACCTTCCTGCTACTTGAACTTCTTGAACTTTTTGAACCTTCCTGCTACTTGAACTTTTTGAACTTCTTGAACCTTCCTGCTACTTGAACTTCTTGAACTTCTTGAACCTTCCTGCTACTTGAACTTCTTGAACCTTCCTGCTACTTGAACTTCTTGAACTTCTTGAACCTTCCTGCTACTTGAAATACTTGAACTTCTTGAACCTTCCTGTTGCTTGAACTTCATGAACTTCTTGAACCGTCCTGCTACTTGAACTTCTTTAACCTTCCTGCTACTTGAATTTCTTGAACCTTCCTGCTACTTGAACTTCTTGAACTTCTTGAACCTTCCTGCTACTTGAAATACTTGAACTTCTTGAACCTTCCTGTCACTTGAACTTCTTCAACTTCTTGAACCTTCCTGCTACTTGAACTTCTTGAACCTTCCTGCTACTTGAACTTCTTGAACTTCTTGAACCTTCCTGCTACTTGAACTTCTTGAACTTCTTGACCCTTCCTGCTACTTGAACTTCTTGAACTTCTTGAACCTTCCTGCTACATGAACTTCTTGAACTTCTCGAACCTTCCTGCTACTTGAACTGCTCAAACTTCTTGGACCTTCCTGCTACTTGAACTTCTTGAACTTCTTGAACCTTCCTGCTACTTGAACTTCTTGAACTTCTTGAACCTTCTTGCTATTTGAACTTTTTGAACTTCTTGAACCTTCCTGCTACCTTAACTTCTTGAACCTTCCTGCTACTTGAACTTCTTGAATTTCTTGAACCTTCCTGCTACGTGAACATCTTGAAACTTGCTGCTACTTGAACTTCTTGAACTTCTTGAACATTCCTGCTACTTGAACTTCTTGAACTTCTTGAACCTTCCTGTTACTTGAACTTTTTGAACTTTCCTGCTACTTGAACTTCTTGAACCTTCCTGCTACTTGAACTTCTTGAACCTTCCTCCTACTTGAACTTCTTGAACCTTCCTGCTGCTTGAACTTCTCGAATTTTCCTGCTACTTGAACTTCTTGAACCTTACTGCTTCTTGAACCTTACTGCTTCTTGAACTTCTTGAACTTCTGGAACTTCTTGAACCTTCCTGCTAAATGAACTTCTTGAACTTCTTGAACCTTCCTGCTACTTGAACTTCTTGAACTTCTTGAACCTTCCTGCTACTTGAACTTCTTGAACTTCTTGCACCTTCCTGCTACCTGAACTTCTAGAACCATCCTGCGACTTGATCTACTTGAACGTTCCTGCTACTTGAACTTCTTGAACTTCTTGAACCTTCCTGCTACTTGAACTTCTTGAACCTTCCTGCTACTTGAACTTCTTGAACTTCTTAAACCTTCCTGCTACTTGAACTTCCTGAACCTTCTTGCTTCTTGAACTTCTTGAACCTTCCTGCTACTTGAACTTCTTGAACCTTCCTGCTACTTGAACTTCTTGAACTTCTTGAACCTTTCTGCTACTTGAACTTCTTGAACCTTCCTGCTACTTGAACTACTTGAACTTCCTGAACCTTCCTGCTGCTTGAACTTCTTGAACCTTCCTTCTATTTGAACTTCTTGAACTTCTTGAACCTTCCTGCAACTTGAACTTCTTGAACCTTCCTGCTACTTGAACTTCTTGAACTTCTTGAACCTTCCTGCTACTTGAACTTCTTGAACCTTCCTGCTACTTGAACTTCTTGAACTTCTTGAGCCTTCCTGCTACTTGAACTACTTAAACTTCTTGAACCTTCCTGCTACTTGAACTTCTTGAACTTCTTGAACCTTCCTGCTACGTGAACTTCTTGAACCTTCCTGCTACTTGAACTTCTTGAACTTCTTGAACCTTCCTGCTACTTGAACTTCTTGAACCTTCATGCTACTTGAACTTCTTGAACCTTCCTGCTACTTGAACTTCTTGAACCTTCCTGCTACTTGAACTACTTGAACTTCTTGAACCTTCCTGCTAATCGAACTTCTTGAACCTTCCTGCTACTTGAACTTCTTGAACTTCTTGAACCTTCCTGCTACTTGAACTTCTTCAACCTTCCTGCTACTTGAACTTCTTGAACTTCTTGAACCTTCTTCCTATTTGAACTTTTTGAACTTCCTGAACCTTCCTGCTACTTGAACTTCTTGAACCTTCCTGCTACTTGAACTTCTTGAACCTTCCTGCTACTTGAACTTCTTGAACTTCTTGAACCTTCCTGCTACGTGAACTTCTTGAAACTTGCTGCTACTTGAACTTCTTGAACTTCTTGAACCTTCCTGCTACTTGAACTTCTTGAACTTCTTGAACCTTCCTGTTACTTGAACTTTTTGAACCTTCCTGCTACTTGAACTTCTTGAACCTTCCTGCTACTTGAACTTCTTGATCCTTCCTCCTACTTGAACTTCTTGAACCTTCCTGCTACTTGAACTTCTTGAACTTTCCTGCTACTTGAACTTCTTGAACCTTACTGCTTCTTGAACTTCTTGAACTTCTTGAACCTTCCTGCTACTTGAACTTCTTGAACTTCTTGCACCTTCCTGCTACTTGAACTTCTAGAACCTTCCTGCTACTTGAACTACTTGAACGTTCTTGCTACTTGAACTTCTTGAACTTCTTGAACCTTCCTGCTACTTGAACTTCTTGAACCTTCCTGCTACTTGAACTTCTTGAACTTCTTGAACCTTCCTGCTACTTGAACTTCTTGAACCTTCTTGCTACTTGAACTTCTTGAACCTTCCTGCTACTTGAACTTCTTGAACCTTCCTGCTACTTGAACTTCTTGAACTTCTTGAACCTTTCTGCTACTTGAACTTCGTGAACCTTCCTGCTACTTGAACTACTCGAACTTCCTGAAACTTCCTGCTGCTTGAATTTCTTGAACCTTCCTGCTATTTGAACTTCTTGAACTTCTTGAACCTTTCTGCTACTTGAACTTCTTGAACCTTCCTGCTACTTGAACTTCTTGAACTTCTTGAACCTTCCTGCTACTTGAACTTCTTGAACCTTCCTGCTACTTGAACTTCTTGAACTTCTTGAGCCTTCCTGCTACTTGAACTACTTAAACTTCTTGAACCTTCCTGCTACTTGAACTTCTTGAACTTCTTGAACCTTCCTGCTACGTGAACTTCTTGAACCTTCCTGCTACTCTAACTTCTTGAACCTTCATGCTACTTGAACTTCTTGAACCTTCCTGCTACTTGAACTTCTTGAACCTTCCTGCTACTTGAACTACTTGAACTTCTTGAACTTTCCTGCTAATCGAATTTATTGAACCTTCCTGCTACTTGAACTTCTTGAACTTCTTGAACCTTCCTGCTACTTGAACTTCTTGAACCTTCATGCTACTTGAACTTCTTGAACTTCTCGAACCTTCCTGCTACTTGAACTTCTTGAACCTTCTTGCTACTTGAACTTCTTGAACCTTCCTGCTACTTGAACTTCTTGAACTTCTTGAACCTTCCTGCTACTTGAACTTCTTGAACCTTCCTGCTACTTGAACTTCTTGAACTTCTTAAACCTTCCTGCTACTTGAACTTCTTGAACCTTCCTGGTACTTGAACTTCTTGAACTTCTTGAACCTTCCTGCTACTTGAACTTTTTGAACCTTCCGGAATTTTGAACTTCTTGAACCTCCCTGCTACTTGAACTTCTTGAACCTTTCTGCTACTTGAACTTCTTGAACTTATTGAACCTTCCTGCTACTTGAACTTCTTGAACGTCTTGAACCTTCCTGCTACTTGAACTTCTTGAACTTCTTGAACCTTCCTGCTACTTGAACTTCTTGAACCTTCCTGCTACTTGAACTTCTTGAACTTCTTGAACCTTCTTCCTATTTGAACTTTTTGAACTTCCTGAACCTTCCTGCTACTTGAACTTCTTGAACCTTCCTGCTACTTGAACTTCTTGAACCTTCCTGCTACTTGAACTTCTTGAACTTCTTGAACCTTCCTGCTACGTGAACTTCTTGAAACTTGCTGCTACTTGAACTTCTTGAACTTCTTGAACCTTCCTGCTACTTGAACTTCTTGAACTTCTTGAACCTTCCTGTTACTTGAACTTTCAGAACCTTCCTGCTACTTGAACTTCTTGAACCTTCCTGCTACTTGAACTTCTTGAACCTTCCTGCCACTTGAACTTCTCGAACCTTCCTGCTACTTGAACTTTTTGAACCTTCCGGAATTTTGAACTTCTTGAACCTCCCTGCTACTTGAACTTCTTGAACCTTTCTGCTACTTGAACTTCTTGAACTTATTGAACCTTCCTGCTATTTGAACTTCTTGAACGTCTTGAACCTTCCTGCTACTTGAACTTCTTGAACTTCTTGAACCTTCCTGCTACTTGAACTTCTTGAACCTTCGTGCTACTTGAACTTCTTGAACTTCTTGAACCTTCTTCCTATTTGAACTTTTTGAACTTCCTGAACCTTCCTGCTACTTGAACTTCTTGAACCTTCCTGCTACTTGAACTTCTTGAACCTTCCTGCTACTTGAACTTCTTGAACTTCTTGAACCTTCCTGCTACGTGAACTTCTTGAAACTTGCTGCTACTTGAACTTCTTGAACTTCTTGAACCTTCCTGCTACTTGAACTTCTTGAACTTCTTGAACCTTCCTGTTACTTGAACTTTCAGAACCTTCCTGCTACTTGAACTTCTTGAACCTTCCTGCTACTTGAACTTCTTGAACCTTCCTGCTACTTGAACTTCTCGAAACTTCCTGCTACTTGAACTTCTTGAACTTCTTGAACCTTCCTTCTACCTGAAATACTTGAACTTCTTGAACCTTCCTGTTACTTGAACTTCTTGAACTTCTTGAACCTTCCTGCTACTTGAACATCTTAAACCTTCGTGTTACTTGATCTTCTTGATCTTCTTGAACCTTCCTGCTACTTGATTTTCTTGAACCTTCCTGCTATTTGAACTTCTTGAACCTTCCTGCTAGTTGAACTTCTTGAACCTTCCTGCTACTTGAACTTCTTGAACCTTCCTGCTACTTGAACTACTTGAACGTTCTTGCTACTTGAACTTCTTGAACTTCTTGAACCTTCCTGCTACTTGAACTTCTTGAACCTTCCTGCTACTTGAACTTCTTGAACTTCTTGAACCTTCCTGCTACTTGAACTTCTTGAACCTTCTTGCTACTTGAACTTCTTGAACCTTCCTGCTACTCGAACTTCCTAAACCTTCCTGCTACTTGAACTTCTTGAACTTCTTGAACCTTTCTGCTACTTGAACTTCGTGAACCTTTCTGCTACTTGAACTACTTGAACTTCCTGAAACTTCCTGCTGCTTGAATTTCTTGAACCTTCCTGCTATTTGAACTTCTTGAACTTCTTGAACCTTAATGCTACTTGAACTTCTTGAACCTTCCTGCTACTTGAACTTCTTGAACTTCTTGAACCTTCCTGCTACTTGAACTTCTTGAACCTTCCTGCTACTTGAACTTCTTGAACTTCTTGAGCCTTCCTGCTACTTGAACTACTTAAACTTCTTGAACCTTCCTGCTACTTGAACTTCTTGAACTTCTTGAACTTTCCTGCTACGTGAACTTCTTGAACCTTCCTGCTACTCTAACTTCTTGAACCTTCATGCTACTTGAACTTCTTGAACCTTCCTGCTACTTGAACTTCTTGAACCTTCCTGCTACTTGAACTACTTGAACTTCTTGAACTTTCCTGCTAATCGAATTTATTGAACCTTCCTGCTACTTGAACTTCTTGAACTTCTTGAACCTTCCTGCTACTTGAACTTCTTGAACCTTCATGCTACTTGAACTTCTTGATCTTCTCGAACCTTCCTGCTACTTGAACTTCTTGAACCTTCTTGCTACTTGAACTTCTTGAACCTTCCTGCTACTTGAACTTCTTGAACTTCTTGAAACTTCCTGCTACTTGAACTTCTTGAACCTTCCTGCTACTTGAACTTCTTGAACTTCTTAAACCTTCCTGCTACTTGAACTTCTTGAACCTTCCTGGTACTTGAACTTCTTGAACTTCTTGAACCTTCCTGCTACTTGAACTTTTTGAACCTTCCGGAATTTTGAACTTCTTGAACCTCCCTGCTACTTGAACTTCTTGAACCTTTCTGCTACTTGAACTTCTTGAACTTATTGAACCTTCCTGCTACTTGAACTTCTTGAACGTCTTGAACCTTCCTGCTACTTGAACTTCTTGAACTTCTTGAACCTTCCTGCTACTTGAACTTCTTGAACCTTCCTGCTACTTGAACTTCTTGAACTTCTTGAACCTTCTTCCTATTTGAACTTTTTGAACTTCCTGAACCTTCCTGCTACTTGAACTTCTTGAACCTTCCTGCTACTTGAACTTCTTGAACCTTCCTGCTACTTGAACTTCTTGAACTTCTTGAACCTTCCTGCTACGTGAACTTCTTGAAACTTGCTGCTACTTGAACTTCTTGAACCTTCCTGCTACTTAAACTTCTTGAACTTCTTGAACCTTCCTGTTACTTGAACTTTCAGAACCTTCCTGCTACTTGAACTTCTTGAACCTTCCTGCTACTTGAACTTCTTGAACCTTCCTGCTACTTGAACTTCTCGAACCTTCCTGCTACTTGAACTTCTTGAACTTCTTGAACCTTCCTTCTACCTGAAATACTTGAACTTCTTGAACCTTCCTGTTACTTGAACTTCTTGAACTTCTTGAACCTTCCTGCTACTTGAACATCTTAAACCTTCGTGTTACTTGATCTTCTTGATCTTCTTGAACTTTCCTGCTACTTGATTTTCTTGAACCTTCCTGCTATTTGAACTTCTTGAACCTTCCTGCTACTTGAACTTCTTGAACCTTCCTGCTACTTGAACTTCTTGAACCTTCCTGCTACTTGAACTTCTTGAACTTTCCTGCTACTTGAACTTCTTGAGCCTTACTGATTCTTGAACTTCTTCAACTTCTTGAACCTTCCTGCTAAATGAACTTCTTAAACTTCTTGAACCTTCCTGCTTCTTGAACTTCTTGAACTTCTTGAACCTTCCTGCTACTTGAACTTCTTGAACTTCTTGCACCTTCCTGCTACTTGAACTTCTAGAACCTTCCTGCTACTTGAACTCCTTCAACCTTCCTGCGACTTGAACTTCTTGAACTTCTTGAACCTTCCTGCTACTTGAACTTCTTGAACCTTCCTGCTACTTGAACTTCTTGAACTTCTTGAACTTCTTGAACCTTCCTGCTACTTGAACTTCTTGAACTTCTTGCACCTTCCTGCTACTTGAACTTGTAGAACCTTCCTGCTACTTGAACTTCTCGAACCTTCCTGCTACTTGAACTTCTTGAACTTCTTGAACCTTCCTGCTACTTGAACTTCTTGAACCTTCCTGCTACTTGAACTTCTCGAACTTCTTGAACTACTTGAACCTTCCTGCTACTTGAACTTCTTGAACCTTCCTGCTACTTGAACTTTTTGAACTTCTTGAACCTTCCTGCTACTTGAACTTCTTGTACTTCTTGAACTTTCCTGCTACTTGAACTTCTTCAACCTTCCTGCCACTTGATTTCTTGAACGTTCCTGCTACTTGAACTTCTTGAGCCTTCATGCTACTCGAACTTTTTGAACCTTTCTGCTTCCTGAACTTCTTGAACCTTCCTTCTACATGAACTTTTTGAACTTCTTGAACCTTCCTGCTACATGAACTTCTTGAACCTCCCTGCTACTTGAACTTTTTGAACTTCTTGAACCTTCCTGCTACTTGAACTTCTTGAACCTTCCTGCTACTTGAACTTCTTGAACTTCTTGAACCTTCCTGCTACTTGAACGTCTTGAACCTTCCTGCTACTTGAACTTCTTGAACCTTCCTGCTACTTGAACTTCTTAAACTTCTTGAACCTTCCTGCTACTTGAACTTTTCGAACTTCTTGAACCTTCCTGCTACTTGAACTTCTTGAACTTCTTGAACCTTCCTGCTACTTGAACTACTTGAACTTCTTGAACCTTCCTGCTACTTGAACTTCTTGAACTTCTTGAACCTTTCTGCTACTTGAACTTCGTGAACCTTCCTGCTACTTGAACTACTTGAACTTCCTGAAACTTCCTGCTGCTTGAATTTCTTGAACCTTCCTGCTATTTGAACTTCTTGAACTTCTTGAACCTTCCTGCTACTTCATGAACCTTTCTGCTACTTGAACTTCTTGAAACTTCCTGCTACTTGAACTTCTTGAACTTCTTGAACCTTCCTGCTACTTGAACTTCTTGAACGTCTTGACCCTTCCTGCTACTTGAACTTCTTGAACTTCTTGAACCTTCCTGCTATTTGAACTTCTTGAACCTTCCTGCTACTTGAACTTCTTGAACTTCTTGAACCTTCCTGCTACTTGAACTTCTTGAACTTCTTGAACCTTCCTGCTACTTGAACTTCTTGAACTTCTTGAACCTTCCTGCTACCTGAACTTCTTGAACCTTCCTGCTTCTTGAACTTCTTGAACTTCTTGAACCTTCATGCTACTTGAAATACTTGAACTTCTTGAACCTTCCTGTTACTTAAACTTCTTGAACTTTTCGAACCTTCCTGCTACTTGAACTTCTTTAACCTGCCTGCTACTTGAACTTCTCGAACCTTCCTGCTACTTGAATTTCTTGAACTTCTTGAACCTTCCTCCTACCTGAAATACTTGAACTTCTTGAACCTTCCTGTTACTTGAACTTCTTGAACTTCTTGAACCTTCCTGCTACTTGAACTTCTTGAACCTTCGTGTTACTTGATCTTCTTGATCTTCTTGAACCTTCTTGCTACTTGATTTTCTTGAACCTTCCTGCTATTTTAACTTCTTTAACCTTCCTGCTACTTGAACTTCTTGAACCTTCCTGCTACTTGAACTTCTTGAACCTTCCTGCTACTTGAACTTCTAGAACTTCTTGACCCTTCCTGCTATATGAACTTTTTGAACTTCTTGAACCTTCCTGCTACTTGAACTTCTTGAACTTCTTGAACCTTCCTGCTACTTGAACTTCTTGAACTTCTTGAACCTTCCTGCTACTTGAACTTCTTGAACTTCTTGAACCTTCCTGCTACTTGAACTTGTTGAACTTCGTGAACCTTCTTGCTACTTGAACTTCTTGAACTTCTTGAACCTTCCTGCTACCTGAACTTTTTGAACTTCTTGAACCTTCCTGCTACTTGAACTTCTTGAACTTCTTGAACCTTCCTGCTACTTGAACTTCTTGAACTTCTTGAACCTTCCTGCTAATTGAACTTCTTGAAACTTCCTGCTACTTGAACTTCTTGAACTTCTTGAACCTTCCTGCTACTTGAACTATTTGATTTTCTTGAACCTTCCTGTTACTTGAACTTTTTGTACCTTTCTGCTACTCGAACTTCTTGAACCTTCCTGCTACTTGAACTTCTTGAACCTTCCTGCTACTTGAACTTCTAGAACCTTCCTGCTACTTGAACTTCTTGAACTTTCCTGCTTCTTGAACTTCTTGAACCTTACTGCTTCTTGAACTTCTTGAACTTCTTGAACCTTCCTGCTAAATGAACTTCTTGAACTTCTTGAACCTTCCTGCTACTTGATTTTCTTGAACTTCTTGAACCTTCCTGCTACTTGAACTTCTTGAACCTTTCTGCTACTTGAACTTCTTGAACTTCTTGAACCTTCCTGCTACTTGAACTTCTTGAACCTTCCTGCTACTTGAACTTTTTGAACTTCTTGAACCTTCCTGCTACTCGAACTTCTTGAACTTCTTGAACGTTCCTGCTACTTGAACTTCTTGAACTTCTTGAACCTTCCTGCTACTTGAACTTCTTAAACTTCTTGAACCTTCCTGCTACTTGAACTTCTTGAACTTCTTGAACCTTCCTGCTACTTGAACTTCTTGAACCTTCCTGCTACTTGAACTTCTTGAACCTTCCTGGTACTTGAACTTCTTGAACCTTCCTGCTACTTGAACTTCTTGAACTTCTTGAACCTTCCTGCTACTTGAACTTCTTGAACCTTCCTGCTACTTGAATTTCTTGAACCTTCCTGCTACCTGAACTTCTTGAACTTCTTGAACCTTCCTGCTACTTGAACTTCTAGAACTTCTTGAACCTTTCTGCTACTTGAACTTCTTGAACCTTCCTGCTACTTGAACTTCTTGAACTTCTTGAACCTTCCTGCTACTTGAACTTCTTGAACGTCTTGAACCTTCCTGCTACTTGAACTTCTTGAACTTCTTGAACCTTCCTGCTACTTGAACTTCTTGAACCTTCCTGCTACTTGAACTTCTAGAACTTTTTGAACCTTCCTGCTACTTGAACTTTTCGAACTTCTTGAACCTTCCTGCTACTTGAACTTCTTGAACTTCTTGAACCTTACTGCTACTTGAACTTCTTGAACCTTCCTGCTACTTGAACTTCTTGAACTTCTTGAACCTTCCAGCTACTTGAAATACTTGAACTTCTTGAACCTTCCTGTTACTTGAACTTCTTGAACTTCTTGAACCTTCCTGCTACTTGAACTTCAATAACCTTCCTGCTACTTGAATTTCTTGAACCTTCCTGCTACTTGAACTTCTTGAACTTCTTGAACCTTCCTGCTACTTGAAATACTTGAACTTCTTGAACCTTCCTGTCACTTGAACTTCTTGAACTTCTTGAACCTTCCTGCTACTTGAACTTCTTGAACCTTCCTGCTACTTGAACTTCTTGTACTTCTTGAACATTCCTGCTACTTGAACTTCTTGAACCTTCCTGCTACTTGAACTTCTTGAACTTCTTGACCCTTCCTGCTACTTGAACTTCTTGAACTTCTTGAACCTTCCTGCTACTTGAACTTCTTGAACTTCTCGAACCTTCCTGCTACTTGAACTGCTTAAACTTCTTGGACCTTCCTGCTACTTGAACTTCTCGAACTTCTTGAACCTTCCTGCTACTTGAACTTCTCGAACTTCTTGAACCTTCTTCCTATTTGAACTTTTTGAACTTCTTGAACCTTCCTGCTACTTGAACTTCTTGAACCTTCCTGCTACTTGAACTTCTTGAACTTCTTGAACCTTCCTGCTACGTGAACTTCTTGAAACTTGCTGCTACTTGCACTTCTTGAACTTCTTGAACCTTCCTGCTACTTGAACTTCTTGAATTTCTTGAACTTCTTGAACCTTCCTGTTACTTGAACTTTTTGAACCTTCCTGCTACTTGAACTTCTTGAACCTTCCTGCTACTTGAACTTCTTGAACCTTCCTCCTACTTGAACTTCTTGAACCTTACTGTTTCTTGAACTTCTTGAACTTCTTAAACTTCTTGAACCTTCCTACTAAATGAACTTCTTGAACTTCTTGAACCTTCCTGCTACTTGAACTTCTTGAACTTCTTGATTCTTCCTGCTACTTGAACTTCTTGAACTTCTTGCACCTTCCTGCTACTTGAACTTCTAGAACCTTCCTGCTTTTTGAACTACTTGAACGTTCCTGCTACTTGAACTTCTTGAACTTCTTGAACCTTCCTGCTACTTGAACTTCTTGAACCTTCCTGCTACTTGAACTTCTTGAACTTCTTGAACCTTCCTGCTACTTGAACTTCTTGAACCTTCTTGCTACTTGAACTTCTTGAACCTTCCTGCTACTTGAACTTCTTGAACCTTCCTGCTACTTGAACTTCTTGAACTTCTTGAACCTTTCTGCTACTTGAACTTCGTGAACCTTCCTGCTACTTGAACTACTTGAACTTCCTGAACCTTCCTGCTGCTTGAATTTCTTGAACCTTCCTGCTATTTGAACTTCTTGAACTTCTTGAACCTTCCTGCTACTTGAACATCTTAAACCTTCGTGTTACTTGATCTTCTTGATCTTCTTGAACTTTCCTGCTACTTGATTTTCTTGAACCTTCCTGCTATTTGAACTTCTTGAACCTTCCTGCTACTTGAACTTCTTGAACCTTCCTGCTACTTGAACTTCTTGAACCTTCCTGCTACTTGAACTTCTTGAACTTTCCTGCTACTTGAACTTCTTGAGCCTTACTGATTCTTGAACTTCTTCAACTTCTTGAACCTTCCTGCTAAATGAACTTCTTAAACATCTTGAACCTTCCTGCTACTTGAACTTCTTGAACTTCTTGAACCTTCCTGCTACTTGAACTTCTTGAACTTCTTGCACCTTCCTGCTACTTGAACTTCTAGAACCTTCCTGCTACTTGAACTCCTTCAACCTTCCTGCGACTTGAACTTCTTGAACTTCTTGAACCTTCCTGCTACTTGAACTTCTTGAACCTTCCTGCTACTTGAACTTCTTGAACTTCTTGAACTTCTTGAACCTTCCTGCTACTTGAACTTCTTGAACTTCTTGCACCTTCCTGCTACTTGAACTTGTAGAACCTTCCTGCTACTTGAACTTCTCGAACCTTCCTGCTACTTGAACTTCTTGAACTTCTTGAACCTTCCTGCTACTTGAACTTCTTGAACCTTCCTGCTACTTGAACTTCTCGAACTTCTTGAACTACTTGAACCTTCCTGCTACTTGAACTTCTTGAACCTTCCTGCTACTTGAACTTTTTGAACTTCTTGAACCTTCCTGCTACTTGAACTTCTTGTACTTCTTGAACTTTCCTGCTACTTGAACTTCTTCAACCTTCCTGCCACTTGATTTCTTGAACGTTCCTGCTACTTGAACTTCTTGAGCCTTCATGCTACTCGAACTTTTTGAACCTTTCTGCTTCCTGAACTTCTTGCACCTTCCTTCTACATGAACTTTTTGAACTTCTTGAACCTTCCTGCTACATGAACTTCTTGAACCTCCCTGCTACTTGAACTTTTTGAACTTCTTGAACCTTCCTGCTACTTGAACTTCTTGAACCTTCCTGCTACTTGAACTTCTTGAACTTCTTGAACCTTCCTGCTACTTGAACGTCTTGAACCTTCCTGCTACTTGAACTTCTTGAACCTTCCTGCTACTTGAACTTCTTAAACTTCTTGAACCTTCCTGCTACTTGAACTTTTCGAACTTCTTGAACCTTCCTGCTACTTGAACTTCTTGAACTTCTTGAACCTTCCTGCTACTTGAACTACTTGAACTTCTTGAACCTTCCTGCTACTTGAACTTCTTGAACTTCTTGAACCTTTCTGCTACTTGAACTTCGTGAACCTTCCTGCTACTTGAACTACTTGAACTTCCTGAAACTTCCTGCTGCTTGAATTTCTTGAACCTTCCTGCTATTTGAACTTCTTGAACTTCTTGAACCTTCCTGCTACTTCATGAACCTTTCTGCTACTTGAACTTCTTGAAACTTCCTGCTACTTGAACTTCTTGAACTTCTTGAACCTTCCTGCTACTTGAACTTCTTGAACGTCTTGACCCTTCCTGCTACTTGAACTTCTTGAACTTCTTGAACCTTCCTGCTATTTGAACTTCTTGAACCTTCCTGCTACTTGAACTTCTTGAACTTCTTGAACCTTCCTGCTACTTGAACTTCTTGAACTTCTTGAACCTTCCTGCTACTTGAACTTCTTGAACTTCTTGAACCTTCCTGCTACCTGAACTTCTTGAACCTTCCTGCTTCTTGAACTTCTTGAACTTCTTGAACCTTCATGCTACTTGAAATACTTGAACTTCTTGAACCTTCCTGTTACTTAAACTTCTTGAACTTTTCGAACCTTCCTGCTACTTGAACTTCTTTAACCTGCCTGCTACTTGAACTTCTCGAACCTTCCTGCTACTTGAATTTCTTGAACTTCTTGAACCTTCCTCCTACCTGAAATACTTGAACTTCTTGAACCTTCCTGTTACTTGAACTTCTTGAACTTCTTGAACCTTCCTGCTACTTGAACTTCTTGAACCTTCGTGTTACTTGATCTTCTTGATCTTCTTGAACCTTCTTGCTACTTGATTTTCTTGAACCTTCCTGCTATTTTAACTTCTTTAACCTTCCTGCTACTTGAACTTCTTGAACCTTCCTGCTACTTGAACTTCTTGAACCTTCCTGCTACTTGAACTTCTAGAACTTCTTGACCCTTCCTGCTATATGAACTTTTTGAACTTCTTGAACCTTCCTGCTACTTGAACTTCTTGAACTTCTTGAACCTTCCTGCTACTTGAACTTCTTGAACTTCTTGAACCTTCCTGCTACTTGAACTTCTTGAACTTCTTGAACCTTCCTGCTACTTGAACTTGTTGAACTTCGTGAACCTTCTTGCTACTTGAACTTCTTGAACTTCTTGAACCTTCCTGCTACCTGAACTTTTTGAACTTCTTGAACCTTCCTGCTACTTGAACTTCTTGAACTTCTTGAACCTTCCTGCTACTTGAACTTCTTGAACTTCTTGAACCTTCCTGCTAATTGAACTTCTTGAAACTTCCTGCTACTTGAACTTCTTGAACTTCTTGAACCTTCCTGCTACTTGAACTATTTGATTTTCTTGAACCTTCCTGTTACTTGAACTTTTTGTACCTTTCTGCTACTCGAACTTCTTGAACCTTCCTGCTACTTGAACTTCTTGAACCTTCCTGCTACTTGAACTTCTAGAACCTTCCTGCTACTTGAACTTCTTGAACTTTCCTGCTTCTTGAACTTCTTGAACCTTACTGCTTCTTGAACTTCTTGAACTTCTTGAACCTTCCTGCTAAATGAACTTCTTGAACTTCTTGAACCTTCCTGCTACTTGATTTTCTTGAACTTCTTGAACCTTCCTGCTACTTGAACTTCTTGAACCTTTCTGCTACTTGAACTTCTTGAACTTCTTGAACCTTCCTGCTACTTGAACTTCTTGAACCTTCCTGCTACTTGAACTTTTTGAACTTCTTGAACCTTCCTGCTACTCGAACTTCTTGAACTTCTTGAACGTTCCTGCTACTTGAACTTCTTGAACTTCTTGAACCTTCCTGCTACTTGAACTTCTTAAACTTCTTGAACCTTCCTGCTACTTGAACTTCTTGAACTTCTTGAACCTTCCTGCTACTTGAACTTCTTGAACCTTCCTGCTACTTGAACTTCTTGAACCTTCCTGGTACTTGAACTTCTTGAACCTTCCTGCTACTTGAACTTCTTGAACTTCTTGAACCTTCCTGCTACTTGAACTTCTTGAACCTTCCTGCTACTTGAATTTCTTGAACCTTCCTGCTACCTGAACTTCTTGAACTTCTTGAACCTTCCTGCTACTTGAACTTCTAGAACTTCTTGAACCTTTCTGCTACTTGAACTTCTTGAACCTTCCTGCTACTTGAACTTCTTGAACTTCTTGAACCTTCCTGCTACTTGAACTTCTTGAACGTCTTGAACCTTCCTGCTACTTGAACTTCTTGAACTTCTTGAACCTTCCTGCTACTTGAACTTCTTGAACCTTCCTGCTACTTGAACTTCTTGAACTTTTTGAACCTTCCTGCTACTTGAACTTTTCGAACTTCTTGAACCTTCCTGCTACTTGAACTTCTTGAACTTCTTGAACCTTACTGCTACTTGAACTTCTTGAACCTTCCTGCTACTTGAACTTCTTGAACTTCTTGAACCTTCCAGCTACTTGAAATACTTGAACTTCTTGAACCTTCCTGTTACTTGAACTTCTTGAACTTCTTGAACCTTCCTGCTACTTGAACTTCAATAACCTTCCTGCTACTTGAATTTCTTGAACCTTCCTGCTACTTGAACTTCTTGAACTTCTTGAACCTTCCTGCTACTTGAAATACTTGAACTTCTTGAACCTTCCTGTCACTTGAACTTCTTGAACTTCTTGAACCTTCCTGCTACTTGAACTTCTTGAACCTTCCTGCTACTTGAACTTCTTGTACTTCTTGAACATTCCTGCTACTTGAACTTCTTGAACCTTCCTGCTACTTGAACTTCTTGAACTTCTTGACCCTTCCTGCTACTTGAACTTCTTGAACTTCTTGAACCTTCCTGCTACTTGAACTTCTTGAACTTCTCGAACCTTCCTGCTACTTGAACTGCTTAAACTTCTTGGACCTTCCTGCTACTTGAACTTCTCGAACTTCTTGAACCTTCCTGCTACTTGAACTTCTCGAACTTCTTGAACCTTCTTCCTATTTGAACTTTTTGAACTTCTTGAACCTTCCTGCTACTTGAACTTCTTGAACCTTCCTGCTACTTGAACTTCTTGAACTTCTTGAACCTTCCTGCTACGTGAACTTCTTGAAACTTGCTGCTACTTGCACTTCTTGAACTTCTTGAACCTTCCTGCTACTTGAACTTCTTGAATTTCTTGAACTTCTTGAACCTTCCTGTTACTTGAACTTTTTGAACCTTCCTGCTACTTGAACTTCTTGAACCTTCCTGCTACTTGAACTTCTTGAACCTTCCTCCTACTTGAACTTCTTGAACCTTACTGTTTCTTGAACTTCTTGAACTTCTTGAACTTCTTGAACCTTCCTACTAAATGTACTTCTTGAACTTCTTGAACCTTCCTGCTACTTGAACTTCTTGAACTTCTTGATTCTTCCTGCTACTTGAACTTCTTGAACTTCTTGCACCTTCCTGCTACTTGAACTTCTAGAACCTTCCTGCTTTTTGAACTACTTGAACGTTCCTGCTACTTGAACTTCTTGAACTTCTTGAACCTTCCTGCTACTTGAACTTCTTGAACCTTCCTGCTACTTGAACTTCTTGAACTTCTTGAACCTTCCTGCTACTTGAACTTCTTGAACCTTCTTGCTACTTGAACTTCTTGAACCTTCCTGCTACTTGAACTTCTTGAACCTTCCTGCTACTTGAACTTCTTGAACTTCTTGAACCTTTCTGCTACTTGAACTTCGTGAACCTTCCTGCTACTTGAACTACTTGAACTTCCTGAACCTTCCTGCTGCTTGAATTTCTTGAACCTTCCTGCTATTTGAACTTCTTGAACTTCTTGAACCTTCCTGCTACTTGAACTTCTTGAACCTTCCTGCTACTTGAACTTCTTGAACTTCTTGAACCTTCCTGCTACTTGAACTTCTTGAACCTTCCTGCAACTTGAACTTCTTGAACTTCTTGAGCCTTCCTGCTACTTGAACTACTTAAACTTCTTGAACCTTCCTGCTACTTGAACTTCTTGAACTTCTTGAACCTTCCTGCTACGTGAACTTCTTGAATCTTCCTGCTACTTGAACTTCTTGAACTTCTTGAACCTTCCTGCTACTCTAACTTCTTGAACCTTCATGCTACTTGAACTTCTTGAACCTTCCTGCTACTTGAACTTCTTGAACCTTCCTGCTACTTGAACTACTTGAACTTCTTGAACCTTCCTGCTAATCGAATTTATTGAACCTTCCTGCTACTTGAACTTCTTGAACTTCTTGAACCTTCCTGCTACTTGAACTTCTTGAACCTTCCTGCTACTTGAACTTCTTGAACTTTCCTGCTACTTGAACTTCTTGAACTTCTTAAACCTTCCTGCTACTTGAACTTCTTGAACCTTCCTGCTACTTGAACTTCTCGAACTTCTTGAACCTTCCTGCTACTTGAACTTTTTGAACCTTCCTGCTATTTGAACTTCTTGAACCTCCCTGCTACTTGAACTTCTTGAACCTTTCTGCTACTTGAACTTCTTGAACTCATTGAACCTTCCTGCTACTTGAACTTCTTGAACGTCTTGAACCTTCCTGCTACTTGAACTTCTTGAACTTCTTGAACTTCTTGAACCTTCCTGCTCCTTGAACTTCTTGAACGTCTTGAACCTTCCTGCTACTTGAACTTCTTGAACTTCTTGATCCTTCCTGCTAATTGAATTTCTTGAACCTTCCTGCTACTTGAACTTCTTGAACTTCTTAAACCCTCCTGTTACTTGAACTTCTTGAACCTTCCTGCTACTAGAACTTCTTGAACTTCTTGAACCTTCCTGCTACTTGAACTTCTTGAACTTCTTGAACCTTCCTGCTACTTGAACTTCTTGAACCTTCCTGCTACTTGAACTTCTTGAACTTCTTGAACCTTCCTGCTACTTGAACTTCTTGAACGTCTTGAACCTTCCTGCTACTTGAACTTCTTGAACTTCTTGAACCTTCCTGCTACTTGAACTTCTTGAACCTTCCTGCTACTTGAACTTCTTGAACTTTTTGAACCTTCCTGCTACTTGAACTTTTTGAACTTCTTGAACCTTCCTGCTACTTGAACTTCTTGAACCTTCCTGCTACTTGAACTTCTTGAACTTCTTGTAACTTCCTGCTACTTGAAATACTTGAACTTCTTTAACCTTCCTGTTACTTGAACTTCTTGAACTTCTTGAACCTTCCTGCAACTTGAACTTCTTTAACCTTCCTGCTACTTGAATTTCTTGAACCTTCCTGCTACTTGAACTTCTTGAACTTCTTGAACCTTCCTGCTACTTGAAATACTTGAACTTCTTGAACCTTCCTGTCACTTGAACTTCTTGAACTTCTTGAACCTTCCTGCTACTTGAACTTCTTGAACCTTCCTGCTACTTGAACTTCTTGAACTTCTTGAACCTTCCTGCTACTTGAACTTCTTGAACCTTCCTGCTACTTGAACTTCTTGAACTTCTTGACCCTTCCTGCTACTTGAACTTCTTGAACTTCTTGAACCTTCCTGCTACTTGAACTTCTTGAACTTCTCGAACCTTCCTGCTACTTGAACTGCTTACACTTCTTGGACCTTCCTGCTACTTGAACTTCTTGAACTTCTTGAACCTTCCTGCTACTTGAACTTCTTGAACTTCTTGAACCTTCTTGCTATTTGAACTTTTTGAACTTCTTGAACCTTCCTGCTACCTTAACTTCTTGAACCTTCCTGCTACTTGAACTTCTTGAATTTCTTGAACCTTCCTGCTACGTGAACATCTTGAAACTTGCTGCTACTTGAACTTCTTGAACTTCTTGAACATTCCTGACTACTTGAACTTCGTGAACTTCTTGAACCTTCCTGTTACTTGAACTTTTTGAACTTTCCTGCTACTTGAACTTCTTGAACCTTCCTGCTACTTGAACTTCTTGAACCTTCCTCGTACTTGAACTTCTTGAACCTTCCTGCTGCTTGAACTTCTTGAATTTTCCTGCTACTTGAACTTCTTGAACCTTACTGCTTCTTGAACTTCTTGAACTTCTTGAACTTCTTGAACCTTCCTGCTAAATGAACTTCTTGAACTTCTTGAACCTTCCTGCTACTTGAACTTCTTGAACTTCTTGAACCTTCCTGCTACTTGAACTTCTTGAACTTCTTGCACCTTCCTGCTACCTGAACTTATAGAACCTTCCTGCGACTTGAACTACTTGAACGTTCCTGCTACTTGAACTTCTTGAACTTCTTGAACCTTCCTGCTACTTGAACTTCTTGAACCTTCTTGCTACTTGAACTTCTTGAACCTTCCTGCTACTTGAACTTCTTGAACCTTCCTGCTACTTGAACTTCTTGAACTTCTTGAACCTTTCTGCTACTTGAACTTCATGAACTTATTGAACCTTCCTGCTACTTGAACTTCTTGAACGTCTTGAACCTTCCTGCTACCTGAACTTCTTGAACTTCTTGAACTTCTTGAACCTTCCTGCTACTTGAACTTCTTGAACGTCTTGAACCTTCCTGCTACTTGAACTTCTTGAACTTCTTGATCCTTCCTGCTACTTGAACTTCTTGAACCTTCCTGCTACTTGAACTTCTTGAACTTCTTGAACCCTCCTGTTCCTTGAACTTCTTGAACCTTCCTGCTACTTGAACTTCTTGAACTTCTTGAACCTTCCTGCTACTTGAACTTCTTGAACTTCTCGAACCTTCCTGCTACTTGAACTGCTTAAACTTCTTGGACCTTCCTGCTACTTGAACTTCTCGAACTTCTTGAACCTTCCTGCTACTTGAACTTCTCGAACTTCTTGAACCTTCTTCCTATTTGAACTTTTTGAACTTCTTGAACCTTCCTGCTACTTGAACTTCTTGAACCTTCCTGCTACTTGAACTTCTTGAACTTCTTGAACCTTCCTGCTACGTGAACTTCTTGAAACTTGCTGCTACTTGCACTTCTTGAACTTCTTGAACCTTCCTGCTACTTGAACTTCTTGAATTTCTTGAACTTCTTGAACCTTCCTGTTACTTGAACTTTTTGAACCTTCCTGCTACTTGAACTTCTTGAACCTTCCTGCTACTTGAACTTCTTGAACCTTCCTCCTACTTGAACTTCTTGAACCTTACTGTTTCTTGAACTTCTTGAACTTCTTGAACTTCTTGAACCTTCCTACTAAATGAACTTCTTGAACTTCTTGAACCTTCCTGCTACTTGAACTTCTTGAACTTCTTGATTCTTCCTGCTACTTGAACTTCTTGAACTTCTTGCACCTTCCTGCTACTTGAACTTCTAGAACCTTCCTGCTTTTTGAACTACTTGAACGTTCCTGCTACTTGAACTTCTTGAACATCTTGAACCTTCCTGCTACTTGAACTTCTTGAACCTTCCTGCTACTTGAACTTCTTGAACTTCTTGAACCTTCCTGCTACTTGAACTTCTTGAACCTTCTTGCTACTTGAACTTCTTGAACCTTCCTGCTACTTGAACTTCTTGAACCTTCCTGCTACTTGAACTTCTTGAACTTCTTGAACCTTTCTGCTACTTGAACTTCGTGAACCTTCCTGCTACTTGAACTACTTGAACTTCCTGAACCTTCCTGCTGCTTGAATTTCTTGAACCTTCCTGCTATTTGAACTTCTTGAACTTCTTGAACCTTCCTGCTACTTGAACATCTTAAACCTTCGTGTTACTTGATCTTCTTGATCTTCTTGAACTTTCCTGCTACTTGATTTTCTTGAACCTTCCTGCTATTTGAACTTCTTGAACCTTCCTGCTACTTGAACTTCTTGAACCTTCCTGCTACTTGAACTTCTTGAACCTTCCTGCTACTTGAACTTCTTGAACTTTCCTGCTACTTGAACTTCTTGAGCCTTACTGATTCTTGAACTTCTTCAACTTCTTGAACCTTCCTGCTAAATGAACTTCTTAAACTTCTTGAACCTTCCTGCTACTTGAACTTCTTGAACTTCTTGAACCTTCCTGCTACTTGAACTTCTTGAACTTCTTGCACCTTCCTGCTACTTGAACTTCTAGAACCTTCCTGCTACTTGAACTCCTTCAACCTTCCTGCGACTTGAACTTCTTGAACTTCTTGAACCTTCCTGCTACTTGAACTTCTTGAACCTTCCTGCTACTTGAACTTCTTGAACTTCTTGAACTTCTTGAACCTTCCTGCTACTTGAACTTCTTGAACTTCTTGCACCTTCCTGCTACTTGAACTTGTAGAACCTTCCTGCTACTTGAACTTCTCGAACCTTCCTGCTACTTGAACTTCTTGAACTTCTTGAACCTTCCTGCTACTTGAACTTCTTGAACCTTCCTGCTACTTGAACTTCTCGAACTTCTTGAACTACTTGAACCTTCCTGCTACTTGAACTTCTTGAACCTTCCTGCTACTTGAACTTTTTGAACTTCTTGAACCTTCCTGCTACTTGAACTTCTTGTACTTCTTGAACTTTCCTGCTACTTGAACTTCTTCAACCTTCCTGCCACTTGATTTCTTGAACGTTCCTGCTACTTGAACTTCTTGAGCCTTCATGCTACTCGAACTTTTTGAACCTTTCTGCTTCCTGAACTTCTTGAACCTTCCTTCTACATGAACTTTTTGAACTTCTTGAACCTTCCTGCTACATGAACTTCTTGAACCTCCCTGCTACTTGAACTTTTTGAACTTCTTGAACCTTCCTGCTACTTGAACTTCTTGAACCTTCCTGCTACTTGAACTTCTTGAACTTCTTGAACCTTCCTGCTACTTGAACGTCTTGAACCTTCCTGCTACTTGAACTTCTTGAACCTTCCTGCTACTTGAACTTCTTAAACTTCTTGAACCTTCCTGCTACTTGAACTTTTCGAACTTCTTGAACCTTCCTGCTACTTGAACTTCTTGAACTTCTTGAACCTTCCTGCTACTTGAACTACTTGAACTTCTTGAACCTTCCTGCTACTTGAACTTCTTGAACTTCTTGAACCTTTCTGCTACTTGAACTTCGTGAACCTTCCTGCTACTTGAACTACTTGAACTTCCTGAAACTTCCTGCTGCTTGAATTTCTTGAACCTTCCTGCTATTTGAACTTCTTGAACTTCTTGAACCTTCCTGCTACTTCATGAACCTTTCTGCTACTTGAACTTCTTGAAACTTCCTGCTACTTGAACTTCTTGAACTTCTTGAACCTTCCTGCTACTTGAACTTCTTGAACGTCTTGACCCTTCCTGCTACTTGAACTTCTTGAACTTCTTGAACCTTCCTGCTATTTGAACTTCTTGAACCTTCCTGCTACTTGAACTTCTTGAACTTCTTGAACCTTCCTGCTACTTGAACTTCTTGAACTTCTTGAACCTTCCTGCTACTTGAACTTCTTGAACTTCTTGAACCTTCCTGCTACCTGAACTTCTTGAACCTTCCTGCTTCTTGAACTTCTTGAACTTCTTGAACCTTCATGCTACTTGAAATACTTGAACTTCTTGAACCTTCCTGTTACTTAAACTTCTTGAACTTTTCGAACCTTCCTGCTACTTGAACTTCTTTAACCTGCCTGCTACTTGAACTTCTCGAACCTTCCTGCTACTTGAATTTCTTGAACTTCTTGAACCTTCCTCCTACCTGAAATACTTGAACTTCTTGAACCTTCCTGTTACTTGAACTTCTTGAACTTCTTGAACCTTCCTGCTACTTGAACTTCTTGAACCTTCGTGTTACTTGATCTTCTTGATCTTCTTGAACCTTCTTGCTACTTGATTTTCTTGAACCTTCCTGCTATTTTAACTTCTTTAACCTTCCTGCTACTTGAACTTCTTGAACCTTCCTGCTACTTGAACTTCTTGAACCTTCCTGCTACTTGAACTTCTAGAACTTCTTGACCCTTCCTGCTATATGAACTTTTTGAACTTCTTGAACCTTCCTGCTACTTGAACTTCTTGAACTTCTTGAACCTTCCTGCTACTTGAACTTCTTGAACTTCTTGAACCTTCCTGCTACTTGAACTTCTTGAACTTCTTGAACCTTCCTGCTACTTGAACTTGTTGAACTTCGTGAACCTTCTTGCTACTTGAACTTCTTGAACTTCTTGAACCTTCCTGCTACCTGAACTTTTTGAACTTCTTGAACCTTCCTGCTACTTGAACTTCTTGAACTTCTTGAACCTTCCTGCTACTTGAACTTCTTGAACTTCTTGAACCTTCCTGCTAATTGAACTTCTTGAAACTTCCTGCTACTTGAACTTCTTGAACTTCTTGAACCTTCCTGCTACTTGAACTATTTGATTTTCTTGAACCTTCCTGTTACTTGAACTTTTTGTACCTTTCTGCTACTCGAACTTCTTGAACCTTCCTGCTACTTGAACTTCTTGAACCTTCCTGCTACTTGAACTTCTAGAACCTTCCTGCTACTTGAACTTCTTGAACTTTCCTGCTTCTTGAACTTCTTGAACCTTACTGCTTCTTGAACTTCTTGAACTTCTTGAACCTTCCTGCTAAATGAACTTCTTGAACTTCTTGAACCTTCCTGCTACTTGATTTTCTTGAACTTCTTGAACCTTCCTGCTACTTGAACTTCTTGAACCTTTCTGCTACTTGAACTTCTTGAACTTCTTGAACCTTCCTGCTACTTGAACTTCTTGAACCTTCCTGCTACTTGAACTTTTTGAACTTCTTGAACCTTCCTGCTACTCGAACTTCTTGAACTTCTTGAACGTTCCTGCTACTTGAACTTCTTGAACTTCTTGAACCTTCCTGCTACTTGAACTTCTTAAACTTCTTGAACCTTCCTGCTACTTGAACTTCTTGAACTTCTTGAACCTTCCTGCTACTTGAACTTCTTGAACCTTCCTGCTACTTGAACTTCTTGAACCTTCCTGGTACTTGAACTTCTTGAACCTTCCTGCTACTTGAACTTCTTGAACTTCTTGAACCTTCCTGCTACTTGAACTTCTTGAACCTTCCTGCTACTTGAATTTCTTGAACCTTCCTGCTACCTGAACTTCTTGAACTTCTTGAACCTTCCTGCTACTTGAACTTCTAGAACTTCTTGAACCTTTCTGCTACTTGAACTTCTTGAACCTTCCTGCTACTTGAACTTCTTGAACTTCTTGAACCTTCCTGCTACTTGAACTTCTTGAACGTCTTGAACCTTCCTGCTACTTGAACTTCTTGAACTTCTTGAACCTTCCTGCTACTTGAACTTCTTGAACCTTCCTGCTACTTGAACTTCTTGAACTTTTTGAACCTTCCTGCTACTTGAACTTTTCGAACTTCTTGAACCTTCCTGCTACTTGAACTTCTTGAACTTCTTGAACCTTACTGCTACTTGAACTTCTTGAACCTTCCTGCTACTTGAACTTCTTGAACTTCTTGAACCTTCCAGCTACTTGAAATACTTGAACTTCTTGAACCTTCCTGTTACTTGAACTTCTTGAACTTCTTGAACCTTCCTGCTACTTGAACTTCAATAACCTTCCTGCTACTTGAATTTCTTGAACCTTCCTGCTACTTGAACTTCTTGAACTTCTTGAACCTTCCTGCTACTTGAAATACTTGAACTTCTTGAACCTTCCTGTCACTTGAACTTCTTGAACTTCTTGAACCTTCCTGCTACTTGAACTTCTTGAACCTTCCTGCTACTTGAACTTCTTGTACTTCTTGAACATTCCTGCTACTTGAACTTCTTGAACCTTCCTGCTACTTGAACTTCTTGAACTTCTTGACCCTTCCTGCTACTTGAACTTCTTGAACTTCTTGAACCTTCCTGCTACTTGAACTTCTTGAACTTCTCGAACCTTCCTGCTACTTGAACTGCTTAAACTTCTTGGACCTTCCTGCTACTTGAACTTCTCGAACTTCTTGAACCTTCCTGCTACTTGAACTTCTCGAACTTCTTGAACCTTCTTCCTATTTGAACTTTTTGAACTTCTTGAACCTTCCTGCTACTTGAACTTCTTGAACCTTCCTGCTACTTGAACTTCTTGAACTTCTTGAACCTTCCTGCTACGTGAACTTCTTGAAACTTGCTGCTACTTGCACTTCTTGAACCTTCCTGCTACTTGAACTTCTTGAATTTCTTGAACTTCTTGAACCTTCCTGTTACTTGAACTTTTTGAACCTTCCTGCTACTTGAACTTCTTGAACCTTCCTGCTACTTGAACTTCTTGAACCTTCCTCCTACTTGAACTTCTTGAACCTTACTGTTTCTTGAACTTCTTGAACTTCTTGAACTTCTTGAACCTTCCTACTAAATGAACTTCTTGAACTTCTTGAACCTTCCTGCTACTTGAACTTCTTGAACTTCTTGATTCTTCCTGCTACTTGAACTTCTTGAACTTCTTGCACCTTCCTGCTACTTGAACTTCTAGAACCTTCCTGCTTTTTGAACTACTTGAACGTTCCTGCTACTTGAACTTCTTGAACTTCTTGAACCTTCCTGCTACTTGAACTTCTTGAACCTTCCTGCTACTTGAACTTCTTGAACTTCTTGAACCTTCCTGCTACTTGAACTTCTTGAACCTTCTTGCTACTTGAACTTCTTGAACCTTCCTGCTACTTGAACTTCTTGAACCTTCCTGCTACTTGAACTTCTTGAACTTCTTGAACCTTTCTGCTACTTGAACTTCGTGAACCTTCCTGCTACTTGAACTACTTGAACTTCCTGAACCTTCCTGCTGCTTGAATTTCTTGAACCTTCCTGCTATTTGAACTTCTTGAACTTCTTGAACCTTCCTGCTACTTGAACTTCTTGAACCTTCCTGCTACTTGAACTTCTTGAACTTCTTGAACCTTCCTGCTACTTGAACTTCTTGAACCTTCCTGCAACTTGAACTTCTTGAACTTCTTGAGCCTTCCTGCTACTTGAACTACTTAAACTTCTTGAACCTTCCTGCTACTTGAACTTCTTGAACTTCTTGAACCTTCCTGCTACGTGAACTTCTTGAATCTTCCTGCTACTTGAACTTCTTGAACTTCTTGAACCTTCCTGCTACTCTAACTTCTTGAACCTTCATGCTACTTGAACTTCTTGAACCTTCCTGCTACTTGAACTTCTTGAACCTTCCTGCTACTTGAACTACTTGAACTTCTTGAACCTTCCTGCTAATCGAATTTATTGAACCTTCCTGCTACTTGAACTTCTTGAACTTCTTGAACCTTCCTGCTACTTGAACTTCTTGAACCTTCCTGCTACTTGAACTTCTTGAACTTTCCTGCTACTTGAACTTCTTGAACTTCTTAAACCTTCCTGCTACTTGAACTTCTTGAACCTTCCTGCTACTTGAACTTCTTGAACTTCTTGAACCTTCCTGCTACTTGAACTTTTTGAACCTTCCTGCTATTTGAACTTCTTGAACCTCCCTGCTACTTGAACTTCTTGAACCTTTCTGCTACTTGAACTTCTTGAACTCATTGAACCTTCCTGCTACTTGAACTTCTTGAACGTCTTGAACCTTCCTGCTACTTGAACTTCTTGAACTTCTTGAACTTCTTGAACCTTCCTGCTCCTTGAACTTCTTGAACGTCTTGAACCTTCCTGCTACTTGAACTTCTTGAACTTCTTGATCCTTCCTGCTAATTGAATTTCTTGAACCTTCCTGCTACTTGAACTTCTTGAACTTCTTAAACCCTCCTGTTACTTGAACTTCTTGAACCTTCCTGCTACTAGAACTTCTTGAACTTCTTGAACCTTCCTGCTACTTGAACTTCTTGAACTTCTTGAACCTTCCTGCTACTTGAACTTCTTGAACCTTCCTGCTACTTGAACTTCTTGAACTTCTTGAACCTTCCTGCTACTTGAACTTCTTGAACGTCTTGAACCTTCCTGCTACTTGAACTTCTTGAACTTCTTGAACCTTCCTGCTACTTGAACTTCTTGAACCTTCCTGCTACTTGAACTTCTTGAACTTTTTGAACCTTCCTGCTACTTGAACTTTTTGAACTTCTTGAACCTTCCTGCTACTTGAACTTCTTGAACCTTCCTGCTACTTGAACTTCTTGAACTTCTTGTAACTTCCTGCTACTTGAAATACTTGAACTTCTTTAACCTTCCTGTTACTTGAACTTCTTGAACTTCTTGAACCTTCCTGCAACTTGAACTTCTTTAACCTTCCTGCTACTTGAATTTCTTGAACCTTCCTGCTACTTGAACTTCTTGAACTTCTTGAACCTTCCTGCTACTTGAAATACTTGAACTTCTTGAACCTTCCTGTCACTTGAACTTCTTGAACTTCTTGAACCTTCCTGCTACTTGAACTTCTTGAACCTTCCTGCTACTTGAACTTCTTGAACTTCTTGAACCTTCCTGCTACTTGAACTTCTTGAACCTTCCTGCTACTTGAACTTCTTGAACTTCTTGACCCTTCCTGCTACTTGAACTTCTTGAACTTCTTGAACCTTCCTGCTACTTGAACTTCTTGAACTTCTCGAACCTTCCTGCTACTTGAACTGCTTACACTTCTTGGACCTTCCTGCTACTTGAACTTCTTGAACTTCTTGAACCTTCCTGCTACTTGAACTTCTTGAACTTCTTGAACCTTCTTGCTATTTGAACTTTTTGAACTTCTTGAACCTTCCTGCTACCTTAACTTCTTGAACCTTCCTGCTACTTGAACTTCTTGAATTTCTTGAACCTTCCTGCTACGTGAACATCTTGAAACTTGCTGCTACTTGAACTTCTTGAACTTCTTGAACATTCCTGACTACTTGAATTTCGTGAACTTCTTGAACCTTCCTGTTACTTGAACTTTTTGAACTTTCCTGCTACTTGAACTTCTTGAACCTTCCTGCTACTTGAACTTCTTGAACCTTCCTCGTACTTGAACTTCTTGAACCTTCCTGCTGCTTGAACTTCTTGAATTTTCCTGCTACTTGAACTTCTTGAACCTTACTGCTTCTTGAACTTCTTGAACTTCTTGAACTTCTTGAACCTTCCTGCTAAATGAACTTCTTGAACTTCTTGAACCTTCCTGCTACTTGAACTTCTTGAACTTCTTGAACCTTCCTGCTACTTGAACTTCTTGAACTTCTTGCACCTTCCTGCTACCTGAACTTATAGAACCTTCCTGCGACTTGAACTACTTGAACGTTCCTGCTACTTGAACTTCTTGAACTTCTTGAACCTTCCTGCTACTTGAACTTCTTGAACCTTCTTGCTACTTGAACTTCTTGAACCTTCCTGCTACTTGAACTTCTTGAACCTTCCTGCTACTTGAACTTCTTGAACTTCTTGAACCTTTCTGCTACTTGAACTTCATGAACTTATTGAACCTTCCTGCTACTTGAACTTCTTGAACGTCTTGAACCTTCCTGCTACCTGAACTTCTTGAACTTCTTGAACTTCTTGAACCTTCCTGCTACTTGAACTTCTTGAACGTCTTGAACCTTCCTGCTACTTGAACTTCTTGAACTTCTTGATCCTTCCTGCTACTTGAACTTCTTGAACCTTCCTGCTACTTGAACTTCTTGAACTTCTTGAACCCTCCTGTTCCTTGAACTTCTTGAACCTTCCTGCTACTTGAAATTCTTGAACTTCTTGAACCTTCCTGCTACTTGAACTTCTTGAACTTCTTGAACCTTCCTGCTACTTGAACTTCTTGAACCTTCCTGCTACTTGAATTTCTTGAACCTTCCTGCTACTTGAACTTCTTGAACTTCTTGAACCTTCCTGCTACTAGAACTTCTAGAACTTCTTGAACCTTTCTGCTACTAGAACTTCTTGAACCTTCCTGCTACTTGAACTTCTTGAACTTCTTGAACCTTCCTGCTACTTGAACTTCTTGAACGTCTTGAACCTTCCTGCTACTTGAACTTCTTGAACTTCTTGAACCTTCCTGCTACTTGAACTTCTTGAACCTTCCTGCTACTTGAACTTCTTGAACTTTTTGAACCTTCCTGCTACTTGAACTTTTTGAACTTCTTGAACCTTCCTGCTACTTGAACTTCTTGAACTTCTTGAACCTTCCTGCTACTTGAACTTCTTGAACCTTCCTGCTACCTGAACTTCTTGAACTTCTTGAACCTTCCTGCTACTTGAAATACTTGAACTTCTTGAACCTTCCTGTTACTTAAACTTCTTGAACTTCTTGAACCATCCTGCTACTTGAACTTCTTTAACCTTCCTGCTACTCGAATTTTTTTAACCTTCCTGCTACTTGAACTTCTTGAACTTCTTGAACCTTCCTGCTACTTGAAATACTTGAACTTCTTGAACCTTCCTGTCACTTGAACTTCTTGAACTTCTTGAACCTTCCTGCTACTTGAACTTCTTGAACCTTCCTGCTACTTGAACTTCTCGAATTTCTTGAACCTTCCTGCTACTTGAACTTCTTGAACCTTCCTGCTACTTGAACTTCTTGAACTTCTTGACCCTTCCTGCTACTTGAACTTCTTGAACTTCTTGAACCTTCCTGCTACTTGAACTTCTCGAACTTCTCGAACCTTCCTGCTACTTGAACTGCTTAAACTTCTTGGACCTTCCTGCTACTTGAACTTCTTGAACTTCTTGAACCTTCCTGCTACTTGAACTTCTTGAACTTCTTGAACCTTCTTGCTATTTGAACTTTTTGAACTTCTTGAACCTTCCTGCTACCTTAACTTCTTGAACCTTCCTGCTACTTGAACTTCTTGAATTTCTTGAACCTTCCTGCTACGTAAACTTCTTGAAACTTGCTGCTACTTGAACTTGTTGAACTTCTTGAACATTCCTGCTACTTGAACTTCTTGAACTTCTTGAACCTTCCTGTTACTTGAACTTTTTGAACCTTCCTGCTACTTGAACTTCTTGAACCTTCCTGCTACTTGAACTTCTTGAACCTTCCTCCTACTTGAACTTCTTGAACCTTTCGCTGCTTGAACTTCTTGAATTTTCCTGCTACTTGAACTTCTTGAACCTTACTGCTTCTTGAACTTCTTGAACTTCTTGAACTTCTTGAACCTTCCTGCTAAATGAACTTCTTGAACTTCTTGAACCTTCCTGCTACTTGAACTTCTTGAACTTCTTGAACTTCTTGAACCTTCCTGCTAAATGAACTTCTTGAACTTCTTGAACCTTCCTGCTACTTGAACTTCTTGAACTTCTTGAACCTTCCTGCTACTTGAACTTCTTGAACTTCTTGCACCTTCCTGCTACCTGAACTTCTAGAACTTTCCTGCGACTTGAACTACTTGAACGTTCCTGCTACTTGAACTTCTTGAACTTCTTGAACCTTCCTGCTACTTGAACTTCTTGAACCTTCCTGCTACTTGAACTTCTTGAACCTTCCTGCTACTTGAACTTCTTGAACTTCTTGAACCTTCCTGCTACTTGAACTTCTTGAACCTTCTTGCTACTTGAACTTCTTGAACCTTCCTGCTACTTGAACTTCTTGAACCTTCCTGCTACTTGAACTTCTTGAACTTCTTGAACCTTTCTGCTACTTGAACTTCTTGAACCTTCCTGCTACTTGAACTACTTGAACTTCCTGAACCTTCCTGCTGCTTGAACTTCTTGAACCTTCCTGCTATTTGAACTTCTTGAACTTCTTGAACCTTCCTGCTACTTGAACTTCTTGAACCTTCCTGCTACTTGAACTTCTTGAACTTCTTGAACCTTCCTGCCACTTGAACTTCTTGAACCTTCCTGCAACTTGAGCTTCTTGAACTTCTTGAGCCCTCCTGCTACTTGAACTACTTAAACTTCTTGAACCTTCCTGCTACTTGAACTTCTTGAACTTCTTGAACCTTCCTGCTACGTGAACTTCTTGAACCTTCCTGCTACTTGAACTTCTTGAACTTCTTGAACCATCCTGCTACTTGAATTTCTTGAACCTTCATGCTACTTGAACTTCTTGAACCTTCCTGCTACTTGAACTTCTTGAACCTTCCTGCTACTTGAACTACTTGAACTTCTTGAACCTTCCTGCTAATCGAACTTCTTGAACCTTCCTGCTACTTGAACTTCTTGAACTTAGTGAACCTTCCTGCTACTTGAACTTCTTGAACCTTCCTGCTACTTGAACTTCTTGAACTTCTCGAACCTTCCTGCTACTTGAACTTCTTGAACCTTCCTGCTACTTGAACTTCTTGAACCTTCCTGCTACTTGAACTTCTTGAACTTCTTGAACCTTTCTGCTACTTGAACTTCTTGAACCTTTCTGCTACTTGAACTTCTTGAACTTCTTGAACCTTCCTGCTACTTGAAATTCTTGAACTTCTTGAACCTTCCTGCTATTTGAACTTCTTGAACTTCTTGAACCTTCCTGCTACTTGAAATTCTTGAACTTCTTGAACCTTCCTGCTACTTGATCTTTTCGAACTTCTTGAACCTTCCTGCTACTTGAACTTCTTGAACTTCTTGAACCTTCCTGCTACTTGAACTACTTGAACTTCTTGAACCTTCCTGCTACTTGAACTTCTTGAACTTCTTGAACCTTCCTGCTACTTGAACTTCTTGAACCTTCCTGCTACTTGAACTTCTTGAACCCTCCTGCCACTTGAACTTCTTGAACTTCATGAACCTTCCTGCCACTTGAAATTCTTGAACCTTCCTGCTACTTGAACTTCTTGAACTTCTTGAACCTTCCTGCTACTTGAACTTCTTGAACTTCTTGAACCTTCCTGCTACTTGAACTTCTTGAACCTTCCTTCCACATAAACTTCTTGAACTTCTTGAACCTTCCTGCTACTTGAACTTCTTGAACTTCTTGAACCTTCCTTCTACTTGAACTTCTTGAACTTCTTGAACCTTCCTGCTACTTGAACTTCTTGAACCTTCATGCTTCATGAACTTCTTGAAACTTCCTGCTACATGAACTTCTTGAACTTCTTGAACCTTTCTGCTACTTGAGCTTCTTGAACCTTCCTGCTACTTGAACTTCTTGAACCTTCCTGCTACTTGAACTTCTTGAACTTCTTGAACCTTCCGGCTACTTGAACTTCTTGAATTTCTTGAACTTTCCTTCTACTTGAACTTCTTGAACTTCTTGAACCTTCCTGCTACTTGAACTTCTTGAACCTTCCTGCTACTTGAACTTCTTGAACTTCTTGAACCTTCCTGCTACTTGAACTGCTTGAACCTTCCTGCTACTTGAACTTCTTGAACCTTCCTGCTACTTGAACTTCTTGAACTTCTTGAACCTTCCTTCTACTTGAACTTCTTGAACCTTCCTGCTACTTGAACTTCTTGAACTTCTTGACCCTTCCTGCTACTTGAACTTCTTGAACTTCTTGAACCTTCCTGCTACTTGAACTTCTTGAACTTCTTGAACCTTCCTGCTACTTGAACTTCTTAAACTTCTTGGACCTTCCTGCTACTTGAACTTCTTGAACATCTTGCACATTCCTGCTACTTGAACTTCTTGAACCTTCCTTCTCCTTGAACTTCTTGAACTTCTTGAACCTTCCTGCTTCATGAACTTCTTGAACCTTCCTGCTACTTTAACTTTTTGAACTTCTTGAACCTTCCTGCTACTTGAACTTCTTGAACCTTCCTGCGAGCTGAACTTCTTGAACTTCTTGAACCTTCCTGCTACTTGAACTTCTTGAACCTTCCTGCTACTTGAACTTCTTGAACCTTCCTGCTACTTGTACTCCTTGAACTTCTTGAACCTTTCTGCTACTTGAACTTCTTGAACCTTCCTGCTACTTGAACTTCTTGAACTTCTTGAACCTTCCTGCTACTTGAAATTCTTGAACTTCTTGAACCTTCCTGCTACTTGATCTTTTCGAACTTTTTGAACCTTCGTGCTACTTGAACTTCTTGAACTTATTGAACCTTCCTGCTACTTGAACAACTTGAACTTCTTGAACCTTCCTGCTACTTGAACTTCTTGAACTTCTTGAACCTTCCTGCTACTTGAATTTCTTGAACCTTCCTGCTACTTGAACTTCTTGAACCTTCCTGCCACTTGAACTTCTTGAACTTCATGAACCTTCCTGCTACTTGAAATTCTTGAACCTTCCTGCTACTTGAACTTCTTGAACTTCTTGAACCTTCCTGCTACTTGAACTTCTTGAACTTCTTGAACCTTCCTGCTACTTGCACTTCTTGAACCTTCCTTCCACATGAACTTTTTGAACTTCTTGAACCTTCCTGCTACTTGAACTTCTTGAACCTTCCTGCCACTTGAACTTCTTGAACTTCTTGAACCTTCCTGCTACTTGAAATTCTTGAACCTTCCTGCTGCTTGAACTTCTTGAACATCTTGAACCTTCCTGCTACTTGAACTTCTTGAACTTCTTGAACCTTCCTGCTACTTGAACTTTTTGAACTTTCCTTCTACTATAAATTCTTGAACTTCATGAACCTTCCTGCTACTTGAACTTCTTGAACTTCTTGAACCTTCCTGCTACTTGAACTACTTGAACTTCTTGAACCTTCCTGCTACTTGAACTTCTTGAACATCTTGAACCTTCCTGCTACTTGAACTTCTTGAACCTTCCTGCTACTTGAACTTCTTGAACCTTCCTGCTAGCTGAACTTCTTGAACTTCTTGAACCTTCCTGCTACTCGAACTTCTTGAACCTTCCTGCTACTTGAACTTCTTGAACCTTCCTGCTACTTGAACTTCTTGAACTTCTTGAACCTTTCTGCTACTTGAACTTCTTGAACCTTCCTGCTATTTAAACTTCTTGAACTTCTTGAACCTTCCTGCTACTTGAAATTCTTGAACTTCTTGAACCTTCGTGCTACTTGAACTTCTTGAACCTTCCTGCTACTTGAACTTCTCGAACTTCTTGAACCTTCCTGCTACTTGAACTTTTCGAACTTCTTGAACCTTCCTGCTACTCGAACTTCTTGAACTTCTTGAACTTTCCTGCTACTTGAACTACTCGAACTTCTTGAACCTTCCTGCTACTTGAACTTCTTGAACTTCTTGAACCTTCCTGCAACTTGAACTTCTTGAACCTTCCTGCTACTTGAACTTCTTGAACCTTCCTGCCACTTGAACTTCTTGAACTTCTTGAACCTTCCTGCTACTTGAAATTCTTGAACCTTCCTGCTACTTGAACTTCTTGAACTTCTTGAACCTTCCTGCTACTTGAACTTTTCGAACTTCTTGAACCTTCCTGCTACTTGAACCTCTTGAACTTCTTGAACCTTCCTGCTACTTGAAATACTTGAACTTCTTGAACCCTCCTGCTACTTGAACTTCTTGAACCTTCCTGCTACTCGAACTTCTTGAACCTTCCTGCTACTTGAACTTCTTGAACCTTCCTGCTACTTGAACTTCTTGAACTTCTTGAACCTTCCTGCTACTTGAACTTATTGAACCTTCCTGCAACTTAAGCTTCTTGAACTTCTTGAGCCCTCCTGCTACTTGAACTACTTAAACTTCTTGAACCTTCCTGCTACTTGAACTTCTTGAACTTCTTGAACCTTCCTGCTACGTGAACTTCTTGAACCTTCCTGCTACTTGAACTTCTTGAACTTCTTGAACCATCCTGCTACTTGAACTTCTTGAACCTTCACGCTACTTGACCTTCTTGAACCTTCCTGCTACTTGAACTTCTTGAACCTTCCTGCTACTTGAACTACTTGCACTTCTTGAACCTTCCTGCTAATCGAACTTCTTGAACCTTCCTGCTACTTGAACTTCTTGAACTTCTTGAACCTTCCTGCTACTTGAACTTCTTGAACCTTCCTGCTACTTGAACTTCTTGAACTTCTTGAACCTTCCTGCTACTTGAACTTCTTGAACTTCTTGAACCTTCCTGATACTTGAACTTCTTGAACCTTCCTTCCACATGAACTTCTTGAACCTTCCTGCTACTTGAACTTCTTGAACCTTCATGCTTCTTGAACTTCTTGAAACTTCCTGCTACATGAACTTCTTGAACTTCTTGAACCTTTCTGCTACTTGAGCTTCTTGAACCTTCCTGCTACTTGAACTTCTTGAACCTTCCTGCTACTTGAACTTCTTGAACTTCTTGAACCATCCGGCTACTTGAACTTCTTGAACTTCTTGAACTTTCCTTCTACTTGAACTTCTTGAACTTCTTGAACCTTCCTGCTACTTGAACTTCTTGAACTTCTTGAACTTTCCTTCGACTTGAACTTCTTGAACTTCTTGAACCTTCCTGCTACTTGAACTTCTTGAACCTTCCTGCTACTTGAACTTCTTGAACTTCTTGAACCTTCCTGCTACTTGAACTTCTTGAACTTCTTGAACCTTCCTGCTACTTGAACTTCTTGAACCTTCCTGCTACTTGAACTTCTTGAACTTTTTGAACCTTCCTTCTACTTGAACTTCTTGAACCTTCCTGCTACTTGAACTTCTTGAACTTCTTGACCTTCCTGCTACTTGAACTTCTTGAACTTCTTGAACCTTCCTGCTACTTGAACTTCTTGAACTTCTTGAACCTTCCTGCTACTTGAACTTCTTAAACTTCTTGGACCTTCCTGCTACTTGAACTTCTTGAACATCTTTATCATTCCTGCTACTTGAACTTCTTGAAATTCTTGAACCTTCTTGCTATTTGAACTTCTTGAACTTCTTGAACTTTCCTGCTACTTGAACTTTTTGAACTTCTTGAACCTTCCTGCTACTTGAACTTCTTGAACCTTCCTGCTACTTGAACTGCTTGAACTTCTTGAACCTTCCTGCAACTTGAACTTCTTGAAACTTCCTGCTACTTGAACTTCTTAAACTTCTTTAACCTTCCTGCTACTTGAACTACTTGAACTTCTTGAACCTTCCTGCTACTTGAACTTCTTGAACATCTTGAACCTTCCTGCTACTTGAACTTCTTGAACCTTCCTGCTACTTGAACTTCTTGAACCTTCCTGCTAGCTGAACTTCTTGAACTTCTTGAACCTTCCTGCTACTCGAACTTCTTGAACCTTCCTGCTACTTGAACTTCTTGAACCTTCCTGCTACTTGAACTTCTTGAACTTCTTGAACCTTTCTGCTACTTGAACTTCTTGAACCTTCCTGCTACTTGAACTTCTTGAACTTCTTGAACCTTCCTGCTACTTGAAATTCTTGAACTTCTTGAACCTTCGTGCTACTTGAACTTCTTGAACCTTCCTGCTACTTGAACTTCTCGAACTTCTTGAACCTTCCTGCTACTTGAACTTTTCAAACTTCTTGAACCTTCCTGCTACTCGAACTTCTTGAACTTCTTGAACTTTCCTGCTACTTGAACTACTCGAACTTCTTGAACCTTCCTGCTACTTGAACTTCTTGAACTTCTTGAACCTTCCTGCAACTTGAACTTCTTGAACCTTCCTGCTACTTGAACTTCTTGAACCTTCCTGCCACTTGAACTTCTTGAACTTCTTGAACCTTCCTGCTACTTGAACTTCTTGAACCTTCCTGCTACTTGAACTTCTTGAACTTCTTGAACCTTTCTGCTACTTGAACTTCTTGAACCTTCCTGCTACTTGAACTTTTCGAACTTCTTGAACCTTCCTGCTACTTGAACCTCTTGAACTTCTTGAACCTTCCTGCTACTTGAAATACTTGAACTTCTTGAACCCTCCTGCTAATTGAACTTCTTGAACCTTCCTGCTACTTGAACTTCTTGAACCTTCCTGCTACTTGAACTTCTTGAACCTTCCTGCTACTTGAACTTCTTGAACTTCTTGAACCTTCCTGCTACTTGAACTTCTTGAACCTTCCTGCAACTTGAGCTTCTTGAACTTCTTGAGCCCTCCTGCTACTTGAACTACTTAAACTTCTTGAACCTTCCTGCTACTTGAACTTCTTGAACTTCTTGAACCTTCTTGCTACGTGAACTTCTTGAAACTTCCTGCTACTTGAACTTCTTGAACTTCTTGAACCATCCTGCTACTTGAACTTCTTGAACCTTCATGCCACTTGAACTTCTTGAACCTTCCTGCTACTTGAACTTCTTGAACCTTCCTGCTACTTGAACTACTTGCACTTCTTGAACTTTCCTGCTAATCGAACTTCTTGAACCTTCCTGCTACTTGAACTTCTTGAACTTCTTGAACCTTCCTGCTACTTGAACTTCTTGAACCTTCCTGCTACTTGAACTTCTTGAACTTCTTGAACCTTCCTGTCGACTTGAACTTCTTGAACCTTCCTGCTACTTGAACTTCTTGAACCTTCCGTCCACATGAACTTCTTGAACTTCTTGAACCTTACTGCTACTTGAACTTCTTGAACCTTCATGCTTCTTGAACTTCTTGAAACTTCCTGCTACATGAACTTCTTGATCTTCTTGAACCTTTCTGCTACTTGAGCTTCTTGAACCTTCCTGCTACTTGAACTTCTTGAACCTTCCTGCTACTTGAACTTCTTGAACTTTTTGAACCATCCGGCTACTTGAACTTCTTGAACTTCTTGAACTTTCCTTCTACTTGAACTTCTTGAACTTCTTGAACCTTCCTGCTACTTGAACTTCTTGAACTTCTCGAACCTTCCTGCTACTTGAACTTCTTGAACCTTCCTGCTACTTGAACTTCTTGAACCTTCCTGCTACTTGAACTTCTTGAACCTTCCTGCTACTTGAACTTCTTGAACCTTCCTGCTACTTGAACTTCTTGAACTTCTTGAACCTTCCTGCTACTTGAACTTCTTGAACCTTCCTGCTACTCGAACTTCTTGAACTTCTTAAACCTTCCTGCTACTTGAACTTCTTGAACCTTCCTGCTACTTGAACTTCTTGAACTTCTTGAACCTCCCTGCTACTTGAACTTTTTGAACCTTCCTGCTATTTGAACTTCTTGAACCTTCCTGCTACTTGAAATTCTCGAACCTTCCTGCTACTTGAACTTTTTGAACTTCTTGAAACTTCCTGCTACTTGAACTTTTTGAACTTCTTGAACCTTCCTGCTACTTGAACTTTTTGAACTTCTTGAACCTTCCTGCTACTTGAACTTCTTGCACCTTCCTGCCACTTGATTTCTTGAACCTTCCTGCTACTTGAACTTCTTGAACCTTCCTGCTACTTGAACTTTTTGAACCTTCCTGCTTCTTGAACTTCTTGAACCTTCCTTCTCCTTGAACTTCTTGAACTTCTTGAACCTTCCTGCTACTTGAACTTCTTGACCCATCCTGCGAGCTGAACTTCTTGAACTTCTTGAACCTTCCTGCTATTTGAACTTCTTGAACCTTCCTGCTACTTGAACTTCTTGAACTTCTTGAACCTTTCTGCTACTTGAACTTCTTGAACCTTCCTGCTACTTGAACTTCTTGAACTTCTTGAACCTTCCTGCTACTTGAAATTCTTGAACTTCTTGAACCTTCCTGCTACTTGAACTTCTTGAACTTCTTGAACCTTCCTGCTACTTGAAATTCTTGAACTTCTTGAACCTTCCTGCCACTTGATCTTTTCGAACTTCTTGAACCTTCCTGCTACTTGAACTTCTTGAACTTCTTGAACCTTCCTGCTACTTGAACTACTTGAACTTTTTGAACCTTCCTGCTACTGGAACTTCTTGAACTTCTTGAACCTTCCTGCTACTTGAACTTCTTGAACCTTCCTGCTACTTGAACTTCTTGAACCCTCCTGCCACTTGAACTTCCTGAACTTCATGAACCTTCCTGCCACTTGAAATTCTTGAACCTTCCTGCTACTTGAACTTCTTGAACTTCTTGAACCTTCCTGCTACTTGAACTTCTTGAACTTCTTGAACCTTCCTGCTACTTGAACTTCTTGAACCTTCCTTCCACATTAACTTCTTGAACTTCTTGAACCTTCTTGCTACTTGAACTTCTTGAACTTCTTGAACCTTCCTTCTACTTGAACTTCTTGAACTTCTTGAACCTTCCTGCTACTTGAACTTCTTGAACCTTCATGCTTCATGAACTTCTTGAAACTTCCTGCTACATGAACTTCTTGAACTTCTTGAACCTTTCTGCTACTTGAGCTTCTTGAACCTTCCTGCTACTTGAACTTCTTGAACCTTCCTGCTACTTGAACTTCTTGAACCCTCCTGCCACTTGAACTTCCTGAACTTCATGAACCTTCCTGCCACTTGAAATTCTTGAACCTTCCTGCTACTTGAACTTCTTGAACTTCTTGAACCTTCCTGCTACTTGAACTTCTTGAACTTCTTGAACCTTCCTGCTACTTGAACTTCTTGAACCTTCCTTCCACATTAACTTCTTGAACTTCTTGAACCTTCTTGCTACTTGAACTTCTTGAACTTCTTGAACCTTCCTACTACTTGAACTTCTTGAACTTCTTGAACCTTCCTGCTACTTGAACTTCTTGAACCTTCATGCTTCATGAACTTCTTGAAACTTCCTGCTACATGAACTTCTTGAACTTCTTGAACCTTTCTGCTACTTGAGCTTCTTGAACCTTCCTGCTACTTGAACTTCTTGAACCTTCCTGCTACTTGAACTTCTTGAACTTCTTGAACCTTCCGGCTACTTGAACTTCTTGAATTTCTTGAACTTTCCTTCTACTTGAACTTCTTGAACTTCTTGAACCTTCCTGCTACTTGAACTTCTTGAACCTTCCTGCTACTTGAACTTCTTGAACTTCTTGAACCTTCCTGCTACTTGAACTGCTTGAACCTTCCTGCTACCTGAACTTCTTGAACCTTCCTGCTACTTGAACTTCTTGAACTTCTTGAACCTTCCTTCTACTTGAACTTCTTGAACCTTCCTGCTACTTGAACTTCTTGAACTTCTTGACCCTTCCTGCTACTTGAACTTCTTGAACTTCTTGAACCTTCCTGCTACTTGAACTTCTTGAACTTCTTGAACCTTCCTGCTACTTGAACTTCTTAAACTTCTTGGACCTTCCTGCTACTTGAACTTCTTGAACATCTTGAACATTCCTGCTACTTGAACTTCTTGAACCTTCCTGCTTCTTGAACTTCTTGAACCTTCCTTCTCCTTGAACTTCTTGAACTTCTTGAACCTTCCTGCTTCATGAACTTCTTGAACCTTCCTGCTACTTTACCTTTTTGAACTTCTTGAACCTTCCTGCTACTTGAACTTCTTGAACCTTCCTGCGAGCTGAACTTCTTGAACTTCTTGAACCTTCCTGCTACTTGAACTTCTTGAACCTTCCTGCTACTTGAACTTCTTGAACCTTCCTGCTACTTGTACTTCTTGAACTTCTTGAACCTTTTTGCTACTTGAACTTCTTGAACCTTCCTGCTACTTGAACTTCTTGAACTTCTTGAACCTTCCTGCTACTTGAAATTGTTGAACTTCTTGAACCTTCCTGCTACTTGAACTTCATGAACTTCTTGAACCTTCCTGCTACTTGAAATTCTTGAACTTCTTGAACCTTCCTGCTACTTGATCTTTTCGAACTTCTTGAACCTTCGTGCTACTTGAACTTCTTGAACTTCTTGATCCTTCCTGCAACTTGAACTACTTGAACTTCTTGAACCTTTCTGCTACTTGAACTTCTTGAACTTCTTGAACCTTCCTGCTACTTGAACTTCTTGAACCTTCCTGCTACTTGAACTTCTTGAACCTTCCTGCCACTTGAACTTCTTGAACTTCATGAACCTTCCTGCTACTTGAAATTCTTGAACCTTCCTGCTACTTGAACTTCTTGAACTTCTTGAACCTTCCTGCTACTTGAACTTCTTGAACTTCTTGAACCTTCCTGCTACTTGAACTTCTTGAACCTTCCTTCCACATGAACTTCTTGAACTTCTTGAACCTTCCTGCTACTTGAACTTCTTGAACTTCTTGAACCTTCCTTCTACTTGAACTTCTTGAACTTCTTGAACCTTCCTGCTACTTGAACTTCTTGAACCTTCATGCTTCTTGAACTTCTTGAAACTTCCTGCTACATGAACTTATTGAACTTCTTGAACCTTTCTGCTACTTGAGCTTCTTGAACCTTCCTGCTACTTGAACTTCTTGAACCTTCCTGCTACTTGAACTTCTTGAACTTCTTGAACCTTCCGAATACTTGAACTTCTTGAACTTCTTGAACTTTCCTTCTACTTGAACTTCTTGAACTTCTTGAACCTTCCTGCTACTTGAACTTCTTGAACCTTCCTGCTACTTGAACTTCTTGAACCTTCCTGCTACTTGAACTTCTTGAACTTCTTGAACCTTCCTGCTACATGAACTTCTTGAACCTTCCTGCTACTTGAACTTCTTGAACTTCTTGAACCTTCCTGCTACTTGAACTTCTTGAACCTTCCTGCTACTTCAACTTCTTGAACTTCTTGAACCTTCCTTCTACTTGAACTTCTTGAACCTTCCTGCTACTTGAACTTTTTGAACATACCTGATACTTGAACTTCTTGTACCTTCCTGCTACTTGAACTTCTTGAACCTTCCTGCTATTTGAACTTCTTGAACCTTCCTGCAACTTAAACTTCTTGAACTTCTTGAACCTTCCTGCTACTTGAACTTTTCGAACTTCTTGAACCTTCCTGTTACTTGAACTTCTTGAACTTCTTGAACCTTCCTGCTACTTGAAATACTTGAACTTCTTGAACCTTCCTGCTACTTGAACTTCTCGAACATCTTGAGCCTTCCTGCTACTTGTACTTCTTGAGCTTCTTGAACCTTCCTGCTACTTGAACTTCTTGAACCTTCCTGCTACTTGAACTTCTGAACCTTCCTGCCACTTGAACTTCTTGAACCTTCCTGCTACTTGAACTTCTTGAACTTTCCTGCTACTTGAACTTCTTGAACCTTCCTGCTACTTGAACTTCTTGAACTTCTTGAAACTTCCTGCTACTTGAACTTCTTGCACCTTCCTGCTACTTGAACTTCTTGAACCTTCCTGCTACTTGAACTTCTTGAACTTCTTGAACCTTCCTGCTACTTGAACTTCTTGAACTTCTTGAACCTTTCTGCTACTTGAACTTCTTGAACCTTCCTGCTACTTGGACTTCTTGAACTTTTTGAACCTTCCTGCTACTTGAACTTCTTGAACGTCTTGAACCTTCCTGCTACTTGAACTTCATGAACTTCTTGAACCTTCCTGCTACTTGAACTTCTAGAACCTTCCTGCTACTTGAACTTCTTGAACTTTTTGAACCTTTCTGCTACTTGAACTTCTTGAACTTCTTGAACCTTCCTGCTACTTGAACTTCTTGAACTTCTTGAACCTTCCTGCTACTTGAAATTCTTGATCTTCTTGAACCTTCCTGCTACTTGAAATACTTGAACTTCTTGAACCTTCCTGTTACTTGAACTTCTAGAACTTCTTGAACCTTCCTGCTACTTGAACTTCTTTAACCTTCCTGCTACTTGAACTTATTGAACCTTCCTGCTACTTGAACTTCTTGAACTTCTTGAACCTTCCTGCTACTTGAAATACTTGAAATTCTTGAACCTTCCTGTTACTTGAACTTCTTGAACTTCTTGAACCTTCCTGCTACTTGAACTTCTTGAACCTTCCTGCTACTTGAACTTCTTGAACCTTCCTGCTACTTGAACTTCTTGAACTTCTTGAACCTTCCTTCTACTTGAACTTCTTGAATCTTCCTGCTACTTGAACTTCTTGAACTTCTTGACCCTTCCTGCTACTTGAACTTCTTGAACTTCTTGAACCTTCCTGCTACTTGAACTTCTTGAACTTCTTGAACCTTCCTGCTACTTGAACTTCTTAAACTTCTTGGACCTTCCTGCTACTTGAACTTCTTGAACATCTTGAACATTCCTGCTACTTGAACTTCTTGACCCTTCCTGCTTCTTGAACTTCTTGAACCTTCCTTCTCCTTGAACTTCTTGAACTTCTTGAACCTTCCGGCTACTTGAACTTCTTGAACCTTCCTGCTACTTTAACTTTTTGAACTTCTTGAACCTTCCTGCTACTTGAACTTCTTGAACCTTCCTGCGAGCTGAACTTCTTGAACTTCTTGAACCTTCCTGCTACTTGAAATTCTTGAACCTTCCTGCTACTTGAACTTCTTGAACCTTCCTGCTACTTGAACTTCTTGAACTTCTTGAACCTTCCTTCTACTTGAACTTCTTGAACTTCTTGAACCTTCCTGCTACTTGAACTTCTTGAACCTTCATGCTTCTTGAACTTCTTGAAACTTCCTGCTACATGAACTTCTTGAACTTCTTGAACCTTTCTGCTACTTGAGCTTCTTGAACCTTCCTGCTACTTGAACTTCTTGAACCTTCCTGCTACTTGAACTTCTTGAACTTCTTGAACCTTCCGGCTACTTGAACTTCTTGAACTTCTTGAACTTTCCTTCTACTTGAACTTCTTGAACTTCTTGAACCTTCCTGCTACTTGAACTTCTTGAACCTTCCTGCTACTTGAACTTCTTGAACTTCTTGAACCTTCCTGCTACTTGAACTTCTTGAACTTCTTGAACCTTTCTGCTACTTGAACTTCTTCAACCTTCCTGCTACTTGGACTTCTTGAACTTTTTGAACCTTCCTGCTACTTGAACTTCTTGAACGTCTTGAACCTTCCTGCTACTTGAATTTCATGAACTTCTTGAACCTTCCTGCTACTTGAACTTCTAGAACCTTCCTGCTACTTGAACTTCTTGAACTTTTTGAACCTTTCTGCTACTTGAACTTCTTGAACTTCTTGAACCTTCCTGCTACTTGAACTTCTTGAACTTCTTGAACCTTCCTGCTACTTGAACTTCTTGAACCTTCCTGCTACTTGAACTTCTTGAACTTCTTGAACCTTCCTGCTACTTGAAATACTTGAACTTCTTGAACCTTCCTGTTACTTGAACTTCTAGAACTTCTTGAACCTTCCTGCTACTTGAACTTCTTTAACTCTCCTGCTACTTGAACTTCTTGAACCTTCCTGCTACTTGAACTTCTTGAACTTCTTGAACCTTCCTGCTACTTGAAATACTTGAAATTCTTGAACCTTCCTGTTACTTGAACTTCTTGAACTTCTTGAACCTTTCTGCTATTTGAACTTCTTGAACTTCTTGAACCTTCCTTCTACTTGAACTTCTTGAATCTTCCTGCTACTCGAACTTCTTGAACTTCTTGACCATTCCTGCTACTTGAACTTCTTGAACTTCTTGAACCTTCCTGCTACTTGAACTTCTTGAACTTCTTGAACCTTCCTGCTACTTGAACTTCTTAAACTTCTTGGACCTTCCTGCTACTTGAACTTCTTGAACATCTTGAACATTCCTGCTACTTAAACTTCTTGAACCTTCCTGCTTCTTGAACTTCTTGAACCTTCCTTCTCCTTGAACTTCTTGAACTTCTTGACCCTTCCTGCTACTTGAACTTCTTGAACCTTCCTGCTACTTTAACTTTTTGAACTTCTTGAACCTTCCTGCTACTTGAACTTCTAGAACCTTCCTGCGAGCTGAACTTCTTGAACTTCTTGAACCTTCCTGCTACTTGAACTTCTTGAACCTTCCTGCTACTAAAACTTCTTGAACCTTCCTTCTACTTGAACTTCTTGAACTTCTTGAACCTTCCTGCTACTTGAACTTCTTGAACCTTCATGCTTCTTGAACTTCTTGAAACTTCCTGCTACATGAACTTCTTGAACTTCTTGAACCTTTCTGCTACCTGAGCTTCTTGAACCTTCCTGCTACTTGAACTTCTTGAACCTTCCTGCTACTTGAACTTCTTGAACTTCTTGAACCTTCCGGCTACTTGAACTTCTTGAACTTCTTGAACTTTCCTTCTACTTGAACTTCTTGAACTTCTTGAACCTTCCTGCTACTTGAACTTCTTGAACCTTCCTGCTACTTGAACTTCTTGAACTTCTTGAACCTTCCTGCTACTTGAACTTCTTGAACCTTCCTGCTACTTGAACTTCTTGAACCTTCCTGCTACTTGAACTTCTTGAACTTCTTGAACCTTCCTTCTACTTGAACTTCTTGAACCTTCCTGCTACTTGAACTTCTTGAACTTCTTGACCCTTCCTGCTACGTGAACTTCTTGAACTTCTTGAACCTTCCTGCTACTTGAACTTCTTGAACTTCTTGAACCTTCCTGCTACTTGAACTTTTTAAACTTCTTGGACCTTCCTGCTACTTGAACTTCTTGAACATCTTGAACATTCCTGCTACTTGAACTTCTTGAAATTCTTGAACCTTCTTGCTATTTGAACTTCTTGAACTTCTTGAACCTTCCTGCTACTTTAACTTTTTGAACTTCTTCAACCTTCCTGCTACATGAACTTCTTGAACCTTCCTGCTACTTGAACTGCTTGAACTTCTTGAACCTTCCTGCAACTTGAACTTCTTGAAACTTCCTGCTACTTGAACTTCTTTAACTTCTTGAACAAACCTGCTACTTGAACTTCTTGAACTTCTTGCACCTTCCTGCTACTTGAACTTCTTGAACATTTTGAACCTTCCTGCTACTTGAACTTCTTGAACCTTCCTGCTACTTGATCTTCTTGAACCTTCCTGCTACTTGAACTTCTTGAACCTTCCTGATACTTGAACTTCTTGAACCTTCCTGCTACTTGAACTTCATGAACCTTCCTGCTACTTGAACTTTTTGAACCTTCCTGCTACTTGAACTTCTTGAACTTCTCGAACCTTCCTGCTACTTAAACTTTTCGAACTTCTTGAACCTTCCTGCTATTTGAACTTCTTGAACTTCTTGAACCTTCCTGCTACTTGAAATACTTGAACTTCTTGAACCCTCCTGCTACTTGAACTTCTTGAACTTCTTGAACCTTCCTGCTACTTGAACTTCTTGAACCTTCCTGCTACTTGAACTTCTTGAACCTTCCTGCCACTTGAACTTCTTGAATTTCTTGAACCTTCCTGCTACTTGAAATTCTTGAACCTTCCTGCTGCTTGAACTTCTTGAACTTCTTGAACCTTCCTGCTACATGAACTTCTTGAACTTCTTGAACCTTCCTGCTACTTGAACTTTTTGAACTTTCCTTCTACTATAAATTCTTGAACTTCTTGAACCTTCCTGCTACTTGAACTTCTTGAACTTCTTGAACCTTCCTGCTACTTGAACTACTTGAACTTCTTGAACCTTCCTGCTACTTGAACTTCTTGAACTTCTTGAACCTTCCTGCTACTTGAACTTCTTGAACCTTCCTGCTACTTGAACTTCTTGAACCTTCCTGCTAGCTGAACTTCTTGAACTTCTTGAACCTTCCTGCTACTCGAACTTCTTGAACCTTCCTGCTACTTGAACTTCTTGAACTTCTTGAACCTTTCTGCTACTTGAACTTCTTGAACCTTCCTGCTACTTGAACTTCTTGAACTTCTTGAACCTTCCTGCTACTTGAAATTCTTGAACTTCTTGAACCTTCGTGCTACTTGAACTTCTTGAACCTTCCTGCTACTTGAACTTCTTGAACTTCTTGAACCTTCCTGCTACTTGAACTTTTCATACTTCTTGAACCTTCCTGCTACTCGAACTTCTCGAACTTCTTGAACTTTCCTGCTACTTGAACTACTCAAACTTCTTGAACCTTCCTGCTACTTGAACTTCTTGAACTTCTTGAACCTTCCTGCAACTTGAACTTCTTGAACCTACCTGCTACTTGAACTTCATGAACCTTCCTGGCACTTGAACTTCTTGAACTTCTTGAACCTTCCTGCTACTTGAAATTCTTGAACCTTCCTGCTACTTGAACTTCTTGAACTTCTTGAACCTTCCTGCTACTTGAACTTCTTGAACTTCTTGAACCTTCCTGCTACTTGAACTTCTTGAACTTATTGAACCTTCCTGCTACTTGAACTTCTTGAACCTTCCTTCTACTTGAACTTCTTGAATTTCTTGAACCTTCCTGCTACTTGAACTTCTTGAACTTCTTGAACTTCTTGAACCTTCTTGCTACTTGAACTACTTGAACTTCTTGAACCTTCCTGCTACTTGAACTTCTTGAACTTCTTGAACTTCTTGAACCTTCCTGCTACTTGAACTTCTTGAACCTTCCGGCTTCTTGAACATCTTTAAACTTCCTGCTACATGAACTTCTTGAACTTCTTGAACCTTCCTATTACTTGAACTTCTTGAACCTTCCTGCTACTTGAACTTCTTGAAATTCTTAAACCTTCCTGCTACTTGAACTTCTTGAACTTCTTGAACCTTCATGCTACTTGAACTTCTTGAACTTCTTGAACCTTCCTGCTACTTGAACTTCTTGAACCTTCCTGCTACTTGAACTTCTTGAACTTCTTGAACCTTCCTGCTACTTGAACTTCTTGAACTTCTTGAACCTTCCTGCTACTTGAACTTCTTGAACTTCTTGAACCTTCCTGCTACTTGAACTTCTTGAACCTTCCTGCTACTTGAACTTCCTGAACTTCTTGAACCTTCCTGCTACTTGAACTTCTTGAACTTCTTGAACCTTTCTGCTACTTGAACTTCTTGAACCTTCCTGCTACTTGAACTTCTTGAACTTCCTGAACCTTCCTGCTACTTGAACTTCTTGAACTTCTTGAACCTTCCTGTTACTTGAACTTCTTGAACTTCTTGAACCTTCCTGCTACTTGAACTTCTTGAACCTTCCTGCTACTTGAACTTCTTGAACCTTCCTGCTACTTGAACTTCTTGAACCTTCCTGCTACTTGAACTTCTTGTACCTTCATGCTACTTGAACTTCTTGAACTTCTTGAACTTCCTGCTACTTGAACTTCTTGAACGTCTTGAACCTTCCTGCTACTTGAACTTCTTGAACTTCTTGAACCTTCCTGCTACTTGAACTTCTTGAACGTCTGGAACCTTCCTGCTACTTGAACTTCTTGAACTTCTTGAACCTTCATGCTACTTGAACTTCTTGAACCTTCTTGCTACTTGAACTTCTTGAACCTCCCTGCTACTTGAACTTCTTGAACTTTTTGAACCTTCCTGCTACCTGAACTTCTTGAACTTCTTTAACCTTCCTGCTACTTGAACTTCTTGAACCTTCCTGCTACTTGAACTTCTTGAACCTTCCTGATACTTGAACTTCTTGAACCTTCCTGCTACTTGAACTTTTTGAACCTTCCTGCTACTTGAACTTCTTGAACCTTCCTGCTACTTGAACTTCTTGAACCTTCCTGCTACTTGAACTTTTCGAACTTCTTGAAACTTCCTGCTACTTGAACTTCTTGAACTTCTTGAACCTTCCTGCTACTTGAAATACTTGAACTTCTTGAACCTTCCTGCTACTTGAACTTCTTGAACTTCTTGAACTTTCGTGCTACTTGAACTTCTTGAACCTTCCTGCTACTTGAACCTCTTGAACTTCTTGACCCTTCCTGCTACTTGAACTTCTTGAACTTCTTGAACCTTCCTGCTACTTGAACTTTTTGAACTTCTTGAACCTTCCTGCTACTTGAACTTCTTGAACTTCTTTAACCTTCCTGCTACTTGAACATCTTGAACTACATGAACCTTCCTGCTACTTGAACTTCTTGAACTTCTTGAACCTTTTTGCTACTTGAACTTCATTAACTTCTTGAACCTTCCTGCTACTTGAACTTTTTGAACTTCTTGAACCTTCCTGCTACTTGAACTTCTTGAACCTTCCTGCTACTTGAACTTCTTGAACTTCTTGAACCTTCCTGCTACTTGAACTTCTTGAAACTTCCTGCTACTTGAACTTCTTGAACTTCTTGAACCTTCCTGCTACTTGAACTTCTTGAACTTCTTGAACCTTCCTGTTACTTGAACTTTTTGAACCTTCCTGCTACTTGAACTTCATGAACCTTTCTGCTACTTGAACTTCTTGAACCTTTCTGCTACTTGAACTTCTTGAACCTTCCTGCTACTTGAACTTATTGAACTTTCCTGCTACTTGAACTTCTTGAGCCTTACTGATTCTTGAACTTCTTCAACTTCTTGAACCTTCCTGCTAAATGAACTTCTTGAACTTCTTGAACCTTCCTGCTACTTGAACTTCTTGAACTTCTTGCACCTTCCTGCTACTTGAACTTCTTGAACTTCTTGCACCTTCCTGCTACTTGAACTTCAAGAACCTTCCTGCTACTTGAACTCCTTGAACCTTCCTGCTTCTTGAACTTCTTGAACTTCTTGAACCTTCCTGCTACTTGAACTTCTAGAACCTTCCTGCTACTTGAACTTCTTGAACTTCTTGAACTTCTTGCACCTTCCTGCTACTTGAACTTCTTGAACTTCTTGAACCTTCCTGCTACTTGAACTTCTTGAACTTCTTGAACCTTCCTGCAACTTGAACTTCTTGAACCTACCTGCTACTTGAACTTCATGAACCTTCCTGGCACTTGAACTTCTTGAACTTCTTGAACCTTCCTGCTACTTGAAATTCTTGAACCTTCCTGCTACTTGAACTTCTTGAACTTCTTGAACCTTCCTGCTACTTGAACTTCTTGAACTTCTTGAACCTTCCTGCTACTTGAACTTCTTGAACTTATTGAACCTTCCTGCTACTTGAACTTCTTGAACCTTCCTTCTACTTGAACTTCTTGAATTTCTTGAACCTTCCTGCTACTTGAACTTCTTGAACTTCTTGAACTTCTTGAACCTTCTTGCTACTTGAACTACTTGAACTTCTTGAACCTTCCTGCTACTTGAACTTCTTGAACTTCTTGAACTTCTTGAACCTTCCTGCTACTTGAACTTCTTGAACCTTCCTGCTTCTTGAACATCTTTAAACATCCTGCTACATGAACTTCTTGAACTTCTTGAACCTTCCTATTACTTGAACTTCTTGAACCTTCCTGCTACTTGAACTTCTTGAAATTCTTAAACCTTCCTGCTACTTGAACTTCTTGAACTTCTTGAACCTTCATGCTACTTGAACTTCTTGAACTTCTTGAACCTTCCTGCTACTTGAACTTCTTGAACCTTCCTGCTACTTGAACTTCTTGAACTTCTTGAACCTTCCTGCTACTTGAACTTCTTGAACTTCTTGAACCTTCCTGCTACTTGAACTTCTTGAACTTCTTGAACCTTCCTGCTACTTGAACTTCTTGAACCTTCCTGCTACTTGAACTTCCTGAACTTCTTGAACCTTCCTGCTACTTGAACTTCTTGAACTTCTTGAACCTTCCTGCTACTTGAACTTCTTGAACCTTCCTGCTACCTGAACTTCTTGAACTTCCTGAACCTTCCTGCTACTTGAACTTCTTGAACTTCTTGAACCTTCCTGTTACTTGAACTTCTTGAACTTCTTGAACCTTCCTGCTACTTGAACTTCTTGAACCTTCCTGCTACTTGAACTTCTTGAACCTTCCTGCTACTTGAACTTCTTGAACCTTCCTGCTACTTGAACTTCTTGTACCTTCATGCTACTTGAACTTCTTGAACTTCTTGAACTTCCTGCTACTTGAACTTCTTGAACGTCTTGAACCTTCCTGCTACTTGAACTTCTTGAACTTCTTGAACGTTCCTGCTACTTGAACTTCTTGAACGTCTGGAACCTTCCTGCTACTTGAACTTCTTGAACTTCTTGAACCTTCATGCTACTTGAACTTCTTGAACCTTCTTGCTACTTGAACTTCTTGAACTTCTTGAACCCTCCTTCTACTTGAACTTCTTGAACCTCCCTGCTACTTGAACTTCTTGAACTTTTTGAACCTTCCTGATACCTGAACTTCTTGAACTTCTTGAACCTTCCTGCTACTTGAACTTCTTGAACCTTCCTGCTACTTGAACTTCTTGAACCTTCCTGATACTTGAACTTCTTGAACCTTCCTGCTACTTGAACTTTTTGAACCTTCCTGCTACTTGAACTTCTTGAACCTTCCTGCTACTTGAACTTCTTGAACCTTCCTGCTACTTGAACTTTTCGAACTTCTTGAAACTTCCTGCTACTTGAACTTCTTGAACTTCTTGAACCTTCCTGCTACTTGAAATACTTGAACTTCTTGAACCTTCCTGCTACTTGAACTTCTTGAACTTCTTGAACCTTCGTGCTACTTGAACTTCTTAAACCTTCCTGCTACTTGAACCTCTTGAACTTCTTGACCCTTCCTGCTACTTGAACTTCTTGAACTTCTTGAACCTTCCTGCTACTTGAACTTTTTGAACTTCTTGAACCTTCCTTGTACTTGAACTTCTTGAACTTCTTTAACCTTCCTGCTACTTGAACATCTTGAACTTCATGAACCTTCCTGCTACTTAAACTTCTTGAACTTCTTGAACCTTTTTGCTACTTGAACTTCATTAACTTCTTGAACCTTCCTGCTACTTGAACTTTTTGAACTTCTTGAACCTTCCTGCTACTTGAACTTCTTGAACCTTCCTGCTACTTGGATTTCTTGAACTTCTTGAACCTTCCTGCTACTTGAACTTCTTGAAACTTCCTGCTACTTGAACTTCTTGAACTTCTTGAACCTTCCTGCTACTTGAACTTCTTGAACTTCTTGAACCTTCCTGTTACTTGAACTTTTTGAACCTTCCTGCTACTTGACCTTCTTGAACCTTCCTGCTACTTGAACTTCTCGAACCTTTCTGCTACTTGAACTTCTTGAACCTTCCTGCTACTTGAACTTATTGAACTTTCCTGCTACTTGAACTTCTTGAGCCTTACTGATTCTTGAACTTCTTCAACTTCTTGAACCTTCCTGCTAAATGAACTTCTTGAACTTCTTGAACCTTCCTGCTACTTGAACTTCTTGAACTTCTTGAACCTTCCTGCTACTTGAACTTCTTGAACTTCTTGCACCTTCCTGCTACTTGAACTTCAAGAACCTTCCTGCTACTTGAACTCCTTGAACCTTCCTGCTACTTGAACTTCTTGAACTTCTTGAACCTTCCTGCTACTTGAACTTCTAGAACCTTCCTGCTACTTGAACTTCTTGAACTTCTTGAACTTCTTGCACCTTCCTGCTACTTGAACTTGTAGAACCTTCCAGCTACTTGAACTTCTTGAACCTTCCTGCTACTTGAACTTCTTGAACTTCTTGAACCTTCCTGCTACTTGAACTTCTTGAACCTTCCTGCTACTTGAACTTCTCGAACTTCTTGAACTACTTGAACCTTCCTGCTACTTGAACTTCTTGAACCTTCCTGCTACTTGAACTTTTTGAACTTCTTGAACCTTCCTGCTACTTGAACTTCTTGTACTTCTTGAACTTTCCTGCTACTTGAACTTCTTCAACCTTCCTGCCACTTGATTTCTTGAACCTTCCTGCTACTTGAACTTCTTGAGCCTTCATGCTACTCGAACTTTTTGAACCTTTCTGCTTCCTGAACTTCTTGAACCTTCCTTCTACATGAACTTTTTGAACTTCTTGAACCTTCCTGCTACTTGAACTTCTTGAACCTTCCTGCTACTTGAACTTCTTGAACTTCTTGAACCTTCCTGCTACTTGAACTTCTTGAACCTTCTAGCTACTTGAACTTCTTGAACCTTCCTGCTACTTGAACTTCTTAAACTTCTTGAACCTTCCTGCTACTTGAACTTTTCGAACTTCTTGTACCTTCCTGCTACTTGAACTTCTTGAACTTCTTGAACCTTCCTGCTACTTGAACTACTTGAACTTCTTGAACCTTCCTGCTACTTGAACTTCTTGAACTTCTTGAACCTTCCTGCAACTTGAACTTCTCGAACCTTCCTTCTACTTTAACTTCTTGAACCTTCCTGCCACTTGAACTTCTTGAACTTCTTGAACCTTCCTGCTACTTGAAATTCTTGAACCTTCCTGCTACTTGAACTTCTTGAACTTCTTGAACCTTCCTGCTACTTGAACTTCTTGAACTTATTGAACCTTCCTGCTACTTGAACTTCTTGAACCTTCCTTCTACTTGAACTTCTTGAATTTCTTGAACCTTCCTGCTACTTGACCTTCTTGAACTTCTTGAACCTTCCTGCTACTTGAACTACTTGAACTTCTTGAACCTTCCTGCTACTTGAACTTCTTGAACTTCTTAAACTTCTTGAACCTTCCTGCTGCTTGAACTTCTTGAACCTTCCTGCTTCTTGAACATCTTTAAACTTCCTGCTACCTGAACTTCTTGAACTTCTTGAACCTTCCTATTACTTGAACTTCTTGAACCTTCCTGCTACCTGAACTTCTTGAAATTCTTGAACCTTCCTGCTACTTGAACTTCTTGAACTTCTTGAACCTTCGTGCTACTTGAACTTCTTGAACTTCTTGAACCTTCCTGCTACTTGAACTTCCTGAACTTCTTGAACCTTCCTGCTACTTGAACTTCTTGAACTTCTTGAACCTTCCTGCTACTTGAACTTCTTGAACCTTCCTGCTACTTGATTTTCTTGAACTTCTTGAACCTTCCTGCTACTTGAACTTCTTGAACTTCTTGAACCTTCCTGCTACTTGAACTTCTTGAACCTTCCTGCTACTTGAACTTCTTGAACCTTCCTGCTACTTGAACTTCTTGAACCTTCCTGCTACTTGAACTTCTTGTACCTTCATGCTACTTGAACTTCTTGAACTTCTTGAACCTTCCTGCTACTTGAACTTCTTGAACGTCTTGAACCATCCTGCTACTTGAACTTCTTGAACTTCTTGAACCTTCCTGCTACTTGAACTTCTTGAACATCTTGAACCTTCCTGCTACTTGGACTTCTTGAACTTCTTGAACCTTCCTGCTTCTTGAACTTCTTGAACCTTCCTGCTACTTGAACTTCTTGAACTTCTTGAACCTTCCTGCTTCTTGAACTTCTTGAACCTTCATGCTACTTGAACTTCTTGAACTTCTTGAACCTTCCTGCTACTTGAACTTCTTGAACGTCTTGAACCATCCTGCTACTTGAACTTCTTGAACTTCTTGAACCTTCCTGCTACTTGAACTTCTTGAACTTCTTGAAGCTTCATGCTACTTGAAATACTTGAACTTCTTGAACCTTCCTGTTACTTGAACTTCTTGAACTTTTCGAACCTTCCTGCTACTTGAACTTCTTTAACCTTCCTGCTACTTGAACTTCTCGAACCTTCCTGCTACTTGAACTTTCTGAACTTCTTGAACCTTTCTACTACTTGAAATACTTGAACTTCTTGAACCTTCCTGTTACTTGAACTTCTTGAACTTCTTGAACCTTAATGCTACTTGAACTTCTTGAACCTTCCTGTTACTTGAACTTCTTGAACTTCTTGAACCTTCCTGCTACTTGGTTTTCTTGAACCTTCCTGCTATTTGAACTTCTTGAACCTTCCTGCTACTTGAACTTCTTGAACTTCTTGAACCTTCCTGCTACTTGAACTTCTTGAACCTTCCTGCTACTTGAACTTCTTGAACGTCTCGAACCTTCCTGCTACTTGAACTTCTTGAACTTCTTGAACCTTCCTGCTATTTGAACTTCTTGAACCTTCCTGCTACTTGAACTTCTTGAACTTTTTGAACCTTCCTGCTACTTGAACTTCTTGAACTTCTAGAACCTTCCTGCTTCTTGAACTTCTTGAACTTCTTGAACCTTCCTGCTACTTGAACTTCTTGAACCTTCCTGCTACTTGAACTTCTTGAACTTCTTGAACCTTCATGCTACTTGAAATACTTGAACTTCTTGAACCTTCCTGTTACTTGAACTTCTTGAACTTTTCGAACCTTCCTGCTACTTGAACTTCTTTAACCTTCCTGCTACTTGAACTTCTCGAACCTTCCTGCTACTTGAACTTTCTGAACTTCTTGAACCTTTCTACTACTTGAAATACTTGAACTTCTTGAACCTTCCTGTTACTTGAACTTCTTGAACTTCTTGAACCTTAATGCTACTTGAACTTCTTGAACCTTCCTGTTACTTGAACTTTTTGAACTTCTTGAACCTTATTGCTACTTGGTTTTCTTGAACCTTCCTGCTATTTGAACTTCTTGAACCTTCCTGCTACTTGAACTTCTTGAACTTCTTGAACCTTCCTGCTACTTGAACTTCTTGAACCTTCCTGCTACTTGAACTTTCTGAACTTCTTGAACCTTTCTACTACTTGAAATACTTGAACTTCTTGAACCTTCCTGTTACTTGAACTTCTTGAACTTCTTGAACCTTCCTGCTATTTGAACTTCTTGAACCTGCCTGCTACTTGAACTTCTTGAACTTCTTGAACCTTCCTGCTACTTGAACTTCTTGAACTTCTAGAACCTTCCTGCTACTTGAACTTCTTGAACTTCTTGAACCTTCCTGCTACTTGAACTTCTTGAAACTTCCTGCTTCTTGAACTTCTTGAACTTCTTGAACCTTCATGCTACTTGAAATACTTGAACTTCTTGAACCTTCCTGTTACTTAAACTTCTTGAACTTTTCGAACCTTCCTGCTACTTGAACTTCTTTAACCTTCCAGCTACTTGAACTTCTCGAACCTTCCTGCTACTTGAACTTCTTGAAGTTCTTGAACCTTCCTCCTACCTGAAATACTTGAACTTCTTGAACCTTCCTGTTACTTGAACTTCTTGAACTTCTTGAACCTTCCTGCTACTTGAACTTCTTGAACCTTCGTGTTACTTGATCTTCTTGATCTTCTTGAACCTTCCTGCTACTTGATTTTCTTGAACCTTCCTGCTATTTGAACTTCTTGAACCTTCCTGCTTCTTGAACTTCTTGAACCTTCCTGCTACTTGAACTTCTTGAACCTTCCTGCTACTTGAACTTCTTGAACTTCTTGAACCTTCCTGCTACTTGAACTTCTTGAACTTCTTGAACCTTCCTGCTACTTGAACTTCTTGAACTTCTTGAACCTTCCTGCTACTTGAACTTGTTGAACTTCGTGAACCTCCTTGCTACTTGAACTTCTTGAACTTTTTGAACCTTCCTGCTACCTGAACTTTTTGAACTTCTTGAACCTTCCTGCTACTTGAACTTCTTGAACTTCTTGAACCTTCATGCTACTTGAAATACTTGAACTTCTTGAACCTTCCTGTTACTTGAACTTCTTGAACTTTTCGAACCTTCCTGCTACTTGAACTTCTTTAACCTTCCTGCTACTTGAACTTCTCGAACCTTCCTGCTACTTGAACTTTCTGAACTTCTTGAACCTTTCTACTACTTGAAATACTTGAACTTCTTGAACCTTCCTGTTACTTGAACTTCTTGAACTTCTTGAACCTTAATGCTACTTGAACTTCTTGAACCTTCCTGTTACTTGAACTTCTTGAACTTCTTGAACCTTCCTGCTACTTGGTTTTCTTGAACCTTCCTGCTATTTGAACTTCTTGAACCTTCCTGCTACTTGAACTTCTTGAACTTCTTGAACCTTCCTGCTACTTGAACTTCTTGAACGTCTCGAACCTTCCTGCTACTTGAACTTCTTGAACTTCTTGAACCTTCCTGCTATTTGAACTTCTTGAACCTTCCTGCTACTTGAACTTCTTGAACTTTTTGAACCTTCCTGCTACTTGAACTTCTTGAACTTCTAGAACCTTCCTGCTTCTTGAACTTCTTGAACTTCTTGAACCTTCCTGCTACTTGAACTTCTTGAACCTTCCTGCTACTTGAACTTCTTGAACTTCTTGAACCTTCATGCTACTTGAAATACTTGAACTTCTTGAACCTTCCTGTTACTTGAACTTCTTGAACTTTTCGAACCTTCCTGCTACTTGAACTTCTTTAACCTTCCTGCTACTTGAACTTCTCGAACCTTCCTGCTACTTGAACTTTCTGAACTTCTTGAACCTTTCTACTACTTGAAATACTTGAACTTCTTGAACCTTCCTGTTACTTGAACTTCTTGAACTTCTTGAACCTTAATGCTACTTGAACTTCTTGAACCTTCCTGTTACATGAACTTTTTGAACTTCTTGAACCTTCCTGCTACTTGGTTTTCTTGAACCTTCCTGCTATTTGAACTTCTTGAACCTTCCTGCTACTTGAACTTCTTGAACTTCTTGAACCTTCCTGCTACTTGAACTTCTTGAACCTTCCTGCTACTTGAACTTCTAGAACTTCTTGACCCTTCCTGCTACTTGAACTTCTTGAACTTCTTGAACCTTCCTGCTACTTGAACTTCTTGAACTTCTTGAACCTTCCTGCTACTTGAACTTCTTGATCTTCTTGAACCTTCCTGCTACTTGAACTTTTTGTACCTTCCTGCTACCTGAACTTCTTGAACCTTCCTGGTACTTGAACTTCTTGAACCTTCCTGCTACTTGAACTTCTAGAACCTTCCTGTTACTTGAACTTCTTGAACTTTCCTGCTACCTGAACTTCTTGAACCTTACTGCTTCTTGAACTTCTTGAACGTCTTGAACCTTCCTGCTACTTGAACTTCTTGAACTTCTTGAACCTTCATGCTACTTGAACTTCTTGAACCTTCCTGCTACTTGAACTTCTTGAACTTCTTGAATCCTTCTGCTACTTGAACTTCTTGAACCTTCCAGCTACTTGAACTTCTTGAACTTTTTGAACCTTCCTGCTACCTGAACTTCTTGAACTTCTTGAACCTTCCTGCTACTTGAACTTCTTGAACCTTCCTGCTACTTGAACTTCTTGAACTTTCCTGCTACTTGAACTTCTTGAACTTATTGAACCTTCCTGCTACTTGAACTTCATGAACCTTTCTGCTACTTGAACTTCTTGAAACTTCCTGCTACTTGAACTTCTTGAACTTCTTGAACCTTCCTGCTACTTGAACTTCTTGAACGTCTTGAACCTTCCTGCTACTTGAACTTCTTGAACTTCTTGAACCTTCCTGCTATTTGAACTTCTTGAACCTTCCTGCTACTTGAACTTCTTGAACTTCTTGAACCTTCCTGCTACTTGAACTTCTTGAACTTCTTGAACCTTCCTGCTACTTGAACTTCTTGAACTTCTTGAACCTTCCTGCTACTTGAACTTCTTGAACCTTCCTGCTTTTTGAACTTCTTGAACTTCTTGAACCTTCATGCTACTTGAAATACTTGAACTTCTTGAAACTTCCTGTTACTTAAACTTCTTGAACTTTTCGAACCTTCCTGCTACTTGAACTTCTTTAACCTTCCTGCTACTTGAACTTCTCGAACCTTCCTGCTACTTGAACTTCTTGAACTTCTTGAACCTTCCTCCTAACTGAAATACTTGAACTTCTTGAACCTTCCTGTTACTTGAACTTCTTGAACTTCTTGAACCTTCCTGCTACTTGAACTTCTTGAACCTTCGTGTTACTTGATCTTCTTGATCTTCTTGAACCTTCCTGCTACTTGGTATTCTTGAACCTTCCTGCTATTTGAACTTCTTGAACCTTCCTGCTTCTTGAACTTCTTGAACCTTCCTGCTACTTGAACTTCTTGAACCTTCCCGCTACTTGAACTTCTTGAACTTCTTGAACCTTCCTGCTACTTGAACTTCTTGAACTTCTTGAACCTTCCTGCTACTTGAACTTCTTGAACTTCTTGAACCTTCCTGCTACTTGAACTTGTTGAACTTCGTGAACCTCCTTGCTACTTGAACTTCTTGAACTTCTTGAACCTTCCTGCTACCTGAATTTTTTGAACTTCTTGAACCTTCCTGCTACTTGAACTTCTTGAACTTCTTGAACCTTCCTGCTACTTGAACTTCTTGAACGTCTTGAACCTTCCTGCTACTTGAACTTCTTGAACTTCTTGAACCTTCCTGCTATTTGAACTTCTTGAACCTTCCTGCTACTTGAACTTCTTGAACTTCTTGAACCTTCCTGCTACTTGAACTTCTTGAACTTCTTGAACCTTCCTGCTACTTGAACTTCTTGAACTTCTTGAACCTTCCTGCTACTTGAACTTCTTGAAACTTCCTGCTTCTTGAACTTCTTGAACTTCTTGAACCTTCATGCTACTTGAAATACTTGAACTTCTTGAACCTTCCTGTTACTTAAACTTCTTGAACTTTTCGAACCTTCCTGCTACTTGAACTTCTTTAACCTTCCTGCTACTTGAACTTCTCGAACCTTGCTGCTACTTGAACTTCTTGAACTTCTTGAACCTTCCTCCTACCTGAAATACTTGAACTTCTTGAACCTTCCTGTTACTTGAACTTCTTGAACTTCTTGAACCTTACTGCTACTTGAACTTCTTGAACCTTCCTGATACTTGAACTTCTTTAACCTTCCTGCTACTTGAACTTCTTGAATTTCTCGAACCTTCCTGCTACTTGAACTGCTTAAACTTCTTGGACCTTCCTGCTACTTGAACTTCTCGAACTTCTTGAACCTTCCTGCTACTTGAACTTCTTGAACTTCTTGAACCTTCTTCCTATTTGAACTTTTTGAACTTCTTGAACCTTCCTGCTACTTGAACTTCTTGAACCTTCCTGCCACTTGAACTTCTTGAACTTCTTGAACCTTCCTGCTACGTGAACTTCTTGAAACTTGCTGCTACTTGCACTTCTTGAACTTCTTGAACCTTCCTGCTACTTGAACTTCTTGAACTTCTTGAACTTCTTGAACCTTCCTATTACTTGAACTTTTTGAACCTTCCTGCTACTTGAACTTCTTGAACCTTCCTGCTACTTGAACTTCTTGAACCTTCCTCCTACTTGAACTTCTTGAACCTTACTGTTTCTTGAACTTCTTGAACTTCTTGAACTTCTTGAACCTTCCTGCTAAATGAACTTCTTGAACTTCTTGAACCTTCCTGCTACTTGAACTTCTTGAACTTCTTGATTCTTCCTGCTACTTGAACTTCTTGAACTTCTTGCACCTTCCTGCTACTTGAACTTCTAGAACCTTCCTGCTACTTGAACTACTTGAACGTTCCTGCTACTTGAACTTCTTGAACTTCTTGAACCTTCCTGCTACTTGAACTTCTTGAACCTTCCTGCTACTTGAACTTCTTGAACTTCTTGAACCTTCCTGCTACTTGATTTTCTTGAACTTCTTGAACCTTCCTGCTACTTGAACTTCTTGAACTTCTTGAACCTTCCTGCTACTTGAACTTCTTGAACCTTCCTGCTACTTGAACTTCTTGAACCTTCCTGCTACTTGAACTTCTTGAACCTTCCTGCTACTTGAACTTCTTGTACCTTCATGCTACTTGAACTTCTTGAACTTCTTTAACCTTCCTGCTACTTGAACTTCTTGAACGTCTTGAACCTTCCTGCTACTTGAACTTCTTGAACTTCTTGAACCTTCCTGCTACTTGAACTTCTTGAACATCTTGAACCTTCCTGCTACTTGGACTTCTTGAACTTCTTGAACCTTCCTGCTACTTGAACTTCTTGAACCTTCCTGCTACTTGAACTTCTTGAACTTCTTGAACCTTCCTGCTACTTGAACATCTTGAACTTCTTGAACCTTCCTGCTACTTGAACTTCTTGAACGTCTCGAACCTTCCTGCTACTTGAACTTCTTGAACTTCTTGATCCTTCCTGCTATTTGAACTTCTTCAACCTTCCTGCCACTTGATTTCTTGAACCTTCCTGCTACTTGAACTTCTTGAGCCTTCATGCTACTCGAACTTTTTGAACCTTTCTGCTTCCTGAACTTCTTGAACCTTCCTTCTACATGAACTTTTTGAACTTCTTGAACCTTCCTGCTACATGAACTTCTTGAACCTTCCTGCTACTTGAACTTTTTGAACTTCTTGAACCTTCCTGCTACTTGAACTTCTTGAACCTTCCTGCTACTCGAACTTCTTGAACTTCTTGAACCTTCCTGCTACTTGAACTTCTTGAACCTTCTAGCTACTTGAACTTCTTGAACCTTCCTGCTACTTGAACTTCTTAAACTTCTTGAACCTTCCTGCTACTTGAACTTTTCGAACTTCTTGAACCTTCCTGCTACTTGAACTTCTTGAACTTCTTGAACCTTCCTGCTACTTGAACTACTTGAACTTCTTGAACCTTCCTGCTACTTGAACTTCTTGAACTTCTTGAACCTTCCTGCAACTTGAACTTCTTGAACCTTCCTGCTACTTTAACTTCTTGAACCTTCCTGCCACTTGAACTTCTTGAACTTCTTGAACCTTCCTGCTACTTGAAATTCTTGAACCTTCCTGCTACTTGAACTTCTTGAACTTCTTGAACCTTCCTGCTACTTGAACTTCTTGAACTTATTGAACCTTCCTGCTACTTGAACTTCTTGAACCTTCCTTCTACTTGAACTTCTTGAATTTCTTGAACCTTCCTGCTACTTGACCTTCTTGAACTTCTTGAACCTTCCTGCTACTTGAACTACTTGAACTTCTTGAACCTTCCTGCTACTTGAACTTCTTGAACTTCTTGAACTTCTTGAACCTTCCTGCTGCTTGAACTTCTTGAACCTTCCTGCTTCTTGAACATCTTTAAACTTCCTGCTACATGAACTTCTTGAACTTCTTGAACCTTCCAATTACTTGAACTTCTTGAACCTTCCTGCTACTTGAACTTCTTGAAATTCTTGAACCTTCCTGCTACTTGAACTTCTTGAACTTCTTGAACCTTCGTGCTACTTGAACTTCTTGAACTTCTTGAACCTTCCTGCTACTTGAACTTCTTGAACCTTCCTGCTACTTGAACTTCCTGAACTTCTTGAACCTTCATGCTACTTGAACTTCTTGAACTTCTTGAACCTTCCTGCTACTTGAACTTCTTGAACCTTCCTGCTACTTGATTTTCTTGAACTTCTTGAACCTTCCTGCTACTTGAACTTCTTGAACTTCTTGAACCTTCCTGCTACTTGAACTTCTTGAACCTTCCTGCTACTTGAACTTCTTGAACCTTCCTGCTACTTGAACTTCTTGAACCTTCCTGCTACTTGAACTTCTTGTACCTTCATGCTACTTGAACTTCTTGAACTTCTTGAACCTTCCTGCTACTTGAACTTCTTGAACGTCTTGAACCTTCCTGCTACTTGTACTTCTTAAACTTCTTGAACCTTCCTGCTACTTGAACTTCTTGAACATCTTGAGCCTTCCTGCTACTTGGACTTCTTGAACTTCTTGAACCTTCCTGCTACTTGAACTTCTTGAACCTTCCTGCTACTTGAACTTCTTGAACTTCTTGAACCTTCCTGCTACTTGAACATCTTGAACTTCTTGAACCTTCCTGCTACTTGAACTTCTTGAACGTCTCGAACCTTCCTGCTACTTGAACTTCTTGATCTTCTTGAACCTTCCTGCTATTTGAACTTCTTGAACCTTCCTGCTACTTGAACTTCTTGAACTTTTTGAACCTTCCTGCTACTTGAACTTCTTGAACTTCTAGAACCTTCCTGCTACTTGAACTTCTTGAACTTCTTGAACCTTCCTGCTACGTGAACTTCTTGAACCTTCCTGCTACTTGAACTTCTTGAACTTCTTGAACCTTCATGCTACTTGAAATACTTGAACTTCTTGAACCTTCCTGTTACTTGAACTTCTTGAACTTTTCGAACCTTCCTGCTACTTGAACTTCTTTAACCTTCCTGCTACTTGAACTTCTCGAACCTTCCTACTACTTGAACTTTCTGAACTTCTTGAACCTTTCTACTACTTGAAATACTTGAACTTCTTGAACCTTCCTGTTACTTGAACTTCTTGAACTTCTTGAACCTTAATGCTACTTGAACTTCTTGAACCTTCCTGTTACTTGAACTTCTTGAACTTCTTGAACCTTCCTGCTACTTGGTTTTCTTGAACCTTCCTGCTATTTGAACATCTTGAACCTTCCTGCTACTTGAACTTCTTGAACTTCTTGAACCTTCCTGCTACTTGAACTTCTTGAACCTTCCTGCTACTTGAACTTCTAGAACTTCTTGACCCTTCCTGCTACTTGAACTTCTTGAACTTCTTGAACCTTCCTGCTACTTGAACTTCTTGAACTTCTTGAACCTTCCTGCTACTTGAACTTCTTGATCTTCTTGAACCTTCCTGCTACTTGAACTTCTTGAACTTCTTGAACCTTCCTGCTGCTTGAACTTGTTGAACTTCGTGAACCTCCTTGCTACTTGAACTTCTTGAACCTTCCTGCTACTTGAACTTTTTGAACTTTTTGAACCTTCCTGCTACTTGAACTTCTTGAACTTCTTGAACCTTCCTGCTACTTGAACTTCTTGAACTTCCTGAACCTTCCTGCTACTTGAACTTCTTGAACTTCTTGAACCTTCCTGCTAATTGAACTTCTTGAAACTTCCTGCTACTTGAACTTCTTGAACTTCTTGAACCTTCCTGCTACTTGAACTTCTTGATTTTCTTGAACCTTCCTGTTACTTGAACTTTTTGTACCTTCCTGCTACCTGAACTTCTTGAACCTTCCTGGTACTTGAACTTCTTGAACCTTCCTGCTACTTGAACTTCTAGAACCTTCCTGTTACTTGAACTTCTTGAACTTTCCTGCTACCTAAACTTCTTGAACCTTACTGCTTCTTGAACTTCTTGAACGTCTTGAACCTTCCTGCTACTTGAACTTCTTGAACTTCTTGAACCTTCATACTACTTGAACTTCTTGAACCTTCCTGCTACTTGAACTTCTTGAACTTCTTGAATCCTTCTGCTACTTGAACTTCTTGAACCTTCCAGCTACTTGAACTTCTTGAACTTTTTGAGCCTTCCTGCTAACTGAACTTCTTGAACTTCTTGAACCTTCCTGCTACTTGAACTTCTTGAACCTTCCTGCTACTTGAACTTCTTGAACCTTCCTGCTGCTTGAACTTCTTGAACTTATTGAACCTTCCTGCTACTTGAACTTCATGAACCTTTCTGCTACTTGAACTTCTTGAAACTTCCTGCTACTTGAACTTCTTGAACTTCTTGAACCTTCCTGCTACTTGAACTTCATGAACCTTTCTGCTACTTGAACTTCTTGAAACTTCCTGCTACTTGAACTTCTTGAACTTCTTGAACCTTCCTGCTACTTGAACTTCTTGAACGTCTTGAACCTTCCTGCTACTTGAACTTCTTGAACTTCTTGAACCTTCCTGCTATTTGAACTTCTTGAACCTTCCTGCTACTTGAACTTCTTGAACTTCTTGAACCTTCCTGCTACTTGAACTTCTTGAACTTCTTGAACCTTCCTGCTACTTGAACTTCTTGAACTTCTTGAACCTTCCTGCTACCTGAACTTCTTGAACTTCTTGAACTTCTTGAACCTTCATGCTACTTGAAATACTTGAACTTCTTGAATCTTCCTGTTACTTAAACTTCTTGAACTTTTCGAACCTTCCTGCTACTTGAACTTCTTTAACCTTCCTGCTACTTGAACTTCTCGAACCTTCCTGCTACTTGAACTTCTTGAACTTCTTGAACCTTCCTCCTACCTGAAATACTTGAACTTCTTGAACCTTCCTGTTACTTGAACTTCTTGAACTTCTTGAACCTTCCTGCTACTTGAACTTCTTGAACCTTCGTGTTACTTGATCTTCTTGATCTTCTTGAACCTTCCTGCTACTTGATTTTCTTGAACCTTCCTGCTATTTGAACTTCTTGAACCTTCCTGCTACTTGAACTTCTTGAACCTTCCTGCTACTTGAACTTCTTGAACCTTCCTGCGACTTGAACTTCTAGAACTTCTTGACCCTTCCTGCTACTTGAACTTCTTGAACTTCTTGAACCTTCCTGCTGCTTGAACTTGTTGAACTTCGTGAACCTCCTTGCTACTTGAACTTCTTGAACTTCTTGAACCTTCCTGCTGCCTGAACTTTTTGAACTTCTTGAACCTTCCTGCTACTTGAACTTCTTGAACTTCTTGAACCTTCCTGCTACTTGAACTTCTTGAACTTCTTGAACCTTCCTGCTGCTTGAACTTGTTGAACTTCGTGAACCTCCTTGCTACTTGAACTTCTTGAACTTCTTGAACTTCTTGAACTTCTTGAACCTTCCTGCTGCTTGAACTTGTTGAACTTTCCTGCTACTTGAACTTCTTGAACTTCTTGAACCTTCCTGCTACTTGAACTTCTTGAACCTTCCTGCTACTTGAATTTCTTGAACCTTCCTGCTACCTGAACTTCTTGAACTTCTTGAACCTTCCTGCTACTTGAACTTTTAGAACTTCTTGAACCTTTCTGCTACTTGAACTTCTTGAACCTTCCTGCTACTTGAACTTCTTGAACTACTTGAACCTTCCTGCTACTTGAACTTCTTGAACGTCTTGAACCTTCCTGCTATTTGAACTTCTTGAACTTCTTGAACCTTCCTGCTACTTGAACTTCTTGAACCTTCCTGCTACTTGAACTTCTTGAACTTTTTGAACCTTCCTGCTACTTGAACTTTTCGAACTTTTTGAACCTTCCTGCTACTTGAACTTCTTGAACTTCTTGAACCTTCCTGCTACTTGAACTTCTTGAACCTTCCTGCTACTTGAACTTCTTGAACCTTCCTTCTACTTGAACTTCTTGAATATCTTGAACCTTCCTGCTACTTGACCTTCTTGAACTTCTTGAACCTTCCTGCTACTTGAACTTCTTGAACTTCTTGAACTTCTTGAACCTTCCTGCAGCTTGAACTTCTTGAACCTTCCTGCTTCTTGAACATCTTTAAACTTCCTGCTACATGAACTTCTTGAACTTCTTGAACCTTCCTATTACTTGAACTTCTTGAACATTCCTGCTACTTGAACTTCTTGAAATTCTTGAACCTTCCTGCTACTTGAACTTCTTGAACTTCTTGAACCTTCGTGCTACTTGAACTTCTTGAACTTCTTGAACCTTCCTGCTACTTGAACTTCTTGAACCTTCCTGCTACTTGAACTTCCTGAACTTCTTGAACCTTCATGCTACTTGAACTTCTTGAACTTCTTGAACCTTCCTGCTACTTGAACTTCTTGAACCTTCCTGCTACTTGATTTTCTTGAACTTCTTGAACCTTCCTGCTACTTGAACTTCTTGAACTTCTTGAACCTTCCTGCTACTTGAACTTCTTGAACCTTCCTGCTACTTGAACTTCTTGAACCTTCCTGCTACTTGAACTTCTTGAACCTTCCTGCTACTTGAACTTCTTGTACCTTCATGCTACTTGAACTTCTTGAACTTCTTGAACCTTCCTGCTACTTGAACTTCTTGAACGTCTTGAACCTTCCTGCTACTTGAACTTCTTGAACTTCTTGAACCTTCCTGCTACTTGAACTTCTTGAACATCTTGAACCTTCCTGCTACTTGGACTTCTTGAACTTCTTGAACCTTCCTGCTACTTGAACTTCTTGAACCTTCCTGCTACTTGAACTTCTTGAACTTCTTGAACCTTCCTGCTACTTGAACATCTTGAACTTCTTGAACCTTCCTGCGACTTGAACTTCTTGAACGTCTCGAACCTTCCTGCTACTTGAACTTCTTGAACTTCTTGAACCTTCCTGCTATTTGAACTTCTTGAACCTTCCTGCTACTTGAACTTCTTGAACTTTTTGAACCTTCCTGCTACTTGAACTTCTAGAACCTTCCTGCTACTTGAACTTCTTGAACTTCTTGAACCTTCCTGCTACTTGAACTTCTTGAACCTTCCTGCTACTTGAACTTCTTGAACTTCTTGAACCTTCATGCTACTTGAAATACTTGAACTTCTTGAACCTTCCTGTTACTTGAACTTCTTAAACTTTTCGAACCTTCCTGCTACTTGAACTTCTTTAACCTTCCTGCTACTTGAACTTCTCGAACCTTCCTGCTACTTGAACTTTCTGAACTTCTTGAACCTTTCTACTACTTGAAATACTTGAACTTCTTGAACCTTCCTGTTACTTGAACTTCTTGAACTTCTTGAACCTTAATGCTACTTGAACTTCTTGAACCTTCCTGTTACTTGAACTTCTTGAACTTCTTGAACCTTCCTGCTACTTGGTTTTCTTGAACCTTCCTGCTATTTGAACTTCTTGAACCTTCCTGCTACTTGAACTTCTTGAACTTCTTGAACCTTCCTGCTACTTGAACTTCTTGAACTTCTTGAACCTTCCTGCTACTTGAACTTCTTGAACCTTCCTGCTACTTGAACTTCTAGAACTTCTTGACCCTTCCTGCTACTTGAACTTCTTGAACTTCTTGAACCTTCCTGCTACTTGAACTTCTTGAACTTCTTGAACCTTCCTGCTACTTGAACTTCTTGATCTTCTTGAACCTTCCTGCTACTTGAACTTCTTGAACTTCTTGAACCTTCCTGCTACTTGAACTTGTTGAACTTCGTGAACCTCCTTGCTACTTGAACTTCTTGAACCTTCCTGCTACTTGAACTTTTTGAACTTCTTGAACCTTCCTGCTACTTGAACTTCTTGAACTTCTTGAACCTTCCTGCTACTTGAACTTCTTGAACTTCTTGAACCTTCCTGCTACTTGAACTTCTTGAACTTCTTGAACCTTCCTGCTAATTGAACTTCTTGAAACTTCCTGCTACTTGAACTTCTTGAACTTCTTGAACCTTCCTGCTACTTGAACTTCTTGATTTTCTTGAACCTTCCTGTTACTTGAACTTTTTGTACCTTCCTGCTACCTGAACTTCTTGAACCTTCCTGGTACTTGAACTTCTAGAACCTTCCTGCTACTTGAACTTCTAGAACCTTCCTGTTACTTGAACTTCTTGAACTTTCCTGCTACCTGAACTTCTTGAACCTTACTGCTTCTTGAACTTCTTGAACGTCTTGAACCTTCCTGCTACTTGAACTTCTTGAACTTCTTGAACCTTCATACTACTTGAACTTCTTGAACCTTCCTGCTACTTGAACTTCTTGAACTTCTTGAATCCTTCTGCTACTTGAACTTCTTGAACCTTCCAGCTACTTGAACTTCTTTACCTTTTTGAACCTTCCTGCTACCTGAACTTCTTGAACTTCTTGAACCTTCCTGCTACTTGAACTTCTTGTACCTTCCTGCTACTTGAACTTCTTGAACCTTCCTGCTACTTGAACTTCCTGAACTTATTGAACCTTCCTGCTACTTGAACTTCATGAACCTTTCTGCTACTTGAACTTCTTGAACTTCCTGCTACTTGAACTTCTTGAACTTCTTGAACCTTCCTGCTACTTGAACTTCTTGAACTTCTTGAACCTTCGTGCTACTTGAACTTCTTGAACTTCTTGAACCTTCCTGCTACTTGAACTTCTTGAACCTTCCTGCTACTTGAACTTCCTGAACTTCTTGAACCTTCATGCTACTTGAACTTCTTGAACTTCTTGAACCTTCCTGCTACTTGAACTTCTTGAACCTTCCTGCTACTTGATTTTCTTGAACTTCTTGAACCTTCCTGCTACTTGAACTTCTTGAACTTCTTGAACCTTCCTGCTACTTGAACTTCTTGAACCTTCCTGCTACTTGAACTTCTTGAACCTTCCTGCTACTTGAACTTCTTGAACCTTCCTGCTACTTGAACTTCTTGTACCTTCATGCTACTTGAACTTCTTGAACTTCTTGAACCTTCCTGCTACTTGAACTTCTTGAACGTCTTGAACCTTCCTGCTACTTGAACTTCTTAAACTTCTTGAACCTTCCTGCTACTTGAACTTCTTGAACATCTTGAACCTTCCTGCTACTTGGACTTCTTGAACTTCTTGAACCTTCCTGCTACTTGAACTTCTTGAACCTTCCTGCTACTTGAACTTCTTGATCTTCTTGAACCTTCCTGCTACTTGAACATCTTGAACTTCTTGAACCTTCCTGCTACTTGAACTTCTTGAACGTCTCGAACCTTCCTGCTACTTGAACTTCTTGATCTTCTTGAACCTTACTGCTATTTGAACTTCTTGAACCTTCCTGCTACTTGAACTTCTTGAACTTTTTGAACCTTCCTGCTACTTGAACTTCTTGAACTTCTAGAACCTTCCTGCTACTTGAACTTCTTGAACTTCTTGAACCTTCCTGCTACGTGAACTTCTTGAACCTTCCTGCTACTTGAACTTCTTGAACTTCTTGAACCTTCATGCTACTTGAAATACTTGAACTTCTTGAACCTTCCTGTTACTTGAACTTCTTGAACTTTTCGAACCTTCCTGCTACTTGAACTTCTTTAACCTTCCTGCTACTTGAACTTCTCGAACCTTCCTACTACTTGAACTTTCTGAACTTCTTGAACCTTTCTACTACTTGAAATACTTGAACTTCTTGAACCTTCCTGTTACTTGAACTTCTTAAACTTCTTGAACCTTAATGCTACTTGAACTTCTTGAACCTTCCTGTTACTTGAACTTCTTGAACTTCTTGAACCTTCCTGCTACTTGGTTTTCTTGAACCTTCCTGCTATTTGAACATCTTGAACCTTCCTGCTACTTGAACTTCTTGAACTTCTTGAACCTTCCTGCTACTTGAACTTCTTGAACCTTCCTGCTACTTGAACTTCTAGAACTTCTTGACCCTTCCTGCTACTTGAACTTCTTGAACTTCTTGAACCTTCCTGCTACTTGAACTTCTTGAACTTCTTGAACCTTCCTGCTACTTGAACTTCTTGATCTTCTTGAACCTTCCTGCTACTTGAACTTCTTGAACTTCTTGAACCTTCCTGCTGCTTGAACTTGTTGAACTTCGTGAACCTCCTTGCTACTTGAACTTCTTGAACCTTCCTGCTACTTGAACTTTTTGAACTTTTTGAACCTTCCTGCTACTTGAACTTCTTGAACTTCTTGAACCTTCCTGCTACTTGAACTTCTTGAACTTCCTGAACCTTCCTGCTACTTGAACTTCTTGAACTTCTTGAACCTTCCTGCTAATTGAACTTCTTGAAACTTCCTGCTACTTGAACTTCTTGAACTTCTTGAACCTTCCTGCTACTTGAACTTCTTGATTTTCTTGAACCTTCCTGTTACTTGAACTTTTTGTACCTTCCTGCTACCTGAACTTCTTGAACCTTCCTGGTACTTGAACTTCTTGAACCTTCCTGCTACTTGAACTTCTAGAACCTTCCTGTTACTTGAACTTCTTGAACTTTCCTGCTACCTGAACTTCTTGAACCTTACTGCTTCTTGAACTTCTTGAACGTCTTGAACCTTCCTGCTACTTGAACTTCTTGAACTTCTTGAACCTTCATACTACTTGAACTTCTTGAACCTTCCTGCTACTTGAACTTCTTGAACTTCTTGAATCCTTCTGCTACTTGAACTTCTTGAACCTTCCAGCTACTTGAACTTCTTGAACTTTTTGAGCCTTCCTGCTACCTGAACTTCTTGAACTTCTTGAACCTTCCTGCTACTTGAACTTCTTGAACCTTCCTGCTACTTGAACTTCTTGAACCTTCCTGCTGCTTGAACTTCTTGAACCTATTGAACCTTCCTGCTACTTGAACTTCATGAACCTTTCTGCTACTTGAACTTCTTGAAACTTCCTGCTACTTGAACTTCTTGAACTTCTTGAACCTTCCTGCTACTTGAACTTCATGAACCTTTCTGCTACTTGAACTTCTTGAAACTTCCTGCTACTTGAACTTCTTGAACTTCTTGAACCTTCCTGCTACTTGAACTTCTTGAACGTCTTGAACCTTCCTGCTACTTGAACTTCTTGAACTTCTTGAACCTTCCTGCTATTTGAACTTCTTGAACCTTCCTGCTACTTGAACTTCTTGAACTTCTTGAACCTTCCTGCTACTTGAACTTCTTGAACTTCTTGAACCTTCCTGCTACTTGAACTTCTTGAACTTCTTGAACTTCTTGAACCTTCATGCTACTTGAAATACTTGAACTTCTTGAATCTTCCTGTTACTTAAACTTCTAGAACTTTTCGAACCTTCCTGCTACTTGAACTTCTTTAACCTTCCTGCTACTTGAACTTCTCGAACCTTCCTGCTACTTGAACTTCTTGAACTTCTTGAACCTTCCTCCTACCTGAAATACTTGAACTTCTTGAACCTTCCTGTTACTTGAACTTCTTGAACTTCTTGAACCTTCCTGCTACTTGAACTTCTTGAACCTTCGTATTACTTGATCTTCTTGATCTTCTTGAACCTTCCTGCTACTTGATTTTCTTGAACCTTCCTGCTATTTGAACTTCTTGAACCTTCCTGCTACTTGAACTTCTTGAACCTTCCTGCTACTTGAACTTCTTGAACCTTCCTGCGACTTGAACTTCTAGAACTTCTTGACCCTTCCTGCTACTTGAACTTCTTGAACTTCTTGGACCTTCCTGCTGCTTGAACTTGTTGAACTTCGTGAACCTCCTTGCTACTTGAACTTCTTGAACTTCTTGAACCTTCCTGCTGCCTGAACTTTTTGAACTTCTTGAACCTTCCTGCTACTTGAACTTCTTGAACTTCTTGAACCTTCCTGCTACTTGAACTTCTTGAACTTCTTGAACCTTCCTGCTGCTTGAACTTGTTGAACTTCGTGAACCTCCTTGCTACTTGAACTTCTTGAACTTCTTGAACTTCTTGAACCTTCCTGCTGCTTGAACTTGTTGAACTTTCCTGCTACTTGAACTTCTTGAACTTCTTGAACCTTCCTGCTACTTGAACTTCATGAACCTTCCTGCTACTTGAATTTCTTGAACCTTCCTGCTACCTGAACTTCTTGAACTTCTTGAACCTTCCTGCTACTTGAACTTTTAGAACTTCTTGAACCTTTCTGCTACTTGAACTTCTTGAACCTTCCTGCTACTTGAACTTCTTGAACTTCTTGAACCTTCCTGCTACTTGAACTTCTTGAACGTCTTGAACCTTCCTGCTATTTGAACTTCTTGAACTTCTTGAACCTTCCTGCTACTTGAACTTCTTGAACCTTCCTGCTACTTGAACTTCTTGAACTTTTTGAACCTTCCTGCTACTTGAACTTTTCGAACTTTTTGAACCTTCCTGCTACTTGAACTTCTTGAACTTCTTGAACCTTCCTGCTACTTGAACTTCTTGAACCTTCCTGCTACTTGAACTTCTTGAACCTTCCTTCTACTTGAACTTCTTGAATATCTTGAACCTTCCTGCTACTTGACCTTCTTGAACTTCTTGAACCTTCCTGCTACTTGAACTTCTTGAACTTCTTGAACTTCTTGAACCTTCCTGCAGCTTGAACTTCTTGAACCTTCCTGCTTCTTGAACATCTTTAAACTTCCTGCTACATGAACTTCTTGAACTTCTTGAACCTTCCTATTACTTGAACTTCTTGAACATTCCTGCTACTTGAACTTCTTGAAATTCTTGAACCTTCCTGCTACTTGAACTTCTTGAACTTCTTGAACCTTCGTGCTACTTGAACTTCTTGAACTTCTTGAACCTTCCTGCTACTTGAACTTCTTGAACCTTCCTGCTACTTGAACTTCCTGAACTTCTTGAACCTTCATGCTACTTGAACTTCTTGAACTTCTTGAACCTTCCTGCTACTTGAACTTCTTGAACCTTCCTGCTACTTGATTTTCTTGAACTTCTTGAACCTTCCTGCTACTTGAACTTCTTGAACTTCTTGAACCTTCCTGCTACTTGAACTTCTTGAACCTTCCTGCTACTTGAACTTCTTGAACCTTCCTGCTACTTGAACTTCTTGAACCTTCCTGCTACTTGAACTTCTTGTACCTTCATGCTACTTGAACTTCTTGAACTTCTTGAACCTTCCTGCTACTTGAACTTCTTGAACGTCTTGAACCTTCCTGCTACTTGAACTTCTTGAACTTCTTGAACCTTCCTGCTACTTGAACTTCTTGAACATCTTGAACCTTCCTGCGACTTGGACTTCTTGAACTTCTTGAACCTTCCTGCTACTTGAACTTCTTGAACCTTCCTGCTACTTGAACTTCTTGAACTTCTTGAACCTTCCTGCTACTTGAACATCTTGAACTTCTTGAACCTTCCTGCGACTTGAACTTCTTGAACGTCTCGAACCTTCCTGCTACTTGAACTTCTTGAACTTCTTGAACCTTCCTGCTATTTGAACTTCTTGAACCTTCCTGCTACTTGAACTTCTTGAACTTTTTGAACCTTCCTGCTACTTGAACTTCTTGAACTTCTAGAACCTTCCTGCTACTTGCACTTCTCGAACCTTCCTGCTACTTGAACTTTCTGAACTTCTTGAACCTTTCTACTACTTGAAATACTTGAACTTCTTGAACCTTCCTGTTACTTGAACTTCTTGAACTTCTTGAACCTTAATGCTACTTGAACTTCTTGAACCTTCCTGTTACTTGAACTTCTTGAACTTCTTGAACCTTCCTGCTACTTGGTTTTCTTGAACCTTCCTGCTATTTGAACTTCTTGAACCTTCCTGCTACTTGAACTTCTTGAACTTCTTGAACCTTCCTGCTACTTGAACTTCTTGAACTTCTTGAACCTTCCTGCTACTTGAACTTCTTGAACCTTCCTGCTACTTGAACTTCTAGAACTTCTTGAACCTTCCTGCTACTTGAACTTCTTGAACCTTCCTGCTACTTGAACTTCTTGAACTTCTTGAGCCTTCCTGCTACTTGAACTACTTAAACTTCTCGAACCTTCCTGCTACTTGAACTTCTTGAACTTCTTGAACCTTCCTGCTACGTGAACTTCTTGAACCTTCCTGCTACTTGAACTTCTTGAACTTCTTGAACCTTCCTGCTACTCTAACTTCTTGAACCTTCATGCTACTTGAACTTCTTGAACCTTCCTGCTACTTGAACTTCTTGAACCTTCCTGCTACTTGAACTACTTGAACTTCTTGAACCTTCCTGCTAATCGAATTTATTGAACCTTCCGGCTACTAGAACTTCTTGATCTTCTTGAACCTTCCTGCTACTTGAACTTCTTGAACCTTCCTGCTACTTGAACTTCTTGAACTTCTCGAACCTTCCTGCTACTTGAACTTCTTGAACCTTCCTGATACTTGAACTTCTTGAACCTTCCTGCTACTTGAACTTCTTGAACTTCTTGAACCTTCCTGCTACTTGAACTTCTTGAACCTTCCTGCTACTTGAACTTCTTGAACTTCTTAAACCTTATTGCTACTTGAACTTCTTGAACCTTCCTGCTACTTGAACTTCTTGAACTTCTTGAACCTTCCTGCTACTTGAACTTTTTGAACCTTCCTGCTATTTGAACTTCTTGAACCTCCCTGCTACTTGAACTTCTTGAACCTTTCTGCTACTTGAACTTCTTTAACTTATTGAACCTTCCTGCTACTTGAACTTCTTGAACGTCTTGAACCTTCCTGCTACTTGAACTTCTTGAACTTCTTGAACTTCTTGAACCTTCCTGCTACTTGAACTTCTTGAACGTCTTGAACCTTCCTGCTACTTGAACTTCTTGAACTTCTTGATCCTTCCTGCTAATTGAATTTCTTGAACATTCCTGCTACTTGAACTTCTTGAACTTCTTGAACCCTCCTGTTACTTGAACTTCTTGAACCTTCCTGCTACTAGAACTTCTTGAACTTCTTGAACCTTCCTGCTACTTGAACTTCTTGAACTTCTTGAACCTTCCTGCTACTTGAACTTCTTGAACCTTCCTGCTACTTGAATTTCTTGAACCTTCCTGCTACTTGAACTTCTTGAACTTCTTGAACCTTCCTGCTACTTGAACTTCTAGAACTTCTTGAACCTTTCTGCTACTAGAACTTCTTGAACCTTCCTGCTACTTGAACTTCTTGAACTTCTTGAACCTTCCTGCTACTTGAACTTCTTGAACGTCTTGAACCTTCCTGCTACTTGAACTTCTTGAACTTCTTGAACCTTCCTGCTGCTTGAACTTCTTGAACCATCCTGCTACTTGAACTTCTTGAACTTTTTGAACCTTCCTGCTACTTGAACTTTTTGAACTTCTTGAACCTTCCTGCTACTTGAACTTCTTGAACTTCTTGAACCTTCCTGCTACTTGAACTTCTTGAACCTTCCTGCTACTTGAACTTCTTGAACTTCTTGAACCTTCCTGCTACTTGAAATACTTGAACTTCTTGAACCTTCCTGTTGCTTGAACTTCTTGAACTTCTTGAACCGTCCTGCTACTTGAACTTCTTTAACCTTCCTGCTACTTGAATTTCTTGAACCTTCCTGCTACTTGAACTTCTTGAACTTCTTGAACCTTCCTGCTACTTGAAATACTTGAACTTCTTGAACCTTCCTGTCACTTGAACTTCTTCAACTTCTTGAACCTTCCTGCTACTTGAACTTCTTGAACCTTCCTGCTACTTGAACTTCTTGAACTTCTTGAACCTTCCTGCTACTTGAACTTCTTGAACTTCTTGACCCTTCCTGCTACTTGAACTTCTTGAACTTCTTGAACCTTCCTGCTACTTGAACTTCTTGAACTTCTCGTACCTTCCTGCTACTTGAACTGCTTAAACTTCTTGGACCTTCCTGCTACTTGAACTTCTTGAACTTCTTGAACCTTCCTGCTACTTGAACTTCTTGAACTTCTTGAACCTTCTTGCTATTTGAACTTTTTGAACTTCTTGAACCTTCCTGCTACCTTAACTTCTTGAACCTTCCTGCCACTTGAACTTCTTGAATTTCTTGAACCTCCCTGCAACGTGAACATCTTGAAACTTCCTGCTACTTGAACTTCTTGAACTTCTTGAACATTCCTGCTACTTGAACTTCTTGAATTTCTTGAACCTTCCTGTTACTTGAACTTTTTGAACTTTCCTGCTACTTGAACTTCTTGAACCTTCCTGCTACTTGAACTTCTTGAACCTTCCTCCTACTTGAACTTCTTGAACCTTCCTGCTGCTTGAACTTCTTGAATTTTCCTGCTACTTGAACTTCTTGAACCTTACTGCTTCTTGAACTTCTTGAACTTCTTGAACTTCTTGAACCTTCCTGCTAAATGAACTTCTTGAACTTCTTGAACCTTCCTGCTACTTGAACTTCTTGAACTTCTTGAACCTTCCTGCTACTTGAACTTCTTGAACTTCTTGCACCTTCCTGCTACCTGAACTTCTAGAACCTTCCTGCGACTTGATCTACTTGGACGTTCCTGCTACTTGAACTTCTTGAACTTCTTGAACCTTCCTGCTACTTGAACTTCTTGAACCTTCCTGCTACTTGAACTTCTTGAACTTCTTAAACCTTCCTGCTACTTGAACTTCCTGAACCTTCTTGCTTCTTGAACTTCTTGAACCTTCCTGCTACTTGAACTTCTTGAACCTTCCTGCTACTTGAACTTCTTGAACTTCTTGAACCTTTCTGCTACTTGAACTTCTTGAACCTTCCTGCTACTTGAACTACTTGAACTTCCTGAACCTTCCTGCTGCTTGAACTTCTTGAACCTTCCTTCTATTTGAACTTCTTGAACTTCTTGAACCTTCCTGCAACTTGAACTTCTTGAACCTTCCTGCTACTTGAACTTCTTGAACTTCTTGAACCTTCCTGCTACTTGAACTTCTTGAACTTCTTGTACCTTCCTGTCACTTGAACTTTTTGAACCTTCCTGCTACCTGAACTTCTTGAACCTTCCTGCTACTTGAACTTCTTGAACCTTCCTCCTACTTGAACTTCTTGAACCTTACTGCTTCTTGAACTTCTTGAACTTCTTGAACTTCTTGAACCTTCCTGCTAAATGAACTTCTTGAACTTCTTGAACCTTCCTGCTACTTGAACTTATTGAACTTCTTGAACTTCTTGCACCTTCCTGCTACTTGAATTTCTAGAACCTTCCTGCTACTTGAACTACTTGAACGTTCCTGCTACTTGAACTTCTTGAACTTCTTGAACCTTCCTGCTACTTGAACTTCTTGAACCTTCCTGCTACTTGAACTTCTTGAACTTCTTGAACCTTCCTGCTACCTGAACTTCTTGAACCTTCTTGCTACTTGAACTTCTTGAACCTTCCTGTTGCTTGAATTTCTTAAACCTTCCTGCTATTTGAACTTCTTGAACTTCTTGAACCTTCCTGCTACTTGAACTTCTTGAACCTTCCTGCTACTTGAACTTCTTGAACCTTCCTGCTACTTGAACTTCTTGAACTTCTTGAACCTTCCTGCTACTTGAACTTCTTGAACTTCTTGAACCTTCCTGCTACTTGAACTTCTTGAACCTTCCTGCTACTTGAACTTCTTGAACTTCTTGAGCCTTCCTGCTACTTGAACTACTTAAACTTCTCGAACCTTCCTGCTACTTGAACTTCTTGAACTTCTTGAACCTTCCTGCTACGTGAACTTCTTGAACCTTCCTGCTACTTGAACTTCTTGAACTTCTTGAACCTTCCTGCTACTCTAACTTCTTGAACCTTCATGCTATTTGAACTTCTTGAACCTTCCTGCTACTTGAACTTCTTGAACCTTCCTGCTACTTGAACTACTTGAACTTCTTGAACCTTCCTGCTAATCGAATTTATTGAACCTTCCGGCTACTAGAACTTCTTGAACTTCTTGAACCTTCCTGCTACTTGAACTTCTTGAACCTTCCTGCTACTTGAACTTCTTGAACTTCTCGAACCTTCCTGCTACTTGAACTTCTTGAACCTTCCTGCTACTTGAACTTCTTGAACCTTCCTGCTACTTGAACTTCTTGAACTTCTTGAACCTTCCTGCTACTTGAACTTCTTGAACCTTCCTGCTACTTGAACTTCTTGAACTTCTTAAACCTTATTGCTACTTGAACTTCTTGAACCTTCCTGCTACTTGAACTTCTTGAACTTCTTGAACCTTCCTGCTACTTGAACTTTTTGAACCTTCCTGCTATTTGAACTTCTTGAACCTCCCTGCTACTTGAACTTCTTGAACCTTTCTGCTACTTGAACTTCTTGAACTTTTTGAACCTTCCTGCTACTTGAACTTCTTGAACGTCTTGAACCTTCCTGCTACTTGAACTTCTTGAACTTCTTGAACTTCTTGAACCTTCCTGCTACTTGAACTTCTTGAACGTCTTGAACCTTCCTGCTACTTGAACTTCTTGAACTTCTTGATCCTTCCTGCTAATTGAATTTCTTGAAACTTCCTGCTACTTGAACTTCTTGAACTTCTTGAACCCTCCTGTTACTTGAACTTCTTGAACCTTCCTGCTACTAGAACTTCTTGAACTTCTTGAACCTTCCTGCTACTTGAACTTCTTGAACTTCTTGAACCTTCCTGCTACTTGAACTTCTTGAACCTTCCTGCTACTTAAATTTCTTGAACCTTCCTGCTACTTGAACTTCTTGAACTTCTTGAACCTTCCTGCTACTTGAACTTCCAGAACTTCTTGAACCTTTCTGCTACTAGAACTTCTTGAACCTTCCTGCTACTTGAACTTCTTGAACTTCTTGAACCTTCCTGCTACTTGAACTTCTTGAACCTTCCTGCTACTTGAACTTCTTGAACTTTTTGAACCTTCCTGCTACTTGAACTTTTTGAACTTCTTGAACCTTCCTGCTACTTGAACTTCTTGAACTTCTTGAACCTTCCTGCTACTTGAACTTCTTGAACCTTCCTGCTACTTGAACTTCTTGAACTTCTTGAACCTTCCTGCTACTTGAAATACTTGAACTTCTTGAACCTTCCTGTTGCTTGAACTTCATGAACTTCTTGAACCGTCCTGCTACTTGAACTTCTTTAACCTTCCTGCTACTTGAATTTCTTGAACCTTCCTGCTACTTGAACTTCTTGAACTTCTTGAACCTTCCTGCTACTTGAAATACTTGAACTTCTTGAACCTTCCTGTCACTTGAACTTCTTCAACTTCTTGAACCTTCCTGCTACTTGAACTTCTTGAACCTTCCTGCTACTTGAACTTCTTGAACTTCTTGAACCTTCCTGCTACTTGAACTTCTTGAACTTCTTGACCCTTCCTGCTACTTGAACTTCTTGAACTTCTTGAACCTTCCTGCTACATGAACTTCTTGAACTTCTCGAACCTTCCTGCTACTTGAACTGCTCAAACTTCTTGGACCTTCCTGCTACTTGAACTTCTTGAACTTCTTGAACCTTCCTGCTACTTGAACTTCTTGAACTTCTTGAACCTTCTTGCTATTTGAACTTTTTGAACTTCTTGAACCTTCCTGCTACCTTAACTTCTTGAACCTTCCTGCTACTTGAACTTCTTGAATTTCTTGAACCTTCCTGCTACGTGAACATCTTGAAACTTGCTGCTACTTGAACTTCTTGAACTTCTTGAACATTCCTGCTACTTGAACTTCTTGAACTTCTTGAACCTTCCTGTTACTTGAACTTTTTGAACTTTCCTGCTACTTGAACTTCTTGAACCTTCCTGCTACTTGAACTTCTTGAACCTTCCTCCTACTTGAACTTCTTGAACCTTCCTGCTGCTTGAACTTCTCGAATTTTCCTGCTACTTGAACTTCTTGAACCTTACTGCTTCTTGAACCTTACTGCTTCTTGAACTTCTTGAACTTCTTGAACTTCTTGAACCTTCCTGCTAAATGAACTTCTTGAACTTCTTGAACCTTCCTGCTACTTGAACTTCTTGAACTTCTTGAACCTTCCTGCTACTTGAACTTCTTGAACTTCTTGCACCTTCCTGCTACCTGAACTTCTAGAACCTTCCTGCGACTTGATCTACTTGAACGTTCCTGCTACTTGAACTTCTTGAACTTCTTGAACCTTCCTGCTACTTGAACTTCTTGAACCTTCCTGCTACTTGAACTTCTTGAACTTCTTAAACCTTCCTGCTACTTGAACTTCCTGAACCTTCTTGCTTCTTGAACTTCTTGAACCTTCCTGCTACTTGAACTTCTTGAACCTTCCTGCTACTTGAACTTCTTGAACTTCTTGAACCTTTCTGCTACTTGAACTTCTTGAACCTTCCTGCTACTTGAACTACTTGAACTTCCTGAACCTTCCTGCTGCTTGAACTTCTTGAACCTTCCTTCTATTTGAACTTCTTGAACTTCTTGAACCTTCCTGCAACTTGAACTTCTTGAACCTTCCTGCTACTTGAACTTCTTGAACTTCTTGAACCTTCCTGCTACTTGAACTTCTTGAACCTTCCTGCTACTTGAACTTCTTGAACTTCTTGAGCCTTCCTGCTACTTGAACTACTTAAACTTCTTGAACCTTCCTGCTACTTGAACTTCTTGAACTTCTTGAACCTTCCTGCTACGTGAACTTCTTGAACCTTCCTGCTACTTGAACTTCTTGAACCTTCATGCTACTTGAACTTCTTGAACCTTCCTGCTACTTGAACTTCTTGAACCTTCCTGCTACTTGAACTACTTGAACTTCTTGAACCTTCCTGCTAATCGAACTTCTTGAACCTTCCTGCTACTTGAACTTCTTGAACTTCTTGAACCTTCCTGCTACTTGAACTTCTTCAACCTTCCTGCTACTTGAACTTCTTGAACTTCTTGAACCTTCTTCCTATTTGAACTTTTTGAACTTCCTGAACCTTCCTGCTACTTGAACTTCTTGAACCTTCCTGCTACTTGAACTTCTTGAACCTTCCTGCTACTTGAACTTCTTGAACTTCTTGAACCTTCCTGCTACGTGAACTTCTTGAAACCTGCTGCTACTTGAACTTCTTGAACTTCTTGAACCTTCCTGCTACTTGAACTTCTTGAACTTCTTGAACCTTCCTGTTACTTGAACTTTTTGAACCTTCCTGCTACTTGAACTTCTTGAACCTTCCTGCTACTTGAACTTCTTGATCCTTCCTCCTACTTGAACTTCTTGAACCTTCCTGCTACTTGAACTTCTTGAACTTTCCTGCTACTTGAACTTCTTGAACCTTACTGCTTCTTGAACTTCTTGAACTTCTTGAACCTTCCTGCTACTTGAACTTCTTGAACTTCTTGCACCTTCCTGCTACTTGAACTTCTAGAACCTTCCTGCTACTTGAACTACTTGAACGTTCTTGCTACTTGAACTTCTTGAACTTCTTGAACCTTCCTGCTACTTGAACTTCTTGAACCTTCCTGCTACTTGAACTTCTTGAACTTCTTGAACCTTCCTGCTACTTGAACTTCTTGAACCTTCTTGCTACTTGAACTTCTTGAACCTTCCTGCTACTTGAACTTCTTGAACCTTCCTGCTACTTGAACTTCTTGAACTTCTTGAACCTTTCTGGTTCTTGAACTTCGTGAACCTTCCTGCTACTTGAACTACTCGAACTTCCTGAAACTTCCTGCTGCTTGAATTTCTTGAACCTTCCTGCTATTTGAACTTCTTGAACTTCTTGAACCTTTCTGCTACTTGAACTTCTTGAACCTTCCTGCTACTTGAACTTCTTGAACTTCTTGAACCTTCCTGCTACTTGAACTTCTTGAACCTTCCTGCTACTTGAACTTCTTGAACTTCTTGAGCCTTCCTGCTACTTGAACTACTTAAACTTCTTGAACCTTCCTGCTACTTGAACTTCTTGAACTTCTTGAACCTTCCTGCTACGTGAACTTCTTGAACCTTCCTGCTACTCTAACTTCTTGAACCTTCATGCTACTTGAACTTCTTGAACCTTCCTGCTACTTGAACTTCTTGAACCTTCCTGCTACTTGAACTACTTGAACTTCTTGAACTTTCCTGCTAATCGAATTTATTGAACCTTCCTGCTACTTGAACTTCTTGAACTTCTTGAACCTTCCTGCTACTTGAACTTCTTGAACCTTCATGCTACTTGAACTTCTTGAACTTCTCGAACCTTCCTGCTACTTGAACTTCTTGAACCTTCTTGCTACTTGAACTTCTTGAACCTTCCTGCTACTTGAACTTCTTGAACTTCTTGAACCTTCCTGCTACTTGAACTTCTTGAACCTTCCTGCTACTTGAACTTCTTGAACTTCTTAAACCTTCCTGCTACTTGAACTTCTTGAACCTTCCTGGTACTTGAACTTCTTGAACTTCTTGAACCTTCCTGCTACTTGAACTTTTTGAACCTTCCGGAATTTTGAACTTCTTGAACCTCCCTGCTACTTGAACTTCTTGAACCTTTCTGCTACTTGAACTTCTTGAACTTATCGAACCTTCCTGCTACTTGAACTTCTTGAACGTCTTGAACCTTCCTGCTACTTGAACTTCTTGAACTTCTTGAACCTTCCTGCTACTTGAACTTCTTGAACCTTCCTGCTACTTGAACTTCTTGAACTTCTTGAACCTTCTTCCTATTTGAACTTTTTGAACTTCCTGAACCTTCCTGCTACTTGAACTTCTTGAACCTTCCTGCTACTTGAACTTCTTGAACCTTCCTGCTACTTGAACTTCTTGAACTTCTTGAACCTTCCTGCTACGTGAACTTCTTGAAACTTGCTGCTACTTGAACTTCTTGAACTTCTTGAACCTTCCTGCTACTTGAACTTCTTGAACTTCTTGAACCTTCCTGTTACTTGAACTTTCAGAACCTTCCTGCTACTTGAACTTCTTGAACCTTCCTGCTACTTGAACTTCTTGAACCTTCCTGCCACTTGAACTTCTCGAACCTTCCTGCTACTTGAACTTTTTGAACTTCCGGAATTTTGAACTTCTTGAACCTCCCTGCTACTTGAACTTCTTGAACCTTTCTGCTACTTGAACTTCTTGAACTTATTGAACCTTCCTGCTACTTGAACTTCTTGAACGTCTTGAACCTTCCTGCTACTTGAACTTCTTGAACTTCTTGAACCTTCCTGCTACTTGAACTTCTTGAACCTTCGTGCTACTTGAACTTCTTGAACTTCTTGAACCTTCTTCCTATTTGAACTTTTTGAACTTCCTGAACCTTCCTGCTACTTGAACTTCTTGAACCTTCCTGCTACTTGAACTTCTTGAACCTTCCTGCTACTTGAACTTCTTGAACCTTCCTGCTACGTGAACTTCTTGAAACTTGCTGCTACTTGAACTTCTTGAACTTCTTGAACCTTCCTGCTACTTGAACTTCTTGAACTTCTTGAACCTTCCTGTTACTTGAACTTTCAGAACCTTCCTGCTACTTGAACTTCTTGAACCTTCCTGCTACTTGAACTTCTTGAACCTTCCTGCTACTTGAACTTCTCGAAACTTCCTGCTACTTGAACTTCTTGAACTTCTTGAACCTTCCTTCTACCTGAAATACTTGAACTTCTTGAACCTTCCTGTTACTTGAACTTCTTGAACTTCTTGAACCTTCCTGCTACTTGAACATCTTAAACCTTCGTGTTACTTGATCTTCTTGATCTTCTTGAACCTTCCTGCTACTTGATTTTCTTGAACCTTCCTGCTATTTGAACTTCTTGAACCTTCCTGCTACTTGAACTTCTTGAACCTTCCTGCTACTTGAACTTCTTGAACCTTCCTGCTACTTGAACTACTTGAACGTTCTTGCTACTTGAACTTCTTGAACTTCTTGAACCTTCCTGCTACTTGAACTTCTTGAACCTTCCTGCTACTTGAACTTCTTGAACTTCTTGAACCTTCCTGCTACTTGAACTTCTTGAACCTTCTTGCTACTTGAACTTCTTGAACCTTCCTGCTACTCGAACTTCCTAAACCTTCCTGCTACTTGAACTTCTTGAACTTCTTGAACCTTTCTGCTACTTGAACTTCGTGAACCTTTCTGCTACTTGAACTACTTGAACTTCCTGAAACTTCCTGCTGCTTGAATTTCTTGAACCTTCCTGCTATTTGAACTTCTTGAACTTCTTGAACCTTCCTGCTACTTGAACTTCTTGAACCTTCCTGCTACTTGAACTTCTTGAACTTCTTGAACCTTCCTGCTACTTGAACTTCTTGAACCTTCCTGCTACTTGAACTTCTTGAACTTTTTGAGCCTTCCTGCTACTTGAACTACTTAAACTTCTTGAACCTTCCTGCTACTTGAACTTCTTGAACTTCTTGAACTTTCCTGCTACGTGAACTTCTTGAACCTTCCTGCTACTCTAACTTCTTGAACCTTCATGCTACTTGAACTTCTTGAACCTTCCTGCTACTTGAACTTCTTGAACCTTCCTGCTACTTGAACTACTTGAACTTCTTGAACTTTCCTGCTAATCGAATTTATTGAACCTTCCTGCTACTTGAACTTCTTGAACTTCTTGAACCTTCCTGCTACTTGAACTTCTTGAACCTTCATGCTACTTGAACTTCTTGAACTTCTCGAACCTTCCTGCTACTTGAACTTCTTGAACCTTCTTGCTACTTGAACTTCTTGAACCTTCCTGCTACTTGAACTTCTTGAACTTCTTGAACCTTCCTGCTACTTGAACTTCTTGAACCTTCCTGCTACTTGAACTTCTTGAACTTCTTAAACCTTCCTGCTACTTGAACTTCTTGAACCTTCCTGGTACTTGAACTTCTTGAACTTCTTGAACCTTCCTGCTACTTGAACTTTTTGAACCTTCCGGAATTTTGAACTTCTTGAACCTCCCTGCTACTTGAACTTCTTGAACCTTTCTGCTACTTGAACTTCTTGAACTTATTGAACCTTCCTGCTACTTGAACTTCTTGAACGTCTTGAACCTTCCTCCTACTTGAACTTCTTGAACTTCTTGAACCTTCCTGCTACTTGAACTTCTTGAACCTTCCTGCTACTTGAACTTCTTGAACTTCTTGAACCTTCTTCCTATTTGAACTTTTTGAACTTCCTGAACCTTCCTGCTACTTGAACTTCTTGAACCTTCCTGCTACTTGAACTTCTTGAACCTTCCTGCTACTTGAACTTCTTGAACTTCTTGAACCTTCCTGCTACGTGAACTTCTTGAAACTTGCTGCTACTTGAACTTCTTGAACTTCTTGAACCTTCCTGCTACTTAAACTTCTTGAACTTCTTGAACCTTCCTGTTACTTGAACTTTCAGAACCTTCCTGCTACTTGAACTTCTTGAACCTTCCTGCTACTTGAACTTCTTGAACCTTCCTGCTACTTGAACTTCTCGAACCTTCCTGCTACTTGAACTTCTTGAACTTCTTGAACCTTCCTTCTACCTGAAATACTTGAACTTCTTGAACCTTCCTGTTACTTGAACTTCTTGAACTTCTTGAACCTTCCTGCTACTTGAACATCTTAAACCTTCGTGTTACTTGATCTTCTTGATCTTCTTGAACTTTCCTGCTACTTGATTTTCTTGAACCTTCCTGCTATTTGAACTTCTTGAACCTTCCTGCTACTTGAACTTCTTGAACCTTCCTGCTACTTGAACTTCTTGAACCTTCCTGCTACTTGAACTTCTTGAACTTTCCTGCTACTTGAACTTCTTGAGCCTTACTGATTCTTGAACTTCTTCAACTTCTTGAACCTTCCTGCTAAATGAACTTCTTAAACTTCTTGAACCTTCCTGCTACTTGAACTTCTTGAACTTCTTGAACCTTCCTGCTACTTGAACTTCTTGAACTTCTTGCACCTTCCTGCTACTTGAACTTCTAGAACCTTCCTGCTACTTGAACTCCTTCAACCTTCCTGCGACTTGAACTTCTTGAACTTCTTTAACCTTCCTGCTACTTGAACTTCTTGAACCTTCCTGCTACTTGAACTTCTTGAACTTCTTGAACTTCTTGAACCTTCCTGCTACTTGAACTTCTTGAACTTCTTGCACCTTCCTGCTACTTGAACTTGTAGAACCTTCCTGCTACTTGAACTTCTCGAACCTTCCTGCTACTTGAACTTCTTGAACTTCTTGTACCTTCCTGCTACTTGAACTTCTTGAACCTTCCTGCTACTTGAACTTCTCGAACTTCTTGAACTACTTGAACCTTCCTGCTACTTGAACTTCTTGAACCTTCCTGCTACTTGAACTTTTTGAACTTCTTGAACCTTCCTGCTACTTGAACTTCTTGTACTTCTTGAACTTTCCTGCTACTTGAACTTCTTCAACCTTCCTGCCACTTGATTTCTTGAACCTTCCTGCTACTTGAACTTCTTGAGCCTTCATGCTACTCGAACTTTTTGAACTTTTCTGCTTCCTGAACTTCTTGAACCTTCCTTCTACATGAACTTTTTGAACTTCTTGAACCTTCCTGCTACATGAACTTCTTGAACCTCCCTGCTACTTGAACTTTTTGAACTTCTTGAACCTTCCTGCTACTTGAACTTCTTGAACCTTCCTGCTACTTGAACTTCTTGAACTTCTTGAACCTTCCTGCTACTTGAACGTCTTGAACCTTCCTGCTACTTGAACTTCTTGAACCTTCCTGCTACTTGAACTTCTTGAACTTCTTGAACCTTCCTGCAACTTGAACTTCTTGAACCTTCCTGCTACTTTAACTTCTTGAACCTTCCTGCCACTTGAACTTCTTGAACTTCTTGAACCTTCCTGCTACTTGAAATTCTTGAACCTTCCTGCTACTTGAACTTCTTGAACTTCTTGAACCTTCCTGCTACATGAACTTCTCGAACTTATTGAACCTTCTGCTACTTGAACTTCTTGAACCTTCCTTCTACTTGAACTTCTTGAATTTCTTGAACCTTCCTGCTACTTGAACTTCTTGAACTTCTTGAACCTTCCTGCTACTTGAACTACTTGAACTTCTTGAACCTTCCTGCTACTTGAACTTCTTGAACTTCTTGAACCTCTTGAACCTTCCTGCTACTTGAACTTCTTGAACCTTCCTGCTTCTTGAACATCTTTAAACTTCCTGCTACATGAACTTCTTGAACTTCTTGAACCTTCCTATTACTTGCACTTCTTGAACCTTCCTGCTACTTGAACTTCTTGAAATTCTTGAACCTTCCTGCTACTTGAGTTTCTTGAACTTCTTGAACCTTCGTGCTACTTGAACTTCTTGAACTTCTTAAACCTTCCTGCTACTTGAACTTCTTGAACCTTCCTGCTACTTGAACTTCCTGAACTTCTTGAACCTTCCTGCTACTTGAACTTCTTGAACTTCTTGAACCTTCCTGCTACTTGAACTTCTTGAACCTTCCTGCTACTTGAACATCTTGAACTTCTTGAACCTTCCTGCTACTTGAACTTCTTGAACGTCTCGAACCTTCCTGCTACTTGAACTTCTTGAACTTCTTGAACCTTCCTGCTATTTGAACTTCTTGAACCTTCCTGCTACTTGAACTTCTTGAACTTTTTGAAACTTCCTGCTACTTGAACTTCTTGAACTTCTAGAACCTTCCTGCTACTTGAATTTCTTGAACTTCTTGAACCTTTTTGCTACTTGAACTTCTTGAACCTTCCTGCTACTTGAACTTCTTGAAATTCTTGAACCTTCATGCTACTTGAAATACTTGAACTTCTTGAACCTTCCTGTTACTTGAACTTCTTGAACTTTTCGAACCTTCCTGCTACTTGAACTTCTTTAACCTTCCTGCTACTTGAACTTCTCGAACCTTCCTGCTACTTGAACTTTCTGAACTTCTTGAACCTTCCTACTACTTGAAATACTTGAACTTCTTGAACCTTCCTGTTACTTGAACTTCTTGAACTTCTTGAACCTTAATGCTACTTGAACTTCTTGAACCTTCCTGTTACTTGAACTTCTTGAACTTCTTGAACCTTCCTGCTACTTGGTTTTCTTGAACCTTCCTGCTATTTGAACTTCTTGAACCTTCCTGCAACTTGAACTTCTTGAACCTTACTGCTACTTGAACTTCTAGAACTTCTTGACCCTTCCTGCTACTTGAACTTCTTGAACTTCTTGAACCTTCCTGCTACTTGAACTTCTTGAACTTCTTGAACCTTCCTGCTACTTGAACTTCTTGATCTTCTTGAACCTTCCTGCTACTTGAATTTCTTGAACTTCTTGAACCTTCCTGCTACTTGAACTTGTTGAACTTCGTGAACCTCCTTGCTACTTGAACTTCTTGAACCTTCCTGCTACTTGAACTTTTTGAACTTCTTGAACCTTCCTGCTACTTGAACTTCTTGAACTTCTTGAACCTTCCTGCTACTTGAACTTCTTGAACTTCTTGAACCTTCCTGCTACTTGAACTTTTTGAACTTCTTGACCCTTCCTGCTAATTGTACTTCTTGAAACTTCCTGCTACTTGAACTTCTTGAACTTCTTGAACCTTCCTGCTACTTGAACTTCTTGATTTTCTTGAACCTTCCTGTTACTTGAACTTTTTGTACCTTCCTGCTACCTGAACTTTTTGATTCTTCCTGCTACTTGAACTTCTTGAACCTTCCTGCTACTTGAACTTCTAGAACCTTCCTGTTACTTGAACTTCTTGAACTTTCCTGCTACCTGAACTTCTTGAACTTCTTGAACCTTCATGCTACTTGAACTTCTTGAACCTCCCTGCTACTTGAACTTCTTGAACTTCTTGAATCCTTCTGCTGCTTGAACTTCTTGAACCTTCCAGCTACTTGAACTTCTTGAACTTTTTGAACCTTCCTGCTACCTGAACTTCTTGAACTTCTTGAACCTTTCTGCTACTCGAACTTCTTGGACCTTCCTGCTACTTGAACTTCTTGAACCTTCCTGCTACTTGAACTTCTTGAATCTTCCTGCTACTTGAACTTCTTGAACCTTCCTGCTACTTGAACTTCTTGAACTTATTGAACCTTCCTGCTACTTGAACTTCATGAACCTTTCTGCTACTTGAACTTCTTGAAACTTCCTGCTACTTGAACTTCTTGAACTTCTTGAACCTTCCTGCTACTTGAACTTCTTGAACGTCTTGAACCTTCCTGCTACTTGAACTTCTTGAACTTCTTGAACCTTCCTGCTATTTGAACTTCTTGAACCTTCCTGCTACTTGAACTTCTTGAACTTTTTGAACCTTCCTGCTACTTGAACTTCTTGAACTTCTTGAACCTTCCTGCTACTTGAACTTCTTGAACTTCTTGAACCTTCCTGCTACTTGAACTTCTTGAACCTTCCTGCTTCTTGAACTTCTTGAACTTCTTGAACCTTCATGCTACTTGAAATACATGAACTTCTTGAACCTTCCTGTTACTTAAACTTCTTGAACTTTTCGAACCTTACTGCTACTTGAACTTCTTTAACCTTCCTGCTACTTGAACTTCTCGAACCTTCCTGCTACTTGAACTTCTTGAACTTCTTGAACCTTCCTCCTACCTGAAATACTTGAACTTCTTGAACCTTCCTGTTACTTGAACTTCTTGAACTTCTTGAACCTTCCTGCTACTTGAACTTCTTAAACCTTTGGTTACTTGATCTTCTTGATCTTCTTGAACCTTCCTGCTACTTGATTTTCTTGAACCTTCCTGCTATTTGAACTTCTTGAACCTTCCTGATACTTGAACTTCTTGAACCTTCCTGCTACTTGAACTTCTTGAACCTTCCTGCTACTTGAACTTCTTGAACTTTCCTGCTACTTGAACTTCTTGAGCATTACTGATTCTTGAACTTCTTCAACTTTTTGAACCTTCCTGCTAAATGAACTTCTTGAACTTCTTGAACCTTCCTGCTACTTGAACTTCTTGAACTTCTTGAACCTTCCTGCTACTTGAACTTCTTGAACTTCTTGCACCTTCCTGCTACTTGAACTTCTAGAACCTTCCTGCTACTTGAACTCCCTCAACCTTCCTGCTACTTGAACTTCTTGAACTTCTTGAACCTTCCTGCTACTTGAACTTCTTGAACCTTCCTGCTACTTGAACTCCTTGAACTTCTTGAACTTCTTGAACCTTCCTGCTACTTGAACTTCTTGAACTTCTTGCACCTTCCTGCTACTTGAACTTGTAGAACCTTCCTGCTACTTGAAATTCTTGAACCTTCCTGCTACTTGAACTTCTTGAGCTTCTTGAACCTTACTGCTACTTGAACTTCTTGAACCTTCCTGCTACTTGAACTTCTCGAACTTCTTGAACTACTTGAACCTTCCTGCTACTTGAACTTCTTGAACCTTCCTGCTACTTGAACTTTTTGAACTTCTTGAACCTTCCTGCTACTTGAACTTCTTGTACTTCATGAACTTTCCTGCAACTTGAACTTTTCGAACTTCTTGAACCTTCCTGCTACTTGAACTTCTTGAACTTCTTGAACCTTCCTGCTACTTGAACGTCTTGAACCTTCCTGCTACTTGAACTTCTTGAACCTTCCTGATACTTGAACTTCTTAAACTTCTTGAACCTTCCTGCTACTTGAACTTTTCGAACTTCTTGAACCTTCCTGCTACTTGAACTTCTTGAACTTCTTGAACCTTCCTGCTACTTGAACTACTTGAACTTCTTGAACCTTCCTGCTACTTGAACTTCTTGAACTTCTTGAACCTTCCTGCAACTTGAACTTCTTGAACCTTCCTGCTACTTTAACTTCTTGAACCTTCCTGCCACTTGAACTTCTTGAACTTTCCTGCTACTTGAACTTCTTGAGCATTACTGATTCTTGAACTTCTTCAACTTCTTGAACCTTCCTGCTACTTGAACTTCTTGAACTTCTTGCACCTTCCTGCTACTTGAACTTCTAGAACCTTCCTGCTACTTGAACTCCCTCAACCTTCCTGCTACTTGAACTTCTTGAACTTCTTGAACCTTCCTGCTACTTGAACTTCTTGAACCTTCCTGCTACTTGAACTCCTTGAACTTCTTGAACTTCTTGAACTTTCCTGCTACTTGAACTTCTTGAACTTCTTGCACCTTCCTGCTACTTGAACTTGTAGAACCTTCCTGCTACTTGAAATTCTTGAACCTTCCTGCTACTTGAACTTCTTGAACTTCTTGAACCTTCCTGCTACTTGAACTTCTTGAACCTTCCTGCTACTTGAACTTCTCGAACTTCTTGAACTACTTGAACCTTCCTGCTACTTGAACTTCTTGAACCTTCCTGCTACTTGAACTTCTTGAACTTCTTGAACCTTCCTGCTACTTGAACTTCTTGAACCTTCCTGCTACTTGAACTTCTCGAACTTCTTGAACTTCTTGAACCTTCCTGCTACTTGAACTTCTTCTACTTCTTGAACTTTCCTGCTACTTGAACTTCTTCAACCTTCCTGCCACTTGATTTCTTGAACCTTCCTGCTACTTGAACTTCTTGAGCCTTCATGCTACTCGAACTTTTTGAACCTTTCTGCTTCCTGAACTTCTTGAACCTTCCTTCTACATGAACTTTTTGAACTTCTTGAACCTTCCTGCTACATGAACTTCTTGAACCTCCCTGCTACTTGAACTTCTTGAACTTCTTGAACCTTCCTGCTACTTGAACGTCTTGAACTTTCCTGCTACTTGAACTTCTTGAACCTTCCTGCTACTTGAACTTCTTAAACTTCTTGAACCTTCCTGCTACTTGAACTTTTCGAACTTCTTGAACCTTCCTGCTACTTGAACTTCTTGAACTTCTTGAACCTTCCTGCTACTTGAACTACTTGAACTTCTTGAACCTTCCTGCTACTTGAACTTCTTGAACTTCTTGAACCTTCCTGCAACTTGAACTTCTTGAACCTTCCTGCTACTTTAACTTCTTGAACCTTCCTGCCACTTGAACTTCTTGAACTTCTTGAACCTTCCTGCTACTTGAAATTCTTGAACCTTCCTGCTACTTGATCTTCTTGAACTTCTTGAACCTTCCTGCTACTTGAACTTCTCGAACTTATTGAACCTTCTGCTACTTGAACTTCTTGAACCTTCCTTCTACTTGAACTTCTTGAATTTCTTGAACCTTCCTGCTACTTGAACTTCTTGAACTTCTTGAACCTTCCTGCTACTTGAACTACTTGAACTTCTTGAACCTTCCTGCTACTTGAACTTCTTGAACTTCTTGAACTTCTTGAACCTTCCTGCTACTTGAACTTCTTGAACCTTCCTGCTTCTTGAACATCTTTAAACTTCCTGCTACATGAACTTCTTGAACTTCTTGAACCTTCCTATTACTTGAACTTCTTGAACCTTCCTGCTACTCGAACTTCCTGAAATTCTTGAACCTTCCTGCTACTTGAACTTCTTGAACTTCTTGAACCTTCGTGCTACTTGAACTTCTTGAACTTCTTAAACCTTCCTGCTACTTGAACTTCTTGAAATTTCCTGCTACTTGAACTTCCTGAACTTCTTTAACCTTCCTGCTACTTGAACTTCTTGAACTTCTTGAACCTTCCTGCTACTTGAACTTCTTGAACCTTCCTGCTACTTGAACTTCTTGAACTTCTTGAACCTTCCTGCTACTTGAACATCTTGAACTTCTTGAACCTTCCTGCTACTTGAACTTCTTGAACGTCTCGAACCTTCCTGCTACTTGAACTTCTTGAACTTCTTGAACCTTCCTGCTATTTGAACTTCTTGAACCTTCCTGCTACTTGAACTTCTTGAACTTTTTGAACCTTCCTGCTACTTGAACTTCTTGAACTTCTAGAACCTTCCTGCTACTTGAACTTCTTAAACTTCTTGAACCTTCTTGCTACTTGAACTTCTTGAACCTTCCTGCTACTTGAACTTCTTGAACTTCTTGAACTTCTTGAACCTTCATGCTACTTGAAATACTTGAACTTCTTGAACCTTCCTGTTACTTGAACTTCTTGAACTTTTCGAACCTTCCTGCTACTTGAACTTCTTTAACCTTCCTGCTACTTGAACTTCTCGAACCTTCCTGCTACTTGAACTTTCTGAACTTCTTGAACCTTCCTACTACTTGAAATACTTGAACTTCTTGAACCTTCCTGTTACTTGAACTTCTTGAACTTCTTGAACCTTAATGCTACTTGAACTTCTTGAACCTTCCTGTTACTTGAACTTCTTGAACTTCTTGAACCTTCCTGCTACTTGGTTTTCTTGAACCTTCCTGCTATTTGAACTTCTTGAACCTTCCTGCTACTTGAACTTCTTGAACCTTACTGCTACTTGAACTTCTAGAACTTCTTGACCCTTCCTGCTACTTGAACTTCTTGAACTTCTTGAACCTTCCTGCTACTTGAACTTCTTGAACTTCTTGAACCTTCCTGCTACTTGAACTTCTTGATCTTCTTGAACCTTCTTGCTACTTGAATTTCTTGAACTTCTCGAACCTTCCTGCTACTTGAACTTGTTGAACTTCGTGAACCTCCTTGCTACTTGAACTCCTTGAACCTTCCTGCTACTTGAACTTTTTGAACTTCTTGAACCTTCCTGCTACTTGAACTTCTTGAACTTCTTGAACTTTTCGAACCTTCCTGCTACTTGAACTTCTTTAACCTTCCTGCTACTTGAACTTCTCGAACCTTCCTGCTACTTGAACTTTCTGAACTTCTTGAACCTTCCTACTACTTGAAATACTTGAACTTCTTGAACCTTCCTGTTACTTGAACTTCTTGAACTTCTTGAACCTTAATGCTACTTGAACTTCTTGAACCTTCCTGTTACTTGAACTTCTTGAACTTCTTGAACCTTCCTGCTACTTGGTTTTCTTGAACCTTCCTGCTATTTGAACTTCTTGAACCTTCCTGCTACTTGAACTTCTTGAACCTTACTGCTACTTGAACTTCTAGAACTTCTTGACCCTTCCTGCTACTTGAACTTCTTGAACTTCTTGAACCTTCCTGCTACTTGAACTTCTTGAACTTCTTAAACCTTCCTGCTACTTGAACTTCTTGATCTTCTTGAACCTTCCTGCTACTTGAATTTCTTGAACTTCTTGAAGCTTCCTGCTACTTGAACTTGTTGAACTTCGTGAACCTCCTTGCTACTTGAACTTCTTGAACCTTCCTGCTACTTGAACTTTTTGAACTTCTTGAACCTTCCTGCTACTTGAACTTCTTGAACTTCTTGAACTTTTCGAACCTTCCTGCTACTTGAACTTCTTTAACCTTCCTGCTACTTGAACTTCTCGAACCTTCCTGCTACTTGAACTTTCTGAACTTATTGAACCTTCCTACTACTTGAAATACTTGAACTTCTTGAACCTTCCTGTTAATTGAACTTCTTGAACTTCTTGAACCTTATTGCTACTTGAACTTCTTGAACCTTCCTGTTACTTGAACTTCTTGAACTTCTTGAACCTTCCTGCTACTTGGTTTTCTTGAACCTTCCTGCTATTTGAACTTCTTGAACCTTCCTGCTACTTGAACTTCTTGAACCTTACTGCTACTTGAACTTCTAGAACTTCTTGACCCTTCCTGCTACTTGAACTTCTTGAACTTCTTGAACCTTCCTGCTACTTGAACTTCTTGAACTTCTTGAACCTTCCTGCTACTTGAACTTCTTGATCTTCTTGAACCTTCCTGCTACTTGAATTTCTTGAACTTCTTGAACCTTCCTGCTACTTGAACTTGTTGAACTTCGTGAACCTCCTTGCTACTTGAACTTCTTGAACCTTCCTGCTACTTGAACTTTTTGAACTTCTTGAACCTTCCTGCTACTTGAACTTCTTGAACTTCTTGAACCTTCCTGCTACTTGAACTTCTTTAACTTCTTGAACCTTCCTGCTACTTGAACTTCTTGAACTTCTTGAACCTTCCTGCTAATTGTACTTCTTGAAACTTCCTGCTACTTGAACTTCTTGAACTTCTTGAACCTTTCTGCTACTTGAACTTCTTGATTTTCTTGAACCTTCCTGTTACTTGAACTTTTTGTACCTTCCTGCTACCTGAACTTTTTGATTCTTCCTGCTACTTGAACTTCTTGAACCTTCCTGCTACTTGAACTTCTAGAACCTTCCTGTTACTTGAACTTCTTGAACTTTCCTGCTACCTGAACTTCTTGAACCTTACTGCTTCTTGAACTTCTTGAACGTCTTGAACCTTCCTGCTACTTGAACTTCTTGAACTTCTTGAACCTTCATGCTACTTGAACTTCTTGAACCTTCCTGCTACTTGAACTTCTTGAACTTCTTGAATCCTTCTGCTACTTGAACTTCTTGAACCTTCCAGCTACTTGAACTTCTTGAACTTTTTGAACCTTCCTGCCACCTGAACTTCTTGAACTTCTTGAACCTTCCTGCTACTTGAACTTCTTGAACCTTCCTGCTACTTGAACTTCTTGAACCTTCCTGCTACTTGAACTTCTTGAATCTTCCTGCTACTTGAACTTCTTGAACCTTCCTGCTACTTGAACTTCTTGAACTTATTGAACCTTCCTGCTACTTGAACTTCATGAACCTTTCTGCTACTTGAACTTCTTGAAACTTCCTGCTACTTGAACTTCTTGAACTTCTTGAACCTTCCTGCTACTTGAACTTCTTGAACGTCTTGAACCTTCCTGCTACTTGAACTTCTTGAACTTCTTGAACCTTCCTGCTACTTGAACTTGAACTTTTTGAACCTTCCTGCTACTTGAACTTCTTGAACTTATTGAACCTTCCTGCTACTTGAACTTCTTGAACTTCTTGAACCTTCCTGCTACTTGAACTTCTTGAACCTTCTTGCTTCTTGAACTTCTTGAACTTCTTGAACCTTCATGCTACTTGAAATACATGAACTTCTTGAACCTTCCTGTTACTTAAACTTCTTGAACTTTTCGAACCTTCCTGCTACTTGAACTTCTTTAACCTTCCTGCTACTTGAACTTCTCGAACCTTCCTGCTACTTGAACTTCTTGATCTTCTTGAACCTTCCTCCTACCTGAAATACTTGAACTTCTTGAACCTTCCTGTTACTTGAACTTCTTGAACTTCTTGAACCTTCCTGCTACTTGAACTTCTTAAACCTTCGTGTTACTTGATCTTCTTGATCTTCTTGAACCTTCCTGCTACTTGATTTTCTCGAACCTTCCTGCTATTTGAACTTCTTGAACCTTCCTGCTACTTGAACTTCTTGAACCTTCCTGCAACTTGAACTTCTTGAACTTTCCTGCTACTTGAACTTCTAGAACTTCTTGACCCTTCCTGCTACTTGAACTTTTTGAACTTCTTGAACCTTCCTGCTACTTGAACTTCTTGAACTTCTTGAACCTTCCTGCTACTTGAACTTCTTGAACTTCTTGAACCTTCCTGCTACTTGAACTTCTTGAACTTCTTGAACCTTCCTGCTACTTGAACTTGTTGAACTTCGTGAACCTCCTTGCTACTTGAACTTCTTGAACTTCTTGAACCTTCCTGCTACTTGAACTTTTTGAGCTTCTTGAACCTTCCTGCTACTTGAACTTCTTGAACTTCTTGAACCTTCCTGCTACTTGAACTTCTTGAACTTCTTGAACCTTCCTGCTACTTGAACTTCTTGAACTTCTTGAACCTTCCTGCTAATTGAACTTCTTGAAACTTCCTGCTACTTGAACTTCTTGAACTTTCCTGCTTCTTGAACTTCTTGAACCTTACTGCTACTTGAACTTCTTGAACTTCTTGAACCTTCCTGCTAAATGAACTTCTTGAACTTCTTGAACCTTCCTGCTACTTGAACTTCTTGAACTTCTTGAACCTTCCTGCTACTCGAACTTCTTGAATTTCTTGAACGTTCCTGCTACTTGAACTTCTTGAACTTCTTGAACCTTCCTGCTACTTGAACTTCTTGAACTTCTTGAACCTTCCTGCTACTTGAACTTCTTGAACTTCTTGAACCTTCCTGCTACTTGAACTTCTTGAACCTTCCTGCTACTTGAACTTCTTGAACCTTCCTGGTACTTGAACTTCTTGAACCTTTCTGCTACTTGAACTTCTTGAACTTCTTGAACCTTCCTGCTACTTGAACTTCTAGAACTTCTTGAACCTTTCTGCTACTTGAACTTCTTGAACCTTCCTGCTACTTGAACTTCTTGAACTTCTTAAACATTCCTGCTACTTAAACTTCTTGAACGTCTTGAACCTTCCTGCTACTTGAACTTCTTGAACTTCTTGAACCTTCCTGCTCTTTGAACTTCTTGAACCTTCCTGCTACTTGAACTTCTTTAACTTTTTGAACCTTCCTGCTACTTGAACTTTTCGAACTTCTTGAACCTTCCTGCTACTTGAACTTCTTGAACTTCTTGAACCTTCCTGCTACTTGAACTTTTTGAACCTTCCTGCTACTTGAACTTCTTGAACTTCTCGAACCTTCCAGCTACTTGAAATACTTGAACTTCTTGAACCTTTCTGTTACTTGAACTTCTTGAACTTCCTGAACCTTCCTGCTACTTGAACTTCTTTAACCTTCCTGCTACTTGAATTTCTTGAACCTTCCTGCTACTTGAACTTCTTGAACTTCTTGAACCTTCCTGTTACTTGAAATACTTGAACTTCTTGAACCTTCCTGTCACTTGAACTTCTTGAACTTCTTGAACCTTCCTGCTACTTGAACTTCTTGAACCTTCCTGCTACTTGAACTTCTTGTACTTCTTGAACCTTCCTGCTACTTGAACTTCTTGAACCTTCCTGCTACTTGAACTTCTTGAACTTCTTGAGCCTTCCTGCTACTTGAACTTCTTGAACTTCTTGAACCTTCCTGCTACTTGAACTTCTTGAACTTCTCGAACCTTCCTGCTACTTGAACTGCTTAAACTTCTTGGACCTTCCTGCTACTTGAACTTCTTGAACTTCTTGAACCTTCCTGCTACCTGAACTTCTTGAACTTCTTGAACCTTCTTCCTATTTGAACTTTTTGAACTTCTTGAACCTTCCTGCTACTTCAACTTCTTGAACCTTCCTGCTACTTGAACTTCTTGAACTTCTTGAACCTTCCTGCTACGTGAACTTCTTGAAACTTGCTGCTACTTGAACTTCTTGAACTTCTTGAACCTTCCTGCTACTTGAACTTCTTGAACTTCTTGAACCTTCCTGTCACTTGAACTTTTTGAACCTTCCTGCTACTTGAACTTCTTGAACCTTCCTGCTACTTGAACTTCTTGAACCTTCCTCCTACTTGAACTTCTTGAACCTTACTGCTTCTTGAACTTCTTGAACTTCTTGAACTTCTTGAACCTTCCTGCTAAATGAACTTCTTGAACTTCTTGAACCTTCCTGCTACTTGAACTTCTTGAACTTCTTGAACTTCTTGCACCTTCCTGCTACTTGAACTTCTAGAACCTTCCTGCTACTTGAACTACTTGAACGTTCCTGCTACTTGAACTTCTTGAACTTCTTGAACCTTCCTGCTACGTGAACTTCTTGAAACTTGCTGCTACTTGAACTTCTTGAACTTCTTGAACCTTCCTGCTACTTGAACTTCTTGAACTTCTTGAACCTTCCTGTCACTCGAACTTTTTGAACCTTCCTGCTACTTGAACTTCTTGAACCTTCCTGCTACTTGAACTTCTTGAACCTTCCTGCTACTTGAACTTCTTGAACCTTCCTGCTACTTGAACTTCTTGAACTTCTTGAACCTTCCTGCTACCTGAACTTCTTGAACCTTCTTGCTACTTGAACTTCTCGAACCTTCCTGCTACTTGAACTTTTTGAACCTTCCTGCTACTTGAACTTCTTGAACTTCTTGAACCTTTCTGCTACTTGAACTTCGTGAACCTTCCTGCTACTTGAACTACTTGAACTTCCTGAACCTTCCTGCTGCTTGAATTTCTTAAACCTTCCTGCTATTTGAACTTCTTGAACTTCTTGAACCTTCCTGCTACTTGAACTTCTTGAACCTTCCTGCTACTTGAACTTCTTGAACCTTCCTGCTACTTGAACTTCTTGAACTTCTTGAACCTTCCTGCTACTTGAACTTCTTGAACTTCTTGAACCTTCCTGCTACTTGAACTTCTTGAACTTCTTGAACCTTCCTGCTACTTGAACTTCTTGAACCTTCCTGCTACTTGAACTTCTTGAACCTTCCTGGTACTTGAACTTCTTGAACCTTTCTGCTACTTGAACTTCTTGAACTTCTTGAACCTTCCTGCTACTTGAACTTCAGAACTTCTTGAACATTTCTGCTACTTGAACTTCTTGAACCTTCCTGCTACTTGAACTTCTTGAACTTCTTAAACATTCCTGCTACTTAAACTTCTTGAACGTCTTGAACCTTCCTGCTACTTGAACTTCTTGAACTTCTTGAACCTTCCTGCTACTTGAACTTCTTGAACCTTCCTGCTACTTGAACTTCTTTAACTTTTTGAACCTTCCTGCTACTTGAACTTTTCGAACTTCTTGAACCTTCCTGCTACTTGAACTTCTTGAACTTCTTGAACCTTCCTGCTACTTGAACTTTTTGAACCTTCCTGCTACTTGAACTTCTTGAACTTCTCGAACCTTCCAGCTACTTGAAATACTTGAACTTCTTGAACCTTTCTGTTACTTGAACTTCTTGAACTTCCTGGACCTTCCTGCTACTTGAACTTCTTTAACCTTCCTGCTACTTGAATTTCTTGAACCTTCCTGCTACTTGAACTTCTTGAACTTCTTGAACCTTCCTGTTACTTGAAATACTTGAACTTCTTGAACCTTCCTGTCACTTGAACTTCTTGAACTTCTTGAACCTTCCTGCTACTTGAACTTCTTGAACCTTCCTGCTACTTGAACTTCTTGTACTTCTTGAACCTTCCTGCTACTTGAACTTCTTGAACCTTCCTGCTACTTGAACTTCTTGAACTTCTTGAGCCTTCCTGCTACTTGAACTTCTTGAACTTCTTGAACCTTCCTGCTACTTGAACTTCTTGAACTTCTCGAACCTTCCTGCTACTTGAACTGCTTAAACTTCTTGGACCTTCCTGCTACTTGAACTTCTTGAACTTCTTGAACCTTCCTGCTACCTGAACTTCTTGAACTTCTTGAACCTTCTTCCTATTTGAACTTTTTGAACTTCTTGAACCTTCCTGCTACTTCAACTTCTTGAACCTTCCTGCTACTTGAACTTCTTGAACTTCTTGAACCTTCCTGCTACGTGAACTTCTTGAAACTTGCTGCTACTTGAACTTCTTGAACTTCTTGAACCTTCCTGCTACTTGAACTTCTTGAACTTCTTGAACCTTCCTGTCACTTGAACTTTTTGAACCTTCCTGCTACTTGAACTTCTTGAACCTTCCTGCTACTTGAACTTCTTGAACCTTCCTCCTACTTGAACTTCTTGAACCTTACTGCTTCTTGAACTTCTTGAACTTCTTGAACTTCTTGAACCTTCCTGCTAAATGAACTTCTTGAACTTCTTGAACCTTCCTGCTACTTGAACTTCTTGAACTTCTTGAACTTCTTGCACCTTCCTGCTACTTGAACTTCTAGAACCTTCCTGCTACTTGAACTACTTGAACGTTCCTGCTACTTGAACTTCTTGAACTTCTTGAACCTTCCTGCTACGTGAACTTCTTGAAACTTGCTGCTACTTGAACTTCTTGAACTTCTTGAACCTTCCTGCTACTTGAACTTCTTGAACTTCTTGAACCTTCCTGTCACTTGAACTTTTTGAACCTTCCTGCTACTTGAACTTCTTGAACCTTCCTGCTACTTGAACTTCTTGAACCTTCCTGCTACTTGAACTTCTTGAACCTTCCTGCTACTTGAACTTCTTGAACTTCTTGAACCTTCCTGCTACCTGAACTTCTTGAACCTTCTTGCTACTTGAACTTCTCGAACCTTCCTGCTACTTGAACTTTTTGAACCTTCCTGCTACTTGAACTTCTTGAACTTTTTGAACCTTTCTGCTACTTGAACTTCGTGAACCTTCCTGCTACTTGAACTACTTGAACTTCCTGAACCTTCCTGCTGCTTGAATTTCTTAAACCTTCCTGCTATTTGAACTTCTTGAACTTCTTGAACCTTCCTGCTACTTGAACTTCTTGAACCTTCCTGCTACTTGAACTTCTTGAACCTTCCTGCTACTTGAACTTCTTGAACTTCTTGAACCTTCCTGCTACTTGAACTTCTTGAACTTCTTGAACCTTCCTGCTACTTGAACTTCTTGAACCTTCCTGCTACTTGAACTTCTTGAACTTCTTGAGCCTTCCTGCTACTTGAACTACTTAAACTTCTCGAACCTTCCTGCTACTTGAACTTCTTGAACTTCTTGAACCTTCCTGCTACGTGAACTTCTTGAACCTTCCTGCTACTTGAACTTCTTGAACTTCTTGAACCTTCCTGCTACTCTAACTTCTTGAACCTTCATGCTACTTGAACTTCTTGAACCTTCCTGCTACTTGAACTTCTTGAACCTTCCTGCTACTTGAACTACTTGAACTTCTTGAACCTTCCTGCTAATCGAATTTATTGAACCTTCCGGCTACTAGAACTTCTTGAACTTCTTGAACCTTCCTGCTACTTGAACTTCTTGAACCTTCCTGCTACTTGAACTTCTTGAACTTCTCGAACCTTCCTGCTACTTGAACTTCTTGAACCTTCCTGCTACTTGAACTTCTTGAACCTTCCTGCTACTTGAACTTCTTGAACTTCTTGAACCTTCCTGCTACTTGAACTTCTTGAACCTTCCTGCTACTTGAACTTCTTGAACTTCTTAAACCTTGTTGCTACTTGAACTTCTTGAACCTTCCTGCTACTTGAACTTCTTGAACTTCTTGAACCTTCCTGCTACTTGAACTTTTTGAACCTTGCTGCTATTTGAACTTCTTGAACCTCCCTGCTACTTGAACTTCTTGAACCTTTCTGCTACTTGAACTTCTTTAACTTATTGAACCTTCCTGCTACTTGAACTTCTTGAACGTCTTGAACCTTCCTGCTACTTGAACTTCTTGAACTTCTTGAACTTCTTGAACCTTCCTGCTACTTGAACTTCTTGAACGTCTTGAACCTTCCTGCTACTTGAACTTCTTGAACTTCTTGATCCTTCCTGCTAATTGAATTTCTTGAACATTCCTGCTACTTGAACTTCTTGAACTTCTTGAACCCTCATGTTACTTGAACTTCTTGAACCTTCCTGCTACTAGAACTTCTTGAACTTCTTGAACCTTCCTGCTACTTGAACTTCTTGAACTTCTTGAACCTTCCTGCTACTTGAACTTCTTGAACCTTCCTGCTACTTGAATTTCTTGAACCTTCCTGCTACTTGAACTTCTTGAACTTCTTGAACCTTCCTGCTACTTGAACTTCTAGAACTTCTTGAACCTTTCTGCTACAGGAACTTCTTGAACCTTCCTGCTACTTGAACTTCTTGAACTTCTTGAACCTTCCTGCTACTTGAACTTCTTGAACGTCTTGAACCTTCCTGCTACTTGAACTTCTTGAACTTCTTGAACCTTCCTGCTGCTTGAACTTCTTGAACCATCCTGCTACTTGAACTTCTTGAACTTTTTGAACCTTCCTGCTACTTGAACTTTTTGAACTTCTTGAACCTTCCTGCTACTTGAACTTCTTGAACTTCTTGAACCTTCCTGCTACTTGAACTTCTTGAACCTTCCTGCTACTTGAACTTCTTGAACTTCTTGAACCTTCCTGCTACTTGAAATACTTGAACTTCTTGAACCTTCCTGTTGCTTGAACTTCTTGAACTTCTTGAACCGTCCTGCTACTTGAACTTCTTTAACCTTCCTGCTACTTGAATTTCTTGAACCTTCCTGCTACTTGAACTTCTTGAACTTCTTGAACCTTCCTGCTACTTGAAATACTTGAACTTCTTGAACCTTCCTGTCACTTGAACTTCTTCAACTTCTTGAACCTTCCTGCTACTTGAACTTCTTGAACCTTCCTGCTACTTGAACTTCTTGAACTTCTTGAACCTTCCTGCTACTTGAACTTCTTGAACTTCTTGACCCTTCCTGCTACTTGAACTTCTTGAACTTCTTGAACCTTCCTGCTACTTGAACTTCTTGAACTTCTCGTACCTTCCTGCTACTTGAACTGCTTAAACTTCTTGGACCTTCCTGCTACTTGAACTTCTTGAACTTCTTGAACCTTCCTGCTACTTGAACTTCTTGAACTTCTTGAACCTTCTTGCTATTTGAACTTTTTGAACTTCTTGAACCTTCCTGCTACCTTAACTTCTTGAACCTTCCTGCCACTTGAACTTCTTGAATTTCTTGAACCTTCCTGCAACGTGAACATCTTGAAACTTCCTGCTACTTGAACTTCTTGAACTTCTTGAACATTCCTGCTACTTGAACTTCTTGAACTTCTTGAACCTTCCTGTTACTTGAACTTTTTGAACTTTCCTGCTACTTGAACTTCTTGAACCTTCCTGCTACTTGAACTTCTTGAACCTTCCTCCTACTTGAACTTCTTGAACCTTCCTGCTGCTTGAACTTCTTGAATTTTCCTGCTACTTGAACTTCTTGAACCTTACTGCTTCTTGAACTTCTTGAACTTCTTGAACTTCTTGAACCTTCCTGCTAAATGAACTTCTTGAACTTCTTGAACCTTCCTGCTACTTGAACTTCTTGAACTTCTTGAACCTTCCTGCTACTTGAACTTCTTGAACTTCTTGCACCTTCCTGCTACCTGAACTTCTAGAACCTTCCTGCGACTTGATCTACTTGGACGTTCCTGCTACTTGAACTTCTTGAACTTCTTGAACCTTCCTGCTACTTGAACTTCTTGAACCTTCCTGCTACTTGAACTTCTTGAACTTCTTAAACCTTCCTGCTACTTGAACTTCCTGAACCTTCTTGCTTCTTGAACTTCTTGAACCTTCCTGCTACTTGAACTTCTTGAACCTTCCTGCTTCTTGAACTTCTTGAACTTCTTGAACCTTTCTGCTACTTGAACTTCTTGAACCTTCCTGCTACTTGAACTACTTGAACTTCCTGAACCTTCCTGCTGCTTGAACTTCTTGAACCTTCCTTCTATTTGAACTTCTTGAACTTCTTGAACCTTCCTGCAACTTGAACTTCTTGAACCTTCCTGCTACTTGAACTTCTTGAACTTCTTGAACCTTCCTGCTACTTGAACTTCTTGAACTTCTTGTACCTTCCTGTCACTTGAACTTTTTGAACCTTCCTGCTACCTGAACTTCTTGAACCTTCCTGCTACTTGAACTTCTTGAACCTTCCTCCTACTTGAACTTCTTGAACCTTACTGCTTCTTGAACTTCTTGAACTTCTTGAACTTCTTGAACCTTCCTGCTAAATGAACTTCTTGAACTTCTTGAACCTTCCTGCTACTTGAACTTCTTGAACTTCTTGAACTTCTTGCACCTTCCTGCTACTTGAACTTCTAGAACCTTCCTGCTACTTGAACTACTTGAACGTTCCTGCTACTTGAACTTCTTGAACTTCTTGAACCTTCCTGCTACTTGAACTTCTTGAACCTTCCTGCTACATGAACTTCTTGAACTTCTTGAACCTTCCTGCTACCTGAACTTCTTGAACCTTCTTGCTACTTGAACTTCTTGAACCTTCCTGCTACTTGAACTTCTTGAACCTTCCTGCTACTTGAACTTCTTGAACTTCTTGAACCTTTCTGCTACTTGAACTTCGTGAACCTTCCTGCTACTTGAACAACTTGAACTTCCTGAACCTTCCTGCTGCTTGAATTTCTTAAACCTTCCTGCTATTTGAACTTCTTGAACTTCTTGAACCTTCCTGCTACTTGAACTTCTTGAACCTTCCTGCTACTTGAACTTCTTGAACCTTCCTGCTACTTGAACTTCTTGAACTTCTTGAACCTTCCTGCTACTTGAACTTCTTGAACTTCTTGAACCATCCTGCTACTTGAACTTCTTGAACCTTCCTGCTACTTGAACTTCTTGAACTTCTTGAGCCTTCCTGCTACTTGAACTACTTAAACTTTTCGAACCTTCCTGCTACTTGAACTTCTTGAACTTCTTGAACCTTCCTGCTACGTGAACTTCTTGAACCTTCCTGCTACTTGAACTTCTTGAACTTCTTGAACCTTCCTGCTACTTGAACTTCTTGAACCTTCCTGCTACTTGAACTTCTTGAACTTCTCGAACCTTCCTGCTACTTGAACTTCTTGAACCTTCCTGCTACTTGAACTTCTTGAACCTTCCTGCTACTTGAACTTCTTGAACTTCTTGAACCTTCCTGCTACTTGAACTTCTTGAACCTTCCTGCTACTTGAACTTCTTGAACTTCTTAAACCTTATTGCTACTTGAACTTCTTGAACCTTCCTGCTACTTGAACTTCTTGAACTTCTTGAACCTTCCTGCTACTTGAACTTTTTGAACCTTCCTGCTATTTGAACTTCTTGAACCTCCCTGCTACTTGAACTTCTTGAACCTTTCTGCTACTTGAACTTCTTGAACTTTTTGAACCTTCCTGCTACTTGAACTTCTTGAACGTCTTGAACCTTCCTGCTACTTGAACTTCTTCAACTTCTTGAACTTCTTGAACCTTCCTGCTACTTGAACTTCTTGAACGTCTTGAACCTTCCTGCTACTTGAACTTCTTGAACTTCTTGATCCTTCCTGCTAATTGAATTTCTTGAAACTTCCTGCTACTTGAACTTCTTGAACTTCTTGAACCCTCCTGTTACTTGAACTTCTTGAACCTTCCTGCTACTAGAACTTCTTGAACTTCTTGAACCTTCCTGCTACTTGAACTTCTTGAACTTCTTGAACCTTCCTGCTACTTGAACTTCTTGAACCTTCCTGCTACTTAAATTTCTTGAACCTTCCTGCTACTTGAACTTCTTGAACTTCTTGAACCTTCCTGCTACTTGAACTTCCAGAACTTCTTGACCCTTTCTGCTACTAGAACTTCTTGAACCTTCCTGCTACTTGAACTTCTTGAACTTCTTGAACCTTCCTGCTACTTGAACTTCTTGAACCTTCCTGCTACTTGAACTTCTTGAACTTTTTGAACCTTCCTGCTACTTGAACTTTTTGAACTTCTTGAACCTTCCTGCTACTTGAACTTCTTGAACTTCTTGAACCTTCCTGCTACTTGAACTTCTTGAACCTTCCTGCTACTTGAACTTCTTGAACTTCTTGAACCTTCCTGCTACTTGAAATACTTGAACTTCTTGAACCTTCCTGTTGCTTGAACTTCATGAACTTCTTGAACCGTCCTGCTACTTGAACTTCTTTAACCTTCCTGCTACTTGAATTTCTTGAACCTTCCTGCTACTTGAACTTCTTGAACTTCTTGAACCTTCCTGCTACTTGAAATACTTGAACTTCTTGAACCTTCCTGTCACTTGAACTTCTTCAACTTCTTGAACCTTCCTGCTACTTGAACTTCTTGAACCTTCCTGCTACTTGAACTTCTTGAACTTCTTGAACCTTCCTGCTACTTGAACTTCTTGAACTTCTTGACCCTTCCTGCTACTTGAACTTCTTGAACTTCTTGAACCTTCCTGCTACATGAACTTCTTGAACTTCTCGAACCTTCCTGCTACTTGAACTGCTCAAACTTCTTGGACCTTCCTGCTACTTGAACTTCTTGAACTTCTTGAACCTTCCTGCTACTTGAACTTCTTGAACTTCTTGAACCTTCTTGCTATTTGAACTTTTTGAACTTCTTGAACCTTCCTGCTACCTTAACTTCTTGAACCTTCCTGCTACTTGAACTTCTTGAATTTCTTGAACCTTCCTGCTACGTGAACATCTTGAAACTTGCTGCTACTTGAACTTCTTGAACTTCTTGAACATTCCTGCTACTTGAACTTCTTGAACCTTCCTGCTACTTGAACTACTTGAACTTCTTGAACCTTCCTGCTAATCGAATTTATTGAACCTTCCGGCTACTAGAACTTCTTGAACTTCTTGAACCTTCCTGCTACTTGAACTTCTTGAACCTTCCTGCTACTTGAACTTCTTGAACTTCTCGAACCTTCCTGCTACTTGAACTTCTTGAACCTTCCTGCTACTTGAACTTCTTGAACCTTCCTGCTACTTGAACTTCTTGAACTTCTTGAACCTTCCTGCTACTTGAACTTCTTGAACCTTCCTGCTACTTGAACTTCTTGAACTTCTTAAACCTTGTTGCTACTTGAACTTCTTGAACCTTCCTGCTACTTGAACTTCTTGAACTTCTTGAACCTTCCTGCTACTTGAACTTTTTGAACCTTCCTGCTATTTGAACTTCTTGAACCTCCCTGCTACTTGAACTTCTTGAACCTTTCTGCTACTTGAACTTCTTTAACTTATTGAACCTTCCTGCTACTTGAACTTCTTGAACGTCTTGAACCTTCCTGCTACTTGAACTTCTTGAACTTCTTGAACTTCTTGAACCTTCCTGCTACTTGAACTTCTTGAACGTCTTGAACCTTCCTGCTACTTGAACTTCTTGAACTTCTTGATCCTTCCTGCTAATTGAATTTCTTGAACATTCCTGCTACTTGAACTTCTTGAACTTCTTGAACCCTCATGTTACTTGAACTTCTTGAACCTTCCTGCTACTAGAACTTCTTGAACTTCTTGAACCTTCCTGCTACTTGAACTTCTTGAACTTCTTGAACCTTCCTGCTACTTGAACTTCTTGAACCTTCCTGCTACTTGAATTTCTTGAACCTTCCTGCTACTTGAACTTCTTGAACTTCTTGAACCTTCCTGCTACTTGAACTTCTAGAACTTCTTGAACCTTTCTGCTACTAGAACTTCTTGAACCTTCCTGCTACTTGAACTTCTTGAACTTCTTGAACCTTCCTGCTACTTGAACTTCTTGAACGTCTTGAACCTTCCTGCTACTTGAACTTCTTGAACTTCTTGAACCTTCCTGCTGCTTGAACTTCTTGAACCATCCTGCTACTTGAACTTCTTGAACTTTTTGAACCTTCCTGCTACTTGAACTTTTTGAACTTCTTGAACCTTCCTGCTACTTGAACTTCTTGAACTTCTTGAACCTTCCTGCTACTTGAACTTCTTGAACCTTCCTGCTACTTGAACTTCTTGAACTTCTTGAACCTTCCTGCTACTTGAAATACTTGAACTTCTTGAACCTTCCTGTTGCTTGAACTTCTTGAACTTCTTGAACCGTCCTGCTACTTGAACTTCTTTAACCTTCCTGCTACTTGAATTTCTTGAACCTTCCTGCTACTTGAACTTCTTGAACTTCTTGAACCTTCCTGCTACTTGAAATACTTGAACTTCTTGAACCTTCCTGTCACTTGAACTTCTTCAACTTCTTGAACCTTCCTGCTACTTGAACTTCTTGAACCTTCCTGCTACTTGAACTTCTTGAACCTTCCTGCTACTTGAACTTCTTGAACTTCTTGACCCTTCCTGCTACTTGAACTTCTTGAACTTCTTGAACCTTCCTGCTACTTGAACTTCTTGAACTTCTCGTACCTTCCTGCTACTTGAACTGCTTAAACTTCTTGGACCTTCCTGCTACTTGAACTTCTTGAACTTCTTGAACCTTCCTGCTACTTGAACTTCTTGAACTTCTTGAACCTTCTTGCTATTTGAACTTTTTGAACTTCTTGAACCTTCCTGCTACCTTAACTTCTTGAACCTTCCTGCCACTTGAACTTCTTGAATTTCTTGAACCTTCCTGCAACGTGAACATCTTGAAACTTCCTGCTACTTGAACTTCTTGAACTTCTTGAACATTCCTGCTACTTGAACTTCTTGAACTTCTTGAACCTTCCTGTTACTTGAACTTTTTGAACTTTCCTGCTACTTGAACTTCTTGAACCTTCCTGCTACTTGAACTTCTTGAACCTTCCTCCTACTTGAACTTCTTGAACCTTCCTGCTGCTTGAACTTCTTGAATTTTCCTGCTACTTGAACTTCTTGAACCTTACTGCTTCTTGAACTTCTTGAACTTCTTGAACTTCTTGAACCTTCCTGCTAAATGAACTTCTTGAACTTCTTGAACCTTCCTGCTACTTGAACTTCTTGAACTTCTTGAACCTTCCTGCTACTTGAACTTCTTGAACTTCTTGCACCTTCCTGCTACCTGAACTTCTAGAACCTTCCTGCGACTTGATCTACTTGGACGTTCCTGCTACTTGAACTTCTTGAACTTCTTGAACCTTCCTGCTACTTGAACTTCTTGAACCTTCCTGCTACTTGAACTTCTTGAACTTCTTAAACCTTCCTGCTACTTGAACTTCCTGAACCTTCTTGCTTCTTGAACTTCTTGAACCTTCCTGCTACTTGAACTTCTTGAACCTTCCTGCTACTTGAACTTCTTGAACTTCTTGAACCTTTCTGCTACTTGAACTTCTTGAACCTTCCTGCTACTTGAACTACTTGAACTTCCTGAACCTTCCTGCTGCTTGAACTTCTTGAACCTTCCTTCTATTTGAACTTCTTGAACTTCTTGAACCTTCCTGCAACTTGAACTTCTTGAACCTTCCTGCTACTTGAACTTCTTGAACTTCTTGAACCTTCCTGCTACTTGAACTTCTTGAACTTCTTGTACCTTCCTGTCACTTGAACTTTTTGAACCTTCCTGCTACCTGAACTTCTTGAACCTTCCTGCTACTTGAACTTCTTGAACCTTCCTCCTACTTGAACTTCTTGAACCTTACTGCTTCTTGAACTTCTTGAACTTCTTGAACTTCTTGAACCTTCCTGCTAAATGAACTTCTTGAACTTCTTGAACCTTCCTGCTACTTGAACTTCTTGAACTTCTTGAACTTCTTGCACCTTCCTGCTACTTGAACTTCTAGAACCTTCCTGCTACTTGAACTACTTGAACGTTCCTGCTACTTGAACTTCTTGAACTTCTTGAACCTTCCTGCTACTTGAACTTCTTGAACCTTCCTGCTACATGAACTTCTTGAACTTCTTGAACCTTCCTGCTACCTGAACTTCTTGAACCTTCTTGCTACTTGAACTTCTTGAACCTTCCTGCTACTTGAACTTCTTGAACCTTCCTGCTACTTGAACTTCTTGAACTTCTTGAACCTTTCTGCTACTTGAACTTCGTGAACCTTCCTGCTACTTGAACAACTTGAACTTCCTGAACCTTCCTGCTGCTTGAATTTCTTAAACCTTCCTGCTATTTGAACTTCTTGAACTTCTTGAACCTTCCTGCTACTTGAACTTCTTGAACCTTCCTGCTACTTGAACTTCTTGAACCTTCCTGCTACTTGAACTTCTTGAACTTCTTGAACCTTCCTGCTACTTGAACTTCTTGAACTTCTTGAACCATCCTGCTACTTGAACTTCTTGAACCTTCCTGCTACTTGAACTTCTTGAACTTCTTGAGCCTTCCTGCTACTTGAACTACTTAAACTTTTCGAACCTTCCTGCTACTTGAACTTCTTGAACTTCTTGAACCTTCCTGCTACGTGAACTTCTTGAACCTTCCTGCTACTTGAACTTCTTGAACTTCTTGAACCTTCCTGCTACTTGAACTTCTTGAACCTTCCTGCTACTTGAACTTCTTGAACTTCTCGAACCTTCCTGCTACTTGAACTTCTTGAACCTTCCTGCTACTTGAACTTCTTGAACCTTCCTGCTACTTGAACTTCTTGAACTTCTTGAACCTTCCTGCTACTTGAACTTCTTGAACCTTCCTGCTACTTGAACTTCTTGAACTTCTTAAACCTTATTGCTACTTGAACTTCTTGAACCTTCCTGCTACTTGAACTTCTTGAACTTCTTGAACCTTCCTGCTACTTGAACTTTTTGAACCTTCCTGCTATTTGAACTTCTTGAACCTCCCTGCTACTTGAACTTCTTGAACCTTTCTGCTACTTGAACTTCTTGAACTTTTTGAACCTTCCTGCTACTTGAACTTCTTGAACGTCTTGAACCTTCCTGCTACTTGAACTTCTTTAACTTCTTGAACTTCTTGAACCTTCCTGCTACTTGAACTTCTTGAACGTCTTGAACCTTCCTGCTACTTGAACTTCTTGAACTTCTTGATCCTTCCTGCTAATTGAATTTCTTGAAACTTCCTGCTACTTGAACTTCTTGAACTTCTTGAACCCTCCTGTTACTTGAACTTCTTGAACCTTCCTGCTACTAGAACTTCTTGAACTTCTTGAACCTTCCTGCTACTTGAACTTCTTGAACTTCTTGAACCTTCCTGCTACTTGAACTTCTTGAACCTTCCTGCTACTTAAATTTCTTGAACCTTCCTGCTACTTGAACTTCTTGAACTTCTTGAACCTTCCTGCTACTTGAACTTCCAGAACTTCTTGACCCTTTCTGCTACTAGAACTTCTTGAACCTTCCTGCTACTTGAACTTCTTGAACTTCTTGAACCTTCCTGCTACTTGAACTTCTTGAACCTTCCTGCTACTTGAACTTCTTGAACTTTTTGAACCTTCCTGCTACTTGAACTTTTTGAACTTCTTGAACCTTCCTGCTACTTGAACTTCTTGAACTTCTTGAACCTTCCTGCTACTTGAACTTCTTGAACCTTCCTGCTACTTGAACTTCTTGAACTTCTTGAACCTTCCTGCTACTTGAAATACTTGAACTTCTTGAACCTTCCTGTTGCTTGAACTTCATGAACTTCTTGAACCGTCCTGCTACTTGAACTTCTTTAACCTTCCTGCTACTTGAATTTCTTGAACCTTCCTGCTACTTGAACTTCTTGAACTTCTTGAACCTTCCTGCTACTTGAAATACTTGAACTTCTTGAACCTTCCTGTCACTTGAACTTCTTCAACTTCTTGAACCTTCCTGCTACTTGAACTTCTTGAACCTTCCTGCTACTTGAACTTCTTGAACTTCTTGAACCTTCCTGCTACTTGAACTTCTTGAACTTCTTGACCCTTCCTGCTACTTGAACTTCTTGAACTTCTTGAACCTTCCTGCTACATGAACTTCTTGAACTTCTCGAACCTTCCTGCTACTTGAACTGCTCAAACTTCTTGGACCTTCCTGCTACTTGAACTTCTTGAACTTCTTGAACCTTCCTGCTACTTGAACTTCTTGAACTTCTTGAACCTTCTTGCTATTTGAACTTTTTGAACTTCTTGAACCTTCCTGCTACCTTAACTTCTTGAACCTTCCTGCTACTTGAACTTCTTGAATTTCTTGAACCTTCCTGCTACGTGAACATCTTGAAACTTGCTGCTACTTGAACTTCTTGAACTTCTTGAACATTCCTGCTACTTGAACTTCTTGAACTTCTTGAACCTTCCTGTTACTTGAACTTTTTGAACTTTCCTGCTACTTGAACTTCTTGAACCTTCCTGCTACTTGAACTTCTTGAACCTTCCTCCTACTTGAACTTCTTGAACCTTCCTGCTGCTTGAACTTCTCGAATTTTCCTGCTACTTGAACTTCTTGAACCTTACTGCTTCTTGAACCTTACTGCTTCTTGAACTTCTTGAACTTCTGGAACTTCTTGAACCTTCCTGCTAAATGAACTTCTTGAACTTCTTGAACCTTCCTGCTACTTGAACTTCTTGAACTTCTTGAACCTTCCTGCTACTTGAACTTCTTGAACTTCTTGCACCTTCCTGCTACCTGAACTTCTAGAACCATCCTGCGACTTGATCTACTTGAACGTTCCTGCTACTTGAACTTCTTGAACTTCTTGAACCTTCCTGCTACTTGAACTTCTTGAACCTTCCTGCTACTTGAACTTCTTGAACTTCTTAAACCTTCCTGCTACTTGAACTTCCTGAACCTTCTTGCTTCTTGAACTTCTTGAACCTTCCTGCTACTTGAACTTCTTGAACCTTCCTGCTACTTGAACTTCTTGAACTTCTTGAACCTTTCTGCTACTTGAACTTCTTGAACCTTCCTGCTACTTGAACTACTTGAACTTCCTGAACCTTCCTGCTGCTTGAACTTCTTGAACCTTCCTTCTATTTGAACTTCTTGAACTTCTTGAACCTTCCTGCAACTTGAACTTCTTGAACCTTCCTGCTACTTGAACTTCTTGAACTTCTTGAACCTTCCTGCTACTTGAACTTCTTGAACCTTCCTGCTACTTGAACTTCTTGAACTTCTTGAGCCTTCCTGCTACTTGAACTACTTAAACTTCTTGAACCTTCCTGCTACTTGAACTTCTTGAACTTCTTGAACCTTCCTGCTACGTGAACTTCTTGAACCTTCCTGCTACTTGAACTTCTTGAACTTCTTGAACCTTCCTGCTACTTGAACTTCTTGAACCTTCATGCTACTTGAACTTCTTGAACCTTCCTGCTACTTGAACTTCTTGAACCTTCCTGCTACTTGAACTACTTGAACTTCTTGAACCTTCCTGCTAATCGAACTTCTTGAACCTTCCTGCTACTTGAACTTCTTGAACTTCTTGAACCTTCCTGCTACTTGAACTTCTTCAACCTTCCTGCTACTTGAACTTCTTGAACTTCTTGAACCTTCTTCCTATTTGAACTTTTTGAACTTCCTGAACCTTCCTGCTACTTGAACTTCTTGAACCTTCCTGCTACTTGAACTTCTTGAACCTTCCTGCTACTTGAACTTCTTGAACTTCTTGAACCTTCCTGCTACGTGAACTTCTTGAAACTTGCTGCTACTTGAACTTCTTGAACTTCTTGAACCTTCCTGCTACTTGAACTTCTTGAACTTCTTGAACCTTCCTGTTACTTGAACTTTTTGAACCTTCCTGCTACTTGAACTTCTTGAACCTTCCTGCTACTTGAACTTCTTGATCCTTCCTCCTACTTGAACTTCTTGAACCTTCCTGCTACTTGAACTTCTTGAACTTTCCTGCTACTTGAACTTCTTGAACCTTACTGCTTCTTGAACTTCTTGAACTTCTTGAACCTTCCTGCTACTTGAACTTCTTGAACTTCTTGCACCTTCCTGCTACTTGAACTTCTAGAACCTTCCTGCTACTTGAACTACTTGAACGTTCTTGCTACTTGAACTTCTTGAACTTCTTGAACCTTCCTGCTACTTGAACTTCTTGAACCTTCCTGCTACTTGAACTTCTTGAACTTCTTGAACCTTCCTGCTACTTGAACTTCTTGAACCTTCTTGCTACTTGAACTTCTTGAACCTTCCTGCTACTTGAACTTCTTGAACCTTCCTGCTACTTGAACTTCTTGAACTTCTTGAACCTTTCTGCTACTTGAACTTCGTGAACCTTCCTGCTACTTGAACTACTCGAACTTCCTGAAACTTCCTGCTGCTTGAATTTCTTGAACCTTCCTGCTATTTGAACTTCTTGAACTTCTTGAACCTTTCTGCTACTTGAACTTCTTGAACCTTCCTGCTACTTGAACTTCTTGAACTTCTTGAACCTTCCTGCTACTTGAACTTCTTGAACCTTCCTGCTACTTGAACTTCTTGAACTTCTTGAGCCTTCCTGCTACTTGAACTACTTAAACTTCTTGAACCTTCCTGCTACTTGAACTTCTTGAACTTCTTGAACCTTCCTGCTACGTGAACTTCTTGAACCTTCCTGCTACTCTAACTTCTTGAACCTTCATGCTACTTGAACTTCTTGAACCTTCCTGCTCCTTGAACTTCTTGAACCTTCCTGCTACTTGAACTACTTGAACTTCTTGAACTTTCCTGCTAATCGAATTTATTGAACCTTCCTGCTACTTGAACTTCTTGAACTTCTTGAACCTTCCTGCTACTTGAACTTCTTGAACCTTCATGCTACTTGAACTTCTTGAACTTCTCGAACCTTCCTGCTACTTGAACTTCTTGAACCTTCTTGCTACTTGAACTTCTTGAACCTTCCTGCTACTTGAACTTCTTGAACTTCTTGAACCTTCCTGCTACTTGAACTTCTTGAACCTTCCTGCTACTTGAACTTCTTGAACTTCTTAAACCTTCCTGCTACTTGAACTTCTTGAACCTTCCTGGTACTTGAACTTCTTGAACTTCTTGAACCTTCCTGCTACTTGAACTTTTTGAACCTTCCGGAATTTTGAACTTCTTGAACCTCCCTGCTACTTGAACTTCTTGAACCTTTCTGCTACTTGAACTTCTTGAACTTATTGAACCTTCCTGCTACTTGAACTTCTTGAACGTCTTGAACCTTCCTGCTACTTGAACTTCTTGAACTTCTTGAACCTTCCTGCTACTTGAACTTCTTGAACCTTCCTGCTACTTGAACTTCTTGAACTTCTTGAACCTTCTTCCTATTTGAACTTTTTGAACTTCCTGAACCTTCCTGCTACTTGAACTTCTTGAACCTTCCTGCTACTTGAACTTCTTGAACCTTCCTGCTACTTGAACTTCTTGAACTTCTTGAACCTTCCTGCTACGTGAACTTCTTGAAACTTGCTGCTACTTGAACTTCTTGAACTTCTTGAACCTTCCTGCTACTTGAACTTCTTGAACTTCTTGAACCTTCCTGTTACTTGAACTTTCAGAACCTTCCTGCTACTTGAACTTCTTGAACCTTCCTGCTACTTGAACTTCTTGAACCTTCCTGCCACTTGAACTTCTCGAACCTTCCTGCTACTTGAACTTTTTGAACCTTCCGGAATTTTGAACTTCTTGAACCTCCCTGCTACTTGAACTTCTTGAACCTTTCTGCTACTTGAACTTCTTGAACTTATTGAACCTTCCTGCTATTTGAACTTCTTGAACGTCTTGAACCTTCCTGCTACTTGAACTTCTTGAACTTCTTGAACCTTCCTGCTACTTGAACTTCTTGAACCTTCGTGCTACTTGAACTTCTTGAACTTCTTGAACCTTCTTCCTATTTGAACTTTTTGAACTTCCTGAACCTTCCTGCTACTTGAACTTCTTGAACCTTCCTGCTACTTGAACTTCTTGAACCTTCCTGCTACTTGAACTTCTTGAACTTCTTGAACCTTCCTGCTACGTGAACTTCTTGAAACTTGCTGCTACTTGAACTTCTTGAACTTCTTGAACCTTCCTGCTACTTGAACTTCTTGAACTTCTTGAACCTTCCTGTTACTTGAACTTTCAGAACCTTCCTGCTACTTGAACTTCTTGAACCTTCCTGCTACTTGAACTTCTTGAACCTTCCTGCTACTTGAACTTCTCGAAACTTCCTGCTACTTGAACTTCTTGAACTTCTTGAACCTTCCTTCTACCTGAAATACTTGAACTTCTTGAACCTTCCTGTTACTTGAACTTCTTGAACTTCTTGAACCTTCCTGCTACTTGAACATCTTAAACCTTCGTGTTACTTGATCTTCTTGATCTTCTTGAACCTTCCTGCTACTTGATTTTCTTGAACCTTCCTGCTATTTGAACTTCTTGAACCTTCCTGCTACTTGAACTTCTTGAACCTTCCTGCTACTTGAACTTCTTGAACCTTCCTGCTACTTGAACTACTTGAACGTTCTTGCTACTTGAACTTCTTGAACTTCTTGAACCTTCCTGCTACTTGAACTTCTTGAACCTTCCTGCTACTTGAACTTCTTGAACTTCTTGAACCTTCCTGCTACTTGAACTTCTTGAACCTTCTTGCTACTTGAACTTCTTGAACCTTCCTGCTACTCGAACTTCCTAAACCTTCCTGCTACTTGAACTTCTTGAACTTCTTGAACCTTTCTGCTACTTGAACTTCGTGAACCTTTCTGCTACTTGAACTACTTGAACTTCCTGAAACTTCCTGCTGCTTGAATTTCTTGAACCTTCCTGCTATTTGAACTTCTTGAACTTCTTGAACCTTAATGCTACTTGAACTTCTTGAACCTTCCTGCTACTTGAACTTCTTGAACTTCTTGAACCTTCCTGCTACTTGAACTTCTTGAACCTTCCTGCTACTTGAACTTCTTGAACTTCTTGAGCCTTCCTGCTACTTGAACTACTTAAACTTCTTGAACCTTCCTGCTACTTGAACTTCTTGAACTTCTTGAACTTTCCTGCTACGTGAACTTCTTGAACCTTCCTGCTACTCTAACTTCTTGAACCTTCATGCTACTTGAACTTCTTGAACCTTCCTGCTACTTGAACTTCTTGAACCTTCCTGCTACTTGAACTACTTGAACTTCTTGAACTTTCCTGCTAATCGAATTTATTGAACCTTCCTGCTACTTGAACTTCTTGAACTTCTTGAACCTTCCTGCTACTTGAACTTCTTGAACCTTCATGCTACTTGAACTTCTTGATCTTCTCGAACCTTCCTGCTACTTGAACTTCTTGAACCTTCTTGCTACTTGAACTTCTTGAACCTTCCTGCTACTTGAACTTCTTGAACTTCTTGAAACTTCCTGCTACTTGAACTTCTTGAACCTTCCTGCTACTTGAACTTCTTGAACTTCTTAAACCTTCCTGCTACTTGAACTTCTTGAACCTTCCTGGTACTTGAACTTCTTGAACTTCTTGAACCTTCCTGCTACTTGAACTTTTTGAACCTTCCGGAATTTTGAACTTCTTGAACCTCCCTGCTACTTGAACTTCTTGAACCTTTCTGCTACTTGAACTTCTTGAACTTATTGAACCTTCCTGCTACTTGAACTTCTTGAACGTCTTGAACCTTCCTGCTACTTGAACTTCTTGAACTTCTTGAACCTTCCTGCTACTTGAACTTCTTGAACCTTCCTGCTACTTGAACTTCTTGAACTTCTTGAACCTTCTTCCTATTTGAACTTTTTGAACTTCCTGAACCTTCCTGCTACTTGAACTTCTTGAACCTTCCTGCTACTTGAACTTCTTGAACCTTCCTGCTACTTGAACTTCTTGAACTTCTTGAACCTTCCTGCTACGTGAACTTCTTGAAACTTGCTGCTACTTGAACTTCTTGAACCTTCCTGCTACTTAAACTTCTTGAACTTCTTGAACCTTCCTGTTACTTGAACTTTCAGAACCTTCCTGCTACTTGAACTTCTTGAACCTTCCTGCTACTTGAACTTCTTGAACCTTCCTGCTACTTGAACTTCTCGAACCTTCCTGCTACTTGAACTTCTTGAACTTCTTGAACCTTCCTTCTACCTGAAATACTTGAACTTCTTGAACCTTCCTGTTACTTGAACTTCTTGAACTTCTTGAACCTTCCTGCTACTTGAACATCTTAAACCTTCGTGTTACTTGATCTTCTTGATCTTCTTGAACTTTCCTGCTACTTGATTTTCTTGAACCTTCCTGCTATTTGAACTTCTTGAACCTTCCTGCTACTTGAACTTCTTGAACCTTCCTGCTACTTGAACTTCTTGAACCTTCCTGCTACTTGAACTTCTTGAACTTTCCTGCTACTTGAACTTCTTGAGCCTTACTGATTCTTGAACTTCTTCAACTTCTTGAACCTTCCTGCTAAATGAACTTCTTAAACTTCTTGAACCTTCCTGCTTCTTGAACTTCTTGAACTTCTTGAACCTTCCTGCTACTTGAACTTCTTGAACTTCTTGCACCTTCCTGCTACTTGAACTTCTAGAACCTTCCTGCTACTTGAACTCCTTCAACCTTCCTGCGACTTGAACTTCTTGAACTTCTTGAACCTTCCTGCTACTTGAACTTCTTGAACCTTCCTGCTACTTGAACTTCTTGAACTTCTTGAACTTCTTGAACCTTCCTGCTACTTGAACTTCTTGAACTTCTTGCACCTTCCTGCTACTTGAACTTGTAGAACCTTCCTGCTACTTGAACTTCTCGAACCTTCCTGCTACTTGAACTTCTTGAACTTCTTGAACCTTCCTGCTACTTGAACTTCTTGAACCTTCCTGCTACTTGAACTTCTCGAACTTCTTGAACTACTTGAACCTTCCTGCTACTTGAACTTCTTGAACCTTCCTGCTACTTGAACTTTTTGAACTTCTTGAACCTTCCTGCTACTTGAACTTCTTGTACTTCTTGAACTTTCCTGCTACTTGAACTTCTTCAACCTTCCTGCCACTTGATTTCTTGAACGTTCCTGCTACTTGAACTTCTTGAGCCTTCATGCTACTCGAACTTTTTGAACCTTTCTGCTTCCTGAACTTCTTGAACCTTCCTTCTACATGAACTTTTTGAACTTCTTGAACCTTCCTGCTACATGAACTTCTTGAACCTCCCTGCTACTTGAACTTTTTGAACTTCTTGAACCTTCCTGCTACTTGAACTTCTTGAACCTTCCTGCTACTTGAACTTCTTGAACTTCTTGAACCTTCCTGCTACTTGAACGTCTTGAACCTTCCTGCTACTTGAACTTCTTGAACCTTCCTGCTACTTGAACTTCTTAAACTTCTTGAACCTTCCTGCTACTTGAACTTTTCGAACTTCTTGAACCTTCCTGCTACTTGAACTTCTTGAACTTCTTGAACCTTCCTGCTACTTGAACTACTTGAACTTCTTGAACCTTCCTGCTACTTGAACTTCTTGAACTTCTTGAACCTTTCTGCTACTTGAACTTCGTGAACCTTCCTGCTACTTGAACTACTTGAACTTCCTGAAACTTCCTGCTGCTTGAATTTCTTGAACCTTCCTGCTATTTGAACTTCTTGAACTTCTTGAACCTTCCTGCTACTTCATGAACCTTTCTGCTACTTGAACTTCTTGAAACTTCCTGCTACTTGAACTTCTTGAACTTCTTGAACCTTCCTGCTACTTGAACTTCTTGAACGTCTTGACCCTTCCTGCTACTTGAACTTCTTGAACTTCTTGAACCTTCCTGCTATTTGAACTTCTTGAACCTTCCTGCTACTTGAACTTCTTGAACTTCTTGTCCCTTCCTGCTACTTGAACTTCTTGAACTTCTTGAACCTTCCTGCTACTTGAACTTCTTGAACTTCTTGAACCTTCCTGCTACCTGAACTTCTTGAACCTTCCTGCTTCTTGAACTTCTTGAACTTCTTGAACCTTCATGCTACTTGAAATACTTGAACTTCTTGAACCTTCCTGTTACTTAAACTTCTTGAACTTTTCGAACCTTCCTGCTACTTGAACTTCTTTAACCTGCCTGCTACTTGAACTTCTCGAACCTTCCTGCTACTTGAATTTCTTGAACTTCTTGAACCTTCCTCCTACCTGAAATACTTGAACTTCTTGAACCTTCCTGTTACTTGAACTTCTTGAACTTCTTGAACCTTCCTGCTACTTGAACTTCTTGAACCTTCGTGTTACTTGATCTTCTTGATCTTCTTGAACCTTCTTGCTACTTGATTTTCTTGAACCTTCCTGCTATTTTAACTTCTTTAACCTTCCTGCTACTTGAACTTCTTGAACCTTCCTGCTACTTGAACTTCTTGAACCTTCCTGCTACTTGAACTTCTAGAACTTCTTGACCCTTCCTGCTATATGAACTTTTTGAACTTCTTGAACCTTCCTGCTACTTGAACTTCTTGAACTTCTTGAACCTTCCTGCTACTTGAACTTCTTGAACTTCTTGAACCTTCCTGCTACTTGAACTTCTTGAACTTCTTGAACCTTCCTGCTACTTGAACTTGTTGAACTTCGTGAACCTTCTTGCTACTTGAACTTCTTGAACTTCTTGAACCTTCCTGCTACCTGAACTTTTTGAACTTCTTGAACCTTCCTGCTACTTGAACTTCTTGAACTTCTTGAACCTTCCTGCTACTTGAACTTCTTGAACTTCTTGAACCTTCCTGCTAATTGAACTTCTTGAAACTTCCTGCTACTTGAACTTCTTGAACTTCTTGAACCTTCCTGCTACTTGAACTATTTGATTTTCTTGAACCTTCCTGTTACTTGAACTTTTTGTACCTTTCTGCTACTCGAACTTCTTGAACCTTCCTGCTACTTGAACTTCTTGAACCTTCCTGCTACTTGAACTTCTAGAACCTTCCTGCTACTTGAACTTCTTGAACTTTCCTGCTTCTTGAACTTCTTGAACCTTACTGCTTCTTGAACTTCTTGAACTTCTTGAACCTTCCTGCTAAATGAACTTCTTGAACTTCTTGAACCTTCCTGCTACTTGATTTTCTTGAACTTCTTGAACCTTCCTGCTACTTGAACTTCTTGAACCTTTCTGCTACTTGAACTTCTTGAACTTCTTGAACCTTCCTGCTACTTGAACTTCTTGAACCTTCCTGCTACTTGAACTTTTTGAACTTCTTGAACCTTCCTGCTACTCGAACTTCTTGAACTTCTTGAACGTTCCTGCTACTTGAACTTCTTGAACTTCTTGAACCTTCCTGCTACTTGAACTTCTTAAACTTCTTGAACCTTCCTGCTACTTGAACTTCTTGAACTTCTTGAACCTTCCTGCTACTTGAACTTCTTGAACCTTCCTGCTACTTGAACTTCTTGAACCTTCCTGGTACTTGAACTTCTTGAACCTTCCTGCTACTTGAACTTCTTGAACTTCTTGAACCTTCCTGCTACTTGAACTTCTTGAACCTTCCTGCTACTTGAATTTCTTGAACCTTCCTGCTACCTGAACTTCTTGAACTTCTTGAACCTTCCTGCTACTTGAACTTCTAGAACTTCTTGAACCTTTCTGCTACTTGAACTTCTTGAACCTTCCTGCTACTTGAACTTCTTGAACTTCTTGAACCTTCCTGCTACTTGAACTTCTTGAACGTCTTGAACCTTCCTGCTACTTGAACTTCTTGAACTTCTTGAACCTTCCTGCTACTTGAACTTCTTGAACCTTCCTGCTACTTGAACTTCTAGAACTTTTTGAACCTTCCTGCTACTTGAACTTTTCGAACTTCTTGAACCTTCCTGCTACTTGAACTTCTTGAACTTCTTGAACCTTACTGCTACTTGAACTTCTTGAACCTTCCTGCTACTTGAACTTCTTGAACTTCTTGAACCTTCCAGCTACTTGAAATACTTGAACTTCTTGAACCTTCCTGTTACTTGAACTTCTTGAACTTCTTGAACCTTCCTGCTACTTGAACTTCAATAACCTTCCTGCTACTTGAATTTCTTGAACCTTCCTGCTACTTGAACTTCTTGAACTTCTTGAACCTTCCTGCTACTTGAAATACTTGAACTTCTTGAACCTTCCTGTCACTTGAACTTCTTGAACTTCTTGAACCTTCCTGCTACTTGAACTTCTTGAACCTTCCTGCTACTTGAACTTCTTGTACTTCTTGAACATTCCTGCTACTTGAACTTCTTGAACCTTCCTGCTACTTGAACTTCTTGAACTTCTTGACCCTTCCTGCTACTTGAACTTCTTGAACTTCTTGAACCTTCCTGCTACTTGAACTTCTTGAACTTCTCGAACCTTCCTGCTACTTGAACTGCTTAAACTTCTTGGACCTTCCTGCTACTTGAACTTCTCGAACTTCTTGAACCTTCCTGCTACTTGAACTTCTCGAACTTCTTGAACCTTCTTCCTATTTGAACTTTTTGAACTTCTTGAACCTTCCTGCTACTTGAACTTCTTGAACCTTCCTGCTACTTGAACTTCTTGAACTTCTTGAACCTTCCTGCTACGTGAACTTCTTGAAACTTGCTGCTACTTGCACTTCTTGAACTTCTTGAACCTTCCTGCTACTTGAACTTCTTGAATTTCTTGAACTTCTTGAACCTTCCTGTTACTTGAACTTTTTGAACCTTCCTGCTACTTGAACTTCTTGAACCTTCCTGCTACTTGAACTTCTTGAACCTTCCTCCTACTTGAACTTCTTGAACCTTACTGTTTCTTGAACTTCTTGAACTTCTTAAACTTCTTGAACCTTCCTACTAAATGAACTTCTTGAACTTCTTGAACCTTCCTGCTACTTGAACTTCTTGAACTTCTTGATTCTTCCTGCTACTTGAACTTCTTGAACTTCTTGCACCTTCCTGCTACTTGAACTTCTAGAACCTTCCTGCTTTTTGAACTACTTGAACGTTCCTGCTACTTGAACTTCTTGAACTTCTTGAACCTTCCTGCTACTTGAACTTCTTGAACCTTCCTGCTACTTGAACTTCTTGAACTTCTTGAACCTTCCTGCTACTTGAACTTCTTGAACCTTCTTGCTACTTGAACTTCTTGAACCTTCCTGCTACTTGAACTTCTTGAACCTTCCTGCTACTTGAACTTCTTGAACTTCTTGAACCTTTCTGCTACTTGAACTTCGTGAACCTTCCTGCTACTTGAACTACTTGAACTTCCTGAACCTTCCTGCTGCTTGAATTTCTTGAACCTTCCTGCTATTTGAACTTCTTGAACTTCTTGAACCTTCCTGCTACTTGAACATCTTAAACCTTCGTGTTACTTGATCTTCTTGATCTTCTTGAACTTTCCTGCTACTTGATTTTCTTGAACCTTCCTGCTATTTGAACTTCTTGAACCTTCCTGCTACTTGAACTTCTTGAACCTTCCTGCTACTTGAACTTCTTGAACCTTCCTGCTACTTGAACTTCTTGAACTTTCCTGCTACTTGAACTTCTTGAGCCTTACTGATTCTTGAACTTCTTCAACTTCTTGAACCTTCCTGCTAAATGAACTTCTTAAACATCTTGAACCTTCCTGCTACTTGAACTTCTTGAACTTCTTGAACCTTCCTGCTACTTGAACTTCTTGAACTTCTTGCACCTTCCTGCTACTTGAACTTCTAGAACCTTCCTGCTACTTGAACTCCTTCAACCTTCCTGCGACTTGAACTTCTTGAACTTCTTGAACCTTCCTGCTACTTGAACTTCTTGAACCTTCCTGCTACTTGAACTTCTTGAACTTCTTGAACTTCTTGAACCTTCCTGCTACTTGAACTTCTTGAACTTCTTGCACCTTCCTGCTACTTGAACTTGTAGAACCTTCCTGCTACTTGAACTTCTCGAACCTTCCTGCTACTTGAACTTCTTGAACTTCTTGAACCTTCCTGCTACTTGAACTTCTTGAACCTTCCTGCTACTTGAACTTCTCGAACTTCTTGAACTACTTGAACCTTCCTGCTACTTGAACTTCTTGAACCTTCCTGCTACTTGAACTTTTTGAACTTCTTGAACCTTCCTGCTACTTGAACTTCTTGTACTTCTTGAACTTTCCTGCTACTTGAACTTCTTCAACCTTCCTGCCACTTGATTTCTTGAACGTTCCTGCTACTTGAACTTCTTGAGCCTTCATGCTACTCGAACTTTTTGAACCTTTCTGCTTCCTGAACTTCTTGAACCTTCCTTCTACATGAACTTTTTGAACTTCTTGAACCTTCCTGCTACATGAACTTCTTGAACCTCCCTGCTACTTGAACTTTTTGAACTTCTTGAACCTTCCTGCTACTTGAACTTCTTGAACCTTCCTGCTACTTGAACTTCTTGAACTTCTTGAACCTTCCTGCTACTTGAACGTCTTGAACCTTCCTGCTACTTGAACTTCTTGAACCTTCCTGCTACTTGAACTTCTTAAACTTCTTGAACCTTCCTGCTACTTGAACTTTTCGAACTTCTTGAACCTTCCTGCTACTTGAACTTCTTGAACTTCTTGAACCTTCCTGCTACTTGAACTACTTGAACTTCTTGAACCTTCCTGCTACTTGAACTTCTTGAACTTCTTGAACCTTTCTGCTACTTGAACTTCGTGAACCTTCCTGCTACTTGAACTACTTGAACTTCCTGAAACTTCCTGCTGCTTGAATTTCTTGAACCTTCCTGCTATTTGAACTTCTTGAACTTCTTGAACCTTCCTGCTACTTCATGAACCTTTCTGCTACTTGAACTTCTTGAAACTTCCTGCTACTTGAACTTCTTGAACTTCTTGAACCTTCCTGCTACTTGAACTTCTTGAACGTCTTGACCCTTCCTGCTACTTGAACTTCTTGAACTTCTTGAACCTTCCTGCTATTTGAACTTCTTGAACCTTCCTGCTACTTGAACTTCTTGAACTTCTTGAACCTTCCTGCTACTTGAACTTCTTGAACTTCTTGAACCTTCCTGCTACTTGAACTTCTTGAACTTCTTGAACCTTCCTGCTACCTGAACTTCTTGAACCTTCCTGCTTCTTGAACTTCTTGAACTTCTTGAACCTTCATGCTACTTGAAATACTTGAACTTCTTGAACCTTCCTGTTACTTAAACTTCTTGAACTTTTCGAACCTTCCTGCTACTTGAACTTCTTTAACCTGCCTGCTACTTGAACTTCTCGAACCTTCCTGCTACTTGAATTTCTTGAACTTCTTGAACCTTCCTCCTACCTGAAATACTTGAACTTCTTGAACCTTCCTGTTACTTGAACTTCTTGAACTTCTTGAACCTTCCTGCTACTTGAACTTCTTGAACCTTCGTGTTACTTGATCTTCTTGATCTTCTTGAACCTTCTTGCTACTTGATTTTCTTGAACCTTCCTGCTATTTTAACTTCTTTAACCTTCCTGCTACTTGAACTTCTTGAACCTTCCTGCTACTTGAACTTCTTGAACCTTCCTGCTACTTGAACTTCTAGAACTTCTTGACCCTTCCTGCTATATGAACTTTTTGAACTTCTTGAACCTTCCTGCTACTTGAACTTCTTGAACTTCTTGAACCTTCCTGCTACTTGAACTTCTTGAACTTCTTGAACCTTCCTGCTACTTGAACTTCTTGAACTTCTTGAACCTTCCTGCTACTTGAACTTGTTGAACTTCGTGAACCTTCTTGCTACTTGAACTTCTTGAACTTCTTGAACCTTCCTGCTACCTGAACTTTTTGAACTTCTTGAACCTTCCTGCTACTTGAACTTCTTGAACTTCTTGAACCTTCCTGCTACTTGAACTTCTTGAACTTCTTGAACCTTCCTGCTAATTGAACTTCTTGAAACTTCCTGCTACTTGAACTTCTTGAACTTCTTGAACCTTCCTGCTACTTGAACTATTTGATTTTCTTGAACCTTCCTGTTACTTGAACTTTTTGTACCTTTCTGCTACTCGAACTTCTTGAACCTTCCTGCTACTTGAACTTCTTGAACCTTCCTGCTACTTGAACTTCTAGAACCTTCCTGCTACTTGAACTTCTTGAACTTTCCTGCTTCTTGAACTTCTTGAACCTTACTGCTTCTTGAACTTCTTGAACTTCTTGAACCTTCCTGCTAAATGAACTTCTTGAACTTCTTGAACCTTCCTGCTACTTGATTTTCTTGAACTTCTTGAACCTTCCTGCTACTTGAACTTCTTGAACCTTTCTGCTACTTGAACTTCTTGAACTTCTTGAACCTTCCTGCTACTTGAACTTCTTGAACCTTCCTGCTACTTGAACTTTTTGAACTTCTTGAACCTTCCTGCTACTCGAACTTCTTGAACTTCTTGAACGTTCCTGCTACTTGAACTTCTTGAACTTCTTGAACCTTCCTGCTACTTGAACTTCTTAAACTTCTTGAACCTTCCTGCTACTTGAACTTCTTGAACTTCTTGAACCTTCCTGCTACTTGAACTTCTTGAACCTTCCTGCTACTTGAACTTCTTGAACCTTCCTGGTACTTGAACTTCTTGAACCTTCCTGCTACTTGAACTTCTTGAACTTCTTGAACCTTCCTGCTACTTGAACTTCTTGAACCTTCCTGCTACTTGAATTTCTTGAACCTTCCTGCTACCTGAACTTCTTGAACTTCTTGAACCTTCCTGCTACTTGAACTTCTAGAACTTCTTGAACCTTTCTGCTACTTGAACTTCTTGAACCTTCCTGCTACTTGAACTTCTTGAACTTCTTGAACCTTCCTGCTACTTGAACTTCTTGAACGTCTTGAACCTTCCTGCTACTTGAACTTCTTGAACTTCTTGAACCTTCCTGCTACTTGAACTTCTTGAACCTTCCTGCTACTTGAACTTCTTGAACTTTTTGAACCTTCCTGCTACTTGAACTTTTCGAACTTCTTGAACCTTCCTGCTACTTGAACTTCTTGAACTTCTTGAACCTTACTGCTACTTGAACTTCTTGAACCTTCCTGCTACTTGAACTTCTTGAACTTCTTGAACCTTCCAGCTACTTGAAATACTTGAACTTCTTGAACCTTCCTGTTACTTGAACTTCTTGAACTTCTTGAACCTTCCTGCTACTTGAACTTCAATAACCTTCCTGCTACTTGAATTTCTTGAACCTTCCTGCTACTTGAACTTCTTGAACTTCTTGAACCTTCCTGCTACTTGAAATACTTGAACTTCTTGAACCTTCCTGTCACTTGAACTTCTTGAACTTCTTGAACCTTCCTGCTACTTGAACTTCTTGAACCTTCCTGCTACTTGAACTTCTTGTACTTCTTGAACATTCCTGCTACTTGAACTTCTTGAACCTTCCTGCTACTTGAACTTCTTGAACTTCTTGACCCTTCCTGCTACTTGAACTTCTTGAACTTCTTGAACCTTCCTGCTACTTGAACTTCTTGAACTTCTCGAACCTTCCTGCTACTTGAACTGCTTAAACTTCTTGGACCTTCCTGCTACTTGAACTTCTCGAACTTCTTGAACCTTCCTGCTACTTGAACTTCTCGAACTTCTTGAACCTTCTTCCTATTTGAACTTTTTGAACTTCTTGAACCTTCCTGCTACTTGAACTTCTTGAACCTTCCTGCTACTTGAACTTCTTGAACTTCTTGAACCTTCCTGCTACGTGAACTTCTTGAAACTTGCTGCTACTTGCACTTCTTGAACTTCTTGAACCTTCCTGCTACTTGAACTTCTTGAATTTCTTGAACTTCTTGAACCTTCCTGTTACTTGAACTTTTTGAACCTTCCTGCTACTTGAACTTCTTGAACCTTCCTGCTACTTGAACTTCTTGAACCTTCCTCCTACTTGAACTTCTTGAACCTTACTGTTTCTTGAACTTCTTGAACTTCTTGAACTTCTTGAACCTTCCTACTAAATGAACTTCTTGAACTTCTTGAACCTTCCTGCTACTTGAACTTCTTGAACTTCTTGATTCTTCCTGCTACTTGAACTTCTTGAACTTCTTGCACCTTCCTGCTACTTGAACTTCTAGAACCTTCCTGCTTTTTGAACTACTTGAACGTTCCTGCTACTTGAACTTCTTGAACTTCTTGAACCTTCCTGCTACTTGAACTTCTTGAACCTTCCTGCTACTTGAACTTCTTGAACTTCTTGAACCTTCCTGCTACTTGAACTTCTTGAACCTTCTTGCTACTTGAACTTCTTGAACCTTCCTGCTACTTGAACTTCTTGAACCTTCCTGCTACTTGAACTTCTTGAACTTCTTGAACCTTTCTGCTACTTGAACTTCGTGAACCTTCCTGCTACTTGAACTACTTGAACTTCCTGAACCTTCCTGCTGCTTGAATTTCTTGAACCTTCCTGCTATTTGAACTTCTTGAACTTCTTGAACCTTCCTGCTACTTGAACTTCTTGAACCTTCCTGCTACTTGAACTTCTTGAACTTCTTGAACCTTCCTGCTACTTGAACTTCTTGAACCTTCCTGCAACTTGAACTTCTTGAACTTCTTGAGCCTTCCTGCTACTTGAACTACTTAAACTTCTTGAACCTTCCTGCTACTTGAACTTCTTGAACTTCTTGAACCTTCCTGCTACGTGAACTTCTTGAATCTTCCTGCTACTTGAACTTCTTGAACTTCTTGAACCTTCCTGCTACTCTAACTTCTTGAACCTTCATGCTACTTGAACTTCTTGAACCTTCCTGCTACTTGAACTTCTTGAACCTTCCTGCTACTTGAACTACTTGAACTTCTTGAACCTTCCTGCTAATCGAATTTATTGAACCTTCCTGCTACTTGAACTTCTTGAACTTCTTGAACCTTCCTGCTACTTGAACTTCTTGAACCTTCCTGCTACTTGAACTTCTTGAACTTTCCTGCTACTTGAACTTCTTGAACTTCCTAAACCTTCCTGCTACTTGAACTTCTTGAACCTTCCTGCTACTTGAACTTCTTGAACTTCTTGAACCTTCCTGCTACTTGAACTTTTTGAACCTTCCTGCTATTTGAACTTCTTGAACCTCCCTGCTACTTGAACTTCTTGAACCTTTCTGCTACTTGAACTTCTTGAACTCATTGAACCTTCCTGCTACTTGAACTTCTTGAACGTCTTGAACCTTCCTGCTACTTGAACTTCTTGAACTTCTTGAACTTCTTGAACCTTCCTGCTCCTTGAACTTCTTGAACGTCTTGAACCTTCCTGCTACTTGAACTTCTTGAACTTCTTGATCCTTCCTGCTAATTGAATTTCTTGAACCTTCCTGCTACTTGAACTTCTTGAACTTCTTAAACCCTCCTGTTACTTGAACTTCTTGAACCTTCCTGCTACTAGAACTTCTTGAACTTCTTGAACCTTCCTGCTACTTGAACTTCTTGAACTTCTTGAACCTTCCTGCTACTTGAACTTCTTGAACCTTCCTGCTACTTGAACTTCTTGAACTTCTTGAACCTTCCTGCTACTTGAACTTCTTGAACGTCTTGAACCTTCCTGCTACTTGAACTTCTTGAACTTCTTGAACCTTCCTGCTACTTGAACTTCTTGAACCTTCCTGCTACTTGAACTTCTTGAACTTTTTGAACCTTCCTGCTACTTGAACTTTTTGAACTTCTTGAACCTTCCTGCTACTTGAACTTCTTGAACCTTCCTGCTACTTGAACTTCTTGAACTTCTTGTAACTTCCTGCTACTTGAAATACTTGAACTTCTTTAACCTTCCTGTTACTTGAACTTCTTGAACTTCTTGAACCTTCCTGCAACTTGAACTTCTTTAACCTTCCTGCTACTTGAATTTCTTGAACCTTCCTGCTACTTGAACTTCTTGAACTTCTTGAACCTTCCTGCTACTTGAAATACTTGAACTTCTTGAACCTTCCTGTCACTTGAACTTCTTGAACTTCTTGAACCTTCCTGCTACTTGAACTTCTTGAACCTTCCTGCTACTTGAACTTCTTGAACTTCTTGAACCTTCCTGCTACTTGAACTTCTTGAACCTTCCTGCTACTTGAACTTCTTGAACTTCTTGACCCTTCCTGCTACTTGAACTTCTTGAACTTCTTGAACCTTCCTGCTACTTGAACTTCTTGAACTTCTCGAACCTTCCTGCTACTTGAACTGCTTACACTTCTTGGACCTTCCTGCTACTTGAACTTCTTGAACTTCTTGAACCTTCCTGCTACTTGAACTTCTTGAACTTCTTGAACCTTCTTGCTATTTGAACTTTTTGAACTTCTTGAACCTTCCTGCTACCTTAACTTCTTGAACCTTCCTGCTACTTGAACTTCTTGAATTTCTTGAACCTTCCTGCTACGTGAACATCTTGAAACTTGCTGCTACTTGAACTTCTTGAACTTCTTGAACATTCCTGACTACTTGAACTTCGTGAACTTCTTGAACCTTCCTGTTACTTGAACTTTTTGAACTTTCCTGCTACTTGAACTTCTTGAACCTTCCTGCTACTTGAACTTCTTGAACCTTCCTCGTACTTGAACTTCTTGAACCTTCCTGCTGCTTGAACTTCTTGAATTTTCCTGCTACTTGAACTTCTTGAACCTTACTGCTTCTTGAACTTCTTGAACTTCTTGAACTTCTTGAACCTTCCTGCTAAATGAACTTCTTGAACTTCTTGAACCTTCCTGCTACTTGAACTTCTTGAACTTCTTGAACCTTCCTGCTACTTGAACTTCTTGAACTTCTTGCACCTTCCTGCTACCTGAACTTATAGAACCTTCCTGCGACTTGAACTACTTGAACGTTCCTGCTACTTGAACTTCTTGAACTTCTTGAACCTTCCTGCTACTTGAACTTCTTGAACCTTCTTGCTACTTGAACTTCTTGAACCTTCCTGCTACTTGAACTTCTTGAACCTTCCTGCTACTTGAACTTCTTGAACTTCTTGAACCTTTCTGCTACTTGAACTTCATGAACTTATTGAACCTTCCTGCTACTTGAACTTCTTGAACGTCTTGAACCTTCCTGCTACCTGAACTTCTTGAACTTCTTGAACTTCTTGAACCTTCCTGCTACTTGAACTTCTTGAACGTCTTGAACCTTCCTGCTACTTGAACTTCTTGAACTTCTTGATCCTTCCTGCTACTTGAACTTCTTGAACCTTCCTGCTACTTGAACTTCTTGAACTTCTTGAACCCTCCTGTTCCTTGAACTTCTTGAACCTTCCTGCTACTTGAACTTCTTGAACTTCTTGAACCTTCCTGCTACTTGAACTTCTTGAACTTCTCGAACCTTCCTGCTACTTGAACTGCTTAAACTTCTTGGACCTTCCTGCTACTTGAACTTCTCGAACTTCTTGAACCTTCCTGCTACTTGAACTTCTCGAACTTCTTGAACCTTCTTCCTATTTGAACTTTTTGAACTTCTTGAACCTTCCTGCTACTTGAACTTCTTGAACCTTCCTGCTACTTGAACTTCTTGAACTTCTTGAACCTTCCTGCTACGTGAACTTCTTGAAACTTGCTGCTACTTGCACTTCTTGAACTTCTTGAACCTTCCTGCTACTTGAACTTCTTGAATTTCTTGAACTTCTTGAACCTTCCTGTTACTTGAACTTTTTGAACCTTCCTGCTACTTGAACTTCTTGAACCTTCCTGCTACTTGAACTTCTTGAACCTTCCTCCTACTTGAACTTCTTGAACCTTACTGTTTCTTGAACTTCTTGAACTTCTTGAACTTCTTGAACCTTCCTACTAAATGAACTTCTTGAACTTCTTGAACCTTCCTGCTACTTGAACTTCTTGAACTTCTTGATTCTTCCTGCTACTTGAACTTCTTGAACTTCTTGCACCTTCCTGCTACTTGAACTTCTAGAACCTTCCTGCTTTTTGAACTACTTGAACGTTCCTGCTACTTGAACTTCTTGAACATCTTGAACCTTCCTGCTACTTGAACTTCTTGAACCTTCCTGCTACTTGAACTTCTTGAACTTCTTGAACCTTCCTGCTACTTGAACTTCTTGAACCTTCTTGCTACTTGAACTTCTTGAACCTTCCTGCTACTTGAACTTCTTGAACCTTCCTGCTACTTGAACTTCTTGAACTTCTTGAACCTTTCTGCTACTTGAACTTCGTGAACCTTCCTGCTACTTGAACTACTTGAACTTCCTGAACCTTCCTGCTGCTTGAATTTCTTGAACCTTCCTGCTATTTGAACTTCTTGAACTTCTTGAACCTTCCTGCTACTTGAACATCTTAAACCTTCGTGTTACTTGATCTTCTTGATCTTCTTGAACTTTCCTGCTACTTGATTTTCTTGAACCTTCCTGCTATTTGAACTTCTTGAACCTTCCTGCTACTTGAACTTCTTGAACCTTCCTGCTACTTGAACTTCTTGAACCTTCCTGCTACTTGAACTTCTTGAACTTTCCTGCTACTTGAACTTCTTGAGCCTTACTGATTCTTGAACTTCTTCAACTTCTTGAACCTTCCTGCTAAATGAACTTCTTAAACTTCTTGAACCTTCCTGCTACTTGAACTTCTTGAACTTCTTGAACCTTCCTGCTACTTGAACTTCTTGAACTTCTTGCACCTTCCTGCTACTTGAACTTCTAGAACCTTCCTGCTACTTGAACTCCTTCAACCTTCCTGCGACTTGAACTTCTTGAACTTCTTGAACCTTCCTGCTACTTGAACTTCTTGAACCTTCCTGCTACTTGAACTTCTTGAACTTCTTGAACTTCTTGAACCTTCCTGCTACTTGAACTTCTTGAACTTCTTGCACCTTCCTGCTACTTGAACTTGTAGAACCTTCCTGCTACTTGAACTTCTCGAACCTTCCTGCTACTTGAACTTCTTGAACTTCTTGAACCTTCCTGCTACTTGAACTTCTTGAACCTTCCTGCTACTTGAACTTCTCGAACTTCTTGAACTACTTGAACCTTCCTGCTACTTGAACTTCTTGAACCTTCCTGCTACTTGAACTTTTTGAACTTCTTGAACCTTCCTGCTACTTGAACTTCTTGTACTTCTTGAACTTTCCTGCTACTTGAACTTCTTCAACCTTCCTGCCACTTGATTTCTTGAACGTTCCTGCTACTTGAACTTCTTGAGCCTTCATGCTACTCGAACTTTTTGAACCTTTCTGCTTCCTGAACTTCTTGAACCTTCCTTCTACATGAACTTTTTGAACTTCTTGAACCTTCCTGCTACATGAACTTCTTGAACCTCCCTGCTACTTGAACTTTTTGAACTTCTTGAACCTTCCTGCTACTTGAACTTCTTGAACCTTCCTGCTACTTGAACTTCTTGAACTTCTTGAACCTTCCTGCTACTTGAACGTCTTGAACCTTCCTGCTACTTGAACTTCTTGAACCTTCCTGCTACTTGAACTTCTTAAACTTCTTGAACCTTCCTGCTACTTGAACTTTTCGAACTTCTTGAACCTTCCTGCTACTTGAACTTCTTGAACTTCTTGAACCTTCCTGCTACTTGAACTACTTGAACTTCTTGAACCTTCCTGCTACTTGAACTTCTTGAACTTCTTGAACCTTTCTGCTACTTGAACTTCGTGAACCTTCCTGCTACTTGAACTACTTGAACTTCCTGAAACTTCCTGCTGCTTGAATTTCTTGAACCTTCCTGCTATTTGAACTTCTTGAACTTCTTGAACCTTCCTGCTACTTCATGAACCTTTCTGCTACTTGAACTTCTTGAAACTTCCTGCTACTTGAACTTCTTGAACTTCTTGAACCTTCCTGCTACTTGAACTTCTTGAACGTCTTGACCCTTCCTGCTACTTGAACTTCTTGAACTTCTTGAACCTTCCTGCTATTTGAACTTCTTGAACCTTCCTGCTACTTGAACTTCTTGAACTTCTTGAACCTTCCTGCTACTTGAACTTCTTGAACTTCTTGAACCTTCCTGCTACTTGAACTTCTTGAACTTCTTGAACCTTCCTGCTACCTGAACTTCTTGAACCTTCCTGCTTCTTGAACTTCTTGAACTTCTTGAACCTTCATGCTACTTGAAATACTTGAACTTCTTGAACCTTCCTGTTACTTAAACTTCTTGAACTTTTCGAACCTTCCTGCTACTTGAACTTCTTTAACCTGCCTGCTACTTGAACTTCTCGAACCTTCCTGCTACTTGAATTTCTTGAACTTCTTGAACCTTCCTCCTACCTGAAATACTTGAACTTCTTGAACCTTCCTGTTACTTGAACTTCTTGAACTTCTTGAACCTTCCTGCTACTTGAACTTCTTGAACCTTCGTGTTACTTGATCTTCTTGATCTTCTTGAACCTTCTTGCTACTTGATTTTCTTGAACCTTCCTGCTATTTTAACTTCTTTAACCTTCCTGCTACTTGAACTTCTTGAACCTTCCTGCTACTTGAACTTCTTGAACCTTCCTGCTACTTGAACTTCTAGAACTTCTTGACCCTTCCTGCTATATGAACTTTTTGAACTTCTTGAACCTTCCTGCTACTTGAACTTCTTGAACTTCTTGAACCTTCCTGCTACTTGAACTTCTTGAACTTCTTGAACCTTCCTGCTACTTGAACTTCTTGAACTTCTTGAACCTTCCTGCTACTTGAACTTGTTGAACTTCGTGAACCTTCTTGCTACTTGAACTTCTTGAACTTCTTGAACCTTCCTGCTACCTGAACTTTTAGAACTTCTTGAACCTTCCTGCTACTTGAACTTCTTGAACTTCTTGAACCTTCCTGCTACTTGAACTTCTTGAACTTCTTGAACCTTCCTGCTAATTGAACTTCTTGAAACTTCCTGCTACTTGAACTTCTTGAACTTCTTGAACCTTCCTGCTACTTGAACTATTTGATTTTCTTGAACCTTCCTGTTACTTGAACTTTTTGTACCTTTCTGCTACTCGAACTTCTTGAACCTTCCTGCTACTTGAACTTCTTGAACCTTCCTGCTACTTGAACTTCTAGAACCTTCCTGCTACTTGAACTTCTTGAACTTTCCTGCTTCTTGAACTTCTTGAACCTTACTGCTTCTTGAACTTCTTGAACTTCTTGAACCTTCCTGCTAAATGAACTTCTTGAACTTCTTGAACCTTCCTGCTACTTGATTTTCTTGAACTTCTTGAACCTTCCTGCTACTTGAACTTCTTGAACCTTTCTGCTACTTGAACTTCTTGAACTTCTTGAACCTTCCTGCTACTTGAACTTCTTGAACCTTCCTGCTACTTGAACTTTTTGAACTTCTTGAACCTTCCTGCTACTCGAACTTCTTGAACTTCTTGAACGTTCCTGCTACTTGAACTTCTTGAACTTCTTGAACCTTCCTGCTACTTGAACTTCTTAAACTTCTTGAACCTTCCTGCTACTTGAACTTCTTGAACTTCTTGAACCTTCCTGCTACTTGAACTTCTTGAACCTTCCTGCTACTTGAACTTCTTGAACCTTCCTGGTACTTGAACTTCTTGAACCTTCCTGCTACTTGAACTTCTTGAACTTCTTGAACCTTCCTGCTACTTGAACTTCTTGAACCTTCCTGCTACTTGAATTTCTTGAACCTTCCTGCTACCTGAACTTCTTGAACTTCTTGAACCTTCCTGCTACTTGAACTTCTAGAACTTCTTGAACCTTTCTGCTACTTGAACTTCTTGAACCTTCCTGCTACTTGAACTTCTTGAACTTCTTGAACCTTCCTGCTACTTGAACTTCTTGAACGTCTTGAACCTTCCTGCTACTTGAACTTCTTGAACTTCTTGAACCTTCCTGCTACTTGAACTTCTTGAACCTTCCTGCTACTTGAACTTCTTGAACTTTTTGAACCTTCCTGCTACTTGAACTTTTCGAACTTCTTGAACCTTCCTGCTACTTGAACTTCTTGAACTTCTTGAACCTTACTGCTACTTGAACTTCTTGAACCTTCCTGCTACTTGAACTTCTTGAACTTCTTGAACCTTCCAGCTACTTGAAATACTTGAACTTCTTGAACCTTCCTGTTACTTGAACTTCTTGAACTTCTTGAACCTTCCTGCTACTTGAACTTCAATAACCTTCCTGCTACTTGAATTTCTTGAACCTTCCTGCTACTTGAACTTCTTGAACTTCTTGAACCTTCCTGCTACTTGAAATACTTGAACTTCTTGAACCTTCCTGTCACTTGAACTTCTTGAACTTCTTGAACCTTCCTGCTACTTGAACTTCTTGAACCTTCCTGCTACTTGAACTTCTTGTACTTCTTGAACATTCCTGCTACTTGAACTTCTTGAACCTTCCTGCTACTTGAACTTCTTGAACTTCTTGACCCTTCCTGCTACTTGAACTTCTTGAACTTCTTGAACCTTCCTGCTACTTGAACTTCTTGAACTTCTCGAACCTTCCTGCTACTTGAACTGCTTAAACTTCTTGGACCTTCCTGCTACTTGAACTTCTCGAACTTCTTGAACCTTCCTGCTACTTGAACTTCTCGAACTTCTTGAACCTTCTTCCTATTTGAACTTTTTGAACTTCTTGAACCTTCCTGCTACTTGAACTTCTTGAACCTTCCTGCTACTTGAACTTCTTGAACTTCTTGAACCTTCCTGCTACGTGAACTTCTTGAAACTTGCTGCTACTTGCACTTCTTGAACCTTCCTGCTACTTGAACTTCTTGAATTTCTTGAACTTCTTGAACCTTCCTGTTACTTGAACTTTTTGAACCTTCCTGCTACTTGAACTTCTTGAACCTTCCTGCTACTTGAACTTCTTGAACCTTCCTCCTACTTGAACTTCTTGAACCTTACTGTTTCTTGAACTTCTTGAACTTCTTGAACTTCTTGAACCTTCCTACTAAATGAACTTCTTGAACTTCTTGAACCTTCCTGCTACTTGAACTTCTTGAACTTCTTGATTCTTCCTGCTACTTGAACTTCTTGAACTTCTTGCACCTTCCTGCTACTTGAACTTCTAGAACCTTCCTGCTTTTTGAACTACTTGAACGTTCCTGCTACTTGAACTTCTTGAACTTCTTGAACCTTCCTGCTACTTGAACTTCTTGAACCTTCCTGCTACTTGAACTTCTTGAACTTCTTGAACCTTCCTGCTACTTGAACTTCTTGAACCTTCTTGCTACTTGAACTTCTTGAACCTTCCTGCTACTTGAACTTCTTGAACCTTCCTGCTACTTGAACTTCTTGAACTTCTTGAACCTTTCTGCTACTTGAACTTCGTGAACCTTCCTGCTACTTGAACTACTTGAACTTCCTGAACCTTCCTGCTGCTTGAATTTCTTGAACCTTCCTGCTATTTGAACTTCTTGAACTTCTTGAACCTTCCTGCTACTTGAACTTCTTGAACCTTCCTGCTACTTGAACTTCTTGAACTTCTTGAACCTTCCTGCTACTTGAACTTCTTGAACCTTCCTGCAACTTGAACTTCTTGAACTTCTTGAGCCTTCCTGCTACTTGAACTACTTAAACTTCTTGAACCTTCCTGCTACTTGAACTTCTTGAACTTCTTGAACCTTCCTGCTACGTGAACTTCTTGAATCTTCCTGCTACTTGAACTTCTTGAACTTCTTGAACCTTCCTGCTACTCTAACTTCTTGAACCTTCATGCTACTTGAACTTCTTGAACCTTCCTGCTACTTGAACTTCTTGAACCTTCCTGCTACTTGAACTACTTGAACTTCTTGAACCTTCCTGCTAATCGAATTTATTGAACCTTCCTGCTACTTGAACTTCTTGAACTTCTTGAACCTTCCTGCTACTTGAACTTCTTGAACCTTCCTGCTACTTGAACTTCTTGAACTTTCCTGCTACTTGAACTTCTTGAACTTCTTAAACCTTCCTGCTACTTGAACTTCTTGAACCTTCCTGCTACTTGAACTTCTTGAACTTCTTGAACCTTCCTGCTACTTGAACTTTTTGAACCTTCCTGCTATTTGAACTTCTTGAACCTCCCTGCTACTTGAACTTCTTGAACCTTTCTGCTACTTGAACTTCTTGAACTCATTGAACCTTCCTGCTACTTGAACTTCTTGAACGTCTTGAACCTTCCTGCTACTTGAACTTCTTGAACTTCTTGAACTTCTTGAACCTTCCTGCTCCTTGAACTTCTTGAACGTCTTGAACCTTCCTGCTACTTGAACTTCTTGAACTTCTTGATCCTTCCTGCTAATTGAATTTCTTGAACCTTCCTGCTACTTGAACTTCTTGAACTTCTTAAACCCTCCTGTTACTTGAACTTCTTGAACCTTCCTGCTACTAGAACTTCTTGAACTTCTTGAACCTTCCTGCTACTTGAACTTCTTGAACTTCTTGAACCTTCCTGCTACTTGAACTTCTTGAACCTTCCTGCTACTTGAACTTCTTGAACTTCTTGAACCTTCCTGCTACTTGAACTTCTTGAACGTCTTGAACCTTCCTGCTACTTGAACTTCTTGAACTTCTTGAACCTTCCTGCTACTTGAACTTCTTGAACCTTCCTGCTACTTGAACTTCTTGAACTTTTTGAACCTTCCTGCTACTTGAACTTTTTGAACTTCTTGAACCTTCCTGCTACTTGAACTTCTTGAACCTTCCTGCTACTTGAACTTCTTGAACTTCTTGTAACTTCCTGCTACTTGAAATACTTGAACTTCTTTAACCTTCCTGTTACTTGAACTTCTTGAACTTCTTGAACCTTCCTGCAACTTGAACTTCTTTAACCTTCCTGCTACTTGAATTTCTTGAACCTTCCTGCTACTTGAACTTCTTGAACTTCTTGAACCTTCCTGCTACTTGAAATACTTGAACTTCTTGAACCTTCCTGTCACTTGAACTTCTTGAACTTCTTGAACCTTCCTGCTACTTGAACTTCTTGAACCTTCCTGCTACTTGAACTTCTTGAACTTCTTGAACCTTCCTGCTACTTGAACTTCTTGAACCTTCCTGCTACTTGAACTTCTTGAACTTCTTGACCCTTCCTGCTACTTGAACTTCTTGAACTTCTTGAACCTTCCTGCTACTTGAACTTCTTGAACTTCTCGAACCTTCCTGCTACTTGAACTGCTTACACTTCTTGGACCTTCCTGCTACTTGAACTTCTTGAACTTCTTGAACCTTCCTGCTACTTGAACTTCTTGAACTTCTTGAACCTTCTTGCTATTTGAACTTTTTGAACTTCTTGAACCTTCCTGCTACCTTAACTTCTTGAACCTTCCTGCTACTTGAACTTCTTGAATTTCTTGAACCTTCCTGCTACGTGAACATCTTGAAACTTGCTGCTACTTGAACTTCTTGAACTTCTTGAACATTCCTGACTACTTGAATTTCGTGAACTTCTTGAACCTTCCTGTTACTTGAACTTTTTGAACTTTCCTGCTACTTGAACTTCTTGAACCTTCCTGCTACTTGAACTTCTTGAACCTTCCTCGTACTTGAACTTCTTGAACCTTCCTGCTGCTTGAACTTCTTGAATTTTCCTGCTACTTGAACTTCTTGAACCTTACTGCTTCTTGAACTTCTTGAACTTCTTGAACTTCTTGAACCTTCCTGCTAAATGAACTTCTTGAACTTCTTGAACCTTCCTGCTACTTGAACTTCTTGAACTTCTTGAACCTTCCTGCTACTTGAACTTCTTGAACTTCTTGCACCTTCCTGCTACCTGAACTTATAGAACCTTCCTGCGACTTGAACTACTTGAACGTTCCTGCTACTTGAACTTCTTGAACTTCTTGAACCTTCCTGCTACTTGAACTTCTTGAACCTTCTTGCTACTTGAACTTCTTGAACCTTCCTGCTACTTGAACTTCTTGAACCTTCCTGCTACTTGAACTTCTTGAACTTCTTGAACCTTTCTGCTACTTGAACTTCATGAACTTATTGAACCTTCCTGCTACTTGAACTTCTTGAACGTCTTGAACCTTCCTGCTACCTGAACTTCTTGAACTTCTTGAACTTCTTGAACCTTCCTGCTACTTGAACTTCTTGAACGTCTTGAACCTTCCTGCTACTTGAACTTCTTGAACTTCTTGATCCTTCCTGCTACTTGAACTTCTTGAACCTTCCTGCTACTTGAACTTCTTGAACTTCTTGAACCCTCCTGTTCCTTGAACTTCTTGAACCTTCCTGCTACTTGAAATTCTTGAACTTCTTGAACCTTCCTGCTACTTGAACTTCTTGAACTTCTTGAACCTTCCTGCTACTTGAACTTCTTGAACCTTCCTGCTACTTGAATTTCTTGAACCTTCCTGCTACTTGAACTTCTTGAACTTCTTGAACCTTCCTGCTACTAGAACTTCTAGAACTTCTTGAACCTTTCTGCTACTAGAACTTCTTGAACCTTCCTGCTACTTGAACTTCTTGAACTTCTTGAACCTTCCTGCTACTTGAACTTCTTGAACGTCTTGAACCTTCCTGCTACTTGAACTTCTTGAACTTCTTGAACCTTCCTGCTACTTGAACTTCTTGAACCTTCCTGCTACTTGAACTTCTTGAACTTTTTGAACCTTCCTGCTACTTGAACTTTTTGAACTTCTTGAACCTTCCTGCTACTTGAACTTCTTGAACTTCTTGAACCTTCCTGCTACTTGAACTTCTTGAACCTTCCTGCTACCTGAACTTCTTGAACTTCTTGAACCTTCCTGCTACTTGAAATACTTGAACTTCTTGAACCTTCCTGTTACTTAAACTTCTTGAACTTCTTGAACCATCCTGCTACTTGAACTTCTTTAACCTTCCTGCTACTCGAATTTTTTTAACCTTCCTGCTACTTGAACTTCTTGAACTTCTTGAACCTTCCTGCTACTTGAAATACTTGAACTTCTTGAACCTTCCTGTCACTTGAACTTCTTGAACTTCTTGAACCTTCCTGCTACTTGAACTTCTTGAACCTTCCTGCTACTTGAACTTCTCGAATTTCTTGAACCTTCCTGCTACTTGAACTTCTTGAACCTTCCTGCTACTTGAACTTCTTGAACTTCTTGACCCTTCCTGCTACTTGAACTTCTTGAACTTCTTGAACCTTCCTGCTACTTGAACTTCTCGAACTTCTCGAACCTTCCTGCTACTTGAACTGCTTAAACTTCTTGGACCTTCCTGCTACTTGAACTTCTTGAACTTCTTGAACCTTCCTGCTACTTGAACTTCTTGAACTTCTTGAACCTTCTTGCTATTTGAACTTTTTGAACTTCTTGAACCTTCCTGCTACCTTAACTTCTTGAACCTTCCTGCTACTTGAACTTCTTGAATTTCTTGAACCTTCCTGCTACGTAAACTTCTTGAAACTTGCTGCTACTTGAACTTGTTGAACTTCTTGAACATTCCTGCTACTTGAACTTCTTGAACTTCTTGAACCTTCCTGTTACTTGAACTTTTTGAACCTTCCTGCTACTTGAACTTCTTGAACCTTCCTGCTACTTGAACTTCTTGAACCTTCCTCCTACTTGAACTTCTTGAACCTTTCGCTGCTTGAACTTCTTGAATTTTCCTGCTACTTGAACTTCTTGAACCTTACTGCTTCTTGAACTTCTTGAACTTCTTGAACTTCTTGAACCTTCCTGCTAAATGAACTTCTTGAACTTCTTGAACCTTCCTGCTACTTGAACTTCTTGAACTTCTTGAACTTCTTGAACCTTCCTGCTAAATGAACTTCTTGAACTTCTTGAACCTTCCTGCTACTTGAACTTCTTGAACTTCTTGAACCTTCCTGCTACTTGAACTTCTTGAACTTCTTGCACCTTCCTGCTACCTGAACTTCTAGAACTTTCCTGCGACTTGAACTACTTGAACGTTCCTGCTACTTGAACTTCTTGAACTTCTTGAACCTTCCTGCTACTTGAACTTCTTGAACCTTCCTGCTACTTGAACTTCTTGAACCTTCCTGCTACTTGAACTTCTTGAACTTCTTGAACCTTCCTGCTACTTGAACTTCTTGAACCTTCTTGCTACTTGAACTTCTTGAACCTTCCTGCTACTTGAACTTCTTGAACCTTCCTGCTACTTGAACTTCTTGAACTTCTTGAACCTTTCTGCTACTTGAACTTCTTGAACCTTCCTGCTACTTGAACTACTTGAACTTCCTGAACCTTCCTGCTGCTTGAACTTCTTGAACCTTCCTGCTATTTGAACTTCTTGAACTTCTTGAACCTTCCTGCTACTTGAACTTCTTGAACCTTCCTGCTACTTGAACTTCTTGAACTTCTTGAACCTTCCTGCCACTTGAACTTCTTGAACCTTCCTGCAACTTGAGCTTCTTGAACTTCTTGAGCCCTCCTGCTACTTGAACTACTTAAACTTCTTGAACCTTCCTGCTACTTGAACTTCTTGAACTTCTTGAACCTTCCTGCTACGTGAACTTCTTGAACCTTCCTGCTACTTGAACTTCTTGAACTTCTTGAACCATCCTGCTACTTGAATTTCTTGAACCTTCATGCTACTTGAACTTCTTGAACCTTCCTGCTACTTGAACTTCTTGAACCTTCCTGCTACTTGAACTACTTGAACTTCTTGAACCTTCCTGCTAATCGAACTTCTTGAACCTTCCTGCTACTTGAACTTCTTGAACTTAGTGAACCTTCCTGCTACTTGAACTTCTTGAACCTTCCTGCTACTTGAACTTCTTGAACTTCTCGAACCTTCCTGCTACTTGAACTTCTTGAACCTTCCTGCTACTTGAACTTCTTGAACCTTCCTGCTACTTGAACTTCTTGAACTTCTTGAACCTTTCTGCTACTTGAACTTCTTGAACCTTTCTGCTACTTGAACTTCTTGAACTTCTTGAACCTTCCTGCTACTTGAAATTCTTGAACTTCTTGAACCTTCCTGCTATTTGAACTTCTTGAACTTCTTGAACCTTCCTGCTACTTGAAATTCTTGAACTTCTTGAACCTTCCTGCTACTTGATCTTTTCGAACTTCTTGAACCTTCCTGCTACTTGAACTTCTTGAACTTCTTGAACCTTCCTGCTACTTGAACTACTTGAACTTCTTGAACCTTCCTGCTACTTGAACTTCTTGAACTTCTTGAACCTTCCTGCTACTTGAACTTCTTGAACCTTCCTGCTACTTGAACTTCTTGAACCCTCCTGCCACTTGAACTTCTTGAACTTCATGAACCTTCCTGCCACTTGAAATTCTTGAACCTTCCTGCTACTTGAACTTCTTGAACTTCTTGAACCTTCCTGCTACTTGAACTTCTTGAACTTCTTGAACCTTCCTGCTACTTGAACTTCTTGAACCTTCCTTCCACATAAACTTCTTGAACTTCTTGAACCTTCCTGCTACTTGAACTTCTTGAACTTCTTGAACCTTCCTTCTACTTGAACTTCTTGAACTTCTTGAACCTTCCTGCTACTTGAACTTCTTGAACCTTCATGCTTCATGAACTTCTTGAAACTTCCTGCTACATGAACTTCTTGAACTTCTTGAACCTTTCTGCTACTTGAGCTTCTTGAACCTTCCTGCTACTTGAACTTCTTGAACCTTCCTGCTACTTGAACTTCTTGAACTTCTTGAACCTTCCGGCTACTTGAACTTCTTGAATTTCTTGAACTTTCCTTCTACTTGAACTTCTTGAACTTCTTGAACCTTCCTGCTACTTGAACTTCTTGAACCTTCCTGCTACTTGAACTTCTTGAACTTCTTGAACCTTCCTGCTACTTGAACTGCTTGAACCTTCCTGCTACTTGAACTTCTTGAACCTTCCTGCTACTTGAACTTCTTGAACTTCTTGAACCTTCCTTCTACTTGAACTTCTTGAACCTTCCTGCTACTTGAACTTCTTGAACTTCTTGACCCTTCCTGCTACTTGAACTTCTTGAACTTCTTGAACCTTCCTGCTACTTGAACTTCTTGAACTTCTTGAACCTTCCTGCTACTTGAACTTCTTAAACTTCTTGGACCTTCCTGCTACTTGAACTTCTTGAACATCTTGCACATTCCTGCTACTTGAACTTCTTGAACCTTCCTTCTCCTTGAACTTCTTGAACTTCTTGAACCTTCCTGCTTCATGAACTTCTTGAACCTTCCTGCTACTTTAACTTTTTGAACTTCTTGAACCTTCCTGCTACTTGAACTTCTTGAACCTTCCTGCGAGCTGAACTTCTTGAACTTCTTGAACCTTCCTGCTACTTGAACTTCTTGAACCTTCCTGCTACTTGAACTTCTTGAACCTTCCTGCTACTTGTACTCCTTGAACTTCTTGAACCTTTCTGCTACTTGAACTTCTTGAACCTTCCTGCTACTTGAACTTCTTGAACTTCTTGAACCTTCCTGCTACTTGAAATTCTTGAACTTCTTGAACCTTCCTGCTACTTGATCTTTTCGAACTTTTTGAACCTTCGTGCTACTTGAACTTCTTGAACTTATTGAACCTTCCTGCTACTTGAACAACTTGAACTTCTTGAACCTTCCTGCTACTTGAACTTCTTGAACTTCTTGAACCTTCCTGCTACTTGAATTTCTTGAACCTTCCTGCTACTTGAACTTCTTGAACCTTCCTGCCACTTGAACTTCTTGAACTTCATGAACCTTCCTGCTACTTGAAATTCTTGAACCTTCCTGCTACTTGAACTTCTTGAACTTCTTGAACCTTCCTGCTACTTGAACTTCTTGAACTTCTTGAACCTTCCTGCTACTTGCACTTCTTGAACCTTCCTTCCACATGAACTTTTTGAACTTCTTGAACCTTCCTGCTACTTGAACTTCTTGAACCTTCCTGCCACTTGAACTTCTTGAACTTCTTGAACCTTCCTGCTACTTGAAATTCTTGAACCTTCCTGCTGCTTGAACTTCTTGAACATCTTGAACCTTCCTGCTACTTGAACTTCTTGAACTTCTTGAACCTTCCTGCTACTTGAACTTTTTGAACTTTCCTTCTACTATAAATTCTTGAACTTCATGAACCTTCCTGCTACTTGAACTTCTTGAACTTCTTGAACCTTCCTGCTACTTGAACTACTTGAACTTCTTGAACCTTCCTGCTACTTGAACTTCTTGAACATCTTGAACCTTCCTGCTACTTGAACTTCTTGAACCTTCCTGCTACTTGAACTTCTTGAACCTTCCTGCTAGCTGAACTTCTTGAACTTCTTGAACCTTCCTGCTACTCGAACTTCTTGAACCTTCCTGCTACTTGAACTTCTTGAACCTTCCTGCTACTTGAACTTCTTGAACTTCTTGAACCTTTCTGCTACTTGAACTTCTTGAACCTTCCTGCTATTTAAACTTCTTGAACTTCTTGAACCTTCCTGCTACTTGAAATTCTTGAACTTCTTGAACCTTCGTGCTACTTGAACTTCTTGAACCTTCCTGCTACTTGAACTTCTCGAACTTCTTGAACCTTCCTGCTACTTGAACTTTTCGAACTTCTTGAACCTTCCTGCTACTCGAACTTCTTGAACTTCTTGAACTTTCCTGCTACTTGAACTACTCGAACTTCTTGAACCTTCCTGCTACTTGAACTTCTTGAACTTCTTGAACCTTCCTGCAACTTGAACTTCTTGAACCTTCCTGCTACTTGAACTTCTTGAACCTTCCTGCCACTTGAACTTCTTGAACTTCTTGAACCTTCCTGCTACTTGAAATTCTTGAACCTTCCTGCTACTTGAACTTCTTGAACTTCTTGAACCTTCCTGCTACTTGAACTTTTCGAACTTCTTGAACCTTCCTGCTACTTGAACCTCTTGAACTTCTTGAACCTTCCTGCTACTTGAAATACTTGAACTTCTTGAACCCTCCTGCTACTTGAACTTCTTGAACCTTCCTGCTACTCGAACTTCTTGAACCTTCCTGCTACTTGAACTTCTTGAACCTTCCTGCTACTTGAACTTCTTGAACTTCTTGAACCTTCCTGCTACTTGAACTTATTGAACCTTCCTGCAACTTAAGCTTCTTGAACTTCTTGAGCCCTCCTGCTACTTGAACTACTTAAACTTCTTGAACCTTCCTGCTACTTGAACTTCTTGAACTTCTTGAACCTTCCTGCTACGTGAACTTCTTGAACCTTCCTGCTACTTGAACTTCTTGAACTTCTTGAACCATCCTGCTACTTGAACTTCTTGAACCTTCACGCTACTTGACCTTCTTGAACCTTCCTGCTACTTGAACTTCTTGAACCTTCCTGCTACTTGAACTACTTGCACTTCTTGAACCTTCCTGCTAATCGAACTTCTTGAACCTTCCTGCTACTTGAACTTCTTGAACTTCTTGAACCTTCCTGCTACTTGAACTTCTTGAACCTTCCTGCTACTTGAACTTCTTGAACTTCTTGAACCTTCCTGCTACTTGAACTTCTTGAACTTCTTGAACCTTCCTGATACTTGAACTTCTTGAACCTTCCTTCCACATGAACTTCTTGAACCTTCCTGCTACTTGAACTTCTTGAACCTTCATGCTTCTTGAACTTCTTGAAACTTCCTGCTACATGAACTTCTTGAACTTCTTGAACCTTTCTGCTACTTGAGCTTCTTGAACCTTCCTGCTACTTGAACTTCTTGAACCTTCCTGCTACTTGAACTTCTTGAACTTCTTGAACCATCCGGCTACTTGAACTTCTTGAACTTCTTGAACTTTCCTTCTACTTGAACTTCTTGAACTTCTTGAACCTTCCTGCTACTTGAACTTCTTGAACTTCTTGAACTTTCCTTCGACTTGAACTTCTTGAACTTCTTGAACCTTCCTGCTACTTGAACTTCTTGAACCTTCCTGCTACTTGAACTTCTTGAACTTCTTGAACCTTCCTGCTACTTGAACTTCTTGAACTTCTTGAACCTTCCTGCTACTTGAACTTCTTGAACCTTCCTGCTACTTGAACTTCTTGAACTTTTTGAACCTTCCTTCTACTTGAACTTCTTGAACCTTCCTGCTACTTGAACTTCTTGAACTTCTTGACCTTCCTGCTACTTGAACTTCTTGAACTTCTTGAACCTTCCTGCTACTTGAACTTCTTGAACTTCTTGAACCTTCCTGCTACTTGAACTTCTTAAACTTCTTGGACCTTCCTGCTACTTGAACTTCTTGAACATCTTTATCATTCCTGCTACTTGAACTTCTTGAAATTCTTGAACCTTCTTGCTATTTGAACTTCTTGAACTTCTTGAACTTTCCTGCTACTTGAACTTTTTGAACTTCTTGAACCTTCCTGCTACTTGAACTTCTTGAACCTTCCTGCTACTTGAACTGCTTGAACTTCTTGAACCTTCCTGCAACTTGAACTTCTTGAAACTTCCTGCTACTTGAACTTCTTAAACTTCTTTAACCTTCCTGCTACTTGAACTACTTGAACTTCTTGAACCTTCCTGCTACTTGAACTTCTTGAACATCTTGAACCTTCCTGCTACTTGAACTTCTTGAACCTTCCTGCTACTTGAACTTCTTGAACCTTCCTGCTAGCTGAACTTCTTGAACTTCTTGAACCTTCCTGCTACTCGAACTTCTTGAACCTTCCTGCTACTTGAACTTCTTGAACCTTCCTGCTACTTGAACTTCTTGAACTTCTTGAACCTTTCTGCTACTTGAACTTCTTGAACCTTCCTGCTACTTGAACTTCTTGAACTTCTTGAACCTTCCTGCTACTTGAAATTCTTGAACTTCTTGAACCTTCGTGCTACTTGAACTTCTTGAACCTTCCTGCTACTTGAACTTCTCGAACTTCTTGAACCTTCCTGCTACTTGAACTTTTCAAACTTCTTGAACCTTCCTGCTACTCGAACTTCTTGAACTTCTTGAACTTTCCTGCTACTTGAACTACTCGAACTTCTTGAACCTTCCTGCTACTTGAACTTCTTGAACTTCTTGAACCTTCCTGCAACTTGAACTTCTTGAACCTTCCTGCTGCTTGAACTTCTTGAACCTTCCTGCCACTTGAACTTCTTGAACTTCTTGAACCTTCCTGCTACTTGAACTTCTTGAACCTTCCTGCTACTTGAACTTCTTGAACTTCTTGAACCTTTCTGCTACTTGAACTTCTTGAACCTTCCTGCTACTTGAACTTTTCGAACTTCTTGAACCTTCCTGCTACTTGAACCTCTTGAACTTCTTGAACCTTCCTGCTACTTGAAATACTTGAACTTCTTGAACCCTCCTGCTAATTGAACTTCTTGAACCTTCCTGCTACTTGAACTTCTTGAACCTTCCTGCTACTTGAACTTCTTGAACCTTCCTGCTACTTGAACTTCTTGAACTTCTTGAACCTTCCTGCTACTTGAACTTCTTGAACCTTCCTGCAACTTGAGCTTCTTGAACTTCTTGAGCCCTCCTGCTACTTGAACTACTTAAACTTCTTGAACCTTCCTGCTACTTGAACTTCTTGAACTTCTTGAACCTTCCTGCTACGTGAACTTCTTGAAACTTCCTGCTACTTGAACTTCTTGAACTTCTTGAACCATCCTGCTACTTGAACTTCTTGAACCTTCATGCCACTTGAACTTCTTGAACCTTCCTGCTACTTGAACTTCTTGAACCTTCCTGCTACTTGAACTACTTGCACTTCTTGAACTTTCCTGCTAATCGAACTTCTTGAACCTTCCTGCTACTTGAACTTCTTGAACTTCTTGAACCTTCCTGCTACTTGAACTTCTTGAACCTTCCTGCTACTTGAACTTCTTGAACTTCTTGAACCTTCCTGTCGACTTGAACTTCTTGAACCTTCCTGCTACTTGAACTTCTTGAACCTTCCGTCCACATGAACTTCTTGAACTTCTTGAACCTTACTGCTACTTGAACTTCTTGAACCTTCATGCTTCTTGAACTTCTTGAAACTTCCTGCTACATGAACTTCTTGATCTTCTTGAACCTTTCTGCTACTTGAGCTTCTTGAACCTTCCTGCTACTTGAACTTCTTGAACCTTCCTGCTACTTGAACTTCTTGAACTTTTTGAACCATCCGGCTACTTGAACTTCTTGAACTTCTTGAACTTTCCTTCTACTTGAACTTCTTGAACTTCTTGAACCTTCCTGCTACTTGAACTTCTTGAACTTCTCGAACCTTCCTGCTACTTGAACTTCTTGAACCTTCCTGCTACTTGAACTTCTTGAACCTTCCTGCTACTTGAACTTCTTGAACCTTCCTGCTACTTGAACTTCTTGAACCTTCCTGCTACTTGAACTTCTTGAACTTCTTGAACCTTCCTGCTACTTGAACTTCTTGAACCTTCCTGCTACTCGAACTTCTTGAACTTCTTAAACCTTCCTGCTACTTGAACTTCTTGAACCTTCCTGCTACTTGAACTTCTTGAACTTCTTGAACCTCCCTGCTACTTGAACTTTTTGAACCTTCCTGCTATTTGAACTTCTTGAACCTTCCTGCTACTTGAAATTCTCGAACCTTCCTGCTACTTGAACTTTTTGAACTTCTTGAAACTTCCTGCTACTTGAACTTTTTGAACTTCTTGAACCTTCCTGCTACTTGAACTTTTTGAACTTCTTGAACCTTCCTGCTACTTGAACTTCTTGCACCTTCCTGCCACTTGATTTCTTGAACCTTCCTGCTACTTGAACTTCTTGAACCTTCCTGCTACTTGAACTTTTTGAACCTTCCTGCTTCTTGAACTTCTTGAACCTTCCTTCTCCTTGAACTTCTTGAACTTCTTGAACCTTCCTGCTACTTGAACTTCTTGACCCATCCTGCGAGCTGAACTTCTTGAACTTCTTGAACCTTCCTGCTATTTGAACTTCTTGAACCTTCCTGCTACTTGAACTTCTTGAACTTCTTGAACCTTTCTGCTACTTGAACTTCTTGAACCTTCCTGCTACTTGAACTTCTTGAACTTCTTGAACCTTCCTGCTACTTGAAATTCTTGAACTTCTTGAACCTTCCTGCTACTTGAACTTCTTGAACTTCTTGAACCTTCCTGCTACTTGAAATTCTTGAACTTCTTGAACCTTCCTGCCACTTGATCTTTTCGAACTTCTTGAACCTTCCTGCTACTTGAACTTCTTGAACTTCTTGAACCTTCCTGCTACTTGAACTACTTGAACTTTTTGAACCTTCCTGCTACTGGAACTTCTTGAACTTCTTGAACCTTCCTGCTACTTGAACTTCTTGAACCTTCCTGCTACTTGAACTTCTTGAACCCTCCTGCCACTTGAACTTCCTGAACTTCATGAACCTTCCTGCCACTTGAAATTCTTGAACCTTCCTGCTACTTGAACTTCTTGAACTTCTTGAACCTTCCTGCTACTTGAACTTCTTGAACTTCTTGAACCTTCCTGCTACTTGAACTTCTTGAACCTTCCTTCCACATTAACTTCTTGAACTTCTTGAACCTTCTTGCTACTTGAACTTCTTGAACTTCTTGAACCTTCCTTCTACTTGAACTTCTTGAACTTCTTGAACCTTCCTGCTACTTGAACTTCTTGAACCTTCATGCTTCATGAACTTCTTGAAACTTCCTGCTACATGAACTTCTTGAACTTCTTGAACCTTTCTGCTACTTGAGCTTCTTGAACCTTCCTGCTACTTGAACTTCTTGAACCTTCCTGCTACTTGAACTTCTTGAACCCTCCTGCCACTTGAACTTCCTGAACTTCATGAACCTTCCTGCCACTTGAAATTCTTGAACCTTCCTGCTACTTGAACTTCTTGAACTTCTTGAACCTTCCTGCTACTTGAACTTCTTGAACTTCTTGAACCTTCCTGCTACTTGAACTTCTTGAACCTTCCTTCCACATTAACTTCTTGAACTTCTTGAACCTTCTTGCTACTTGAACTTCTTGAACTTCTTGAACCTTCCTACTACTTGAACTTCTTGAACTTCTTGAACCTTCCTGCTACTTGAACTTCTTGAACCTTCATGCTTCATGAACTTCTTGAAACTTCCTGCTACATGAACTTCTTGAACTTCTTGAACCTTTCTGCTACTTGAGCTTCTTGAACCTTCCTGCTACTTGAACTTCTTGAACCTTCCTGCTACTTGAACTTCTTGAACTTCTTGAACCTTCCGGCTACTTGAACTTCTTGAATTTCTTGAACTTTCCTTCTACTTGAACTTCTTGAACTTCTTGAACCTTCCTGCTACTTGAACTTCTTGAACCTTCCTGCTACTTGAACTTCTTGAACTTCTTGAACCTTCCTGCTACTTGAACTGCTTGAACCTTCCTGCTACCTGAACTTCTTGAACCTTCCTGCTACTTGAACTTCTTGAACTTCTTGAACCTTCCTTCTACTTGAACTTCTTGAACCTTCCTGCTACTTGAACTTCTTGAACTTCTTGACCCTTCCTGCTACTTGAACTTCTTGAACTTCTTGAACCTTCCTGCTACTTGAACTTCTTGAACTTCTTGAACCTTCCTGCTACTTGAACTTCTTAAACTTCTTGGACCTTCCTGCTACTTGAACTTCTTGAACATCTTGAACATTCCTGCTACTTGAACTTCTTGAACCTTCCTGCTTCTTGAACTTCTTGAACCTTCCTTCTCCTTGAACTTCTTGAACTTCTTGAACCTTCCTGCTTCATGAACTTCTTGAACCTTCCTGCTACTTTACCTTTTTGAACTTCTTGAACCTTCCTGCTACTTGAACTTCTTGAACCTTCCTGCGAGCTGAACTTCTTGAACTTCTTGAACCTTCCTGCTACTTGAACTTCTTGAACCTTCCTGCTACTTGAACTTCTTGAACCTTCCTGCTACTTGTACTTCTTGAACTTCTTGAACCTTTTTGCTACTTGAACTTCTTGAACCTTCCTGCTACTTGAACTTCTTGAACTTCTTGAACCTTCCTGCTACTTGAAATTGTTGAACTTCTTGAACCTTCCTGCTACTTGAACTTCATGAACTTCTTGAACCTTCCTGCTACTTGAAATTCTTGAACTTCTTGAACCTTCCTGCTACTTGATCTTTTCGAACTTCTTGAACCTTCGTGCTACTTGAACTTCTTGAACTTCTTGATCCTTCCTGCAACTTGAACTACTTGAACTTCTTGAACCTTTCTGCTACTTGAACTTCTTGAACTTCTTGAACCTTCCTGCTACTTGAACTTCTTGAACCTTCCTGCTACTTGAACTTCTTGAACCTTCCTGCCACTTGAACTTCTTGAACTTCATGAACCTTCCTGCTACTTGAAATTCTTGAACCTTCCTGCTACTTGAACTTCTTGAACTTCTTGAACCTTCCTGCTACTTGAACTTCTTGAACTTCTTGAACCTTCCTGCTACTTGAACTTCTTGAACCTTCCTTCCACATGAACTTCTTGAACTTCTTGAACCTTCCTGCTACTTGAACTTCTTGAACTTCTTGAACCTTCCTTCTACTTGAACTTCTTGAACTTCTTGAACCTTCCTGCTACTTGAACTTCTTGAACCTTCATGCTTCTTGAACTTCTTGAAACTTCCTGCTACATGAACTTATTGAACTTCTTGAACCTTTCTGCTACTTGAGCTTCTTGAACCTTCCTGCTACTTGAACTTCTTGAACCTTCCTGCTACTTGAACTTCTTGAACTTCTTGAACCTTCCGAATACTTGAACTTCTTGAACTTCTTGAACTTTCCTTCTACTTGAACTTCTTGAACTTCTTGAACCTTCCTGCTACTTGAACTTCTTGAACCTTCCTGCTACTTGAACTTCTTGAACCTTCCTGCTACTTGAACTTCTTGAACTTCTTGAACCTTCCTGCTACATGAACTTCTTGAACCTTCCTGCTACTTGAACTTCTTGAACTTCTTGAACCTTCCTGCTACTTGAACTTCTTGAACCTTCCTGCTACTTCAACTTCTTGAACTTCTTGAACCTTCCTTCTACTTGAACTTCTTGAACCTTCCTGCTACTTGAACTTTTTGAACATACCTGATACTTGAACTTCTTGTACCTTCCTGCTACTTGAACTTCTTGAACCTTCCTGCTATTTGAACTTCTTGAACCTTCCTGCAACTTAAACTTCTTGAACTTCTTGAACCTTCCTGCTACTTGAACTTTTCGAACTTCTTGAACCTTCCTGTTACTTGAACTTCTTGAACTTCTTGAACCTTCCTGCTACTTGAAATACTTGAACTTCTTGAACCTTCCTGCTACTTGAACTTCTCGAACATCTTGAGCCTTCCTGCTACTTGTACTTCTTGAGCTTCTTGAACCTTCCTGCTACTTGAACTTCTTGAACCTTCCTGCTACTTGAACTTCTGAACCTTCCTGCCACTTGAACTTCTTGAACCTTCCTGCTACTTGAACTTCTTGAACTTTCCTGCTACTTGAACTTCTTGAACCTTCCTGCTACTTGAACTTCTTGAACTTCTTGAAACTTCCTGCTACTTGAACTTCTTGCACCTTCCTGCTACTTGAACTTCTTGAACCTTCCTGCTACTTGAACTTCTTGAACTTCTTGAACCTTCCTGCTACTTGAACTTCTTGAACTTCTTGAACCTTTCTGCTACTTGAACTTCTTGAACCTTCCTGCTACTTGGACTTCTTGAACTTTTTGAACCTTCCTGCTACTTGAACTTCTTGAACGTCTTGAACCTTCCTGCTACTTGAACTTCATGAACTTCTTGAACCTTCCTGCTACTTGAACTTCTAGAACCTTCCTGCTACTTGAACTTCTTGAACTTTTTGAACCTTTCTGCTACTTGAACTTCTTGAACTTCTTGAACCTTCCTGCTACTTGAACTTCTTGAACTTCTTGAACCTTCCTGCTACTTGAAATTCTTGATCTTCTTGAACCTTCCTGCTACTTGAAATACTTGAACTTCTTGAACCTTCCTGTTACTTGAACTTCTAGAACTTCTTGAACCTTCCTGCTACTTGAACTTCTTTAACCTTCCTGCTACTTGAACTTATTGAACCTTCCTGCTACTTGAACTTCTTGAACTTCTTGAACCTTCCTGCTACTTGAAATACTTGAAATTCTTGAACCTTCCTGTTACTTGAACTTCTTGAACTTCTTGAACCTTCCTGCTACTTGAACTTCTTGAACCTTCCTGCTACTTGAACTTCTTGAACCTTCCTGCTACTTGAACTTCTTGAACTTCTTGAACCTTCCTTCTACTTGAACTTCTTGAATCTTCCTGCTACTTGAACTTCTTGAACTTCTTGACCCTTCCTGCTACTTGAACTTCTTGAACTTCTTGAACCTTCCTGCTACTTGAACTTCTTGAACTTCTTGAACCTTCCTGCTACTTGAACTTCTTAAACTTCTTGGACCTTCCTGCTACTTGAACTTCTTGAACATCTTGAACATTCCTGCTACTTGAACTTCTTGACCCTTCCTGCTTCTTGAACTTCTTGAACCTTCCTTCTCCTTGAACTTCTTGAACTTCTTGAACCTTCCGGCTACTTGAACTTCTTGAACCTTCCTGCTACTTTAACTTTTTGAACTTCTTGAACCTTCCTGCTACTTGAACTTCTTGAACCTTCCTGCGAGCTGAACTTCTTGAACTTCTTGAACCTTCCTGCTACTTGAAATTCTTGAACCTTCCTGCTACTTGAACTTCTTGAACCTTCCTGCTACTTGAACTTCTTGAACTTCTTGAACCTTCCTTCTACTTGAACTTCTTGAACTTCTTGAACCTTCCTGCTACTTGAACTTCTTGAACCTTCATGCTTCTTGAACTTCTTGAAACTTCCTGCTACATGAACTTCTTGAACTTCTTGAACCTTTCTGCTACTTGAGCTTCTTGAACCTTCCTGCTACTTGAACTTCTTGAACCTTCCTGCTACTTGAACTTCTTGAACTTCTTGAACCTTCCGGCTACTTGAACTTCTTGAACTTCTTGAACTTTCCTTCTACTTGAACTTCTTGAACTTCTTGAACCTTCCTGCTACTTGAACTTCTTGAACCTTCCTGCTACTTGAACTTCTTGAACTTCTTGAACCTTCCTGCTACTTGAACTTCTTGAACTTCTTGAACCTTTCTGCTACTTGAACTTCTTCAACCTTCCTGCTACTTGGACTTCTTGAACTTTTTGAACCTTCCTGCTACTTGAACTTCTTGAACGTCTTGAACCTTCCTGCTACTTGAATTTCATGAACTTCTTGAACCTTCCTGCTACTTGAACTTCTAGAACCTTCCTGCTACTTGAACTTCTTGAACTTTTTGAACCTTTCTGCTACTTGAACTTCTTGAACTTCTTGAACCTTCCTGCTACTTGAACTTCTTGAACTTCTTGAACCTTCCTGCTACTTGAACTTCTTGAACCTTCCTGCTACTTGAACTTCTTGAACTTCTTGAACCTTCCTGCTACTTGAAATACTTGAACTTCTTGAACCTTCCTGTTACTTGAACTTCTAGAACTTCTTGAACCTTCCTGCTACTTGAACTTCTTTAACTCTCCTGCTACTTGAACTTCTTGAACCTTCCTGCTACTTGAACTTCTTGAACTTCTTGAACCTTCCTGCTACTTGAAATACTTGAAATTCTTGAACCTTCCTGTTACTTGAACTTCTTGAACTTCTTGAACCTTTCTGCTATTTGAACTTCTTGAACTTCTTGAACCTTCCTTCTACTTGAACTTCTTGAATCTTCCTGCTACTCGAACTTCTTGAACTTCTTGACCATTCCTGCTACTTGAACTTCTTGAACTTCTTGAACCTTCCTGCTACTTGAACTTCTTGAACTTCTTGAACCTTCCTGCTACTTGAACTTCTTAAACTTCTTGGACCTTCCTGCTACTTGAACTTCTTGAACATCTTGAACATTCCTGCTACTTAAACTTCTTGAACCTTCCTGCTTCTTGAACTTCTTGAACCTTCCTTCTCCTTGAACTTCTTGAACTTCTTGACCCTTCCTGCTACTTGAACTTCTTGAACCTTCCTGCTACTTTAACTTTTTGAACTTCTTGAACCTTCCTGCTACTTGAACTTCTAGAACCTTCCTGCGAGCTGAACTTCTTGAACTTCTTGAACCTTCCTGCTACTTGAACTTCTTGAACCTTCCTGCTACTAAAACTTCTTGAACCTTCCTTCTACTTGAACTTCTTGAACTTCTTGAACCTTCCTGCTACTTGAACTTCTTGAACCTTCATGCTTCTTGAACTTCTTGAAACTTCCTGCTACATGAACTTCTTGAACTTCTTGAACCTTTCTGCTACTTGAGCTTCTTGAACCTTCCTGCTACTTGAACTTCTTGAACCTTCCTGCTACTTGAACTTCTTGAACTTCTTGAACCTTCCGGCTACTTGAACTTCTTGAACTTCTTGAACTTTCCTTCTACTTGAACTTCTTGAACTTCTTGAACCTTCCTGCTACTTGAACTTCTTGAACCTTCCTGCTACTTGAACTTCTTGAACTTCTTGAACCTTCCTGCTACTTGAACTTCTTGAACCTTCCTGCTACTTGAACTTCTTGAACCTTCCTGCTACTTGAACTTCTTGAACTTCTTGAACCTTCCTTCTACTTGAACTTCTTGAACCTTCCTGCTACTTGAACTTCTTGAACTTCTTGACCCTTCCTGCTACGTGAACTTCTTGAACTTCTTGAACCTTCCTGCTACTTGAACTTCTTGAACTTCTTGAACCTTCCTGCTACTTGAACTTTTTAAACTTCTTGGACCTTCCTGCTACTTGAACTTCTTGAACATCTTGAACATTCCTGCTACTTGAACTTCTTGAAATTCTTGAACCTTCTTGCTATTTGAACTTCTTGAACTTCTTGAACCTTCCTGCTACTTGAACTTTTTGAACTTCTTCAACCTTCCTGCTACATGAACTTCTTGAACCTTCCTGCTACTTGAACTGCTTGAACTTCTTGAACCTTCCTGCAACTTGAACTTCTTGAAACTTCCTGCTACTTGAACTTCTTTAACTTCTTGAACAAACCTGCTACTTGAACTTCTTGAACTTCTTGCACCTTCCTGCTACTTGAACTTCTTGAACATTTTGAACCTTCCTGCTACTTGAACTTCTTGAACCTTCCTGCTACTTGATCTTCTTGAACCTTCCTGCTACTTGAACTTCTTGAACCTTCCTGATACTTGAACTTCTTGAACCTTCCTGCTACTTGAACTTCATGAACCTTCCTGCTACTTGAACTTTTTGAACCTTCCTGCTACTTGAACTTCTTGAACTTCTCGAACCTTCCTGCTACTTAAACTTTTCGAACTTCTTGAACCTTCCTGCTATTTGAACTTCTTGAACTTCTTGAACCTTCCTGCTACTTGAAATACTTGAACTTCTTGAACCCTCCTGCTACTTGAACTTCTTGAACTTCTTGAACCTTCCTGCTACTTGAACTTCTTGAACCTTCCTGCTACTTGAACTTCTTGAACCTTCCTGCCACTTGAACTTCTTGAATTTCTTGAACCTTCCTGCTACTTGAAATTCTTGAACCTTCCTGCTGCTTGAACTTCTTGAACTTCTTGAACCTTCCTGCTACATGAACTTCTTGAACTTCTTGAACCTTCCTGCTACTTGAACTTTTTGAACTTTCCTTCTACTATAAATTCTTGAACTTCTTGAACCTTCCTGCTACTTGAACTTCTTGAACTTCTTGAACCTTCCTGCTACTTGAACTACTTGAACTTCTTGAACCTTCCTGCTACTTGAACTTCTTGAACTTCTTGAACCTTCCTGCTACTTGAACTTCTTGAACCTTCCTGCTACTTGAACTTCTTGAACCTTCCTGCTAGCTGAACTTCTTGAACTTCTTGAACCTTCCTGCTACTCGAACTTCTTGAACCTTCCTGCTACTTGAACTTCTTGAACTTCTTGAACCTTTCTGCTACTTGAACTTCTTGAACCTTCCTGCTACTTGAACTTCTTGAACTTCTTGAACCTTCCTGCTACTTGAAATTCTTGAACTTCTTGAACCTTCGTGCTACTTGAACTTCTTGAACCTTCCTGCTACTTGAACTTCTTGAACTTCTTGAACCTTCCTGCTACTTGAACTTTTCATACTTCTTGAACCTTCCTGCTACTCGAACTTCTCGAACTTCTTGAACTTTCCTGCTACTTGAACTACTCAAACTTCTTGAACCTTCCTGCTACTTGAACTTCTTGAACTTCTTGAACCTTCCTGCAACTTGAACTTCTTGAACCTACCTGCTACTTGAACTTCATGAACCTTCCTGGCACTTGAACTTCTTGAACTTCTTGAACCTTCCTGCTACTTGAAATTCTTGAACCTTCCTGCTACTTGAACTTCTTGAACTTCTTGAACCTTCCTGCTACTTGAACTTCTTGAACTTCTTGAACCTTCCTGCTACTTGAACTTCTTGAACTTATTGAACCTTCCTGCTACTTGAACTTCTTGAACCTTCCTTCTACTTGAACTTCTTGAATTTCTTGAACCTTCCTGCTACTTGAACTTCTTGAACTTCTTGAACTTCTTGAACCTTCTTGCTACTTGAACTACTTGAACTTCTTGAACCTTCCTGCTACTTGAACTTCTTGAACTTCTTGAACTTCTTGAACCTTCCTGCTACTTGAACTTCTTGAACCTTCCGGCTTCTTGAACATCTTTAAACTTCCTGCTACATGAACTTCTTGAACTTCTTGAACCTTCCTATTACTTGAACTTCTTGAACCTTCCTGCTACTTGAACTTCTTGAAATTCTTAAACCTTCCTGCTACTTGAACTTCTTGAACTTCTTGAACCTTCATGCTACTTGAACTTCTTGAACTTCTTGAACCTTCCTGCTACTTGAACTTCTTGAACCTTCCTGCTACTTGAACTTCTTGAACTTCTTGAACCTTCCTGCTACTTGAACTTCTTGAACTTCTTGAACCTTCCTGCTACTTGAACTTCTTGAACTTCTTGAACCTTCCTGCTACTTGAACTTCTTGAACCTTCCTGCTACTTGAACTTCCTGAACTTCTTGAACCTTCCTGCTACTTGAACTTCTTGAACTTCTTGAACCTTTCTGCTACTTGAACTTCTTGAACCTTCCTGCTACTTGAACTTCTTGAACTTCCTGAACCTTCCTGCTACTTGAACTTCTTGAACTTCTTGAACCTTCCTGTTACTTGAACTTCTTGAACTTCTTGAACCTTCCTGCTACTTGAACTTCTTGAACCTTCCTGCTACTTGAACTTCTTGAACCTTCCTGCTACTTGAACTTCTTGAACCTTCCTGCTACTTGAACTTCTTGTACCTTCATGCTACTTGAACTTCTTGAACTTCTTGAACTTCCTGCTACTTGAACTTCTTGAACGTCTTGAACCTTCCTGCTACTTGAACTTCTTGAACTTCTTGAACCTTCCTGCTACTTGAACTTCTTGAACGTCTGGAACCTTCCTGCTACTTGAACTTCTTGAACTTCTTGAACCTTCATGCTACTTGAACTTCTTGAACCTTCTTGCTACTTGAACTTCTTGAACCTCCCTGCTACTTGAACTTCTTGAACTTTTTGAACCTTCCTGCTACCTGAACTTCTTGAACTTCTTTAACCTTCCTGCTACTTGAACTTCTTGAACCTTCCTGCTACTTGAACTTCTTGAACCTTCCTGATACTTGAACTTCTTGAACCTTCCTGCTACTTGAACTTTTTGAACCTTCCTGCTACTTGAACTTCTTGAACCTTCCTGCTACTTGAACTTCTTGAACCTTCCTGCTACTTGAACTTTTCGAACTTCTTGAAACTTCCTGCTACTTGAACTTCTTGAACTTCTTGAACCTTCCTGCTACTTGAAATACTTGAACTTCTTGAACCTTCCTGCTACTTGAACTTCTTGAACTTCTTGAACTTTCGTGCTACTTGAACTTCTTGAACCTTCCTGCTACTTGAACCTCTTGAACTTCTTGACCCTTCCTGCTACTTGAACTTCTTGAACTTCTTGAACCTTCCTGCTACTTGAACTTTTTGAACTTCTTGAACCTTCCTGCTACTTGAACTTCTTGAACTTCTTTAACCTTCCTGCTACTTGAACATCTTGAACTACATGAACCTTCCTGCTACTTGAACTTCTTGAACTTCTTGAACCTTTTTGCTACTTGAACTTCATTAACTTCTTGAACCTTCCTGCTACTTGAACTTTTTGAACTTCTTGAACCTTCCTGCTACTTGAACTTCTTGAACCTTCCTGCTACTTGAACTTCTTGAACTTCTTGAACCTTCCTGCTACTTGAACTTCTTGAAACTTCCTGCTACTTGAACTTCTTGAACTTCTTGAACCTTCCTGCTACTTGAACTTCTTGAACTTCTTGAACCTTCCTGTTACTTGAACTTTTTGAACCTTCCTGCTACTTGAACTTCATGAACCTTTCTGCTACTTGAACTTCTTGAACCTTTCTGCTACTTGAACTTCTTGAACCTTCCTGCTACTTGAACTTATTGAACTTTCCTGCTACTTGAACTTCTTGAGCCTTACTGATTCTTGAACTTCTTCAACTTCTTGAACCTTCCTGCTAAATGAACTTCTTGAACTTCTTGAACCTTCCTGCTACTTGAACTTCTTGAACTTCTTGCACCTTCCTGCTACTTGAACTTCTTGAACTTCTTGCACCTTCCTGCTACTTGAACTTCAAGAACCTTCCTGCTACTTGAACTCCTTGAACCTTCCTGCTTCTTGAACTTCTTGAACTTCTTGAACCTTCCTGCTACTTGAACTTCTAGAACCTTCCTGCTACTTGAACTTCTTGAACTTCTTGAACTTCTTGCACCTTCCTGCTACTTGAACTTCTTGAACTTCTTGAACCTTCCTGCTACTTGAACTTCTTGAACTTCTTGAACCTTCCTGCAACTTGAACTTCTTGAACCTACCTGCTACTTGAACTTCATGAACCTTCCTGGCACTTGAACTTCTTGAACTTCTTGAACCTTCCTGCTACTTGAAATTCTTGAACCTTCCTGCTACTTGAACTTCTTGAACTTCTTGAACCTTCCTGCTACTTGAACTTCTTGAACTTCTTGAACCTTCCTGCTACTTGAACTTCTTGAACTTATTGAACCTTCCTGCTACTTGAACTTCTTGAACCTTCCTTCTACTTGAACTTCTTGAATTTCTTGAACCTTCCTGCTACTTGAACTTCTTGAACTTCTTGAACTTCTTGAACCTTCTTGCTACTTGAACTACTTGAACTTCTTGAACCTTCCTGCTACTTGAACTTCTTGAACTTCTTGAACTTCTTGAACCTTCCTGCTACTTGAACTTCTTGAACCTTCCTGCTTCTTGAACATCTTTAAACTTCCTGCTACATGAACTTCTTGAACTTCTTGAACCTTCCTATTACTTGAACTTCTTGAACCTTCCTGCTACTTGAACTTCTTGAAATTCTTAAACCTTCCTGCTACTTGAACTTCTTGAACTTCTTGAACCTTCATGCTACTTGAACTTCTTGAACTTCTTGAACCTTCCTGCTACTTGAACTTCTTGAACCTTCCTGCTACTTGAACTTCTTGAACTTCTTGAACCTTCCTGCTACTTGAACTTCTTGAACTTCTTGAACCTTCCTGCTACTTGAACTTCTTGAACTTCTTGAACCTTCCTGCTACTTGAACTTCTTGAACCTTCCTGCTACTTGAACTTCCTGAACTTCTTGAACCTTCCTGCTACTTGAACTTCTTGAACTTCTTGAACCTTCCTGCTACTTGAACTTCTTGAACCTTCCTGCTACCTGAACTTCTTGAACTTCCTGAACCTTCCTGCTACTTGAACTTCTTGAACTTCTTGAACCTTCCTGTTACTTGAACTTCTTGAACTTCTTGAACCTTCCTGCTACTTGAACTTCTTGAACCTTCCTGCTACTTGAACTTCTTGAACCTTCCTGCTACTTGAACTTCTTGAACCTTCCTGCTACTTGAACTTCTTGTACCTTCATGCTACTTGAACTTCTTGAACTTCTTGAACTTCCTGCTACTTGAACTTCTTGAACGTCTTGAACCTTCCTGCTACTTGAACTTCTTGAACTTCTTGAACGTTCCTGCTACTTGAACTTCTTGAACGTCTGGAACCTTCCTGCTACTTGAACTTCTTGAACTTCTTGAACCTTCATGCTACTTGAACTTCTTGAACCTTCTTGCTACTTGAACTTCTTGAACTTCTTGAACCCTCCTTCTACTTGAACTTCTTGAACCTCCCTGCTACTTGAACTTCTTGAACTTTTTGAACCTTCCTGATACCTGAACTTCTTGAACTTCTTGAACCTTCCTGCTACTTGAACTTCTTGAACCTTCCTGCTACTTGAACTTCTTGAACCTTCCTGATACTTGAACTTCTTGAACCTTCCTGCTACTTGAACTTTTTGAACCTTCCTGCTACTTGAACTTCTTGAACCTTCCTGCTACTTGAACTTCTTGAACCTTCCTGCTACTTGAACTTTTCGAACTTCTTGAAACTTCCTGCTACTTGAACTTCTTGAACTTCTTGAACCTTCCTGCTACTTGAAATACTTGAACTTCTTGAACCTTCCTGCTACTTGAACTTCTTGAACTTCTTGAACCTTCGTGCTACTTGAACTTCTTAAACCTTCCTGCTACTTGAACCTCTTGAACTTCTTGACCCTTCCTGCTACTTGAACTTCTTGAACTTCTTGAACCTTCCTGCTACTTGAACTTTTTGAACTTCTTGAACCTTCCTTGTACTTGAACTTCTTGAACTTCTTTAACCTTCCTGCTACTTGAACATCTTGAACTTCATGAACCTTCCTGCTACTTAAACTTCTTGAACTTCTTGAACCTTTTTGCTACTTGAACTTCATTAACTTCTTGAACCTTCCTGCTACTTGAACTTTTTGAACTTCTTGAACCTTCCTGCTACTTGAACTTCTTGAACCTTCCTGCTACTTGGATTTCTTGAACTTCTTGAACCTTCCTGCTACTTGAACTTCTTGAAACTTCCTGCTACTTGAACTTCTTGAACTTCTTGAACCTTCCTGCTACTTGAACTTCTTGAACTTCTTGAACCTTCCTGTTACTTGAACTTTTTGAACCTTCCTGCTACTTGACCTTCTTGAACCTTCCTGCTACTTGAACTTCTCGAACCTTTCTGCTACTTGAACTTCTTGAACCTTCCTGCTACTTGAACTTATTGAACTTTCCTGCTACTTGAACTTCTTGAGCCTTACTGATTCTTGAACTTCTTCAACTTCTTGAACCTTCCTGCTAAATGAACTTCTTGAACTTCTTGAACCTTCCTGCTACTTGAACTTCTTGAACTTCTTGAACCTTCCTGCTACTTGAACTTCTTGAACTTCTTGCACCTTCCTGCTACTTGAACTTCAAGAACCTTCCTGCTACTTGAACTCCTTGAACCTTCCTGCTACTTGAACTTCTTGAACTTCTTGAACCTTCCTGCTACTTGAACTTCTAGAACCTTCCTGCTACTTGAACTTCTTGAACTTCTTGAACTTCTTGCACCTTCCTGCTACTTGAACTTGTAGAACCTTCCAGCTACTTGAACTTCTTGAACCTTCCTGCTACTTGAACTTCTTGAACTTCTTGAACCTTCCTGCTACTTGAACTTCTTGAACCTTCCTGCTACTTGAACTTCTCGAACTTCTTGAACTACTTGAACCTTCCTGCTACTTGAACTTCTTGAACCTTCCTGCTACTTGAACTTTTTGAACTTCTTGAACCTTCCTGCTACTTGAACTTCTTGTACTTCTTGAACTTTCCTGCTACTTGAACTTCTTCAACCTTCCTGCCACTTGATTTCTTGAACCTTCCTGCTACTTGAACTTCTTGAGCCTTCATGCTACTCGAACTTTTTGAACCTTTCTGCTTCCTGAACTTCTTGAACCTTCCTTCTACATGAACTTTTTGAACTTCTTGAACCTTCCTGCTACTTGAACTTCTTGAACCTTCCTGCTACTTGAACTTCTTGAACTTCTTGAACCTTCCTGCTACTTGAACTTCTTGAACCTTCTAGCTACTTGAACTTCTTGAACCTTCCTGCTATTTGAACTTCTTAAACTTCTTGAACCTTCCTGCTACTTGAACTTTTCGAACTTCTTGTACCTTCCTGCTACTTGAACTTCTTGAACTTCTTGAACCTTCCTGCTACTTGAACTACTTGAACTTCTTGAACCTTCCTGCTACTTGAACTTCTTGAACTTCTTGAACCTTCCTGCAACTTGAACTTCTCGAACCTTCCTTCTACTTTAACTTCTTGAACCTTCCTGCCACTTGAACTTCTTGAACTTCTTGAACCTTCCTGCTACTTGAAATTCTTGAACCTTCCTGCTACTTGAACTTCTTGAACTTCTTGAACCTTCCTGCTACTTGAACTTCTTGAACTTATTGAACCTTCCTGCTACTTGAACTTCTTGAACCTTCCTTCTACTTGAACTTCTTGAATTTCTTGAACCTTCCTGCTACTTGACCTTCTTGAACTTCTTGAACCTTCCTGCTACTTGAACTACTTGAACTTCTTGAACCTTCCTGCTACTTGAACTTCTTGAACTTCTTAAACTTCTTGAACCTTCCTGCTGCTTGAACTTCTTGAACCTTCCTGCTTCTTGAACATCTTTAAACTTCCTGCTACCTGAACTTCTTGAACTTCTTGAACCTTCCTATTACTTGAACTTCTTGAACCTTCCTGCTACCTGAACTTCTTGAAATTCTTGAACCTTCCTGCTACTTGAACTTCTTGAACTTCTTGAACCTTCGTGCTACTTGAACTTCTTGAACTTCTTGAACCTTCCTGCTACTTGAACTTCCTGAACTTCTTGAACCTTCCTGCTACTTGAACTTCTTGAACTTCTTGAACCTTCCTGCTACTTGAACTTCTTGAACCTTCCTGCTACTTGATTTTCTTGAACTTCTTGAACCTTCCTGCTACTTGAACTTCTTGAACTTCTTGAACCTTCCTGCTACTTGAACTTCTTGAACCTTCCTGCTACTTGAACTTCTTGAACCTTCCTGCTACTTGAACTTCTTGAACCTTCCTGCTACTTGAACTTCTTGTACCTTCATGCTACTTGAACTTCTTGAACTTCTTGAACCTTCCTGCTACTTGAACTTCTTGAACGTCTTGAACCATCCTGCTACTTGAACTTCTTGAACTTCTTGAACCTTCCTGCTACTTGAACTTCTTGAACATCTTGAACCTTCCTGCTACTTGGACTTCTTGAACTTCTTGAACCTTCCTGCTTCTTGAACTTCTTGAACCTTCCTGCTACTTGAACTTCTTGAACTTCTTGAACCTTCCTGCTTCTTGAACTTCTTGAACCTTCATGCTACTTGAACTTCTTGAACTTCTTGAACCTTCCTGCTACTTGAACTTCTTGAACGTCTTGAACCATCCTGCTACTTGAACTTCTTGAACTTCTTGAACCTTCCTGCTACTTGAACTTCTTGAACTTCTTGAAGCTTCATGCTACTTGAAATACTTGAACTTCTTGAACCTTCCTGTTACTTGAACTTCTTGAACTTTTCGAACCTTCCTGCTACTTGAACTTCTTTAACCTTCCTGCTACTTGAACTTCTCGAACCTTCCTGCTACTTGAACTTTCTGAACTTCTTGAACCTTTCTACTACTTGAAATACTTGAACTTCTTGAACCTTCCTGTTACTTGAACTTCTTGAACTTCTTGAACCTTAATGCTACTTGAACTTCTTGAACCTTCCTGTTACTTGAACTTCTTGAACTTCTTGAACCTTCCTGCTACTTGGTTTTCTTGAACCTTCCTGCTATTTGAACTTCTTGAACCTTCCTGCTACTTGAACTTCTTGAACTTCTTGAACCTTCCTGCTACTTGAACTTCTTGAACCTTCCTGCTACTTGAACTTCTTGAACGTCTCGAACCTTCCTGCTACTTGAACTTCTTGAACTTCTTGAACCTTCCTGCTATTTGAACTTCTTGAACCTTCCTGCTACTTGAACTTCTTGAACTTTTTGAACCTTCCTGCTACTTGAACTTCTTGAACTTCTAGAACCTTCCTGCTTCTTGAACTTCTTGAACTTCTTGAACCTTCCTGCTACTTGAACTTCTTGAACCTTCCTGCTACTTGAACTTCTTGAACTTCTTGAACCTTCATGCTACTTGAAATACTTGAACTTCTTGAACCTTCCTGTTACTTGAACTTCTTGAACTTTTCGAACCTTCCTGCTACTTGAACTTCTTTAACCTTCCTGCTACTTGAACTTCTCGAACCTTCCTGCTACTTGAACTTTCTGAACTTCTTGAACCTTTCTACTACTTGAAATACTTGAACTTCTTGAACCTTCCTGTTACTTGAACTTCTTGAACTTCTTGAACCTTAATGCTACTTGAACTTCTTGAACCTTCCTGTTACTTGAACTTTTTGAACTTCTTGAACCTTATTGCTACTTGGTTTTCTTGAACCTTCCTGCTATTTGAACTTCTTGAACCTTCCTGCTACTTGAACTTCTTGAACTTCTTGAACCTTCCTGCTACTTGAACTTCTTGAACCTTCCTGCTACTTGAACTTTCTGAACTTATTGAACCTTTCTACTACTTGAAATACTTGAACTTCTTGAACCTTCCTGTTACTTGAACTTCTTGAACTTCTTGAACCTTCCTGCTATTTGAACTTCTTGAACCTGCCTGCTACTTGAACTTCTTGAACTTCTTGAACCTTCCTGCTACTTGAACTTCTTGAACTTCTAGAACCTTCCTGCTACTTGAACTTCTTGAACTTCTTGAACCTTCCTGCTACTTGAACTTCTTGAAACTTCCTGCTTCTTGAACTTCTTGAACTTCTTGAACCTTCATGCTACTTGAAATACTTGAACTTCTTGAACCTTCCTGTTACTTAAACTTCTTGAACTTTTCGAACCTTCCTGCTACTTGAACTTCTTTAACCTTCCAGCTACTTGAACTTCTCGAACCTTCCTGCTACTTGAACTTCTTGAACTTCTTGAACCTTCCTCCTACCTGAAATACTTGAACTTCTTGAACCTTCCTGTTACTTGAACTTCTTGAACTTCTTGAACCTTCCTGCTACTTGAACTTCTTGAACCTTCGTGTTACTTGATCTTCTTGATCTTCTTGAACCTTCCTGCTACTTGATTTTCTTGAACCTTCCTGCTATTTGAACTTCTTGAACCTTCCTGCTTCTTGAACTTCTTGAACCTTCCTGCTACTTGAACTTCTTGAACCTTCCTGCTACTTGAACTTCTTGAACTTCTTGAACCTTCCTGCTACTTGAACTTCTTGAACTTCTTGAACCTTCCTGCTACTTGAACTTCTTGAACTTCTTGAACCTTCCTGCTACTTGAACTTGTTGAACTTCGTGAACCTCCTTGCTACTTGAACTTCTTGAACTTTTTGAACCTTCCTGCTACCTGAACTTTTTGAACTTCTTGAACCTTCCTGCTACTTGAACTTCTTGAACTTCTTGAACCTTCATGCTACTTGAAATACTTGAACTTCTTGAACTTTCCTGTTACTTGAACTTCTTGAACTTTTCGAACCTTCCTGCTACTTGAACTTCTTTAACCTTCCTGCTACTTGAACTTCTCGAACCTTCCTGCTACTTGAACTTTCTGAACTTCTTGAACCTTTCTACTACTTGAAATACTTGAACTTCTTGAACCTTCCTGTTACTTGAACTTCTTGAACTTCTTGAACCTTAATGCTACTTGAACTTCTTGAACCTTCCTGTTACTTGAACTTCTTGAACTTCTTGAACCTTCCTGCTACTTGGTTTTCTTGAACCTTCCTGCTATTTGAACTTCTTGAACCTTCCTGCTACTTGAACTTCTTGAACTTCTTGAACCTTCCTGCTACTTGAACTTCTTGAACGTCTCGAACCTTCCTGCTACTTGAACTTCTTGAACTTCTTGAACCTTCCTGCTATTTGAACTTCTTGAACCTTCCTGCTACTTGAACTTCTTGAACTTTTTGAACCTTCCTGCTACTTGAACTTCTTGAACTTCTAGAACCTTCCTGCTTCTTGAACTTCTCGAACTTCTTGAACCTTCCTGCTACTTGAACTTCTTGAACCTTCCTGCTACTTGAACTTCTTGAACTTCTTGAACCTTCATGCTACTTGAAATACTTGAACTTCTTGAACCTTCCTGTTACTTGAACTTCTTGAACTTTTCGAACCTTCCTGCTACTTGAACTTCTTTAACCTTCCTGCTACTTGAACTTCTCGAACCTTCCTGCTACTTGAACTTTCTGAACTTCTTGAACCTTTCTACTACTTGAAATACTTGAACTTCTTGAACCTTCCTGTTACTTGAACTTCTTGAACTTCTTGAACCTTAATGCTACTTGAACTTCTTGAACCTTCCTGTTACATGAACTTTTTGAACTTCTTGAACCTTCCTGCTACTTGGTTTTCTTGAACCTTCCTGCTATTTGAACTTCTTGAACCTTCCTGCTACTTGAACTTCTTGAACTTCTTGAACCTTCCTGCTACTTGAACTTCTTGAACCTTCCTGCTACTTGAACTTCTAGAACTTCTTGACCCTTCCTGCTACTTGAACTTCTTGAACTTCTTGAACCTTCCTGCTACTTGAACTTCTTGAACTTCTTGAACCTTCCTGCTACTTGAACTTCTTGATCTTCTTGAACCTTCCTGCTACTTGAACTTTTTGTACCTTCCTGCTACCTGAACTTCTTGAACCTTCCTGGTACTTGAACTTCTTGAACCTTCCTGCTACTTGAACTTCTAGAACCTTCCTGTTACTTGAACTTCTTGAACTTTCCTGCTACCTGAACTTCTTGAACCTTACTGCTTCTTGAACTTCTTGAACGTCTTGAACCTTCCTGCTACTTGAACTTCTTGAACTTCTTGAACCTTCATGCTACTTGAACTTCTTGAACCTTCCTGCTACTTGAACTTCTTGAACTTCTTGAATCCTTCTGCTACTTGAACTTCTTGAACCTTCCAGCTACTTGAACTTCTTGAACTTTTTGAACCTTCCTGCTACCTGAACTTCTTGAACTTCTTGAACCTTCCTGCTACTTGAACTTCTTGAACCTTCCTGCTACTTGAACTTCTTGAACTTTCCTGCTACTTGAACTTCTTGAACTTATTGAACCTTCCTGCTACTTGAACTTCATGAACCTTTCTGCTACTTGAACTTCTTGAAACTTCCTGCTACTTGAACTTCTTGAACTTCTTGAACCTTCCTGCTACTTGAACTTCTTGAACGTCTTGAACCTTCCTGCTACTTGAACTTCTTGAACTTCTTGAACCTTCCTGCTATTTGAACTTCTTGAACCTTCCTGCTACTTGAACTTCTTGAACTTCTTGAACCTTCCTGCTACTTGAACTTCTTGAACTTCTTGAACCTTCCTGCTACTTGAACTTCTTGAACTTCTTGAACCTTCCTGCTACTTGAACTTCTTGAACCTTCCTGCTTTTTGAACTTCTTGAACTTCTTGAACCTTCATGCTACTTGAAATACTTGAACTTCTTGAAACTTCCTGTTACTTAAACTTCTTGAACTTTTCGAACCTTCCTGCTACTTGAACTTCTTTAACCTTCCTGCTACTTGAACTTCTCGAACCTTCCTGCTACTTGAACTTCTTGAACTTCTTGAACCTTCCTCCTAACTGAAATACTTGAACTTCTTGAACCTTCCTGTTACTTGAACTTCTTGAACTTCTTGAACCTTCCTGCTACTTGAACTTCTTGAACCTTCGTGTTACTTGATCTTCTTGATCTTCTTGAACCTTCCTGCTACTTGGTATTCTTGAACCTTCCTGCTATTTGAACTTCTTGAACCTTCCTGCTTCTTGAACTTCTTGAACCTTCCTGCTACTTGAACTTCTTGAACCTTCCCGCTACTTGAACTTCTTGAACTTCTTGAACCTTCCTGCTACTTGAACTTCTTGAACTTCTTGAACCTTCCTGCTACTTGAACTTCTTGAACTTCTTGAACCTTCCTGCTACTTGAACTTGTTGAACTTCGTGAACCTCCTTGCTACTTGAACTTCTTGAACTTCTTGAACCTTCCTGCTACCTGAATTTTTTGAACTTCTTGAACCTTCCTGCTACTTGAACTTCTTGAACTTCTTGAACCTTCCTGCTACTTGAACTTCTTGAACGTCTTGAACCTTCCTGCTACTTGAACTTCTTGAACTTCTTGAACCTTCCTGCTATTTGAACTTCTTGAACCTTCCTGCTACTTGAACTTCTTGAACTTCTTGAACCTTCCTGCTACTTGAACTTCTTGAACTTCTTGAACCTTCCTGCTACTTGAACTTCTTGAACTTCTTGAACCTTCCTGCTACTTGAACTTCTTGAAACTTCCTGCTTCTTGAACTTCTTGAACTTCTTGAACCTTCATGCTACTTGAAATACTTGAACTTCTTGAACCTTCCTGTTACTTAAACTTCTTGAACTTTTCGAACCTTCCTGCTACTTGAACTTCTTTAACCTTCCTGCTACTTGAACTTCTCGAACCTTGCTGCTACTTGAACTTCTTGAACTTCTTGAACCTTCCTCCTACCTGAAATACTTGAACTTCTTGAACCTTCCTGTTACTTGAACTTCTTGAACTTCTTGAACCTTACTGCTACTTGAACTTCTTGAACCTTCCTGATACTTGAACTTCTTTAACCTTCCTGCTACTTGAACTTCTTGAATTTCTCGAACCTTCCTGCTACTTGAACTGCTTAAACTTCTTGGACCTTCCTGCTACTTGAACTTCTCGAACTTCTTGAACCTTCCTGCTACTTGAACTTCTTGAACTTCTTGAACCTTCTTCCTATTTGAACTTTTTGAACTTCTTGAACCTTCCTGCTACTTGAACTTCTTGAACCTTCCTGCCACTTGAACTTCTTGAACTTCTTGAACCTTCCTGCTACGTGAACTTCTTGAAACTTGCTGCTACTTGCACTTCTTGAACTTCTTGAACCTTCCTGCTACTTGAACTTCTTGAACTTCTTGAACTTCTTGAACCTTCCTATTACTTGAACTTTTTGAACCTTCCTGCTACTTGAACTTCTTGAACCTTCCTGCTACTTGAACTTCTTGAACCTTCCTCCTACTTGAACTTCTTGAACCTTACTGTTTCTTGAACTTCTTGAACTTCTTGAACTTCTTGAACCTTCCTGCTAAATGAACTTCTTGAACTTCTTGAACCTTCCTGCTACTTGAACTTCTTGAACTTCTTGATTCTTCCTGCTACTTGAACTTCTTGAACTTCTTGCACCTTCCTGCTACTTGAACTTCTAGAACCTTCCTGCTACTTGAACTACTTGAACGTTCCTGCTACTTGAACTTCTTGAACTTCTTGAACCTTCCTGCTACTTGAACTTCTTGAACCTTCCTGCTACTTGAACTTCTTGAACTTCTTGAACCTTCCTGCTACTTGATTTTCTTGAACTTCTTGAACCTTCCTGCTACTTGAACTTCTTGAACTTCTTGAACCTTCCTGCTACTTGAACTTCTTGAACCTTCCTGCTACTTGAACTTCTTGAACCTTCCTGCTACTTGAACTTCTTGAACCTTCCTGCTACTTGAACTTCTTGTACCTTCATGCTACTTGAACTTCTTGAACTTCTTTAACCTTCCTGCTACTTGAACTTCTTGAACGTCTTGAACCTTCCTGCTACTTGAACTTCTTGAACTTCTTGAACCTTCCTGCTACTTGAACTTCTTGAACATCTTGAACCTTCCTGCTACTTGGACTTCTTGAACTTCTTGAACCTTCCTGCTACTTGAACTTCTTGAACCTTCCTGCTACTTGAACTTCTTGAACTTCTTGAACCTTCCTGCTACTTGAACATCTTGAACTTCTTGAACCTTCCTGCTACTTGAACTTCTTGAACGTCTCGAACCTTCCTGCTACTTGAACTTCTTGAACTTCTTGATCCTTCCTGCTATTTGAACTTCTTCAACCTTCCTGCCACTTGATTTCTTGAACCTTCCTGCTACTTGAACTTCTTGAGCCTTCATGCTACTCGAACTTTTTGAACCTTTCTGCTTCCTGAACTTCTTGAACCTTCCTTCTACATGAACTTTTTGAACTTCTTGAACCTTCCTGCTACATGAACTTCTTGAACCTTCCTGCTACTTGAACTTTTTGAACTTCTTGAACCTTCCTGCTACTTGAACTTCTTGAACCTTCCTGCTACTCGAACTTCTTGAACTTCTTGAACCTTCCTGCTACTTGAACTTCTTGAACCTTCTAGCTACTTGAACTTCTTGAACCTTCCTGCTACTTGAACTTCTTAAACTTCTTGAACCTTCCTGCTACTTGAACTTTTCGAACTTCTTGAACCTTCCTGCTACTTGAACTTCTTGAACTTCTTGAACCTTCCTGCTACTTGAACTACTTGAACTTCTTGAACCTTCCTGCTACTTGAACTTCTTGAACTTCTTGAACCTTCCTGCAACTTGAACTTCTTGAACCTTCCTGCTACTTTAACTTCTTGAACCTTCCTGCCACTTGAACTTCTTGAACTTCTTGAACCTTCCTGCTACTTGAAATTCTTGAACCTTCCTGCTACTTGAACTTCTTGAACTTCTTGAACCTTCCTGCTACTTGAACTTCTTGAACTTATTGAACCTTCCTGCTACTTGAACTTCTTGAACCTTCCTTCTACTTGAACTTCTTGAATTTCTTGAACCTTCCTGCTACTTGACCTTCTTGAACTTCTTGAACCTTCCTGCTACTTGAACTACTTGAACTTCTTGAACCTTCCTGCTACTTGAACTTCTTGAACTTCTTGAACTTCTTGAACCTTCCTGCTGCTTGAACTTCTTGAACCTTCCTGCTTCTTGAACATCTTTAAACTTCCTGCTACATGAACTTCTTGAACTTCTTGAACCTTCCAATTACTTGAACTTCTTGAACCTTCCTGCTACTTGAACTTCTTGAAATTCTTGAACCTTCCTGCTACTTGAACTTCTTGAACTTCTTGAACCTTCGTGCTACTTGAACTTCTTGAACTTCTTGAACCTTCCTGCTACTTGAACTTCTTGAACCTTCCTGCTACTTGAACTTCCTGAACTTCTTGAACCTTCATGCTACTTGAACTTCTTGAACTTCTTGAACCTTCCTGCTACTTGAACTTCTTGAACCTTCCTGCTACTTGATTTTCTTGAACTTCTTGAACCTTCCTGCTACTTGAACTTCTTGAACTTCTTGAACCTTCCTGCTACTTGAACTTCTTGAACCTTCCTGCTACTTGAACTTCTTGAACCTTCCTGCTACTTGAACTTCTTGAACCTTCCTGCTACTTGAACTTCTTGTACCTTCATGCTACTTGAACTTCTTGAACTTCTTGAACCTTCCTGCTACTTGAACTTCTTGAACGTCTTGAACCTTCCTGCTACTTGTACTTCTTAAACTTCTTGAACCTTCCTGCTACTTGAACTTCTTGAACATCTTGAGCCTTCCTGCTACTTGGACTTCTTGAACTTCTTGAACCTTCCTGCTACTTGAACTTCTTGAACCTTCCTGCTACTTGAACTTCTTGAACTTCTTGAACCTTCCTGCTACTTGAACATCTTGAACTTCTTGAACCTTCCTGCTACTTGAACTTCTTGAACGTCTCGAACCTTCCTGCTACTTGAACTTCTTGATCTTCTTGAACCTTCCTGCTATTTGAACTTCTTGAACCTTCCTGCTACTTGAACTTCTTGAACTTTTTGAACCTTCCTGCTACTTGAACTTCTTGAACTTCTAGAACCTTCCTGCTACTTGAACTTCTTGAACTTCTTGAACCTTCCTGCTACGTGAACTTCTTGAACCTTCCTGCTACTTGAACTTCTTGAACTTCTTGAACCTTCATGCTACTTGAAATACTTGAACTTCTTGAACCTTCCTGTTACTTGAACTTCTTGAACTTTTCGAACCTTCCTGCTACTTGAACTTCTTTAACCTTCCTGCTACTTGAACTTCTCGAACCTTCCTACTACTTGAACTTTCTGAACTTCTTGAACCTTTCTACTACTTGAAATACTTGAACTTCTTGAACCTTCCTGTTACTTGAACTTCTTGAACTTCTTGAACCTTAATGCTACTTGAACTTCTTGAACCTTCCTGTTACTTGAACTTCTTGAACTTCTTGAACCTTCCTGCTACTTGGTTTTCTTGAACCTTCCTGCTATTTGAACATCTTGAACCTTCCTGCTACTTGAACTTCTTGAACTTCTTGAACCTTCCTGCTACTTGAACTTCTTGAACCTTCCTGCTACTTGAACTTCTAGAACTTCTTGACCCTTCCTGCTACTTGAACTTCTTGAACTTCTTGAACCTTCCTGCTACTTGAACTTCTTGAACTTCTTGAACCTTCCTGCTACTTGAACTTCTTGATCTTCTTGAACCTTCCTGCTACTTGAACTTCTTGAACTTCTTGAACCTTCCTGCTGCTTGAACTTGTTGAACTTCGTGAACCTCCTTGCTACTTGAACTTCTTGAACCTTCCTGCTACTTGAACTTTTTGAACTTTTTGAACCTTCCTGCTACTTGAACTTCTTGAACTTCTTGAACCTTCCTGCTACTTGAACTTCTTGAACTTCCTGAACCTTCCTGCTACTTGAACTTCTTGAACTTCTTGAACCTTCCTGCTAATTGAACTTCTTGAAACTTCCTGCTACTTGAACTTCTTGAACTTCTTGAACCTTCCTGCTACTTGAACTTCTTGATTTTCTTGAACCTTCCTGTTACTTGAACTTTTTGTACCTTCCTGCTACCTGAACTTCTTGAACCTTCCTGGTACTTGAACTTCTTGAACCTTCCTGCTACTTGAACTTCTAGAACCTTCCTGTTACTTGAACTTCTTGAACTTTCCTGCTACCTAAACTTCTTGAACCTTACTGCTTCTTGAACTTCTTGAACGTCTTGAACCTTCCTGCTACTTGAACTTCTTGAACTTCTTGAACCTTCATACTACTTGAACTTCTTGAACCTTCCTGCTACTTGAACTTCTTGAACTTCTTGAATCCTTCTGCTACTTGAACTTCTTGAACCTTCCAGCTACTTGAACTTCTTGAACTTTTTGAGCCTTCCTGCTAACTGAACTTCTTGAACTTCTTGAACCTTCCTGCTACTTGAACTTCTTGAACCTTCCTGCTACTTGAACTTCTTGAACCTTCCTGCTGCTTGAACTTCTTGAACTTATTGAACCTTCCTGCTACTTGAACTTCATGAACCTTTCTGCTACTTGAACTTCTTGAAACTTCCTGCTACTTGAACTTCTTGAACTTCTTGAACCTTCCTGCTACTTGAACTTCATGAACCTTTCTGCTACTTGAACTTCTTGAAACTTCCTGCTACTTGAACTTCTTGAACTTCTTGAACCTTCCTGCTACTTGAACTTCTTGAACGTCTTGAACCTTCCTGCTACTTGAACTTCTTGAACTTCTTGAACCTTCCTGCTATTTGAACTTCTTGAACCTTCCTGCTACTTGAACTTCTTGAACTTCTTGAACCTTCCTGCTACTTGAACTTCTTGAACTTCTTGAACCTTCCTGCTACTTGAACTTCTTGAACTTCTTGAACCTTCCTGCTACCTGAACTTCTTGAACTTCTTGAACTTCTTGAACCTTCATGCTACTTGAAATACTTGAACTTCTTGAATCTTCCTGTTACTTAAACTTCTTGAACTTTTCGAACCTTCCTGCTACTTGAACTTCTTTAACCTTCCTGCTACTTGAACTTCTCGAACCTTCCTGCTACTTGAACTTCTTGAACTTCTTGAACCTTCCTCCTACCTGAAATACTTGAACTTCTTGAACCTTCCTGTTACTTGAACTTCTTGAACTTCTTGAACCTTCCTGCTACTTGAACTTCTTGAACCTTCGTGTTACTTGATCTTCTTGATCTTCTTGAACCTTCCTGCTACTTGATTTTCTTGAACCTTCCTGCTATTTGAACTTCTTGAACCTTCCTGCTACTTGAACTTCTTGAACCTTCCTGCTACTTGAACTTCTTGAACCTTCCTGCGACTTGAACTTCTAGAACTTCTTGACCCTTCCTGCTACTTGAACTTCTTGAACTTCTTGAACCTTCCTGCTGCTTGAACTTGTTGAACTTCGTGAACCTCCTTGCTACTTGAACTTCTTGAACTTCTTGAACCTTCCTGCTGCCTGAACTTTTTGAACTTCTTGAACCTTCCTGCTACTTGAACTTCTTGAACTTCTTGAACCTTCCTGCTACTTGAACTTCTTGAACTTCTTGAACCTTCCTGCTGCTTGAACTTGTTGAACTTCGTGAACCTCCTTGCTACTTGAACTTCTTGAACTTCTTGAACTTCTTGAACTTCTTGAACCTTCCTGCTGCTTGAACTTGTTGAACTTTCCTGCTACTTGAACTTCTTGAACTTCTTGAACCTTCCTGCTACTTGAACTTCTTGAACCTTCCTGCTACTTGAATTTCTTGAACCTTCCTGCTACCTGAACTTCTTGAACTTCTTGAACCTTCCTGCTACTTGAACTTTTAGAACTTCTTGAACCTTTCTGCTACTTGAACTTCTTGAACCTTCCTGCTACTTGAACTTCTTGAACTACTTGAACCTTCCTGCTACTTGAACTTCTTGAACGTCTTGAACCTTCCTGCTATTTGAACTTCTTGAACTTCTTGAACCTTCCTGCTACTTGAACTTCTTGAACCTTCCTGCTACTTGAACTTCTTGAACTTTTTGAACCTTCCTGCTACTTGAACTTTTCGAACTTTTTGAACCTTCCTGCTACTTGAACTTCTTGAACTTCTTGAACCTTCCTGCTACTTGAACTTCTTGAACCTTCCTGCTACTTGAACTTCTTGAACCTTCCTTCTACTTGAACTTCTTGAATATCTTGAACCTTCCTGCTACTTGACCTTCTTGAACTTCTTGAACCTTCCTGCTACTTGAACTTCTTGAACTTCTTGAACTTCTTGAACCTTCCTGCAGCTTGAACTTCTTGAACCTTCCTGCTTCTTGAACATCTTTAAACTTCCTGCTACATGAACTTCTTGAACTTCTTGAACCTTCCTATTACTTGAACTTCTTGAACATTCCTGCTACTTGAACTTCTTGAAATTCTTGAACCTTCCTGCTACTTGAACTTCTTGAACTTCTTGAACCTTCGTGCTACTTGAACTTCTTGAACTTCTTGAACCTTCCTGCTACTTGAACTTCTTGAACCTTCCTGCTACTTGAACTTCCTGAACTTCTTGAACCTTCATGCTACTTGAACTTCTTGAACTTCTTGAACCTTCCTGCTACTTGAACTTCTTGAACCTTCCTGCTACTTGATTTTCTTGAACTTCTTGAACCTTCCTGCTACTTGAACTTCTTGAACTTCTTGAACCTTCCTGCTACTTGAACTTCTTGAACCTTCCTGCTACTTGAACTTCTTGAACCTTCCTGCTACTTGAACTTCTTGAACCTTCCTGCTACTTGAACTTCTTGTACCTTCATGCTACTTGAACTTCTTGAACTTCTTGAACCTTCCTGCTACTTGAACTTCTTGAACGTCTTGAACCTTCCTGCTACTTGAACTTCTTGAACTTCTTGAACCTTCCTGCTACTTGAACTTCTTGAACATCTTGAACCTTCCTGCTACTTGGACTTCTTGAACTTCTTGAACCTTCCTGCTACTTGAACTTCTTGAACCTTCCTGCTACTTGAACTTCTTGAACTTCTTGAACCTTCCTGCTACTTGAACATCTTGAACTTCTTGAACCTTCCTGCGACTTGAACTTCTTGAACGTCTCGAACCTTCCTGCTACTTGAACTTCTTGAACTTCTTGAACCTTCCTGCTATTTGAACTTCTTGAACCTTCCTGCTACTTGAACTTCTTGAACTTTTTGAACCTTCCTGCTACTTGAACTTCTAGAACCTTCCTGCTACTTGAACTTCTTGAACTTCTTGAACCTTCCTGCTACTTGAACTTCTTGAACCTTCCTGCTACTTGAACTTCTTGAACTTCTTGAACCTTCATGCTACTTGAAATACTTGAACTTCTTGAACCTTCCTGTTACTTGAACTTCTTAAACTTTTCGAACCTTCCTGCTACTTGAACTTCTTTAACCTTCCTGCTACTTGAACTTCTCGAACCTTCCTGCTACTTGAACTTTCTGAACTTCTTGAACCTTTCTACTACTTGAAATACTTGAACTTCTTGAACCTTCCTGTTACTTGAACTTCTTGAACTTCTTGAACCTTAATGCTACTTGAACTTCTTGAACCTTCCTGTTACTTGAACTTCTTGAACTTCTTGAACCTTCCTGCTACTTGGTTTTCTTGAACCTTCCTGCTATTTGAACTTCTTGAACCTTCCTGCTACTTGAACTTCTTGAACTTCTTGAACCTTCCTGCTACTTGAACTTCTTGAACTTCTTGAACCTTCCTGCTACTTGAACTTCTTGAACCTTCCTGCTACTTGAACTTCTAGAACTTCTTGACCCTTCCTGCTACTTGAACTTCTTGAACTTCTTGAACCTTCCTGCTACTTGAACTTCTTGAACTTCTTGAACCTTCCTGCTACTTGAACTTCTTGATCTTCTTGAACCTTCCTGCTACTTGAACTTCTTGAACTTCTTGAACCTTCCTGCTACTTGAACTTGTTGAACTTCGTGAACCTCCTTGCTACTTGAACTTCTTGAACCTTCCTGCTACTTGAACTTTTTGAACTTCTTGAACCTTCCTGCTACTTGAACTTCTTGAACTTCTTGAACCTTCCTGCTACTTGAACTTCTTGAACTTCTTGAACCTTCCTGCTACTTGAACTTCTTGAACTTCTTGAACCTTCCTGCTAATTGAACTTCTTGAAACTTCCTGCTACTTGAACTTCTTGAACTTCTTGAACCTTCCTGCTACTTGAACTTCTTGATTTTCTTGAACCTTCCTGTTACTTGAACTTTTTGTACCTTCCTGCTACCTGAACTTCTTGAACCTTCCTGGTACTTGAACTTCTAGAACCTTCCTGCTACTTGAACTTCTAGAACCTTCCTGTTACTTGAACTTCTTGAACTTTCCTGCTACCTGAACTTCTTGAACCTTACTGCTTCTTGAACTTCTTGAACGTCTTGAACCTTCCTGCTACTTGAACTTCTTGAACTTCTTGAACCTTCATACTACTTGAACTTCTTGAACCTTCCTGCTACTTGAACTTCTTGAACTTCTTGAATCCTTCTGCTACTTGAACTTCTTGAACCTTCCAGCTACTTGAACTTCTTTACCTTTTTGAACCTTCCTGCTACCTGAACTTCTTGAACTTCTTGAACCTTCCTGCTACTTGAACTTCTTGTACCTTCCTGCTACTTGAACTTCTTGAACCTTCCTGCTACTTGAACTTCCTGAACTTATTGAACCTTCCTGCTACTTGAACTTCATGAACCTTTCTGCTACTTGAACTTCTTGAACTTCCTGCTACTTGAACTTCTTGAACTTCTTGAACCTTCCTGCTACTTGAACTTCTTGAACTTCTTGAACCTTCGTGCTACTTGAACTTCTTGAACTTCTTGAACCTTCCTGCTACTTGAACTTCTTGAACCTTCCTGCTACTTGAACTTCCTGAACTTCTTGAACCTTCATGCTACTTGAACTTCTTGAACTTCTTGAACCTTCCTGCTACTTGAACTTCTTGAACCTTCCTGCTACTTGATTTTCTTGAACTTCTTGAACCTTCCTGCTACTTGAACTTCTTGAACTTCTTGAACCTTCCTGCTACTTGAACTTCTTGAACCTTCCTGCTACTTGAACTTCTTGAACCTTCCTGCTACTTGAACTTCTTGAACCTTCCTGCTACTTGAACTTCTTGTACCTTCATGCTACTTGAACTTCTTGAACTTCTTGAACCTTCCTGCTACTTGAACTTCTTGAACGTCTTGAACCTTCCTGCTACTTGAACTTCTTAAACTTCTTGAACCTTCCTGCTACTTGAACTTCTTGAACATCTTGAACCTTCCTGCTACTTGGACTTCTTGAACTTCTTGAACCTTCCTGCTACTTGAACTTCTTGAACCTTCCTGCTACTTGAACTTCTTGATCTTCTTGAACCTTCCTGCTACTTGAACATCTTGAACTTCTTGAACCTTCCTGCTACTTGAACTTCTTGAACGTCTCGAACCTTCCTGCTACTTGAACTTCTTGATCTTCTTGAACCTTACTGCTATTTGAACTTCTTGAACCTTCCTGCTACTTGAACTTCTTGAACTTTTTGAACCTTCCTGCTACTTGAACTTCTTGAACTTCTAGAACCTTCCTGCTACTTGAACTTCTTGAACTTCTTGAACCTTCCTGCTACGTGAACTTCTTGAACCTTCCTGCTACTTGAACTTCTTGAACTTCTTGAACCTTCATGCTACTTGAAATACTTGAACTTCTTGAACCTTCCTGTTACTTGAACTTCTTGAACTTTTCGAACCTTCCTGCTACTTGAACTTCTTTAACCTTCCTGCTACTTGAACTTCTCGAACCTTCCTACTACTTGAACTTTCTGAACTTCTTGAACCTTTCTACTACTTGAAATACTTGAACTTCTTGAACCTTCCTGTTACTTGAACTTCTTAAACTTCTTGAACCTTAATGCTACTTGAACTTCTTGAACCTTCCTGTTACTTGAACTTCTTGAACTTCTTGAACCTTCCTGCTACTTGGTTTTCTTGAACCTTCCTGCTATTTGAACATCTTGAACCTTCCTGCTACTTGAACTTCTTGAACTTCTTGAACCTTCCTGCTACTTGAACTTCTTGAACCTTCCTGCTACTTGAACTTCTAGAACTTCTTGACCCTTCCTGCTACTTGAACTTCTTGAACTTCTTGAACCTTCCTGCTACTTGAACTTCTTGAACTTCTTGAACCTTCCTGCTACTTGAACTTCTTGATCTTCTTGAACCTTCCTGCTACTTGAACTTCTTGAACTTCTTGAACCTTCCTGCTGCTTGAACTTGTTGAACTTCGTGAACCTCCTTGCTACTTGAACTTCTTGAACCTTCCTGCTAGTTGAACTTTTTGAACTTTTTGAACCTTCCTGCTACTTGAACTTCTTGAACTTCTTGAACCTTCCTGCTACTTGAACTTCTTGAACTTCCTGAACCTTCCTGCTACTTGAACTTCTTGAACTTCTTGAACCTTCCTGCTAATTGAACTTCTTGAAACTTCCTGCTACTTGAACTTCTTGAACTTCTTGAACCTTCCTGCTACTTGAACTTCTTGATTTTCTTGAACCTTCCTGTTACTTGAACTTTTTGTACCTTCCTGCTACCTGAACTTCTTGAACCTTCCTGGTACTTGAACTTCTTGAACCTTCCTGCTACTTGAACTTCTAGAACCTTCCTGTTACTTGAACTTCTTGAACTTTCCTGCTACCTGAACTTCTTGAACCTTACTGCTTCTTGAACTTCTTGAACGTCTTGAACCTTCCTGCTACTTGAACTTCTTGAACTTCTTGAACCTTCATACTACTTGAACTTCTTGAACCTTCCTGCTACTTGAACTTCTTGAACTTCTTGAATCCTTCTGCTACTTGAACTTCTTGAACCTTCCAGCTACTTGAACTTCTTGAACTTTTTGAGCCTTCCTGCTACCTGAACTTCTTGAACTTCTTGAACCTTCCTGCTACTTGAACTTCTTGAACCTTCCTGCTACTTGAACTTCTTGAACCTTCCTGCTGCTTGAACTTCTTGAACCTATTGAACCTTCCTGCTACTTGAACTTCATGAACCTTTCTGCTACTTGAACTTCTTGAAACTTCCTGCTACTTGAACTTCTTGAACTTCTTGAACCTTCCTGCTACTTGAACTTCATGAACCTTTCTGCTACTTGAACTTCTTGAAACTTCCTGCTACTTGAACTTCTTGAACTTCTTGAACCTTCCTGCTACTTGAACTTCTTGAACGTCTTGAACCTTCCTGCTACTTGAACTTCTTGAACTTCTTGAACCTTCCTGCTATTTGAACTTCTTGAACCTTCCTGCTACTTGAACTTCTTGAACTTCTTGAACCTTCCTGCTACTTGAACTTCTTGAACTTCTTGAACCTTCCTGCTACTTGAACTTCTTGAACTTCTTGAACTTCTTGAACCTTCATGCTACTTGAAATACTTGAACTTCTTGAATCTTCCTGTTACTTAAACTTCTAGAACTTTTCGAACCTTCCTGCTACTTGAACTTCTTTAACCTTCCTGCTACTTGAACTTCTCGAACCTTCCTGCTACTTGAACTTCTTGAACTTCTTGAACCTTCCTCCTACCTGAAATACTTGAACTTCTTGAACCTTCCTGTTACTTGAACTTCTTGAACTTCTTGAACCTTCCTGCTACTTGAACTTCTTGAACCTTCGTATTACTTGATCTTCTTGATCTTCTTGAACCTTCCTGCTACTTGATTTTCTTGAACCTTCCTGCTATTTGAACTTCTTGAACCTTCCTGCTACTTGAACTTCTTGAACCTTCCTGCTACTTGAACTTCTTGAACCTTCCTGCGACTTGAACTTCTAGAACTTCTTGACCCTTCCTGCTACTTGAACTTCTTGAACTTCTTGAACCTTCCTGCTGCTTGAACTTGTTGAACTTCGTGAACCTCCTTGCTACTTGAACTTCTTGAACTTCTTGAACCTTCCTGCTGCCTGAACTTTTTGAACTTCTTGAACCTTCCTGCTACTTGAACTTCTTGAACTTCTTGAACCTTCCTGCTACTTGAACTTCTTGAACTTCTTGAACCTTCCTGCTGCTTGAACTTGTTGAACTTCGTGAACCTCCTTGCTACTTGAACTTCTTGAACTTCTTGAACTTCTTGAACCTTCCTGCTGCTTGAACTTGTTGAACTTTCCTGCTACTTGAACTTCTTGAACTTCTTGAACCTTCCTGCTACTTGAACTTCATGAACCTTCCTGCTACTTGAATTTCTTGAACCTTCCTGCTACCTGAACTTCTTGAACTTCTTGAACCTTCCTGCTACTTGAACTTTTAGAACTTCTTGAACCTTTCTGCTACTTGAACTTCTTGAACCTTCCTGCTACTTGAACTTCTTGAACTTCTTGAACCTTCCTGCTACTTGAACTTCTTGAACGTCTTGAACCTTCCTGCTATTTGAACTTCTTGAACTTCTTGAACCTTCCTGCTACTTGAACTTCTTGAACCTTCCTGCTACTTGAACTTCTTGAACTTTTTGAACCTTCCTGCTACTTGAACTTTTCGAACTTTTTGAACCTTCCTGCTACTTGAACTTCTTGAACTTCTTGAACCTTCCTGCTACTTGAACTTCTTGAACCTTCCTGCTACTTGAACTTCTTGAACCTTCCTTCTACTTGAACTTCTTGAATATCTTGAACCTTCCTGCTACTTGACCTTCTTGAACTTCTTGAACCTTCCTGCTACTTGAACTTCTTGAACTTCTTGAACTTCTTGAACCTTCCTGCAGCTTGAACTTCTTGAACCTTCCTGCTTCTTGAACATCTTTAAACTTCCTGCTACATGAACTTCTTGAACTTCTTGAACCTTCCTATTACTTGAACTTCTTGAACATTCCTGCTACTTGAACTTCTTGAAATTCTTGAACCTTCCTGCTACTTGAACTTCTTGAACTTCTTGAACCTTCGTGCTACTTGAACTTCTTGAACTTCTTGAACCTTCCTGCTACTTGAACTTCTTGAACCTTCCTGCTACTTGAACTTCCTGAACTTCTTGAACCTTCATGCTACTTGAACTTCTTGAACTTCTTGAACCTTCCTGCTACTTGAACTTCTTGAACCTTCCTGCTACTTGATTTTCTTGAACTTCTTGAACCTTCCTGCTACTTGAACTTCTTGAACTTCTTGAACCTTCCTGCTACTTGAACTTCTTGAACCTTCCTGCTACTTGAACTTCTTGAACCTTCCTGCTACTTGAACTTCTTGAACCTTCCTGCTACTTGAACTTCTTGTACCTTCATGCTACTTGAACTTCTTGAACTTCTTGAACCTTCCTGCTACTTGAACTTCTTGAACGTCTTGAACCTTCCTGCTACTTGAACTTCTTGAACTTCTTGAACCTTCCTGCTACTTGAACTTCTTGAACATCTTGAACCTTCCTGCGACTTGGACTTCTTGAACTTCTTGAACCTTCCTGCTACTTGAACTTCTTGAACCTTCCTGCTACTTGAACTTCTTGAACTTCTTGAACCTTCCTGCTACTTGAACATCTTGAACTTCTTGAACCTTCCTGCGACTTGAACTTCTTGAACGTCTCGAACCTTCCTGCTACTTGAACTTCTTGAACTTCTTGAACCTTCCTGCTATTTGAACTTCTTGAACCTTCCTGCTACTTGAACTTCTTGAACTTTTTGAACCTTCCTGCTACTTGAACTTCTTGAACTTCTAGAACCTTCCTGCTACTTGCACTTCTCGAACCTTCCTGCTACTTGAACTTTCTGAACTTCTTGAACCTTTCTACTACTTGAAATACTTGAACTTCTTGAACCTTCCTGTTACTTGAACTTCTTGAACTTCTTGAACCTTAATGCTACTTGAACTTCTTGAACCTTCCTGTTACTTGAACTTCTTGAACTTCTTGAACCTTCCTGCTACTTGGTTTTCTTGAACCTTCCTGCTATTTGAACTTCTTGAACCTTCCTGCTACTTGAACTTCTTGAACTTCTTGAACCTTCCTGCTACTTGAACTTCTTGAACTTCTTGAACCTTCCTGCTACTTGAACTTCTTGAACCTTCCTGCTACTTGAACTTCTAGAACTTCTTGACCCTTCCTGCTACTTGAACTTCTTGAACTTCTTGAACCTTCCTGGTACTTGAACTTCTTGAACTTCTTGAACCTTCCTGCTACTTGAACTTCTTGATCTTCTTGAACCTTCCTGCTACTTGAACTTCTTGAACTTCTTGAACCTTCCTGCTACTTGAACTTGTTGAACTTCGTGAACCTCCTTGCTACTTGAACTTCTTGAACCTTCCTGCTACTTGAACTTTTTGAACTTCTTGAACCTTCCTGCTACTTGAACTTCTTGAACTTCTTGAACCTTCCTGCTACTTGAACTTCTTGAACTTCTTGAACCTTCCTGCTACTTGAACTTCTTGAACTTCTTGAACCTTCCTGCTAATTGAACTTCTTGAAACTTCCTGCTACTTGAACTTCTTGAACTTCTTGAACCTTCCTGCTACTTGAACTTCTTGATTTTCTTGAACCTTCCTGTTACTTGAACTTTTTGTACCTTCCTGCTACCTGAACTTCTTGAACCTTCCTGGTACTTGAACTTCTAGAACCTTCCTGCTACTTGAACTTCTAGAATCTTCCTGTTACTTGAACTTCTTGAACTTTCCTGCTACCTGAACTTCTTGAACCTTACTGCTTCTTGAACTTCTTGAACGTCTTGAACCTTCCTGCTACTTGAACTTCTTGAACTTCTTGAACCTTCATACTACTTGAACTTCTTGAACCTTCCTGCTACTTGAACTTCTTGAACTTCTTGAATCCTTCTGCTACTTGAACTTCTTGAACCTTCCAGCTACTAGAACTTCTTGAACTTTTTGAACCTTCCTGCTACCTGAACTTCCTGAACTTCTTGAACCTTCCTGCTACTTGAACTTCTTGTACCTTCCTGCTACTTGAACTTCTTGAACCTTCCTGCTACTTGAACTTCCTGAACTTATTGAACCTTCCTGCTACTTGAACTTCATGAACCTTTCTGCTACTTGAACTTCTTGAACTTCCTGCTACTTGAACTTCTTGAACTTCTTGAACCTTCCTGCTACTTGAACTTCTTGAACGTCTTGACCCTTCCTGCTACTTGAACTTCTTGAACTTCTTGAACCTTCCTGCTATTTGAACTTCTTGAACCTTCCTGCTACTTGAACTTCTTGAACTTCTTGAACCTTCCTGCTACTTGAACTTCTTGAACTTCTTGAACCTTCCTGCTACTTGAACTTCTTGAACTTCTTGAACCTTCCTGCTACCTGAACTTCTTGAACCTTCCTGCTTCTTGAACTTCTTGAACTTCTTGAACCTTCATGCTACTTGAAATACTTGAACTACTTGAACCTTCCTGTTACTTAAACTTCTTGAACTTTTCGAACCTTCCTGCTACTTGAACTTCTTTAACCTTCCTGCTACTTGAACTTCTCGAACCTTCCTGCTACTTGAACTTCTTGAACTTCTTGAACCTTCCTCCTACCTGAAATACTTGAACTTCTTGAACCTTCCTGTTACTTGAACTTCTTGAACTTCGTGAACCTTCCTGCTACTTGAACTTCTTGAACCTTCGTGTTACTTGATCTTCTTGATCTTCTTGAACCATCGTGCTACTTGGTTTTCTTGAACCTTCCTGCTATTTTAACTTCTTTAACCTTCCTGCTACTTGAACTTCTTGAACCTTCCTGCTACTCGAACTTCTTGAACCTTCCTGCTACTTGAACTTCTTGAACTTCTTGACCCTTCCTGCTACTTGAACTTCTTGAACTTCTTGGACCTTCCTGCTACTTGAACTTCTTGAACTTCTCGAACCTTCCTGCTACTTGAACTGCTTAAACTTCTTGGACCTTCCTGCTACTTGAACTTCTTGAACTTCTTGAACCTTCCTGCTACATGAACTTCTTGAACTTCTTGAACTTCTTGAACCTTCCTGCTACTTGAACTTCTTGAACTTCTTGCACCTTCCTGCTACTTGAACTTGTAGAACCTTCCAGCTACTTGAACTTCTTGAACCTTCCTGCTACTTGAACTTCTTGAACTTCTTGAACCTTCCTGCTACTTGAACTTCTTGAACCTTCCTGCTACTTGAACTTCTCGAACTTCTTGAACTACTTGAACCTTCCTGCTACTTGAACTTCTTGAACCTTCCTGCTACTTGAACTTTTTGAACTTCTTGAACCTTCCTGCTACTTGAACTTCTTGTACTTCTTGAACTTTCCTGCTACTTGAATTTCTTCAACCTTCCTGCCACTTGATTTCTTGAACCTTCCTGCTACTTGAACTTCTTGAGCCTTCGTGCTACTCGAACTTTTTGAACCTTTCTGCTTCCTGAACTTCTTGAACCTTCCTTCTACATGAACTTTTTGAACTTCTTGAACCTTCCTGCTACATGAACTTCTTGAACCTTCCTGCTACTTGCACTTTTTGAACTTTTTGAACCTTCCTGCTACTTGAACTTCTTGAACCTTCCTGCTACTTGAACTTCTTGAACTTCTTGAACCTTCCTGCTACTTGAACTTCTTGAACCTTCTAGCTACTTGAACTTCTTGAACCTTCCTGCTACTTGAACTTCTTAAACTTCTTGAACCTTCCTGCTACTTGAACTTTTCGAACTTCTTGAACCTTCCTGCTACTTGAACTTCTTGAACTTCTTGAACCTTCCTGCTATTTGAACTACTTGAACTTCTTGAACCTTCCTGCTACTTGAACTTCTTGAACTTCTTGAACTTTCCTGCAACTTGAACTTCTTGAACCTTCCTGCTACTTTAACTTCTTGAACCTTCCTGCCACTTGAACTTCTTGAACTTCTTGAACCTTCCTGCTACTTGAAATTCTTGAACCTTCCTGCTACTTGAACTTCTTGAACTTCTTGAACCTTCCTGCTACTTGAACTTCTTGAACTTATTGAACCTTCCTGCTACTTGAACTTCTTGAACCTTCCTTCTACTTGAACTTCTTGAATTTCTTGAACCTTCCTGCTACTTGACCTTCTTGAACTTCTTGAACCTTCCTGCTACTTGAACTACTTGAACTTCTTGAACCTTCCTGCTACTTGAACTTCTTGAACTTCTTGAACTTCTTGAACCTTCCTGCTGCTTGAACTTCTTGAACCTTCCTGCTCCTTGAACATCTTTAAACTTCCTGCTACATGAACTTCTTGAACTTCTTGAACCTTCCTATTACTTGAACTTCTTGAACCTTCCTGCTACTTGAACTTCTTGAAATTCTTGAACCTTCCTGCTACTTGAACTTCTTGAACTTCTTGAACCTTCGTGCTACTTGAACTTCTTGAACTTCTTGAACCTTCCTGCTACTTGAACTTCTTGAACCTTCCTGCTACTTGAACTTCCTGAACTTCTTGAACCTTCATGCTACTTGAACTTCTTGAACTTCTTGAACCTTCCTGCTACTTGAACTTCTTGAACCTTCCTGCTACTTGATTTTCTTGAACTTCTTGAACCTTCCTGCTACTTGAACTTCTTGAACTTCTTGAACCTTCCTGCTACTTGAACTTCTTGAACCTTCCTGCTACTTGAACTTCTTGAACCTTCCTGCTACTTGAACTTCTTGAACCTTCCTGCTACTTGAACTTCTTGAACTTCTTGAACCTTCCTGCTACTTGAACATCTTGAACTTCTTGAACCTTCCTGCTACTTGAACTTCTTGAACGTCTCGAACCTTCCTGCTACTTGAAGTTCTTGAACTTCTTGAACCTTCCTGCTATTTGAACTTCTTGAACCTTCCTGCTACCTGAACTTCTTGAACTTTTTGAACCTTCCTGCTACTTGAACATCTTGAACTTCTAGAACCTTCCTGCTACTTGAACTTCTTGAACTTCTTGAACCTTCCTGCTACTTGAACTTCTTGAACCTTCCTGCTACTTGAACTTCTTGAACTTCTTGAACCTTCATGCTACTTGAAATACTTGAACTTCTTGAACCTTCCTGTTACTTGAACTTCTTGAACTTTTCGAACCTTCCTGCTACTTGAACTTCTTTAACCTTCCTGCTACTTGAACTTCTCGAACCTTCCTGCTACTTGAAATTTCTGAACTTCTTGAACCTTTCTACTACTTGAAATACTTGAACTTCTTGAACCTTCCTGTTACTTGAACTTCTTGAACTTCTTGAACCTTAATGCTACTTGAACTTCTTGAACCTTCCTGTTACTTGAACTTCTTGAACTTCTTGAACCTTCCTGCTACTTGGTTTTCTTGAACCTTCCTGCTATTTGAACATCTTGAACCTTCCTGCTACTTGAACTTCTTGAACTTCTTGAACCTTCCTGCTACTTGAACTTCTTGAACCTTCCTGCTACTTGAACTTCTAGAACTTCTTGACCCTTCCTGCTACTTGAACTTCTTGAACTTCTTGAACCTTCCTGCTACTTGAACTTCTTGAACTTCTTGAACATTCCTGCTACTTGAACTTCTTGATCTTCTTGAACCTTCCTGCTACTTGAACTTCTTGAACTTCTTGAACCTTCCTGCTGCTTGAACTTGTTGAACTTCGTGAACCTCCTTGCTACTTGAACTTCTTGAACCTTCCTGCTACTTGAACTTTTTGAACTTCTTGAACCTTCCTGCTACTTGAACTTCTTGAACTTCTTGAACCTTCCTGCTACTTGAACTTCTTGAACTTCCTGAACCTTCCTGCTACTTGAACTTCTTGAACTTCTTGAACCTTCCTGCTAATTGAACTTCTTGAAACTTCCTGCTACTTGAACTTCTTGAACTTCTTGAACCTTCCTGCTACTTGAACTTCTTGATTTTCTTGAACCTTCCTGTTACTTGAACTTTTTGTACCTTCCTGCTACCTGAACTTCTTGAACCTTCCTGGTACTTGAACTTCTTGAACCTTCCTGCTACTTGAACTTCTAGAACCTTCCTGTTACTTGAACTTCTTGAACTTTCCTGCTACCTGAACTTCTTGAACCTTACTGCTTCTTGAACTTCTTGAACGTCTTGAACCTTCCTGCTACTTGAACTTCTTGAACTTCTTGAACCTTCATACTACTTGAACTTCTTGAACCTTCCTGCTACTTGAACTTCTTGAACTTCTTGAATCCTTCTGCTACTTGAACTTCTTGAACCTTCCAGCTACTTGAACTTCTTGAACTTTTTGAGCCTTCCTGCTACCTGAACTTCTTGAACTTCTTGAACCTTCCTGCTACTTGAACTTCTTGAACCTTCCTGCTACTTGAACTTCTTGAACCTTCCTGCTACTTGAACTTCTTGAACTTATTGAACCTTCCTGCTACTTGAACTTCATGAACCTTTCTGCTACTTGAACTTCTTGAAACTTCCTGCTACTTGAACTTCTTGAACTTCTTGAACCTTCCTGCTACTTGAACTTCATGAACCTTTCTGCTACTTGAACTTCTTGAAACTTCCTGCTACTTGAACTTCTTGAACTTCTTGAACCTTCCTGCTACTTGAACTTCTTGAACGTCTTGAACCTTCCTGCTACTTGAACTTCTTGAACTTCTTGAACCTTCCTGCTATTTGAACTTCTTGAACCTTCCTGCTACTTGAACTTCTTGAACTTCTTGAACCTTCCTGCTACTTGAACTTCTTGAACTTCTTGAACCTTCCTGCTACTTGAACTTCTTGAACTTCTTGAACCTTCCTGCTACCTGAACTTCTTGAACCTTCCTGCTTCTTGAACTTCTTGAACTTCTTGAACCTTCATGCTACTTGAAATACTTGAACTTCTTGAATCTTCCTGTTACTTAAACTTCTTGAACTTTTCGAACCTTCCTGCTACTTGAACTTCTTTAACCTTCCTGCTACTTGAACTTCTCGAACCTTCCTGCTACTTGAACTTCTTGAACTTCTTGAACCTTCCTCCTACCTGAAATACTTGAACTTCTTGAACCTTCCTGTTACTTGAACTTCTTGAACTTCTTGAACCTTCCTGCTACTTGAACTTCTTGAACCTTCGTGTTACTTGATCTTCTTGATCTTCTTGAACCTTCCTGCTACTTGATTTTCTTGAACCTTCCTGCTATTTGAACTTCTTGAACCTTCCTGCTACTTGAACTTCTTGAACCTTCCTGCTACTTGAACTTCTTGAACCTTCCTGCGACTTGAACTTCTAGAACTTCTTGACCCTTCCTGCTATTTGAACTTTTTGAACTTCTTGAACCTTCCTTCTACTTGAACTTCTTGAACTTCTTGAACCTTCCTGCTACTTGAACTTCTTGAACTTCTTGAACCTTCCTGCTACTTGAACTTCTTGAACTTCTTGAACCTTCCTGCTACTTGAACTTGTTGAACTTCGTGAACCTCCTTGCTACTTGAACTTCTTGAACTTCTTGAACCTTCCTGCTACCTGAACTTTTTGAACTTCTTGAACCTTCCTGCTACTTGAACTTCTTGAACTTCTTGAACCTTCCTGCTACTTGAACTTCTTGAACTTCTTGAACCTTCCTGCTACTTGAACTTCTTGAACTTCTTGAACCTTCCTGCTAATTGAACTTCTTGAAACTTCCTGCCACCTGAACTTCTTGAACTTCTTGAACCTTCCTGCTACTTGAACTATTTGATTTTCTTGAACCTTCCTGTTACTTGAACTTTTTGTACCTTTCTGCTACTCGAACTTCTTGAACCTTCCTGCTACTCGAACTTCTTGAACCTTCCTGCTACTTGAACTTCTTGAACCTTCCTGCTACTTGAACTTCTAGAACCTTCCTGCTACTTGAACTTCTTGAACTTTCCTGCTTCTTGAACTTCTTCAACCTTACTGCTTCTTGAACTTCTTGAACTTCTTGAACCTTCCTGCTAAATGAACTTCTTGAACTTCTTGAACCTTCCTGCTACTTGATTTTCTTGAACTTCTTGAACCTTCCTGCTACTTGAACTTCTTGAACCTTTCTGCTACTTGAACTTCTTGAACTTCTTGAACCTTCCTGCTACTTGAACTTCTTGAACCTTCCTGCTACTTGAACTTCTTGAACTTCTTGAACCTTCTTGCTAGTCGAACTTCTTGAACTTCTTGATCGTTCCTGCTACTTGAACTTCTTGAACTTCTTGAACCTTCCTGCTACTTGAACTTCTTGAACTTCTTGAACCTTCCTGCTACTTGAACTTCTTGAACTTCTTGAACCTTCCTGCTACTTGAACTTCTTGAACCTTCCTGCTACTTGAACTTCTCGAACCTTCCTGCTACTTGAACTTCTTGAACTTCTTGAACCTTCCTCCTACCTGAAATACTTGAACTTCTTGAACCTTCCTGTTACTTGAACTTCTTGAACTTCTTGAACCTTCCTGCTACTTGAACTTCTTGAACCTTCGTGTTACTTGATCTTCTTGATCTTCTTGAACCTTCTTGCTACTTGGTTTTCTTGAACCTTCCTGCTATTTTAACTTCTTTACCCTTCCTGCTACTTGAACTTCTTGAACCTTCCTGCTACTTGAACTTCTTGAACCTTCCTGCTACTTGAACTTCTAGAACTTCTTGACCCTTCCTGCTATTTGAACTTTTTGAACTTCTTGAACCTTCCTGCTACTTGAACTTCTTGAACTTCTTGAACTTTCCTGCTACTTGAACTTCTTGAACTTCTTGAACCTTCCTGCTACTTGAACTTCTTGAACTTCTTGAACCTTCCTGCCACTTGAACTTGTTGAACTTCGTGAACCTCCTTGCTACTTGAACTTCTTGAACTTCTTGAACCTTCCTGCTACCTGAACTTTTTGAACTTCTTGAACCTTCCTGCTACTTGAACTTCTTGAACTTCTTGAACCTTCCTGCTACTTGAACTTCTTGAACTTCTTATACCTTCCTGCTACTTGAACTTCTTGAACTTCTTGAACCTTCCTGCTAATTGAACTTCTTGAAACTTCCTGCTACTTGAACTTCTTGAACTTCTTGAACCTTCCTGCTACTTGAACTATTTGATTTTCTTGAACCTTCCTGTTACTTGAACTTTTTGTACCTTTCTGCTACTCGAACTTCTTGAACCTTCCTGCTACTTGAACTTCTTGAACCTTGCTGCTACTTGAACTTCTAGAACCTTCCTGCTACTTGAACTTCTTGAACTTTCCTGCTTCTTGAACTTCTTGAACCTTACTGCTTCTTGAACTTCTTGAACTTCTTGAACCTTCCTGCTAAATGAACTTCTTGAACTTCTTGAACCTTCCTGCTACTTGATTTTCTTGAACTTCTTGAACCTTCCTGCTACTTGAACTTCTTGAACCTTTCTGCTACTTGAACTTCTTGAACTTCTTGAACCTTCCTGCTACTTGAACTTCTTGAACCTTCCTGCTACTTGAACTTCTTGAACTTCTTGAACCTTCCTGCTACTCGAACTTCTTGAACTTCTTGAACGTTCCTGCTACTTGAACTTCTTGAACTTCTTGAACCTTCCTGCTACTTGAACTTCTTAAACTTCTTGAACCTTCCTGCTACTTGAACTTCTTGAACTTCTTGAACCTTCCTGCTACTTGAACTTCTTGAACCTTCCTGCTACTTGAACTTCTTGAACCTTCCTGGTACTTGAACTTCTTGAACCTTCCTGCTACTTGAACTTCTTGAACTTCTTGAACCTTCCTGCTACTTGAACTTCTTGAACCTTCCTGCTACTTGAATTTCTTGAACCTTCCTGCTACCTGAACTTCTTGAACTTCTTGAACCTTCCTGCTACTTGAACTTCTAGAACTTCTTGAACCTTTCTGCTACTTGAACTTCTTGAACCTTCCTGCTACTTGAACTTCTTGAACTTCTTGAACCTTCCTGCTACTTGAACTTCTTGAACGTCTTGAACCTTCCTGCTACTTGAACTTCTTGAACTTCTTGAACCTTCCTGCTACTTGAACTTCTTGAACCTTCATGCTACTTGAACTTCTTGAACTTTTTGAACCTTCCTGCTACTTGAACTTTTCGAACTTCTTGAACCTTCCTGCTACTTGAACTTCTTGAACTTCTTGAACCTTCCTGCTACTTGAACTTCTTGAACCTTCCTGCTACTTGAACTTCTTGAACTTCTTGAACCTTCCAGCTACTTGAAATACTTGAACTTCTTGAAACTTCCTGTTACTTGAACTTCTTGAACTTCTTGAACCTTCCTGCTACTTGAACTTCAATAACCTTCCTGCTACTTGAATTTCTTGAACCTTCCTGCTACTTGAACTTCTTGAACTTCTTGAACCTTCCTGCTACTTGAAATACTTGAACTTCTTGAACCTTCCTGTCACTTGAACTTCTTGAACTTCTTGAACCTTCCTGCTTCTTGAACTTCTTGAACCTTCCTGCTACTTTAACTTCTTGTACTTCTTGAACATTCCTGCTACTTGAACTTCTTGAACCTTCCTGCTACTTGAACTTCTTGAACTTCTTGACCCTTCCTGCTACTTGAACTTCTTGAACTTCTTGAACCTTCCTGCTACTTGAACTTCTTGAACTTCTCGAACCTTCCTGCTACTTGAACTGCTTAAACTTCTTGGACCTTCCTGCTACTTGAACTTTTCGAACTTCTTGAACCTTCCTGCTACTTGAACTTCTTGAACTTCTTGAACCTTCTTCCTATTTGAACTTTTTGAACTTCTTGAACCTTCCTGCTACTTGAACTTCTTGAACCTTCCTGCCACTTGAACTTCTTGAACTTCTTGAACCTTCCTGCTACGTGAACTTCTTGAAACTTGCTGCTACTTGCACTTCTTGAACTTCTTGAACCTTCCTGCTACTTGAACTTCTTGAACTTCTTGAACTTCTTGAACCTTCCTATTACTTGAACTTTTTGAACCTTCCTGCTACTTGAACTTCTTGAACCTTCCTGCTACTTGAACTTCTTGAACCTTCCTCCTACTTGAACTTCTTGAACCTTACTGTTTCTTGAACTTCTTGAACTTCTTGAACTTCTTGAACCTTCCTGCTAAATGAACTTCTTGAACTTCTTGAACCTTCCTGCTACTTGAACTTCTTGAACTTCTTGATTCTTCCTGCTACTTGAACTTCTTGAACTTCTTGCACCTTCCTGCTACTTGAACTTCTAGAACCTTCCTGCTACTTGAACTACTTGAACGTTCCTGCTACTTGAACTTCTTGAACTTCTTGAACCTTCCTGCTACTTGAACTTCTTGAACCTTCCTGCTACTTGAACTTCTTGAACTTCTTGAACCTTCCTGCTACTTGATTTTCTTGAACTTCTTGAACCTTCCTGCTACTTGAACTTCTTGAACTTCTTGAACCTTCCTGCTACTTGAACTTCTTGAACCTTCCTGCTACTTGAACTTCTTGAACCTTCCTGCTACTTGAACTTCTTGAACCTTCCTGCTACTTGAACTTCTTGTACCTTCATGCTACTTGAACTTCTTGAACTTCTTGAACCTTCCTGCTACTTGAACTTCTTGAACTTCTTGAACCTTCCTGCTACTTGAACTTCTTGAACATCTTGAACCTTCCTGCTACTTGGACTTCTTGAACTTCTTGAACCTTCCTGCTACTTGAACTTCTTGAACCTTCCTGCTACTTGAACTTCTTGAACTTCTTGAACCTTCCTGCTACTTGAACATCTTGAACTTCTTGAACCTTCCTGCTACTTGAACTTCTTGAACGTCTCGAACCTTCCTGCTACTTGAACTTCTTGAACTTCTTGAACCTTCCTGCTATTTGAACTTCTTCAACCTTCCTGCCACTTGAATTCTTGAACCTTCCTGCTACTTGAACTTCTTGAGCCTTCATGCTACTCGAACTTTTTGAACCTTTCTGCTTCCTGAACTTCTTGAACCTTCCTTCTACATGAACTTTTTGAACTTCTTGAACCTTCCTGCTACATGAACTTCTTGAACCTTCCTGCTACTTGAACTTTTTGAACTTCTTGAACCTTCCTGCTACTTGAACTTCTTGAACCTTCCTGCTACTTGAACTTCTTGAACTTCTTGAACCTTCCTGCTACTTGAACTTCTTGAACCTTCTAGCTACTTGAACTTCTTGAACCTTCCTTCTACTTGAACTTCTTAAACTTCTTGAACCTTCCTGCTACTTGAACTTTTCGAACTTCTTGAACCTTCCTGCTACTTGAACTTCTTGAACTTCTTGAACCTTCCTGCTACTTGAACTACTTGAACTTCTTGAACCTTCCTGCTACTTGAACTTCTTGAACTTCTTGAACCTTCCTGCAACTTGAACTTCTTGAACCTTCCTGCTACTTTAACTTCTTGAACCTTCCTGCCACTTGAACTTCTTGAACTTCTTGAACCTTCCTGCTACTTGAAATTCTTGAACCTTCCTGCTACTTGAACTTCTTGAACTTCTTGAACCTTCCTGCTACTTGAACTTCTTGAACTTATTGAACCTTCCTGCTACTTGAACTTCTTGAACCTTCCTTCTACTTGAACTTCTTGAATTTCTTGAACCTTCCTGCTACTTGACCTTCTTGAACTTCTTGAACCTTCCTGCTACTTGAACTACTTGAACTTCTTGAACCTTCCTGCTACTTGAACTTCTTGAACTTCTTGAACCTTCCTGCTGCTTGAACTTCTTGAACCTTCCTGCTTCTTGAACATCTTTAAACTTCCTGCTACATGAACTTCTTGAACTTCTTGAACCTTCCTATTACTTGAACTTCTTGAACCTTCCTGCTACTTGAACTTCTTGAAATTCTTGAACCTTCCTGCTACTTGAACTTCTTGAACTTCTTGAACCTTCGTGCTACTTGAACTTCTTGAACTTCTTGAACCTTCCTGCTACTTGAACTTCTTGAACCTTCCTGCTACTTGAACTTCCCGAACTTCTTGAACCTTCATGCTACTTGAACTTCTTGAACTTCTTGAACCTTCCTGCTACTTGAACTTCTTGAACCTTCCTGCTACTTGATTTTCTTGAACTTCTTGAACCTTCCTGCTACTTGAACTTCTTGAACTTCTTGAACCTTCCTGCTACTTGAACTTCTTGAACCTTCCTGCTACTTGAACTTCTTGAACCTTCCTGCTACTTGAACTTCTTGAACCTTCCTGCTACTTGAACTTCTTGTACCTTCATGCTACTTGAACTTCTTGAACTTCTTGAACCTTCCTGCTACTTGAACTTCTTGAACGTCTTGAACCTTCCTGCTACTTGAACTTCTTGAACTTCTTGAACCTTCCTGCTACTTGAACTTCTTGAACATCTTGAACCTTCCTGCTACTTGGACTTCTTGAACTTCTTGAACCTTCCTGCTACTTGAACTTCTTGAACCTTCCTGCTACTTGAACTTCTTGAACTTCTTGAACCTTCCTGCTACTTGAACATCTTGAACTTCTTGAACCTTCCTGCTACTTGAACTTCTTGAACGTCTCGAACCTTCCTGCTACTTGAACTTCTTGAACTTCTTGAACCTTCCTGCTATTTGAACTTCTTGAACCTTCCTGCTACTTGAACTTCTTGAACTTTTTGAACCTTCCTGCTACTTGAACTTCTTGAACTTCTAGAACCTTCCTGCTACTTGAACTTCTTGAACTTCTTGAACCTTCCTGCTACTTGAACTTCTTGAACCTTCCTGCTACTTGAACTTCTTGAACTTCTTGAACCTTCATGCTACTTGAAATACTTGAACTTCTTGAACCTTCCTGTTACTTGAACTTCTTGAACTTTTCGAACCTTCCTGCTACTTGAACTTCTTTAACCTTCCTGCTACTTGAACTTCTCGAACCTTCCTGCTACTTGAACTTTCTGAACTTCTTGAACCTTTCTACTACTTGAAATACTTGAACTTCTTGAACCTTCCTGTTACTTGAACTTCTTGAACTTCTTGAACCTTAATGCTACTTGAACTTCTTGAACCTTCCTGTTACTTGAACTTCTTGAACTTCTTGAACCTTCCTGCTACTTGGTTTTCTTGAACCTTCCTGCTATTTGAACATCTTGAACCTTCCTGCTACTTGAACTTCTTGAACTTCTTGAACCTTCCTGCTACTTGAACTTCTAGAACTTCTTGACCCTTCCTGCTACTTGAACTTCTTGAACTTTTTGAACCTTCCTGCTACTTGAACTTCTTGAACTTCTTGAACCTTCCTGCTACTTGAACTTCTTGATCTTCTTGAACCTTCCTGCTACTTGAACTTCTTGAACTTCTTGAACCTTCCTGCTGCTTGAACTTGTTGAACTTCGTGAACCTCCTTGCTACTTGAACTTCTTGAACCTTCCTGCTACTTGAACTTTTTGAACTTCTTGAACCTTCCTGCTACTTGAACTTCTTGAACTTCTTGAACCTTCCTGCTACTTGAACTTCTTGAACTTCCTGAACCTTCCTGCTACTTGAACTTCTTGAACTTCTTGAACCTTCCTGCTAATTGAACTTCTTGAAACTTCCTGCTACTTGAACTTCTTGAACTTCTTGAACCTTCCTGCTACTTGAACTTCTTGATTTTCTTGAAACTTCCTGTTACTTGAACTTTTTGTACCCTCCTGCTACCTGAACTTCTTGAACCTTCCTGGTACTTGAACTTCTTGAACCTTCCTGCTACTTGAACTTCTAGAACCTTCCTGTTACTTGAACTTCTTGAACTTTCCTGCTACCTGAACTTCTTGAACCTTACTGCTTCTTGAACTTCTTGAACGTCTTGAACCTTCCTGCTACTTGAACTTCTTGAACTTCTTGAACCTTTATACTACTTGAACTTCTTGAACCTTCCTGCTACTTGAACTTCTTGAACTTCTTGAATCCTTCTGCTACTTGAACTTCTTGAACCTTCCAGCTACTTGAACTTCTTGAACTTTTTGAGCCTTCCTGCTACCTGAACTTCTTGAACTTCTTGAACCTTCCTGCTACTTGAACTTCTTGAACCTTCCTGCTACTTGAACTTCTTGAACCTTCCTGCTACTTGAACTTCTTGAACTTATTGAACCTTCCTGCTACTTGAACTTCATGAACCTTTCTGCTACTTGAACTTCTTGAAACTTCCTGCTACTTGAACTTCTTGAACTTCTTGAACCTTCCTGCTACTTGAACTTCATGAACCTTTCTGCTACTTGAACTTCTTGAAACTTCCTGCTACTTGAACTTCTTGAACTTCTTGAACCTTCCTGCTACTTGAACTTCTTGAACGTCTTGAACCTTCCTGCTACTTGAACTTCTTGAACTTCTTGAACCTTCCTGCTATTTGAACTTCTTGAACCTTCCTGCTACTTGAACTTCTTGAACTTCTTGAACCTTCCTGCTACTTGAACTTCTTGAACTTCTTGAACCTTCCTGCTATTTGAACTTCTTGAACCTTCCTGCTACTTGAACTTCTTGAACTTCTTGAACCTTCCTGCTACTTGAACTTCTTGAACTTCTTGAACCTTCCTGCTACTTGAACTTCTTGAACTTCTTGAACCTTCCTGCTACCTGAACTTCTTGAACCTTCCTGCTTCTTGAACTTCTTGAACTTCTTGAACCTTCATGCTACTTGAAATACTTGAACTTCTTGAATCTTCCTGTTACTTAAACTTCTTGAACTTTTCGAACCTTCCTGCTACTTGAACTTCTTTAACCTTCCTGCTACTTGAACTTCTCGAACCTTCCTGCTACTTGAACTTCTTGAACTTCTTGAACCTTCCTCCTACCTGAAATACTTGAACTTCTTGAACCTTCCTGTTACTTGAACTTCTTGAACTTCTTGAACCTTCCTGCTACTTGAACTTCTTGAACCTTCGTGTTACTTGATCTTCTTGATCTTCTTGAACCTTCCTGCTATTTGATTTTCTTGAACCTTCCTGCTATTTGAACTTCTTGAACCTTCCTGCTACTTGAACTTCTTGAACCTTCCTGCTACTTGAACTTCTTGAACTTCTTGAACCTTCCTCCTACCTGAAATACTTGAACTTCTTGAACCTTCCTGTTACTTGAACTTCTTGAACTTCTTGAACCTTCCTGCTACTTGAACTTCTTGAACCTTCGTGTTACTTGATCTTCTTGATCTTCTTGAACCTTCCTGCTACTTGAACTTCTTGAACCTTCCTGCTACTTGAACTTCATGAACCTTTCTGCTACTTGAACTTCTTGAAACTTCCTGTTACTTGAACTTCTTGAACTTCTTGAACCTTACTGCTTCTTGAACTTCTTGAACGTCTTGAACCTTCCTGCTACTTGAACTTCTTGAACTTTTTGAACCTTCCTGCTACTTGAACTTCTTGAACCTTCCTGCTACTTGAACTTCTTGAACTTTTTGAACCTTCCTGCTACTTGAACTTTTCGAACTTCTTGAACCTTCCTGCTACTTGAACTTCTTGAACTTCTTGAACCTTCCTGCTACTTGAACTTCTTGAACCTTCCTGCTACTTGAACTTCTTGAACTTCTTGAACCTTCCAGCTACTTGAAATACTTGAACTTCTTGAACCTTCCTGTTACTTGAACTTCTTGAACTTCTTGAACCTTCCTGCTACTTGAACTTCAATAACCTTCCTGCTACTTGAATTTCTTGAACCTTCCTGCTACTTGAACTTCTTGAACTTCTTGAACCTTCCTGCTACTTAAAATACTTGAACTTCTTGAACCTTCCTGTCACTTGAACTTCTTGAACTTCTTGAACCTTCCTGCTACTTGAACTTCTTGAACCTTCCTGCTACTTTAACTTCTTGTACTTCTTGAACATTCCTGCTACTTGAACTTCTTGAACCTTCCTGCTACTTGAACTTCTTGAACTTCTTGACCCTTCCTGCTACTTGAACTTCTTGAACTTCTTGAACCTTCCTGCTACTTGAACTTCTTGAACTTCTCGAACCTTCCTGCTACTTGAACTGCTTAAACTTCTTGGACCTTCCTGCTACTTGAACTTCTCGAACTTCTTGAACCTTCCTGCTACTTGAACTTCTTGAACTTCTTGAACCTTCTTCCTATTTGAACTTTTTGAACTTCTTGAACCTTCCTGCTACTTGAACTTCTTGAACCTTCCTGCTACTTGAACTTCTTGAACTTCTTGGACCTTCCTGCTACGTGAACTTCTTGAAACTTGCTGCTACTTGCACTTCTTGAACTTCTTGAACCTTCCTGCTACTTGAACTTCTTGAACTTCTTGAACTTCTTGAACCTTCCTATTACTTGAACTTATTGAACCTTCCTGCTACTTGAACTTCTTGAACCTTCCTGCTACTTGAACTTCTTGAACCTTCCTCCTACTTGAACTTCTTGAACCTTACTGTTTCTTGAACTTCTTGAACTTCTTGAACTTCTTGAACCTTCCTGCTAAATGAACTTCTTGAACTTCTTGAACCTTCCTGCTACTTGAACTTCTTGAACTTCTTGATTCTTCCTGCTACTTGAACTTCTTGAACTTCTTGCACCTTCCTGCTACTTGAACTTCTAGAACCTTCCTGCTACTTGAACTACTTGAACGTTCCTGCTACTTGAACTTCTTGAACTTCTTGAACCTTCCTGCTACTTGAACTTCTTGAACCTTCCTGCTACTTGAACTTCTTGAACTTCTTGAACCTTCCTGCTACTTGAAATACTTGAACTTCTTGAACCTTCCTGTCACTTGAACTTCTTGAACTTCTTGAACATTCCTGCTACTTGAACTTCTTTAACCTTCCTGCTACTTGAACTTCTCGAACCTTCCTGCTACTTGAACATTCTGAACTTCTTGAACCTTTCTACTACTTGAAATACTTGAACTTCTTGAACCTTCCTGTTACTTGAACTTCTTGAACTTCTTGAACCTTAATGCTACTTGAACTTCTTGAACCTTCCTGTTACTTGAACTTCTTGAACTTCTTGAACCTTCCTGCTACTTGGTTTTCTTGAACCTTCCTGCTATTTGAACTTCTTGAACCTTCCTGCTACTTGAACTTCTTGAACTTCTTGAACCTTCCTGCTACTTGAACTTCTTGAACTTCTTGAACCTTCCTGCTACTTGAACTTCTTGAACCTTCCTGCTACTTGAACTTCTAGAACTTCTTGACCCTTCCTGCTACTTGAACTTCTTGAACTTCTTGAACCTTCCTGCTACTTGAACTTCTTGAACTTCTTGAACCTTCCTGCTACTTGAACTTCTTGATCTTCTTGAACCTTCCTGCTACTTGAACTTCTTGAACTTCTTGAACCTTCCTGCTACTTGAACTTGTTGAACTTCGTGAACCTCCTTGCTACTTGAACTTCTTGAACCTTCCTGCTACTTGAACTTTTTGAACTTCTTGAACCTTCCTGCTACTTGAACTTCTTGAACTTCTTGAACCTTCCTGCTACTTGAACTTCTTGAACTTCTTGAACCTTCCTGCTACTTGAACTTCTTGAACTTCTTGAACCTTCCTGCTAATTGAACTTCTTGAAACTTCCTGCTACTTGAACTTCTTGAACTTCTTGAACCTTCCTGCTACTTGAACTTCTTGATTTTCTTGAACCTTCCTGTTACTTGAACTTTTTGTACCTTCCTGCTACCTGAACTTCTTGAACCTTCCTGCTTCTTGAACTTCTTGAACTTCTTGAACCTTCATGCTACTTGAAATACTTGAACTTCTTGAACCTTCCTGCTACTTGAACTTCTTGAACTTCTTGAACCTTCCTGCTACTTGAACTTGTTGAACTTCGTGAACCTCCTTGCTACTTGAACTTCTTGAACTTCTTGAACCTTCCTGCTACCTGAACTTTTTGAACTTCTTGAACCTTCCTGCTACTTGAACTTCTTGAACTTCTTGAACCTTCCTGCTACTTGAACTTCTTGAACTTCTTGAACCTTCCTGCTAATTGAACTTCTTGAAACTTCCTGCTACTTGAACTTCTTGAACTTCTTGAACCTTCCTGCTACTTGAACTATTTGATTTTCTTGAACCTTCCTGTTACTTGAACTTTTTGTACCTTTCTGCTACTCGAACTTCTTGAACCTTCCTGCTACTTGAACTTCTTGAACCTTCCTGCTACTTGAACTTCTAGAACCTTCCTGCTACTTGAACTTCTTGAACTTTCCTGCTTCTTGAACTTCTTGAACCTTACTGCTTCTTGAACTTCTTGAACTTCTTGAACCTTCCTGCTAAATGAACTTCTTGAACTTCTTGAACCTTCCTGCTACTTGATTTTCTTGAACTTCTTGAACCTTCCTGCTACTTGAACTTCTTGAACCTTTCTGCTACTTGAACTTCTTGAACCTTCCTGCTACTTGAACTTTTTGAACTTCTTGAACCTTCCTGCTACTCGAACTTCTTGAACCTTCCTGCTACTTGAACTTCTTGAACCTTTCTGCAACTTGAACTTCTTGAACCTTCCTGCTACTTGAACTTTTTGAACTTCTTGAACCTTCCTGCTACTCGAACTTCTTGAACGTTCCTGCTACTTGAACTTCTTGAACTTCTTGAACCTTCCTGCTACTTGAACTTCTTAAACTTCTTGAACCTTCCTGCTACTTGAACTTCTTGAACTTCTTGAACCTTCCTGCTACTTGAACTTCTTGAACCTTCCTGCTACTTGAACTTCTTGAACCTTCCTGGTACTTGAACTTCTTGAACCTTCCTGCTACTTGAACTTCTTGAACTTCTTGAACCTTCCTGCTACTTGAACTTCTTGAACTTTCCTGCTACTTGAATTTCTTGAACCTTCCTGCTACCTGAACTTCTTGAACTTCTTGAACCTTCCTGCTACTTGAACTTCTAGAACTTCTTGAACCTTTCTGCTACTTGAAATTCTTGAACCTTCCTGCTACTTGAACTTCTTGAACTTCTTGAACCTTCCTGCTACTTGAACTTCTTGAACGTCTTGAACCTTCCTGCTACTTGACCTTCTTGAACTTCTTGAACCTTCCTGCTACTTGAACTTCTTGAACCTTCCTGCTACTTGAACTTCTTGAACTTTTTGAACCTTCCTGCTACTTGAACTTTTCGAACTTCTTGAACCTTCCTGCTACTTGAACTTCTTGAACTTCTTGAACCTTACTGCTACTTGAACTTCTTGAACCTTCCTGCTACTTGAACTTCTTGAACTTCTTGAACCTTCCAGCTACTTGAAATACTTGAACTTCTTGAACCTTCCTGTTACTTGAACTTCTTGAACTTCTTGAACCTTCCTGCTACTTGAACTTCAATAACCTTCCTGCTACTTGAATTTCTTGAACCTTCCTGCTACTTGAACTTCTTGAACTTCTTGAACCTTCCTGCTACTTGAAATACTTGAACTTCTTGAACCTTCCTGTCACTTGAACTTCTTGAACTTCTAGAACCTTCCTGCTACTTGAACTTCTTGAACCTTCCTGCTACTTGAACTTCTTGTACTTCTTGAACATTCCTGCTACTTGAACTTCTTGAACCTTCCTGCTACTTGAACTTCTTGAACTTCTTGACCCTTCCTGCTACTTGAACTTCTTGAACTTCTTGAACCTTCCTGCTACTTGAACTTCTTGAACTTCTCGAACCTTCCTAATACTTGAACTGCTTAAACTTCTTGGACCTTCCTGCTACTTGAACTTCTCGAACTTCTTGAACCTTCCTGCTACTTGAACTTCTCGAACTTCTTGAACCTTCTTCCTATTTGAACTTTTTGAACTTCTTGAACCTTCCTGCTACTTGAACTTCTTGAACCTTCCTGCTACTTGAACTTCTTGAACTTCTTGAACCTTCCTGCTACGTGAACTTCTTGAAACTTGCTGCTACTTGCACTTCTTGAACTTCTTGAACCTTCCTGCTACTTGAACTTCTTGAACTTCTTGAACCTTCCTGTTACTTGAACTTTTTGAACCTTCCTGCTACTTGAACTTCTTGAACCTTCCTGCTACTTGAACTTCTTGAACCTTCCTCCTACTTGAACTTCTTGAACCTTACTGTTTCTTGAACTTATTGAACTTCTTGAACTTCTTGAACTTCTTGATTCTTCCTGCTACTTGAACTTCTTGAACTTCTTGCACCTTCCTGCTACTTGAACTTCTAGAACCTTCCTGCTACTTGAACTACTTGAACGTTCCTGCTACTTGAACTTCTTGAACTTCATGAACCTTCCTGCTACTTGAACTTCTTGAACCTTCCTGCTACTTGAACTTCTTGAACTTCTTGAACCTTCCTGCTACTTGAACTTCTTGAACCTTCTTGCTACTCGAACTTCTTGAACCTTCCTGCTACTTGAACTTCTTGAACCTTCCTGCTACTTGAACTTCTTGAACTTCTTGAACCTTTCTGCTACTTGAACTTCGTGAACCTTCCTGCTACTTGAACTACTTGAACTTCCTGAACCTTCCTGCTGCTTGAATTTCTTGAACCTTCCTGCTATTTGAACTTCTTGAACTTCTTGAACCTTCGTGCTACTTGAACTTCTTGAACCTTCCTGCTACTTGAACTTCTTGAACTTCTTGAACCTTCCTGCTACTTGAACTTCTTGAACCTTCCTGCAACTTGAACTTCTTGAACTTCTTGAGCCTTCCTGCTACTTGAACTACTTAAACTTCTTGAACCTTCCTGCTACTTGAACTTCTTGAACTTCTTGAACCTTCCTGCTACGTGAACTTCTTGAATCTTCCTGCTACTTGAACTTCTTGAACTTCTTGAACCTTCCTGCTACTCTAACTTCTTGAACCTTCATGCTACTTGAACTTCTTGAACCTTCCTGCTACTTGAACTTCTTGAACCTTCCTGCTACTTGAACTACTTGAACTTCTTGAACCTTCCTGCTAATCGAATTTATTGAACCTTCCTGCTACTTGAACTTCTTGAACTTCTTGAACCTTCCTGCTACTTGAACTTCTTGAACCTTCCTGCTACTTGAACTTCTTGAACCTTCCTGCTACTTGAACTTCTTGAACTTCTTAAACCTTCCTGCTACTTGAACTTCTTGAACCTTCCTGCTACTTGAACTTCTTGAACTTCTTGAACCTTCCTGCTACTTGAACTTTTTGAACCTTCCTGCTATTTGAACTTCAGGAACCTCCCTGCTACTTGAACTTCTTGAACCTTTCTGCTACTTGAACTTCTTGAACTCATTGAACCTTCCTGCTACTTGAACTTCTTGAACGTCTTGAACCTTCCTGCTACTTGAACTTCTTGAACTTCTTGAACTTCTTGAACCTTCCTGCTACTTGAACTTCTTGAACGTCTTGAACCTTCCTGCTACTTGAACTTCTTGAACTTCTTGATCCTTCCTGCTAATTGAATTTCTTGAACCTTCCTGCTACTTGAACTTCTTGAACTTCTTAAACCCTCCTGTTACTTGAACTTCTTGAACCTTCCTGCTACTAGAACTTCTTGAACTTCTTGAACCTTCCTGCTACTTGAACTTCTTGAACTTCTTGAACCTTCCTGCTACTTGAACTTCTTGAACCTTCCTGCTACTTGAATTTCTTGAACCTTCCTGCTACTTGAACTTCTTGAACTTCTTGAACCTTCCTGCTACTTGAACTTCTAGAACTTCTTGAACCTTTCTGCTACTAGAACTTCTTGAACCTTCCTGCTACTTGAACTTCTTGAACTTCTTGAACCTTCCTGCTACTTGAACTTCTTGAACGTCTTGAACCTTCCTGCTACTTGAACTTCTTGAACTTCTTGAACCTTCCTGCTACTTGAACTTCTTGAACCTTCCTGCTACTTGAACTTCTTGAACTTTTTGAACCTTCCTGCTACTTGAACTTTTTGAACTTCTTGAACCTTCCTGCTACTTGAACTTCTTGAACCTTACTGCTACTTGAACTTCTTGAACTTCTTGTAACTTCCTGCTACTTGAAATACTTGAACTTCTTGAACCTTCCTGTTACTTGAACTTCTTGAACTTCTTGAACCTTCCTGCTACTTGAACTTCTTTAACCTTCCTGCTACTTGAATTTCTTGAACCTTGCTGCTACTTGAACTTCTTGAACTTCTTGAACCTTCCTGCTACTTGAAATACTTGAACTTCTTGAACCTTCCTGTCACTTGAACTTCTTGAACTTCTTGAACCTTCCTGCTACTTGAACATCTTGAACCTTCCTGCTACTTGAACTTCTTGAACTTCTTGAACCTTCCTGCTACTTGAACTTCTTGAACCTTCCTGCTACTTGAACTTCTTGAACTTCTTGACCCTTCCTGCTACTTGAACTTCTTGAACTTCTTGAACCTTCCTGCTACTTGAACTTCTTGAACTTCTCGAACCTTCCTGCTACTTGAACTGCTTACACTTCTTGGACCTTCCTGCTACTTGAACTTCTTGAACTTCTTGAACCTTCCTGCTACTTGAACTTCTTGAACTTCTTGAACCTTCTTGCTATTTGAACTTTTTGAACTTCTTGAACCTTCCTGCTACCTTAACTTCTTGAACCTTCCTGCTACTTGAACTTCTTGAATTTCTTGAACCTTCCTGCTACGTGAACATCTTGAAACTTGCTGCTACTTGAACTTCTTGAACTTCTTGAACATTCCTGACTACTTGAACTTCGTGAACTTCTTGAACCTTCCTGTTACTTGAACTTTTTGAACTTTCCTGCTACTTGAACTTCTTGAACCTTCCTGCTACTTGAACTTCTTGAACCTTCCTCCTACTTGAACTTCTTGAACCTTCCTGCTGCTTGAACTTCTTGAATTTTCCTGCTACTTGAACTTCTTGAACCTTACTGCTTCTTGAACCTTACTGCTTCTTGAACTTCTTGAACTTCTTGAACTTCTTGAACCTTCCTGCTAAATGAACTTCTTGAACTTCTTGAACCTTCCTGCTACTTGAACTTCTTGAACTTCTTGAACCTTCCTGCTACTTGAACTTCTTGAACTTCTTGCACCTTCCTGCTACCTGAACTTATAGAACCTTCCTGCGACTTGAACTACTTGAACGTTCCTGCTACTTGAACTTCTTGAACTTCTTGAACCTTCCTGCTACTTGAACTTCTTGAACCTTCTTGCTACTTGAACTTCTTGAACCTTCCTGCTACTTGAACTTCTTGAACCTTCCTGCTACTTGAACTTCTTGAACTTCTTGAACCTTTCTGCTACTTGAACTTCTTGAACTTATTGAACCTTCCTGCTACTTGAACTTCTTGAACGTCTTGAACCTTCCTGCTACCTGAACTTCTTGAACTTCTTGAACTTCTTGAACCTTCCTGCTACTTGAACTTCTTGAACGTCTTGAACCTTCCTGCTACTTGAACTTCTTGAACTTCTTGATCCTTCCTGCTACTTGAACTTCTTGAACCTTCCTGCTACTTGAACTTCTTGAACTTCTTGAACCCTCCTGTTCCTTGAACTTTTTGAACCTTCCTGCTACTTGAAATTCTTGAACTTCTTGAACCTTCCTGCTACTTGAACTTCTTGAACTTCTTGAACCTTCCTGCTACTTGAACTTCTTGAACCTTCCTGCTACTTGAATTTCTTGAACCTTCCTGCTACTTGAACTTCTTGAACTTCTTGAACCTTCCTGCTACTAGAACTTCTAGAACTTCTTGAACCTTTCTGCTACTAGAACTTCTTGAACCTTCCTGCTACTTGAACTTCTTGAACTTCTTGAACCTTCCTGCTACTTGAACTTCTTGAACGTCTTGAACCTTCCTGCTACTTGAACTTCTTGAACTTCTTGAACCTTCCTGCTACTTGAACTTCTTGAACCTTCCTGCTACTTGAACTTCTTGAACTTTTTGAACCTTCCTGCTACTTGAACTTTTTGAACTTCTTGAACCTTCCTGCTACTTGAACTTCTTGAACTTCTTGAACCTTCCTGCTACTTGAACTTCTTGAACCTTCCTGCTACCTGAACTTCTTGAACTTCTTGAACCTTCCTGCTACTTGAAATACTTGAACTTCTTGAACCTTCCTGTTACTTAAACTTCTTGAACTTCTTGAACCATCCTGCTACTTGAACTTCTTTAACCTTCCTGCTACTTGAATTTTTTGAACCTTCCTGCTACTTGAACTTCTTGAACTTCTTGAACCTTCCTGCTACTTGAAATACTTGAACTTCTTGAACCTTCCTGTCACTTGAACTTCTTGAACTTCTGAACCTTCCTGCTACTTGAACTTCTTGAACCTTCCTGCTACTTGAACTTCTCGAATTTCTTGAACCTTCCTGCTACTTGAACTTCTTGAACCTTCCTGCTACTTGAACTTCTTGAACTTCTTGACCCTTCCTGCTACTTGAACTTCTTGAACTTCTTGAACCTTCCTGCTACTTGAACTTCTCGAACTTCTCGAACCTTCCTGCTACTTGAACTGCTTAAACTTCTTGGACCTTCCTGCTACTTGAACTTCTTGAACTTCTTGAACCTTCCTGCTACTTGAACTTCTTGAACTTCTTGAACCTTCTTGCTATTTGAACTTTTTGAACTTCTTGAACCTTCCTGCTACCTTAACTTCTTGAACCTTCCTGCTACTTGAACTTCTTGTATTTCTTGAACCTTCCTGCTACGTAAACTTCTTGAAACTTGCTGCTACTTGAACTTGTTGAACTTCTTGAACATTCCTGCTACTTGAACTTCTTGAACTTCTTGAACCTTCCTGTTACTTGAACTTTTTGAACCTTCCTGCTACTTGAACTTCTTGAACCTTCCTGCTACTTGAACTTCTTGAACCTTCCTCCTACTTGAACTTCTTGAACCTTTCGCTGCTTGAACTTCTTGAATTTTCCTGCTACTTGAACTTCTTGAACCTTACTGCTTCTTGAACTTCTTGAACTTCTTGAACTTCTTGAACCTTCCTGCTAAATGAACTTCTTGAACTTCTTGAACCTTCCTGCTACTTGAACTTCTTAAACTTCTTGAACTTCTTGAACCTTCCTGCTAAATGAACTTCTTGAACTTCTTGAACCTTCCTGCTACTTGAACTTCTTGAACTTCTTGAACTTCTTGAACCTTCCTGCTAAATGAACTTCTTGAACTTCTTGAACCTTCCTGCTACTTGAACTTCTTGAACTTCTTGAACCTTCCTGCTACTTGAACTTCTTGAACTTCTTGCACCTTCCTGCTACCTGAACTTCTAGAACTTTCCTGCGACTTGAACTACATGAACGTTCCTGCTACTTGAACTTCTTGAACTTCTTGAACCTTCCTGCTACTTGAACTTCTTGAACCTTCCTGCTACTTGAACTTCTTGAACCTTCCTGCTACTTGAACTTCTTGAACTTCTTGAACCTTCCTGCTACTTGAACTTCTTGAACCTTCTTGCTACTTGAACTTCTTGAACCTTCCTGCTACTTGAACTTCTTGAACCTTCCTGCTACTTGAACTTCTTGAACTTCTTGAACCTTTCTGCTACTTGAACTTCTTGAACCTTCCTGCTACTTGAACTACTTGAACTTCCTGAACATTCCTGCTGCTTGAACTTCTTGAACCTTCCTGCTATTTGAACTTCTTGAACTTCTTGAACCTTCCTGCTACTTGAACTTCTTGAACCTTCCTGCTACTTGAACTTCTTGAACTTCTTGAACCTTCCTGCTACTTGAACTTCTTGAACCTTCCTGCAACTTGAGCTTCTTGAACTTCTTGAGCCCTCCTGCTACTTGAACTACTTAAACTTCTTGAACCTTCCTGCTACTTGAACTTCTTGAACTTCTTGAACCTTCCTGCTACGTGAACTTCTTGAACCTTCCTGCTACTTGAACTTCTTGAACTTCTTGAACCATCCTGCTACTTGAATTTCTTGAACCTTCATGCTACTTGAACTTCTTGAACCTTCCTGCTACTTGAACTACTTGAACTTCTTGAACCTTCCTGCTACTTGAACTACTTGAACTTCTTGAACCTTCCTGCTAATCGAACTTCTTGAACCTTCCTGCTACTTGAACTTCTTGAACTTAGTGAACCTTCCTGCTACTTGAACTTCTTGAACCTTCCTGCTACTTGAACTTCTTGAACTTCTCGAACCTTCCTGCTACTTGAACTTCTTGAACCTTCCTGCTACTTGAACTTCTTGAACCTTCCTGCTACTTGAACTTCTTGAACTTCTTGAACCTTTCTGCTACTTGAACTTCTTGAACCTTTCTGCTACTTGAACTTCTTGAACTTCTTGAACCTTCCTGCTACTTGAAATTCTTGAACTTCTTGAACCTTCCTGCTACTTGAACTTCTTGAACTTCTTGAACCTTCCTGCTACTTGAAATTCTTGAACTTCTTGAACCTTCCTGCTACTTGATCTTTTCGAACTTCTTGAACCTTCCTGCTACTTGAACTTCTTGAACTTCTTGAACCTTCCTGCTACTTGAACTACTTGAACTTCTTGAACCTTCCTGCTACTTGAACTTCTTGAACCTTCCTGCTACTTGAACTTCTTGAACCCTCCTGCCACTTGAACTTCTTGAACTTCATGAACCTTCCTGCCACTTGAAATTCTTGAACCTTCCTGCTACTTGAACTTCTTGAACTTCTTGAACCTTCCTGCTACTTGAACTTCTTGAACTTCTTGAACCTTCCTGCTACTTGAACTTCTTGAACCTTCCTTCCACATGAACTTCTTGAACTTCTTGAACCTTCCTGCTACTAGAACTTCTTGAACTTCTTGAACCTTCCTTCTACTTGAACTTCTTGAACTTCTTGAACCTTCCTGCTACTTGAACTTCTTGAACCTTCATGCTTCATGAACTTCTTGAAACTTCCTGCTACATGAACTTCTTGAACTTCTTGAACCTTTCTGCTACTTGAGCTTCTTGAACCTTCCTGCTACTTGAACTTCTTGAACCTTCCTGCTACTTGAACTTCTTGAACTTCTTGAACCTTCCGGCTACTTGAACTTCTTGAATTTCTTGAACTTTCCTTCTACTTGAACTTCTTGAACTTCTTGAACCTTCCTGCTACTTGAACTTCTTGAACCTTCCTGCTACTTGAACTTCTTGAACTTCTTGAACCTTCCTGCTACTTGAACTGCTTGAACCTTCCTGCTACTTGAACTTCTTGAACCTTCCTGCTACTTGAACTTCTTGAACATCTTGCACATTCCTGCTACTTGAACTTCTTGAACCTTCCTTCTCCTTGAACTTCTTGAACTTCTTGAACCTTCCTGCTTCATGAACTTCTTGAACCTTCCTGCTACTTTAACTTTTTGAACTTCTTGAACCTTCCTGCTACTTGAACTTCTTGAACCTTCCTGCGAGCTGAACTTCTTGAACTTCTTGAACCTTCCTGCTACTTGAACTTCTTGAACCTTCCTGCTACTTGAACTTCTTGAACCTTCCTGCTACTTGTACTTCTTGAACTTCTTGAACCTTTCTGCTACTCGAACTTCTTGAACCTTCCTGCTACTTGAACTTCTTGAACCTTCCTGCTACTTGAACTTCTAGAACCTTCCTGCTACTTGAACTTCTTGAACTTTCCTGCTTCTTGAACTTCTTGAACCTTACTGCTTCTTGAACTTCTTGAACTTCTTGAACCTTCCTGCTAAATGAACTTCTTGAACTTCTTGAACCTTCCTGCTACTTGATTTTCTTGAACTTCTTGAACCTTCCTGCTACTTGAACTTCTTGAACCTTTCTGCTACTTGAACTTCTTGAACCTTCCTGCAACTTGAACTTTTTGAACTTCTTGAACCTTCCTGCTACTCGAACTTCTTGAACTTCTTGAACGTTCCTGCTACTTGAACTTCTTGAACTTCTTGAACCTTCCTGCTACTTGAACTTCTTAAACTTCTTGAACCTTCCTGCTACTTGAACTTCTTGAACTTCTTGAACCTTCCTGCTACTTGAACTTCTTGAACCTTCCTGCTACTTGAACTTCTTGAACCTTCCTGGTACTTGAACTTCTTGAACCTTCCTGCTACTTGAACTTCTTGAACTTCTTGAACCTTCCTGCTACTTGAACTTCTTGAACCTTCCTGCTACTTGAATTTCTTGAACCTTCCTGCTACCTGAATTTCTTGAACTTCTTGAACCTTCCTGCTACTTGAACTTCTAGAACTTCTTGAACCTTTCTGCTACTTGAACTTCTTGAACCTTCCTGCTACTTGAACTTCTTGAACTTCTTGAACCTTCCTGCTACTTGAACTTCTTGAACGTCTTGAACCTTCCTGCTACTTGACCTTCTTGAACTTCTTGAACCTTCCTGCTACTTGAACTTCTTGAACCTTCCTGCTACTTGAACTTCTTGAACTTTTTAAACCTTCCTGCTACTTGAACTTTTCGAACTTCTTGAACCTTCCTGCTACTTGAACTTCTTGAACTTCTTGAACCTTACTGCTACTTGAACTTCTTGAACCTTCCTGCTACTTGAACTTCTTGAACTTCTTGAACCTTCCAGCTACTTGAAATACTTGAACTTCTTGAACCTTCCTGTTACTTGAACTTCTTGAACTTCTTGAACCTTCCTGCTACTTGAACTTCAATAACCTTCCTGCTACTTGAATTTCTTGAACCTTCCTGCTACTTGAACTTCTTGAACTTCTTGAACCTTCCTGCTACTTGAAATACTTGAACTTCTTGAACCTTCCTGTCACTTGAACTTCTTGAACTTCTAGAACCTTCCTGCTACTTGAACTTCTTGAACCTTCCTGCTACTTGAACTTCTTGTACTTCTTGAACATTCCTGCTACTTGAACTTCTTGAACCTTCCTGCTACTTGAACTTCTTGAACTTCTTGACCCTTCCTGCTACTTGAACTTCTTGAACTTCTTGAACCTTCCTGCTACTTGAACTTCTTGAACTTCTCGAACCTTCCTGCTACTTGAACTGCTTAAACTTCTTGGACCTTCCTGCTACTTGAACTTCTCGAACTTCTTGAACCTTCCTGCTACTTGAACTTCTCGAACTTCTTGAACCTTCTTCCTATTTGAACTTTTTGAACTTCTTGAACCTTCCTGCTACGTGAACTTCTTGAAACTTGCTGCTACTTGCACTTCTTGAACTTCTTGAACCTTCCTGCTACTTGAACTTCTTGAACTTCTTGAACTTCTTGAACCTTCCTGTTACTTGAACTTTTTGAACCTTCCTGCTACTTGAACTTCTTGAACCTTCCTGCTACTTGAACTTCTTGAACCTTCCTCCTACTTGAACTTCTTTAACCTTACTGTTTCTTGAACTTCTTGAACTTCTTGAACTTCTTGAACTTCTTGAACCTTCCTGCTACTTGAACTTCTTGAACTTCTTGATTCTTCCTGCTACTTGAACTTCTTGAACTTCTTGCACCTTCCTGCTACTTGAACTTCTAGAACCTTCCTGCTACTTGAACTACTTGAACGTTCCTGCTACTTGAACTTCTTGAACTTCATGAACCTTCCTGCTACTTGAACTTCTTGAACCTTCCTGCTACTTGAACTTCTTGAACTTCTTGAACCTTCCTGCTACTTGAACTTCTTGAACCTTCTTGCTACTCGAACTTCTTGAACCTTCCTGCTACTTGAACTTCTTGAACCTTCCTGCTACTTGAACTTCTTGAACTTCTTGAACCTTTCTGCTACTTGAACTTCGTGAACCTTCCTGCTACTTGAACTACTTGAACTTCCTGAACCTTCCTGCTGCTTGAATTTCTTGAACCTTCCTGCTATTTGAACTTCTTGAACTTCTTGAACCTTCGTGCTACTTGAACTTCTTGAACCTTCCTGCTACTTGAACTTCTTGAACTTCTTGAACCTTCCTGCTACTTGAACTTCTTGAACCTTCCTGCAACTTGAACTTCTTGAACTTCTTGAGCCTTCCTGCTACTTGAACTACTTAAACTTCTTGAACCTTCCTGCTACTTGAACTTCTTGAACTTCTTGAACCTTCCTGCTACGTGAACTTCTTAAATCTTCCTGCTACTTGAACTTCTTGAACTTCTTGAACCTTCCTGCTACTCTAACTTCTTGAACCTTCATGCTACTTGAACTTCTTGAACCTTCCTGCTACTTGAACTTCTTGAACCTTCCTGCTACTTGAACTACTTGAACTTCTTGAACCTTCCTGCTAATCGAATTTATTGAACCTTCCTGCTACTTGAACTTCTTGAACTTCTTGAACCTTCCTGCTACTTGAACTTCTTGAACCTTCCTGCTACTTGAACTTCTTGAACCTTCCTGCTACTTGAACTTCTTGAACTTCTTAAACCTTCCTGCTACTTGAACTTCTTGAACCTTCCTGCTACTTGAACTTCTTGAACTTCTTGAACCTTCCTGCTACTTGAACTTTTTGAACCTTCCTGCTATTTGAACTTCTTGAACCTCCCTGCTACTTGAACTTCTTGAACCTTTCTGCTACTTGAACTTCTTGAACTCATTGAACCTTCCTGCTACTTGAACTTCTTGAACGTCTTGAACCTTCCTGCTACTTGAACTTCTTGAACTTCTTGAACTTCTTGAACCTTCCTGCTACTTGAACTTCTTGAACGTCTTGAACCTTCCTGCTACTTGAACTTCTTGAACTTCTTGATCCTTCCTGCTAATTGAATTACTTGAACCTTCCTTCTACTTGAACTTCTTGAACTTCTTAAACCCTCCTGTTACTTGAACTTCTTGAACCTTCCTGCTACTAGAACTTCTTGAACTTCTTGAACCTTCCTGCTACTTGAACTTCTTGAACTTCTTGAACCTTCCTGCTACTTGAACTTCTTGAACCTTCCTGCTACTTGAATTTCTTGAACCTTCCTGCTACTTGAACTTCTTGAACTTCTTGAACCTTCCTGCTACTTGAACTTCTAGAACTTCTTGAACCTTTCTGCTACTAGAACTTCTTGAACCTTCCTGCTACTTGAACTTCTTGAACTTCTTGAACCTTCCTGCTACTTGAACTTCTTGAACGTCTTGAACCTTCCTGCTACTTGAACTTCTTGAACTTCTTGAACCTTCCTGCTACTTGAACTTCTTGAACCTTCCTGCTACTTGAACTTCTTGAACTTTTTGAACCTTCCTGCTACTTGAACTTTTTGAACTTCTTGAACCTTCCTGCTACTTGAACTTCTTGAACCTTACTGCTACTTGAACTTCTTGAACTTCTTGTAACTTCCTGCTACTTGAAATACTTGAACTTCTTGAACCTTCCTGTTACTTGAACTTCTTGAACTTCTTGAACCTTCCTGCTACTTGAACTTCTTTAACCTTCCTGCTACTTGAATTTCTTGAACCTTGCTGCTACTTGAACTTCTTGAACTTCTTGAACCTTCCTGCTACTTGAAATACTTGAACTTCTTGAACCTTCCTGTCACTTGAACTTCTTGAACTTCTTGAACCTTCCTGCTACTTGAACTTCTTGAACCTTCCTGCTACTTGAACTTCTTGAACTTCTTGAACCTTCCTGCTACTTGAACTTCTTGAACCTTCCTGCTACTTGAACTTCTTGAACTTCTTGACCCTTCCTGCTACTTGAACTTCTTGAACTTCTTGAACCTTCCTGCTACTTGAACTTCTTGAACTTCTCGAACCTTCCTGCTACTTGAACTGCTTACACTTCTTGGACCTTCCTGCTACTTGAACTTCTTGAACTTCTTGAACCTTCCTGCTACTTGAACTTCTTGAACTTCTTGAACCTTCTTGCTATTTGAACTTTTTGAACTTCTTGAACCTTCCTGCTACCTTAACTTCTTGAACCTTCCTGCTACTTGAACTTCTTGAATTTCTTGAACCTTCCTGCTACGTGAACATCTTGAAACTTGCTGCTACTTGAACTTCTTGAACTTCTTGAACATTCCTGACTACTTGAACTTCGTGAACTTCTTGAACCTTCCTGTTACTTGAACTTTTTGAACTTTCCTGCTACTTGAACTTCTTGAACCTTCCTGCTACTTGAACTTCTTGAACCTTCCTCCTACATGAACTTCTTGAACCTTCCTGCTGCTTGAACTTCTTGAATTTTCCTGCTACTTGAACTTCTTGAACCTTACTGCTTCTTGAACCTTACTGCTTCTTGAACTTCTTGAACTTCTTGAACTTCTTGAACCTTCCTGCTAAATGAACTTCTTGAACTTCTTGAACCTTCCTGCTACTTGAACTTCTTGAACTTCTTGAACCTTCCTGCTACTTGAACTTCTTGAACTTCTTGCACCTTCCTGCTACCTGAACTTATAGAACCTTCCTGCGACTTGAACTACTTGAACGTTCCTGCTACTTGAACTTCTTGAACTTCTTGAACCTTCCTGCTACTTGAACTTCTTGAACCTTCTTGCTACTTGAACTTCTTGAACCTTCCTGCTACTTCAACTTCTTGAACCTTCCTGCTACTTGAACTTCTTGAACTTCTTGAACCTTTCTGCTACTTGAACTTCTTGAACTTATTGAACCTTCCTGCTACTTGAACTTCTTGAACGTCTTGAACCTTCCTGCTACCTGAACTTCTTGAACTTCTTGAACTTCTTGAACCTTCCTGCTACTTGAACTTCTTGAACGTCTTGAACCTTCCTGCTACTTGAACTTCTTGAACTTCTTGATCCTTCCTGCTACTTGAACTTCTTGAACCTTCCTGCTACTTGAACTTCTTGAACTTCTTGAACCCTCCTGTTCCTTGAACTTTTTGAACCTTCCTGCTACTTGAAATTCTTGAACTTCTTGAACCTTCCTGCTACTTGAACTTCTTGAACTTCTTGAACCTTCCTGCTACTTGAACTTCTTGAACCTTCCTGCTACTTGAATTTCTTGAACCTTCCTGCTACTTGAACTTCTTGAACTTCTTGAACCTTCCTGCTACTAGAACTTCTAGAACTTCTTGAACCTTTCTGCTACTAGAACTTCTTGAACCTTCCTGCTACTTGAACTTCTTGAACTTCTTGAACCTTCCTGCTACTTGAACTTCTTGAACGTCTTGAACCTTCCTGCTACTTGAACTTCTTGAACTTCTTGAACCTTCCTGCTACTTGAACTTCTTGAACCTTCCTGCTACTTGAACTTCTTGAACTTTTTGAACCTTCCTGCTACCTGAACTTTTTGAACTTCTTGAACCTTCCTGCTACTTGAACTTCTTGAACTTCTTGAACCTTCCTGCTACTTGAACTTCTTGAACCTTCCTGCTACCTGAACTTCTTGAACTTCTTGAACCTTCCTGCTACTTGAAATACTTGAACTTCTTGAACCTTCCTGTTACTTAAACTTCTTGAACTTCTTGAACCATCCTGCTACTTGAACTTCTTTAACCTTCCTGCTACTTGAATTTTTTGAACCTTCCTGCTACTTGAACTTCTTGAACTTCTTGAACCTTCCTGCTACTTGAAATACTTGAACTTCTTGAACCTTCCTGTCACTTGAACTTCTTGAACTTCTTGAACCTTCCTGCTACTTGAACTTCTTGAACCTTCCTGCTACTTGAACTTCTCGAATTTCTTGAACCTTCCTGCTACTTGAACTTCTTGAACCTTCCTGCTACTTGAACTTCTTGAACTTCTTGACCCTTCCTGCTACTTGAACTTCTTGAACCTTCCTGCTACTTGAACTTCTTGAACTTCTTGAACCTTCCGGCTACTTGAACTTCTTGAATTTCTTGAACTTTCCTTCTACTTGAACTTCTTGAACTTCTTGAACCTTCCTGCTACTTGAACTTCTTGAACCTTCCTGCTACTTGAACTTCTTGAACTTCTTGAACCTTCCTGCTACTTGAACTGCTTGAACCTTCCTGCTACTTGAACTTCTTGAACCTTCCTGCTACTTGAACTTCTTGAACATCTTGCACATTCCTGCTACTTGAACTTCTTGAACCTTCCTTCTCCTTGAACTTCTTGAACTTCTTGAACCTTCCTGCTTCATGAACTTCTTGAACCTTCCTGCTACTTTAACTTTTCGAACTTCTTGAACCTTCCTGCTACTTGAACTTCTTGAACCTTCCTGCGAGCTGAACTTCTTGAACTTCTTGAACCTTCCTGCTACTTGAACTTCTTGAACCTTCCTGCTACTTGAACTTCTTGAACCTTCCTGCTACTTGTACTTCTTGAACTTCTTGAACCTTTCTGCTACTTGAACTTCTTGAACCTTCCTGCTACTTGAACTTCTTGAACTTCTTGAACCTTCCTGCTACTTGAACTTCTTGAACTTCTTGAACCTTCCTGCTACTTGAAATTGTTGAACTTCTTCAACCTTCCTGCTACTTGAACTTCTTGAACTTCTTGAACCTTCCTGCTACTTGAAATTCTTGAACTTCTTGAACCTTCCTGCTACTTGATCTTTTCGAACTTTTTGAACCTTCGTGCTACTTGAACTTCTTGAACTTATTGAACCTTCCTGCTACTTGAACAACTTGAACTTCTTGAACCTTCCTGCTACTTGAACTTCTTGAACTTCTTGAACCTTCCTGCTACTTGAATTTCTTGAACCTTCCTGCTACTTGAACTTCTTGAACCTTCCTGCCACTTGAACTTCTTGAACTTCATGAACCTTCCTGCTACTTGAAATTCTTGAACCTTCCTGCTACTTGAACTTCTTGAACTTCTTGAACCTTCCTGCTACTTGAACTTCTTGAACTTCTTGAACCTTCCTGCTACTTGCACTTCTTGAACCTTCCTTCCACATGAACTTTTTGAACTTCTTGAACCTTCCTGCTACTTGAACTTCTTGAACCTTCCTGCCACTTGAACTTCTTGAACTTCTTGAACCTTCCTGCTACTTGAAATTCTTGAACCTTTCTGCTGCTTGAACTTCTTGAACATCTTGAACCTTCCTGCTACTTGAACTTCTTGAACTTCTTGAACCTTCCTGCTACTTGAACTTTTTGAACTTTCCTTCTACTATAAATTCTTGAACTTCTTGAACCTTCCTGCTACTTGAACTTCTTGAACTTCTTGAACCTTCCTGCTACTTGAACTACTTGAACTTCTTGAACCTTCCTGCTACTTGAACTTCTTGAACATCTTGAACCTTCCTGCTACTTGAACTTCTTGAACCTTCCTGCTACTTGAACTTCTTGAACCTTCCTGCTAGCTGAACTTCTTGAACTTCTTGAACCTTCCTGCTACTCGAACTTCTTGAACCTTCCTGCTACTTGAACTTCTTGAACCTTCCTGCTACTTGAACTTCTTGAACTTCTTGAACCTCTCTGCTACTTGAACTTCTTGAACCTTCCTGCTACTTGAACTTCTTGAACTTCTTGAACCTTCCTGCTACTTGAAATTCTTGAACTTCTTGAACTTCTTGAACCTTCGTGCTACTTGAACTTCTTGAACCTTCCTGCTACTTGAACTTCTCGAACTTCTTGAACCTTCCTGCTACTTGAACTTTTCGAACTTCTTGAACCTTCCTGCTACTCGAACTTCTTGAACTTCTTGAACCTTCCTGCAACTTGAACTTCTTGAACCTTCCTGCTACTTGAACTTCTTGAACCTTCCTGCCACTTGAACTTCTTGAACTTCTTGAACCTTCCTGCTACTTGAAATTCTTGAACCTTCCTGCTACTTGAACTTCTTGAACTTCTTGAACCTTCCTGCTACTTGAACTTTTCGAACTTCTTGAACCTTCCTGCTACTTGAACCTCTTGAACTTCTTGAACCTTCCTGCTACTTGAAATACTTGAACTTCTTGAACCCTCCTGCTACTTGAACTTCTTGAACCTTCCTGCTACTTGAACTTCTTGAACCTTCCTGCTACTTGAACTTCTTGAACCTTCCTGCTACTTGAACTTCTTGAACTTCTTGAACCTTCCTGCTACTTGAACTTCTTGAACCTTCCTGCAACTTGAGCTTCTTGAACTTCTTGAGCCCTCCTGCTACTTGAACTACTTAAACTTCTTGAACCTTCCTGCTACTTGAACTTCTTGAACTTCTTGAACCTTCCTGCTACGTGAACTTCTTGAACCTTCCAGCTACTTGAACTTCTTGAACTTCTTGAAACATCCTGCTACTTGAACTTCTTGAACCTTCACGCTACTTGAACTTCTTGAACCTTCCTGCTACTTGAACTTCTTGAACTTCTTGAACCTTCCTGCTACTTGAACTTCTTGAACTTCTTGAACCTTCCTGCTACTTGAACTTCTTGAACTTCTTGAACCTTCCTGCTACTTGAACTTCTTGAACCTTCCTGCTACTTGAACTTCTTGAACCTTCCTGGTACTTGAACTTCTTGAACCTTCCTGCTACTTGAACTTCTTGAACTTCTTGAACCTTCCTGCTACTTGAACTTCTTGAACCTTCCTGCTACTTGAATTTCTTGAACCTTCCTGCTACCTGAACTTCTTGAACTTCTTCAACCTTCCTCCTACTTGAACTTCTAGAACTTCTTGAACCTTTCTGCTACTTGAACTTCTTGAACCTTCCTGCTACTTGAACTTCTTGAACTTCTTGAACCTTCCTGCTACTTGAACTTCTTGAACGTATTGAACCTTCCTGCTACTTGAACTTCTTGAACTTCTTGAACCTTCCTGCTACTTGAACTTCTTGAACCTTCCTGCTACTTGATCTTCTTGAACTTTTTGAACCTTCCTGCTACTTGAACTTTTCGAACTTCTTGAACCTTCCTGCTACTTGAACTTCTTGAACTTCTTGAACCTTCCTGCTACTTGAACTTCTTGAACCTTCCTGCTACTTGAACTTCTTGAACTTCTTGACCCTTCCTGCTACTTGAACTTCTTGAACTTCTTGGACCTTCCTGCTACTTGAAGTTCTTGAACTTCTCGAACCTTCCTGCTACTTGAACTGCTTAAACTTCTTGGACCTTCCTGCTACTTGAACTTCTTGAACTTCTTGAACCTTCCTGCTACATGAACTTCTTGAACTTCTTGAACTTCTTGAACCTTCCTGCTACTTGAACTTCTTGAACTTCTTGCACCTTCCTGCTACTTGAACTTGTAGAACCTTCCAGCTACTTGAACTTCTTGAACCTTCCTGCTACTTGAACTTCTTGAACTTCTTGAACCTTCCTGCTACTTGAACTTCTTGAACCTTCCTGCTACTTGAACTTCTCGAACTTCTTGAACTACTTGAACCTTCCTGCTACTTGAACTTCTTGAACCTTCCTGCTACTTGAACTTTTTGAACTTCTTGAACCTTCCTGCTACTTGAACTTCTTGTACTTCTTGAACTTTCCTGCTACTTGAACTTCTTCAACCTTCCTGCCACTTGATTTCTTGAACCTTCCTGCTACTTGAACTTCTTGAGCCTTCATGCTACTCGAACTTTTTGAACCTTTCTGCTTCCTGAACTTCTTGAACCTTCCTTCTACATGAACTTTTTGAACTTCTTGAACCTTCCTGCTACATGAACTTCTTGAACCTTTCTGCTACTAAAACTTTTTGAACTTTTTGAACCTTCCTGCTACTTGAACTTCTTGAACCTTCCTGCTACTTGAACTTCTTGAACTTCTTGAACCTTCCTGCTACTTGAACTTCTTGAACCTTCTAGCTACTTGAACTTCTTGAACCTTCCTGCTACTTGAACTTCTTAAACTTCTTGAACCTTCCTGCTACTTGAACTTTTCGAACTTCTTGAACCTTCCTGCTACTTGAACTTCTTGAACTTCTTGAACCTTCCTGCTACTTGAACTACTTGAACTTCTTGAACCTTCCTGCTACTTGAACTTCTTGAACTTCTTGAACCTTCCTGCAACTTGAACTTCTTGAACCTTCCTGCTACTTTAACTTCTTGAACCTTCCTGCCACTTGAACTTCTTGAACTTCTTAAACCTTCCTGCTACTTGAAATTCTTGAACCTTCCTGCTACTTGAACTTCTTGAACTTCTTGAACCTTCCTGCTACTTGAACTTCTTGAACTTATTGAACCTTCCTGCTACTTGAACTTCTTGAACCTTCCTTCTACTTGAACTTCTTGAATTTCTTGAACCTTCCTGCTACTTGACCTTCTTGAACTTCTTGAACCTTCCTGCTACTTGAACTACTTGAACTTCTTGAACCTTCCTGCAACTTGAACTTCTTGAACTTCTTGAACTTCTTGAACCTTCCTGCTGCTTGAACTTCTTGAACCTTCCTGCTTCTTGAACATCTTTAATCTTCCTGCTACATGAACTTCTTGAACTTCTTGAACCTTCCTATTACTTGAACTTCTTGAACCTTCCTGCTACTTGAACTTCTTGAAATTCTTGAACCTTCCTGCTACTTGAACTTCTTGAACTTCTTGAACCTTCGTGCTACTTGAACTTCTTGAACTTCTTGAACCTTCCTGCTACTTGAACTTCTTGAACCTTCCTGCTACTTGAACTTCCTGAACTTCTTGAACCTTCATGCTACTTGAACTTCTTGAACTTCTTGAACCTTCCTGCTACTTGAACTTCTTGAACCTTCCTGCTACTTGAACTTCTTGAACCTTCCTGCTACTTGAACTTCTTGAACCTTCCTGCTACTTGAACTTCTTGTACCTTCATGCTACTTGAACTTGTTGAACTTCTTGAACCTTCCTGCTACTTGAACTTCTTGAACGTCTTGAACCTTCCTGCTACTTGAACTTCTTGAACTTCTTGAACCTTCCTGCTACTTGAACTTCTTGAACATCTTGAACCTTCCTGCTACTTGGACTTCTTGAACCTTCCTGCTACTTGAACTTCTTGAACTTCTTGAACCTTCCTGCTACTTGAACATCTTGAACTTCTTGAACCTTCCTGCTACTTGAACTTCTTGAACGTCTCGAACCTTCCTGCTACTTGAACTTCTTGAACTTCTTGAACCTTCCTGCTATTTGAACTTCTTGAACCTTCCTGCTACTTGAACTTCTTGAACTTTTTGAACCTTCCTGCTACTTGAACTTCTTGAACTTTTTGAACCTTCCTGCTACTTGAACTTCTTGAACTTCTAGAACCTTCCTGCTACTTGAACTTCTTGAACTTCTTGAACCTTCCTGCTACTTGAACTTCTTGAACCTTCCTGCTACTTGAACTTCTTGAACTTCTTGAACCTTCATGCTACTTGAAATACTTGAACTTCTTGAACCTTCCTGTTACTTGAACTTCTTGAACTTTTCGAACCTTCCTGCTACTTGAACTTCTTTAACCTTCCTGCTACTTGAACTTCTCGAACCTTCCTGCTACTTGAACTTTCTGAACTTCTTGAACCTTTCTACTACTTGAAATACTTGAACTTCTTGAACCTTCCTGTTACTTGAACTTCTTGAACTTCTTGAACCTTAATGCCACTTGAACTTCTTGAACCTTCCTGTTACTTGAACTTTTTGAACTTCTTGAACCTTCCTGCTACTTGGTTTTCTTGAACCTTCCTGCTATTTGAACATCTTGAACCTTCCTGCTACTTGAACTTCTTGAACTTCTTGAACCTTCCTGCTACTTGAACTTCTTGAACCTTCCTGCTACTTGAACTTCTAGAACTTCTTGACCCTTCCTGCTACTTGAACTTCTTGAACTTCTTGAACCTTCCTGCTACTTGAACTTCTTGAACTTCTTGAACCTTCCTGCTACTTGAACTTCTTGATCTTCTTGAACCTTCCTGCTACTTGAACTTCTTGAACTTCTTGAACCTTCCTGCTGCTTGAACTTGTTGAACTTCGTGAACCTCCTTGCTACTTGAACTTCTTGAACCTTCCTGCTACTTGAACTTTTTGAACTTCTTGAACCTTCCTGCTACTTGAACTTCTTGAACTTCTTGAACCTTCCTGCTACTTGAACTTCTTGAACTTCCTGAACCTTCCTGCCCCTTGAACTTCTTGATTTTCTAGAACCTTCCTGTTACTTGAACTTTTTGTACCTTCCTGCTACCTGAACTTCTTGAACCTTCCTGGTACTTGAACTTCTTGAAACTTCCTGCTACTTGAACTTCTAGAACCTTCCTGTTACTTGAACTTCTTGAACTTTCCTGCTACCTGAACTTCTTGAACCTTACTGCTTCTTGAACTTCTTGAACGTCTTGAACCTTCCTGCTACTTGAACTTCTTGAACTTCTAGAACCTTCATACTACTTGAACTTCTTGAACCTTCCTGCTACTTGAACTTCTTGAACTTCTTGAATCCTTCTGCTACTTGAACTTCTTGAACCTTCCAGCTACTTGAACTTCTTGAACTTTTTGAGCCTTCCTGCTACCTGAACTTCTTGAACTTCTTGAACCTTCCTGCTACTTGAACTTCTTGAACCTTCCTGCTACTTGAACTTCTTGAACCTTCCTGCTACTTGAACTTCTTGAACTTATTGAACCTTCCTGCTACTTGAACTTCATGAACCTTTCTGCTACTTGAACTTCTTGAAACTTCCTGCTACTTGAACTTCTTGAACTTCTTGAACCTTCCTGTTACTTGAACTTCATGAACCTTTCTGCTACTTGAACTTCTTGAAACTTCCTGCTACTTGAACTTCTTGAACTTCTTGAACCTTCCTGCTACTTGAACTTCTTGAACGTCTTGAACCTTCCTGCTACTTGAACTTCTTGAACTTCTTGAACCTTCCTGCTATTTGAACTTCTTGAACCTTCCTGCTACTTGAACTTCTTGAACTTCTTGAACCTTCCTGCTACTTGAACTTCTTGAACTTCTTGAACCTTCCTGCTACTTGAACTTCTTGAACTTCTTGAACCTTCCTGCTACCTGAACTTCTTGAACCTTCCTGCTTCTTGAACTTCTTGAACTTCTTGAACCTTCATGCTACTTGAAATACTTGAACTTCTTGAATCTTCCTGTTACTTAAACTTCTTGAACTTTTCGAACCTTCCTGCTACTTGAACTTCTTTAACCTTCCTGCTACTTGAACTTCTCGAACCTTCCTGCTACTTGAACTTCTTGAACTTCTTGAACCTTCCTCCTACCTGAAATACTTGAACTTCTTGAACCTTCCTGTTACTTGAACTTCTTGAACTTCTTGAACCTTCCTGCTACTTGAACTTCTTGAACCTTCGTGTTACTTGATCTTCTTGATCTTCTTGAACCTTCCTGCTACTTGATTTTCTTGAACCTTCCTGCTATTTGAACTTCTTGAACCTTCCTGCTACTTGAACTTCTTGAACCTTCCTGCTACTTGAACTTCTTGAACCTTCCTGCGACTTGAACTTCTAGAACTTCTTGACCCTTCCTGCTATTTGAACTTTTTGAACTTCTTGAACCTTCCTTCTACTTGAACTTCTTGAACTTCTTGAACCTTCCTGCTACTTGAACTTCTTGAACTTCTTGAACCTTCCTGCTACTTGAACTTCTTGAACTTCTTGAACCTTCCTGCTACTTGAACTTGTTGAACTTCGTGAACCTCCTTGCTACTTGAACTTCTTGAACTTCTTGAACCTTCCTGCTACCTGAACTTTTTGAACTTCTTGAACCTTCCTGCTACTTGAACTTCTTGAACTTCTTGAACCTTCCTGCTACTTGAACTTCTTGAACTTCTTGAACCTTCCTGCTACTTGAACTTCTTGAACTTCTTGAACCTTCCTGCTAATTGAACTTCTTGAAACTTCCTGCCACTTGAACTTCTTGAACTTCTTGAACCTTCCTGCTACTTGAACTATTTGATTTTCTTGAACCTTCCTGTTACTTGAACTTTTTGTACCTTTCTGCTACTCGAACTTCTTGAACCTTCCTGCTACTTGAGCTTCTTGAACCTTCCTGCTACTTGAACTTCTAGAACCTTCCTGCTACTTGAACTTCTTGAACTTTCCTGCTTCTTGAACTTCTTGAACCTTACTGCTTCTTGAACTTCTTGAACTTCTTGAACCTTCCTGCTAAATGAACTTCTTGAACATCTTGAACCTTCCTGCTACTTGATTTTCTTGAACTTCTTGAACCTTCCTGCTACTTGAACTTCTTGAACCTTTCTGCTACTTGAACTTCTTGAACTTCTTGAACCTTCCTGCTACTTGAACTTCTTGAACCTTCCTGCTACTTGAACTTCTTGAACTTCTTGAACCTTCCTGCTAGTCGAACTTCTTGAACTTCTTGATCGTTCCTGCTACTTGAACTTCTTGAACTTCTTGAACCTTCCTGCTACTTGAACTTCTTGAACTTCTTGAACCTTCCTGCTACTTGAACTTCTTGAACTTCTTGAACCTTCCTGCTACTTGAACTTCTTGAACCTTCCTGCTACTTGAACTTCTCGAACCTTCCTGCTACTTGAACTTCTTGAACTTCTTGAACCTTCCTCCTACCTGAAATACTTGAACTTCTTGAACCTTCCTGTTACTTGAACTTCTTGAACTTCTTGAACCTTCCTGCTACTTGAACTTCTTGAACCTTCGTGTTACTTGATCTTCTTGATCTTCTTGAACCTTCTTGCTACTTGGTTTTCTTGAACCTTCCTGCTATTTTAACTTCTTTAACCTTCCTGCTACTTGAACTTCTTGAACCTTCCTGCTACTTGAACTTCTTGAACCTTCCTGCTACTTGAACTTCTAGAACTTCTTGACCCTTCCTGCTATTTGAACTTTTTGAACTTCTTGAACCTTCCTGCTACTTCAACTTCTTGAACTTCTTGAACTTTCCTGCTACTTGAACTTCTTGAACTTCTTGAACCTTCCTGCTACTTGAACTTCTTGAACTTCTTGAACCTTCCTGCTACTTGAACTTGTTGAACTTCGTGAACCTCCTTGCTACTTGAACTTCTTGAACTTCTTGAACCTTCCTGCTACCTGAACTTTTTGAACTTCTTGAAAATTCCTGCTACTTGAACTTCTTGAACTTCTTGAACCTTCCTGCTACTTGAACTTCTTGAACTTTTTGAACCTTCCTGCTACTTGAACTTCTTGAACTTCTTGAACCTTCCTGCTAATTGAACTTCTTGAAACTTCCTGCTACTTGAACTTCTTGAACTTCTTGAACCTTCCTGCTACTTGAACTATTTGATTTTCTTGAACCTTCCTGTTACTTGAACTTTTTGTACCTTTCTGCTACTCGAACTTCTTGAACCTTCCTGCTACTTGAACTTCTTGAACCTTGCTGCTACTTGAACTTCTAGAACCTTCCTGCTACTTGAACTTCTTGAACTTTCCTGCTTCTTGAACTTCTTGAACCTTACTGCTTCTTGAACTTCTTGAACTTCTTGAACCTTCCTGCTAAATGAACTTCTTGAACTTCTTGAACCTTCCTGCTACTTGATTTTCTTGAACTTCTTGAACCTTCCTGCTACTTGAACTTCTTGAACCTTTCTGCTACTTGAACTTCTTGAACTTCTTGAACCTTCCTGCTACTTGAACTTCTTGAACCTTCCTGCTACTTGAACTTCTTGAACTTCTTGAACCTTCCTGCTACTCGAACTTCTTGAACTTCTTGAACGTTCCTGCTACTTGAACTTCTTGAACTTCTTGAACCTTCCTGCTACTTGAACTTCTTAAACTTCTTGAACCTTCCTGCTACTTGAACTTCTTGAACTTCTTGAACCTTCCTGCTACTTGAACTTCTTGAACCTTCCTGCTACTTGAACTTCTTGAACCTTCCTGGTACTTGAACTTCTTGAACCTTCCTGCTACTTGAACTTCTTGAACTTCTTGAACCTTCCTGCTACTTGAACTTCTTGAACCTTCCTGCTACTTGAATTTCTTGAACCTTCCTGCTACCTGAACTTCTTGAACTTCTTGAACCTTCCTGCTACTTGAACTTCTAGAACTTCTTGAACCTTTCTGCTACTTAAACTTCTTGAACCTTCCTGCTACTTGAACTCCTTGAACTTCTTGAACCTTCCTGCTACTTGAACTTCTTGAACGTCTTGAACCTTCCTGCTACTTGAACTTCTTGAACTTCTTGAACCTTCCTGCTACTTGAACTTCTTGAACTTTTTGAACCTTCCTGCTACTTGAACTTTTTGAACTTCTTGAACCTTCCTGCTACTTGAACTTCTTGAACTTCTTGAACCTTCCTGCTACTTGAACTTCTTGAACCTTCCTGCTACTTGAACTTCTTGAACTTCTTGAACCTTCCAGCTACTTGAAATGCTTGAACTTCTTGAACCTTCCTGTTACTTGAACTTCTTGAACTTCTTGAACCTTCCTGCTACTTGAACTTCAATAACCTTCCTGCTACTTGAATTTCTTGAACCTTCCTGCTACTTGAACTTCTTGAACTTCTTGAACCTTCCTGCTACTTGAAATACTTGAACTTCTTGAACCTTCCTGTCACTTGAACTTCTTGAACTTCTTGGACCTTCCTGCTACTTGAACTTCTTGAACCTTCCTGCTACTTTAACTTCTTGTACTTCTTGAACATTCCTGCTACTTGAACTTCTTGAACCTTCCTGCTACTTGAACTTCTTGAACTTCTTGACCCTTCCTGCTACTTGAACTTCTTGAACTTCTTGAACCTTCCTGCTACTTGAACTTCTTGAACTTCTCGAACCTTCCTGCTACTTGAACTGCTTAAACTTCTTGGACCTTCCTGCTACTTGAACTTCTCGAACTTCTTGAACCTTCCTGCTACTTGAACTTCTTGAACTTCTTGAACCTTCTTCCTATTTGAACTTTTTGAACTTCTTGAACCTTCCTGCTACTTGAACTTCTTGAACCTTCCTGCCACTTGAACTTCTTGAACTTCTTGAACCTTCCTGCTACGTGAACTTCTTGAAACTTGCTGCTACTTGCACTTCTTGAACTTCTTGAACCTTCCTGCTACTTGAACTTCTTGAACTTCTTGAACTTCTTGAACCTTCCTATTACTTGAACTTTTTGAACCTTCCTGCTACTTGAACTTCTTGAACCTTCCTGCTACTTGAACTTCTTGAACCTTCCTCCTACTTGAACTTCTTGAACCTTACTGTTTCTTGAACTTCTTGAACTTCTTGAACTTCTTGAACCTTCCTGCTAAATGAACTTCTTGAACTTCTTGAACCTTCCTGCTACTTGAACTTCTTGAACTTCTTGATTCTTCCTGCTACTTGAACTTCTTGAACTTCTTGAACTTCTTGCACCTTCCTGCTACTTGAACTTCTAGAACCTTCCTGCTACTTGAACTACTTGAACGTTCCTGCTACTTGAACTTCTTGAACTTCTTGAACCTTCCTGCTACTTGAACTTCTTGAACCTTCCTGCTACTTGAACTTCTTGAACTTCTTGAACCTTCCTGCTACTTGATTTTCTTGAACTTCTTGAACCTTCCTGCTACTTGAACTTCTTGAACTTCTTGAACCTTCCTGCTACTTGAACTTCTTGAACCTTCCTGCTACTTGAACTTCTTGAACCTTCCTGCTACTTGAACTTCTTGAACCTTCCTGCTACTTGAACTTCTTGTACCTTCATGCTACTTGAACTTCTTGAACTTCTTGAACCTTCCTGCTACTTGAACTTCTTGAACGTCTTGAACCTTCCTGCTACTTGAACTTCTTGAACTTCTTGAACCTTCCTGCTACTTGAACTTCTTGAACATCTTGAACCTTCCTGCTACTTGGACTTCTTGAACTTCTTGAACCTTCCTGCTACTTGAACTTCTTGAACCTTCCTGCTACTTGAACTTCTTGAACTTCTTGAACCTTCCTGCTACTTGAACATCTTGAACTTCTTGAACCTTCCTGCTACTTGAACTTCTTGAACGTCTCGAACCTTCCTGCTACTTGAACTTCTTGAACTTCTTGATCCTTCCTGCTATTTGAACTTCTTCAACCTTCCTGCCACTTGATTTCTTGAACCTTCCTGCTACTTGAACTTCTTGAGCCTTCATGCTACTCGAACTTTTTGAACCTTTCTGCTTCCTGAACTTCTTGAACCTTCCTTCTACATGAACTTTTTGAACTTCTTGAACCTTCCTGCTACATGAACTTCTTGAACCTTCCTGCTACTTGAACTTTTTGAACTTCTTGAACCTTCCTGCTACTTGAACTTCTTGAACCTTCCTGCTACTCGAACTTCTTGAACTTCTTGAACCTTCCTGCTACTTGAACTTCTTGAACCTTCTAGCTACTTGAACTTCTTGAACCTTCCTGCTACTTGAACTTCTTAAACTTCTTGAACCTTCCTGCTACTTGAACTTTTCGAACTTCTTGAACCTTCCTGCTACTTGAACTTCTTGAACTTCTTGAACCTTCCTGCTACTTGAACTACTTGAACTTCTTGAACCTTCCTGCTACTTGAACTTCTTGAACTTCTTGAACCTTCCTGCAACTTGAACTTCTTGAACCTTCCTGCTACTTTAACTTCTTGAACCTTCCTGCCACTTGAACTTCTTGAACTTCTTGAACCTTCCTGCTACTTGAAATTCTTGAACCTTCCTGCTACTTGAACTTCTTGAACTTCTTGAACCTTCCTGCTACTTGAACTTCTTGAACTTATTGAACCTTCCTGCTACTTGAACTTCTTGAACCTTCCTTCTATTTGAACTTCTTGAATTTCTTGAACCTTCCTGCTACTTGACCTTCTTGAACTTCTTGAACCTTCCTGCTACTTGAACTACTTGAACTTCTTGAACCTTCCTGCTACTTGAACTTCTTGAACTTCTTGAACTTCTTGAACCTTCCTGCTACTTGAACTTCTTGAACTTCTTGAACTTCTTGAACCTTCCTGCTGCTTGAACTTCTTGAACCTTCCTGCTTCTTGAACATCTTTAAACTTCCTGCTACATGAACTTCTTGAACTTCTTGAACCTTCCTATTACTTGAGTTTCTTGAACCTTCCTGCTACTTGAACTTCTTGAAATTCTTGAACCTTCCTGCTACTTGAACTTCTTGAACTTCTTGAACCTTCGTGCTACTTGAACTTCTTGAACTTCTTGAACCTTCCTGCTACTTGAACTTCTTGAACCTTCCTGCTACTTGAACTTCCTGAACTTCTTGAACCTTCATGCTACTTGAACTTCTTGAACTTCTTGAACCTTCCTGCTACTTGAACTTCTTGAACCTTCCTGCTACTTTATTTTCTTGAACTTCTTGAACCTTCCTGCTACTTGAACTTCTTGAACTTCTTGAACCTTCCTGCTACTTGAACTTCTTGAACCTTCCTGCTACTTGAACTTCTTGAACCTTCCTGCTACTTGAACTTCTTGAACCTTCCTGCTACTTGAACTTCTTGTACCTTCATGCTACTTGAACTTCTTGAACTTCTTGAACCTTCCTGCTACTTGAACTTCTTGAACGTCTTGAACCTTCCTGCTACTTGAACTTCTTAAACTTCTTGAACCTTCCTGCTACTTGAACTTCTTGAACATCTTGAACCTTCCTGCTACTTGGACTTCTTGAACTTCTTGAACCTTCCTGCTACTTGAACTTCTTGAACCTTCCTGCTACTTGAACTTCTTGAACTTCTTGAACCTTCCTGCTACTTGAACATCTTGAACTTCTTGAACCTTCCTGCTACTTGAACTTCTTGAACGTCTCGAACCTTCCTGCTACTTGAACTTCTTGATCTTCTTGAACCTTCCTGCTATTTGAACTTCTTGAACCTTCCTGCTACTTGAACTTCTTGAACTTTTTGAACCTTCCTGCTACTTGAACTTCTTGAACTTCTAGAACCTTCCTGCTACTTGAACTTCTTGAACTTCTTGAACCTTCCTGCTACGTGAACTTCTTGAACCTTCCTGCTACTTGAACTTCTTGAACTTCTTGAACCTTCATGCTACTTGAAATACTTGAACTTCTTGAACCTTCCTGTTACTTGAACTTCTTGAACTTTTCGAACCTTCCTGCTACTTGAACTTCTTTAACCTTCCTGCTACTTGAACTTCTCGAACCGTCCTACTACTTGAACTTTCTGAACTTCTTGAACCTTTCTACTACTTGAAATACTTGAACTTCTTGAACCTTCCTGTTACTTGAACTTCTTGAACTTCTTGAACCTTAATGCTACTTGAACTTCTTGAACCTTCCTGTTACTTGAACTTCTTGAACTTCTTGAACCTTCCTGCTACTTGGTTTTCTTGAACCTTCCTGCTATTTGAACATCTTGAACCTTCCTGCTACTTGAACTTCTTGAACTTCTTGAACCTTCCTGCTACTTGAACTTCTTGAACCTTCCTGCTACTTGAACTTCTAGAACTTCTTGACCCTTCCTGCTACTTGAACTTCTTGAACTTCTTGAACCTTCCTGCTACTTGAACTTCTTGAACTTCTTGAACCTTCCTGCTACTTGAACTTCTTGAACCTTCCTGCTACTTGAACTTCTTGATCTTCTTGAACCTTCCTGCTACTTGAACTTCTTGAACTTCTTGAACCTTCCTGCTGCTTGGACTTGTTGAACTTCGTGAACCTCCTTGCTACTTGAACTTCTTGAACCTTCCTGCTACTTGAACTTTTTGAACTTTTTGAACCTTCCTGCTACTTGAACTTCTTGAACTTCTTGAACCTTCCTGCTACTTGAACTTCTTGAACTTCCTGAACCTTCCTGCTACTTGAACTTCTTGAATTTCTTGAACCTTCCTGCTAATTGAACTTCTTGAAACTTCCTGCTACTTGAACTTCTTGAACTTCTTGAACCTTCCTGCTACTTGAACTTCTTGATTTTCTTGAACCTTCCTGTTACTTGAACTTTTTGTACCTTCCTGCTACCTGAACTTCTTGAACCTTCCTGGTACTTGAACTTCTTGAACCTTCCTGCTACTTGAACTTCTAGAACCTTCCTGTTACTTGAACTTCTTGAACTTTCCTGCTACCTGAACTTCTTGAACCTTACTGCTTCTTGAACTTCTTGAACGTCTTGAACCTTCCTGCTACTTGAACTTCTTGAACTTCTTGAACCTTCATACTACTTGAACTTCTTGAACCTTCCTGCTACTTGAACTTCTTGAACTTCTTGAATCCTTCTGCTACTTGAACTTCTTGAACCTTCCAGCTACTTGAACTTCTAGAACTTTTTGAGCCTTCCTGCTACCTGAACTTCTTGAACTTCTTGAACCTTCCTGCTACTTGAACTTCTTGAACCTTCCTGCTACTTGAACTTCTTGAACCTTCCTGCTGCTTGAACTTCTTGAACTTATTGAACCTTCCTGCTACTTGAACTTCATGAACCTATCTGCTACTTGAACTTCTTGAAACTTCCTGCTACTTGAACTTCTTGAACTTCTTGAACCTTCCTGCTACTTGAACTTCATGAACCTTTCTGCTACTTGAACTTCTTGAAACTTCCTGCTACTTGAACTTCTTGAACTTCTTGAACCTTCCTGCTACTTGAACTTCTTGAACGTCTTGAACCTTCCTGCTACTTGAACTTCTTGAACTTCTTGAACCTTCCTGCTATTTGAACTTCTTGAACCTTCCTGCTACTTGAACTTCTTGAACTTCTTGAACCTTCCTGCTACTTGAACTTCTTGAACTTCTTGAACCTTCCTGCTACTTGAACTTCTTGAACTTCTTGAACCTTCCTGCTACCTGAACTTCTTGAACCTTCCTGCTTCTTGAACTTCTTGAACTTCTTGAACCTTCATGCTACTTGAAATACATGAACTTCTTGAATCTTCCTGTTACTTAAACTTCTTGAACTTTTCGAACATTCCTGCTACTTGAACTTCTTTAACCTTCCTGCTACTTGAACTTCTCGAACCTTCCTGCTACTTGAACTTCTTGAACTTCTTGAACCTTCCTCCTACCTGAAATACTTGAACTTCTTGAACCTTCCTGTTACTTGAACTTCTTGAACTTCTTGAACCTTCCTGCTACTTGAACTTCTTGAACCTTCGTGTTACTTGATCTTCTTGATCTTCTTGAACCTTCCTGCTACTTGATTTTCTTGAACCTTCCTGCTATTTGAACTTCTTGAACCTTCCTGCTACTTGAACTTCTTGAACCTTCCTGCTACTTGAACTTCTTGAACCTTCCTGCGACTTGAACTTCTAGAACTTCTTGACCCTTCCTGCTACTTGAACTTCTTGAACTTCTTGAACCTTCCTGCTGCTTGAACTTGTTGAACTTCGTGAACCTCCTTGCTACTTGAACTTCTTGAACTTCTTGAACCTTCCTGCTACCTGAACTTTTTGAACTTCTTGAACCTTCCTGCTACTTGAACTTCTTGAACTTCTTGAACCTTCCTGCTACTTGAACTTCTTGAACTTCTTGAACCTTCCTGCTGCTTGAACTTGTTGAACTTCGTGAACCTCCTTGCTACTTGAACTTCTTGAACTTCTTGAACTTCTTGAACCTTCCTGCTGCTTGAACTTGTTGAACTTTCCTGCTACTTGAACTTCTTGAACTTCTTGAACCTTCCTGCTACTTGAACTTCTTGAACCTTCCTGCTACTTGAATTTCTTGAACCTTCCTGCTACCTGAACTTCTTGAACTTCTTGAACCTTCCTGCTACTTGAACTTTTAGAACTTCTTGAACCTTTCTGCTACTTGAACTTCTTGAACCTTCCTGCTACTTGAACTTCTTGAACTTCTTGAACCTTCCTGCTACTTGAACTTCTTGAACGTCTTGAACCTTCCTGCTATTTGAACTTCTTGAACTTCTTGAACCTTCCTGCTACTTGAACTTCTTGAACCTTCCTGCTACTTGAACTTCTTGAACTTTTTGAACCTTCCTGCTACTTGAACTTTTCGAACTTTTTGAACCTTCCTGCTACTTGAACTTCTTGAACTTCTTGAACCTTCCTGCTACTTGAACTTCTTGAACCTTCCTGCTACTTGAACTTCTTGAACCTTCCTTCTACTTGAACTTCTTGAATATCTTGAACCTTCCTGCTACTTGACCTTCTTGAACTTCTTGAACCTTCCTGCTACTTGAACTTCTTGAACTTCTTGAACTTCTTGAACCTTCCTGCAGCTTGAACTTCTTGAACCTTCCTGCTTCTTGAACATCTTTAAACTTCCTGCTACATGAACTTCTTGAACTTCTTGAACCTTCCTATTACTTGAACTTCTTGAACATTCCTGCTACTTGAACTTCTTGAAATTCTTGAACCTTCCTGCTACTTGAACTTCTTGAACTTCTTGAACCTTCGTGCTACTTGAACTTCTTGAACTTCTTGAACCTTCCTGCTACTTGAACTTCTTGAACCTTCCTGCTACTTGAACTTCCTGAACTTCTTGAACCTTCATGCTACTTGAACTTCTTGAACTTCTTGAACCTTCCTGCTACTTGAACTTCTTGAACCTTCCTGCTACTTGATTTTCTTGAACTTCTTGAACCTTCCTGCTACTTGAACTTCTTGAACTTCTTGAACCTTCCTGCTACTTGAACTTCTTGAACCTTCCTGCTACTTGAACTTCTTGAACCTTCCTGCTACATGAACTTCTTGAACCTTCCTGCTACTTGAACTTCTTGTACCTTCATGCTACTTGAACTTCTTGAACTTCTTGAACCTTCCTGCTACTTGAACTTCTTGAACGTCTTGAACCTTCCTGCTACTTGAACTTCTTGAACTTCTTGAACCTTCCTGCTACTTGAACTTCTTGAACATCTTGAACCTTCCTGCTACTTGGACTTCTTGAACTTCTTGAACCTTCCTGCTACTTGAACTTCTTGAACCTTCCTGCTACTTGAACTTCTTGAACTTCTTGAACCTTCCTGCTACTTGAACATCTTGAACTTCTTGAACCTTCCTGCGACTTGAACTTCTTGAACGTCTCGAACCTTCCTGCTACTTGAACTTCTTGAACTTCTTGAACCTTCCTGCTATTTGAACTTCTTGAACCTTCCTGCTACTTGAACTTCTTGAACTTTTTGAACCTTCCTGCTACTTGAACTTCTTGAACTTCTAGAACCTTCCTGCTACTTGAACTTCTTGAACTTCTTGAACCTTCCTGCTACTTGAACTTCTTGAACCTTCCTGCTACTTGAACTTCTTGAACTTCTTGAACCTTCATGCTACTTGAAATACTTGAACTTCTTGAACCTTCCTGTTACTTGAACTTCTTAAACTTTTCGAACCTTCCTGCTACTTGAACTTCTTTAACCTTCCTGCTACTTGAACTTCTCGAACCTTCCTGCTACTTGAACTTTCTGAACTTCTTGAACCTTTCTACTACTTGAAATACTTGAACTTCTTGAACCTTCCTGTTACTTGAACTTCTTGAACTTCTTGAACCTTAATGCTACTTGAACTTCTTGAACCTTCCTGTTACTTGAACTTCTTGAACTTCTTGAACCTTCCTGCTACTTGGTTTTCTTGAACCTTCCTGCTATTTGAACTTCTTGAACCTTCCTGCTACTTGAACTTCTTGAACTTCTTGAACCTTCCTGCTACTTGAACTTCTTGAACTTCTTGAACCTTCCTGCTACTTGAACTTCTTGAACCTTCCTGCTACTTGAACTTCTAGAACGTCTTGACCCTTCCTGCTACTTGAACTTCTTGAACTTCTTGAACCTTCCTGCTACTTGAACTTCTTGAACTTCTTGAACCTTCCTGCTACTTGAACTTCTTGATCTTCTTGAACCTTCCTGCTACTTGAACTTCTTGAACTTCTTGAACCATCCTGCTACTTGAACTTGTTGAACTTCGTGAACCTCCTTGCTACTTGAACTTCTTGAACCTTCCTGCTACTTGAACTTTTTGAACTTCTTGAACCTTCCTGCTACTTGAACTTCCTGAACTTCTTGAACCTTCCTGCTACTTGAACTTCTTGAACTTCTTGAACCTTCCTGCTACTTGAACTTCTTGAACTTCTTGAACCTTCCTGCTAATTGAACTTCTTGAAACTTCCTGCTACTTGAACTTCTTGAACTTCTTGAACCTTCCTGCTACTTGAACTTCTTGATTTTCTTGAACCTTCCTGTGACTTGAACTTTTTGTACCTTCCTGCTACCTGAACTTCTTGAACCTTCCTGGTACTTGAACTTCTAGAACCTTCCTGCTACTTGAACTTCTAGAACCTTCCTGTTACTTGAACTTCTTGAACTTTCCTGCTACCTGAACTTCTTGAACCTTACTGCTTCTTGAACTTCTTGAACGTCTTGAACCTTCCTGCTACTTGAACTTCTTGAACTTCTTGAACCTTCATACTACTTGAACTTCTTGAACCTTCCTGCTACTTGAACTTCTTGAACTTCTTGAATCCTTCTGCTACTTGAACTTCTTGAACCTTCCAGCTACTTGAACTTCTTGAACTTTTTGAACCTTCCTGCTACCTGAACTTCTTGAAATTCTTGAACCTTCCTGCTACTTGAACTTCTTGTACCTTCCTGCTACTTGAACTTCTTGAACCTTCCTGCTACTTGAACTTCCTGAACTTATTGAACCTTCCTGCTACTTGAACTTCATGAACCTTTCTGCTACTTGAACTTCTTGAAACTTCCTGCTACTTGAACTTCTTGAACTTCTTGAACCTTCCTGCTACTTGAACTTCTTGAACGTCTTGACCCTTCCTGCTACTTGAACTTCTTGAACTTCTTGAACCTTCCTGCTATTTGAACTTCTTGAACCTTCCTGCTACTTGAACTTCTTGAACTTCTTGAACCTTCCTGCTACTTGAACTTCTTGAACTTCTTGAACCTTCCTGCTACTTGAACTTCTTGAACTTCTTGAACCTTCCTGCTACCTGAACTTCTTGAACCTTCCTGCTTCTTGAACTTCTTGAACTTCTTGAACCTTCATGCTACTTGAAATACTTGAACTACTTGAACCTTCCTGTTACTTAAACTTCTTGAACTTTTCGAACCTTCCTGCTACTTGAACTTCTTTAACCTTCCTGCTACTTGAACTTCTCGAACCTTCCTGCTACTTGAACTTCTTGAACTTCTTGAACCTTCCTCCTACCTGAAATACTTGAACTTCTTGAACCTTCCTGTTACTTGAACTTCTTGAACTTCTTGAACCTTCCTGCTACTTGAACTTCTTGAACCTTCGTGTTACTTGATCTTCTTGATCTTCTTGAACCTTCGTGCTACTTGGTTTTCTTGAACCTTCCTGCTATTTTAACTTCTTTAACCTTCCTGCTACTTGAACTTCTTGAACCTTCCTGATACTCGAACTTCTTGAACCTTCCTGCTACTTGAACTTCTTGAACTTCTTGACCCTTCCTGATACTTGAACTTCTTGAACTTCTTGGACCTTCCTGCTACTTGAACTTCTTGAACTTCTCGAACCTTCCTGCTACTTGAACTGCTTAAACTTCTTGGACCTTCCTGCTACTTGAACTTCTTGAACTTCTTGAACCTTCCTGCTACATGAACTTCTTGAACTTCTTGAACTTCTTGAACCTTCCTGCTACTTGAACTTCTTGAACTTCTTGCACCTTCCTGCTACTTGAACTTGTAGAACCTTCCAGCTACTTGAACTTCTTGAACCTTCCTGCTACTTGAACTTCTTGAACTTCTTGAACCTTCCTGCTACTTGAACTTCTTGAACCTTCCTGCTACTTGAACTTCTCGAACTTCTTGAACTACTTGAACCTTCCTGCTACTTGAACTTCTTGAACCTTCCTGCTACTTGAACTTTTTGAACTTCTTGAACCTTCCTGCTACTTGAACTTCTTGTACTTCTTGAACTTTCCTGCTACTTGAACTTCTTCAACCTTCCTGCCACTTGATTTCTTGAACCTTCCTGCTACTTGAACTTCTTGAGCCTTCATGCTACTCGAACTTTTTGAACCTTTCTGCTTCCTGAACTTCTTGAACCTTCCTTCTACATGAACTTTTTGAACTTCTTGAACCTTCCTGCTACATGAACTTCTTGAACCTTCCTGCTACTTAAACTTTTTGAACTTTTTGAACCTTCCTGCTACTTGAACTTCTTGAACCTTCCTGCTACTTGAACTTCTTGAACTTCTTGAACCTTCCTGCTACTTGAACTTCTTGAACCTTCTAGCTACTTGAACTTCTTGAACCTTCCTGCTACTTGAACTTCTTAAACTTCTTGAACCTTCCTGCTACTTGAACTTTTCGAACTTCTTGAACCTTCCTGCTACTTGAACTTCTTGAACTTCTTGAACCTTCCTGCTACTTGAACTACTTGAACTTCTTGAACCTTCCTGCTACTTGAACTTCTTGAACTTCTTGAACCTTCCTGCAACTTGAACTTCTTGAACCTTCCTGCTACTTTAACTTCTTGAACCTTCCTGCCACTTGAACTTCTTGAACTTCTTGAACCTTCCTGCTACTTGAAATTCTTGAACCTTCCTGCTACTTGAACTTCTTGAACTTCTTGAACCTTCCTGCTACTTGAACTTCTTGAACTTATTGAACCTTCCTGCTACTTGAACTTCTTGAACCTTCCTTCTACTTGAACTTCTTGAATTTCTTGAACCTTCCTGCTACTTGACTTTCTTGAACTTCTTGAACCTTCCTGCTACTTGAACTACTTGAACTTCTTGAACCTTTCTGCTACTTGAACTTCTTGAACCTTCCTGCTGCTTGAACTTCTTGAACCTTACTGCTTCTTGAACATCTTTAAACTTCCTGCTACATGAACTTCTTGAACTTCTTGAACCTTCCTATTACTTGAACTTCTTAAACCTTCCTGCTACTTGAACTTCTTGAAATTCTTGAACCTTCCTGCTACTTGAACTTCTTGAACTTCTTGAACCTTCGTGCTACTTGAACTTCTTGAACTTCTTGAACCTTTTTGCTACTTGAACTTCTTGAACCTTCCTGCTACTTGAACTTCCTGAACTTCTTGAACCTTCCTGCTACTTGAACTTCTTGAACTTCTTGAACCTTCCTGCTACTTGAACTTCTTGAACCTTCCTGCTACTTGATTTTCTTGAACTTCTTGAACCTTCCTGCTACTTGAACTTCTTGAACTTCTTGAACCTTCCTGCTACTTGAACTTCTTGAACCTTCCTGCTACTTGAACTTCTTGAACCTTCCTGCTACTTGAACTTCTTGAACCTTCCTGCTACTTGAACTTCTTGTACCTTCATGCTACTTGAACTTCTTGAACTTCTTGAACCTTCCTGCTACTTGAACTTCTTGAACGTCTTGAACCTTCCTGCTACTTGAACTTCTTGAACTTCTTGAACCTTCCTGCTACTTGAACTTCTTGAACATCTTGAACCTTCCTGCTACTTGGACTTCTTGAACTTCTTGAACCTTCCTGCTACTTGAACTTCTTGAACCTTCCTGCTACTTGAACTTCTTGAACTTCTTGAACCTTCCTGCTACTTGAACATCTTGAACTTCTTGAACCTTCCTGCTACTTGAACTTCTTGAACGTCTCGAACCTTCCTGCTACTTGAACTTCTTGAACTTCTTGAACCTTCCTGCTATTTGAACTTCTTCAACCTTCCTGCCACTTGATTTCTTGAACCTTCCTGCTACTTGAACTTCTTGAGCCTTCATGCTACTCGAACTTTTTGAACCTTTCTGCTTCCTGAACTTCTTGAACCTTCCTTCTACATGAACTTTTTGAACTTCTTGAACCTTCCTGCTACATGAACTTCTTGAACCTTCCTGCTACTTGAACTTTTTGAACTTCTTGAACCTTCCTGCTACTTGAACTTCTTGAACCTTCCTGCTACTTGAACTTCTTGAACTTCTTGAACCTTCCTGCTACTTGAACTTCTTGAACCTTCTAGCTACTTGAACTTCTTGAACCTTCCTGCTACTTGAACTTCTTAAACTTCTTGAACCTTCCTGCTACTTGAACTTTTCGAACTTCTTGAACCTTCCTGCTACTTGAACTTCTTGAACTTCTTGAACCTTCCTGCTACTTGAACTACTTGAACTTCTTGAACCTTCCTGCTACTTGAACTTCTTGAACTTCTTGAACCTTCCTGCAACTTGAACTTCTTGAACCTTCCTGCTACTTTAACTTCTTGAACCTTCCTGCCACTTGAACTTCTTGAACTTCTTGAACCTTCCTGCTACTTGAAATTCTTGAACCTTCCTGCTACTTGAACTTCTTGAACTTCTTGAACCTTCCTGCTACTTGAACTTCTTGAACTTATTGAACCTTCCTGCTACTTGAACTTCTTGAACCTTCCTTCTACTTGAACTTCTTGAATTTCTTGAACCTTCCTGCTACTTGACCTTCTTGAACTTCTTGAACCTTCCTGCTACTTGAACTACTTGAACTTCTTGAACCTTCCTGCTACTTGAACTTCTTGAACTTCTTGAACTTCTTGAACCTTCCTGCTGCTTGAACTTCTTGAACCTTCCTGCTCCTTGAACATCTTTAAACTTCTTGCTACATGAACTTCTTGAACTTCTTGAACCTTCCTATTACTTGAACTTCTTGAACCTTCCTGCTACTTGAACTTCTTGAAATTCTTGAACCTTCCTGCTACTTGAACTTCTTGAACTTCTTGAACCTTCGTGCTACTTGAACTTCTTGAACTTCTTGAACCTTCCTGCTACTTGAACTTCTTGAACCTTCCTGCTACTTGAACTTCCTGAACTTCTTGAACCTTCATGCTACTTGAACTTCTTGAACCTTCCTGCTACTTGAACTTCCTGAACCTTCCTGCTACTTGATTTTCTTGAAGTTCTTGAACCTTCCTGCTACTTGAACTTCTTGAACTTCTTGAACCTTCCTGCTACTTGAACTTCTTGAACCTTCCTGCTACTTGAACTTCTTGAACCTTCCTGCTACTTGAACTTCTTGTACCTTCATGCTACTTGAACTTCTTGAACTTCTTGAACCTTCCTGCTACTTGAACTTCTTGAACGTCTTGAACCTTCCTGCTACTTGAACTTCTTGAACTTCTTGAACCTTCCTGCTACTTGAACTTCTTGAACATCTTGAACCTTCCTGCTACTTGGACTTCTTGAACTTCTTGAACCTTCCTGCTACTTGAACTTCTTGAACCTTCCTGCTACTTGAACTTCTTGAACTTCTTGAACCTTCCTGCTACTTGAACATCTTGAACTTCTTGAACCTTCCTGCTACTTGAACTTCTTGAACGTCTCGAACCTTCCTGCTACTTGAACTTCTTGAACTTATTGAACCTTCCTGCTATTTGAACTTCTTGAACCTTCCTGCTACTTGAACTTCTTGAACTTTTTGAACCTTCCTGCTACTTGAACATCATGAACTTCTAGAACCTTCCTGCTACTTGAACTTCTTGAACTTCTTGAACCTTCCTGCTACTTGAACTTCTTGAACCTTCCTGCTACTTGAACTTCTTGAACTTCTTGAACCTTCATGCTACTTGAAATACTTGAACTTCTTGAACCTTCCTGTTACTTGAACTTCTTGAACTTTTCGAACCTTCCTGCTACTTGAACTTCTTTAACCTTCCTGCTACTTGAACTTCTCGAACCTTCCTGCTACTTGAACTTTCTGAACTTCTTGAACCTTTCTACTACTTGAAATACTTGAACTTCTTGAACCTTCCTGTTACTTGAACTTCTTGAACTTCTTGAACCTTAATGCTACTTGAACTTCTTGAACCTTCCTGTTACTTGAACTTCTTGAACTTCTTGAACCTTCCTGCTACTTGGTTTTCTTGAACCTTCCTGCTATTTGAACATCTTGAACCTTCCTGCTACTTGAACTTCTTGAACTTCTTGAACCTTCCTGCTACTTGAACTTCTTGAACCTTCCTGCTACTTGAACTTCTAGAACTTCTTGACCCTTCCTGCTACTTGAACTTCTTGAACTTCTTGAACCTTCCTGCTACTTGAACTTCTTGAACTTCTTGAACCTTCCTGCTACTTGAACTTCTTGATCTTCTTGAACCTTCCTGCTACTTGAACTTCTTGAACTTCTTGAACCTTCCTGCTGCTTGAACTTGTTGAACTTCGTGAACCTCCTTGCTACTTGAACTTCTTGAACCTTCCTGCTACTTGAACTTTTTGAACTTCTTGAACCTTCCTGCTACTTGAACTTCTTGAACTTCTTGAACCTTCCTGCTACTTGAACTTCTTGAACTTCCTGAACCTTCCTGCTACTTGAACTTCTTGAACTTCTTGAACCTTCCTGCTAATTGAACTTCTTGAAACTTCCTGCTACTTGAACTTCTTGAACTTCTTGAACCTTCCTGCTACTTGAACTTCTTGATTTTCTTGAACCTTCCTGTTACTTGAACTTTTTGTACCTTCCTGCTACCTGAACTTCTTGAACCTTCCTGGTACTTGAACTTCTTGAACCTTCCTGCTACTTGAACTTCTAGAACCTTCCTGTTACTTGAACTTCTTGAACTTTCCTGCTACCTGAACTTCTTGAACCTTACTGCTTCTTGAACTTCTTGAACGTCTTGAACCTTCCTGCTACTTGAACTTCTTGAACTTCTTGAACCTTCATACTACTTGAACTTCTTGAACCTTCCTGCTACTTGAACTTCTTGAACTTCTTGAATCCTTCTGCTACTTGAACTTCTTGAACCTTCCAGCTACTTGAACTTCTTGAACTTTTTGAGCCTTCCTGCTACCTGAACTTCTTGAACTTCTTGAACCTTCCTGCTACTTGAACTTCTTGAACCTTCCTGCTACTTGAACTTCTTGAACCTTCCTGCTACTTGAACTTCTTGAACTTATTGAACCTTCCTGCTACTTGAACTTCATGAACCTTTCTGCTACTTGAACTTCTTGAAACTTCCTGCTACTTGAACTTCTTGAACTTCTTGAACCTTCCTGCTACTTGAACTTCATGAACCTTTCTGCTACTTGAACTTCTTGAAACTTCCTGCTACTTGAACTTATTGAACTTCTTGAACCTTCCTGCTACTTGAACTTCTTGAACGTCTTGAACCTTCCTGCTACTTGAACTTCTTGAACTTCTTGAACCTTCCTGCTATTTGAACTTCTTGAACCTTCCTGCTACTTGAACTTCTTGAACTTCTTGAACCTTCCTGCTACTTGAACTTCTTGAACTTCCTGAACCTTCCTGCTACTTGAACTTCTTGAACTTCTTGAACCTTCCTGCTACCTGAACTTCTTGAACCTTCCTGCTTCTTGAACTTCTTGAACTTCTTGAACCTTCATGCTACTTGAAATACTTGAACTTCTTGAATCTTCCTGTTACTTAAACTTCTTGAACTTTTCGAACCTTCCTGCTACTTGAACTTCTTTAACCTTCCTGCTACTTGAACTTCTCGAACCTTCCTGCTACTTGAACTTCTTGAACTTCTTGAACCTTCCTCCTACCTGAAATACTTGAACTTCTTGAACCTTCCTGTTACTTGAACTTCTTGAACTTCTTGAACCTTCCTGCTACTTGAACTTCTTGAACCTTCGTGTTACTTGATCTTCTTGATCTTCTTGAACCTTCCTGCTACTTGATTTTCTTGAACCTTCCTGCTATTTGAACTTCTTGAACCTTCCTGCTACTTGAACTTCTTGAACCTTCCTGCTACTTGAACTTCTTGAACCTTCCTGCGACTTGAACTTCTAGAACTTCTTGACCCTTCCTGCTATTTGAACTTTTTGAACTTCTTGAACCTTCCTTCTACTTGAACTTCTTGAACTTCTTGAACCTTCCTGCTACTTGAACTTCTTGAACTTCTTGAACCTTCCTGCTACTTGAACTTCTTGAACTTCTTGAACCTTCCTGCTACTTGAACTTGTTGAACTTCGTGAACCTCCTTGCTACTTGAACTTCTTGAACTTCTTGAACCTTCCTGCTACCTGAACTTTTTGAACTTCTTGAACCTTCCTGCTACTTGAACTTCTTGAACTTCTTGAACCTTCCTGCTACTTGAACTTCTTGAACTTCTTGAACCTTCCTGCTACTTGAACTTCTTGAACTTCTTGAACCTTCCTGCTAATTGAACTTCTTGAAACTTCCTGCGACTTGAACTTCTTGAACTTCTTGAACCTTCCTGCTACTTGAACTATTTGATTTTCTTGAACCTTCCTGTTACTTGAACTTTTTGTACCTTTCTGCTACTCGAACTTCTTGAACCTTCCTGCTACTCGAACTTCTTGAACCTTCCTGCTACTTGAACTTCTTGAACCTTCCTGCTACTTGAACTTCTAGAACCTTCCTGCTACTTGAACTTCTTGAACTTTCCTGCTTCTTGAACTTCTTGAACCTTACTGCTTCTTGAACTTCTTGAACTTCTTGAACCTTCCTGCTAAATGAACTTCTTGAACTTCTTGAACCTTCCTGCTACTTGATTTTCTTGAACTTCTTGAACCTTCCTGCTACTTGAACTTCTTGAACCTTTCTGCTACTTGAACTTCTTGAACTTCTTGAACCTTCCTGCTACTTGAACTTCTTGAACCTTCCTGCTACTTGAACTTCTTGAACTTCTTGAACCTTCCTGCTAGTCGAACTTCTTGAACTTCTTGATCGTTCCTGCTACTTGAACTTCTTGAACTTCTTGAACCTTCCTGCTACTTGAACTTCTTGAACTTCTTGAACCTTCCTGCTACTTGAACTTCTTGAACTTCTTGAACCTTCCTGCTACTTGAACTTCTTGAACCTTCCTGCTACTTGAACTTCTCGAACCTTCCTGCTACTTGAACTTCTTGAACTTCTTGAACCTTCCTCCTACCTGAAATACTTGAACTTCTTGAACCTTCCTGTTACTTGAACATCTTGAACTTCTTGAACCTTCCTGCTACTTGAACTTCTTGAACCTTCGTGTTACTTGATCTTCTTGATCTTCTTGAACCTTCTTGCTACTTGGTTTTCTTGAACCTTCCTGCTATTTTAACTTCTTTACCCTTCCTGCTACTTGAACTTCTTGAACCTTCCTGCTACTTGAACTTCTTGAACCTTCCTGCTACTTGAACTTCTAGAACTTCTTGACCCTTCCTGCTATTTGAACTTATTGAACTTCTTGAACCTTCCTGCTACTTGAACTTCTTGAACTTCTTGAACTTTCCTGCTACTTGAACTTCTTGAACTTCTTGAACCTTCCTGCTACTTGAACTTCTTGAACTTCTTGAACCTTCCTGCCACTTGAACTTGTTGAACTTCGTGAACCTCCTTGCTACTTGAACTTCTTGAACTTCTTGAACCTTCCTGCTACCTGAACTTTTTGAACTTCTTGAACCTTCCTGCTACTTGAACTTCTTGAACTTCTTGAACCTTCCTGCTACTTGAACTTCTTGAACTTCTTATACCTTCCTGCTACTTGAACTTCTTGAACTTCTTGAACCTTCCTGCTAATTGAACTTCTTGAAACTTCCTGCTACTTGAACTTCTTGAACTTCTTGAACCTTCCTGCTACTTGAACTATTTGATTTTCTTGAACCTTCCTGTTACTTGAACTTTTTGTACCTTTCTGCTACTCGAACTTCTTGAACCTTCCTGCTACTTGAACTTCTTGAACCTTGCTGCTACTTGAACTTCTAGAACCTTCCTGCTACTTGAACTTCTTGAACTTTCCTGCTTCTTGAACTTCTTGAACCTTACTGCTTCTTGAACTTCTTGAACTTCTTGAACCTGCCTGCTAAATGAACTTCTTGAACTTCTTGAACCTTCCTGCTACATGATTTTCTTGAACTTCTTGAACCTTCCTGCTACTTGAACTTCTTGAACCTTTCTGCTACTTGAACTTCTTGAACTTCTTGAACCTTCCTGCTACTTGAACTTCTTGAACCTTCCTGCTACTTGAACTTCTTGAACTTCTTGAACCTTCCTGCTACTCGAACTTCTTGAACTTCTTGAACGTTCCTGCTACTTGAACTTCTTGAACTTCTTGAACCTTCCTGCTACTTGAACTTCTTAAACTTCTTGAACCTTTCTGCTACTTGAACTTCTTGAACTTCTTGAACCTTCCTGCTACTTGAACTTCTTGAACCTTCCTGCTACTTGAACTTCTTGAACCTTCCTGGTACTTGAACTTCTTGAACCTTCCTGCTACTTGAACTTCTTGAACTTCTTGAACCTTCCTGCTACTTGAACTTCTTGAACCTTCCTGCTACTTGAATTTCTTGAACCTTCCTGCTACCTGAACTTCTTGAACTTCTTGAACCTTCCTGCTACTTGAACTTCTAGAACTTCTTGAACCTTTCTGCTACTTGAACTTCTTGAACCTTCCTGCTACTTGAACTTCTTGAACTTCTTGAACCTTCCTGCTACTTGAACTTCTTGAACGTCTTGAACCTTCCTGCTACTTGAACTTCTTGAACTTCTTGAACCTTCCTGCTACTTGAACTTCTTGAACCTTCCTGCTACTTGAACTTCTTGAACTTTTTGAACCTTCCTGCTACTTGAACTTTTCGAACTTCTTGAACCTTCCTGCTACTTGAACTTCTTGAACTTCTTGAACCTTCCTGCTACTTGAACTTCTTGAACCTTCCTGCTACTTGAACTTCTTGAACTTCTTGAACCTTCCAGCTACTTGAAATACTTGAACTTCTTGAACCTTCCTGTTACTTGAACTTCTTGAACTTCTTGAACCTTCCTGCTACTTGAACTTCAATAACCTTCCTGCTACTTGAATTTCTTGAACCTTCCTGCTACTTGAACTTCTTGAACTTCTTGAACCTTCCTGCTACTTGAAATACTTGAACTTCTTGAACCTTCCTGTCACTTGAACTTCTTGAACTTCTTGAACCTTCCTGCTACTTGAACTTCTTGAACCTTCCTGCTACTTTAACTTCTTGTACTTCTTGAACATTCCTGCTACTTGAACTTCTTGAACCTTCCTGCTACTTGAACTTCTTGAACTTCTTGACCCTTGCTGCTACTTGAACTTCTTGAACTTCTTGAACCTTCCTGCTACTTGAACTTCTTGAACTTCTCGAACCTTCCTGCTACTTGAACTGCTTAAACTTCTTGGACCTTCCTGCTACTTGAACTTCTCGAACTTCTTGAACCTTCCTGCTACTTGAACTTCTTGAACTTCTTGAACCTTCTTCCTATTTGAACTTTTTGAACTTCTTGAACCTTCCTGCTACTTGAACTTCTTGAACCTTCCTGCCACTTGAACTTCTTGAACTTCTTGAACCTTCCTGCTACGTGAACTTCTTGAAACTTGCTGCTACTTGCACTTCTTGAACTTCTTGAACCTTCCTGCTACTTGAACTTCTTGAACTTCTTGAACTTCTTGAACCTTCCTATTACTTGAACTTTTTGAACCTTCCTGCTACTTGAACTTCTTGAACCTTCCTGCTACTTGAACTTCTTGAACCTTCCTCCTACTTGAACTTCTTGAACCTTACTGTTTCTTGAACTTCTTGAACTTCTTGAACTTCTTGAACCTTCCTGCTAAATGAACTTCTTGAACTTCTTGAACCTTCCTGCTACTTGAACTTCTTGAACTTCTTGATTCTTCCTGCTACTTGAACTTCTTGAACTTCTTGCACCTTCCTGCTACTTGAACTTCTAGAACCTTCCTGCTACTTGAACTACTTGAACGTTCCTGCTACTTGAACTTCTTGAACTTCTTGAACCTTCCTGCTACTTGAACTTCTTGAACCTTCCTGCTACTTGAACTTCTTGAACTTCTTGAACCTTCCTGCTACTTGATTTTCTTGAACTTCTTGAACCTTCCTGCTACTTGAACTTCTTGAACTTCTTGAACCTTCCTGCTACTTGAACTTCTTGAACCTTCCTGCTACTTGAACTTCTTGAACCTTCCTGCTACTTGAACTTCTTGAACCTTCCTGCTACTTGAACTTCTTGTACCTTCATGCTACTTGAACTTCTTGAACTTCTTGAACCTTCCTGCTACTTGAACTTCTTGAACTTCTTGAACCTTCCTGCTACTTGAACTTCTTGAACATCTTGAACCTTCCTGCTACTTGGACTTCTTGAACTTCTTGAACCTTCCTGCTACTTGAACTTCTTGAACCTTCCTGCTACTTGAACTTCTTGAACTTCTTGAACCTTCCTGCTACTTGAACATCTTGAACTTCTTGAACCTTCCTGCTACTTGAACTTCTTGAACGTCTCGAACCTTCCTGCTACTTGAACTTCTTGAACTTCTTGAACCTTCCTGCTATTTGAACTTCTTCAACCTTCCTGCCACTTGATTTCTTGAACCTTCCTGCTACTTGAACTTCTTGAGCCTTCATGCTACTCGAACTTTTTGAACCTTTCTGCTTCCTGAACTTCTTGAACCTTCCTTCTACATGAACTTTTTGAACTTCTTGAACCTTCCTGCTACATGAACTTCTTGAACCTTCCTGCTACTTGAACTTTTTGAACTTCTTGAACCTTCCTGCTACTTGAACTTCTTGAACCTTCCTGCTACTTGAACTTCTTGAACTTCTTGAACCTTCCTGCTACTTGAACTTCTTGAACCTTCTAGCTACTTGAACTTCTTGAACCTTCAATTCTACTTGAACTTCTTAAACTTCTTGAACCTTCCTGCTACTTGAACTTTTCGAACTTCTTGAACCTTCCTGCTACTTGAACTTCTTGAACTTCTTGAACCTTCCTGCTACTTGAACTACTTGAACTTCTTGAACCTTCCTGCTACTTGAACTTCTTGAACTTCTTGAACCTTCCTGCAACTTGAACTTCTTGAACCTTCCTGCTACTTTAACTTCTTGAACCTTCCTGCCACTTGAACTTCTTGAACTTCTTGAACCTTCCTGCTACTTGAAATTCTTGAACCTTCCTGCTACTTGAACTTCTTGAACTTCTTGAACCTTCCTGCTACTTGAACTTCTTGAACTTATTGAACCTTCCTGCTACTTGAACTTCTTGAACCTTCCTTCTACTTGAACTTCTTGAATTTCTTGAACCTTCCTGCTACTTGACCTTCTTGAACTTCTTGAACCTTCCTGCTACTTGAACTACTTGAACTTCTTGAACCTTCCTGCTACTTGAACTTCTTGAACTTCTTGAACCTTCCTGCTGCTTGAACTTCTTGAACCTTCCTGCTTCTTGAACATCTTTAAACTTCCTGCTACATGAACTTCTTGAACTTCTTGAACCTTCCTATTACTTGAACTTCTTGAACCTTCCTGCTACTTGAACTTCTTGAAATTCTTGAACCTTCCTGCTACTTGAACTTCTTGAACTTCTTGAACCTTCGTGCTACTTGAACTTCTTGAACTTCTTGAACCTTCCTGCTACTTGAACTTCTTGAACCTTCCTGCTACTTGAACTTCCCGAACTTCTTGAACCTTCATGCTACTTGAACTTCTTGAACTTCTTGAACCTTCCTGCTACTTGAACTTCTTGAACCTTCCTGCTACTTGATTTTCTTGAACTTCTTGAACCTTCCTGCTACTTTAACTTCTTGAACTTCTTGAACCTTCCTGCTACTTGAACTTCTTGAACCTTCCTGCTACTTGAACTTCTTGAACCTTCCTGCTACTTGAACTTCTTGAACCTTCCTGCTACTTGAACTTCTTGTACCTTCATGCTACTTGAACTTCTTGAACTTCTTGAACCTTCCTGCTACTTGAACTTCTTGAACGTCTTGAACCTTCCTGCTACTTGAACTTCTTGAACTTCTTGAACCTTCCTGCTACTTGAACTTCTTGAACATCTTGAACCTTCCTGCTACTTGGACTTCTTGAACTTCTTGAACCTTCCTGCTACTTGAACTTCTTGAACCTTCCTGCTACTTGAACTTCTTGAACTTCTTGAACCTTCCTGCTACTTGAACATCTTGAACTTCTTGAACCTTCCTGCTACTTGAACTTCTTGAACGTCTCGAACCTTCCTGCTACTTGAACTTCTTGAACTTCTTGAACCTTCCTGCTATTTGAACTTCTTGAACCTTCCTGCTACTTGAACTTCTTGAACTTTTTGAACCTTCCTGCTACTTGAACTTCTTGAACTTCTAGAACCTTCCTGCTACTTGAACTTCTTGAACTTCTTGAACCTTCCTGCTACTTGAACTTCTTGAACCTTCCTGCTACTTGAACTTCTTGAACTTCTTGAACCTTCATGCTACTTGAAATACTTGAACTTCTTGAACCTTCCTGTTACTTGAACTTCTTGAACTTTTCGAACCTTCCTGCTACTTGAACTTCTTTAACCTTCCTGCTACTTGAACTTCTCGAACCTTCCTGCTACTTGAACTTTCTGAACTTCTTGAACCTTTCTACTACTTGAAATACTTGAACTTCTTGAACCTTCCTGTTACTTGAACTTCTTGAACTTCTTGAACCTTAATGCTACTTGAACTTCTTGAACCTTCCTGTTACTTGAACTTCTTGAACTTCTTGAACCTTCCTGCTACTTGGTTTTCTTGAACCTTCCTGCTATTTGAACATCTTGAACCTTCCTGCTACTTGAACTTCTTGAACTTCTTGAACCTTCCTGCTACTTGAACTTCTTGAACCTTCCTGCTACTTGAACTTCTAGAACTTCTTGACCCTTCCTGCTACTTGAACTTCTTGAACTTTTTGAACCTTCCTGCTACTTGAACTTCTTGAACTTCTTGAACCTTCCTGCTACTTGAACTTCTTGATCTTCTTGAACCTTCCTGCTACTTGAACTTCTTGAACTTCTTGAACCTTCCTGCTGCTTGAACTTGTTGAACTTCGTGAACCTCCTTGCTACTTGAACTTCTTGAACCTTCCTGCTACTTGAACTTTTTGAACTTCTTGAACCTTCCTGCTACTTGAACTTCTTGAACTTCTTGAACCTTCCTGCTACTTGAACTTCTTGAACTTCCTGAACCTTCCTGCTACTTGAACTTCTTGAACTTCTTGAACCTTCCTGCTAATTGAACTTCTTGAAACTTCCTGCTACTTGAACTTCTTGAACTTCTTGAACCTTCCTGCTACTTGAACTTCTTGATTTTCTTGAACCTTCCTGTTACTTGAACTTTTTGTACCCTCCTGCTACCTGAACTTCTTGAACCCTCCTGGTACTTCAACTTCTTGAACCTTCCTGCTACTTGAACTTCTAGAACCTTCCTGTTACTTGAACTTCTTGAACTTTCCTGCTACCTGAACTTCTTGAACCTTACTGCTTCTTGAACTTCTTGAACGTCTTGAACCTTCCTGCTACTTGAACTTCTTGAACTTCTTGAACCTTTATACTACTTGAACTTCTTGAACCTTCCTGCTACTTGAACTTCTTGAACTTCATGAATCCTTCTGCTACTTGAACTTCTTGAACCTTCCAGCTACTTGAACTTCTTGAACTTTTTGAGCCTTCCTGCTACCTGAACTTCTTGAACTTCTTGAACCTTCCTGCTACTTGAACTTCTTGAACCTTCCTGCTACTTGAACTTCTTGAACCTTCCTGCTACTTGAACTTCTTGAACTTATTGAACCTTCCTGCTACTTGAACTTCATGAACCTTTCTGCTACTTGAACTTCTTGAAACTTCCTGCTACTTGAACTTCTTGAACTTCTTGAACCTTCCTGCTACTTGAACTTCATGAACCTTTCTGCTACTTGAACTTCTTGAAACTTCCTGCTACTTGAACTTCTTGAACTTCTTGAACCTTCCTACTACTTGAACTTCTTGAACGTCTTGAACCTTCCTGCTACTTGAACTTCTTGAACTTCTTGAACCTTCCTGCTATTTGAACTTCTTGAACCTTCCTGCTACTTGAACTTCTTGAACTTCTTGAACCTTCCTGCTACTTGAACTTCTTGAACTTCTTGAACCTTCCTGCTGCTTGAACTTCTTGAACTTCTTGAACCTTCCTGCTACCTGAACTTCTTGAACCTTCCTGCTTCTTGAACTTCTTGAACTTCTTGAACCTTCATGCTACTTGAAATACTTGAACTTCTTGAATCTTCCTGTTACTTAAACTTCTTGAACTTTTCGAACCTTCCTGCTACTTGAACTTCTTTAACCTTCCTGCTACTTGAACTTCTCGAACCTTCCTGCTACTTGAACTTCTTGAACTTCTTGAACCTTCCTCCTACCTGAAATACTTGAACTTCTTGAACCTTCCTGTTACTTGAACTTCTTGAACTTCTTGAACCTTCCTGCTACTTGAACTTCTTGAACCTTCGTGTTACTTGATCTTCTTGATCTTCTTGAACCTTCCTGCTATTTGATTTTCTTGAACCTTCCTGCTATTTGAACTTCTTGAACCTTCCTGCTACTTGAACTTCTTGAACCTTCCTGCTACTTGAACTTCTTGAACTTCTTGAACCTTCCTCCTACCTGAAATACTTGAACTTCTTGAACCTTCCTGTTACTTGAACTTCTTGAACTTCTTGAACCTTCCTGCTACTTGAACTTCTTGAACCTTCGTGTTACTTGATCTTCTTGATCTTCTTGAACCTTCCTGCTACTTGAACTTCTTGAACCTTCCTGCTACTTGAACTTCATGAACCTTTCTGCTACTTGAACTTCTTGAAACTTCCTGTTACTTGAACTTCTTGAACTTCTTGAACCTTACTGCTTCTTGAACTTCTTGAACGTCTTGAACCTTCCTGCTACTTGAACTTCTTGAACTTTTTGAACCTTCCTGCTACTTGAACTTCTTGAACCTTCCTGCTACTTGAACTTCTTGAACTTTTTGAACCTTCCTGCTACTTGAACTTTTCGAACTTCTTGAACCTTCCTGCTACTTGAACTTCTTGAACTTCTTGAACCTTCCTGCTACTTGAACTTCTTGAACCTTCCTGCTACTTGAACTTCTTGAACTTCTTGAACCTTCCAGCTACTTGAAATACTTGAACTTCTTGAACCTTCCTGTTACTTGAACTTCTTGAACTTCTTGAACCTTCCTGCTACTTGAACTTCAATAACCTTCCTGCTACTTGAATTTCTTGAACCTTCCTGCTACTTGAACTTCTTGAACTTCTTGAACCTTCCTGCTACTTGAAATACTTGAACTTCTTGAACCTTCCTGTCACTTGAACTTCTTGAACTTCTTGAACCTTCCTGCTACTTGAACTTCTTGAACCTTCCTGCTACTTTAACTTCTTGTACTTCTTGAACATTCCTGCTACTTGAACTTCTTGAACCTTCCTGCTACTTGAACTTCTTGAACTTCTTGACCCTTCCTGCTACTTGAACTTCTTGAACTTCTTGAACCTTCCTGCTACTTGAACTTCTTGAACTTCTCGAACCTTCCTGCTACTTGAACTGCTTAAACTTCTTGGACCTTCCTGCTACTTGAACTTCTCGAACTTCTTGAACCTTCCTGCTACTTGAACTTCTTGAACTTCTTGAACCTTCTTCCTATTTGAACTTTTTGAACTTCTTGAACCTTCCTGCTACTTGAACTTCTTGAACCTTCCTGCTACTTGAACTTCTTGAACTTCTTGGACCTTCCTGCTACGTGAACTTCTTGAAACTTGCTGCTACTTGCACTTCTTGAACTTCTTGAACCTTCCTGCTACTTGAACTTCTTGAACTTCTTGAACTTCTTGAACCTTCCTATTACTTGAACTTTTTGAACCTTCCTGCTACTTGAACTTCTTGAACCTTCCTGCTACTTGAACTTCTTGAACCTTCCTCCTACTTGAACTTCTTGAACCTTACTGTTTCTTGAACTTCTTGAACTTCTTGAACTTCTTGAACCTTCCTGCTAAATGAACTTCTTGAACTTCTTGAACCTTCCTGCTACTTGAACTTCTTGAACTTTTTGATTCTTCCTGCTACTTGAACTTCTTGAACTTCTTGCACCTTCCTGCTACTTGAACTTCTAGAACCTTCCTGCTACTTGAACTACTTGAACGTTCCTGCTACTTGAACTTCTTGAACTTCTTGAACCTTCCTGCTACTTGAACTTCTTGAACCTTCCTGCTACTTGAACTTCTTGAACTTCTTGAACCTTCCTGCTACTTGAAATACTTGAACTTCTTGAACCTTCCTGTCACTTGAACTTCTTGAACTTCTTGAACATTCCTGCTACTTGAACTTCTTTAACCTTCCTGCTACTTGAACTTCTCGAACCTTCCTGCTACTTGAACATTCTGAACTTCTTGAACCTTTCTACTACTTGAAATACTTGAACTTCTTGAACCTTCCTGTTACTTGAACTTCTTGAACTTCTTGAACCTTAATGCTACTTGAACTTCTTGAACCTTCCTGTTACTTGAACTTCTTGAACTTCTTGAACCTTCCTGCTACTTGGTTTTCTTGAACCTTCCTGCTATTTGAACTTCTTGAACCTTCCTGCTACTTGAACTTCTTGAACTTCTTGAACCTTCCTGCTACTTGAACTTCTTGAACTTCTTGAACCTTCCTGCTACTTGAACTTCTTGAACCTTCCTGCTACTTGAACTTCTAGAACTTCTTGACCCTTCCTGCTACTTGAACTTCTTGAACTTCTTGAACCTTCCTGCTACTTGAACTTCTTGAACTTCTTGAACCTTCCTGCTACTTGAACTTCTTGATCTTCTTGAACCTTCCTGCTACTTGAACTTCTTGAACTTCTTGAACCTTCCTGCTACTTGAACTTGTTGAACTTCGTGAACCTCCTTGCTACTTGAACTTCTTGAACCTTCCTGCTACTTGAACTTTTTGAACTTCTTGAACCTTCCTGCTACTTGAACTTCTTGAACTTCTTGAACCTTCCTGCTACTTGAACTTCTTGAACTTCTTGAACCTTCCTGCTACTTGAACTTCTTGAACTTCTTGAACCTTCCTGCTAATTGAACTTCTTGAAACTTCCTGCTACTTGAACTTCTTGAACTTCTTGAACCTTCCTGCTACTCGAACTTCTTGATTTTCTTGAACCTTCCTGTTACTTGAACTTTTTGTACCTTCCTGCTACCTGAACTTCTTGAACCTTCCTGCTTCTTGAACTTCTTGAACTTCTTGAACCTTCATGCTACTTGAAATACTTGAACTTCTTGAACCTTCCTGCTACTTGAACTTCTTGAACTTCTTGAACCTTCCTGCTACTTGAACTTGTTGAACTTCGTGAACCTCCTTGCTACTTGAACTTCTTGAACTTCTTGAACCTTCCTGCTACCTGAACTTTTTGAACTTCTTGAACCTTCCTGCTACTTGAACTTCTTGAACTTCTTGAACCTTCCTGCTACTTGAACTTCTTGAACTTCTTGAACCTTCCTGCTAATTGAACTTCTTGAAACTTCCTGCTACTTGAACTTCTTGAACTTCTTGAACCTTCCTGCTACTTGAACTATTTGATTTTCTTGAACCTTCCTGTTACTTGAACTTTTTGTACCTTTCTGCTACTCGAACTTCTTGAACCTTCCTGCTACTTGAACTTCTTGAACCTTCCTGCTACTTGAACTTCTAGAACCTTCCTGCTACTTGAACTTCTTGAACTTTCCTGCTTCTTGAACTTCTTGAACCTTACTGCTTCTTGAACTTCTTGAACTTCTTGAACCTTCCTGCTAAATGAACTTCTTGAACTTCTTGAACCTTCCTGCTACTTGATTTTCTTGAACTTCTTGAACCTTCCTGCTACTTGAACTTCTTGAACCTTTCTGCTACTTGAACTTCTTGAACCTTCCTGCTACTTGAACTTTTTGAACTTCTTGAACCTTCCTGCTACTCGAACTTCTTGAACTTCTTGAACGTTCCTGCTACTTGAACTTCTTGAACTTCTTGAACCTTCCTGCTACTTGAACTTCTTAAACTTCTTGAACCTTCCTGCTACTTGAACTTCTTGAACTTCTTGAACCTTCCTGCTACTTGAACTTCTTGAACCTTCCTGCTACTTGAACTTCTTGAACCTTCCTGGTACTTGAACTTCTTGAACCTTCCTGCTACTTGAACTTCTTGAACTTCTTGAACCTTCCTGCTACTTGAACTTCTTGAACCTTCCTGCTACTTGAATTTCTTGAACCTTCCTGCTACCTGAACTTCTTGAACTTCTTGAACCTTCCTGCTACTTGAACTTCTAGAACTTCTTGAACCTTTCTGCTACTTGAAATTCTTGAACCTTCCTGCTACTTGAACTTCTTGAACTTCTTGAACCTTCCTGCTACTTGAACTTCTTGAACGTCTTGAACCTTCCTGCTACTTGACCTTCTTGAACTTCTTGAACCTTCCTGCTACTTGAACTTCTTGAACCTTCCTGCTACTTGAACTTCTTGAACTTTTTGAACCTTCCTGCTACTTGAACTTTTCGAACTTCTTGAACCTTCCTGCTACTTGAACTTCTTGAACTTCTTGAACCTTACTGCTACTTGAACTTCTTGAACCTTCCTGCTACTTGAACTTCTTGAACTTCTTGAACCTTCCAGCTACTTGAAATACTTGAACTTCTTGAACCTTCCTGTTACTTGAACTTCTTGAACTTCTTGAACCTTCCTGCTACTTGAACTTCAATAACCTTCCTGCTACTTGAATTTCTTGAACCTTCCTGCTACTTGAACTTCTTGAACTTCTTGAACCTTCCTGCTACTTGAAATACTTGAACTTCTTGAACCTTCCTGTCACTTGAACTTCTTGAACTTCTAGAACCTTCCTGCTACTTGAACTTCTTGAACCTTCCTGCTACTTGAACATCTTGTACTTCTTGAACATTCCTGCTACTTGAACTTCTTGAACCTTCCTGCTACTTGAACTTCTTGAACTTCTTGACCCTTCCTGCTACTTGAACTTCTTGAACTTCTTGAACCTTCCTGCTACTTGAACTTCTTGAACTTCTCGAACCTTCCTGCTACTTGAACTGCTTAAACTTCTTGGACCTTCCTGCTACTTGAACTTCTCGAACTTCTTGAACCTTCCTGCTACTTGAACTTCTCGAACTTCTTGAACCTTCTTCCTATTTGAACTTTTTGAACTTCTTGAACCTTCCTGCTACTTGAACTTCTTGAACCTTCCTGCTACTTGAACTTCTTGAACTTCTTGAACCTTCCTGCTACGTGAACTTCTTGAAACTTGCTGCTACTTGCACTTCTTGAACTTCTTGAACCTTCCTGCTACTTGAACTTCTTGAACTTCTTGAACTTCTTGAACCTTCCTGTTACTTGAACTTTTTGAACCTTCCTGCTACTTGAACTTCTTGAACCTTCCTGCTACTTGAACTTCTTGAACCTTCCTCCTACTTGAACTTCTTGAACCTTACTGTTTCTTGAACTTCTTAAACTTCTTTAACTTCTTGAACTTCTTGAACCTTCCTGCTACTTGAACTTCTTGAACTTCTTGATTCTTCCTGCTACTTGAACTTCTTGAACTTCTTGCACCTTCCTGCTACTTGAACTTCTAGAACCTTCCTGCTACTTGAACTACTTGAACGTTCCTGCTACTTGAACTTCTTGAACTTCATGAACCTTCCTGCTACTTGAACTTCTTGAACCTTCCTGCTACTTGAACTTCTTGAACTTCTTGAACCTTCCTGCTACTTGAACTTCTTGAACCTTCTTGCTACTCGAACTTCTTGAACCTTCCTGCTACTTGAACTTCTTGAACCTTCCTGCTACTTGAACTTCTTGAACTTCTTGAACCTTTCTGCTACTTGAACTTCGTGAACCTTCCTGCTACTTGAACTACTTGAACTTCCTGAACCTTCCTGCTGCTTGAATTTCTTGAACCTTCCTGCTATTTGAACTTCTTGAACTTCTTGAACCTTCGTGCTACTTGAACTTCTTGAACCTTCCTGCTACTTGAACTTCTTGAACCTTCCTGCTACTTGAACTTCTTGAACCTTCCTGCAACTTGAACTTCTTGAACTTCTTGAGCCTTCCTGCTACTTGAACTACTTAAACTTCTTGAACCTTCCTGCTACTTGAACTTCTTGAACTTCTTGAACCTTCCTGCTACGTGAACTTCTTGAATCTTTCTGCTACTTGAACTTCTTGAACTTCTTGAACCTTCCTGCTACTCTAACTTCTTGAACCTTCATGCTACTTGAACTTCTTGAACCTTCCTGCTACTTGAACTTCTTGAACCTTCCTGCTACTTGAACTACTTGAACTTCTTGAACCTTCCTGCTAATCGAATTTATTGAACCTTCCTGCTACTTGAACTTCTTGAACTTCTTGAACCTTCCTGCTACTTGAACTTCTTGAACCTTCCTGCTACTTGAACTTCTTGAACCTTCCTGCTACTTGAACTTCTTGAACTTCTTAAACCTTCCTGCTACTTGAACTTCTTGAACCTTCCTGCTACTTGAACTTCTTGAACTTCTTGAACCTTCCTGCTACTTGAACTTTTTGAACCTTCCTGCTATTTGAACTTCAGGAACCTCCCTGCTACTTGAACTTCTTGAACCTTTCTGCTACTTGAACTTCTTTAACTCATTGAACCTTCCTGCTACTTGAACTTCTTGAACGTCTTGAACCTTCCTGCTACTTGAACTTCTTGAACTTCTTGAACTTCTTGAACCTTCCTGCTACTTGAACTTCTTGAACGTCTTGAACCTTCCTGCTACTTGAACTTCTTGAACTTCTTGATCCTTCCTGCTAATTGAATTTCTTGAACCTTCCTGCTACTTGAACTTCTTGAACTTCTTAAACCCTCCTGTTACTTGAACTTCTTGAACCTTCCTGCTACTAGAACTTCTTGAACTTCTTGAACCTTCCTGCTACTTGAACTTCTTGAACTTCTTGAACCTTCCTGCTACTTGAACTTCTTGAACCTTCCTGCTACTTGAACTTCTTGAACTTCTTGATTCTTCCTGCTACTTGAACTTCTTGAACTTCTTGCACCTTCCTGCTACTTGAACTTCTAGAACCTTCCTGCTACTTGAACTACTTGAACGTTCCTGCTACTTGAACTTCTTGAACTTCATGAACCTTCCTGCTACTTGAACTTCTTGAACCTTCCTGCTACTTGAACTTCTTGAACTTCTTGAACCTTCCTGCTACTTGAACTTCTTGAACCTTCTTGCTACTCGAACTTCTTGAACCTTCCTGCTACTTGAACTTCTTGAACCTTCCTGCTACTTGAACTTCTTGAACTTCTTGAACCTTTCTGCTACTTGAACTTCGTGAACCTTCCTGCTACTTGAACTACTTGAACTTCCTGAACCTTCCTGCTGCTTGAATTTCTTGAACCTTCCTGCTATTTGAACTTCTTGAACTTCTTGAACCTTCGTGCTACTTGAACTTCTTGAACCTTCCTGCTACTTGAACTTCTTGAACCTTCCTGCTACTTGAACTTCTTGAACCTTCCTGCAACTTGAACTTCTTGAACTTCTTGAGCCTTCCTGCTACTTGAACTACTTAAACTTCTTGAACCTTCCTGCTACTTGAACTTCTTGAACTTCTTGAACCTTCCTGCTACGTGAACTTCTTGAATCTTTCTGCTACTTGAACTTCTTGAACTTCTTGAACCTTCCTGCTACTCTAACTTCTTGAACCTTCATGCTACTTGAACTTCTTGAACCTTCCTGCTACTTGAACTTCTTGAACCTTCCTGCTACTTGAACTACTTGAACTTCTTGAACCTTCCTGCTAATCGAATTTATTGAACCTTCCTGCTACTTGAACTTCTTGAACTTCTTGAACCTTCCTGCTACTTGAACTTCTTGAACCTTCCTGCTACTTGAACTTCTTGAACCTTCCTGCTACTTGAACTTCTTGAACTTCTTAAACCTTCCTGCTACTTGAACTTCTTGAACCTTCCTGCTACTTGAACTTCTTGAACTTCTTGAACCTTCCTGCTACTTGAACTTTTTGAACCTTCCTGCTATTTGAACTTCAGGAACCTCCCTGCTACTTGAACTTCTTGAACCTTTCTGCTACTTGAACTTCTTTAACTCATTGAACCTTCCTGCTACTTGAACTTCTTGAACGTCTTGAACCTTCCTGCTACTTGAACTTCTTGAACTTCTTGAACTTCTTGAACCTTCCTGCTACTTGAACTTCTTGAACGTCTTGAACCTTCCTGCTACTTGAACTTCTTGAACTTCTTGATCCTTCCTGCTAATTGAATTTCTTGAACCTTCCTGCTACTTGAACTTCTTGAACTTCTTAAACCCTCCTGTTACTTGAACTTCTTGAACCTTCCTGCTACTAGAACTTCTTGAACTTCTTGAACCTTCCTGCTACTTGAACTTCTTGAACTTCTTGAACCTTCCTGCTACTTGAACTTCTTGAACCTTCCTGCTACTTGAATTTCTTGAACCTTCCTGCTACTTGAACTTCTTGAACTTCTTGAACCTTCCTGCTACTTGAACTTCTAGAACTTCTTGAACCTTTCTGCTACTAGAACTTCTTGAACCTTCCTGCTACTTGAACTTCTTGAACTTCTTGAACCTTCCTGCTACTTGAACTTCTTGAACGTCTTGAACCTTCCTGCTACTTGAACTTCTTGAACTTCTTGAACCTTCCTGCTACTTGAACTTCTTGAACCTTCCTGCTACTTGAACTTCTTGAACTTTTTGAACCTTCCTGCTACTTGAACTTTTTGAACTTCTTGAACCTTCCTGCTACTTGAACTTCTTGAACCTTACTGCTACTTGAACTTCTTGAACTTCTTGTAACTTCCTGCTACTTGAAATACTTGAACTTCTTGAACCTTCCTGTTACTTGAACTTCATGAACTTCTTGAACCTTCCTGCTACTTGAACTTCTTTAACCTTCCTGCTACTTGAATTTCTTGAACCTTGCTGCTACTTGAACTTCTTGAACTTCTTGAACCTTCCTGCTACTTGAAATACTTGAACTTCTTGAACCTTCCTGTCACTTGAACTTCTTGAACTTCTTGAACCTTCCTGCTACTTGAACTTCTTGAACCTTCCTGCTACTTGAACTTCTTGAACTTCTTGAACCTTCCTGCTACTTGAACTTCTTGAACCTTCCTGCTACTTGAACTTCTCGAACTTCTTGACCCTTCCTGCTACTTGAACTTCTTGAACCTTCCTGCTACTTGAACTTCTTGAACTTCTCGAACCTTCCTGCTACTTGAACTGCTTACACTTCTTGGACCTTCCTGCTACTTGAACTTCTTGAACTTCTTGAACCTTCCTGCTACTTGAACTTCTTGAACTTCTTGAACCTTCTTGCTATTTGAACTTTTTGAACTTCTTGAACCTTCCTGCTACCTTAACTTCTTGAACCTTCCTGCTACTTGAACTTCTTGAATTTCTTGAACCTTCCTGCTACGTGAACATCTTGAAACTTGCTGCTACTTGAACTTCTTGAACTTCTTGAACATTCCTGACTACTTGAACTTCGTGAACTTCTTGAACCTTCCTGTTACTTGAACTTTTTGAACTTTCCTGCTACTTGAACTTCTTGAACCTTCCTGCTACTTGAACTTCTTGAACCTTCCTCCTACTTGAACTTCTTGAACCTTCCTGCTGCTTGAACTTCTTGAATTTTCCTGCTACTTGAACTTCTTGAACCTTACTGCTTCTTGAACCTTACTGCTTCTTGAACTTCTTGAACTTCTTGAACTTCTTGAACCTTCCTGCTAAATGAACTTCTTGAACTTCTTGAACCTTCCTGCTACTTGAACTTCTTGAACTTCTTGAACCTTCCTGCTACTTGAACTTCTTGAACTTCTTGCACCTTCCTGCTACCTGAACTTATAGAACCTTCCTGCGACTTGAACTACTTGAACGTTCCTGCTACTTGAACTTCTTGAACTTCTTGAACCTTCCTGCTACTTGAACTTCTTGAACCTTCTTGCTACTTGAACTTCTTGAACCTTCCTGCTACTTGAACTTCTTGAACCTTCCTGCTACTTGAACTTCTTGAACTTCTTGAACCTTTCTGCTACTTGAACTTCTTGAACTTATTGAACCTTCCTGCTACTTGAACTTCTTGAACGTCTTGAACCTTCCTGCTACCTGAACTTCTTGAACTTCTTGAACTTCTTGAACCTTCCTGCTACTTGAACTTCTTGAACGTCTTGAACCTTCCTGTTACTTGAACTTCTTGAACTTCTTGATCCTTCCTGCTACTTGAACTTCTTGAACCTTCCTGCTACTTGAACTTCTTGAACTTCTTGAACCCTCCTGTTCCTTGAACTTTTTGAACCTTCCTGCTACTTGAAATTCTTGAACTTCTTGAACCTTCCTGCTACTTGAACTTCTTGAACTTCTTGAACCTTCCTGCTACTTGAACTTCTTGAACCTTCCTGCTACTTGAATTTCTTGAACCTTCCTGCTACTTGAACTTCTTGAACTTCTTGAACCTTCCTGCTACTAGAACTTCTAGAACTTCTTGAACCTTTCTGCTACTAGAACTTCTTGAACCTTCCTGCTACTTGAACTTCTTGAACTTCTTGAACCTTCCTGCTACTTGAACTTCTTGAACGTCTTGAACCTTCCTGCTACTTGAACTTCTTGAACTTCTTGAACCTTCCTGCTACTTGAACTTCTTGAACCTTCCTGCTACTTGAACTTCTTGAACTTTTTGAACCTTCCTGCTACTTGAACTTTTTGAACTTCTTGAACCTTCCTGCTACTTGAACTTCTTGAACTTCTTGAACCTTCCTGCTACTTGAACTTCTTGAACCTTCCTGCTACCTGAACTTCTTGAACTTCTTGAACCTTCCTGCTACTTGAAATACTTGAACTTCTTGAACCTTCCTGTTACTTAAACTTCTTGAACTTCTTGAACCATCCTGCTACTTGAACTTCTTTAACCTTCCTGCTACTTGAATTTTTTGAACCTTCCTGCTACTTGAACTTCTTGAACTTCTTGAACCTTCCTGCTACTTGAAATACTTGAACTTCTTGAACCTTCCTGTCACTTGAACTTCTTGAACTTCTTGAACCTTCCTGCTACTTGAACTTCTTGAACCTTCCTGCTACTTGAACTTCTCGAATTTCTTGAACCTTCCTGCTACTTGAACTTCTTGAACCTTCCTGCTACTTGAACTTCTTGAACTTCTTGACCCTTCCTGCTACTTGAACTTCTTGAACTTCTTGAACCTTCCTGCTACTTGAACTTCTCGAACTTCTCGAACCTTCCTGCTACTTGAACTGCTTAAACTTCTTGGACCTTCCTGCTACTTGAACTTCTTGAACTTCTTGAACCTTCCTGCTACTTGAACTTCTTGAACTTCTTGAACCTTCTTGCTATTTGAACTTTTTGAACTTCTTGAACCTTCCTGCTACCTTAACTTCTTGAACCTTCCTGCTACTTGAACTTCTTGTATTTCTTGAACCTTCCTGCTACGTAAACTTCTTGAAACTTGCTGCTACTTGAACTTGTTGAACTTCTTGAACATTCCTGCTACTTGAACTTCTTGAACTTCTTGAACCTTCCTGTTACTTGAACTTTTTGAACCTTCCTGCTACTTGAACTTCTTGAACCTTCCTGCTACTTGAACTTCTTGAACCTTCCTCCTACTTGAACTTCTTGAACCTTTCGCTGCTTGAACTTCTTGAATTTTCCTGCTACTTGAACTTCTTGAACCTTACTGCTTCTTGAACTTCTTGAACTTCTTGAACTTCTTGAACTTCTTGAACCTTCCTGCTAAATGAACTTCTTGAACTTCTTGAACCTTCCTGCTACTTGAACTTCTTAAACTTCTTGAACTTCTTGAACCTTCCTGCTAAATGAACTTCTTGAACTTCTTGAACCTTCCTGCTACTTGAACTTCTTGAACTTCTTGAACTTCTTGAACCTTCCTGCTAAATGAACTTCTTGAACTTCTTGAACCTTCCTGCTACTTGAACTTCTTGAACTTCTTGAACCTTCCTGCTACTTAAACTTCTTGAACTTCTTGCACCTTCCTGCTACCTGAACTTCTAGAACTTTCCTGCGACTTGAACTACATGAACGTTCCTGCTACTTGAACTTCTTGAACTTCTTGAACCTTCCTGCTACTTGAACTTCTTGAACCTTCCTGCTACTTGAACTTCTTGAACCTTCCTGCTACTTGAACTTCTTGAACTTCTTGAACCTTCCTGCTACTTGAACTTCTTGAACCTTCTTGCTACTTGAACTTCTTGAACCTTCCTGCTACTTGAACTTCTTGAACCTTCCTGCTACTTGAACTTCTTGAACTTCTTGAACCTTTCTGCTACTTGAACTTCTTGAACCTTCCTGCTACTTGAACTACTTGAACTTCCTGAACATTCCTGCTGCTTGAACTTCTTGAACCTTCCTGCTATTTGAACTTCTTGAACTTCTTGAACCTTCTTGCTACTTGAACTTCTTGAACCTTCCTGCTACTTGAACTTCTTGAACTTCTTGAACCTTCCTGCTACTTGAACTTCTTGAACCTTCCTGCAACTTGAGCTTCTTGAACTTCTTGAGCCCTCCTGCTACTTGAGCTACTTAAACTTCTTAAACCTTCCTGCTACTTGAACTTCTTGAACTTCTTGAACCTTCCTGCTACGTGAACTTCTTGAACCTTCCTGCTACTTGAACTTCTTGAACTTCTTGAACCATCCTGCTACTTGAATTTCTTGAACCTTCATGCTACTTGAACTTCTTGAACCTTCCTGCTACTTGAACTTCTTGAACCTTCCTGCTACTTGAACTACTTGAACTTCTTGAACCTTCCTGCTACTTGAACTACTTGAACTTCTTGAACCTTCCTGCTAATCGAACTTCTTGAACCTTCCTGCTACTTGAACTTCTTGAACTTAGTGAACCTTCCTGCTACTTGAACTTCTTGAACCTTCCTGCTACTTGAACTTCTTGAACTTCTCGAACCTTCCTGCTACTTGAACTTCTTGAACCTTCCTGCTACTTGAACTTCTTGAACCTTCCTGCTACTTGAACTTCTTGAACTTCTTGAACCTTTCTGCTACTTGAACTTCTTGAACCTTTCTGCTACTTGAACTTCTTGAAATTCTTGAACCTTCCTGCTACTTGAAATTCTTGAACTTCTTGAACCTTCCTGCTACTTGAACTTCTTGAACTTCTTGAACCTTCCTGCTACTTGAAATTCTTGAACTTCTTGAACCTTCCTGCTACTTGATCTTTTCGAACTTCTTGAACCTTCCTGCTACTTGAACTTCTTGAACTTCTTGAACCTTCCTGCTACTTGAACTACTTGAACTTCTTGAACCTTCCTGCTACTTGAACTTCTTGAACCTTCCTGCTACTTGAACTTCTAGAACCCTCCTGCCACTTGAACTTCTTGAACTTCATGAACCTTCCTGCCACTTGAAATTCTTGAACCTTCCTGCTACTTGAACTTCTTGAACTTCTTGAACCTTCCTGCTACTTGAACTTCTTGAACTTCTTGAACCTTCCTGCTACTTGAACTTCTTGAACCTTCCTTCCACATGAACTTCTTGAACTTCTTGAACCTTCCTGCTACTTGAACTTCTTGAACTTCTTGAACCTTCCTTCTACTTGAACTTCTTGAACTTCTTGAACCTTCCTGCTACTTGAACTTCTTGAACCTTCATGCTTCATGAACTTCTTGAAACTTCCTGCTACATGAACTTCTTGAACTTCTTGAACCTTTCTGCTACTTGAGCTTCTTGAACCTTCCTGCTACTTGAACTTCTTGAACCTTCCTGCTACTTGAACTTCTTGAACTTCTTGAACCTTCCGGCTACTTGAACTTCTTGAATTTCTTGAACTTTCCTTCTACTTGAACTTCTTGAACTTCTTGAACCTTCCTGCTACTTGAACTTCTTGAACCTTCCTGCTACTTGAACTGCTTGAACCTTCCTGCTACTTGAACTTCTTGAACCTTCCTGCTACTTGAACTTCTTGAACATCTTGCACATTCCTGCTACTTGAACTTCTTGAACCTTCCTTCTCCTTGAACTTCTTGAACTTCTTGAACCTTCCTGCTTCATGAACTTCTTGAACCTTCCTGCTACTTTAACTTTTTGAACTTCTTGAACCTTCCTGCTACTTTAACTTCTTGAACCTTCCTGCGAGCTGAACTTCTTGAACTTCTTGAACCTTCCTGCTACTTGAACTTCTTGAACCTTCCTGCTACTTGAACTTCTTGAACCTTCCTGCTACATGTACTTCTTGAACTTCTTGAACCTTTCTGCTACTCGAACTTCTTGAACCTTCCTGCTACTTGAACTTCTTGAACCTTCCTGCTACTTGAACTTCTAGAACCTTCCTGCTACTTGAACTTCTTGAACTTTCCTGCTTCTTGAACTTCTTGAACCTTACTGCTTCTTGAACTTCTTGAACTTCTTGAACCTTCCTGTTAAATGAACTTCTTGAACTTCTTGAACCTTCCTGCTACTTGATTTTCTTGAACTTCTTGAACCTTCCTGCTACTTGAACTTCTTGAACCTTTCTGCTACTTGAACTTCTTGAACCTTCCTGCTACTTGAACTTTTTGAACTTCTTGAACCTTCCTGCTACTCGAACTTCTTGAACTTCTTGAACGTTCCTGCTACTTGAACTTCTTGAACTTCTTGAACCTTCCTGCTACTTGAACTTCTTAAACTTCTTGAACCTTCCTGCTACTTGAACTTCTTGAACTTCTTGAACCTTCCTGCTACTTGAACTTCTTGAACCTTCCTGCTACTTGAACTTCTTGAACCTTCCTGGTACTTGAACTTCTTGAACCTTCCTGCTACTTGAACTTCTTGAACTTCTTGAACCTTCCTGCTACTTGAACTTCTTGAACCTTCCTGCTACTTGAATTTCTTGAACCTTCCTGCTACCTGAACTTCTTGAACTTCTTGAACCTTCCTGCTACTTGAACTTCTAGAACTTCTTGAACCTTTCTGCTACTTGAACTTCTTGAACCTTCCTGCTACTTGAACTTCTTGAACTTCTTGAACCTTCCTGCTACTTGAACTTCTTGAACGTCTTGAACCTTCCTGCTACTTGACCTTCTTGAACTTCTTGAACCTTCCTGCTACTTGAACTTCTTGAACCTTCCTGCTACTTGAACTTCTTGAACTTTTTGAACCTTCCTGCTACTTGAACTTTTCGAACTTCTTGAACCTTCCTGCTACTTGAACTTCTTGAACTTCTTGAACCTTACTGCTACTTGAACTTCTTGAACCTTCCTGCTACTTGAACTTCTTGAACTTCTTGAACCTTCCAGCTACTTGAAATACTTGAACTTCTTGAACCTTCCTGTTACTTGAACTTCTTGAACTTCTTGAACCTTCCTGCTACTTGAACTTCAATAACCTTCCTGCTACTTGAATTTCTTGACCCTTCCTGCTACTTGAACTTCTTGAACTTCTTGAACCTTCCTGCTACTTGAAATACTTGAACTTCTTGAACCTTCCTGTCACTTGAACTTCTTGAACTTCTAGAACCTTCCTGCTACTTGAACTTCTTGAACCTTCCTGCTACTTGAACTTCTTGTACTTCTTGAACATTCCTGCTACTTGAACTTCTTGAACCTTCCTGCTACTTGAACTTCTTGAACTTCTTGACCCTTCCTGCTACTTGAACTTCTTGAACTTCTTGAACCTTCCTGCTACTTGAACTTCTTGAACTTCTCGAACCTTCCTGCTACTTGAACTGCTTAAACTTCTTGGACCTTCCTGCTACTTGAACTTCTCGAACTTCTTGAACCTTCCTGCTACTTGAACTTCTCGAACTTCTTGAACCTTCTTCCTATTTGAACTTTTTGAACTTCTTGAACCTTCCTGCTACGTGAACTTCTTGAAACTTGCTGCTACTTGCACTTCTTGAACTTCTTGAACCTTCCTGCTACTTGAACTTCTTGAACTTCTTGAACTTCTTGAACCTTCCTGTTACTTGAACTTTTTGAACCTTCCTGCTACTTGAACTTCTTGAACCTTCCTGCTACTTGAACTTCTTGAACCTTCCTCCTACTTGAACTTCTTGAACCTTACTGTTTCTTGAACTTCTTGAACTTCTTGAACTTCTTGAACTTCTTGAACCTTCCTGCTACTTGAACTTCTTGAACTTCTTGATTCTTCCTGCTACTTGAACTTCTTGAACTTCTTGCACCTTCCTGCTACTTGAACTTCTAGAACCTTCCTGCTACTTGAACTACTTGAACGTTCCTGCTACTTGAACTTCTTGAACTTCATGAACCTTCCTGCTACTTGAACTTCTTGAACCTTCCTGCTACTTGAACTTCTTGAACTTCTTGAACCTTCCTGCTACTTGAACTTCTTGAACCTTCTTGCTACTCGAACTTCTTGAACCTTCCTGCTACTTGAACTTCTTGAACCTTCCTGCTACTTGAACTTCTTGAACTTCTTGAACCTTTCTGCTACTTGAACTTCGTGAACCTTCCTGCTACTTGAACTACTTGAACTTCCTGAACCTTCCTGCTGCTTGAATTTCTTGAACCTTCCTGCTATTTGAACTTCTTGAACTTCTTGAACCTTCGTGCTACTTGAACTTCTTGAACCTTCCTGCTACTTGAACTTCTTGAACTTCTTGAACCTTCCTGCTACTTGAACTTCTTGAACCTTCCTGCAACTTGAACTTCTTGAACTTCTTGAGCCTTCCTGCTACTTGAACTACTTAAACTTCTTGAACCTTCCTGCTACTTGAACTTCTTGAACTTCTTGAACCTTCCTGCTACGTGAACTTCTTGAATCTTCCTGCTACTTGAACTTCTTGAACTTCTTGAACCTTCCTGCTACTCTAACTTCTTGAACCTTCATGCTACTTGAACTTCTTGAACCTTCCTGCTACTTGAACTTCTTGAACCTTCCTGCTACTTGAACTACTTGAACTTCTTGAACCTTCCTGCTAATCGAATTTATTGAACCTTCCTGCTACTTGAACTTCTTGAACTTCTTGAACCTTCCTGCTACTTGAACTTCTTGAACCTTCCTGCTACTTGAACTTCTTGAACCTTCCTGCTACTTGAACTTCTTGAACTTCTTAAACCTTCCTGCTACTTGAACTTCTTGAACCTTCCTGCTACTTGAACTTCTTGAACTTCTTGAACCTTCCTGCTACTTGAACTTTTTGAACCTTCCTGCTATTTGAACTTCTTGAACCTCCCTGCTACTTGAACTTCTTGAACCTTTCTGCTACTTGAACTTCTTGAACTCATTGAACCTTCCTGCTACTTGAACTTCTTGAACGTCTTGAACCTTCCTGCTACTTGAACTTCTTGAACTTCTTGAACTTCTTGAACCTTCCTGCTACTTGAACTTCTTGAACGTCTTGAACCTTCCTGCTACTTGAACTTCTTGAACTTCTTGATCCTTCCTGCTAATTGAATTACTTGAACCTTCCTGCTACTTGAACTTCTTGAACTTCTTAAACCCTCCTGTTACTTGAACTTCTTGAACCTTCCTGCTACTAGAACTTCTTGAACTTCTTGAACCTTCCTGCTACTTGAACTTCTTGAACTTCTTGAACCTTCCTGCTACTTGAACTTCTTGAACCTTCCTGCTACTTGAATTTCTTGAACCTTCCTGCTACTTGAACTTCTTGAACTTCTTGAACCTTCCTGCTACTTGAACTTCTAGAACTTCTTGAACCTTTCTGCTACTAGAACTTCTTGAACCTTCCTGCTACTTGAACTTCTTGAACTTCTTGAACCTTCCTGCTACTTGAACTTCTTGAACGTCTTGAACCTTCCTGCTACTTGAACTTCTTGAACTTCTTGAACCTTCCTGCTACTTGAACTTCTTGAACCTTCCTGCTACTTGAACTTCTTGAACTTTTTGAACCTTCCTGCTACTTGAACTTTTTGAACTTCTTGAACCTTCCTGCTACTTGAACTTCTTGAACCTTACTGCTACTTGAACTTCTTGAACTTCTTGTAACTTCCTGCTACTTGAAATACTTGAACTTCTTGAACCTTCCTGTTACTTGAACTTCTTGAACTTCTTGAACCTTCCTGCTACTTGAACTTCTTTAACCTTCCTGCTACTTGAATTTCTTGAACCTTGCTGCTACTTGAACTTCTTGAACTTCTTGAACCTTCCTGCTACTTGAAATACTTGAACTTCTTGAACCTTCCTGTCACTTGAACTTCTTGAACTTCTTGAACCTTCCTGCTACTTGAACTTCTTGAACCTTCCTGCTACTTGAACTTCTTGAACTTCTTGAACCTTCCTGCTACTTGAACTTCTTGAACTTCTTGACCCTTCCTGCTACTTGAACTTCTTGAACTTCTTGAACCTTCCTGCTACTTGAACTTCTTGAACTTCTCGAACCTTCCTGCTACTTGAACTGCTTACACTTCTTGGACCTTCCTGCTACTTGAACTTCTTGAACTTCTTGAACCTTCCTGCTACTTGAACTTCTTGAACTTCTTGAACCTTCTTGCTATTTGAACTTTTTGAACTTCTTGAACCTTCCTGCTACCTTAACTTCTTGAACCTTCCTGCTACTTGAACTTCTTGAATTTCTTGAACCTTCCTGCTACGTGAACATCTTGAAACTTGCTGCTACTTGAACTTCTTGAACTTCTTGAACATTCCTGACTACTTGAACTTCGTGAACTTCTTGAACCTTCCTGTTACTTGAACTTTTTGAACTTTCCTGCTACTTGAACTTCTTGAACCTTCCTGCTACTTGAACTTCTTGAACCTTCCTCCTACTTGAACTTCTTGAACCTTCCTGCTGCTTGAACTTCTTGAATTTTCCTGCTACTTGAACTTCTTGAACTTCTTGAACCCTCCTGTTCCTTGAACTTTTTGAACCTTCCTGCTACTTGAACTTCTTGAACTTCTTGAACCTTCCTGCTACTTGAACTTCTTGAACTTCTTGCACCTTCCTGCTACCTGAACTTATAGAACCTTCCTGCGACTTGAACTACTTGAACGTTCCTGCTACTTGAACTTCTTGAAACTCTCGAACCTTCCTGCTACTTGAACTTCTTGAACCTTCTTGCTACTTGAACTTCTTGAACCTTCCTGCTACTTGAACTTCTTGAACCTTCCTGCTACTTGAACTTCTTGAACTTCTTGAACCTTTCTGCTACTTGAACTTCTTGAACTTATTGAACCTTCCTGCTACTTGAACTTCTTGAACGTCTTGAACCTTCCTGCTACCTGAACTTCTTGAACTTCTTGAACTTCTTGAACCTTCCTGCTACTTGAACTTCTTGAACGTCTTGAACCTTCCTGCTACTTGAACTTCTTGAACGTCTTGAACCTTCCTGCTACTTGAACTTCTTGAACTTCTTGAACCTTCCTGCTACTTGAACTTCTTGAACCTTCCTGCTACTTGAACTTCTTGAACTTTTTGAACCTTCCTGCTACTTGAACTTTTTGAACTTCTTGAACCTTCCTGCTACTTGAACTTCTTGAACCTTACTGCTACTTGAACTTCTTGAACTTCTTGTAACTTCCTGCTACTTGAAATACTTGAACTTCTTGAACCTTCCTGTTACTTGAACTTCATGAACTTCTTGAACCTTCCTGCTACTTGAACTTCTTTAACCTTCCTGCTACTTGAATTTCTTGAACCTTGCTGCTACTTGAACTTCTTGAACTTCTTGAACCTTCCTGCTACTTGAAATACTTGAACTTCTTGAACCTTCCTGTCACTTGAACTTCTTGAACTTCTTGAACCTTCCTGCTACTTGAACTTCTTGAACCTTCCTGCTACTTGAACTTCTTGAACTTCTTGAACCTTCCTGCTACTTGAACTTCTTGAACCTTCCTGCTACTTGAACTTCTCGAACTTCTTGACCCTTCCTGCTACTTGAACTTCTTGAACTTCTTGAACCTTCCTGCTACTTGAACTTCTTGAACTTCTCGAACCTTCCTGCTACTTGAACTGCTTACACTTCTTGGACCTTCCTGCTACTTGAACTTCTTGAACTTCTTGAACCTTCCTGCTACTTGAACTTCTTGAACTTCTTGAACCTTCTTGCTATTTGAACTTTTTGAACTTCTTGAACCTTCCTGCTACCTTAACTTCTTGAACCTTCCTGCTACTTGAACTTCTTGAATTTCTTGAACCTTCCTGCTACGTGAACATCTTGAAACTTGCTGCTACTTGAACTTCTTGAACTTCTTGAACATTCCTGACTACTTGAACTTCGTGAACTTCTTGAACCTTCCTGTTACTTGAACTTTTTGAACTTTCCTGCTACTTGAACTTCTTGAACCTTCCTGCTACTTGAACTTCTTGAACCTTCCTCCTACTTGAACTTCTTGAACCTTCCTGCTGCTTGAACTTCTTGAATTTTCCTGCTACTTGAACTTCTTGAACCTTACTGCTTCTTGAACCTTACTGCTTCTTGAACTTCTTGAACTTCTTGAACTTCTTGAACCTTCCTGCTAAATGAACTTCTTGAACTTCTTGAACCTTCCTGCTACTTGAACTTCTTGAACTTCTTGAACCTTCCTGCTACTTGAACTTCTTGAACTTCTTGCACCTTCCTGCTACCTGAACTTATAGAACCTTCCTGCGACTTGAACTACTTGAACGTTCCTGCTACTTGAACTTCTTGAACTTCTTGAACCTTCCTGCTACTTGAACTTCTTGAACCTTCTTGCTACTTGAACTTCTTGAACCTTCCTGCTACTTGAACTTCTTGAACCTTCCTGCTACTTGAACTTCTTGAACTTCTTGAACCTTTCTGCTACTTGAACTTCTTGAACTTATTGAACCTTCCTGCTACTTGAACTTCTTGAACGTCTTGAACCTTCCTGCTACCTGAACTTCTTGAACTTCTTGAACTTCTTGAACCTTCCTGCTACTTGAACTTCTTGAACGTCTTGAACCTTCCTGTTACTTGAACTTCTTGAACTTCTTGATCCTTCCTGCTACTTGAACTTCTTGAACCTTCCTGCTACTTGAACTTCTTGAACTTCTTGAACCCTCCTGTTCCTTGAACTTTTTGAACCTTCCTGCTACTTGAAATTCTTGAACTTCTTGAACCTTCCTGCTACTTGAACTTCTTGAACTTCTTGAACCTTCCTGCTACTTGAACTTCTTGAACCTTCCTGCTACTTGAATTTCTTGAACCTTCCTGCTACTTGAACTTCTTGAACTTCTTGAACCTTCCTGCTACTAGAACTTCTAGAACTTCTTGAACCTTTCTGCTACTAGAACTTCTTGAACCTTCCTGCTACTTGAACTTCTTGAACTTCTTGAACCTTCCTGCTACTTGAACTTCTTGAACGTCTTGAACCTTCCTGCTACTTGAACTTCTTGAACTTCTTGAACCTTCCTGCTACTTGAACTTCTTGAACCTTCCTGCTACTTGAACTTCTTGAACTTTTTGAACCTTCCTGCTACTTGAACTTTTTGAACTTCTTGAACCTTCCTGCTACTTGAACTTCTTGAACTTCTTGAACCTTCCTGCTACTTGAACTTCTTGAACCTTCCTGCTACCTGAACTTCTTGAACTTCTTGAACCTTCCTGCTACTTGAAATACTTGAACTTCTTGAACCTTCCTGTTACTTAAACTTCTTGAACTTCTTGAACCATCCTGCTACTTGAACTTCTTTAACCTTCCTGCTACTTGAATTTTTTGAACCTTCCTGCTACTTGAACTTCTTGAACTTCTTGAACCTTCCTGCTACTTGAAATACTTGAACTTCTTGAACCTTCCTGTCACTTGAACTTCTTGAACTTCTTGAACCTTCCTGCTACTTGAACTTCTTGAACCTTCCTGCTACTTGAACTTCTCGAATTTCTTGAACCTTCCTGCTACTTGAACTTCTTGAACCTTCCTGCTACTTGAACTTCTTGAACTTCTTGACCCTTCCTGCTACTTGAACTTCTTGAACTTCTTGAACCTTCCTGCTACTTGAACTTCTCGAACTTCTCGAACCTTCCTGCTACTTGAACTGCTTAAACTTCTTGGACCTTCCTGCTACTTGAACTTCTTGAACTTCTTGAACCTTCCTGCTACTTGAACTTCTTGAACTTCTTGAACCTTCTTGCTATTTGAACTTTTTGAACTTCTTGAACCTTCCTGCTACCTTAACTTCTTGAACCTTCCTGCTACTTGAACTTCTTGTATTTCTTGAACCTTCCTGCTACGTAAACTTCTTGAAACTTGCTGCTACTTGAACTTGTTGAACTTCTTGAACATTCCTGCTACTTGAACTTCTTGAACTTCTTGAACCTTCCTGTTACTTGAACTTTTTGAACCTTCCTGCTACTTGAACTTCTTGAACCTTCCTGCTACTTGAACTTCTTGAACCTTCCTCCTACTTGAACTTCTTGAACCTTTCGCTGCTTGAACTTCTTGAATTTTCCTGCTACTTGAACTTCTTGAACCTTACTGCTTCTTGAACTTCTTGAACTTCTTGAACTTCTTGAACTTCTTGAACCTTCCTGCTAAATGAACTTCTTGAACTTCTTGAACCTTCCTGCTACTTGAACTTCTTAAACTTCTTGAACTTCTTGAACCTTCCTGATAAATGAACTTCTTGAACTTCTTGAACCTTCCTGCTACTTGAACTTCTTGAACTTCTTGAACTTCTTGAACCTTCCTGCTAAATGAACTTCTTGAACTTCTTGAACCTTCCTGCTACTTGAACTTCTTGAACTTCTTGAACCTTCCTGCTACTTAAACTTCTTGAACTTCTTGCACCTTCCTGCTACCTGAACTTCTAGAACTTTCCTGCGACTTGAACTACATGAACGTTCCTGCTACTTGAACTTCTTGAACTTCTTGAACCTTCCTGCTACTTGAACTTCTTGAACCTTCCTGCTACTTGAACTTCTTGAACCTTCCTGCTACTTGAACTTCTTGAACTTCTTGAACCTTCCTGCTACTTGAACTTCTTGAACCTTCTTGCTACTTGAACTTCTTGAACCTTCCTGCTACTTGAACTTCTTGAACCTTCCTGCTACTTGAACTTCTTGAACTTCTTGAACCTTTCTGCTACTTGAACTTCTTGAACCTTCCTGCTACTTGAACTACTTGAACTTCCTGAACATTCCTGCTGCTTGAACTTCTTGAACCTTCCTGCTATTTGAACTTCTTGAACTTCTTGAACCTTCTTGCTACTTGAACTTCTTGAACCTTCCTGCTACTTGAACTTCTTGAACTTCTTGAACCTTCCTGCTACTTGAACTTCTTGAACCTTCCTGCAACTTGAGCTTCTTGAACTTCTTGAGCCCTCCTGCTACTTGAACTACTTAAACTTCTTGAACCTTCCTGCTACTTGAACTTCTTGAACTTCTTGAACCTTCCTGCTACGTGAACTTCTTGAACCTTCCTGCTACTTGAACTTCTTGAACTTCTTGAACCATCCTGCTACTTGAATTTCTTGAACCTTCATGCTACTTGAACTTCTTGAACCTTCCTGCTACTTGAACTTCTTGAACCTTCCTGCTACTTGAACTACTTGAACTTCTTGAACCTTCCTGCTACTTGAACTACTTGAACTTCTTGAACCTTCCTGCTAATCGAACTTCTTGAACCTTCCTGCTACTTGAACTTCTTGAACTTAGTGAACCTTCCTGCTACTTGAACTTCTTGAACCTTCCTGCTACTTGAACTTCTTGAACTTCTCGAACCTTCCTGCTACTTGAACTTCTTGAACCTTCCTGCTACTTGAACTTCTTGAACCTTCCTGCTACTTGAACTTCTTGAACTTCTTGAACCTTTCTGCTACTTGAACTTCTTGAACCTTTCTGCTACTTGAACTTCTTGAAATTCTTGAACCTTCCTGCTACTTGAAATTCTTGAACTTCTTGAACCTTCCTGCTACTTGAACTTCTTGAACTTCTTGAACCTTCCTGCTACTTGAAATTCTTGAACTTCTTGAACCTTCCTGCTACTTGATCTTTTCGAACTTCTTGAACCTTCCTGCTACTTGAACTTCTTGAACTTCTTGAACCTTCCTGCTACTTGAACTACTTGAACTTCTTGAACCTTCCTGCTACTTGAACTTCTTGAACCTTCCTGCTACTTGAACTTCTAGAACCCTCCTGCCACTTGAACTTCTTGAACTTCATGAACCTTCCTGCCACTTGAAATTCTTGAACCTTCCTGCTACTTGAACTTCTTGAACTTCTTGAACCTTCCTGCTACTTGAACTTCTTGAACTTCTTGAACCTTCCTGCTACTTGAACTTCTTGAACCTTCCTTCCACATGAACTTCTTGAACTTCTTGAACCTTCCTGCTACTTGAACTTCTTGAACTTCTTGAACCTTCCTTCTACTTGAACTTCTTGAACTTCTTGAACCTTCCTGCTACTTGAACTTCTTGAACCTTCATGCTTCATGAACTTCTTGAAACTTCCTGCTACATGAACTTCTTGAACTTCTTGAACCTTTCTGCTACTTGAGCTTCTTGAACCTTCCTGCTACTTGAACTTCTTGAACCTTCCTGCTACTTGAACTTCTTGAACTTCTTGAACCTTCCGGCTACTTGAACTTCTTGAATTTCTTGAACTTTCCTTCTACTTGAACTTCTTGAACTTCTTGAACCTTCCTGCTACTTGAACTTCTTGAACCTTCCTGCTACTTGAACTGCTTGAACCTTCCTGCTACTTGAACTTCTTGAACCTTCCTGCTACTTGAACTTCTTGAACATCTTGCACATTCCTGCTACTTGAACTTCTTGAACCTTCCTTCTCCTTGAACTTCTTGAACTTCTTGAACCTTCCTGCTTCATGAACTTCTTGAACCTTCCTGCTACTTTAACTTTTTGAACTTCTTGAACCTTCCTGCTACTTGAACTTCTTGAACCTTCCTGCGAGCTGAACTTCTTGAACTTCTTGAACCTTCCTGCTACTTGAACTTCTTGAACCTTCCTGCTACTTGAACTTCTTGAACCTTCCTGCTACATGTACTTCTTGAACTTCTTGAACCTTTCTGCTACTCGAACTTCTTGAACCTTCCTGCTACTTGAACTTCTTGAACCTTCCTGCTACTTGAACTTCTAGAACCTTCCTGCTACTTGAACTTCTTGAACTTTCCTGCTTCTTGAACTTCTTGAACCTTACTGCTTCTTGAACTTCTTGAACTTCTTGAACCTTCCTGTTAAATGAACTTCTTGAACTTCTTGAACCTTCCTGCTACTTGATTTTCTTGAACTTCTTGAACCTTCCTGCTACTTGAACTTCTTGAACCTTTCTGCTACTTGAACTTCTTGAACCTTCCTGCTACTTGAACTTTTTGAACTTCTTGAACCTTCCTGCTACTCGAACTTCTTGAACTTCTTGAACGTTCCTGCTACTTGAACTTCTTGAACTTCTTGAACCTTCCTGCTACTTGAACTTCTTAAACTTCTTGAACCTTCCTGCTACTTGAACTTCTTGAACTTCTTGAACCTTCCTGCTACTTGAACTTCTTGAACCTTCCTGCTACTTGAACTTCTTGAACCTTCCTGGTACTTGAACTTCTTGAACCTTCCTGCTACTTGAACTTCTTGAACTTCTTGAACCTTCCTGCTACTTGAACTTCTTGAACCTTCCTGCTACTTGAATTTCTTGAACCTTCCTGCTACCTGAACTTCTTGAACTTCTTGAACCTTCCTGCTACTTGAACTTCTAGAACTTCTTGAACCTTTCTGCTACTTGAACTTCTTGAACCTTCCTGCTACTTGAACTTCTTGAACTTCTTGAACCTTCCTGCTACTTGAACTTCTTGAACGTCTTGAACCTTCCTGCTACTTGACCTTCTTGAACTTCTTGAACCTTCCTGCTACTTGAACTTCTTGAACCTTCCTGCTACTTGAACTTCTTGAACTTTTTGAACCTTCCTGCTACTTGAACTTTTCGAACTTCTTGAACCTTCCTGCTACTTGAACTTCTTGAACTTCTTGAACCTTACTGCTACTTGAACTTCTTGAACCTTCCTGCTACTTGAACTTCTTGAACTTCTTGAACCTTCCAGCTACTTGAAATACTTGAACTTCTTGAACCTTCCTGTTACTTGAACTTCTTGAACTTCTTGAACCTTCCTGCTACTTGAACTTCAATAACCTTCCTGCTACTTGAATTTCTTGACCCTTCCTGCTACTTGAACTTCTTGAACTTCTTGAACCTTCCTGCTACTTGAAATACTTGAACTTCTTGAACCTTCCTGTCACTTGAACTTCTTGAACTTCTAGAACCTTCCTGCTACTTGAACTTCTTGAACCTTCCTGCTACTTGAACTTCTTGTACTTCTTGAACATTCCTGCTACTTGAACTTCTTGAACCTTCCTGCTACTTGAACTTCTTGAACTTCTTGACCCTTCCTGCTACTTGAACTTCTTGAACTTCTTGAACCTTCCTGCTACTTGAACTTCTTGAACTTCTCGAACCTTCCTGCTACTTGAACTGCTTAAACTTCTTGGACCTTCCTGCTACTTGAACTTCTCGAACTTCTTGAACCTTCCTGCTACTTGAACTTCTCGAACTTCTTGAACCTTCTTCCTATTTGAACTTTTTGAACTTCTTGAACCTTCCTGCTACGTGAACTTCTTGAAACTTGCTGCTACTTGCACTTCTTGAACTTCTTGAACCTTCCTGCTACTTGAACTTCTTGAACTTCTTGAACTTCTTGAACCTTCCTGTTACTTGAACTTTTTGAACCTTCCTGCTACTTGAACTTCTTGAACCTTCCTGCTACTTGAACTTCTTGAACCTTCCTCCTACTTGAACTTCTTGAACCTTACTGTTTCTTGAACTTCTTGAACTTCTTGAACTTCTTGAACTTCTTGAACCTTCCTGCTACTTGAACTTCTTGAACTTCTTGATTCTTCCTGCTACTTGAACTTCTTGAACTTCTTGCACCTTCCTGCTACTTGAACTTCTAGAACCTTCCTGCTACTTGAACTACTTGAACGTTCCTGCTACTTGAACTTCTTGAACTTCATGAACCTTCCTGCTACTTGAACTTCTTGAACCTTCCTGCTACTTGAACTTCTTGAACTTCTTGAACCTTCCTGCTACTTGAACTTCTTGAACCTTCTTGCTACTCGAACTTCTTGAACCTTCCTGCTACTTGAACTTCTTGAACCTTCCTGCTACTTGAACTTCTTGAACTTCTTGAACCTTTCTGCTACTTGAACTTCGTGAACCTTCCTGCTACTTGAACTACTTGAACTTCCTGAACCTTCCTGCTGCTTGAATTTCTTGAACCTTCCTGCTATTTGAACTTCTTGAACTTCTTGAACCTTCGTGCTACTTGAACTTCTTGAACCTTCCTGCTACTTGAACTTCTTGAACTTCTTGAACCTTCCTGCTACTTGAACTTCTTGAACCTTCCTGCAACTTGAACTTCTTGAACTTCTTGAGCCTTCCTGCTACTTGAACTACTTAAACTTCTTGAACCTTCCTGCTACTTGAACTTCTTGAACTTCTTGAACTTTCCTGCTACGTGAACTTCTTGAATCTTCCTGCTACTTGAACTTCTTGAACTTCTTGAACCTTCCTGCTACTCTAACTTCTTGAACCTTCATGCTACTTGAACTTCTTGAACCTTCCTGCTACTTGAACTTCTTGAACCTTCCTGCTACTTGAACTACTTGAACTTCTTGAACCTTCCTGCTAATCGAATTTATTGAACCTTCCTGCTACTTGAACTTCTTGAACTTCTTGAACCTTCCTGCTACTTGAACTTCTTGAACCTTCCTGCTACTTGAACTTCTTGAACCTTCCTGCTACTTGAACTTCTTGAACTTCTTAAACCTTCCTGCTACTTGAACTTCTTGAACCTTCCTGCTACTTGAACTTCTTGAACTTCTTGAACCTTCCTGCTACTTGAACTTTTTGAACCTTCCTGCTATTTGAACTTCTTGAACCTCCCTGCTACTTGAACTTCTTGAACCTTTCTGCTACTTGAACTTCTTGAACTCATTGAACCTTCCTGCTACTTGAACTTCTTGAACGTCTTGAACCTTCCTGCTACTTGAACTTCTTGAACTTCTTGAACTTCTTGAACCTTCCTGCTACTTGAACTTCTTGAACGTCTTGAACCTTCCTGCTACTTGAACTTCTTGAACTTCTTGATCCTTCCTGCTAATTGAATTACTTGAACCTTCCTGCTACTTGAACTTCTTGAACTTCTTAAACCCTCCTGTTACTTGAACTTCTTGAACCTTCCTGCTACTAGAACTTCTTGAACTTCTTGAACCTTCCTGCTACTTGAACTTCTTGAACTTCTTGAACCTTCCTGCTACTTGAACTTCTTGAACCTTCCTGCTACTTGAATTTCTTGAACCTTCCTGCTACTTGAACTTCTTGAACTTCTTGAACCTTCCTGCTACTTGAACTTCTAGAACTTCTTGAACCTTTCTGCTACTAGAACTTCTTGAACCTTCCTGCTACTTGAACTTCTTGAACTTCTTGAACCTTCCTGCTACTTGAACTTCTTGAACGTCTTGAACCTTCCTGCTACTTGAACTTCTTGAACTTCTTGAACCTTCCTGCTACTTGAACTTCTTGAACCTTCCTGCTACTTGAACTTCTTGAACTTTTTGAACCTTCCTGCTACTTGAACTTTTTGAACTTCTTGAACCTTCCTGCTACTTGAACTTCTTGAACCTTACTGCTACTTGAACTTCTTGAACTTCTTGTAACTTCCTGCTACTTGAAATACTTGAACTTCTTGAACCTTCCTGTTACTTGAACTTCTTGAACTTCTTGAACCTTCCTGCTACTTGAACTTCTTTAACCTTCCTGCTACTTGAATTTCTTGAACCTTGCTGCTACTTGAACTTCTTGAACTTCTTGAACCTTCCTGCTACTTGAAATACTTGAACTTCTTGAACCTTCCTGTCACTTGAACTTCTTGAACTTCTTGAACCTTCCTGCTACTTGAACTTCTTGAACCTTCCTGCTACTTGAACTTCTTGAACTTCTTGAACCTTCCTGCTACTTGAACTTCTTGAACTTCTTGACCCTTCCTGCTACTTGAACTTCTTGAACTTCTTGAACCTTCCTGCTACTTGAACTTCTTGAACTTCTCGAACCTTCCTGCTACTTGAACTGCTTACACTTCTTGGACCTTCCTGCTACTTGAACTTCTTGAACTTCTTGAACCTTCCTGCTACTTGAACTTCTTGAACTTCTTGAACCTTCTTGCTATTTGAACTTTTTGAACTTCTTGAACCTTCCTGCTACCTTAACTTCTTGAACCTTCCTGCTACTTGAACTTCTTGAATTTCTTGAACCTTCCTGCTACGTGAACATCTTGAAACTTGCTGCTACTTGAACTTCTTGAACTTCTTGAACATTCCTGACTACTTGAACTTCGTGAACTTCTTGAACCTTCCTGTTACTTGAACTTTTTGAACTTTCCTGCTACTTGAACTTCTTGAACCTTCCTGCTACTTGAACTTCTTGAACCTTCCTCCTACTTGAACTTCTTGAACCTTCCTGCTGCTTGAACTTCTTGAATTTTCCTGCTACTTGAACTTCTTGAACTTCTTGAACCCTCCTGTTCCTTGAACTTTTTGAACCTTCCTGCTACTTGAACTTCTTGAACTTCTTGAACCTTCCTGCTACTTGAACTTCTTGAACTTCTTGCACCTTCCTGCTACCTGAACTTATAGAACCTTCCTGCGACTTGAACTACTTGAACGTTCCTGCTACTTGAACTTCTTGAAACTCTCGAACCTTCCTGCTACTTGAACTTCTTGAACCTTCTTGCTACTTGAACTTCTTGAACCTTCCTGCTACTTGAACTTCTTGAACCTTCCTGCTACTTGAACTTCTTGAACTTCTTGAACCTTTCTGCTACTTGAACTTCTTGAACTTATTGAACCTTCCTGCTACTTGAACTTCTTGAACGTCTTGAACCTTCCTGCTACCTGAACTTCTTGAACTTCTTGAACTTCTTGAACCTTCCTGCTACTTGAACTTCTTGAACGTCTTGAACCTTCCTGCTACTTGAACTTCTTGAACTTCTTGATCCTTCCTGCTACTTGAACTTCTTGAACCTTCCTGCTACTTGAACTTCTTGAACTTCTTGAACCCTCCTGTTCCTTGAACTTTTTGAACCTTCCTGCTACTTGAAATTCTTGAACTTCTTGAACCTTCCTGCTACTTGAACTTCTTGAACTTCTTGAACCTTCCTGCTACTTGAACTTCTTGAACCTTCCTGCTACTTGAATTTCTTGAACCTTCCTGCTACTTGAACTTCTTGAACTTCTTGAACCTTCCTGCTACTAGAACTTCTAGAACTTCTTGAACCTTTCTGCTACTAGAACTTCTTGAACCTTCCTGCTACTTGAACTTCTTGAACTTCTTGAACCTTCCTGCTACTTGAACTTCTTGAACGTCTTGAACCTTCCTGCTACTTGAACTTCTTGAACTTCTTGAACCTTCCTGCTACTTGAACTTCTTGAACCTTCCTGCTACTTGAACTTCTTGAACTTTTTGAACCTTCCTGCTACTTGAACTTTTTGAACTTCTTGAACCTTCCTGCTACTTGAACTTCTTGAACTTCTTGAACCTTCCTGCTACTTGAACTTCTTGAACCTTCCTGCTACCTGAACTTCTTGAACTTCTTGAACCTTCCTGCTACTTGAAATACTTGAACTTCTTGAACCTTCCTGTTACTTAAACTTCTTGAACTTCTTGAACCATCCTGCTACTTGAACTTTTTTAACCTTCCTGCTACTTGAATTTTTTGAACCTTCCTGCTACTTGAACTTCTTGAACTTCTTGAACCTTCCTGCTACTTGAAATACTTGAACTTCTTGAACCTTCCTGTCACTTGAACTTCTTGAACTTCTTGAACCTTCCTGCTACTTGAACTTCTTGAACCTTCCTGCTACTTGAACTTCTCGAATTTCTTGAACCTTCCTGCTACTTGAACTTCTTGAACCTTCCTGCTACTTGAACTTCTTGAACTTCTTGACCCTTCCTGCTACTTGAACTTCTTGAACTTCTTGAACCTTCCTGCTACTTGAACTTCTCGAACTTCTCGAACCTTCCTGCTACTTGAACTGCTTAAACTTCTTGGACCTTCCTGCTACTTGAACTCCTTGAACTTCTTGAACCTTCCTGCTACTTGAACTTCTTGAACTTCTTGAACCTTCTTGCTATTTGAACTTTTTGAACTTCTTGAACCTTCCTGCTACCTTAACTTCTTGAACCTTCCTGCTACTTGAACTTCTTGTATTTCTTGAACCTTCCTGCTACGTAAACTTCTTGAAACTTGCTGCTACTTGAACTTGTTGAACTTCTTGAACATTCCTGCTACTTGAACTTCTTGAACTTCTTGAACCTTCCTGTTACTTGAACTTTTTGAACCTTCCTGCTACTTGAACTTCTTGAACCTTCCTGCTACTTGAACTTCTTGAACCTTCCTCCTACTTGAACTTCTTGAACCTTTCGCTGCTTGAACTTCTTGAATTTTCCTGCTACTTGAACTTCTTGAACCTTACTGCTTCTTGAACTTCTTGAACTTCTTGAACTTCTTGAACCTTCCTGCTAAATGAACTTCTTGAACTTCTTGAACCTTCCTGCTACTTGAACTTTTTAAACTTCTTGAACTTCTTGAACCTTCCTGCTAAATGAACTTCTTGAACTTCTTGAACCTTCCTGCTACTTGAACTTCTTGAACTTCTTGAACTTCTTGAACCTTCCTGCTAAATGAACTTCTTGAACTTCTTGAACCTTCCTGCTACTTGAACTTCTTGAACTTCTTGAACCTTCCTGCTACTTGAACTTCTTGAACTTCTTGCACCTTCCTGCTACCTGAACTTCTAGAACTTTCCTGCGACTTGAACTACATGAACGTTCCTGCTACTTGAACTTCTTGAACTTCTTGAACCTTCCTGCTACTTGAACTTCTTGAACCTTCCTGCTACTTGAACTTCTTGAACCTTCCTGCTACTTGAACTTCTTGAACTTCTTGAACCTTCCTGCTACTTGAACTTCTTGAACCTTCTTGCTACTTGAACTTCCTGAACCTTCCTGCTGCTTGAACTTCTTGAACCTTCCTGCTATTTGAACTTCTTGAACTTCTTGAACCTTCCTGCTACTTGAACTTCTTGAACCTTCCTGCTACTTGAACTTCTTGAACTTCTTGAACCTTCCTGCTACTTGAACTTCTTGAACCTTCCTGCAACTTGAGCTTCTTGAACTTCTTGAGCCCTCCTGCTACTTGAACTACTTAAACTTCTTGAACCTTCCTGCTACTTGAACTTCTTGAACTTCTTGAACCTTCCTGGTACGTGAACTTCTTGAACCTTCCTGCTACTTGAACTTCTTGAACTTCTTGAACCATCCTGCTACTTGAATTTCTTGAACCTTCATGCTACTTGAACTTCTTGAACCTTCCTGCTACTTGAACTTCTTGAACCTTCCTGCTACTTGAACTACTTGAACTTCTTGAACCTTCCTGCTACTTGAACTACTTGAACTTCTTGAACCTTCCTGCTAATCGAACTTCTTGAACCTTCCTGCTACTTGAACTTCTTGAACTTAGTGAACCTTCCTGCTACTTGAACTTCTTGAACCTTCCTGCTACTTGAACTTCTTGAACTTCTCGAACCTTCCTGCTACTTGAACTTCTTGAACCTTCCTGCTACTTGAACTTCTTGAACCTTCCTGCTACTTGAACTTCTTGAACTTCTTGAACCTTTCTGCTACTTGAACTTCTTGAACCTTTCTGCTACTTGAACTTCTTGAACTTCTTGAACCTTCCTGCTACTTGAAATTCTTGAACTTCTTGAACCTTCCTGCTACTTGAACTTCTTGAACTTCTTGAACCTTCCTGCTACTTGAAATTCTTGAACTTCTTGAACCTTCCTGCTACTTGATCTTTTCGAACTTCTTGAACCTTCCTGCTACTTGAACTTCTTGAACTTCTTGAACCTTCCTGCTACTTGAACTACTTGAACTTCTTGAACCTTCCTGCTACTTGAACTTCTTGAACCTTCCTGCTACTTGAACTTCTTGAACCCTCCTGCCACTTGAACTTCTTGAACTTCATGAACCTTCCTGCCACTTGAAATTCTTGAACCTTCCTGCTACTTGAACTTCTTGAACTTCTTGAACCTTCCTGCTACTTGAACTTCTTGAACTTCTTGAACCTTCCTGCTACTTGAACTTCTTGAACCTTCCTTCCACATGAACTTCTTGAACTTCTTGAACCTTCCTGCTACTTGAACTTCTTGAACTTCTTGAACCTTCCTTCTACTTGAACTTCTTGAACTTCTTGAACCTTCCTGCTACTTGAACTTCTTGAACCTTCATGCTTCATGAACTTCTTGAAACTTCCTGCTACATGAACTTCTTGAACTTCTTGAACCTTTCTGCTACTTGAGCTTCTTGAACCTTCCTGCTACTTGAACTTCTTGAACCTTCCTGCTACTTGAACTTCTTGAACTTCTTGAACCTTCCGGCTACTTGAACTTCTTGAATTTCTTGAACTTTCCTTCTACTTGAACTTCTTGAACTTCTTGAACCTTCCTGCTACTTGAACTTCTTGAACCTTCCTGCTACTTGAACTTCTTGAACTTCTTGAACCTTCCTGCTACTTGAACTGCTTGAACCTTCCTGCTACTTGAACTTCTTGAACCTTCCTGCAACTTGAACTTCTTGAACATCTTGCACATTCCTGCTACTTGAACTTCTTGAACCTTCCTTCTCCTTGAACTTCTTGAACTTCTTGAACCTTCCTGCTTCATGAACTTCTTGAACCTTCCTGCTACTTTAACTTTTTGAACTTCTTGAACCTTCCTGCTACTTGAACTTCTTGAACCTTCCTGCGAGCTGAACTTCTTGAACTTCTTGAACCTTCCTGCTACTTGAACTTCTTGAACCTTCCTGCTACTTGAACTTCTTGAACTTTTTGAACCTTCCTGCTACTTGAACTTTTTGAACTTCTTGAACCTTCCTGCTACTTGAACTTCTTGAACTTCTTGAACCTTCCTGCTACTTGAACTTCTTGAACCTTCCTGCTACCTGAACTTCTTGAACTTCTTGAACCTTCCTGCTACTTGAAATACTTGAACTTCTTGAACCTTCCTGTTACTTAAACTTCTTGAACTTCTTGAACCATCCTGCTACTTGAACTTCTTTAACCTTCCTGCTACTTGAATTTTTTGAACCTTCCTGCTACTTGAACTTCTTGAACTTCTTGAACCTTCCTGCTACTTGAAATACTTGAACTTCTTGAACCTTCCTGTCACTTGAACTTCTTGAACTTCTTGAACCTTCCTGCTACTTGAACTTCTTGAACCTTCCTGCTACTTGAACTTCTCGAATTTCTTGAACCTTCCTGCTACTTGAACTTCTTGAACCTTCCTGCTACTTGAACTTCTTGAACTTCTTGACCCTTCCTGCTACTTGAACTTCTTGAACTTCTTGAACCTTCCTGCTACTTGAACTTCTCGAACTTCTCGAACCTTCCTGCTACTTGAACTGCTTAAACTTCTTGGACCTTCCTGCTACTTGAACTTCTTGAACTTCTTGAACCTTCCTGCTACTTGAACTTCTTGAACTTCTTGAACCTTCTTGCTATTTGAACTTTTTGAACTTCTTGAACCTTCCTGCTACCTTAACTTCTTGAACCTTCCTGCTACTTGAACTTCTTGTATTTCTTGAACCTTCCTGCTACGTAAACTTCTTGAAACTTGCTGCTACTTGAACTTGTTGAACTTCTTGAACATTCCTGCTACTTGAACTTCTTGAACTTCTTGAACCTTCCTGTTACTTGAACTTTTTGAACCTTCCTGCTACTTGAACTTCTTGAACCTTCCTGCTACTTGAACTTCTTGAACCTTCCTTCTACTTGAATTTCTTGAACCTTTCGCTGCTTGAACTTCTTGAATTTTCCTGCTACTTGAACTTCTTGAACCTTACTGCTTCTTGAACTTCTTGAACTTCTTGAACTTCTTGAACCTTCCTGCTAAATGAACTTCTTGAACTTCTTGAACCTTCCTGCTACTTGAACTTCTTAAACTTCTTGAACTTCTTGAACCTTCCTGCTAAATGAACTTCTTGAACTTCTTGAACCTTCCTGCTACTTGAACTTCTTGAACTTCTTGAACTTCTTGAACCTTCCTGCTAAATGAACTTCTTGAACTTCTTGAACCTTCCTGCTACTTGAACTTCTTGAACTTCTTGAACCTTCCTGCTACTTGAACTTCTTGAACTTCTTGCACCTTCCTGCTACCTGAACTTCTAGAACTTTCCTGCGACTTGAACTACATGAACGTTCCTGCTACTTGAACTTCTTGAACTTCTTGAACCTTCCTGCTACTTGAACTTCTTGAACCTTCCTGCTACTTGAACTTCTTGAACCTTCCTGCTACTTGAACTTCTTGAACTTCTTGAACCTTCCTGCTACTTGAACTTCTTGAACCTTCTTGCTACTTGAACTTCTTGAACCTTCCTGCTACTTGAACTTCTTGAACCTTCCTGCTACTTGAACTTCTTGAACTTCTTGAACCTTTCTGCTACTTGAACTTCTTGAACCTTCCTGCTACTTGAACTACTTGAACTTCCTGAACCTTCCTGCTGCTTGAACTTCTTGAACCTTCCTGCTATTTGAACTTCTTGAACTTCTTGAACCTTCCTGCTACTTGAACTCTTGAACCTTCCTGCTACTTGAACTTCTTGAACTTCTTGAACCTTCCTGCTACTTGAACTTCTTGAACCTTCCTGCAACTTGAGCTTCTTGAACTTCTTGAGCCCTCCTGCTACTTGAACTACTTAAACTTCTTGAACCTTCCTGCTACTTGAACTTCTTGAACTTCTTGAACCTTCCTGCTACGTGAACTTCTTGAACCTTCCTGCTACTTGAACTTCTTGAACTTCTTGAACCATCCTGCTACTTGAATTTCTTGAACCTTCATGCTACTTGAACTTCTTGAACCTTCCTGCTACTTGAACTTCTTGAACCTTCCTGCTACTTGAACTACTTGAACTTCTTGAACCTTCCTGCTACTTGAACTACTTGAACTTCTTGAACCTTCCTGCTAATCGAACTTCTTGAACCTTCCTGCTACTTGAACTTCTTGAACTTAGTGAACCTTCCTGCTACTTGAACTTCTTGAACCTTCCTGCTACTTGAACTTCTTGAACTTCTCGAACCTTCCTGCTACTTGAACTTCTTGAACCTTCCTGCTACTTGAACTTCTTGAACCTTCCTGCTACTTGAACTTCTTGAACTTCTTGAACCTTTCTGCTACTTGAACTTCTTGAACCTTTCTGCTACTTGAACTTCTTGAACTTCTTGAACCTTCCTGCTACTTGAAATTCTTGAACTTCTTGAACCTTCCTGCTACTTGAACTTCTTGAACTTCTTGAACCTTCCTGCTACTTGAAATTCTTGAACTTCTTGAACCTTCCTGCTACTTGATCTTTTCGAAGTTCTTGAACCTTCCTGCTACTTGAACTTCTTGAACTTCTTGAACCTTCCTGCTACTTGAACTACTTGAACTTCTTGAACCTTCCTGCTACTTGAACTTCTTGAACCTTCCTGCTACTTGAACTTCTTGAACCCTCCTGCCACTTGAACTTCTTGAACTTCATGAACCTTCCTGCCACTTGAAATTCTTGAACCTTCCTGCTACTTGAACTTCTTGAACTTCTTGAACCTTCCTGCTACTTGAACTTCTTGAACTTCTTGAACCTTCCTGCTACTTGAACTTCTTGAACCTTCCTTCCACATGAACTTCTTGAACTTCTTGAACCTTCCTGCTACTTGAACTTCTTGAACTTCTTGAACCTTCCTTCTACTTGAACTTCTTGAACTTCTTGAACCTTCCTGCTACTTGAACTTCTTGAACCTTCATGCTTCATGAACTTCTTGAAACTTCCTGCTACATGAACTTCTTGAACTTCTTGAACCTTTCTGCTACTTGAGCTTCTTGAACCTTCCTGCTACTTGAACTTCTTGAACCTTCCTGCTACTTGAACTTCTTGAACTTCTTGAACCTTCCGGCTACTTGAACTTCTTGAATTTCTTGAACTTTCCTTCTACTTGAACTTCTTGAACTTCTTGAACCTTCCTGCTACTTGAACTTCTTGAACCTTCCTGCTACTTGAACTTCTTGAACTTCTTGAACCTTCCTGCTACTTGAACTGCTTGAACCTTCCTGCTACTTGAACTTCTTGAACCTTCCTGCAACTTGAACTTCTTGAACATCTTGCACATTCCTGCTACTTGAACTTCTTGAACCTTCCTTCTCCTTGAACTTCTTGAACTTCTTGAACCTTCCTGCTTCATGAACTTCTTGAACCTTCCTGCTACTTTAACTTTTTGAACTTCTTGAACCTTCCTGCTACTTGAACTTCTTGAACCTTCCTGCGAGCTGAACTTCTTGAACTTCTTGAACCTTCCTGCTACTTGAACTTCTTGAACCTTCCTGCTACTTGAACTTCTTGAACCTTCCTGCTACTTGTACTTCTTGAACTTCTTGAACCTTTCTGCTACTTGAACTTCTTGAACCTTCCTGCTACTTGAACTTCTTGAACTTCTTGAACCTTCCTGCTACTTGAAATTGTTGAACTTCTTCAACCTTCCTGCTACTTGAACTTCTTGAACTTCTTGAACCTTCCTGCTACTTGAAATTCTTGAACTTCTTGAACCTTCCTGCTACTTGATCTTTTCGAACTTTTTGAACCTTCGTGCTACTTGAACTTCTTGAACTTATTGAACCTTCCTGCTACTTGAACAACTTGAACTTCTTGAACCTTCCTGCTACTTGAACTTCTTGAACTTCTTGAACCTTCCTGCTACTTGAATTTCTTGAACCTTCCTGCTACTTGAACTTCTTGAACCTTCCTGCCACTTGAACTTCTTGAACTTCATGAACCTTCCTGCTACTTGAAATTCTTGAACCTTCCTGCTACTTGAACTTCTTGAACTTCTTGAACCTTCCTGCTACTTGAACTTCTTGAACTTCTTGAACCTTCCTGCTACTTGCACTTCTTGAACCTTCCTTCCACATGAACTTTTTGAACTTCTTGAACCTTCCTGCTACTTGAACTTCTTGAACCTTCCTGCCACTTGAACTTCTTGAACTTCTTGAACCTTCCTGCTACTTGAAATTCTTGAACCTTTCTGCTGCTTGAACTTCTTGAACATCTTGAACCTTCCTGCTACTTGAACTTCTTGAACTTCTTGAACCTTCCTGCTACTTGAACTTTTTGAACTTTCCTTCTACTATAAATTCTTGAACTTCTTGAACCTTCCTGCTACTTGAACTTCTTGAACTTCTTGAACCTTCCTGCTACTTGAACTACTTGAACTTCTTGAACCTTCCTGCTACTTGAACTTCTTGAACATCTTGAACCTTCCTGCTACTTGAACTTCTTGAACCTTCCTGCTACTTGAACTTCTTGAACCTTCCTGCTAGCTGAACTTCTTGAACTTCTTGAACCTTCCTGCTACTCGAACTTCTTGAACCTTCCTGCTACTTGAACTTCTTGAACCTTCCTGCTACTTGAACTTCTTGAACTTCTTGAACCTCTCTGCTACTTGAACTTCTTGAACCTTCCTGCTACTTGAACTTCTTGAACTTCTTGAACCTTCCTGCTACTTGAAATTCTTGAACTTCTTGAACCTTCGTGCTACTTGAACTTCTTGAACCTTCCTGCTACTTGAACTTCTCGAACTTCTTGAACCTTCCTGCTACTTGAACTTTTCGAACTTCTTGAACCTTCCTGCTACTCGAACTTCTTGAACTTCTTGAACCTTCCTGCAACTTGAACTTCTTGAACCTTCCTGCTACTTGAACTTCTTGAACCTTCCTGCCACTTGAACTTCTTGAACTTCTTGAACCTTCCTGCTACTTGAAATTCTTGAACCTTCCTGCTACTTGAACTTCTTGAACTTCTTGAACCTTCCTGCTACTTGAACTTTTCGAACTTCTTGAACCTTCCTGCTACTTGAACCTCTTGAACTTCTTGAACCTTCCTGCTACTTGAAATACTTGAACTTCTTGAACCCTCCTGCTACTTGAACTTCTTGAACCATCCTGCTACTTGAACTTCTTGAACCTTCCTGCTACTTGAACTTCTTGAACCTTCCTGCTACTTGAACTTCTTGAACTTCTTGAACCTTCCTGCTACTTGAACTTCTTGAACCTTCCTGCAACTTGAGCTTCTTGAACTTCTTGAGCCCTCCTGCTACTTGAACTACTTAAACTTCTTGAACCTTCCTGCTACTTGAACTTCTTGAACTTCTTGAACCTTCCTGCTACGTGAACTTCTTGAACCTTCCAGCTACTTGAACTTCTTGAACTTCTTGAACCATCCTGCTACTTGAACTTCTTGAACCTTCACGCTACTTGAACTTCTTGAACCTTCCTGCTACTTGAACTTCTTGAACCTTCCTGCTACTTGAACTACTTGCACTTCTTGAACCTTCCTGCTAATCGAACTTCTTGAACCTTCCTGCTACTTGAACTTCTTGAACTTCTTGAACCTTCCTGCTACTTGAACTTCTTGAACCTTCCTGCTACTTGAACTTCTTGAACTTCTTGAACCTTCCTGCTACTTGAACTTCTTGAACTTCTTGAACCTTCCTGCTACTTGAACTTCTTGAACCTTCTTTCCACATGAACTTCTTGAACCTTCCTGCTACTTGAACTTCTTGAACCTTCATGCTTCTTGAACTTCTTGAAACTTCCTGCTACATGAACTTCTTGAACTTCTTGAACCTTTCTGCTACTTGAGCTTCTTGAACCTTCCTGCTACTTGAACTTCTTGAACCTTCCTGCTACTTGAACTTCTTGAACTTCTTGAACCATCCGGCTACTTGAACTTCTTGAACTTCTTGAACTTTCCTTCTACTTGAACTTCTTGAACTTCTTGAACCTTCCTGCTACTTGAACTTCTTGAACTTCTTGAACTTTCCTTCTACTTGAACTTCTTGAACTTCTTGAACCTTCCTGCTACTTGAACTTCTTGAACCTTCCTGCTACTTGAACTTCTTGAACTTCTTGAACCTTCCTGCTACTTGAACTTCTTGAACCTTCCTGCTACTTGAACTTCTTGAACTTCTTGAACCTTCCTGCTACTTGAACTTCTTGAACCTTCCTGCTACTTGAACTTCTTGAACCTTCCTGCTACTTGAACTTATTGAACTTTTTGAACCTTCCTTCTACTTGAACTTCTTGAACCTTCCTCCTACTTGAACTTCTTGAACTTCTTGACCTTCCTGCTACTTGAACTTCTTGAACTTCTTGAACCTTCCTGCTACTTGAACTTCTTGAACTTCTTGAACCTTCCTGCTACTTGAACTTCTTAAACTTCTTGGACCTTCCTGCTACTTGAACTTCTTGAACATCTTTATCATTCCTGCTACTTGAACTTCTTGAAATTCTTGAACCTTCTTGCTATTTGAACTTCTTGAACTTCTTGAACTTTCCTGCTACTTGAACTTTTTGAACTTCTTGAACCTTCCTGCTACTTGAACTTCTTGAACCTTCCTGCTACTTGAACTGCTTGAACTTCTTGAACCTTCCTGCAACTTGAACTTCTTGAAACTTCCTGCTACTTGAACTTCTTAAACTTCTTTAACCTTCCTGCTACTTGAACTTCTTGAACTTCTTGCACCTTCCTGCTACTTGAACTTCTTGAACATTTTGAACCTTCCTGCTACTTGAACTTCTTGAACCTTCCTGCTACTTGAACTTCTTGAACCTTCCTACTACTTGAACTTCTTGAACCTTCCTGATACTTGAACTTCTTGAACCTTCCGGCTACTTGAACTTCTTGAACCTTCCTGCTACTTGAACTTTTTGAACCTTCCTGCTACTTGAACTTCTTGAATTTCCTGAACCTTCCTGCTACTTGAACTTTTCGAACTTCTTGAACCTTCCTGCTACCTGAACTTCTTGAACTTCTTGAACCTTCCTGCTACTTGAACTTCTTGAACCTTCCTGCTACTTGAACTTCTTGAACCTTCCTGCCACTTGAACTTCTTGAACTTCTTGAACCTTCCTGCTACTTGAAATTCTTGAACCTTCCTGCTGCTTGAACTTCTTGAACATCTTGAACCTTCCTGCTACTTGAACTTCTTGAACTTCTTGAACCTTCCTGCTACTTGAACTACTTGAACTTCTTGAACCTTCCTGCTACTTGAACTTCTTGAACATCTTGAACCTTCCTGCTACTTGAACTTCTTGAACCTTCCTGCTACTTGAACTTCTTGAACCTTCCTGCTAGCTGAACTTCTTGAACTTCTTGAACCTTCCTGCTACTCGAACTTCTTGAACCTTCCTGCTACTTGAACTTCTTGAACCTTCCTGCTACTTGAACTTCTTGAACTTCTTGAACCTTTCTGCTACTTGAACTTCTTGAACCTTCCTGCTACTTGAACTTCTTGAACTTCTTGAACCTTCCTGCTACTTGAAATTCTTGAACTTCTTGAACCTTCGTGCTACTTGAACTTCTTGAACCTTCCTGCTACTTGAACTTCTCGAACTTCTTGAACCTTCCTGCTACTTGAACTTTTCGAACTTCTTGAACCTTCCTGCTACTCGAACTTCTTGAACTTCTTGAACTTTCCTGCTACTTGAACTACTCGAACTTCTTGAACCTTCCTGCTACTTGAACTTCTTGAACTTCTTGAACCTTCCTGCAACTTGAACTTCTTGAACCTTCCTGCTACTTGAACTTCTTGAACCTTCCTGCCACTTGAACTTCTTGAACTTCTTGAACCTTCCTGCTACTTGAACTTCTTGAACCTTCCTGCTACTTGAACTTCTTGAACTTCTTGAACCTTTCTGCTACTTGAACTTCTTGAACCTTCCTGCTACTTGAACTTTTCGAACTTCTTGAACCTTCCTGCTACTTGAACCTCTTGAACTTCTTGAACCTTCCTGCTACTTGAAATACTTGAACTTCTTGAACCCTCCTGCTAATTGAACTTCTTGAACCTTCCTGCTACTTGAACTTCTTGAACCTTCCTGCTACTTGAACTTCTTGAACCTTCCTGCTACTTGAACTTCTTGAACTTCTTGAACCTTCCTGCTACTTGAACTTCTTGAACCTTCCTGCAACTTGAGCTTCTTGAACTTCTTGAGCCCTCCTGCTACTTGAACTACTTAAACTTCTTGAACCTTCCTGCTACTTGAACTTCTTGAACTTCTTGAACCTTCCTGCTACGTGAACTTCTTGAACCTTCCTGCTACTTGAACTTCTTGAACTTCTTGAACCATCCTGCTACTTGAACTTCTTGAACCTTCATGCCACTTGAACTTCTTGAACCTTCCTGCTACTTGAACTTCTTGAACCTTCCTGCTACTTGAACTACTTGCACTTCTTGAACCTTCCTGCTAATCGAACTTCTTGAACCTTCCTGCTACTTGAACTTCTTGAACTTCTTGAACCTTCCTGCTACTTGAACTTCTTGAACCTTCCTGCTACTTGAACTTCTTGAACTTCTTGAATCTTCCTGTCGACTTGAACTTCTTGAACTTCTTGAACCTTCCTGCTACTTGAACTTCTTGAACCTTCCGTCCACATGAACTTCTTGAACTTCTTGAACCTTACTGCTACTTGAACTTCTTGAACCTTCATGCTTCTTGAACTTCTTGAAACTTCCTGCTACATGAACTTCTTGATCTTCTTGAACCTTTCTGCTACTTGAGCTTCTTGAACCTTCCTGCTACTTGAATTTCTTGAACCTTCCTGCTACTTGAACTTCTTGAACTTCTTGAACCATCCGGCTACTTGAACTTCTTGAACTTCTTGAACTTTCCTTCTACTTGAACTTCTTGAACTTCTTGAACCTTCCTGCTACTTGAACTTCTTGAACCTTCCTGCTACTTGAACTTCTTGAACTTCTTAAACCTTCCTGCTACTTGAACTTCTTGAACCTTCCTGCTACTTGAACTTCTTGAACTTCTTGAACCTCCCTGCTACTTGAACTTTTTGAACCTTCCTGCTATTTGAACTTCTTGAAACGTCCTGCTACTTGAAATTCTCGAACCTTCCTGCTACTTGAACTTTTTGAACTTCTTGAACCTTCCTGCTACTTGAACTTTTTGAACTTCTTGAACCTTCCTGCTACTTGAACTTTTTGAACTTCTTGAACCTTCCTGCTACTTGAACTTCTTGCACCTTCCTGCCACTTGATTTCTTGAACCTTCCTGCTACTTGAACTTCTTGAACCTTCCTGCTACTTGAACTTTTTGAACCTTCCTGCTTCTTGAACTTCTTGAACCTTCCTTCTCCTTGAACTTCTTGAACTTCTTGAACCTTCCTGCTACTTGAACTTCTTGAACCATCCTGCGAGCTGAACTTCTTGAACTTCTTGAACCTTCCTGCTATTTGAACTTCTTGAACCTTCCTGCTACTTGAACTTCTTGAACTTCTTGAACCTTTCTGCTACCTGAACTTCTTGAACCTTCCTGCTACTTGAACTTCTTGAACTTCTTGAACCTTCCTGCTACTTGAAATTCTTGAACTTCTTGAACCTTCCTGCTACTTGATCTTTTCGAACTTCTTGAACCTTCCTGCTACTTGAACTTCTTGAACTTCTTGAACCTTCCTGCTACTTGAACTACTTGAACTTCTTGAACCTTCCTGCTACTTGAACTTCTTGAACTACTTGAACCTTCCTGCTACTTGAACTTCTTGAACCTTCCTGCTACTTGAACTTCTTGAACCCTCCTGCCACTTGAACTTCCAGAACTTCATGAACCTTCCTGCCACTTGAAATTCTTGAACCTTCCTGCTACTTGAACTTCTTGAACTTCTTGAACCTTCCTGCTACTTGAACTTCTTGAACTTCTTGAACCTTCCTGCTACTTGAACTTCTTGAACCTTCCTTCCACATTAACTTCTTGAACTTCTTGAACCTTCCTGCTACTTGAACTTCTTGAACTTCTTGAACCTTCCTTCTACTTGAACTTCTTGAACTTCTTGAACCTTCCTGCTACTTGAACTTCTTGAACCTTCATGCTTCATGAACTTCTTGAAACTTCCTGCTACATGAACTTCTTGAACTTCTTGAACCTTTCTGCTACTTGAGCTTCTTGAACCTTCCTGCTACTTGAACTTCTTGAACCTTCCTGCTACTTGAACTTCTTGAACTTCTTGAACCTTCCGGCTACTTGAACTTCTTGAATTTCTTGAACTTTCCTTCTACTTGAACTTCTTGAACTTCTTGAACCTTCCTGCTACTTGAACTTCTTGAACCTTCCTGCTACTTGAACTTCTTGAACTTCTTGAACCTTCCTGCTACTTGAACTGCTTGAACCTTCCTGCTACCTGAACTTCTTGAACCTCCCTGCTACTTGAACTTCTTGAACTTCTTGAACCTTCCTTCTACTTGAACTTCTTGAACCTTCCTGCTACTTGAACTTCTTGAACTTCTTGACCCTTCCTGCTACTTGAACTTCTTGAACTTCTTGAACCTTCCTGCTACTTGAACTTCTTGAACTTCTTGAACCTTCCTGCTACTTGAACTTCTTAAACTTCTTGGACCTTCCTGCTACTTGAACTTCTTGAACATCTTGAACATTCCTGCTACTTGAACTTCTTGAACCTTCCTGCTTCTTGAACTTCTTGAACCTTCCTTCTCCTTGAACTTCTTGAACTTCTTGAACCTTCCTGCTTCATGAACTTCTTGAACCTTCCTGCTACTTTAACTTTTTGAACTTCTTGAACCTTCCTGCTACTTGAACTTCTCGAACCTTCCTGCGAGCTGAACTTCTTGAACTTCTTGAACCTTCCTGCTACTTGAACTTCTTGAACTTTCCTGCTACTTGAACTTCTTGAACCTTCCTGCTACTTGTACTTCTTGAACTTCTTGAACCTTTCTGCTACTTGAACTTCTTGAACCTTCCTGCTACTTGAACTTCTTGAACTTCTTGAACCTTCCTGCTACTTGAAATTGTTGAACTTCTTGAACCTTCCTGCTACTTGAACTTCATGAACTTCTTGAACCTTCCTGCTACTTGAAATTCTTGAACTTCTTGAACCTTCCTGCTACTTGATCTTTTCGAACTTCTTGAACCTTCGTGCTACTTGAACTTCTTGAACTTCTTGATCCTTCCTGCAACTTGAACTACTCGAACTTCTTGAACCTTCCTGCTACTTGAACTTCTTGAACTTCTTGAACCTTCCTGCTACTTGAACTTCTTGAACCTTCCTGCTACTTGAACTTCTTGAACCTTCCTGCCACTTGAACTTCTTGAACTTCATGAACCTTCCTGCTACTTGAAATTCTTGAACCTTCCTGCTACTTGAACTTCTTGAACTTCTTGAACCTTCCTGCTACTTGAACTTCTTGAACTTCTTGAACCTTCCTGCTACTTGAACTTCTTGAACCTTCCTTCCAAATGAACTTCTTGAACTTCTTGAACCTTCCTGCTACTTGAACTTCTTGAACTTCTTGAACCTTCCTTCTACTTGAACTTCTTGAACTTCTTGAACCTTCCTGGTACTTGAACTTCTTGAACCTTCATGCTTCTTGAACTTCTTGAAACTTCCTGCTACATGAACTTCTTGAACTTCTTGAACCTTTCTGCTACTTGAGCTTCTTGAACCTTCCTGCTACTTGAACTTCTTGAACCTTCCTGCTACTTGAACTTCTTGAACTTCTTGAACCTTCCGAATACTTGAACTTCTTGAACTTCTTGAACTTTCCTTCCACTTGAACTTCTTGAACTTCTTGAACCTTCGTGCTACTTGAACTTCTTGAACCTTCCTGCTACTTGAACTTCTCGAACTTCTTGAACCTTCCTGCTACTTGAACTTTTCGAACTTCTTGAACCTTCCTGCTACTCGAACTTCTTGAACTTCTTGAACTTTCCTGCTACTTGAACTACTCGAACTTCTTGAACCTTCCTGCTACTTGAACTTCTTGAACTTCTTGAACCTTCCTGCAACTTGAACTTCTTGAACCTTCCTGCTACTTAAACTTCTTGAACCTTCCTGCCACTTGAACTTCTTGAACTTCTTGAACCTTCCTGCTACTTGAAATTCTTGAACCTTCCTGCTACTTGAACTTCTTGAACTTCTTGAACCTTCCTGCTACTTGAACTTTTCGAACTTCTTGAACCTTCCTGCTACTTGAACCTCTTGAACTTCTTGAACCTTCCTGCTACTTGAAATACTTGAACTTCTTGAACCCTCCTGCTACTTGAACTTCTTGAACCTTCCTGCTACTTGAACTTCTTGAACCTTTCTGCTACTTGAACTTCTTGAACCTTCCTGCTACTTGAACTTCTTGAACTTCTTGAACCTTCCTGCTACTTGAACTTCTTGAACCTTCCTGCAACTTGAGCTTCTTGAACTTCTTGAGCCCTCCTGCTACTTGAACTACTTAAACTTCTTGAACCTTCCTGCTACTTGAACTTCTTGAACTTCTTGAACCTTCCTGCTACGTGAACTTCTTGAACCTTCCTGCTACTTGAACTTCTTGAACTTCTTGAACCATCCTGCTACTTGAACTTCTTGAACCTTCACGCTACTTGAACTTCTTGAACCTTCCTGCTACTTGAACTTCTTGAACCTTCCTGCTACTTGAACTACTTGCACTTCTTGAACCTTCCTGCTAATCGAACTTTTTGAACCTTCCTGCTACTTGAACTTCTTGAACTTCTTGAACCTTCCTGCTACTTGAACTTCTTGAACCTTCCTGCTACTTGAACTTCTTGAACTTCTTGAACCTTCCTGCTACTTGAACTTCTTGAACTTCTTGAACCTTCCTGCTACTTGAACTTCTTGAACCTTCCTTCCACATGAACTTCTTGAACCTTCCTGCTACTTGAACTTCTTGAACCTTCATGCTTCTTGAACTTCTTGAAACTTCCTGCTACATGAACTTCTTGAACTTCTTGAACCTTTCTGCTACTTGAGCTTCTTGAACCTTCCTGCTACTTGAACTTCTTGAACCTTCCTGCTACTTGAACTTCTTGAACTTCTTGAACCATCCGGCTACTTGAACTTCTTGAACTTCTTGAACTTTCCTTCTACTTGAACTTCTTGAACTTCTTGAACCTTCCTGCTACTTGAACTTCTTGAACTTCTTGAACTTTCCTTCTACTTGAACTTCTTGAACTTCTTGAACCTTCCTGCTACTTGAACATCTTGAACCTTCCTGCTACTTGAACTTCTTGAACTTCTTGAACCTTCCTGCTACTTGAACTTCTTGAACTTCTTGAACCTTCCTGCTACTTGAACTTCTTGAACCTTCCTGCTACTTGAACTTCTTGAACCTTCCTGCTACTTGAACTTCTTGAACTTCTTGAACCTTCCTGCTACTTGAACTTCTTGAACCTTCCTGCTACTTGAACTTCTTGAACCTTCCTGCTACTTGAACTTCTTGAACTTTTTGAACCTTCCTTCTACTTGAACTTCTTGAACCTTCCTGCTACTTGAACTTCTTGAACTTCTTGACCTTCCTACTACTTGAACTTCTTGAACTTCTTGAACCTTCCTGCTACTTGAACTTCTTGAACTTCTTGAACCTTCCTGCTACTTGAACTTCTTAAACTTCTTGGACCTTCCTGCTACTTGAACTTCTTGAACATCTTCATCATTCCTGCTACTTGAACTTCTTGAAATTCTTGAACCTTCTTGCTATTTGAACTTCTTGAACTTCTTGAACTTTCCTGCTACTTGAACTTTTTGAACTTCTTGAACCTTCCTGCTACTTGAACTTCTTGAACCTTCCTGCTACTTGAACTGCTTGAACTTCTTGAACCTTCCTGCAACTTGAACTTCTTGAAACTTCCTGCTACTTGAACTTCTTAAACTTCTTTAACCTTCCTGCTACTTGAACTTCTTGAACTTCTTGCACCTTCCTGCTACTTGAACTTCTTGAACATTTTGAACCTTCCTGCTACTTGAACTTCTTGAACCTTCCTGCTACTTGAACTTCTTGAACCTTCCTACTACTTGAACTTCTTGAACCTTCCTGATACTTGAACTTCTTGAACCTTCCGGCTACTTGAACTTCTTGAACCTTCCTGCTACTTGAACTTTTTGAACCTTCCTGCTACTTGAACTTCTTGAATTTCTTGAACCTTCCTGCTACTTGAACTTTTCGAACTTCTTGAACCTTCCTGCTACCTGAACTTCTTGAACTTCTTGAACCTTCCTGCTACTTGAACTTCTTGAACCTTCCTGCTACTTGAACTTCTTGATCCTTCCTGCCACTTGAACTTCTTGAACTTCTTGAACATTCCTGCTACTTGAAATTCTTGAACCTTCCTGCTGCTTGAACTTCTTGAACATCTTGAACCTTCCTGCTACTTGAACTTCTTGAACTTCTTGAACCTTCCTGCTACTTGAACTTTTTGAACTTTAATTCTACTATAAATTCTTGAACTTCTTGAACCTTCCTGCTACTTGAACTTCTTGAACTTCTTGAACCTTCCTGCTACTTGAACTACTTGAACTTCTTGAACCTTCCTGCTACTTGAACTTCTTGAACATCTTGAACCTTCCTGCTACTTGAACTTCTTGAACCTTCCTGCTACTTGAACTTCTTGAACCTTCCTGCTAGCTGAACTTCTTGAACTTCTTGAACCTTCCTGCTACTCGAACTTCTTGAACCTTCCTGCTACTTGAACTTCTTGAACCTTCCTGCTACTTGAACTTCTTGAACTTCTTGAACCTTTCTGCTACTTGAACTTCTTGAACCTTCCTGCTACTTGAACTTCTTGAACTTCTTGAACCTTCCTGCTACTTGAAATTCTTGAACTTCTTGAACCTTCGTGCTACTTGAACTTCTTGAACCTTCCTGCTACTTGAACTTCTCGAACTTCTTGAACCTTCCTGCTACTTGAACTTTTCGAACTTCTTGAACCTTCCTGCTACTCGAACTTCTTGAACTTCTTGAACTTTCCTGCTACTTGAACTACTCGAACTTCTTGAACCTTCCTGCTACTTGAACTTCTTGAACTTCTTGAACCTTCCTGCAACTTGAACTTCTTGAACCTTCCTGCTACTTGAACTTCTTGAACCTTCCTGCCACTTGAACTTCTTGAACTTCTTGAACCTTTCTGCTACTTGAACTTCTTGAACCTTCCTGCTACTTGAACTTCTTGAACTTCTTGAACCTTTCTGCTACTTGAACTTCTTGAACCTTCCTGCTACTTGAACTTTTCGAACTTCTTGAACCTTCCTGCTACTCGAACCTCTTGAACTTCTTGAACCTTCCTGCTACTTGAAATACTTGAACTTCTTGAACCCTCCTGCTAATTGAACTTCTTGAACCTTCCTGCTACTTGAACTTCTTGAACCTTCCTGCTACTTGAACTTCTTGAACCTTCCTGCTACTTGAACTTCTTGAACTTCTTGAACCTTCCTGCTACTTGAACTTCTTGAACCTTCCTGCAACTTGAGCTTCTTGAACTTCTTGAGCCCTCCTGCTACTTGAACTACTTAAACTTCTTGAACCTTCCTGCTACTTGAACTTCTTGAACTTCTTGAACCTTCCTGCTACGTGAACTTCTTGAACCTTCCTGCTACTTGAACTTCTTGAACTTCTTGAACCATCCTGCTACTTGAACTTCTTGAACCTTCATGCCACTTGAACTTCTTGAACCTTCCTGCTACTTGAACTTATTGAACCTTCCTGCTACTTGAACTACTTGCACTTCTTGAACCTTCCTGCAAATCGAACTTCTTGAACCTTCCTGCTACTTGAACTTCTTGAACTTCTTGAACCTTCCTGCTACTTGAACTTCTTGAACCTTCCTGCTACTTGAACTTCTTGAACTTCTTGAACCTTCCTGTCGACTTGAACTTCTTGAACTTCTTGAACCTTCCTGCTACTTGAACTTCTTGAACCTTCCGTCCACATGAACTTCATCGAACTTCTTGAACCTTACTGCTACTTGAACTTCTTGAACCTTCATGCTTCTTGAACTTCTTGAAACTTCCTGCTACATGAACTTCTTGATCTTCTTGAACCTTTCTGCTACTTGAGCTTCTTGAACCTTCCTGCTACTTGAACTTCTTGAACCTTCCTGCTACTTGAACTTCTTGAACTTCTTGAACCATCCGGCTACTTGAACTTCTTGAACTTCTTGAACTTTCCTTCTACTTGAACTTCTTGAACTTCTTGAACCTTCCTGCTACTTGAACTTCTTGAACTTCTCGAACCTTCCTGCTACTTGAACTTCTTGAACCTTCCTGCTACTTGAACTTCTTAAACCTTCCTGCTACTTGAACTTCTTGAACCTTCCTGCTACTTGAACTTCTTGAACCTTCCTGCTACTTGAACTTCTTGAACTTCTTGAACCTTCCTGCTACTTGAACTTCTTGAACCTTCCTGCTACTTGAACTTCTTGAACTTCCTAAACCTTCCTGCTACTTGAACTTCTTGAACCTTCCTGCTACTTGAACTTCTTGAACTTCTTGAACCTCCCTGCTACTTGAACTTTTTGAACCTTCCTGCTATTTGAACTTCTTGAACCTTCCTGCTACTTGAAATTCTCGAACCTTCCTGCTACTTGAACTTTTTGAACTTCTTGAACCTTCCTGCTACTTGAACTTTTTGAACTTCTTGAACCTTCCTGCTACTTGAACTTTTTGAACTTCTTGAACCTTCCTGCTACTTGAACTTCTTGCACCTTCCTGCCACTTGATTTCTTGAACCTTCCTGCTACTTGAACTTCTTGAACCTTCCTGCTACTTGAACTTTTTGAACCTTCCTGCTTCTTGAACTTCTTGAACCTTCCTTCTCCTTGAACTTCTTGAACTTCTTGAACCTTCCTGCTACTTGAACTTCTTGAACCATCCTGCGAGCTGAACTTCTTGAACTTCTTGAACCTTCCTGCTATTTGAACTTCTTGAACCTTCCTGCTACTTGAACTTCTTGAACTTCTTGAACCTTTCTGCTACTTGAACTTCTTGAACCTTCCTGCTACTTGAACTTCTTGAACTTCTTGAACCTTCCTGCTACTTGAAATTCTTGAACTTCTTGAACCTTCCTGCTACTTGAACTTCTTGAACTTCTTGAACCTTCCTGCTACTTGAAATTCTTGAACTTCTTGAACCTTCCTGCTACTTGATCTTTTCGAACTTCTTGACCCTTCCTGCTACTTGAACTTCTTGAACTTCTTGAACCTTCCTGCTACTTGAACTACTTGAACTTCTTGAACCTTCCTGCTACTTGAACTTCTTGAACTTCTTGAACCTTCCTGCTACTTGAACTTCTTGAACCTTCCTGCTACTTGAACTTCTTGAACCCTCCTGCCACTTGAACTTCCTGAACTTCATGAACCTTCCTGCCACTTGAAATTCTTGAACCTTCCTGCTACTTGAACTTCTTGAACTTCTTGAACCTTCCTGCTACTTGAACTTCTTGAACTTCTTGAACCTTCCTGCTACTTGAACTTCTTGAACCTTCCTTCCACATTAACTTCTTGAACTTCTTGAACCTTCCTGCTACTTGAACTTCTTGAACTTCTTGAACCTTCCTTCTACTTGAACTTCTTGAACTTCTTGAACCTTCCTGCTACTTGAACTTCTTGAACCTTCATGCTTCATGAACTTCTTGAAACTTCCTGCTACATGAACTTCTTGAACTTCTTGAACCTTTCTGCTACTTGAGCTTCTTGAACCTTCCTGCTACTTGAACTTCTTGAACCTTCCTGCTACTTGAACTTCTTGAACTTCTTGAACCTTCCGGCTACTTGAACTTCTTGAATTTCTTGAACTTTCCTTCTACTTGAACTTCTTGAACTTCTTGAACCTTCCTGCTACTTGAACTTCTTGAACCTTCCTGCTACTTGAACTTCTTGAACTTCTTGAACCTTCCTGCTACTTGAACTGCTTGAACCTTCCTGCTACCTGAACTTCTTGAACCTTCCTGCTACTTGAACTTCTTGAACTTCTTGAACCTTCCTTCTACTTGAACTTCTTGAACCTTCCTGCTACTTGAACTTCTTGAACTTCTTGACCCTTCCTGCTACTTGAACTTCTTGAACTTCTTGAACCTTCCTGCTACTTGAACTTCTTGAACTTCTTGAACCTTCCTGCTACTTGAACTTCTTAAACTTCTTGGACCTTCCTGCTACTTGAACTTCTTGAACATCTTGAACATTCCTGCTACTTGAACTTCTTGAACCTTCCTGCTTCTTGAACTTCTTGAACCTTCCTTCTCCTTGAACTTCTTGAACTTCTTGAACCTTCCTGCTTCATGAACTTCTTGAACCTTCCTGCTACTTTAACTTTTTGAACTTCTTGAACCTTCCTGCTACTTGAACTTCTTGAACCTTCCTGCGAGCTGAACTTCTTGAACTTCTTGAACCTTCCTGCTACTTGAACTTCTTGAACCTTCCTGCTACTTGAACTTCTTGAACCTTCCTGCTACTTGTACTTCTTGAACTTCTTGAACCTTTCTGCTACTTGAACTTCTTGAACCTTCCTGCTACTTGAACTTCTTGAACTTCTTGAACCTTCCTGCTACTTGAAATTGTTGAACTTCTTGAACCTTCCTGCTACTTGAACTTCATGAACTTCTTGAACCTTCCTGCTACTTGAAATTCTTGAACTTCTTGAACCTTCCTGCTACTTGATCTTTTCGAACTTCTTGAACCTTCGTGCTACTTGAACTTCTTGAACTTCTTGATCCTTCCTGCAACTTGAACTACTTGAACTTCTTGAACCTTCCTGCTACTTGAACTTCTTGAACTTCTTGAACCTTCCTGCTACTTGAACTTCTTGAACCTTCCTGCTACTTGAACTTCTTGAACCTTCCTGCCACTTGAACTTCTTGAACTTCATGAACCTTCCTGCTACTTGAAATTCTTGAACCTTCCTGCTACTTGAACTTCTTGAACTTCTTGAACCTTCCTGCTACTTGAACTTCTTGAACTTCTTGAACCTTCCTTCTACTTGAACTTCTTGAACTTCTTGAACCTTCCTGCTACTTGAACTTCTTGAACCTTCATGCTTCTTGAACTTCTTGAAACTTCCTGCTACATGAACTTCTTGAACTTCTTGAACCTTTCTGCTACTTGAGCTTCTTGAACCTTCCTGCTACTTGAACTTCTTGAACCTTCCTGCTACTTGAACTTCTTGAACTTCTTGAACCTTCCGAATACTTGAACTTCTTGAACTTCTTGAACTTTCCTTCTACTTGAACTTCTTGAACTTCTTGAACCTTCCTGCTACTTGAACTACTTGAACTTCTTGAACCTTCCTGCTACTTGAACTTCTTGAACTTCTTGAACCTTCCTGCTACTTGAACTTCTTGAACCTTCCTGCTACTTGAACTTCTTGAACCCTCCTGCCACTTGAACTTCCTGAACTTCATGAACCTTCCTGCCACTTGAAATTCTTGAACCTTCCTGCTACTTGAACTTCTTGAACTTCTTGAACCTTCCTGCTACTTGAACTTCTTGAACTTCTTGAACCTTCCTGCTACTTGAACTTCTTGAACCTTCCTTCCACATTAACTTCTTGAACTTCTTGAACCTTCCTGCTACTTGAACTTCTTGAACTTCTTGAACCTTCCTTCTACTTGAACTTCTTGAACTTCTTGAACCTTCCTGCTACTTGAACTTCTTGAACCTTCATGCTTCATGAACTTCTTGAAACTTCCTGCTACATGAACTTCTTGAACTTCTTGAACCTTTCTGCTACTTGAGCTTCTTGAACCTTCCTGCTACTTGAACTTCTTGAACCTTCCTGCTACTTGAACTTCTTGAACTTCTTGAACCTTCCGGCTACTTGAACTTCTTGAATTTCTTGAACTTTCCTTCTACTTGAACTTCTTGAACTTCTTGAACCTTCCTGCTACTTGAACTTCTTGAACCTTCCTGCTACTTGAACTTCTTGAACTTCTTGAACCTTCCTGCTACTTGAACTGCTTGAACCTTCCTGCTACCTGAACTTCTTGAACCTTCCTGCTACTTGAACTTCTTGAACTTCTTGAACCTTCCTTCTACTTGAACTTCTTGAACCTTCCTGCTACTTGAACTTCTTGAACTTCTTGACCCTTCCTGCTACTTGAACTTCTTGAACTTCTTGAACCTTCCTGCTACTTGAACTTCTTGAACTTCTTGAACCTTCCTGCTACTTGAACTTCTTAAACTTCTTGGACCTTCCTGCTACTTGAACTTCTTGAACATCTTGAACATTCCTGCTACTTGAACTTCTTGAACCTTCCTGCTTCTTGAACTTCTTGAACCTTCCTTCTCCTTGAACTTCTTGAACTTCTTGAACCTTCCTGCTTCATGAACTTCTTGAACCTTCCTGCTACTTTAACTTTTTGAACTTCTTGAACCTTCCTGCTACTTGAACTTCTTGAACCTTCCTGCGAGCTGAACTTCTTGAACTTCTTGAACCTTCCTGCTACTTGAACTTCTTGAACCTTCCTGCTACTTGAACTTCTTGAACCTTCCTGCTACTTGTACTTCTTGAACTTCTTGAACCTTTCTGCTACTTGAACTTCTTGAACCTTCCTGCTACTTGAACTTCTTGAACTTCTTGAACCTTCCTGCTACTTGAAATTGTTGAACTTCTTGAACCTTCCTGCTACTTGAACTTCATGAACTTCTTGAACCTTCCTGCTACTTGAAATTCTTGAACTTCTTGAACCTTCCTGCTACTTGATCTTTTCGAACTTCTTGAACCTTCGTGCTACTTGAACTTCTTGAACTTCTTGATCCTTCCTGCAACTTGAACTACTTGAACTTCTTGAACCTTCCTGCTACTTGAACTTCTTGAACTTCTTGAACCTTCCTGCTACTTGAACTTCTTGAACCTTCCTGCTACTTGAACTTCTTGAACCTTCCTGCCACTTGAACTTCTTGAACTTCATGAACCTTCCTGCTACTTGAAATTCTTGAACCTTCCTGCTACTTGAACTTCTTGAACTTCTTGAACCTTCCTGCTACTTGAACTTCTTGAACTTCTTGAACCTTCCTTCTACTTGAACTTCTTGAACTTCTTGAACCTTCCTGCTACTTGAACTTCTTGAACCTTCATGCTTCTTGAACTTCTTGAAACTTCCTGCTACATGAACTTCTTGAACTTCTTGAACCTTTCTGCTACTTGAGCTTCTTGAACCTTCCTGCTACTTGAACTTCTTGAACCTTCCTGCTACTTGAACTTCTTGAACTTCTTGAACCTTCCGAATACTTGAACTTCTTGAACTTCTTGAACTTTCCTTCTACTTGAACTTCTTGAACTTCTTGAACCTTCCTGCTACTTGAACTTCTTGAACCTTCCTGCTACTTGAACTTCTTGAACCTTCCTGCTACTTGAACTTCTTGAACCTTCCTGCTACTTGAACTTCTTGAACTTCTTGAACCTTCCTGCTACATGAACTTCTTGAACCTTCCTGCTACTTGAACTTCTTGAACTTCTTGAACCTTCCTGCTACTTGAACTTCTTGAACCTTCCTGCTACTTCAACTTCTTGAACTTCTTGAACCTTCCTTCTACTTGAACTTCTTGAACCTTCCTGCTACTTAAACTTTTTGAACATACCTGATACTTGAACTTCTTGAACCTTCCTGCTACTTGAACTTCTTGAACCTTCCTGCTAATTGAACTTCTTGAACCTTCCTGCAACTTAAACTTCTTGAACTTCTTGAACCTTCCTGCTACTTGAACTTTTCGAACTTCTTGAACCTTCCTGTTACTTGAACTTCTTGAACTTCTTGAACCTTTCTGCTACTTGAAATACTTGAACTTCTTGAACCTTCCCGCTACTTGAACTTCTCGAACATCTTGAGCCTTCCTGCTACTTGTACTTCTTGAACTTCTTGAACCTTCCTGCTACTTGAACTTCTTGAACCTTCCTGCTACTTGAACTTCTGAACCTTCCTGCCACTTGAACTTCTTGAACCTTCCTGCTACTTGAACTTCTTGAACTTTCCTGCTACTTGAACTTCTTGAACCTTCCTGCTACTTGAACTTCTTGAACTTCTTGAAACTTCCTGCTACTTGAACTTCTTGCACCTTCCTGCTACTTGAACTTCTTGAACCTTCCTGCTACTTGAACTTCTTGAACTTCTTGAACCTTCCTGCTACTTGAACTTCTTGAACTTCTTGAACCTTTCTGCTACTTGAACTTCTTGAACCTTCCTGCTACTTGGACTTCTTGAACTTTTTGAACCTTCCTGCTACTTGAACTTCTTGAACGTCTTGAACCTTCCTGCTACTTGAACTTCATGAACTTCTTGAACCTTCCTGCTACTTCAACTTCTAGAACCTTCCTGCTACTTGAACTTCTTGAACTTTTTGAACCTTTCTGCTACTTGACCTTCTTGAACTTCTTGAACCTTCCTGCTACTTGAACTTCTTGAACTTCTTGAATTTTCCTGCTACTTGAAATTCTTGATCTTCTTGAACCTTCCTGCTACTTGAAATACTTGAACTTCTTGAACCTTCCTGTTACTTGAACTTCTAGAACTTCTTGAACCTTCCTGCTACTTGAACTTCTTTAACCTTCCTGCTACTTGAACTTATTGAACCTTCCTGCTACTTGAACTTCTTGAACTTCTTGAACCTTCCTGCTACTTGAAATACTTGAAATTCTTGAACCTTCCTGTTACTTGAACTTCTTGAACTTCTTGAACCTTCCTGCTACTTGAACTTCTTGAACCTTCCTGCTACTTGAACTTCTTGAACCTTCCTGCTACTTGAACTTCTTGAACTTCTTGAACCTTCCTTCTACTTGAACTTCTTGAATCTTCCTGCTACTTGAACTTCTTGAACTTCTTGACCCTTCCTGCTACTTGAACTTCTTGAACTTCTTGAACCTTCCTGCTACTTGAACTTCTTGAACTTCTTGAACCTTCCTGCTACTTGAACTTCTTAAACTTCTTGGACCTTCCTGCCACTTGAACTTCTTGAACATCTTGAACATTCCTGCTACTTGAACTTCTTGAACCTTCCTGCTTCTTGAACTTCTTGAACCTTCCTTCTCCTTGAACTTCTTGAACTTCTTGAACCTTCCTGCTACTTGAACTTCTTGAACCTTCCTGCTACTTTAACTTTTTGAACTTCTTGAACCTTCCTGCTACTTGAACTTCTTGAACCTTCCTGCGAGCTGAACTTCTTGAACTTCTTGAACCTTCCTGCTACTTGAAATTCTTGAACCTTCCTGCTACTTGAAATTCTTGAACCTTCCTGCTACTTGAACTTCTTGAACCTTCCTACTACTTGAACTTCTTGAACTTCTTGAACCTTCCTTCTACTTGAACTTCTTGAACTTCTTGAACCTTCCTGCTACTTGAACTTCTTGAACCTTCATGCTTCTTGAACTTCTTGAAACTTCCTGCTACATGAACTTCTTGAACTTCTTGAACCTTTCTGCTACTTGAGCTTCTTGAACCTTCCTGCTACTTGAACTTCTTGAACCTTCCTGCTACTTGAACTTCTTGAACTTCTTGAACCTTCCGGCTACTTGAACTTCTTGAACTTCTTGAACTTTCCTTCTACTTGAACTTCTTGAACTTCTTGAACCTTCCTGCTACTTGAACTTCTTGAACCTTCCTGCCACTTGAACTTCTTGAACTTCTTGAACCTTCCTGCTACTTGAACTTCTTGAACTTCTTGAACCTTTCTGCTACTTGAACTTCTTCAACCTTCCTGCTACTTGGACTTCTTGAACTTTTTGAACCTTCCTGCTACTTGAACTTCTTGAACGTCTTGAACCTTCCTGCTACTTGAATTTCATGAACTTCTTGAACCTTCCTGCTACTTGAACTTCTAGAACCTTCCTGCTACTTGAACTTCTAGAACCTTCCTGCTACTTGAACTTCTTGAACTTTTTGAACCTTTCTGCTACTTGAACTTCTTGAACTTCTTGAACCTTCCTGCTACTTGAACTTCTTGAACTTCTTGAACCTTCCTGCTACTTGAACTTCTTGAACCTTCCTGCTACTTGAACTTCTTGAACTTCTTGAACCTTCCTGCTACTTGAACTTCTTGAACTTCTTGAACCTTCCTGCTACTTGAACTTCTTGAACTTCTTGAACCTTCCTGCTACTTGAACTTCTTGAACCTTCCTGCTACTTGAACTTCCTGAACTTCTTGAACCTTCCTGCAACTTGAACTTCTTGAACTTCTTGAACCTTCCTGCTACTTGAACTTCTTGAACCTTCCTGCTACTTGAACTTCTTGAACTTCCTGAACCTTCCTGCTACTTGAACTTCTTGAACTTCTTGAACCTTCCTGTTACTTGAACTTCTTGAACTTCTTGAACCTTCCTGCTACTTGAACTTCTTGAACCTTCCTGCTACTTGAACTTCTTGAACCTTCCTGCTACTTGAACTTCTTGATCCTTCCTGCTACTTGAACTTCTTGTACCTTCATGCTACTTGAACTTCTTGAACTTCTTGAACTTCCTGCTACTTGAACTTCTTGAACGTCTTGAACCTTCCTGCTACTTGAACTTCTTGAACTTCTTGAACCTTCCTGCTACTTGAACTTCTTGAACGTCTGGAACCTTCCTGCTACTTGAACTTCTTGAACTTCTTGAACCTTCATGCTACTTGAACTTCTTGAACCTTCTTGCTACTTGAACTTCTTGAACTTCTTGAACCCTCCTTCTACTTGAACTTCTTGAACCTCCCTGCTACTTGAACTTCTTAAACTTTTTGAACCTTCCTGCTACCTGAACTTCTTGAACTTCTTGAACCTTTCTGCTACTTGAACTTCTTGAACCTTCCTGCTACTTGAACTTCTTGAACCTTCCTGATACTTGAACTTCTTGAACCTTCCTGCTACTTGAACTTTTTGAACCTTCCTGCTACTTGAACTTCTTGAACCTTCCTGCTACTTGAACTTCTTGAACCTTCCTGCTACTTGAACTTTTCGAACTTCTTGAAACTTCCTGCTACTTGAACTTCTTGAACTTCTTGAACCTTCCTGCTACTTGAAATACTTGAACTTCTTGAACCTTCCTGCTACTTGAACTTCTTGAACTTCTTGAACCTTCGGGCTACTTGAACTTCTTGAACCTTCCTGCTACTTGAACCTCTTGAACTTCTTGACCCTTCCTGCTACTTGAACTTCTTGAACTTCTTGAACCTTCCTGCTACTTGAACTTTTTGAACTTCTTGAACCTTCCTGCTACTTGAACTTCTTGAACTTCTTTAACCTTCCTGCTACTTGAACATCTTGAACTTCATGAACCTTCCTGCTACTTGAACTTCTTGAACTTCTTGAACCTTTTTGCTACTTGAACTTCATTAACTTCTTGAACCTTCCTGCTACTTGAACTTTTTGAACTTCTTGAACCTTCCTGCTACTTGAACTTCTTGAACCTTCCTGCTACTTGAACTTCTTGAACTTCTTGAACCTTCATGCTACTTGAACTTCTTGAACTTCTTGAACCTTCCTGCTACTTGAACTTCTTGAACTTCTTGAACCTTCCTGTTACTTGAACTTTTTGAACCTTCCTGCTACTTGAACTTCTTGAACCTTCCTGCTACTTGAACTTCTTGAACCTTTCTGCTACTTGAACTTCTTGAACCTTCCTGCTACTTGAACTTATTGAACTTTCCTGCTACTTGAACTTCTTGAGCCTTACTGATTCTTGAACTTCTTCAACTTCTTGAACCTTCCTGCTAAATGAACTTCTTGAACTTCTTGAACCTTCCTGCTACTTGAACTTCTTGAACTTCTTGAACCTTCCTGCTACTTGAACTTCTTGAACTTCTTGCACCTTCCTGCTACTTGAACTTCAAGAACCTTCCTGCTACTTGAACTCCTTGAACCTTCCTGCTACTTGAACTTCTTGAACTTCTTGAACCTTCCTGCTACTTGAACTTCTAGAACCTTCCTGCTACTTGAACTTCTTGAACTTCTTGAACTTCTTGCACCTTCCTGCTACTTGAACTTCTTGAACTTCTTGCACCTTCCTGCTACTTGAACTTGTAGAACCTTCCAGCTACTTGAACTTCTTGAACCTTCCTGCTACTTGAACTTCTTGAACTTCTTGAACCTTCCTGCTACTTGAACTTCTTGAACCTTCCTGCTACTTGAACTTCTCGAACTTCTTGAACTACTTGAACCTTCCTGCTACTTGAACTTCTTGAACCTTCCTGCTACTTGAACTTTTTGAACTTCTTGAACCTTCCTGCTACTTGAACTTCTTGTACTTCTTGAACTTTCCTGCTACTTGAACTTCTTCAACCTTCCTGCCACTTGATTTCTTGAACCTTCCTGCTACTTGAACTTCTTGAGCCTTCATGCTACTCGAACTTTTTGAACCTTTCTGCTTCCTGAACTTCTTGAACCTTCCTTCTACATGAACTTTTTGAACTTCTTGAACCTTCCTGCTACTTGAACTTCTTGAACCTTCCTGCTACTTGAACTTCTTGAACTTCTTGAACCTTCCTGCTACTTGAACTTCTTGAACCTTCTAGCTACTTGAACTTCTTGAACCTTCCTGCTACTTGAACTTCTTAAACTTCTTGAACCTTCCTGCTACTTGAACTTTTCGAACTTCTTGTGCCTTACTGCTACTTGAACTTCTTGAACTTCTTGAACTTCTTGAACCTTCCTGCTACTTGAACTACTTGAACTTCTTGAACCTTCCTGCTACTTGAACTTCTTGAAATTCTTGAACCTTCCTGCAACTTGAACTTCTTGAACCTTCCTTCTACTTTAACTTCTTGAACCTTCCTGCCACTTGAACTTCTTGAACTTCTTGAACCTTCCTGCTACTTGAAATTCTTGAACCTTCCTGCTACTTGAACTTCTTGAACTTCTTGAACCTTCCTGCTACTTGAACTTCTTGAACTTATTGAACCTTCCTGCTACTTGAACTTCTTGAACCTTCCTTCTACTTGAACTTCTTGAATTTCTTGAACCTTCCTGCTACTTGACCTTCTTGAACTTCTTGAACCTTCCTGCTACTTGAACTACTTGAACTTCTTGAACCTTCCTGCTACTTGAACTTCTTGAACTTCTTGAACTTCTTGAACCTTCCTGCTGCTTGAACTTCTTGAACCTTCCTGCTTCTTGAACATCTTTAAACTTCCTGCTACCTGAACTTCTTGAACTTCTTGAACCTTCCTATTACTTGAACTTCTTGAACCTTCCTGCTACCTGAACTTCTTGAAATTCTTGAACCTTCCTGCTACTTGAACTTCTTGAACTTCTTGAACCTTCCTGCTACTTGAACTTCTTGAACCTTCCTGCTACTTGAACTTCCTGAACTTCTTGAACCTTCCTGCTACTTGAACTTCTTGAACTTCTTGAACCTTCCTGCTACTTGAACTTCTTGAACCTTCCTGCTACTTGATTTTCTTGAACTTCTTGAACCTTCCTGCTACTTGAACTCCTTGAACCTTCCTGCTACTTGAACTTCTTGAACTTCTTGAACCTTCCTGCTACTTGAACTTCTAGAACCTTCCTGCTACTTGAACTTCTTGAACTTCTTGAACTTCTTGCACCTTCCTGCTACTTGAACTTCTTGAACTTCTTGAACCTTCCTGCTACTTGAACTTCTTGAACTTCTTGAACCTTCCTGCAACTTGAATTTCTTGAACCTACCTGCTACTTGAACTTCATGAACCTTCCTGGCACTTGAACTTCTTGAACTTCTCGAACCTTCCTGCTACTTGAAATTCTTGAACCTTCCTTCTACTTGAACTTCTTGAATTTCTTGAACCTTCCTGCTACTTGAACTTCTTGAACTTCTTGAACTTCTTGAACCTTCATGCTACTTGAACTTCTTGAACTTCTTGAACCTTCCTGCTACTTGAACTTCTTGAATCTTCCTGCTACTTGAACTTCTTGAACTTCTTGAACCTTCCTGCTACTTGAACTTCTTGAACTTCTTGAACCTTCCTGCTACTTGAACTTCTTGAACTTCTTGAACCTTCCTGCTACTTGAACTTCTTGAACCTTCCTGCTACTTGAACTTCCTGAACTTCTTGAACCTTCCTGCTACTTGAACTTCTTGAACTTCTTGAACCTTCCTGCTACTTGAACTTCTTGAACCTTCCTGCTACTTGAACTTCTTGAACTTCCTGAACCTTCCTGCTACTTGAACTTCTTGAACTTCTTGAACCTTCCTGTTACTTGAACTTCTTGAACTTCTTGAACCTTCCTGCTACTTGAACTTCTTGAACCTTCCTGCTACTTGAACTTCTTGAACCTTCCTGCTACTTGAACTTCTTGAACCTTCCTGCTACTTGAACTTCTTGTACCTTCATGCCACTTGAACTTCTTGAACTTCTTGAACTTCCTGCTACTTGAACTTCTTGAACGTCTTGAACCTTCCTGCTACTTGAACTTCTTGAACTTCTTGAACCTTCCTGCTACTTGAACTTCTTGAACGTCTGGAACCTTCCTGCTACTTGAACTTCTTGAACTTCTTGAACCTTCATGCTACTTGAACTTCTTGAACCTTCTTGCTACTTGAACTTCTTGAACTTCTTGAACCCTCCTTCTACTTGAACTTCTTGAACCTCCCTGCTACTTGAACTTCTTGAACTTTTTGAACCTTCCTGCTACCTGAACTTCTTGAACTTCTTGAACCTTTCTGCTACTTGAACTTCTTGAACCTTCCTGCTACTTGAACTTCTTGAACCTTCCTGATACTTGAACTTCTTGAACCTTCCTGCTACTTGAACTTTTTGAACCTTCCTGCTACTTGAACTTCTTGAACCTTCCTGCTACTTGAACTTCTTGAACCTTCCTGCTACTTGAACTTTTCGAACTTCTTGAAACTTCCTGCTACTTGAACTTCTTGAACTTCTTGAACCTTCCTGCTACTTGAAATACTTGAACTTCTTGAACCTTCCTGCTACTTGAACTTCTTGAACTTCTTGAACCTTCCTGCTACTTGAACTTTTTGAACTTCTTGAACCTTCCTGCTACTTGAACTTCTTGAACTTCTTTAACCTTCCTGCTACTTGAACATCTTGAACTTCATGAACCTTCCTGCTACTTGAACTTCTTGAACTTCTTGAACCTTTTTGCTACTTGAACTTCATTAACTTCTTGAACCTTCCTGCTACTTGAACTTTTTGAACTTCTTGAACCTTCCTGCTACTTGAACTTCTTGAACCTTCCTGCTACTTGAACTTCTTGAACTTCTTGAACCTTCATGCTACTTGAACTTCTTGAACTTCTTGAACCTTCCTGCTACTTGAACTTCTTGAACTTCTTGAACCTTCCTGTTACTTGAACTTTTTGAACCTTCCTGCTACTTGAACTTCTTGAACCTTCCTGCTACTTGAACTTCTTGAACCTTTCTGCTACTTGAACTTCTTGAACTTCTTGACCCTTCCTGCTACTTGAACTTCTTGAACTTCTTGAACCTTCCTGCTACTTGAACTTCTTGAACTTCTTTAACCTTCCTGCTACTTGAACTTCTTGAACCTTTCTGCTACTTGAACTTCTTGAACCTTCCTGCTACTTGAACTTATTGAACTTTCCTGCTACTTGAACTTCTTGAGCCTTACTGATTCTTGAACTTCTTCAACTTCTTGAACCTTCCTGCTAAATGAACTTCTTGAACTTCTTGAACCTTCCTGCTACTTGAACTTCTTGAACTTCTTGAACCTTCCTGCTACTTGAACTTCTTGAACTTCTTGCACCTTCCTGCTACTTGAACTTCAAGAACCTTCCTGCTACTTGAACTCCTTGAACCTTCCTGCTACTTGAACTTCTTGAACTTCTTGAACCTTCCTGCTACTTGAACTTCTAGAACCTTCCTGCTACTTGAACTTCTTGAACTTCTTGAACTTCTTGCACCTTCCTGCTACTTGAACTTCTTGAACTTCTTGCACCTTCCTGCTACTTGAACTTGTAGAACCTTCCAGCTACTTGAACTTCTTGAACCTTCCTGCTACTTGAACTTCTTGAACTTCTTGAACCTTCCTGCTACTTGAACTTCTTGAACCTTCCTGCTACTTGAACTTCTCGAACTTCTTGAACTACTTGAACCTTCCTGCTACTTGAACTTCTTGAACCTTCCTGCTACTTGAACTTTTTGAACTTCTTGAACCTTCCTGCTACTTGAACTTCTTGTACTTCTTGAACTTTCCTGCTACTTGAACTTCTTCAACCTTCCTGCCACTTGATTTCTTGAACCTTCCTGCTACTTGAACTTCTTGAGCCTTCATGCTACTCGAACTTTTTGAACCTTTCTGCTTCCTGAACTTCTTGAACCTTCCTTCTACATGAACTTTTTGAACTTCTTGAACCTTCCTGCTACTTGAACTTCTTGAACCTTCCTGCTACTTGAACTTCTTGAACTTCTTGAACCTTCCTGCTACTTGAACTTCTTGAACTTCTTGAACCTTCCTGCTACTTGAACTTCTTGAACCTTCTAGCTACTTGAACTTCTTGAACCTTCCTGCTACTTGAACTTCTTAAACTTCTTGAACCTTCCTGCTACTTGAACTTTTCGAACTTCTTGTGCCTTACTGCTACTTGAACTTCTTGAACTTCTTGAACTTCTTGAACCTTCCTGCTACTTGAACTACTTGAACTTCTTGAACCTTCCTGCTACTTGAACTTCTTGAAATTCTTGAACCTTCCTGCAACTTGAACTTCTTGAACCTTCCTTCTACTTTAACTTCTTGAACCTTCCTGCCACTTGAACTTCTTGAACTTCTTGAACCTTCCTGCTACTTGAAATTCTTGAACCTTCCTGCTACTTGAACTTCTTGAACTTCTTGAACCTTCCTGCTACTTGAACTTCTTGAACTTATTGAACCTTCCTGCTACTTGAACTTCTTGAACCTTCCTTCTACTTGAACTTCTTGAATTTCTTGAACCTTCCTGCTACTTGACCTTCTTGAACTTCTTGAACCTTCCTGCTACTTGAACTACTTGAACTTCTTGAACCTTCCTGCTACTTGAACTTCTTGAACTTCTTGAACTTCTTGAACCTTCCTGCTGCTTGAACTTCTTGAACCTTCCTGCTTCTTGAACATCTTTAAACTTCCTGCTACCTGAACTTCTTGAACTTCTTGAACCTTCCTATTACTTGAACTTCTTGAACCTTCCTGCTACCTGAACTTCTTGAAATTCTTGAACCTTCCTGCTACTTGAACTTCTTGAACTTCTTGAACCTTCCTGCTACTTGAACTTCTTGAACCTTCCAGCTACTTGAACTTCCTGAACTCCTTGAACCTTCCTGCTACTTGAACTTCTTGAACTTCTTGAACCTTCCTGCTACTTGAACTTCTTGAACCTTCCTGCTACTTGATTTTCTTGAACTTCTTGAACTTCTTGAACCTTCCTGCTACTTGAACTTCTTGAACTTCTTGAACTTCTTGAACCTTCCTGCTACTTGAACTTCTTGAACTTCTTGAACTTCTTGAACCTTCTTGCTACTTGAACTACTTGAACTTCTTGAACCTTCCTGCTACTTGAACTTCTTGAACTTCTTGAACTTCTTGAACCTTCCTGCTACTTGAACTTCTTGAACCTTCCTGCTTCTTGAACATCTTTAAACTTCCTGCTACATGAACTTCTTGAACTTCGTGAACCTTCCTATTACTTGAACTTCTTGAACCTTCCTGCTACTTGAACTTCTTGAAATTCTTAAACCTTCCTGCTACTTGAACTTCTTGAACTTCTTGAACCTTCATGCTACTTGAACTTCTTGAACTTCTTGAACCTTCCTGCTACTTGAACTTCTTGAACCTTCCTGCTACTTGAACTTCTTGAACTTCTTGAACCTTCCTGCTACTTGAACTTCTTGAACTTCTTGAACCTTCCTGCTACTTGAACTTCTTGAACTTCTTGAACCTTCCTGCTACTTGAACTTCTTGAACCTTCCTGCTACTTGAACTTCCTGAACTTCTTGAACCTTCCTGCTACTTGAACTTCTTGAACTTCTTGAACCTTCCTGCTACTTGAACTTCTTGAACCTTCCTGCTACTTGAACTTCTTGAACTTCCTGAACCTTCCTGCTACTTGAACTTCTTGAACTTCTTGAACCTTCCTGTTACTTGAACTTCTTGAACTTCTTGAACCTTCCTGCTACTTGAACTTCTTGAACCTTCCTGCTACTTGAACTTCTTGAACCTTCCTGCTACTTGAACTTCTTGAACCTTCCTGCTACTTGAACTTCTTGTACCTTCATGCTACTTGAACTTCTTGAACTTCTTGAACTTCCTGCTACTTGAACTTCTTGAACGTCTTGAACCTTCCTGCTACTTGAACTTCTTGAACTTCTTGAACCTTCCTGCTACTTGAACTTCTTGAACGTCTGGAACCTTCCTGCTACTTGAACTTCTTGAACTTCTTGAACCTTCATGCTACTTGAACTTCTTGAACCTTCTTGCTACTTGAACTTCTTGAACTTCTTGAACCCTCCTTCTACTTGAACTTCTTGAACCTCCCTGCTACTTGAACTTCTTGAACTTTTTGAACCTTCCTGCTACCTGAACTTCTTGAACTTCTTGAACCTTTCTGCTACTTGAACTTCTTGAACCTTCCTGCTACTTGAACTTCTTGAACCTTCCTGATACTTGAACTTCTTGAACCTTCCTGCTACTTGAACTTTTTGAACCTTCCTGCTACTTGAACTTCTTGAACCTTCCTGCTACTTGAACTTCTTGAACCTTCCTGCTACTTGAACTTTTCGAACTTCTTGAAACTTCCTGCTACTTGAACTTCTTGAACTTCTTGAACCTTCCTGCTACTTGAAATACTTGAACTTCTTGAACCTTCCTGCTACTTGAACTTCTTGAACTTCTTGAACCTTCGGGCTACTTGAACTTCTTGAGCCTTCCTGCTACTTGAACCTCTTGAACTTCTTGACCCTTCCTGCTACTTGAACTTCTTGAACTTCTTGAACCTTCCTGCTACTTGAACTTTTTGAACTTCTTGAACCTTCCTGCTACTTGAACTTCTTGAACTTCTTTAACCTTCCTGCTACTTGAACATCTTGAACTTCATGAACCTTCCTGCTACTTGAACTTCTTGAACTTCTTGAACCTTTTTGCTACTTGAACTTCATTAACTTCTTGAACCTTCCTGCTACTTGAACTTTTTGAACTTCTTGAACCTTCCTGCTACTTGAACTTCTTGAACCTTCCTGCTACTTGAACTTCTTGAACTTCTTGAACCTTCATGCTACTTGAACTTCTTGAAACTTCCTGCTACTTGAACTTCTTGAACTTCTTGAACCTTCCTGCTACTTGAACTTCTTGAACTTCTTGAACCTTCCTGTTACTTGAACTTTTTGAACTTTCCTGCTACTTGAACTTCTTGAGCCTTACTGATTCTTGAACTTCTTCAACTTCTTGAACCTTCCTGCTAAATGAACTTCTTGAACTTCTTGAACCTTCCTGCTACTTGAACTTCTTGAACTTCTTGAACCTTCCTGCTACTTGAACTTCTTGAACTTCTTGCACCTTCCTGCTACTTGAACTTCAAGAACCTTCCTGCTACTTGAACTCCTTGAACCTTCCTGCTACTTGAACTTCTTGAACTTCTTGAACCTTCCTGCTACTTGAACTTCTAGAACCTTCCTGCTACTTGAACTTCTTGAACTTCTTGAACTTCTTGCACCTTCCTGCTACTTGAACTTCTTGAACTTCTTGCACCTTCCTGCTACTTGAACTTGTGGAACCTTCCAGCTACTTGAACTTCTTGAACCTTCCTGCTACTTGAACTTCTTGAACTTCTTGAACCTTCCTGCTACTTGAACTTCTTGAACCTTCCTGCTACTTGAACTTCTCGAACTTCTTGAACTACTTGAACCTTCCTGCTACTTGAACTTCTTGAACCTTCCTGCTACTTGAACTTTTTGAACTTCTTGAACCTTCCTGCTACTTGAACTTCTTGTACTTCTTGAACTTTCCTGCTACTTGAACTTCTTCAACCTTCCTGCCACTTGATTTCTTGAACCTTCCTGCTACTTGAACTTCTTGAGCCTTCATGCTACTCGAACTTTTTGAACCTTTCTGCTTCCTGAACTTCTTGAACCTTCCTTCTACATGAACTTTTTGAACTTCTTGAACCTTCCTGCTACTTGAACTTCTTGAACCTTCCTGCTACTTGAACTTCTTGAACTTCTTGAACCTTCCTGCTACTTGAACTTCTTGAACCTTCTAGCTACTTGAACTTCTTGAACCTTCCTGCTACTTGAACTTCTTAAACTTCTTGAACCTTCCTGCTACTTGAACTTTTCGAACTTCTTGTGCCTTACTGCTACTTGAACTTCTTGAACTTCTTGAACTTCTTGAACCTTCCTGCTACTTGAACTACTTGAACTTCTTGAACCTTCCTGCTACTTGAACTTCTTGAAATTCTTGAACCTTCCTGCAACTTGAACTTCTTGAACCTTCCTTCTACTTTAACTTCTTGAACCTTCCTGCCACTTGAACTTCTTGAACTTCTTGAACCTTCCTGCTACTTGAAATTCTTGAACCTTTCTGCTACTTGAACTTCTTGAACTTCTTGAACCTTCCTGCTACTTGAACTTCTTGAACTTATTGAACCTTCCTGCTACTTGAACTTCTTGAACCTTCCTTCTACTTGAACTTCTTGAATTTCTTGAACCTTCCTGCTACTTGACCTTCTTGAACTTCTTGAACCTTCCTGCTACTTGAACTACTTGAACTTCTTGAACCTTCCTGCTACTTGAACTTCTTGAACTTCTTGAACTTCTTGAACCTTCCTGCTGCTTGAACTTCTTGAACCTTCCTGCTTCTTGAACATCTTTAAACTTCCTGCTACCTGAACTTCTTGAACTTCTTGAACCTTCCTATTACTTGAACTTCTTGAACCTTCCTGCTACCTGAACTTCTCGAAATTCTTGAACCTTCCTGCTACTTGAACTTCTTGAACTTCTTGAACCTTCCTGCTACTTGAACTTCTTGAACCTTCCTGCTACTTGAACTTCCTGAACTTCTTGAACCTTCCTGCTACTTGAACTTCTTGAACTTCTTGAACCTTCCTGCTACTTGAACTTCTTGAACCTTCCTGCTACTTGATTTTCTTGAACTTCTTGAACCTTCCTGCTACTTGAACTTCTTGAACTTCTTGAACCTTCCTGCTACTTGAACTTCTTGAACTTCTTGAACTTCTTGAACCTTCCTGCTACTTGAACTTCTTGAACTTCTTGAACTTCTTGAACCTTCTTGCTACTTGAACTACTTGAACTTCTTGAACCTTCCTGCTACTTGAACTTCTTGAACTTCTTGAACTTCTTGAACCTTCCTGCTACTTGAACTTCTTGAACCTTCCTGCTTCTTGAACATCTTTAAACTTCCTGCTACATGAACTTCTTGAACTTCTTGAACCTTCCTATTACTTGAACTTCTTGAACCTTCCTGCTACTTGAACTTCTTGAAATTCTTAAACCTTCCTGCTACTTGAACTTCTTGAACTTCTTGAACCTTCATGCTACTTGAACTTCTTGAACTTCTTGAACCTTCCTGCTACTTGAACTTCTTGAACCTTCCTGCTACTTAAACTTCTTGAACTTCTTGAACCTTCCTGCTACTTGAACTTCTTGAACTTCTTGAACCTTCCTGCTACTTGAACTTCTTGAACTTCTTGAACCTTCCTGCTACTTGAACTTCTTGAACCTTCCTGCTACTTGAACTTCCTGAACTTCTTGAACCTTCCTGCTACTTGAACTTCTTGAACTTCTTGAACCTTCCTGCTACTTGAACTTCTTGAACCTTCCTGCTACTTGAACTTCTTGAACTTCCTGAACCTTCCTGCTACTTGAACTTCTTGAACTTCTTGAACCTTCCTGTTACTTGAACTTCTTGAACTTCTTGAACCTTCCTGCTACTTGAACTTCTTGAACCTTCCTGCTACTTGAACTTCTTGAACCTTCCTGCTACTTGAACTTCTTGAACCTTCCTGCTACTTGAACTTCTTGTACCTTCATGCTACTTGAACTTCTTGAACTTCTTGAACTTTCTGCTACTTGAACTTCTTGAACGTCTTGAACCTTCCTGCTACTTGAACTTCTTGAACTTCTTGAACCTTCCTGCTACTTGAACTTCTTGAACGTCTGGAACCTTCCTGCTACTTGAACTTCTTGAACTTCTTGAACCTTCATGCTACTTGAACTTCTTGAACCTTCTTGCTACTTGAACTTCTTGAACTTCTTGAACCCTCCTTCTACTTGAACTTCTTGAACCTCCCTGCTACTTGAACTTCTTGAACTTTTTGAACCTTCCTGCTACCTGAACTTCTTGAACTTCTTGAACCTTTCTGCTACTTGAACTTCTTGAACCTTCCTGCTACTTGAACTTCTTGAACCTTCCTGATACTTGAACTTCTTGAACCTTCCTGCTACTTGAACTTTTTGAACCTTCCTGCTACTTGAACTTCTTGAACCTTCCTGCTACTTGAACTTCTTGAACCTTCCTGCTACTTGAACTTTTCGAACTTCTTGAAACTTCCTGCTACTTGAACTTCTTGAACTTCTTGAACCTTCCTGCTACTTGAAATACTTGAACTTCTTGAACCTTCCTGCTACTTGAACTTCTTGAACTTCTTGAACCTTCGGGCTACTTGAACTTCTTGAACCTTCCTGCTACTTGAACCTCTTGAACTTCTTGACCCTTCCTGCTACTTGAACTTCTTGAACTTCTTGAACCTTCCTGCTACTTGAACTTTTTGAACTTCTTGAACCTTCCTGCTACTTGAACTTCTTGAACTTCTTTAACCTTCCTGCTACTTGAACATCTTGAACTTCATGAACCTTCCTGCTACTTGAACTTCTTGAACTTCTTGAACCTTTTTGCTACTTGAACTTCATTAACTTCTTGAACCTTCCTGCTACTTGAACTTTTTGAACTTCTTGAACCTTCCTGCTACTTGAACTTCTTGAACCTTCCTGCTACTTGAACTTCTTGAACTTCTTGAACCTTCATGCTACTTGAACTTCTTGAAACTTCCTGCTACTTGAACTTCTTGAACTTCTTGAACCTTCCTGCTACTTGAACTTCTTGAACTTCTTGAACCTTCCTGTTACTTGAACTTTTTGAACCTTCCTGCTACTTGAACTTCTTGAACCTTCCTGCTACTTGAACTTCTTGAACCTTTCTGCTACTTGAACTTCTTGAACCTTCCTGCTACTTGAACTTATTGAACTTTCCTGCTACTTGAACTTCTTGAGCCTTACTGATTCTTGAACTTCTTCAACTTCTTGAACCTTCCTGCTAAATGAACTTCTTGAACTTCTTGAACCTTCCTGCTACTTGAACTTCTTGAACTTCTTGAACCTTCCTGCTACTTGAACTTCTTGAACTTCTTGCACCTTCCTGCTACTTGAACTTCAAGAACCTTCCTGCTACTTGAACTCCTTGAACCTTCCTGCTACTTGAACTTCTTGAACTTCTTGAACCTTCCTGCTACTTGAACTTCTAGAACCTTCCTGCTACTTGAACTTCTTGAACTTCTTGAACTTCTTGCACCTTCCTGCTACTTGAACTTCTTGAACTTCTTGCACCTTCCTGCTACTTGAACTTGTAGAACCTTCCAGCTACTTGAACTTCTTGAACCTTCCTGCTACTTGAACTTCTTGAACTTCTTGAACCTTCCTGCTACTTGAACTTCTTGAACCTTCCTGCTACTTGAACTTCTCGAACTTCTTGAACTACTTGAACCTTCCTGCTACTTGAACTTCTTGAACCTTCCTGCTACTTGAACTTTTTGAACTTCTTGAACCTTCCTGCTACTTGAACTTCTTGAACTTCTTGAACCTTCCTGCTACTTGAACTTCTTGAACCTTCTAGCTACTTGAACTTCTTGAACCTTCCTGCTACTTGAACTTCTTAAACTTCTTGAACCTTCCTGCTACTTGAACTTTTCGAACTTCTTGTGCCTTACTGCTACTTGAACTTCTTGAACTTCTTGAACTTCTTGAACCTTCCTGCTACTTGAACTACTTGAACTTCTTGAACCTTCCTGCTACTTGAACTTCTTGAAATTCTTGAACCTTCCTGCAACTTGAACTTCTTGAACCTTCCTTCTACTTTAACTTCTTGAACCTTCCTGCCACTTGAACTTCTTGAACTTCTTGAACCTTCCTGCTACTTGAAATTCTTGAACCTTCCTGCTACTTGAACTTCTTGAACTTCTTGAACCTTCCTGCTACTTGAACTTCTTGAACTTATTGAACCTTCCTGCTACTTGAACTTCTTGAACCTTCCTTCTACTTGAACTTCTTGAATTTCTTGAACCTTCCTGCTACTTGACCTTCTTGAACTTCTTGAACCTTCCTGCTACTTGAACTACTTGAACTTCTTGAACCTTCCTGCTACTTGAACTTCTTGAACTTCTTGAACTTCTTGAACCTTCCTGCTGCTTGAACTTCTTGAACCTTCCTGCTTCTTGAACATCTTTAAACTTCCTGCTACCTGAACTTCTTGAACTTCTTGAACCTTCCTATTACTTGAACTTCTTGAACCTTCCTGCTACCTGAACTTCTTGAAATTCTTGAACCTTCCTGCTACTTGAACTTCTTGAACTTCTTGAACCTTCCTGCTACTTGAACTTCTTGAACCTTCCTGCTACTTGAACTTCCTGAACTTCTTGAACCTTCCTGCTACTTGAACTTCTTTAACTTCTTGAACCTTCCTGCTACTTGAACTTCTTGAACCTTCCTGCTACTTGATTTTCTTGAACTTCTTGAACCTTCCTGCTACTTGAACTTCTTGAACTTCTTGAACCTTCCTGCTACTTGAACTTCTTGAACTTCTTGAACTTCTTGAACCTTCCTGCTACTTGAACTTCTTGAACTTCTTGAACTTCTTGAACCTTCTTGCTACTTGAACTACTTGAACTTCTTGAACCTTCCTGCTACTTGAACTTCTTGAACTTCTTGAACTTCTTGAACCTTCCTGCTACTTGAACTTCTTGAACCTTCCTGCTTCTTGAACATCTTTAAACTTCCTGCTACATGAACTTCTTGAACTTCTTGAACCTTCCTATTACTTGAACTTCTTGAACCTTCCTGCTACTTGAACTTCTTGAAATTCTTAAACCTTCCTGCTACTTGAACTTCTTGAACTTCTTGAACCTTCATGCTACTTGAACTTCTTGAACTTCTTGAACCTTCCTGCTACTTGAACTTCTTGAACCTTCCTGCTACTTGAACTTCTTGAACTTCTTGAACCTTCCTGCTACTTGAACTTCTTGAACTTCTTGAACCTTCCTGCTACTTGAACTTCTTGAACCTTCCTGCTACTTGAACTTCCTGAACTTCTTGAACCTTCCTGCTACTTGAACTTCTTGAACTTCTTGAACCTTCCTGCTACTTGAACTTCTTGAACCTTCCTGCTACTTGAACTTCTTGAACTTCCTGAACCTTCCTGCTACTTGAACTTCTTGAACTTCTTGAACCTTCCTGTTACTTGAACTTCTTGAACTTCTTGAACCTTCCTGCTACTTGAACTTCTTGAACCTTCCTGCTACTTGAACTTCTTGAACCTTCCTGCTACTTGAACTTCTTGAACCTTCCTGCTACTTGAACTTCTTGTACCTTCATGCTACTTGAACTTCTTGAACTTCTTGAACTTCCTGCTACTTGAACTTCTTGAACGTCTTGAACCTTCCTGCTACTTGAACTTCTTGAACTTCTTGAACCTTCCTGCTACTTGAACTTCTTGAACGTCTGGAACCTTCCTGCTACTTGAACTTCTTGAACTTCTTGAACCTTAATGCTACTTGAACTTCTTGAACCTTCTTGCTACTTGAACTTCTTGAACTTCTTGAACCCTCCTTCTACTTGAACTTCTTGAACCTCCCTGCTACTTGAACTTCTTGAACTTTTTGAACCTTCCTGCTACCTGAACTTCTTGAACTTCTTGAACCTTTCTGCTACTTGAACTTCTTGAACCTTCCTGCTACTTGAACTTCTTGAACCTTCCTGATACTTGAACTTCTTGAACCTTCCTGCTACTTGAACTTTTTGAACCTTCCTGCTACTTGAACTTCTTGAACCTTCCTGCTACTTGAACTTCTTGAACCTTCCTGCTACTTGAACTTTTCGAACTTCTTGAAACTTCCTGCTACTTGAACTTCTTGAACTTCTTGAACCTTCCTGCTACTTGAAATACTTGAACTTCTTGAACCTTCCTGCTACTTGAACTTCTTGAACTTCTTGAACCTTCGGGCTACTTGAACTTCTTGAACCTTCCTGCTACTTGAACCTCTTGAACTTCTTGACCCTTCCTGCTACTTGAACTTCTTGAACTTCTTGAACCTTCCTGCTACTTGAACTTTTTGAACTTCTTGAACCTTCCTGCTACTTGAACTTCTTGAACTTCTTTAACCTTCCTGCTACTTGATCATCTTGAACTTCATGAACCTTCCTGCTACTTGAACTTCTTGAACTTCTTGAACCTTTTTGCTACTTGAACTTCATTAACTTCTTGAACCTTCCTGCTACTTGAACTTTTTGAACTTCTTGAACCTTCCTGCTACTTGAACTTCTTGAACCTTCCTGCTACTTGAACTTCTTGAACTTCTTGAACCTTCATGCTACTTGAACTTCTTGAAACTTCCTGCTACTTGAACTTCTTGAACTTCTTGAACCTTCCTGCTACTTGAACTTCTTGAACTTCTTGAACCTTCCTGTTACTTGAACTTTTTGAACCTTCCTGCTACTTGAACTTCTTGAACCTTCCTGCTACTTGAACTTCTTGAACCTTTCTGCTACTTGAACTTCTTGAACCTTCCTGCTACTTGAACTTATTGAACTTTCCTGCTACTTGAACTTCTTGAGCCTTACTGATTCTTGAACTTCTTCAACTTCTTGAACCTTCCTGCTAAATGAACTTCTTGAACTTCTTGAACCTTCCTGCTACTTGAACTTCTTGAACTTCTTGAACCTTCCTGCTACTTGAACTTCTTGAACTTCTTGCACCTTCCTGCTACTTGAACTTCAAGAACCTTCCTGCTACTTGAACTCCTTGAACCTTCCTGCTACTTGAACTTCTTGAACTTCTTGAACCTTCCTGCTACTTGAACTTCTAGAACCTTCCTGCTACTTGAACTTCTTGAACTTCTTGAACTTCTTGCACCTTCCTGCTACTTGAACTTCTTGAACTTCTTGCACCTTCCTGCTACTTGAACTTGTAGTACCTTCCAGCTACTTGAACTTCTTGAACCTTCCTGCTACTTGAACTTCTTGAACTTCTTGAACCTTCCTGCTACTTGAACTTCTTGAACCTTCCTGCTACTTGAACTTCTCGAACTTCTTGAACTTCTTGAACCTTCCTGCTACTTGAACTTCTTGTACTTCTTGAACTTTCCTGCTACTTGAACTTCTTCAACCTTCCTGCCACTTGATTTCTTGAACCTTCCTGCTACTTGAACTTCTTGAGCCTTCATGCTACTCGAACTTTTTGAACCTGTCTGCTTCCTGAACTTCTTGAACCTTCCTTCTACATGAACTTTTTGAACTTCTTGAACCTTCCTGCTACTTGAACTTCTTGAACCTTCCTGCTACTTGAACTTCTTGAACTTCTTGAACCTTCCTGCTACTTGAACTTCTTGAACCTTCTAGCTACTTGAACTTCTTGAACCTTCCTGCTACTTGAACTTCTTAAACTTCTTGAACCTTCCTGCTACTTGAACTTTTCGAACTTCTTGTGCCTTCCTGCTACTTGAACTTCTTGAACTTCTTGAACCTTCCTGCTACTTGAACTACTTGAACTTCTTGAACCTTCCTGCTACTTGAACTTCTTGAAATTCTTGAACCTTCCTGCAACTTGAACTTCTTGAACCTTCCTTCTACTTTAACTTCTTGAACCTTCCTGCCACTTGAACTTCTTGAACTTCTTGAACCTTCCTGCTACTTGAAATTCTTGAACCTTCCTGCTACTTGAACTTCTTGAACTTCTTGAACCTTCCTGCTACTTGAACTTCTTGAACTTATTGAACCTTCCTGCTACTTGAACTTCTTGAACCTTCCTTCTACTTGAACTTCTTGAATTTCTTGAACCTTCCTGCTACTTGACCTTCTTGAACTTCTTGAACCTTCCTGCTACTTGAACTACTTGAACTTCTTGAACCTTCCTGCTACTTGAACTTCTTGAACTTCTTGAACTTCTTGAACCTTCCTGCTGCTTGAACTTCTTGAACCTTCCTGCTTCTTGAACATCTTTAAACTTCCTGCTACCTGAACTTCTTGAACTTCTTAAACCTTCCTATTACTTGAACTTCTTGAACCTTCCTGCTACCTGCACTTCTTGAAATTCTTGAACCTTCCTGCTACTTGAACTTCTTGAACTTCCTGAACCTTCCTGCTACTTGAACTTCTTGAACCTTCCTGCTACTTGAACTTCCTGAACTTCTTGAACCTTCCTGCTACTTGAACTTCTTGAACTTCTTGAACCTTCCTGCTACTTGAACTTCTTGAACCTTCCTGCTACTTGATTTTCTTGAACTTCTTGAACCTTCCTGCTACTTGAACTTCTTGAACTTCTTGAACCTTCCTGCTACTTGAACTTCTTGAACCTTCCTGCTACTTGAACTTCTTGAACCCTCCTGCTACTTGAACTTCTTGAACCTTCCTGCTACTTGAACTTCTTGTACCTTCCTGCTACTTGAACTTCTTGAACGTCTTGAACCATCCTGCTACTTGAACTTCTTGAACTTCTTGAACCTTCCTGCTACTTGAACTTCTTGAACATCTTGAACCTTCCTGCTACTTGGACTTCTTGAACTTCTTGAACCTTCCTGCTTCTTGAACTTCTTGAACCTTCCTGCTACTTGAACTTCTTGAACTTCTTGAACCTTCCTGCTACTTGAACATCTTGAACTTCTTGAACCTTCCTGCTACTTGAACTTCTTGAACTTCTTGAACCTTCATGCTACTTGAAATACTTGAACTTCTTGAACCTTCCTGTTACTTGAACTTCTTGAACTTTTCGAACCTTCCTGCTACTTGAACTTCTTTAACCTTCCTGCTACTTGAACTTCTCGAACCTTCCTGCTACTTGAACTTTCTGAACTTCTTGAACCTTTCTACTACTTGAAATACTTGAACTTCTTGAACCTTCCTGTTACTTGAACTTCTTGAACTTCTTGAACCTTAATGCTACTTGAACTTCTTGAACCTTCCTGTTACTTGAACTTCTTGAACTTCTTGAACCTTCCTGCTACTTGGTTTTCTTGAACCTTCCTGCTATTTGAACTTCTTGAACCTTCCTGCCACTTGAACTTCTTGAACTTCTTGAACCTTCCTGCTACTTGAACTTCTTGAACCTTCCTGCTACTTGAACTTCTTGAACGTCTCGAACCTTCCTGCTACTTGAACTTCTTGAACTTCTTGAACCTTCCTGCTATTTGAACTTCTTGAACCTTCCTGCTACTTGAACTTCTTGAACTTTTTGAACCTTCCTGCTACTTGAACTTCTTGAACTTCTAGAACCTTCCTGCTTCTTGAACTTCTTGAACTTCTTGAACCTTCCTGCTACTTGAACTTCTTGAACCTTCCTGCTACTTGAACTTCTTGAACTTCTTGAACCTTCATGCTACTTGAAATACTTGAACTTCTTGAACCTTCCTGTTACTTGAACTTCTTGAACTTTTCGAACCTTCCTGCTACTTGAACTTCTTTAACCTTCCTGCTACTTGAACTTCTCGAACCTTCCTGCTACTTGAACTTTCTGAACTTCTTGAACCTTTCTACTACTTGAAATACTTGAACTTCTTGAACCTTCCTGTTACTTGAACTTCTTGAACTTCTTGAACCTTAATGCTACTTGAACTTCTTGAACTTTCCTGTTACTTGAACTTTTTGAACTTCTTGAACCTTCCTGCTACTTGGTTTTCTTGAACCTTCCTGCTATTTGAACTTCTTGAACCTTCCTGCTACTTGAACTTCTTGAACTTCTTGAACCTTCCTGCTACTTGAACTTCTTGAACCTTCCTGCTACTTGAACTTCTAGAACTTCTTGACCCTTCCTGCTACTTGAACTTCTTGAACTTCTTGAACCTTCCTGCTACTTGAACTTCTTGAACTTCTTGAACCTTCCTGCTACTTGAACTTCTTGATCTTCTTGAACCTTCCTGCTACTTGAACTTCTTGAACTTCTTGAACCTTCCTGCTACTTGAACTTGTTGAACTTCGTGAACCTCCTTGCTACTTGAACTTCTTGAACCTTCCTGCTCCTTGAACTTTTTGAACTTCTTGAACCTTCCTGCTACTTGAACTTCTTGAACTTCTTGAACCTTCCTGCTACTTGAACTTCTTGAACTTCTTGAACCTTCCTGCTACTTGAACTTCTTGAACTTCTTGAACCTTCCTGCTAATTGAACTTCTTGAAACTTCCTGCTACTTGAACTTCTTGAACTTCTTGAACCTTCCTGCTACTTTAACTTCTTGATTTTCTTGAACCTTCCTGTTACTTGAACTTTTTGTACCTTCCTGCTACCTGAACTTCTTGAACCTTCCTGGTACTTGAACTTCTTGAACCTTCCTGCTACTTGAACTTCTAGAACCTTCCTGTTACTTGAACTTCTTGAACTTTCCTGCTACCTGAACTTCTTGAACCTTACTGCTTCTTGAACTTCTTGAACGTCTTGAACCTTCCTGCTACTTGAACTTCTTGAACTTCTTGAACCTTCATTCTACTTGAACTTCTTGAACCTTCCTGCTACTTGAACTTCTTGAACTTCTTGAATCCTTCTGCTACTTGAACTTCTTGAACCTTCCAGCTACTTGAACTTCTTGAACTTTTTGAACCTTCCTGCTACCTGAACTTCTTGACCTTCTTGAACCTTCCTGCTACTTGAACTTCTTGAACCTTCCTGCTACTTGAACTTCTTGAACCTTCCTGCTACTTGATCTTCTTGAACCTTCCTGCTACTTGAACTTCTTGAACTTATTGAACCTTCCTGCTACTTGAACTTCATGAACCTTTCTGCTACTTGAACTTCTTGAAACTTCCTGCTACTTGAACTTCTTGAACTTCTTGAACCTTCCTGCTACTTGAACTTCTTGAACGTCTTGAACCTTCCTGCTACTTGAACTTCTTGAACTTCTTGAACCTTCCTGCTATTTGAACTTCTTGAACCTTCCTGCTACTTGAACTTCTTGAACTTCTTGAACCTTCCTGCTACTTGAACTTCTTGAACTTCTTGAACCTTCCTGCTACTTGAACTTCTTGAACTTCTTGAACCTTCCTGCTACTTGAACTTCTTGAACCTTCCTGCTTCTTGAACTTCTTGAACTTCTTGAACCTTCATGCTACTTGAAATACTTGAACATCTTGAACCTTCCTGTTACTTAAACTTCTTGAACTTTTCGAACCTTCCTGCTACTTGAACTTCTTTAACCTTCCTGCTACTTGAACTTCTCGAACCTTCCTGCTACTTGAACTTCTTGAACTTCTTGAACCTTCCTCCTATCTGAAATACTTGAACTTCTTGAACCTTCCTGTTACTTGAACTTCTTGAACTTCTTGAACCTTCCTGCTACTTGAACTTCTTGAACCTTCGTGTTACTTGATCTTCTTGATCTTCTTGAACCTTCCTGCTACTTGATATTCTTGAACCTTCCTGCTATTTGAACTTCTTGAACCTTCCTGCTTCTTGAACTTCTTGAACCTTCCTGCTACTTGAACTTCTTGAACCTTCCCGCTACTTGAACTTCTTGAACTTCTTGAACCTTCCTGCTACTTGAACTTCTTGAACTTCTTAAACCTTCCTGCTACTTGAACTTCTAGAACTTCTTGAACCTTCCTGCTACTTGAACTTGTTGAACTTCGTGAACCTCCTTGCTACTTGAACTTCTTGAACTTCTTGAACCTTCCTGCTACCTGAACTTATTGAACTTCTTGAACCTTCCTGCTACTTGAACTTCTTGAACTTCTTGAACCTTCTTGCTACTTGAACTTCTTGAACGTCTTGAACCTTCCTGCTACTTGAACTTCTTGAACTTCTTGAACCTTCCTGCTATTTGAACTTCTTGAACCTTCCTGCTACTTGAACTTCTTGAACTTCTTGAACCTTCCTGCTACTTGAACTTCTTGAACTTCTTGAACCTTCCTGCTACTTGAACTTCTTGAACTTCTTGAACTTCTTGAACCTTCCTGCTACTTGAACTTCTTGAACCTTCCTGCTTCTTGAACATCTTTAAACTTCCTGCTACATGAACTTCTTGAACTTCTTGAACCTTCCTATTACTTGAACTTCTTGAACCTTCCTGCTACTTGAACTTCTTGAAATTCTTAAACCTTCCTGCTACTTGAACTTCTTGAACTTCTTGAACCTTCATGCTACTTGAACTTCTTGAACTTCTTGAACCTTCCTGCTACTTGAACTTCTTGAACCTTCCTGCTACTTGAACTTCTTGAACTTCTTGAACCTTCCTGCTACTTGAACTTCTTGAACTTCTTGAACCTTCCTGCTACTTGAACTTCTTGAACTTCTTGAACCTTCCTGCTACTTGAACTTCTTGAACCTTCCTGCTACTTGAACTTCCTGAACTTCTTGAACCTTCCTGCTACTTGAACTTCTTGAACTTCTTGAACCTTCCTGCTACTTGAACTTCTTGAACCTTCCTGCTACTTGAACTTCTTGAACTTCCTGAACCTTCCTGCTACTTGAACTTCTTGAACTTCTTGAACCTTCCTGTTACTTGAACTTCTTGAACTTCTTGAACCTTCCTGCTACTTGAACTTCTTGAACCTTCCTGCTACTTGAACTTCTTGAACCTTCCTGCTACTTGAACTTCTTGAACCTTCCTGCTACTTGAACTTCTTGTACCTTCATGCTACTTGAACTTCTTGAACTTCTTGAACTTCCTGCTACTTGAACTTCTTGAACGTCTGGAACCTTCCTGCTACTTGAACTTCTTGAACTTCTTGAACCTTCATGCTACTTGAACTTCTTGAACCTTCTTGCTACTTGAACTTCTTGAACTTCTTGAACCCTCCTTCTACTTGAACTTCTTGAACCTCCCTGCTACTTGAACTTCTTGAACTTTTTGAACCTTCCTGCTACCTGAACTTCTTGAACTTCTTGAACCTTTCTGCTACTTGAACTTCTTGAACCTTCCTGCTACTTGAACTTCTTGAACCTTCCTGATACTTGAACTTCTTGAACCTTCCTGCTACTTGAACTTTTTGAACCTTCCTGCTACTTGAACTTCTTGAACCTTCCTGCTACTTGAACTTCTTGAACCTTCCTGCTACTTGAACTTTTCGAACTTCTTGAAACTTCCTGCTACTTGAACTTCTTGAACTTCTTGAACCTTCCTGCTACTTGAAATACTTGAACTTCTTGAACCTTCCTGCTACTTGAACTTCTTGAACTTCTTGAACCTTCGGGCTACTTGAACTTCTTGAACCTTCCTGCTACTTGAACCTCTTGAACTTCTTGACCCTTCCTGCTACTTGAACTTCTTGAATTTCTTGAACTTCCTGCTACTTGAACTTTTTGAACTTCTTGAACCTTCCTGCTACTTGAACTTCTTGAACTTCTTTAACCTTCCTGCTACTTGAACATCTTGAACTTCATGAACCTTCCTGCTACTTGAACTTCTTGAACTTCTTGAACCTTTTTGCTACTTGAACTTCATTAACTTCTTGAACCTTCCTGCTACTTGAACTTTTTGAACTTCTTGAACCTTCCTGCTACTTGAACTTCTTGAACCTTCCTGCTACTTGAATTTCTTGAACTTCTTGAACCTTCATGCTACTTGAACTTCTTGAAACTTCCTGCTACTTGAACTTCTTGAACTTCTTGAACCTTCCTGCTACTTGAACTTCTTGAACTTCTTGAACCTTCCTGTTACTTGAACTTTTTGAACCTTCCTGCTACTTGAACTTCTTGAACCTTCCTGCTACTTGAACTTCTTGAACCTTTCTGCTACTTGAACTTCTTGAACCTTTCTGCTACTTGAACTTATTGAACTTTCCTGCTACTTGAACTTCTTGAGCCTTACTGATTCTTGAACTTCTTCAACTTCTTGAACCTTCCTGCTAAATGAACTTCTTGAACTTCTTGAACCTTCCTGCTACTTGAACTTCTTGAACTTCTTGAACCTTCCTGCTACTTGAACTTCTTGAACTTCTTGCACCTTCCTGCTACTTGAACTTCAAGAACCTTCCTGCTACTTGAACTCCTTGAACCTTCCTGCTACTTGAACTTCTTGAACTTCTTGAACCTTCCTGCTACTTGAACTTCTAGAACCTTCCTGCTACTTGAACTTCTTGAACTTCTTGAACTTCTTGCACCTTCCTGCTACTTGAACTTCTTGAACTTCTTGCACCTTCCTGCTACTTGAACTTGTAGTACCTTCCAGCTACTTGAACTTCTTGAACCTTCCTGCTACTTGAACTTCTTGAACTTCTTGAACCTTCCTGCTACTTGAACTTCTTGAACCTTCCTGCTACTTGAACTTCTCGAACTTCTTGAACTACTTGAACCTTCCTGCTACTTGAACTTCTTGAACCTTCCTGCTACTTGAACTTTTTGAACTTCTTGAACCTTCCTGCTACTTGAACTTCTTGTACTTCTTGAACTTTCCTGCTACTTGAACTTCTTCAACCTTCCTGCCACTTGATTTCTTGAACCTTCCTGCTACTTGAACTTCTTGAGCCTTCATGCTACTCGAACTTTTTGAACCTGTCTGCTTCCTGAACTTCTTGAACCTTCCTTCTACATGAACTTTTTGAACTTCTTGAACCTTCCTGCTACTTGAACTTCTTGAACCTTCCTGCTACTTGAACTTCTTGAACTTCTTGAACCTTCCTGCTACTTGAACTTCTTGAACCTTCTAGCTACTTGAACTTCTTGAACCTTCCTGCTACTTGAACTTCTTGAAATTCTTGAACCTTCCTGCAACTTGAACTTCTTGAACCTTCCTTCTACTTTAACTTCTTGAACCTTCCTGCCACTTGAACTTCTTGAACTTCTTGAACCTTCCTGCTACTTGAAATTCTTGAACCTTCCTGCTACTTGAACTTCTTGAACTTCTTGAACCTTCCTGCTACTTGAACTTCTTGAACTTATTGAACCTTCCTGCTACTTGAACTTCTTGAACCTTCCTTCTACTTGAACTTCTTGAATTTCTTGAACCTTCCTGCTACTTGACCTTCTTGAACTTCTTGAACCTTCCTGCTACTTGAACTACTTGAACTTCTTGAACCTTCCTGCTACTTGAACTTCTTGAACTTCTTGAACTTCTTGAACCTTCCTGCTGCTTGAACTTCTTGAACCTTCCTGCTTCTTGAACATCTTTAAACTTCCTGCTACCTGAACTTCTTGAACTTCTTGAACCTTCCTTCTACTTTAACTTCTTGAACCTTCCTGCCACTTGAACTTCTTGAACTTCTTGAACCTTCCTGCTACTTGAAATTCTTGAACCTTCCTGCTACTTGAACTTCTTGAACTTCTTGAACCTTCCTGCTACTTGAACTTCTTGAACTTATTGAACCTTCCTGCTACTTGAACTTCTTGAACCTTCCTTCTACTTGAACTTCTTGAATTTCTTGAACCTTCCTGCTACTTGACCTTCTTGAACTTCTTGAACCTTCCTGCTACTTGAACTACTTGAACTTCTTGAACCTTCCTGCTACTTGAACTTCTTGAACTTCTTGAACTTCTTGAACCTTCCTGCTGCTTGAACTTCTTGAACCTTCCTGCTTCTTGAACATCTTTAAACTTCCTGCTACCTGAACTTCTTGAACTTCTTGAACCTTCCTATTACTTGAACTTCTTGAACCTTCCTGCTACCTGAACTTCTTGAAATTCTTGAACCTTCCTGCTACTTGAACTTCTTGAACTTCCTGAACCTTCCTGCTACTTGAACTTCTTGAACCTTCCTGCTACTTGAACTTCCTGAACTTCTTGAACCTTCCTGCTACTTGAACTTCTTGAACTTCTTGAACCTTCCTGCTACTTGAACTTCTTGAACCTTCCTGCTACTTGATTTTCTTGAACTTCTTGAACCTTCCTGCTACTTGAACTTCTTGAACTTCTTGAACCTTCCTGCTACTTGAACTTCTTGAACCTTCCTGCTACTTGAACTTCTTGAACCCTCCTGCTACTTGAACTTCTTGAACCTTCCTGCTACTTGAACTTCTTGTACCTTCCTGCTACTTGAACTTCTTGAACGTCTTGAACCATCCTGCTACTTGAACTTCTTGAACTTCTTGAACCTTCCTGCTACTTGAACTTCTTGAACATCTTGAACCTTCCTGCTACTTGGACTTCTTGAACTTCTTGAACCTTCCTGCTTCTTGAACTTCTTGAACCTTCCTGCTACTTGAACTTCTTGAACTTCTTGAACCTTCCTGCTACTTGAACATCTTGAACTTCTTGAACCTTCCTGCTACTTGAACTTCTTGAACTTCTTGAACCTTCATGCTACTTGAAATACTTGAACTTCTTGAACCTTCCTGTTACTTGAACTTCTTGAACTTTTCGAACCTTCCTGCTACTTGAACTTCTTTAACCTTCCTGCTACTTGAACTTCTCGAACCTTCCTGCTACTTGAACTTTCTGAACTTCTTGAACCTTTCTACTACTTGAAATACTTGAACTTCTTGAACCTTCCTGTTACTTGAACTTCTTGAACTTCTTGAACCTTAATGCTACTTGAACTTCTTGAACCTTCCTGTTACTTGAACTTCTTGAACTTCTTGAACCTTCCTGCTACTTGGTTTTCTTGAACCTTCCTGCTATTTGAACTTCTTGAACCTTCCTGCCACTTGAACTTCTTGAACTTCTTGAACCTTCCTGCTACTTGAACTTCTTGAACCTTCCTGCTACTTGAACTTCTTGAACGTCTCGAACCTTCCTGCTACTTGAACTTCTTGAACTTCTTGAACCTTCCTGCTATTTGAACTTCTTGAACCTTCCTGCTACTTGAACTTCTTGAACTTTTTGAACCTTCCTGCTACTTGAACTTCTTGAACTTCTAGAACCTTCCTGCTTCTTGAACTTCTTGAACTTCTTGAACCTTCCTGCTACTTGAACTTCTTGAACCTTCCTGCTACTTGAACTTCTTGAACTTCTTGAACCTTCATGCTACTTGAAATACTTGAACTTCTTGAACCTTCCTGTTACTTGAACTTCTTGAACTTTTCGAACCTTCCTGCTACTTGAACTTCTTTAACCTTCCTGCTACTTGAACTTCTCGAACCTTCCTGCTACTTGAACTTTCTGAACTTCTTGAACCTTTCTACTACTTGAAATACTTGAACTTCTTGAACCTTCCTGTTACTTGAACTTCTTGAACTTCTTGAACCTTAATGCTACTTGAACTTCTTGAACTTTCCTGTTACTTGAACTTTTTGAACTTCTTGAACCTTCCTGCTACTTGGTTTTCTTGAACCTTCCTGCTATTTGAACTTCTTGAACCTTCCTGCTACTTGAACTTCTTGAACTTCTTGAACCTTCCTGCTACTTGAACTTCTTGAACCTTCCTGCTACTTGAACTTCTAGAACTTCTTGACCCTTCCTGCTACTTGAACTTCTTGAACTTCTTGAACCTTCCTGCTACTTGAACTTCTTGAACTTCTTGAACCTTCCTGCTACTTGAACTTCTTGATCTTCTTGAACCTTCCTGCTACTTGAACTTCTTGAACTTCTTGAACCTTCCTGCTACTTGAACTTGTTGAACTTCGTGAACCTCCTTGCTACTTGAACTTCTTGAACCTTCCTGCTACTTGAACTTTTTGAACTTCTTGAACCTTCCTGCTACTTGAACTTCTTGAACTTCTTGAACCTTCCTGCTACTTGAACTTCTTGAACTTCTTGAACCTTCCTGCTACTTGAACTTCTTGAACTTCTTGAACCTTCCTGCTACTTGAACTTTTTGAACTTCTTGAACCTTCCTGCTACTTGAACTTCTTGAACTTCTTGAACCTTCCTGCTACTTGAACTTCTTGAACTTCTTGAACCTTCCTGCTACTTGAACTTCTTGAACTTCTTGAACCTTCCTGCTAATTGAACTTCTTGAAACTTCCTGCTACTTGAACTTCTTGAACTTCTTGAACCTTCCTGCTACTTTAACTTCTTGATTTTCTTGAACCTTCCTGTTACTTGAACTTTTTGTACCTTCCTGCTACCTGAACTTCTTGAACCTTCCTGGTACTTGAACTTCTTGAACCTTCCTGCTACTTGAACTTCTAGAACCTTCCTGTTACTTGAACTTCTTGAACTTTCCTGCTACCTGAACTTCTTGAACCTTACTGCTTCTTGAACTTCTTGAACGTCTTGAACCTTCCTGCTACTTGAACTTCTTGAACTTCTTGAACCTTCATTCTACTTGAACTTCTTGAACCTTCCTGCTACTTGAACTTCTTGAACTTCTTGAATCCTTCTGCTACTTGAACTTCTTGAACCTTCCAGCTACTTGAACTTCTTGAACTTTTTGAACCTTCCTGCTACCTGAACTTCTTGACCTTCTTGAACCTTCCTGCTACTTGAACTTCTTGAACCTTCCTGCTACTTGAACTTCTTGAACCTTCCTGCTACTTGATCTTCTTGAACCTTCCTGCTACTTGAACTTCTTGAACTTATTGAACCTTCCTGCTACTTGAACTTCATGAACCTTTCTGCTACTTGAACTTCTTGAAACTTCCTGCTACTTGAACTTCTTGAACTTCTTGAACCTTCCTGCTACTTGAACTTCTTGAACGTCTTGAACCTTCCTGCTACTTGAACTTCTTGAACTTCTTGAACCTTCCTGCTATTTGAACTTCTTGAACCTTCCTGCTACTTGAACTTCTTGAACTTCTTGAACCTTCCTGCTACTTGAACTTCTTGAACTTCTTGAACCTTCCTGCTACTTGAACTTCTTGAACTTCTTGAACCTTCCTGCTACTTGAACTTCTTGAACCTTCCTGCTTCTTGAACTTCTTGAACTTCTTGAACCTTCATGCTACTTGAAATACTTGAACATCTTGAACCTTCCTGTTACTTAAACTTCTTGAACTTTTCGAACCTTCCTGCTACTTGAACTTCTTTAACCTTCCTGCTACTTGAACTTCTGGAACCTTCCTGCTACTTGAACTTCTTGAACTTCTTGAACCTTCCTCCTAACTGAAATACTTGAACTTCTTGAACCTTCCTGTTACTTGAACTTCTTGAACTTCTTGAACCTTCCTGCTACTTGAACTTCTTGAACCTTCGTGTTACTTGATCTTCTTGATCTTCTTGAACCTTCCTGCTACTTGATATTCTTGAACCTTCCTGCTATTTGAACTTCTTGAACCTTCCTGCTTCTTGAACTTCTTGAACCTTCCTGCTACTTGAACTTCTTGAACCTTCCCGCTACTTGAACTTCTTGAACTTCTTGAACCTTCCTGCTACTTGAACTTCTTGAACTTCTTGAACCTTCCTGCTACTTGAACTTCTAGAACTTCTTGAACCTTCCTGCTACTTGAACTTGTTGAACTTCGTGAACCTCCTTGCTACTTGAACTTCTTGAACTTCTTGAACCTTCCTGCTACCTGAACTTTTTGAACTTCTTGAACCTTCCTGCTACTTGAACTTCTTGAACTTCTTGAACCTTCTTGCTACTTGAACTTCTTAAACGTCTTGAACCTTCCTGCTACTTGAACTTCTTGAACTTCTTGAACCTTCCTGCTATTTGAACTTCTTGAACCTTCCTGCTACTTGAACTTCTTGAACTTCTTGAACCTTCCTGCTACTTGAACTTCTTGAACTTCTTGAACCTTCCTGCTACTTGAACTTCTTGAAACTTCCTGCTTCTTGAACTTCTTGAACTTCTTGAACCTTCATGCTACTTGAAATACTTGAACTTCTTGAACCTTCCTGTTACTTAAACTTCTTGAACTTTTCGAACCTTCCTGCTACTTGAACTTCTTTAACCTTCCTGCTACTTGAACTTCTCGAACCTTCCTGCTACTTGAACTTCTTGAACTTCTTGAACCTTCCTCCTAACTGAAATACTTGAACTTCTTGAACCTTCCTGTTACTTGAACTTCTTGAACTTCTTGAACCTTCCTGCTACTTGAACTTCTTGAACCTTCGTGTTACTTGATCTTCTTGATATTCTTGAACCTTCCTGCTACTTGATTTTCTTGAACCTTCCTGCTATTTGAACTTCTTGAACCTTCCTGCTTCTTGAACTTCTTGAACCTTCCTGCTACTTGAACTTCTTGAACCTTCCTGCTACTTGAACTTCTTGAACTTCTTGAACCTTCCTGCTACTTGAACTTCTTGAACTTCTTGAACCTTCCTGCTACTTGAACTTCTTGAACTTCTTGAACCTTCCTGCTACTTGAACTTGTTGAACTTCGTGAACCTCCTTGCTACTTGAACTTCTTGAACATCTTGAACCTTCCTGCTACCTGAACTTTTTGAACTTCTTGAACCTTCCTGCTACTCGAACTTCTTGAACTTCTTGAACCTTCCTGCTACTTGAACTTCTTGAACTTCTTGAACCTTCCTGCTACTTGAACTTCTTGAACTTCTTGAACCTTCCTGCTACTTGAACTTCTTGAACTTCTTGAACCTTCCTGCTAATTGAACTTCTTGAAACTTCCTGCTACTTGAACTTCTTGAACTTCTTGAACCTTCCTGCTACTTGAACTATTTGATTTTCTTGAACCTCACTGTTACTTGTACTTTTTGTACCTTTCTGCTACTCGAACTTCTTGAACCTTCCTGCTACTTGAACTTCTTGAACCTTCCTGCTACTTGAACTTCTAGAACCTTCCTGCTACTTGAACTTCTTGAACTTTCCTGCTTCTTGAACTTCTTGAACCTTACTGCTTCTTGAACTTCTTGAACTTCTTGAACCTTCCTGCTAAATGAACTTCTTGAACTTCTTGAACCTTCCTGCTACTTGATTTTCTTGAACTTCTTGAACCTTCCTGCTACTTGAACTTCTTGAACCTTTCTGCTACTTGAACTTCTTGAACTTCTTGAACCTTCCTGCTACTTGAACTTCATGAACCTTCCTGCTACTTGAACTTCTTGAACTTCTTGAACCTTCCTGCTACTCGAACTTCTTGAACTTCTTGAACGTTCCTGCTACTTGAACTTCTTGAACTTCTTGAACCTTCCTGCTACTTGAACTTCTTGAACTTCTTGAACCTTCCTGCTACTTGAACTTCTTGAACTTCTTGAACCTTCCTGCTACTTGAACTTCTTGAACCTTCCTGCTACTTGAACTTCTTGAACCTTCCTGGTACTTGAACTTCTTGAACCTTCCTGCTACTTGAACTTCTTGAACTTCTTGAACCTTCCTGCTACTTGAACTTCTTGAACCTTCCTGCTACTTGAATTTCTTGAACCTTCCTGCTACCTGAACTTCTTGAACTTCTTCAACCTTCCTCCTACTTGAACTTCTAGAACTTCTTGAACCTTTCTGCTACTTGAACTTCTTGAACCTTCCTGCTACTTGAACTTCTTGAACTTCTTGAACCTTCCTGCTACTTGAACTTCTTGAACGTCTTAAACCTTCCTGCTACTTGAACTTCTTGAACTTCTTGAACCTTCCTGCTACTTGAACTTCTTGAACCTTCCTGCTACTTGATCTTCTTGAACTTTCTGAACCTTCCTGCTACTTGAACTTTTCGAACTTCTTGAACCTTCCTGCTACTTGAACTTCTTGAACTTCTTGAACCTTCCTGCTACTTGAACTTCTTGAACCTTCCTGCTACTTGAACTTCTTGAACTTCTTGACCCTTCCTGCTACTTGAACTTCTTGAACTTCTTGGACCTTCCTGCTACTTGAACTTCTTGAACTTCTTGAACCTTCCTGCTACATGAACTTCTTGAACTTCTTGAACTTCTTGAACCTTCCTGCTACTTGAACTTCTTGAACTTCTTGCACCTTCCTGCTACTTGAACTTGTAGAACCTTCCAGCTACTTGAACTTTTTGAACCTTCCTGCTACTTGAACTTCTTGAACTTCTTGAACCTTCCTGCTAATTGAACTTCTTGAACCTTCCTGCTACTTGAACTTCTCGAACTTCTTGAACTACTTGAACCTTCCTGCTACTTGAACTTCTTGAACCTTCCTGCTACTTGAACTTTTTGAACTTCTTGAACCTTCCTGCTACTTGAACTTCTTGTACTTCTTGAACTTTCCTGCTACTTGAACTTCTTCAACCTTCCTGCCACTTGATTTCTTGAACCTTCCTGCAACTTGAACTTCTTGAGCCTTCATGCTACTCGAACTTTTTGAACCTTTCTGCTTCCTGAACTTCTTGAACCTTCCTTCTACATGAATTTTTCGAACTTCTTGAACCTTCCTGCTACATGAACTTCTTGAACCTTCCTGCTACTTAAACTTTTTGAACTTTTTGAACCTTCCTGCTACTTGAACTTCTTGAACCTTCCTGCTACTTGAACTTCTTGAACTTCTTGAACCTTCCTGCTACTTGAACTTCTTGAACCTTCTAGCTACTTGAACTTCTTGAACCTTCCTGCTACTTGAACTTCTTAAACTTCTTGAACCTTCCTGCTACTTGAACTTTTCGAACTTCTTGAACCTTCCTGCTACTTGAACTTCTTGAACTTCTTGAACCTTCCTGCTACTTGAACTACTTGAACTTCTTGAACCTTCCTGCTACTTGAACTTCTTGAACTTCTTGAACCTTCCTGCAACTTGAACTTCTTGAACCTTCCTGCTACTTTAACTTCTTGAACCTTCCTGCCACTTGAACTTCTTGAACTTCTTGACTCTTCCTGCTACTTGAACTTCTTGAACTTCTTGGACCTTCCTGCTACTTGAACTTCTTGAACTTCTCGAACCTTCCTGCTACTTGAACTTCTTGAAACTTCCTGCTACTTGAACTTCTTGAACTTCTTGAACCTTCCTGCTACTTGAACTATTTGATTTTCTTCAACCTCACTGTTACTTGAACTTTTTGTACCTTTCTGCTACTCGAACTTCTTGAACCTTCCTGCTACTTGAACTTCTTGAACCTTCCTGCTACTTGAACTTCTAGAACCTTCCTGCTACTTGAACTTCTTGAACTTTCCTGCTTCTTGAACTTCTTGAACCTTACTGCTTCTTGAACTTCTTGAACTTCTTGAACCTTCCTGCTAAATGAACTTCTTGAACTTCTTGAACCTTCCTGCTACTTGATTTTCTTGAACTTCTTGAACCTTCCTGCTACTTGAACTTCTTGAACCTTTCTGCTACTTGAACTTCTTGAACTTCTTGAACCTTCCTGCTACTTGAACTTCATGAACCTTCCTGCTACTTGAACTTCTTGAACTTCTTGAACCTTCCTGCTACTCGAACTTCTTGAACTTCTTGAAAGTTCCTGCTACTTGAACTTCTTGAACTTCTTGAACCTTCCTGCTACTTGAACTTCTTGAACTTCTTGAACCTTCCTGCTACTTGAACTTCTTGAACTTCTTGAACCTTCCTGCTACTTGAACTTCTTGAACCTTCCTGCTACTTGAACTTCTTGAACCTTCCTGGTACTTGAACTTCTTGAACCTTCCTGCTACTTGAACTTCTTGAACTTCTTGAACCTTCCTGCTACTTGAACTTCTTGAACCTTCCTGCTACTTGAATTTCTTGAACCTTCCTGCTACCTGAACTTCTTGAACTTCTTCAACCTTCCTCCTACTTGAACTTCTAGAACTTCTTGAACCTTTCTGCTACTTGAACTTCTTGAACCTTCCTGCTACTTGAACTTCTTGAACTTCTTGAACCTTCCTGCTACTTGAACTTCTTGAACGTCTTGAACCTTCCTGCTACTTGAACTTCTTGAACTTCTTGAACCTTCCTGCTACTTGAACTTCTTGAACCTTCCTGCTACTTGATCTTCTTGAACTTTTTGAACCTTCCTGCTACTTGAACTTTTCGAACTTCTTGAACCTTTCTGCTACTTGAACTTCTTGAACTTCTTGAACCTTCCTGCTACTTGAACTTCTTGAACCTTCCTGCTACTTGAACTTCTTGAACTTCTTGACCCTTCCTGCTACTTGAACTTCTTGAACTTCTTGGACCTTCCTGCTACTTGAACTTCTTGAACTTCTCGAACCCTCCTGCTACTTGAACTGCTTAAACTTCTTGGACCTTCCTGCTACTTGAACTTCTTGAACTTCTTGAACCTTCCTGCTACATGAACTTCTTGAACTTCTTGAACTTCTTGAACCTTCCTGCTACTTGAACTTCTTGAACTTCTTGCACCTTCCTGCTACTTGAACTTGTAGAACCTTCCAGCTACTTGAACTTTTTGAACCTTCCTGCTACTTGAACTTCTTGAACTTCTTGAACCTTCCTGCTACTTGAACTTCTTGAACCTTCCTGCTACTTGAACTTCTCGAACTTCTTGAACTACTTGAACCTTCCTGCTACTTGAACTTCTTGAACCTTCCTGCTACTTGAACTTTTTGAACTTCTTGAACCTTCCTGCTACTTGAACTTCTTGTACTTCTTGAACTTTCCTGCTACTTGAACTTCTTCAACCTTCCTGCCACTTGATTTCTTGAACCTTCCTGCTACTTGAACTTCTTGAGCCTTCATGCTACTCGAACTTTTTGAACCTTTCTGCTTCCTGAACTTCTTGAACCTTCCTTCTACATGAACTTTTTGAACTTCTTGAACCTTCCTGCTACATGAACTTCTTGAACCTTCCTGCTACTTAAACTTTTTGAACTTTTTGAACCTTCCTGCTACTTGAACTTCTTGAACCTTCCTGCTACTTGAACTTCTTGAACTTCTTGAACCTTCCTGCTACTTGAACTTCTTGAACCTTCTAGCTACTTGAACTTCTTGAACCTTCCTGCTACTTGAACTTCTTAAACTTCTTGAACCTTCCTGCTACTTGAACTTTTCGAACTTCTTGAACCTTCCTGCTACTTGAACTTCTTGAACTTCTTGAACCTTCCTGCTACTTGAACTACTTGAACTTCTTGAACCTTCCTGCTACTTGAACTTCTTGAACTTCTTGAACCTTCCTGCAACTTGAACTTCTTGAACCTTCCTGCTACTTTAACTTCTTGAACCTTCCTGCAACTTGAAATTCTTGAACTTCTTGACTCTTCCTGCTACTTGAAATTCTTGAACCTTCCTGCTACTTGAACTTCTTGAACTTCTTGAACCTTCCTGCTACTTGAACTTCTTGAACTTATTGAACCTTCCTGCTACTTGAACTTCTTGAACCTTCCTTCTACTTGAACTTCTTGAATTTCTTGAACCTTCCTGCTACTTGACTTTCTTGAACTTCTTGAACCTTCCTGCTGCTTGAACTTCTTGAACCTTACTGCTTCTTGAACATCTTTAAACTTCCTGCTACATGAACTTCTTGAACTTCTTGAACCTTCCTATTACTTGAACTTCTTAAACCTTCATGCTACTTGAACTTCTTGAAATTCTTGAACCTTCCTGCTACTTGAACTTCTTGAACTTCTTGAACCTTCGTGCTACTTGAACTTCTTGAACTTCTTGAACCTTTTTGCTACTTGAACTTCTTGAACCTTCCTGCTACTTGAACTTCCTGAACTTCTTGAACCTTCCTGCTACTTGAACTTCTTGAACTTCTTGAACCTTCCTGCTACTTGAACTTCTTGAACCTTCCTGCTACTTGATTTTCTTGAACTTCTTGAACCTTCCTGCTACTTGAACTTCTTGAACTTCTTAAACCTTCCTGCTACTTGAGCTTCTTGAACCTTCCTGCTACTTGAACTTCTTGAACCTTCCTGCTACTTGAACTTCTTGAACCTTCCTGCTACTTGAACTTCTTGTACCTTCATGCTACTTGAACTTCTTGAACTTCTTGAACCTTCCTGCTACTTGAACTTCTTGAACGTCTTGAACCTTCCTGCTACTTGAACTTCTTGAACTTCTTGAACCATCCTGCTACCTGAACTTCTTGAACATCTTGAACCTTCCTGCTACTTGGACTTCTTGAACTTCTTGAACCTTCCTGCTACTTGAACTTCTTGAACCTTCCTGCTACTTGAACTTCTTGAACTTCTTGAACCTTCCTGCTACTTGAACATCTTGAACTTCTTGAACCTTCCTGCTACTTGAACTTCTTGAACGTCTCGAACCTTCCTGCTACTTGAACTTCTTGAACTTCTTGAACCTTCCTGCTATTTGAACTTCTTCAACCTTCCTGTCACTTGATTTCTTGAACCTTCCTGCTACTTGAACTTCTTGAGCCTTCATGCTACTCGAACTTTTTGAACCTTTCTGCTTCCTGAACTTCTTGAACCTTCCTTCTACATGAACTTTTTGAACTTCTTGAACCTTCCTGCTACATGAACTTCTTGAACCTTCCTGCTACTTGAACTTTTTGAACTTCTTGAACCTTCCTGCTACTTGAACTTCTTGAACCTTCCTGCTACTTGAACTTCTTGAACTTCTTGAACCTTCCTGCTACTTGAACTTCTTGAACCTTCTAGCTACTTGAACTTCTTGAACCTTCCTGCTACTTGAACTTCTTAAACTTCTTGAACCTTCCTGCTACTTGAACTTTTCGAACTTCTTGAACCTTCCTGCTACTTGAACTTCTTGAACTTCTTGAACCTTCCTGCTACTTGAACTACTTGAACTTCTTGAACCTTCCTGCTACTTGAACTTCTTGAACTTCTTGAACCTTCCTGCAACTTGAACTTCTTGAACCTTCCTGCTACTTTAACTTCTTGAACCTTCCTGCCACTTGAACTTCTTGAACTTCTTGAACCTTCCTGCTACTTGAAATTCTTGAACCTTCCTGCTACTTGAACTTCTTGAACTTCTTGAACCTTCCTGCTACTTGAACTTCTTGAACTTATTGAACCTTCCTGCTACTTGAACTTCTTGAACCTTCCTTCTACTTGAACTTCTTGAATTTCTTGAACCTTCCTGCTACTTGACCTTCTTGAACTTCTTGAACCTTCCTGCTACTTGAACTACTTGAACGTCTTGAACCTTCCTGCTACTTGAACTTCTTGAACTTCTTGAACTTCTTGAACCTTCCTGCTGCTTGAACTTCTTGAACCTTCCTGCTTCTTGAACATCTTTAAACTTCCTGCTACATGAACTTCTTGAACTTCTTGAACCTTCCTATTACTTGAACTTCTTGAACCTTCCTGCTACTTGAACTTCTTGAAATTCTTGAACCTTCCTGCTACTTGAACTTCTTGAACTTCTTGAACCTTCGTGCTACTTGAACTTCTTGAACTTCTTGAACCTTCCTGCTACTTGAACTTCTTGAACCTTCCTGCTACTTGAACTTCCTGAACTTCTTGAACTTTCATGCTACTTGAACTTCTTGAACTTCTTGAACCTTCCTGCTACTTGAACTTCTTGAACCTTCCTGCTACTTGATTTTCTTGAACTTCTTGAACCTTCCTGCTACTTGAACTTCTTGAACTTCTTGAACCTTCCTGCTACTTGAACTTCTTGAACCTTCCTGCTACTTGAACTTCTTGAACCTTCCTGCTACTTGAACTTCTTGAACCTTCCTGCTACTTGAACTTCTTGTACCTTCATACTACTTGAACTTCTTGAACTTCTTGAACCTTCCTGCTACTTGAACTTCTTGAACGTCTTGAACCTTCCTGCTACTTGAACTTCTTGAACTTCTTGAACCTTCCTGCTACTTGAACTTCTTGAACATCTTGAACCTTCCTGCTACTTGGACTTCTTGAACTTCTTGAACCTTCCTGCTACTTGAACTTCTTGAACCTTCCTGCTACTTGAACTTCTTGAACTTCTTGAACCTTCCTGCTACTTGAACATCTTGAACTTCTTGAACCTTCCTGCTACTTGAACTTCTTGAACGTCTCGAACCTTCCTGCTACTTGAACTTCTTGAACTTCTTGAACCTTCCTGCTATTTGAACTTCTTGAACCTTCCTGCTACTTGAACTTCTTGAACTTTTTGAACCTTCCTGCTACTTGAACTTCTTGAACTTCTAGAACCTTCCTGCTACTTGAACTTCTTGAACTTCTTGAACCTTCCAGCTACTTGAACTTCTTGAACCTTCCTGCTACTTGAACTTCTTGAACTTCTTGAACCTTCATGCTACTTGAAATACTTGAACTTCTTGAACCTTTCTGTTACTTGAACTTCTTGAACTTTTCGAACCTTCCTGCTACTTGAACTTCTTTAACCTTCCTGCTACTTGAACTTCTCGAACCTTCCTGCTACTTGAACTTTCTGAACTTCTTGAACCTTTCTACTACTTGAAATACTTGAACTTCTTGAACCTTCCTGTTACTTGAACTTCTTGAACTTCTTGAACCTTAATGCTACTTGAACTTCTTGAACCTTCCTGTTACTTGAACTTCTTGAACTTCTTGAACCTTCCTGCTACTTGGTTTTCTTGAACCTTCCTGCTATTTGAACATCTTGAACCTTCCTGCTACTTGAACTTCTTGAACTTCTTGAACCTTCCTGCTACTTGAACTTCTTGAACCTTTCTGCTACTTGAACTTCTAGAACTTCTTGACCCTTCCTGCTACTTGAACTTCTTGAACTTCTTGAACCTTCCTGCTACTTGAACTTCTTGAACTTCTTGAACCTTCCTGCTACTTGAACTTCTTGATCTTCTTGAACCTTCCTGCTACTTGAACTTCTTGAACTTCTTGAACCTTCCTGCTGCTTGAACTTGTTGAACTTCGTGAACCTCTTTGCTACTTGAACTTCTTGAACCTTCCTGGTACTTGAACTTTTTGAACTTCTTGAACCTTCCTGCTACTTGAACTTCTTGAACTTCTTGAACCTTCCTGCTACTTGAACTTCTTGAACTTCCTGAACCTTCCTGCTACTTGAACTTCTTGAACTTCTTGAACCTTCCTGCTAATTGAACTTCTTGAAACTTCCTGCTACTTGAACTTCTTGAACTTCTTGAACCTTCCTGCTACTTGAACTTCTTGATTTTCTTGAACCTTCCTGTTACTTGAACTTTTTGTACCTTCCTGCTACCTGAACTTCTTGAACCTTCCTGGTACTTGAACTTCTTGAACCTTCCTGCTACTTGAACTTCTAGAACCTTCCTGTTACTTGAACTTCTTGAACTTTCCTGCTACCTGAACTTCTTGAACCTTACTGCTTCTTGAACTTCTTGAACGTCTTGAACCTTCCTGCTACTTGAACTTCTTGAACTTCTTGAACCTTCATACTACTTGAACTTCTTGAACCTTCCTGCTACTTGAACTTCTTGAACTTCTTGAATCCTTCTGCTACTTGAACTTCTTGAACCTTCCAGCTACTTGAACTTCTTGAACTTTTTGAGCCTTCCTGCTACCTGAACTTCTTGAACTTCTTGAACCTTCCTGCTACTTGAACTTCTTGAACCTTCCTGCTACTTGAACTTCTTGAACCTTCCTGCTACTTGAACTTCTTGAACTTATTGAACCTTCCTGCTACTTGAACTTCATGAACCTTTCTGCTACTTGAACTTCTTGAACCTTCCTGCTACTTGAACTTCTTGAACTTCTTGAACCTTCCTGCTACTTGAACTACTTGAACTTCTTGAACCTTCCTGCTACTTGAACTTCTTGAACTTCTTGAACCTTCCTGCAACTTGAACTTCTTGAACCTTCCTGCTACTTTAACTTCTTGAACCTTCCTGCAACTTGAAATTCTTGAACTTCTTGACTCTTCCTGCTACTTGAAATTCTTGAACCTTCCTGCTACTTGAACTTCTTGAACTTCTTGAACATTCCTGCTACTTGAACTTCTTGAACTTATTGAACCTTCCTGCTACTTGAACTTCTTGAACCTTCCTTCTACTTGAACTTCTTGAATTTCTTGAACCTTCCTGCTACTTGACTTTCTTGAACTTCTTGAACCTTCCTGCTGCTTGAACTTCTTGAACCTTACTGCTTCTTGAACATCTTTAAACTTCCTGCTACATGAACTTCTTGAACTTCTTGAACCTTCCTATTACTTGAACTTCTTAAACCTTCATGCTACTTGAACTTCTTGAAATTCTTGAACCTTCCTGCTACTTGAACTTCTTGAACTTCTTGAACCTTCGTGCTACTTGAACTTCTTGAACTTCTTGAACCTTTTTGCTACTTGAACTTCTTGAACCTTCCTGCTACTTGAACTTCCTGAACTTCTTGAACCTTCCTGCTACTTGAACTTCTTGAACTTCTTGAACCTTCCTGCTACTTGAACTTCTTGAACCTTCCTGCTACTTGATTTTCTTGAACTTCTTGAACCTTCCTGCTACTTGAACTTCTTGAACTTCTTAAACCTTCCTGCTACTTGAGCTTCTTGAACCTTCCTGCTACTTGAACTTCTTGAACCTTCCTGCTACTTGAACTTCTTGAACCTTCCTGCTACTTGAACTTCTTGTACCTTCATGCTACTTGAACTTCTTGAACTTCTTGAACCTTCCTGCTACTTGAACTTCTTGAACGTCTTGAACCTTCCTGCTACTTGAACTTCTTGAACTTCTTGAACCATCCTGCTACCTGAACTTCTTGAACATCTTGAACCTTCCTGCTACTTGGACTTCTTGAACTTCTTGAACCTTCCTGCTACTTGAACTTCTTGAACCTTCCTGCTACTTGAACTTCTTGAACTTCTTGAACCTTCCTTCTACTTGAACATCTTGAACTTCTTGAACCTTCCTGCTACTTGAACTTCTTGAACGTCTCGAACCTTCCTGCTACTTGAACTTCTTGAACTTCTTGAACCTTCCTGCTATTTGAACTTCTTCAACCTTCCTGTCACTTGATTTCTTGAACCTTCCTGCTACTTGAACTTCTTGAGCCTTCATGCTACTCGAACTTTTTGAACCTTTCTGCTTCCTGAACTTCTTGAACCTTCCTTCTACATGAACTTTTTGAACTTCTTGAACCTTCCTGCTACATGAACTTCTTGAACCTTCCTGCTACTTGAACTTTTTGAACTTCTTGAACCTTCCTGCTACTTGAACTTCTTGAACCTTCCTGCTACTTGAACTTCTTGAACTTCTTGAACCTTCCTGCTACTTGAACTTCTTGAACCTTCTAGCTACTTGAACTTCTTGAACCTTCCTGCTACTTGAACTTCTTAAACTTCTTGAACCTTCCTGCTACTTGAACTTTTCGAACTTCTTGAACCTTCCTGCTACTTGAACTTCTTGAACTTCTTGAACCTTCCTGCTACTTGAACTACTTGAACTTCTTGAACCTTCCTGCTACTTGAACTTCTTGAACTTCTTGAACCTTCCTGCAACTTGAACTTCTTGAACCTTCCTGCTACTTTAACTTCTTGAACCTTCCTGCCACTTGAACTTCTTGAACTTCTTGAACCTTCCTGCTACTTGAAATTCTTGAACCTTCCTGCTACTTGAACTTCTTGAACTTCTTGAACCTTCCTGCTACTTGAACTTCTTGAACTTATTGAACCTTCCTGCTACTTGAACTTCTTGAACCTTCCTTCTACTTGAACTTCTTGAATTTCTTGAACCTTCCTGCTACTTGACCTTCTTGAACTTCTTGAACCTTCCTGCTACTTGAACTACTTGAACTTCTTGAACCTTCCTGCTACTTGAACTTCTTGAACTTCTTGAACTTCTTGAACCTTCCTGCTGCTTGAACTTCTTGAACCTTCCTGCTTCTTGAACATCTTTAAACTTCCTGCTACATGAACTTCTTGAACTTCTTGAACCTTCCTATTACTTGAACTTCTTGAACCTTCCTGCTACTTGAACTTCTTGAAATTCTTGAACCTTCCTGCTACTTGAACTTCTTGAACTTCTTGAACCTTCGTGCTACTTGAACTTCTTGAACTTCTTGAACCTTCCTGCTACTTGAACTTCTTGAACCTTCCTGCTACTTGAACTTCCTGAACTTCTTGAACTTTCATGCTACTTGAACTTCTTGAACTTCTTGAACCTTCCTGCTACTTGAACTTCTTGAACCTTCCTGCTACTTGATTTTCTTGAACTTCTTGAACCTTCCTGCTACTTGAACTTCTTGAACTTCTTGAACCTTCCTGCTACTTGAACTTCTTGAACCTTCCTGCTACTTGAACTTCTTGAACCTTCCTGCTACTTGAACTTCTTGAACCTTCCTGCTACTTGAACTTCTTGTACCTTCATACTACTTGAACTTCTTGAACTTCTTGAACCTTCCTGCTACTTGAACTTCTTGAACGTCTTGAACCTTCCTGCTACTTGAACTTCTTGAACTTCTTGAACCTTCCTGCTACTTGAACTTCTTGAACATCTTGAACCTTCCTGCTACTTGGACTTCTTGAACTTCTTGAACCTTCCTGCTACTTGAACTTCTTGAACCTTCCTGCTACTTGAACTTCTTGAACTTCTTGAACCTTCCTGCTACTTGAACATCTTGAACTTCTTGAACCTTCCTGCTACTTGAACTTCTTGAACGTCTCGAACCTTCCTGCTACTTGAACTTCTTGAACTTCTTGAACCTTCCTGCTATTTGAACTTCTTGAACCTTCCTGCTACTTGAACTTCTTGAACTTTTTGAACCTTCCTGCTACTTGAACTTCTTGAACTTCTAGAACCTTCCTGCTACTTGAACTTCTTGAACTTCTTGAACCTTCCAGCTACTTGAACTTCTTGAACCTTCCTGCTACTTGAACTTCTTGAACTTCTTGAACCTTCATGCTACTTGAAATACTTGAACTTCTTGAACCTTTCTGTTACTTGAACTTCTTGAACTTTTCGAACCTTCCTGCTACTTGAACTTCTTTAACCTTCCTGCTACTTGAACTTCTCGAACCTTCCTGCTACTTGAACTTTCTGAACTTCTTGAACCTTTCTACTACTTGAAATACTTGAACTTCTTGAACCTTCCTGTTACTTGAACTTCTTGAACTTCTTGAACCTTAATGCTACTTGAACTTCTTGAACCTTCCTGTTACTTGAACTTCTTGAACTTCTTGAACCTTCCTGCTACTTGGTTTTCTTGAACCTTCCTGCTATTTGAACATCTTGAACCTTCCTGCTACTTGAACTTCTTGAACTTCTTGAACCTTCCTGCTACTTGAACTTCTTGAACCTTTCTGCTACTTGAACTTCTAGAACTTCTTGACCCTTCCTGCTACTTGAACTTCTTGAACTTCTTGAACCTTCCTGCTACTTGAACTTCTTGAACTTCTTGAACCTTCCTGCTACTTGAACTTCTTGATCTTCTTGAACCTTCCTGCTACTTGAACTTCTTGAACTTCTTGAACCTTCCTGCTGCTTGAACTTGTTGAACTTCGTGAACCTCCTTGCTACTTGAACTTCTTGAACCTTCCTGGTACTTGAACTTTTTGAACTTCTTGAACCTTCCTGCTACTTGAACTTCTTGAACTTCTTGAACCTTCCTGCTACTTGAACTTCTTGAACTTCCTGAACCTTCCTGCTACTTGAACTTCTTGAACTTCTTGAACCTTCCTGCTAATTGAACTTCTTGAAACTTCCTGCTACTTGAACTTCTTGAACTTCTTGAACCTTCCTGCTACTTGAACTTCTTGATTTTCTTGAACCTTCCTGTTACTTGAACTTTTTGTACCTTCCTGCTACCTGAACTTCTTGAACCTTCCTGGTACTTGAACTTCTTGAACCTTCCTGCTACTTGAACTTCTAGAACCTTCCTGTTACTTGAACTTCTTGAACTTTCCTGCTACCTGAACTTCTTGAACCTTACTGCTTCTTGAACTTCTTGAACGTCTTGAACCTTCCTGCTACTTGAACTTCTTGAACTTCTTGAACCTTCATACTACTTGAACTTCTTGAACCTTCCTGCTACTTGAACTTCTTGAACTTCTTGAATCCTTCTGCTACTTGAACTTCTTGAACCTTCCAGCTACTTGAACTTCTTGAACTTTTTGAGCCTTCCTGCTACCTGAACTTCTTGAACTTCTTGAACCTTCCTGCTACTTGAACTTCTTGAACCTTCCTGCTACTTGAACTTCTTGAACCTTCCTGCTACTTGAACTTCTTGAACTTATTGAACCTTCCTGCTACTTGAACTTCATGAACCTTTCTGCTACTTGAACTTCTTGAACCTTCCTGCTACTTGAACTTCTTGAACTTCTTGAACCTTCCTGCTACTTGAACTTCTTGAACGTCTTGAACCTTCCTGCTACTTGAACTTCTTGAACTTCTTGAACCTTCCTGCTACTAGAACTTCTTGAACATCTTGAACCTTCCTGCTACTTGGACTTCTTGAACTTCTTGAACCTTCCTGCTACTTGAACTTCTTGAACCTTCCTGCTACTTGAACTTCTTGAACTTCTTGAACCTTCCTGCTACTTGAACATCTTGAACTTCTTGAACCTTCCTGCTACTTGAACTTCTTGAACGTCTCGAACCTTCCTGCTACTTGAACTTCTTGAACTTCTTGAACCTTCCTGCTATTTGAACTTCTTGAACCTTCCTGCTACTTGAACTTCTTGAACTTTTTGAACCTTCCTGCTACTTGAACTTCTTGAACTTCTAGAACCTTCCTGCTACTTGAACTTCTTGAACTTCTTGAACCTTCCAGCTACTTGAACTTCTTGAACCTTCCTGCTACTTGAACTTCTTGAACTTCTTGAACCTTCATGCTACTTGAAATACTTGAACTTCTTGAACCTTCCTGTTACTTGAACTTCTTGAACTTTTCGAACCTTCCTGCTACTTGAACTTCTTTAACCTTCCTGCTACTTGAACTTCTCGAACCTTCCTGCTACTTGAATTTTCTGAACTTCTTGAACCTTTCTACTACTTGAAATACTTGAACTTCTTGAACCTTCCTGTTACTTGAACTTCTTGAACTTCTTGAACCTTAATGCTACTTGAACTTCTTGAACCTTCCTGTTACTTGAACTTCTTGAACTTCTTGAACCTTCCTGCTACTTGGTTTTCTTGAACCTTCCTGCTATTTGAACATCTTGAACCTTCCTGCTACTTGAACATCTTGAACTTCTTGAACCTTCCTGCTACTTGAACTTCTTGAACCTTCCTGCTACTTGAACTTCTAGAACTTCTTGACCCTTCCTGCTACTTGAACTTCTTGAACTTCTTGAACCTTCCTGCTACTTGAACTTCTTGAACTTCTTGAACTTTCCTGCTACTTGAACTTCTTGATCTTCTTGAACCTTCCTGCTACTTGAACTTCTTGAACTTCTTGAACCTTCCTGCTGCTTGAACTTGTTGAACTTCGTGAACCTCCTTGCTACTTGAACTTCTTGAACCTTCCTGCTACTTGAACTTTTTGAACTTCTTGAACCTTCCTGCTACTTGAACTTCTTGAACTTCTTGAACCTTCCTGCTACTTGAACTTCTTGAACTTCCTGAACCTTCCTGCTACTTGAACTTCTTGAACTTCTTGAACCTTCCTGCTAATTGAACTTCTTGAAACTTCCTGCTACTTGAACTTCTTGAACTTCTTGAACCTTCCTGCTACTTGAACTTCTTGATTTTCTTGAACCTTCCTGTTACTTGAACTTTTCGTACCTTCCTGCTACCTGAACTTCTTGAACCTTCCTGGCACTTGAACTTCTTGAACCTTCCTGCTACTTGAACTTCTAGAACCTTCCTGTTACTTGAACTTCTTGAACTTTCCTGCTACCTGAACTTCTTGAACCTTACTGCTTCTTGAACTTCTTGAACGTCTTGAACCTTCCTGCTACTTGAACTTCTTGAACTTCTTGAACCTTCATACTACTTGAACTTCTTGAACCTTCCTGCTACTTGAACTTCTTGAACTTCTTGAATCCTTCTGCTACTTGAACTTCTTGAACCTTCCAGCTACTTGAACTTCTTGAACTTTTTGAGCCTTCCTGCTACCTGAACTTCTTGAACTTCTTGAACCTTCCTGCTACTTGAACTTCTTGAACCTTCCTGCTACTTGAACTTCTTGAACCTTCCTGCTACTTGAACTTCTTGAACTTATTGAACCTTCCTGCTACTTGAACTTCATGACCCTTTCTGCTACTTGAACTTCTTGAAACTTCCTGCTACTTGAACTTCTTGAACTTCTTGAACCTTCCTGCTACTTGAACTTCATGAACCTTTCTGCTACTTGAACTTCTTGAAACTTCCTGCTACTTGAACTTCTTGAACTTCTTGAACCTTCCTGCTACTTGAACTTCTTGAACGTCTTGAACCTTCCTGCTACTTGAACTTCTTGAACTTCTTGAACCTTCCTGCTATTTGAACTTCTTGAACCTTCCTGCTACTTGAACTTCTTGAACTTCTTGAACCTTCCTGCTACTTGAACTTCTTGAACTTCTTGAACCTTCCTGCTACTTGAACTTCTTGAACTTCTTGAACCTTCCTGCTACCTGAACTTCTTGAACCTTCCTGCTTCTTGAACTTCTTGAACTTCTTGAACCTTCATGCTACTTGAAATACTTGAACTTCTTGAATCTTCCTGTTACTTGAACTTCTTGAACTTTTCGAACCTTCCTGCTACTTGAACTTCTTTCAACCTTCCTTCTACTTGAACTTCTCGAACCTTCCTGCTACTTGAACTTCTTGAACTTCTTGAACCTTCCTCCTACCTGAAATACTTGAACTTCTTGAACCTTCCTGTTACTTGAACTTCTTGAACTTCTTGAACCTTCCTGCTACTTGAACTTTTTGAACTTCTTGAACCTTCCTGCTACTTGAACTTCTTGAACTTCTTGAACCTTCCTGCTACTTGAACTTCTTGAACTTCCTGAACCTTCCTGCTACTTGAACTTCTTGAACTTCTTGAACCTTCCTGCTAATTGAACTTCTTGAAACTTCCTGCTACTTGAACTTCTTGAACTTTCCTGCTACCTGAACTTCTTGAACCTTACTGCTTCTTGAACTTCTTGAACGTCTTGAACCTTCCTGCTACTTGAACTTCTTGAACTTCTTGAACCTTCATACTACTTGAACTTCTTGAACCTTCCTGCTACTTGAACTTCTTGAACTTCTTGAATCCTTCTGCTACTTGAACTTCTTGAACCTTCCAGCTACTTGAACTTCTTGAACTTTTTGAGCCTTCCTGCTACCTGAACTTCTTGAACTTCTTGAACCTTCCTGCTACTTGAACTTCTTGAACCTTCCTGCTACTTGAACTTCTTGAACCTTCCTGCTACTTGAACTTCTTGAACTTATTGAACCTTCCTGCTACTTGAACTTCATGACCCTTTCTGCTACTTGAACTTCTTGAAACTTCCTGCTACTTGAACTTCTTGAACTTCTTGAACCTTCCTGCTACTTGAACTTCATGAACCTTTCTGCTACTTGAACTTCTTGAAACTTCCTGCTACTTGAACTTCTTGAACTTCTTGAACCTTCCTGCTACTTGAACTTCTTGAACGTCTTGAACCTTCCTGCTACTTGAACTTCTTGAACTTCTTGAACCTTCCTGCTATTTGAACTTCTTGAACCTTCCTGCTACTTGAACTTCTTGAACTTCTTGAACCTTCCTGCTACTTGAACTTCTTGAACTTCTTGAACCTTCCTGCTACTTGAACTTCTTGAACTTCTTGAACCTTCCTGCTACCTGAACTTCTTGAACCTTCCTGCTTCTTGAACTTCTTGAACTTCTTGAACCTTCATGCTACTTGAAATACTTGAACTTCTTGAATCTTCCTGTTACTTGAACTTCTTGAACTTTTCGAACCTTCCTGCTACTTGAACTTCTTTCAACCTTCCTGCTACTTGAACTTCTCGAACCTTCCTGCTACTTGAACTTCTTGAACTTCTTGAACCTTCCTCCTACCTGAAATACTTGAACTTCTTGAACCTTCCTGTTACTTGAACTTCTTGAACTTCTTGAACCTTCCTGCTACTTGAACTTCTTGAACCTTCGTGTTACTTGATCTTCTTGATCTTCTTGAACCTTCCTGCTACTTGATTTTCTTGAACCTTCCTGCTATTTGAACTTCTTGAACCTTCCTGCTACTTGAACTTCTTGAACCTTCCTGCTACTTGAACTTCTTGAACCTTCCTGAGACTTGAACTTCTAGAACTTCTTGACCCTTCCTGCTATTTGAACTTTTTGAACTTCTTGAACCTTCCTTCTACTTGAACTTCTTGAACTTCTTGAACCTTCCTGCTACTTGAACTTCTTGAACTTCTTGAACCTTCCTGCTACTTGAACTTCTTGAACTTCTTGAACCTTCCTGCTACTTGAACTTGTTGAACTTCGTGAACCTCCTTGCTACTTGAACTTCTTGAACTTCTTGAACCTTCCTGCTACCTGAACTTTTTGAACTTCTTGAACCTTCCTGCTACTTGAACTTCTTGAACTTCTTGAACCTTCCTGCTACTTGAACTTCTTGAACTTCTTGAACCTTCCTGCTACTTGAACTTCTTGAACTTCTTGAACCTTCCTGCTAATTGAACTTCTTGAAACTTCCTGCTACTTGAACTTCTTGAACTTCTTGAACCTTCCTGCTACTTGAACTATTTGATTTTCTTGAACCTTCCTGTTACTTGAACTTTTTGTACCTTTCTGCTACTCGAACTTCTTGAACCTTCCTGCTACTTGAACTTCTTGAACCTTCCTGCTACTTGAACTTCTAGAACCTTCCTGCTACTTGAACTTCTTGAACTTTCCTGCTTCTTGAACTTCTTGAACCTTACTGCTTCTTGAACTTCTTGAACTTCTTGAACCTTCCTGCTAAATGAACTTCTTGAACTTCTTGAACCTTCCTGCTACTTGATTTTCTTGAACTTCTTGAACCTTCCTGCTACTTGAACTTCTTGAACCTTTCTGCTACTTGAACTTCTTGAACTTCTTGAACCTTCCTGCTACTTGAACTTCTTGAACCTTCCTGCTACTTGAACTTCTTGAACTTCTTGAACCTTCCTGCTAGTCGAACTTCTTGAACTTCTTGATCGTTCCTGCTAATTGAACTTCTTGAACTTCTTGAACCTTCCTGCTACTTGAACTTCTTGAACTTCTTGAACCTTCCTGCTACTTGCATTTCTTGAACTTCTTGAACCTTCCTGCTACTTGAACTTCTTGAACCTTCCTGCTACTTGAACTTCTTGAACCTTCCTGGTACTTGAACTTCTTGAACCTTCCTGCTACTTGAACTTCTTGAACTTCTTGAACATTCCTGCTACTTGAACTTCTTGAACCTTCCTGCTACTTGAATTTCTTGAACCTTCCTGCTACCTGAACTTCTTGAACTTCTTGAACCTTCCTGCTACTTGAACTTTTAGAACTTCTTGAACCTTTCTGCTACTTGAACTTCTTGAACCTTCCTGCTACTTGAACTTCTTGAACTTCTTGAACCTTCCTGCTACTTGAACTTCTTGAACTTCTTGAACCTTCCTGCTACTTGAACTTGTTGAACTTCGTGAACCTCCTTGCTACTTGAACTTCTTGAACTTCTTGAACCTTCCTGCTACCTGAACTTTTTGAACTTCTTGAACCTTCCTGCTACTTGAACTTCTTGAACTTCTTGAACCTTCCTGCTACTTGAACTTCTTGAACTTCTTGAACCTTCCTGCTACTTGAACTTCTTGAACTTCTTGAACCTTCCTGCTAATTGAACTTCTTGAAACTTCCTGCTACTTGAACTTCTTGAACTTCTTGAACCTTCCTGCTACTTGAACTATTTGATTTTCTTGAACCTTCCTGTTACTTGAACTTTTTGTACCTTTCTGCTACTCGAACTTCTTGAACCTTCCTGCTACTTGAACTTCTTGAACCTTCCTGCTACTTGAACTTCTAGAACCTTCCTGCTACTTGAACTTCTTGAACTTTCCTGCTTCTTGAACTTCTTGAACCTTACTGCTTCTTGAACTTCTTGAACTTCTTGAACCTTCCTGCTAAATGAACTTCTTGAACTTCTTGAACCTTCCTGCTACTTGATTTTCTTGAACTTCTTGAACCTTCCTGCTACTTGAACTTCTTGAACCTTTCTGCTACTTGAACTTCTTGAACTTCTTGAACCTTCCTGCTACTTGAACTTCTTGAACCTTCCTGCTACTTGAACTTCTTGAACTTCTTGAACCTTCCTGCTAGTCGAACTTCTTGAACTTCTTGATCGTTCCTGCTAATTGAACTTCTTGAACTTCTTGAACCTTCCTGCTACTTGAACTTCTTGAACTTCTTGAACCTTCCTGCTACTTGCATTTCTTGAACTTCTTGAACCTTCCTGCTACTTGAACTTCTTGAACCTTCCTGCTACTTGAACTTCTTGAACCTTCCTGGTACTTGAACTTCTTGAACCTTCCTGCTACTTGAACTTCTTGAACTTCTTGAACATTCCTGCTACTTGAACTTCTTGAACCTTCCTGCTACTTGAATTTCTTGAACCTTCCTGCTACCTGAACTTCTTGAACTTCTTGAACCTTCCTGCTACTTGAACTTTTAGAACTTCTTGAACCTTTCTGCTACTTGAACTTCTTGAACCTTCCTGCTACTTGAACTTCTTGAACTTCTTGAACCTTCCTGCTACTTGAACTTCTTGAACGTCTTGAACCTTCCTGCTATTTGAACTTCTTGAACTTCTTGAACCTTCCTGCTACTTGAACTTCTTGAACCTTCCTGCTACTTGAACTTCTTGAACTTTTTGAACCTTCCTGCTACTTGAACTTTTCGAACTTTCTGAACCTTCCTGCTACTTGAACTTCTTGAACTTCTTGAACCTTCCAGCTACTTGAACTTCTTGAACCTTCCTGCTACTTGAACTTCAATAACCTTCCTGCTACTTGAATTTCTTGGACCTTCCTGCTACTTGAACTTCTTGAACTTCTTGAACCTTCCTGCTACTTGAAATACTTGAACTTCTTGAACCTTCCTGTCACTTGAACTTCTTGAACTTCTTGAACCTTCCTGCTACTTGAACTTCTTGAACCTTCCTGCTACTTGAACTTCTTGTACTTCTTGAACCTTCCTGCTACTTGAACTTCTTGAACCTTCCTGCTACTTCAACTTCTTGAACTTCTTGAACCTTCCTGCTACTTGAACTTCTTGAACTTCTCGAACCTTCCTGCTACTTGAACTGCTTAAACTTCTTGGACCTTCCTGCTACTTGAACTTCTTGAACTTCTTGAACCTTCCTGCTACTTGAACCTCTTGAACTTCTTGAACCTTCTTCCTATTTGAACTTTTTGAACTTCTTGAACCTTCCTGCTACTTGAACTTCTTGAACCTTCCTGCTACTTGAACTTCTTGAACTTCTTGAACCTTCCTGCTACGTGAACTTCTTGAAACTTGCTGCTACTTGAACTTCTTGAACTTCTTGAACCTTCCTGCTACTTGAACTTCTTGAACTTCTTGAACTTCTTGAACCTTCCTGTTACTTGAACTTTTTGAACCTTCCTGCTACTTGAACTTCTTGAACCTTCCTGCTACTTGAACTTCTTGAACCTTCCTCCTACTTGAACTTCTTGAACCTTACTGTTTCTTGAACTTCTTGAACTTCTTGAACTTCTTGAACCTTCCTGCTAAATGAACTTCTTGAACTTCTTGAACCTTCCTGCTACTTGAACTTCTTGAACTTCTTGCACCTTCCTGCTACTTGAACTTCTGGAACCTTCCTGCTTCTTGAACTACTTGAACGTTCCTGCTACCTGAACTTCTTGAACTTCTTGAACCTTCCTGCTACTTGAACTTCTTGAACCTTCCTGCTACTTGAACTTCTTGAACTTCTTGAACCTTCCTGCTACTTGAACTTCTTGAACCTTCTTGCTACTTGAACTTCTTGAACCTTCCTGCTACTTGAACTTCTTGAACCTTCCTTCTACTTGAACTTCTTGAACTTCTTGAACCTTTCTGCTACTTGAACTTCGTGAACCTTCCTGCTACTTGAACTACTTGAACCTTCTTGCTACTTGAACTTCTTGAACCTTCCTGCTACTTGAACTTCTTGAACCTTCCTTCTACTTGAACTTCTTGAACTTCTTGAACCTTCCTGCTACTTGAACTTCTTGAACTTCTTGAACCTTCCTGCTACTCTAACTTCTTGAACCTTCATGCTACTTGAACTTCTTGAACCTTCCTGCTACTTGAACTTCTTGAACCTTCCTGATACTTGAACTACTTGAACTTCTTGAACCTTCCTGCTAATCGAATTTATTGAACCTTCCTGCAACTTGAACTTCTTGAACTTCTTGAACCTTCCTGCTACTTGAACTTCTTGAACCTTCCTGCTACTTGAACTTCTTGAACCTTCCTGCTACTTGAACTTCTTGAACTTCTTGAACCTTCCTGCTACTTGAACTTCTTGAACCTTCCTGCTACTTGAACTTCTTGAACTTCTTGAATCTTCCTGCTACTTGAACTTTTTGAACCTTCCTGCTATTTGAACTTCTTGAACCTCCCTGCTACTTGAACTTCTTGAACCTTTCTGCTACTTGAACTTCTTGAACTTATTGAACCTTCCTGCTACTTGAACTTCTTGAACGTCTTGAACCTTCCTGCTACTTGAACTTCTTGAACTTCTTGAACTTCTTGAACCTTCCTCTTACTTGAACTTCTTGAACGTCTTGAACCTTCCTGCTACTTGAACTTCTTGAACTTCTTGATCCTTCCTGTTAATTGAATTTCTTGAACCTTCCTGCTACTTGAACTTCTTGAACTTCTTAAACCCTCCTGTTACTTGAACTTCTTGAACCTTCCTGCTACTAGAACTTCTTGAACTTCTTGAACCTTCCTGCAACTTGAACTTCCTGAACTTCTTGAACCTTCCTGCTACTTGAACTTCTTGAACCTTCCTGCTACTTGAATTTCTTGAACCTTCCTGCTACTTGAACTTCTTGAACTTCTTGAACCTTCCTGCTATTTGAACTTCTAGAACTTCTTGAACCTTTCTGCTACTAGAACTTCTTGAACCTTCCTGCTACTTGAACTTCTTGAACTTCTTGAACCTTCCTGCTACTTGAACTTCTTGAACGTCTTAAACCTTCCTGCTACTTGAACTTCTTGAACTTCTTGAACCTTCCTGCTACTTGAACTTCTTGAACCTTCCTGCTACTTGAACTTCTTGAACTTTTTGAACCTTCCTGCTACTTGAACTTTTTGAACTTCTTGAACCTTCCTGCTACTTGAACTTCTTGAACTTCTTGAACCTTCCTGCTACTTGAACTTCTTGAACCTTCCTGCTACTTGAACTTCTTGAACTTCTTGTACCTTCCTGCTACTTGAAATACTTGAACTTCTTGAACCTTCCTGTTACTTGAACTTCTTGAACTTCTTGAACCTTCCTGCTACTTGAACTTCTTTAACCTTCCTGCTACTTGAATTTCTTGAACCTTCCTGCTACTTGAACTTCTTGAACTTCTTGAACCTTCCTGCTACTTGAAATACTTGAACTTCTTGAACCTTCCTGTCACTTGAACTTCTTGAACTTCTTGAACCTTCCTGCTACTTGAACTTCTTGAACCTTCCTGCTACTTGAACTTCTTGAACTTCTTGAACCTTCCTGCTACTTGAACTTCTTGAACCTTCCTGCTACTTGAACTTCTTGAACTTCTTGACCCTTCCTGCTACTTGAACTTCTTGAACTTCTTGACCCTTCCTGCTACTTGAACTTCTTGAACTTCTTGAACCTTCCTGCTACTTGAACTTCTTGAACTTCTCGAACCTTCCTGCTACTTGAACTGCTTAAACTTCTTGGACCTTCCTGCTACTTGAACTTCTTGAACTTCTTGAACCTTCCTGCTACTTGAACTTTTTGAACTTTCCTGCTACTTGAACTTCTTGAACCTTCCTGCTACTTGAACTTCTTGAACCTTCCTCCTACTTGAACTTCTTGAACCTTCCTGCTGCTTGAACTTCTTGAATTTTCCTGCTACTTGAACTTCTTGAACCTTACTGCTTCTTGAACCTTACTGCTTCTTGAACTTCTTGAACTTCTTGAACTTCTTGAACCTTCCTGCTAAATGAACTTCTTGAACTTCTTGAACCTTCCTGCTACTTGAACTTCTTGAACTTCTTGCACCTTCCTGCTACTTGAACTTCTTGAACTTCTTGCACCTTCCTGCTACCTGAACTTCTAGAACCTTCCTGCGACTTGAACTACTTGAACGTTCCTGCTACTTGAACTTCTTGAACTTCTTGAACCTTCCTGCTACTTGAACTTCTTGAACCTTCTTGCTACTTGAACTTCTTGAACCTTCCTGCTACTTGAACTTCTTGAACCTTCCTGCTACTTGAACTTCTTGAACTTCTTGAACCTTCCTGCTACCTGAACTTCTTGAACCTTCCTGCTAATTGAACTACTTGAACTTCCTGAACCTTCCTGCTGCTTGAACTTCTTGAACCTTCCTTCTATTTGAACTTCTTGAACTTCTTGAACCTTCCTGCTACTTGAACTACTTAAACTTCTTGAACCTTCCTGCTACTTGAACTTCTTGAACTTCTTGAACCTTCCTGCTACGTGAACTTCTTGAACCTTCCTGCTACTTGAACTTCTTGAACCTTCATGCTACTTGAACTTTTTGAACCTTCCTGCTACTTGAACATCTTGAACCTTCCTGCTACTTGAACTACTTGAACTTCTTGAACCTTCCTGCCGATCGAACTTCTTGAACCTTCCTGCTACTTGAACTTCTTGAACTTCTTGAACCTTCCTGCTACTTGAACTTCTTGAACCTTCATGCTACTTGAACTTCTTGAACCTTCTTCCTATTTGAACTTTTTGAACTTCCTGGACCTTCCTGCTACTTGAACTTCTTGAACCTTCCTGCTACTTGAACTTCTTGAACCTTCCTGCTATATGAACTTCTTAAACTTCTTGAACCTTCCTGCTACGTGAACTTCTTGAAACTTGCTGCTACTTGAACTTCTTGAACTTCTTGAACCTTCCTGCTACTTGAACTTCTTGAACTTCTTGAACCTTCCTGTTACTTGAACTTTTTGAACCTTCCTGCTACTTGAACTTCTTGAACCTTCCTGCTACTTGAACTTCTTGAACCTTCCTCCTACTTGAACTTCTTGAACCTTCCTGCTACTTGAACTTCTTGAACTTTCCTGCTACTTGAACATCTTGAACCTTACTGCTTCTTCAACTTCTTGAACTTCTTGAACCTTCCTGCTACTCGAACTTCTTGAACCTTCCTCCTACTTGAACTTCTTGAACCTTCCTGCTACTTGAACTTCTTGAACTTTCCTGCTACTTGAACTTCTTGAACCTTACTGCTTCTTGAACTTCTTGAACTTCTTGAACTTCTTGAACCTTCCTGCTAAATGAACTTCTTGAACTTCTTGAACCTTCCTGCTACTTGAACTTCTTGAACTTCTTGAACCTTCCTGCTACTTGAACTTCTTGAACTTCTTGCACCTTCCTGCTACTTGAACTTCTAGAACCTTCCTGTTACTTGAACTTCTTGAACCTTCCTGCTACTTGAACTTCTTGAACTTCTTGAACCTTCCTTCTACTTGAACTTCTTAACCTTCCTGCTACTTGAACTTCTTGAACTTCTTGACCCTTCCTGCTACTTGAACTTCTTGAACTTCTTGAACCTTCCTGCTACTTGAACTTCTTGAACTTCTTGAACCTTCCTGCTACTTGAACTTTTTAAACTTCTTGGACCTTCCTGCTACTTGAACTTCTTGAACATCTTGAACATTCCTGCTACTTGAACTTCTTGAAATTCTTGAACCTTCTTGCTATTTGAACTTCTTGAACTTCTTGAACCTTCCTACTACTTGAACTTTTTGAACTTCTTCAACCTTCCTGCTACTTGAACTTCTTGAACCTTCCTGCTACTTGAACTGCTTGAACTTCTTGAACCTTCCTGCAACTTGAACTTCTTGAACCTTACTGCTTCTTGAACTTCTTGAACTTCTTGAACCTTCCTGCTAAATGAACTTCTTGAACTTCTTGAACCTTCCTGCTACTTGATTTTCTTGAACTTCTTGAACCTTCCTGCTACTTGAACTTCTTGAACCTTTCTGCTACTTGAACTTCTTGAACTTCTTGAACCTTCCTGCTACTTGAACTTCTTGAACCTTCCTGCTACTTGAACTTCTTGAACTTCTTGAACCTTCCTGCTAGTCGAACTTCTTGAACTTCTTGATCGTTCCTGCTAATTGAACTTCTTGAACTTCTTGAACCTTCCTGCTACTTGAACTTCTTGAACTTCTTGAACCTTCCTGCTACTTGCATTTCTTGAACTTCTTGAACCTTCCTGCTACTTGAACTTCTTGAACCTTCCTGCTACTTGAACTTCTTGAACCTTCCTGGTACTTGAACTTCTTGAACCTTCCTGCTACTTGAACTTCTTGAACTTCTTGAACATTCCTGCTACTTGAACTTCTTGAACCTTCCTGCTACTTGAATTTCTTGAACCTTCCTGCTACCTGAACTTCTTGAACTTCTTGAACCTTCCTGCTACTTGAACTTTTAGAACTTCTTGAACCTTTCTGCTACTTGAACTTCTTGAACCTTCCTGCTACTTGAACTTCTTGAACTTCTTGAACCTTCCTGCTACTTGAACTTCTTGAACGTCTTGAACCTTCCTGCTATTTGAACTTCTTGAACTTCTTGAACCTTCCTGCTACTTGAACTTCTTGAACCTTCCTGCTACTTGAACTTCTTGAACTTTTTGAACCTTCCTGCTACTTGAACTTTTCGAACTTTCTGAACCTTCCTGCTACTTGAACTTCTTGAACTTCTTGAACCTTCCTGCTACTTGAACTTCTTGAACCTTCCTGCTACTTGAACTTCAATAACCTTCCTGCTACTTGAATTTCTTGGACCTTCCTGCTACTTGAACTTCTTGAACTTCTTGAACCTTCCTGCTACTTGAAATACTTGAACTTCTTGAACCTTCCTGTCACTTGAACTTCTTGAACTTCTTGAACCTTCCTGCTACTTGAACTTCTTGAACCTTCCTGCTACTTGAACTTCTTGTACTTCTTGAACCTTCCTGCTACTTGAACTTCTTGAACCTTCCTGCTACTTCAACTTCTTGAACTTCTTGAACCTTCCTGCTACTTGAACTTCTTGAACTTCTCGAACCTTCCTGCTACTTGAACTGCTTAAACTTCTTGGACCTTCCTGCTACTTGAACTTCTTGAACTTCTTGAACCTTCCTGCTACTTGAACCTCTTGAACTTCTTGAACCTTCTTCCTATTTGAACTTTTTGAACTTCTTGAACCTTCCTGCTACTTGAACTTCTTGAACCTTCCTGCTACTTGAACTTCTTGAACTTCTTGAACCTTCCTGCTACGTGAACTTCTTGAAACTTGCTGCTACTTGAACTTCTTGAACTTCTTGAACCTTCCTGCTACTTGAACTTCTTGAACTTCTTGAACTTCTTGAACCTTCCTGTTACTTGAACTTTTTGAACCTTCCTGCTACTTGAACTTCTTGAACCTTCCTGCTACTTGAACTTCTTGAACCTTCCTCCTACTTGAACTTCTTGAACCTTACTGTTTCTTGAACTTCTTGAACTTCTTGAACTTCTTGAACCTTCCTGCTAAATGAACTTCTTGAACTTCTTGAACCTTCCTGCTACTTGAACTTCTTGAACTTCTTGCACCTTCCTGCTACTTGAACTTCTGGAACCTTCCTGCTTCTTGAACTACTTGAACGTTCCTGCTACCTGAACTTCTTGAACTTCTTGAACCTTCCTGCTACTTGAACTTCTTGAACCTTCCTGCTACTTGAACTTCTTGAACTTCTTGAACCTTCCTGCTACTTGAACTTCTTGAACCTTCTTGCTACTTGAACTTCTTGAACCTTCCTGCTACTTGAACTTCTTGAACCTTCCTTCTACTTGAACTTCTTGAACTTCTTGAACCTTTCTGCTACTTGAACTTCGTGAACCTTCCTGCTACTTGAACTACTTGAACTTCCTGAACCTTCCTGCTGCTTGAATTTCTTGAACCTTCCTGCTATTTGAACTTCTTGAACTTCTTGAACCTTCCTGCTACTTGAACTTCTTGAACCTTCCTGCTACTTGAACTTCTTGAACTTCTTGAACCTTCCTGCTACTTGAACTTCTTGAACCTTCCTGCTATTTGAACTTCTTGAACTTATTGAGCCTTCCTGCTACTTGAACTACTTAAACTTCTTGAACCTTCCTGCTACTTGAACTTCTTGAACTTCTTGAACCTTCCTGCTACGTGAACTTCTTGAACCTTCCTGCTACTTGAACTTCTTGAACTTCTTGAACCTTCCTGCTACTCTAACTTCTTGAACCTTCATGCTACTTGAACTTCTTGAACCTTCCTGCTACTTGAACTTCTTGAACCTTCCTGATACTTGAACTACTTGAACTTCTTGAACCTTCCTGCTAATCGAATTTATTGAACCTTCCTGCAACTTGAACTTCTTGAACTTCTTGAACCTTCCTGCTACTTGAACTTCTTGAACCTTCCTGCTACTTGAACTTCTTGAACCTTCCTGCTACTTGAACTTCTTGAACTTCTTGAACCTTCCTGCTACTTGAACTTCTTGAACCTTCCTGCTACTTGAACTTCTTGAACTTCTTGAATCTTCCTGCTACTTGAACTTTTTGAACCTTCCTGCTATTTGAACTTCTTGAACCTCCCTGCTACTTGAACTTCTTGAACCTTTCTGCTACTTGAACTTCTTGAACTTATTGAACCTTCCTGCTACTTGAACTTCTTGAACGTCTTGAACCTTCCTGCTACTTGAACTTCTTGAACTTCTTGAACTTCTTGAACCTTCCTCTTACTTGAACTTCTTGAACGTCTTGAACCTTCCTGCTACTTGAACTTCTTGAACTTCTTGATCCTTCCTGTTAATTGAATTTCTTGAACCTTCCTGCTACTTGAACTTCTTGAACTTCTTAAACCCTCCTGTTACTTGAACTTCTTGAACCTTCCTGCTACTAGAACTTCTTGAACTTCTTGAACCTTCCTGCAACTTGAACTTCCTGAACTTCTTGAACCTTCCTGCTACTTGAACTTCTTGAACCTTCCTGCTACTTGAATTTCTTGAACCTTCCTGCTACTTGAACTTCTTGAACTTCTTGAACCTTCCTGCTATTTGAACTTCTAGAACTTCTTGAACCTTTCTGCTACTAGAACTTCTTGAACCTTCCTGCTACTTGAACTTCTTGAACTTCTTGAACCTTCCTGCTACTTGAACTTCTTGAACGTCTTAAACCTTCCTGCTACTTGAACTTCTTGAACTTCTTGAACCTTCCTGCTACTTGAACTTCTTGAACCTTCCTGCTACTTGAACTTCTTGAACTTTTTGAACCTTCCTGCTACTTGAACTTTTTGAACTTCTTGAACCTTCCTGCTACTTGAACTTCTTGAACTTCTTGAACCTTCCTGCTACTTGAACTTCTTGAACCTTCCTGCTACTTGAACTTCTTGAACTTCTTGTACCTTCCTGCTACTTGAAATACTTGAACTTCTTGAACCTTCCTGTTACTTGAACTTCTTGAACTTCTTGAACCTTCCTGCCACTTGAACTTCTTTAACCTTCCTGCTACTTGAATTTCTTGAACCTTCCTGCTACTTGAACTTCTTGAACTTCTTGAACCTTCCTGCTACTTGAAATACTTGAACTTCTTGAACCTTCCTGTCACTTGAACTTCTTGAACTTCTTGAACCTTCCTGCTACTTGAACTTCTTGAACCTTCCTGCTACTTGAACTTCTTGAACTTCTTGAACCTTCCTGCTACTTGAACTTCTTGAACCTTCCTGCTACTTGAACTTCTTGAACTTCTTGACCCTTCCTGCTACTTGAACTTCTTGAACTTCTTGACCCTTCCTGCTACTTGAACTTCTTGAACTTCTTGAACCTTCCTGCTACTTGAACTTCTTGAACTTCTCGAACCTTCCTGCTACTTGAACTGCTTAAACTTCTTGGACCTTCCTGCTACTTGAACTTCTTGAACTTCTTGAACCTTCCTGCTACTTGAACTTTTTGAACTTTCCTGCTACTTGAACTTCTTGAACCTTCCTGCTACTTGAACTTCTTGAACCTTCCTCCTACTTGAACTTCTTGAACCTTCCTGCTGCTTGAACTTCTTGAATTTTCCTGCTACTTGAACTTCTTGAACCTTACTGCTTCTTGAACCTTACTGCTTCTTGAACTTCTTGAACTTCTTGAACTTCTTGAACCTTCCTGCTAAATGAACTTCTTGAACTTCTTGAACCTTCCTGCTACTTGAACTTCTTGAACTTCTTGAACCTTCCTGCTACTTGAACTTCTTGAACTTCTTGCACCTTCCTGCTACCTGAACTTCTAGAACCTTCCTGCGACTTGAACTACTTGAACGTTCCTGCTACTTGAACTTCTTGAACTTCTTGAACCTTCCTGCTACTTGAACTTCTTGAACCTTCTTGCTACTTGAACTTCTTGAACCTTCCTGCTACTTGAACTTCTTGAACCTTCCTGCTACTTGAACTTCTTGAACTTCTTGAACCTTCCTGCTACCTGAACTTCTTGAACCTTCCTGCTAATTGAACTACTTGAACTTCCTGAACCTTCCTGCTGCTTGAACTTCTTGAACCTTCCTTCTATTTGAACTTCTTGAACTTCTTGAACCTTCCTGCTACTTGAACTACTTAAACTTCTTGAACCTTCCTGCTACTTGAACTTCTTGAACTTCTTGAACCTTCCTGCTACGTGAACTTCTTGAACCTTCCTGCTACTTGAACTTCTTGAACCTTCATGCTACTTGAACTTTTTGAACCTTCCTGCTACTTGAACATCTTGAACCTTCCTGCTACTAGAACTACTTGAACTTCTTGAACCTTCCTGCCGATCGAACTTCTTGAACCTTCCTGCTACTTGAACTTCTTGAACTTCTTGAACCTTCCTGCTACTTGAACTTCTTGAACCTTCATGCTACTTGAACTTCTTGAACCTTCTTCCTATTTGAACTTTTTGAACTTCCTGGACCTTCCTGCTACTTGAACTTCTTGAACCTTCCTGCTACTTGAACTTCTTGAACCTTCCTGCTATATGAACTTCTTGAACTTCTTGAACCTTCCTGCTACGTGAACTTCTTGAAACTTGCTGCTACTTGAACTTCTTGAACTTCTTGAACCTTCCTGCTACTTGAACTTCTTGAACTTCTTGAACCTTCCTGTTACTTGAACTTTTTGAACCTTCCTGCTACTTGAACTTCTTGAACCTTCCTGCTACTTGAACTTCTTGAACCTTCCTCCTACTTGAACTTCTTGAACCTTCCTGCTACTTGAACTTCTTGAACTTTCCTGCTACTTGAACATCTTGAACCTTACTGCTTCTTCAACTTCTTGAACTTCTTGAACCTTCCTGCTACTCGAACTTCTTGAACCTTCCTCCTACTTGAACTTCTTGAACCTTCCTGCTACTTGAACTTCTTGAACTTTCCTGCTACTTGAACTTCTTGAACCTTACTGCTTCTTGAACTTCTTGAACTTCTTGAACTTCTTGAACCTTCCTGCTAAATGAACTTCTTGAACTTCTTGAACCTTCCTGCTACTTGAACTTCTTGAACTTCTTGAACCTTCCTGCTACTTGAACTTCTTGAACTTCTTGCACCTTCCTGCTACTTGAACTTCTAGAACCTTCCTGTTACTTGAACTTCTTGAACCTTCCTGCTACTTGAACTTCTTGAACTTCTTGAACCTTCCTTCTACTTGAACTTCTTAACCTTCCTGCTACTTGAACTTCTTGAACTTCTTGACCCTTCCTGCTACTTGAACTTCTTGAACTTCTTGAACCTTCCTGCTACTTGAACTTCTTGAACTTCTTGAACCTTCCTGCTACTTGAACTTTTTAAACTTCTTGGACCTTCCTGCTACTTGAACTTCTTGAACATCTTGAACATTCCTGCTACTTGAACTTCTTGAAATTCTTGAACCTTCTTGCTATTTGAACTTCTTGAACTTCTTGAACCTTCCTACTACTTGAACTTTTTGAACTTCTTCAACCTTCCTGCTACTTGAACTTCTTGAACCTTCCTGCTACTTGAACTGCTTGAACTTCTTGAACCTTCCTGCAACTTGAACTTCTTGAAACTTCCTGCTACTTGAACTTCTTGAACTTCTTGAACCTTCCTGCTACTTGAACTTCTTGAACTTCTTGCACCTTCCTGCTACTTGAACTTCTTGAACATTTTGAACCTTCCTGCTACTTGAACTTCTTGAACCTTCCTGCTACTTGATCTTCTTGAACCTTCCTGCTACTTGAACTTCTTGAACCTTCCTGATACTTGAACTTCTTGAACCTTCCTGCTACTTGAACTTCTTGAACCTTCCTGCTACTTGAACTTTTTGAACCTTCCTGCTACTTGAACTTCTTGAACTTCTCGAACCTTCCTGCTACTTGAACTTTTCGAACTTCTTGAACCTTCCTGCTACTTGAACTTCTTGAACTTCTTGAACCTTCCTGCTACTTGAAATACTTGAACTTCTTGAACCCTCCTGCTACTTGAACTTCTTGAACTTCTTGAACCTTCCTGCTACTTGAACTTCTTGAACCTTCCTGCTACTTGAACTTCTTGAACCTTCCTGCCACTTGAACTTCTTGAACTTCTTGAACCTTCCTGCTACTTGAAATTCTTGAACCTTCCTGCTGCTTGAACTTCTTGAACTTCTTGAACCTTCCTGCTACTTGAACTTCTTGAACTTCTTGAACCTTCCTGCTACTTGAACTTTTTGAACTTTCCTTCTACTATAAATTCTTGAACTTCTTGAACCTTCCTGCTACTTGAACTTTTCGAACTTCTTGAACCTTCCTGCTACTCGAACTTCTCGAACTTCTTGAACTTTCCTGCTACTTGAACTACTCGAACTTCTTGAACCTTCCTGCTACTCGAACTTCTTGAACTTCTTGAACCTTCCTGCAACTTGAACTTCTTGAGGAGACCATCCCACTTTTTCAACTTTTTTAGTCCGATTCGTTTGAAAGTTGGCCAGTGTATGTATTTTGTAAAAGTAAACCTTTTTTACTCTGTCATTTTTTCGATTTAGGCCTTACTTTTTTTTTGACGAAAAATGTGTTTTTGGTATATTTTTATTGAAATTTCAGATTGGGACTCCTCCTTCAGTTTTGATGGTAGAACAAAAACAAAGACAGTTTTAGAACCCTTGGAACATTTCTAACAAACTCAAATTCGGCTTTTTTTGAAATTCAATTTTTTTCTATTTTTTCAAAATTTTTTGATATTTCAAAAATCAGCAACATTTTTTTGGGTTTAGAGCTATATATTTTTTCAAAGAATTCGAATTTGAAAAAAAGCCGAATTTGAGTTGGTTAGAAATGTTTCATGGATTCTAAAACTGTCTTTGGATTTGTTCTAGCATCAAAACTCGAGAACTAGTCCCAGGATGAATGTTGAAAATTCAAAGTGTTGGGTATAAGCAAAAAATAAAATTTTGTGTTGAAGTGTAATAAAATGAACAATTGATGTAATTGAATGCAGTTTTAATTTTTATTTTGATAATTTCCATACATAACTTCATATTCAAAGTGTGAATTGTGATTTAAAAAAAAAAAAAAAAATTATCTTTTTTTTTTCAACAAAATGATTTTTTTTTTCAGTCTGATTCTTATGAAATTTGACTATGATATGTAACCTTTGAAAAGAAACACAATTGATAATTCCTTCATTTTTTTGATTCAGGCCTTAGATTTTGCAAAAATTTGACATATTGGTTTTCAGATATTGATATTTCACTAATATTGATATTTCATAATGGAACTCCTCCTTCAGTTTTGATGCTAGAGCAAAAGCAAAGACCGTTTTAGAATCCTTGGAACATTTCTAACAAACTAAAATTCGGCTTTTTTTCAATTTCCCATTTGTTCTCTTTTTATATGGGGTCAAAATCGGGAAAAAATGGAATATTTTGGGTGCTTTTCATTTATATTGATATTTCAAAATGGAACTCCTCCTCCAGTTTTGATGCTAGAACAAAAGCAAAGACAGTTTTAGAATCCTTGGAACATTTCTAACAAACTCAAATTGAGGTTTTTTTCCATTTCCTATTTGTTCTGTTTTTAAGTGGGGTCAAAATCGGAAAAATTGAAAGAGTTTGGTCGCCTTACCCCCCCCGGGGGGGGGGGGGGGAAATTATTGTCGTAGCGCCATAAAATTTTAGGAACGAATAGTCTACCACCTAAGGGTCCTTTTACAACAAAAACATGCAAAATGACCATGGAATCGACAGAATCTGGCAAGGGCCTGGGATGGTCTCCTTAAACCTTCCTGCTACTTGAACTTCTTGAACCTTCCTGCCACTTGAACTTCTTGAACTTCTTGAACCTTCCTGCTACTCGAAATTCTTGAACCTTCCTGCTACTTGAACTTCTTGAACTTTTTGAACCTTCCTGCTACTTGAACTTTTCGAACTTCTTGAACCTTCCTGCTACTTGAACCTCTTGAACTTCTTAAACCTACCTGCTACTTGAAATACTTGAACTTCTTGAACCCTCCTGCTACTTGAACTTCTTGAACCTTCCTGCTACTTGAACTTCTTGAACTTCTTGAACCTTCCTGCTACTTGAAATTCTTGAACTTCTTGAACCTTCCTGCTACTTGAACTTCTTGAACTTCTTGAACCTTCCTGCTACTTGAAATTCTTGAACTTCTTGAACCTTCCTGCTACTTGATCTTTTCGAACTTCTTGAACCTTCGTGCTACTTGAACTTCTTGAACTGCTTGAACCTTCCTGCTACTTGAACTACTTGAACTTCTTGAACCTTCCTGCTACTTGAACTTCTTGAACTTCTTGAACCTTCCTGCTACTTGAACTTCTTGAACCTTCCTGCTACTTGAACTTCTTGAACCTTCCTGCCACTTGAACTTCTTGAACTTCATGAACCTTCCTGCTACTTGAAATTCTTGAACCTTCCTGCTACTTGAACTTCTTGAACTTCTTGAACCTTCCTGCAACTTGAACTTCTTGAACTTCTTGAACCTTCCTGCTACTTGAACTTCTTGAACCTTCCTTCCACATGAACTTCTTTAACTTTTTGAACCTTCCTGCTACTTGAACTTCTTGAACTTCTTGAACTTCTTGAACCTTCCTTCTATTTGAACTTCTTGAACTTCTTGAACCTTCCTGCTACTTGAACTTCTTGAACCTTCATGCTTCTTGAACTTCTTGAAACTTCCTGCTACATGAACTTCTTGAACTTCTTGAACCTTTCTGCTACTTGAGCATCTTGAACCTTCCTGCTACTTGTACTTCTTGAACCTTCCTGCTACTTGAACTTCTTGAACTTCTTGAACCATCCGGCTACTTGAACTTCTTGAACTTCTTGAACTTTCCTTCTACTTAAACTTCTTGAACTTCTTGAACCTTCCTGCTACTTGAACTTCTTGAACTTCTCGAACCTTCCTGCTACTTGAACTTCTTGAACCTTCCTGCTACTTGAACTTCTTGAACCTTCCTGCTACTTGAACTTCTTGAACCTTTCTGCTACTTGAACTTCTTGAACTTCTTAAACCTTCCTGCTACTTGAACTTCTTGAACTTCTTAAACCTTCCTGCTACTTGAACTTCTTGAACCTTCCTGCTACTTGAACTTCTTGAACTTCTTGAACCTTCCTGCTACTTGAACTTTTTGAACTTCTTGAGCCTTCCTGCTACTTGAACTTTTTGAACTTCTTGAACCTTCCTGCTACTTGAACTTTTTGAACTTCTTGAACCTTCCTGCTACTTGAACTTCTTGCACCTTCCTGCCACTTGATTTCTTGAACCTTCCTGCTACTTGAACTTCTTGAACCTTCCTGCTACTTGAACTTTTTGAACCTTCCTGCTTCTTGAACTTCTTGAACCTTTCTTCTCCTTGAACTTCTTGAACTTCTTGAACCTTCCTGCTACTTGAACTTCTTGAACCTTCCTGCGAGCTGAACTTCTTGACCTTCTTGAACCTTCCTGCTACTTGAACTTCTTGAACCTTAATGCTACTTGAACTTCTTGAACCCTCCTGCAACTTGAACTTCTTGAACTTCATGAACCTTCCTGCTACTTGAAATTCTTGAACCTTCCTGCTACTTGAACTTCATGAACTTCTTGAACCTTCCTGCTACTTGAACTTATTGAACTTCTTGAACCTTCCTGCTACTTGAACTTCTTGAACCTTCCTTCCACAGAAACTTCTTGAACTTCTTGAACCTTCCTGCTACTTGAACTTCTTGAACTTCTTGAACCTTCCTTCTACTTGAACTTCTTGAACTTCTTGAACCTTCCTTCTACTTGAACTTCTTGAACCTTCATGCTACATGAACTTCTTGAACTTCTTGAACCTTTCTGCTACTTGAGCTTCTTGAACCTTTCTGCTACTTGAGCTTCTTGAACCTTCCTGCTACTTGAACTTCTTGAACCTTCCTGCTACTTGAACTTCTTGAACTTCTTGAACCTTCCGGCCACTTGAACTTCTTGAATTTCTTGAACTTTCCTTCTACTTGAACTTCTTGAACTTCTTGAACCTTCCTGCTACTTGAACTTCTTGAACCTTCCTGCTACTTGAACTTCTTGAACTTCTTGAACCTTCCTGCTACTTGAACTGCTTGAACCTTTCTGCTACTTGAACTTCTTGAACCTTCCTTCTACTTGAACTTCTTGAACCTTCCTGCTACTTGAACTTCTTGAATTTCTTGACCCTTCCTGCTACTTGAACTTTTTGAACTTCTTGAACCTTCCTGCTACTTGAACTTCTTGAACTTCTTGAACCTTCCTGCTACTTGAACTTCTTAAACTTCTTGGACCTTCCTGCTACTTGAACTTCTTGAACATCTTGAACATTCCTGCTACTTGAACTTCTTGAACCTTCCTGCTTCTTGAACTTCTTGAACCTTCCTTCTCCTTGAACTTCTTGAACTTCTTGAACCTTCCTGCTTCATGAACTTCTTGAACCTTCCTGCTACTTTAACTTTTTAACTTCTTGAACCTTCCTGCGAGCTGAACTTCTTGAACTTCTTGAACCTTCCTGCTACTTGAACTTCTTGAACCTTCCTGCTACTTGAACTTCTTGAACCTTCCTGCTACTTGAACTTCTTGAACTTCTTGAACGTTTCAGCTACTTGAACTTCTTGAACCTTCCTGCTACTTGAACTTCTTGAACTTCTTGAACCTTCGTGCTACTTGAACTTCTTGAACCGCTTGAACCTTCCTGCTACTTGAACTACTTGAACTTCTTGAACCTTCCTGCTACTTGAACTTCTTGAACCTTCCTTCCACATGAACTTCTTGAACTTCTTGAACCTTCCTGCTACTTGAACTTCTTGAACTTCTTGAACCTTCCTTCTACTTGAACTTCTTGAACTTCTTGAACCTTCCTGCTACTTGAACTTCTTGAACCTTCATGCTTCTTGAACTTCTTGAAACTTCCTGCTACATGAACTTCTTGAACTTCTTGAACCTTTCTGCTACTTGAGCATCTTGAACCTTCCTGCTACTTGAACTTCTTGAACTTCTTGAACCTACCTGCTACTTGAAATTCTTGAACTTCTTGAACCTTCCTGCTACTTGAACTTCTTGAACTTCTTGAACCTTCCTGCTACTTGAAATTCTTGAACTTCTTGAACCTTCCTGCTACTTGATCTTTTCGAACTTCTTGAACCTTCCTGCTACTTGAACTTCTTGAACTTCTTGAACCATCCTGCTACTTGAACTACTAGAACTTCTTGAACCTTCCTGCTACTTGAACTTCTTGAACTTCTTGAACCTTCCTGCTACTTGAACTTCTTGAAATTCTTGAACATTCCTGCTACTTGAACTTCTTGAACCTTCCTGCTACTTGAACTTCTTGAACCCTCCTGCCACTTGAACTTCTTGAACTTCATGAACCTTCCTGCCACTTGAAATTCTTGAACCTTCCTGCTACTTGAACTTCTTGAACTTCTTGAACCTTCCTGCTACTTGAACTTCTTGAACTTCTTGAACATTCCTGCTACTCGAACTTCTTGAACCTTCCTTCCACATGAACTTCTTGAACTTCTTGAACCTTCCTGCTACTTGAACTTCTTGAACTTCTTGAACCTTCCTTCTACTTGAACTTCTTGAACTTCTTGAACCTTCCTGCTACTTGAACTTCTTGAACCTTCATGCTTCATGAACTTCTTGAAACTTCCTGCTACATGAACTTCTTGAACTTCTTGAACCTTTCTGCTACTTGAGCTTCTTGAACCTTCCTGCTACTTGAACTTCTTGAACCTTCCTGCTACTTGAACTTCTTGAACTTCTTGAACCTTCCGGCTACTTGAACTTCTTGAATTTCTTGAACGTTCCTTCTACTTGAACTTCTTGAACTTCTTGAACCTTCCTGCTACTTGAACTTCTTGAACCTTCCTGCTACTTGAACTTCTTGAACTTCTTGAACCTTCCTGCTACTTGAACTGCTTTAACCTTCCTGCTACTTGAACTTCTTGAACCTTCCTGCTACTTGAACTTCTTGAACTTCTTGAACCTTCCTTCTACTTGAACTTTTTGAACCTTCCTGCTACTTGAACTTTTTGAACTTCTTGACCCTTCCTGCTACTTGAACTTCTTGAACTTCTTGAACCTTCCTGCTACTTGAACTTCTTGAACTTCTTGAACCTTCCTGCTACTTGAACTTCTTAAACTTCTTGGACCTTCCTGCTACTTGAACTTCTTGAACCTTCATGCTTCATGAACTTCTTGAAACTTCCTGCTACATGAACTTCTTGAACTTCTTGAACCTTTCTGCTACTTGAGCTTCTTGAACCTTCCTGCTAATTGAACTTCTTGAACCTTCCTGCTACTTGAACTTCTTGAACTTCTTGAACCTTCCGGCTACTTGAACTTCTTGAATTTCTTGAACTTTCCTTCTACTTGAACTTCTTGAGCTTCTTGAACCTTCCTGCTACTTGAACTTCTTGAACCTTCCTGCTACTTGAACTTCTTGAACTTCTTGAACCTTCCTGCTACTTGAACTGCTTGAACCTTCCTGCTACTTGAACTTCTTGAACCTTCTTGCTACTTGAACTTCTTGAACTTCTTGAACCTTCCTTCTACTTGAACTTCTTGAACCTTCCTGCTACTTGAACTTCTTGAATTTCTTGACTCTTCCTGCTACTTGAACTTCTTGAACTTCTTGAACCTTCCTGCTACTTGAACTTCTTGAACTTCTTGAACCTTCCTGCTACTTGAACTTCTTAAACTTCTTGAACCTTCCTGCTACTTGAACTTCTTGAACATCTTGAACATTCCTGCTACTTGAACTTCATGAACCTTCCTGCTTCTTGAACTTCTTGAACCTTCCTTCTCCTTGAACTTCTTGAACTTCTTGAACCTTCCTGCTTCATGAACTTCTTGAACCTTCCTGCTACTTTAACTTTTTTAACTTCTTGAACCTGCCTGCTACTTGAACTTCTTGAACCTTCCTGCGAGCTGAACTTCTTGAACTTCTTGAACCTTCCTGCTACTTGAACTTCTTGAACCTTCCTGCTACTTGAACTTCTTGAACCTTCCTGCTACTTGAACTTCTTGAACTTCTTGAACCTTTCTGCTACTTGAACTTCTTGAACCTTCCTGCTACTTGAACTTCTTGAACTTCTTGAACCTTCCTGCTACTTGAAATTCTTGAACTTCTTGAACCTTCCTGCTACTTGAACTTCTTGAACTTCTTGAACCTTCCTGCTACTTGAAATTCTTGAACTTCTTGAACCTTCCTGCTACTTGATCTTTTCGAACTTCTTGAACCTTCGTGCTACTTGAACTTCTTGAACCGCTTGAACCTTCCTGCTACTTGAACTACTTGCACTTCTTGAACCTTCCTGCTACTTGACCTTCTTGAACCTTCCTTCCACATGAACTTCTTGAACTTCTTGAACCTTCCTGCTCCTTGAACTTCTTGAACTTCTTGAACCTTCCTTCTACTTGAACTTCTTTAACTTCTTGAACCTTCCTGCTACTTGAACTTCTTGAACCTTCATGCTTCTTGAACTTCTTGAAACTTCCTGCTACATGAACTTCTTGAACTTCTTGAACCTTTCTGCTACTTGAGCATCTTGAACCTTCCTGCTACTTGAACTTCTTGAACTTCTTGAACCTTCCTGCTACTTGAAATTCTTGAACTTCTTGAACCTTCCTACTACTTGAACTTCTTGAACTTCTTGAACCTTCCTGCTTCTCGAAATTCTTGAACTTCTTGAACCTTCCTGCTACTTGATCTTTTCGAACTTCTTGAACCTTCCTGCTACTTGAACTTCTTGAACTTCTTGAACCTTCCTGCTACTTGAACTACTTGAACTTCTTGAACCTTCCTGCTACTTGAACTTCTTGAACTTCTTGAACCTTCCTGATACTTGAATTCTTGAACTTCTTGAACCTTCCTGCTACTTGAACTTCTTGAACTTTCCTGCTACTTGAACTTCTTGAACCCTCCTGCCACTTGAACTTCTTGAACTTCATGAACCTTCCTGCCACTTGAAATTCTTGAACCTTCCTGCTACTTGAACTTCTTGAACTTTTTGAACCTTCCTGCTACTTGAACTTCTTGAACTTCTTGAACCTTCCTGCTACTTGAACTTCTTGAACCTTCCTTCCACATGAACTTCTTGAACTTCTTGAACCTTCCTGATACTTGAACTTCTTGAACTTCTTGAACCTTCCTTCTACTTGAACTTCTTGAACTTCTTGAACCTTCCTGCTACTTGAACTTCTTGAACCTTCATGCTTCATGAACTTCTTGAAACTTCCTGCTACATGAACTTCTTGAACTTCTTGAACCTTTCTGCTACTTGAGCTTCTTGAACCTTCCTGCTACTTGAACTTCTTGAAACTTCCTGCTACTTGAACTTCTTGAACTTTTTGAACCTTCCGGCTACTTGAACTTCTTGAATTTCTTGAACTTTCCTTCTACTTGAACTTCTTGAACTTCTTGAACCTTCCTGCTACTTGAACTTCTTGAACCTTCCTGCTACTTGAACTTCTTGAACTTCTTGAACCTTCCTGCTACTTGAACTGCTTGAACCTTCCTGCTACTTGAACTTCTTGAACCTTCCTGCTACTTGAACTTCTTGAACTTCTTGAACCTTCCTTCTACTTGAACTTCTTGAACCTTCCTGCTACTTGAACTTCTTGAACTTCTTGACCCTTCCTGCTACTTGAACTTCTTGAACTTCTTGAACCTTCCTGCTACTTGAACTTCTTGAACTTCTTGAACCTTCCTGCTACTTGAACTTCTTAAACTTCTTGGACCTTCCTGCTACTTGAACTTCTTGAACATCTTGAAAATTCCTGCTACTTGAACTTCTTAAACCTTCCTGCTTCTTGAACTTCTTGAACATTCCTTCTCCTTGAACTTCTTGAACTTCTTGAACCTTCCTGCTTCATGAACTTCTTGAACCTTCCGTCTACTTTAACTTTTTGAACTTCTTGAACCTTCCTGCTACTTGAACTTCTTGAACTTTCCTGCGAGCTGAACTTCTTGAACTTCTTGAACCTTCCTGCTACTTGAACTTCTTGAACCTTCCTGCTACTTGAACTTCTTGAACCTTCCAACTACTTGTACTTCTTGAACTTCTTGAACCTTTCTGCTACTTGAACTTCTTGAACCTTCCTGCTACTTGAACTTCTTGAACTTCTTGAACCTTCCTGCTACTTGAAATTCTTGAACTTCTTGAACCTTCCTGCTACTTGAACTTCTTGAACTTCTTGAACCTTCCTGCTACTTGAAATTCTTGAACTTCTTGAACCTTCCTGCTACTTGATCCTTTCGAACTTCTTGAACCTTCGTGCTACTTGAACTTCTTGAACTTCTTGAACCTTCCTGCTACTTGAACTACTTGAACTTCTTGAACCTTCCTGCTACTTGAACTTCTTGAACTTCTTGAACCTTCCTGCTACTTGAACTTCTTGAACCTTCCTGCTACTTGAACTTCTTGAACCTTCCTGCCACTTGAACTTCTTGAACTTCATGAACCTTCCTGCTACTTGAAATTCTTGAACCTTCCTGCTACTTGAACTTCTTGAACTTCTTGAACCTTCCTGCTACTTGAACTTCTTGAACTTCTTGAACCTTCCTGCTACTTGAACTTCTTGAACCTTCCTTCCACATGAACTTCTTGAACTTCTTGAACCTTCCTGCTACTTGAACTTCTTGAACTTCTTGAACCTTCCTTCTACTTGAACTTCTTGAACTTCTTGAACCTTCCTGCTACTTGAACTTCTTGAACCTTCATGCTTCTTGAACTTCTTGAAACTTCCTGCTACATGAACTTCTTGAACTTCTTGAACCTTTCTGCTACTTGAGATTCTTGAACCTTCCTGCTACTTGAACTTCTTGAACCTTCCTGCTACTTGAACTTCTTGAACTTCTTGAACCTTCCTGCTACTTGAACTTCTTGAACCTTCCTGCAACTTGAACTTCTTGAACCTTCCTGCTACTTGAACTTCTTGAACTTCTTGAACCTTCCTGCTACTTGAACTTCTTGAACCTTCCTGCTACTTCAACTTCTTGAACTTCTTGAACCTTCCTGCTACTTGCACTTCTTGAACCTTCCTGCTACTTAAACTTTTTGAACATACCTGATACCTGAACTTCTTGAACCTTCCTGCTACTTGAACTTCTTGAACCTTCCTGCTACTTGAACTTCTTGAACCTTCCTGCAACTTGAACTTCTTGAACTTCTTGAACCTTCCTGCTACTTGAACTTTTCGAACTTCTTGAACCTTCCTGTTACTTGAACTTCTTGAACTTCTTGAACCTTCCTGCTACTTGAAATACTTGAACTTCTTGTACCTTCCTGCTACTTGAACTTCTCGAACTTCTTGAACCTTCCTGCTACTTGTACTTCTTGAACTTCTTGAACCTTCCTGCTACTTGAACTTCTTGAACCTTCCTGCTACTTGAACTTCTGAACCTACCTGCCACTTGAACTTCTTGAACCTTCCTGCTACTTGAACTTCTTGAACTTTCCTGCTACTTGACCTTCTTGAACCTTCCTGCTACTTGAACTTCTTGAACTTGTTGAAACTTCCTGCTACTTGAACTTCTTGCACCTTCCTGCTACTTGAACTTCTTGAACCTTCCTGCTACTTGAACTTCTTGAACTTCTTGAACCTTCCTGCTACTTGAACTTCTTGAACTTCTTGAACCTTTCGGCTACTGGAACTTCTTGAACCTTCCTGCTACTTGAACTTCTTGAACTTTTTGAACCTTCCTGCTACTTGAACTTCTTGAACTTCTTGAACCTTCCTGCTACTTGAACTTTTTGAACTTCTTGAACCTTCCTGCTACTTGAACTTCTAGAACCTTCCTGCTACTTGAACTTCTTGAACTTTTTGAACCTTTCTGCTACTTGAACTTCTTGAACTTCTTGAACCTTCCTGCTACTTGAACTTCTTGAACTTCTTGAACCTTCCTGCTACTTGAACTTCTTGAACCTTCCTGCTACTTGAACTTCTTGAACTTCTTGAACCTTCCTGCTACTTGAAATACTTGAACTTCTTGAACCTTCCTGTTACTTGAACTTCTAGAACTTCTTGAACATTCCTGCTACTTGAACTTCTTGAACCTTCCTGCTACTTGAAATACTTGAAATTCTTGAACCTTCCTGTTACTTGAACTTCTTGAACTTCTTGAACCTTCCTGCTACTTGAACTTCTTGAACCTTCCTGCTACTTGAACTACATGAAACTTCCTGCTACTTGAACTTATTGAACCTTCCTTCGACTTGAACTTCTTGAACCTTCGTGCTACTTGAACTTCTTGAACTTCTTGACCCTTCCTGCTCCTTGAACTTCATGAACTTCTTGAACATTCCTGCTACTTGAACTTCTTGAACCTTCCTGCTTCTTGAACTTCTTGAACCTTCCTTCTCCTTGAACTTCTTGAACTTCTTGAACCTTCCTGCTACTTGAACTTCTTGAACCTTCCTGCGAGCTGAACTTCTTGAACTTCTTGAACCTTCCTGCAACTTGAACTTCTTGAACCTTCCTGCTACTTGAACTTCTTGAACCTTCGTGCTACTTGAACTTCTTGAACTTATTGAACCTTCCTTCTACTTGAACTTCTTGAACTTCTTGAACCTTCCTGCTACTTGAACTTCTTGAACCTTCATGCTTCTTGAACTTCTTGAAACTTCCTGCTACATGAACTTCTTGAACTTCTTGAACCTTTCTGCTACTTGAGCTTCTTGAACCTTCCTGCTACTTGAACTTCTTGAACCTTCCTGCTACTTGAACTTCTTGAACTTCTTGAACCTTCCGGCTACTTGAACTTCTTGAACTTCTTGAACTTTCCTTCTACTTGAACTTCTTGAACTTCTTGAACCTTCCTGCTACTTGAACTTCTTGAACCTTCCTGCTACTTGAACTTCTTGAACTTCTTGAACCTTCCTGCTACTTGAACTTCTTGAACCTTCCTGCTACTTGAACTTCTTGAACCTTCCTGCTACTTGAACTTCTTGAACTTCTTGAACCTTCCTTCTACTTGAACTTCTTGAACCTTCCTGCTACTTGAACTTCTTGAACTTCTTGACCCTTCCTGCTACTTGAACTTCTTGAACTTCTTGAACCTTCCTGCTACTTGAACTTCTTGAAATTCTTGAACCTTCCTGCCACTTGAACTTCTTAAACTTCTTGGACCTTCCTGCTACTTGAACTTCTTGAACATCTTGAACATTCCTGCTACTTGAACTTCTTGAAATTCTTGAACCTTCTTGCTATTTGAACTTCTTGAACTTCTTGAACCTTCCTGCTACTTGAACTTTTTGAACTTCTTGAACCTTCCTGCTACTTGAACTTCTTGAACCTACCTGCTACTTGAACTGCTTGAACTTCTTGAACCTTCCTGCAACTTGAACTTCTTGAAACTTCCTGCTACTTGAACTTCTTGAACTTCTTGAACCTTCCTGCTACTTGAACTTCTTGAACTTCTTGCACCTTCCTGCTACTTGAACTTCTTGAACATTTTGAACCTTCCTGCTACTTGAACTTCTTGAACCTTCCTGCTACTTGAACTTCTTGAACCTTCCTGCTACTTGAACTTCTTGAACCTTCCTGATACTTGAACTTCTTGAACCTTCCTGCTACTTGAACTTCTTGAACCTTCCTGCTACTTGAACTTTTTGAACCTTCCTGCTACTTGAACTTCTTGAACATCTTGAACCTTCCTGCTACTTGAACTTTTCGAATTTCTTGAACCTTCCTGCTACTTGAACTTCTTGAACTCCTTGAACCTTCCTGCTACTTGAAATACTTGAACTGCTTGAACCCTCCTGCTACTTGAACTTCTTGAACTTCTTGAACCTTCCTGCTACTTGAACTTCTTGAACTTTCCTGCTACTTGAACTTCTTGAACCTTCCTGCCACTTGAACTTCTTGAACTTCTTGAACCTTCCTGCTACTTGAAATTCTTGAACCTTCCTGCTGCTTGAACTTCTTGAACTTCTTGAACCTTCCTGCTACTTGAACTTCTTGAACTTCTTGAACCTTCCTGCTACTTGAACTTTTTGAACTTTCCTTCTACTAGAAATTCTTGAACTTCTTGAACCTTCCTGCTACTTGAACTTCTTGAACTTCTTGAACCTTCCTGCTACTTGAACTACTTGAACTTCTTGAACCTTCCTGCTACTTGAACTTCTTGAACTTCTTGAACCTTCCTGCTACTTGAACTTCTTGAACCTTCCTGCTACTTGAACTTCTTGAACCTTCCTGCTAGCTGAACTTCTTGAACTTCTTGAACCTTCCTGCTACTCGAACTTCTTGAACCTTCCTGCTACTTGAACTTCTTGAACCTTCCTGCTACTTGAACTTCTTGAACTTCTTGAACCTTTCTGCTACTTGAACTTCTTGAACCTTCCTGCTACTTGAACTTCTTGAACTTCTTGAACCTTCCTGCTACTCGAAATTCTTGAACTTCTTGAACCTTCGTGCTACTTGAACTTCTTGAACCTTCCTGCTACTTGAACTTCTCGAACTTCTTGAACCTTCCTGCTACTTGAACTTTTCGAACTTCTTGAACCTTCCTGCTACTCGAACTTCTTGAACTTCTTGAACTTTCCTGCTACTTGAACTACTCGAACTTCTTGAACCTTCCTGCTACTTGAACTTCTTGAACTTCTTGAACCTTCCTGCAACTTGAACTTCTTGAACCTTCCTGCTACTTGAACTTCTTGAACCTTCCTGCCACTTGAACTTCTTGAACTTCTTGAACCTTCCTGCTACTTGAAATTCTTGAACCTTCCTGCTACTTGAACTTCTTGAACTTCTTGAACCTTCCTGCTACTTGAACTTTTCGAACTTCTTGAACTTTCCTGCTACTTGAACCTCTTGAACTTCTTGAACCTTCCTGCTACTTGAAATACTTGAACTTCTTGAACCCTCCTGCTACTTGAACTTCTTGAACTTCTTGAACCTTCCTGCTACTTGAACTTCTTGAACCTTCCTGCTACTTGAACTTCTTGAAACTTCCTGCCACTTGAACTTCTTTAACTTCTTGAACCTTCCTGCTACTTGAAATTCTTGAACCTTCCTGCTGCTTGAACTTCTTGAACTTCTTGAACCTTCCTGCTACTTGAACTTCTTGAACTTCTTGAACTTTCCTGCTACTTGAACTACTTGAACTTCTTGAACTTCTTGAACCTACTTGAACTTCTTGAACTTCTTGAACCTTCCTGCTACTTGAACTTCTTGAACTTCTTGAACCTTCCTGCTACTTGAACTTCTTGAACTTCTTGAACCTTTCTGCTACTTGAACTTCTTGAACTTCTTGAACCTTCCTGCTACTTGAACTTCTTGAACCTTCCTGCTACTTGAACTTCTTGAACCTTCCTGCTCCTTGAACTTCTTGAACTTCTTGAACCTTCCTGCTACTTGAACTTTTCGAACTTCTTGAACCTTCCTGCTACTTGAACTACTTGAACTTCTTGAACCTTCATGCTACTTGAACTTCTTGAACTTCTTGAACCTTCCTGCTGCTTGAACTTCTTGAACCTTCCTGCTACTTGAACTTCTTGAACTTCTTGAACCTTCCTGCTACTTGAACTTCTTGAACTTCTTGAACCTTCCTGCTATTTGAACTTCTTTATCTTCTTGAACCTTCCTGCTACTTGAACTTCTTGAACCTTCCTGCTACTTGAACTTCTTGAACCTTCCTGCTACTTGAACTTTTTGAACTTCTTGAACCTTCCTGCTACTTGAACTTTTCGAACTTCTTGAACCTTCCTGCTACTTGAACTTCTTGTACTTATTGAACTTTCCTGCTACTTGAACTTCTTGAACCTTCCTGCCACTTGATTTCTTGAACCTTCCTGCTACTTGAACTTCTTGAACCTTCCTGCTACTTGAACTTTTTGAACTTCTTGAACCTTCCTGCTACTTGAAATTCTTGAACCTTCCTGCTACTTGAACTTCTTGAACTTCTTGAACCTTCCTGCTACTTGAACTTCTTTAACCTTCCTGCTACTCGAACTTCTTGAACTTCTTGAACGTTCCTGCTACTTGAACTTCTTGAACTTCTTGAACCTTCCTGCTACTTGAAATTCTTGAACCTTCCTGCCACTTGAACTTTTTGAACTTCTTGAACCTTCCTGCTACTTGAAATTCTTGAACCTTCCTGCTACTTGAACTTCTTGAACTTCTTGAACCTTCCTGCTACTTGAACTTTTCGAACTTCTTGAACCTTCCTGCTACTTGAACCTCTTGAACTTCTTGAACCTTCCTGCTACTTGAAATACTTGAACTTCTTGAACCCTCCTGCTACTTGAACTTCTTGAACTTCTTGAACCTTCCTGCTACTTGAACTTCTTGAACTTCTTGAACCTTCCTGCTACTTGAACTTCTTTATCTTCTTGAACCTTCCTGCTACTTGAACTTCTTGAACCTTCCTGATACTTGAACTTTTTGAACTTCTTGAACCTTCCTGCTACTTGAACTTTTTGAACTTCTTGAACCTTCCTGCTACTTGAACTTCTTGTACTTATTGAACTTTCCTGCTACTTGAACTTCTTGATCCTTCCTGCCACTTGATTTCTTGAACCTTCCTGCCACTTGATTTCTTGAACCTTCCTGCTACTTGAACTTCTTGAACCTTCCTGCTACTTGAAATTTTTGAACCTTCCTGCTTCTTGAACTTCTTGAACCTTCCTTCTACTTGAACTTCTTGAACTTCTTGAACCTTCCTGCTACTTGAACTTTTTGAACTTCTTGAACCTTCCTGCTACTTGAACTTCTTTAACCTTCCTGCTACTCGAACTTCTTGAACTTCTTGAACGTTCCTGCTACTTGAACTTCTTGAACTTCTTGAACCTTCCTGCTACTTGAAATTCTTGAATTTCTTGAACCTTCCTGCTACCTGAACTTCTTGAAACTTCCTGCTACAAGAACTACTTGAACTTCTTGAACCTTCCTGCTACTTGAACTTTTCGAACTTCTTGAACCTTCCTGCTACTTGAACTTCTTGAACTTTTTGAACCTTTCTGCTACCTGAACTACTTGAACTTCTAGAACATTCCTGCCACTTGAACTTCTGGAACTTCTTGAACCTTCCTGCTTCTTGAACTTCTTGAACCTTCCTGCGACTTGAACTTCTTGAACCTTCCTGCCTCTTGAACTTCTTGAACCTTCCTGCTACTTGAAATTCTTGAACCTTCCTGCTACTTGAAATTCTTGAACCTTCCTGCTACTTGAACTTCTTGAACTTCTTGAACCTTCCTGCTACTTGAACTTCTTGAACTTCTTGAACCTTCCTGCTACTTGAACTTCTTGAACTTCTTGAACCTTCCTGCTACTTGAACTTCTTGAACTTCTTGAACCTTCCTGCTACTTGAACTTCTTGAACTTCTTGAACCTTCCTGCTACTTGAACTTCTTGAGCCTCCCTCCTACTTGAACTTCTTGAACTTCTTAAACTTTCCTGCTACTTGAACTTCTTGAACTTCTTGAACCTTCCTGCTACTTGAACTACTTGAACTTCTTGAACCTTCCTGCTACTTGAACTTCTTGAACTTCTTGAACCTTCCTGCTACGTGAACTTCTTGAACCTTCCTGCTTCTTGAACTTCTTGAAACTTCCTGCTACATGAACTTCTTGAACTTCTTGAACCTTCCTGCTACTTGAACTTCTTGAACTTCTTGAACCTTCCTGCTACTTGAACTTCTTGAGCCTTCCTCCTACTTGAACTTCTTGAACTTCTTGAACCTTCCTGATACTTGAACTTCTTGAACCTTCCTGCTACGTGAACTTCTTGAACCTTGCTGCTTCTTGAACTTCTTGAAACTTCCTGCTACATGAACTTCTTGAACTTCTTGAACCTTCCTGCTACTTGAACTTCTTGAACCATCCTGCTACTTGAAATTCTAGAACTTCTTGAACCTTCCTGCTACTTGAACTTCTTGAACCTTCCTGCTACTTGAACTTCTTGAACTTCTTGAACCTTCTTGCTACTTGAACTTCTTGAACTTCTTGAACCTTCCTGCTACTTGAACTTCTTGAACTTCTTGAACCTTCCTGCTACCTGAACTTCTTGTACTTCTTAAACCTTCCTGCTACTTGAACTTCTTGAACCTTCCTGCTACTTGAACTTCTTGAACTTCTCAAACATTCCTGCTACTTGAACTTCTTTAACTTCTTGAACCGTCCTGCTACTTGAACTTCTTGAACCTTCCTGCTACTTGAACTTCTTGAACCTTCCTTCTTCTTGAACTTCTTGAACTTCTTGAACCTTCCTGCTACTTGAACTTCTTGAACTTCTTGAACCTTCCTGCTACTTGAACTACTTGAACTTCTTGAACCTTCCTGCTACTTGAACTTCTTACACTTCTTGAACCTTCCTGCTACTTGAACTTCTTGAACCTTCCTGCTACTTGAACTTCTCGAACCTTGCTGGTAATTGAACTTCTTGAACTTCTTGAACATTCCTGCTACTTGAACTTCTTGAACCTTCATGCTTCTTGAACTTCTTGAACTTCTTGAACCTTCCTGCTACTTGAACTTTTTGAACCTTCCTGCTACTTGAACTACTTGAACCCTCCTGCTACTTGAACTTCTTGAACTTCTTGAACCTTCCTGCTACTTGAACTATTTGAACTTCTTGAACCTTCCTGCTACTTGAACTACTTGAACTTCTTGAACTTCTTGAACCTTCCTGCTACTTTAACTTATTGAACTTCTTGAACCTTCCTGCTACTTGAACTACTTGAACTTCTTGAACCTTCCTGCTACTTGAACTTCTTGAACTTCTTGAACCTTCCTGCTACTTGAACTTCTTGAACCTTCCTGCTACTTGAACTACTTGAACTTCTTGAACTTCTTGAACCTTCCTGCTACTTTAACTTATTGAACTTCTTGAACCTTCCTGCTACTTGAACTACTTGAACTTCTTGAACCTTCCTGCTACTTGAACTTCTTGAACTTCTTGAACCTTCCTGCTACTTGAACTTCTTGAACCTTCCTGCTACTTGAACTTCTTGAATTTCTTGAACCTTCCTGCTACTTGAAATTCTTGAACCTTCCTGCTACTTGAACTTCTTGAATTTCTTGATCCTTCCTGCTACTTGAACTGCTAGAACTTCTTTAACCTTCCTGCTACCTGAACTTCTTGAACCTTCCTTCTACTTGAACTTCTTGAACTTATTGAACCTTCCTGCTACTTGATCATCTTGAACTTCTTGAACCTACCTGCTACTTGAACTACTTGAACTTCTTGAACCTTCCTGCTACTTGAACTTCTTGAACTTCTTGAACCTTCCTGCTACTTGAACATCTTGAACCTTCCTGCTACTTGAACTTCTTGAACTTCTTGAACCTTCCTGCTACTTGAACTTCTTGAACTTCTTGAACCTTCCTGCTACTTAAACTTCTTGAACTTCTTGAACCTTCCTGCTATTTGAACTTCTTGAACTTCTTGAACCTTCCTGCTACCTGAACTTTGAACCTTCCTGCTACTTGAACTTCTTGAATATCTTGATCCATCCTGCTACTTGAACTTCTTGAACTTCTTGAACCTTCCTGCTACTTGAACTTCTTGAACCTTCCTTCTACTTGAACTTCTTGAACTTCTTGAACATATCTGCTACTTGAACTTCTTGAACTTCTTGAACCTTCCTGCTACTTGAACTTCTTGAACCTTCCTTCTACTTGAACTTCTTGAACCTTCCTGGTACTTGAACTTCTTGAACTTCTTGAACCTACCTGCTACTAGAACTTCTTGAACCTTCATGCAACTTGAACTTCTTGAACCTTCCTGCTACTTGAACTTCTTGAACCTTCCTGCTACTTGAACTACTTGAACCCTCCTGCTACTTGAACTTCTTGAACTTCATGAACCTTCCTGCTACTTGAACTTTTTTAACCTTCCTGCTACTTGAACTATTAGAACTTCTTGAACCTTCCTCCTACTTGAACTACTTGAAATTCTTGAACCTTCCTGCTACTTGAACTTCTTGAACCTTCCTGCTACTTGAACTTCTTGAACTTCTTGAACCTTCCTGCTACTAGAACTTCTTGAACCTTCCTGGTACTTGAACTTCTTGAACTTCTCAAACATTCCTGCTACTTGAACTTCTTGAACTTCTTGAACCGTCCTGCTACTTGAACTTCTTGAACCTTCCTGCTACTTGAACTTCTTGAACCTTCCTTCTACTTGAACTTCTTGAACTTCTTGAACCTTCCTGCTACTTGAACTTCTTGAACTTCTTGAACCTTCCTGCTACTTGAACTACTTGAACTTCTTGAACCTTCCTGCTACTTGAACTTCTTGAACTTCTTGAACCTTCTTGCTACTTGAACTTCTTGAACCATTCTGCTTCTTGAACTTCTTGAAACTTCCTGCTACATGAACTTCTTGAACCTTCCAGCTACTTGAACTTCTTGAACCTTCCTGCCACTTGAACTTCTTGAACTTCTTGAACCTTTCTGCTACTTGAACTTCTTGAACCTTCCTGCTACTTGAACTTCTTGAACCTTCCTGCTACTTGAACTTCTTGAACCTTCCTGCCACTTGAACTTCTTGAACTTCTTGAACCTTCCTGCTACTTGAAATTCTTGAACCTTCCTGCTACCTGAACTTCTTGAACTTCTTGAACCTTCCTGCTACTTGAACTTTCTGAACTTCTTGAACCTTCCTGCTACTTGAACTTCTTGAACTTCTTGAACCTTCCTGCTACTTGAACTTCATGAACCTTCCTGCTACTTGAACTTCTTGACCCTTCCTGCTACTTGAACTTCTTGAACCTTCTTGCTACTTTAACTTCTTGAACTTCTTGAACCTTCCTGCTACTTGAACTTCTTGAGCTTCTTGAACCCTCCTGCTACTTGAACTTCTTTAACCTTCCTGCTAATTGAACTTCTTGAACATTCCTGCTACTTGAACTTCTTCTTGAACCTTGAACCTTCCTGCTACTTGAACTTCTTGAACCTTCCTGCTACTTGAACTTCTTGAACTTCTTGAACCTTCCTGCTACTTGAACTTCTTGAACCTTCCTGCTACTTGAACTTCTTGAACTTCTCAAACATTCCTGCTACTTGAACTTCTTTAACTTTTTGAACCGTCCTGCTACTTGAACTTCTTGAACCTTCCTGCTACTTGAACTTCTTGAACCTTCCTTCTTCTTGAACTTCTTGAACTTCTTGAACCTTCCTGCTACTTGAACTTCTTGAACTTCTTGAATCTTCCTGCTACTTGAACTACTTGACCTTCTTGAACCTTCCTGCTACTTGAACTTCTTGAACTTCTTGAACCTTCCTGCTACTTGAACTTCTTGAACCTTCCTGCTACTTGAACTTCTCGAACCTTCCTGGTAATTGAACTTCTTTAACTTCTTGAACATTCCTGCTACTTGAACTTCTTGAACCTTCATGCTTCTTGAACTTCTTGAACTTCTTGAACTTTCCTGCGACTTGAACTTTTTGAACCTTCCTGCTACTTGAACTACTTGAACCCTCCTGCTACTTGAACTTCTTGAACTTCTTGAACCTTCCTGCTACTTGAACTATTTGAACTTCTTGAACCTTCCTGCTACTTGAACTACTTGAACATCTTGAACCTTCCTGCTACTTGAACTTCTTGAACTTCTTGAACCTTCCTGCTACTTTAACTTATTGAACTTCTTGAACCTTCCTGCTACTTGAACTACTTGAACTTCTTGAACCTTCCTGCTACTTGAACTTCTTGAACTTCTTAAACCTTCCTGCTACTTGAACTTCTTGAACCTTCCTGCTACTTGAACTTCTTGAATTTCTTGAACCTTCCTGCTACTTGAAATTCTTGAACCTTCCTGCTACTTGAACTTCTTGAACTTCTTGATCCTTCCTGCTACTTGAACTGCTAGAACTTCTTGAACCTTCCTGCTACCTGAACTTCTTGAACCTTCCTTCTACTTGAACTTCTTGAACTTATTGAACCTTCCTGCTACTTGATCTTCTTGAACTTCTTGAACCTTCCTGCTACTTGAACTACTTGAACTTCTTGAACCTTCCTGCTACTTGAACTTCTTGAACTTCTTGAACCTTCCTGCTACTTGAACATCTTGAACCTTCCTGCTACTTGAACTTCTTGAACTTCTTGAACCTTCCTGCTACTTGAACTTCTTGAACTTCTTGAACCTTCCTGCTACTTAAACTTCTTGAACTTCTTGAACCTTCCTGCTATTTGAACTTCATGAACTTCTTGAACCTTCCTGCTACCTGAACTTTGAACCTTCCTGCTACTTGAACTTCTTGAACATCTTGATCCATCCTGCTACTTGAACATCTTGAACTTCTTGAACCTTCCTGCTACTTGAACTTCTTGAACCTTCCTTCTACTTGAACTTCTTGAACTTCTTGAACATATCTGCTACTTGAACTTCTTGAACTTCTTGAACCTTCCTGCTACTTGAACTTCTTAAACCTTCCTTCTACTTGAACTTCTTGAACCTTCCTGGTACTTGAACTTCTTGAACTTCTTGAACCTACCTGCTACTAGAACTTCTTGAACCTTCATGCAACTTGAACTTCTTGAACCTTCCTGCTACTTGAACTTCTTGAACCTTCCTGCTACTTGAACTACTTGAACCCTCCTGCTACTTGAACTTCTTGAACTTCATGAACCTTCCGGCTACTTGAACTTTTTTAACCTTCCTGCTACTTGAACTATTTGAACTTCTTGAACCTTCCTCCTACTTGAACTACTTGAAATTCTTGAACCTTCCTGCTACTTGAACTTCTTGAACCTTCCTGCTACTTGAACTTCTTGAACTTCTTGAACCTTCCTGCTACTTGAACTTCTTGAACCTTCCTGGTACTTGAACTTCTTGAACTTCTCAAACATTCCTGCTACTTGAACTTCTTGAACTTCTTGAACCGTCCTGCTACTTGAACTTCTTGAACCTTCCTGCTACTTGAACTTCTTGAACCTTCCTTCTACTTGAACTTCTTGAACTTCTTGAACCTTCCTGCTACTTGAACTTCTTGAACCATCCTGCTTCTTGAACTTCTTGAAACTTCCTGCTACATGAACTTCTTGAACCTTCCAGCTACTTGAACTTCTTGAACCTTCCTGCCACTTGAACTTCTTGAACTTCTTGAACCTTTCTGCTACTTGAACTTCTTGAACCTTCCTGCTACTTGAACTACTTGAACTTCTTGAACCTTCCTGCTACTTGAACTTCTTGAACTTCTTGAACCTTCTTGCTACTTGAACTTCTTGAACCATCCTGCTTCTTGAACTTCTTGAAACTTCCTGCTACATGAACTTCTTGAACCTTCCAGCTACTTGAACTTCTTGAACCTTCCTGCCACTTGAACTTCTTGAACTTCTTGAACCTTTCTGCTACTTGAACTTCTTGAACCTTCCTGCTACTTGAACTTCTTGAACCTTCCTTCTACTTGAACTTCTTGAACCTTCCTGCCACTTGAACTTCTTGAACTTCTTGAACCTTCCTGCTACTTGAAATTCTTGAACCTTCCTGCTACCTGAACTTCTTGAACTTCTTGAACCTTCCTGCTACTTGAACTTTCTGAACTTCTTGAACCTTCCTGCTACTTGAACTTCTTGAACTTCTTGAACCTTCCTGCTACTTGAACTTCATGAACCTTCCTGCTACTTGAACTTCTTGACCCTTCCTGCTACTTGAACTTCTTGAACCTTCTTGCTACTTTAACTTATTGAACTTCTTGGACCTTCCTGCTACTTGAACTTCATGAGCTTCTTGAACCCTCCTGCTACTTGAACTTCTTTAACCTTCCTGCTAATTGAACTTCTTGAACATTCCTGCTACTTGAACTTCTTCTTGAACCTTGAACCTTCCTGCTACTTGAACTTCTTGAACCTTCCTGCTACTTGAACTTCTTGAACTTCTTGAACCTTCCTGCTACTTGAACTTCTTGAACCTTCCTGCTACTTGAATTTCTTGAACTTCTTGAACCTTTCTGCTACTTGAACTTCTTGAACCTTCCTGCTACTTGAACTTCTTGAACTTCTTGAACTTCTTGAACCTTCCTGCTACTTGAACTTCTTGAACTTCTTGAACCTTCCTGCTACTTGAACTTCTTGATCATTCCTTCTACTTGAACTTCTTGAACTTCTTGAACCATCCTGCTACTTGAACTTCTTGAACTTCTTGAACCTTCCTGCTGCTTGAACTACTTGAACTTCTTGAACCTTAATGCTACTTGAACTTCTTGAACTTCTTGAACCTTCCTGCTACTTGAACTTCATGAACCTTCCTGCTTCTTGAACTTCTTGAAACTTCCTGCTACATGAACTTCTTGAACTTCTTGAACCTTCCTGCTACTTGAACTTCTTGAACCTTCCTGCTACTTGAACTTCATAACCTTCCTGCTTCTTGAACTTCTTGAACCTTCCTGCTACTTGAACTTCCTGAACTTCTTGAACCTTCCTGCTACTTGAACTTCTTGAACTTCTTGAACCTTCCTGCTACTTGAACTTCTTGAACCTTCCTGCTACTTTAACTTCTTGAACCTTCCTGCTACTTGATCTTCTTGAACTTCTTGAACCTTCCTGCTACTTGAACTTCTTGAACCTTCCTGCTAATTGAACTTCTTGAACTTCTTTAACCTTCCTGCTACTTGAACTTCTTGAACTTCTTGAACCTTCCTGCTACTTGAACATCTTGAACCTTCCTGCTTGTTGAACTTCTTGAACCTTCCTGCTACTTGAACTTCTTGAACCTTCCTGCTACTTGAACTTCTTGAACCTTCCTGCTACTTGAAGTTCTTGAACCTTCCTGCTACTTGAACTTCTTGAACTTCTTGAACTTCTTGAACCTTCCTGCTACTTGAACTTCTTGAACCTTCCTGCTACTTGAACTTCTTGAACCTTCCTGCTACTTGAACTTCTCGAACCTTCCTGGTAATTGAACTTCTTTAACTTCTTGAACATTCCTGCTACTTGAACTTCTTGAACCTTCATGCTTCTTGAACTTCTTGAACTTCTTGAACTTTCCTGCGACTTGAACTTTTTGAACCTTCCTGCTACTTGAACTACTTGAACCCTCCTGCTACTTGAACTTCTTGAACTTCTTGAACCTTCCTGCTACTTGAACTATTTGAACTTCTTGAACCTTCCTGCTACTTGAACTACTTGAACATCTTGAACCTTCCTGCTACTTGAACTTCTTGAACTTCTTGAACCTTCCTGCTACTTTAACTTATTGAACTTCTTGAACCTTCCTGCTACTTGAACTACTTGAACTTCTTGAACCTTCCTGCTACTTGAACTTCTTGAACTTCTTAAACCTTCCTGCTACTTGAACTTCTTGAACCTTCCTGCTACTTGAACTTCTTGAATTTCTTGAACCTTCCTGCTACTTGAAATTCTTGAACCTTCCTGCTACTTGAACTTCTTGAACTTCTTGATCCTTCCTGCTACTTGAACTGCTAGAACTTCTTGAACCTTCCTGCTACCTGAACTTCTTGAACCTTCCTTCTACTTGAACTTCTTGAACTTATTGAACCTTCCTGCTACTTGATCTTCTTGAACTTCTTGAACCTTCCTGCTACTTGAACTACTTGAACTTCTTGAACCTTCCTGCTACTTGAACTTCTTGAACTTCTTGAACCTTCCTGCTACTTGAACATCTTGAACCTTCCTGCTACTTGAACTTCTTGAACTTCTTGAACCTTCCTGCTACTTGAACTTCTTGAACTTCTTGAACCTTCCTGCTACTTAAACTTCTTGAACTTCTTGAACCTTCCTGCTATTTGAACTTCATGAACTTCTTGAACCTTCCTGCTACCTGAACTTTGAACCTTCCTGCTACTTGAACTTCTTGAACATCTTGATCCATCCTGCTACTTGAACATCTTGAACTTCTTGAACCTTCCTGCTACTTGAACTTCTTGAACCTTCCTTCTACTTGAACTTCTTGAACTTCTTGAACATATCTGCTACTTGAACTTCTTGAACTTCTTGAACCTTCCTGCTACTTGAACTTCTTAAACCTTCCTTCTACTTGAACTTCTTGAACCTTCCTGGTACTTGAACTTCTTGAACTTCTTGAACCTACCTGCTACTAGAACTTCTTGAACCTTCATGCAACTTGAACTTCTTGAACCTTCCTGCTACTTGAACTTCTTGAACCTTCCTGCTACTTGAACTACTTGAACCCTCCTGCTACTTGAACTTCTTGAACTTCATGAACCTTCCTGCTACTTGAACTTTTTTAACCTTCCTGCTACTTGAACTATTTGAACTTCTTGAACCTTCCTCCTACTTGAACTACTTGAAATTCTTGAACCTTCCTGCTACTTGAACTTCTTGAACCTTCCTGCTACTTGAACTTCTTGAACTTCTTGAACCTTAATGCTACTTGAACTTCTTGAACCTTCCTGGTACTTGAACTTCTTGAACTTCTCAAACATTCCTGCTACTTGAACTTCTTGAACTTCTTGAACCGTCCTGCTACTTGAACTTCTTGAACCTTCCTGCTACTTGAACTTCTTGAACCTTCCTTCTACTTGAACTTCTTGAACTTCTTGAACCTTCCTGCTACTTGAACTTCTTGAACCATCCTGCTTCTTGAACTTCTTGAAACTTCCTGCTACATGAACTTCTTGAACCTTCCAGCTACTTGAACTTCTTGAACCTTCCTGCCACTTGAACTTCTTGAACTTCTTGAACCTTTCTGCTACTTGAACTTCTTGAACCTTCCTGCTACTTGAACTACTTGAACTTCTTGAACCTTCCTGCTACTTGAACTTCTTGAACTTCTTGAACCTTCTTGCTACTTGAACTTCTTGAACCATCCTGCTTCTTGAACTTCTTGAAACTTCCTGCTACATGAACTTCTTGAACCTTCCAGCTACTTGAACTTCTTGAACCTTCCTGCCACTTGAACTTCTTGAACTTCTTGAACCTTTCTGCTACTTGAACTTCTTGAACCTTCCTGCTACTTGAACTTCTTGAACCTTCCTTCTACTTGAACTTCTTGAACCTTCCTGCCACTTGAACTTCTTGAACTTCTTGAACCTTCCTGCTACTTGAAATTCTTGAACCTTCCTGCTACCTGAACTTCTTGAACTTCTTGAACCTTCCTGCTACTTGAACTTTCTGAACTTCTTGAACCTTCCTGCTACTTGAACTTCTTGAACTTCTTGAACCTTCCTGCTACTTGAACTTCATGAACCTTCCTGCTACTTGAACTTCTTGACCCTTCCTGCTACTTGAACTTCTTGAACCTTCTTGCTACTTTAACTTATTGAACTTCTTGGACCTTCCTGCTACTTGAACTTCATGAGCTTCTTGAACCCTCCTGCTACTTGAACTTCTTTAACCTTCCTGCTAATTGAACTTCTTGAACATTCCTGCTACTTGAACTTCTTCTTGAACCTTGAACCTTCCTGCTACTTGAACTTCTTGAACCTTCCTGCTACTTGAACTTCTCGAACTTCTTGAACCTTCCTGCTACTTGAACTTCTTGAACCTTCCTGCTACTTGAATTTCTTGAACTTCTTGAACCTTTCTGCTACTTGAACTTCTTGAACCTTCCTGCTACTTGAACTTCTTGAACTTCTTGAACTTCTTGAACCTTCCTGCTACTTGAACTTCTTGAACTTCTTGAACCTTCCTGCTACTTGAACTTCTTGATCATTCCTTCTACTTGAACTTCTTGAACTTCTTGAACCCTCCTGCTACTTGAACTTCTTGAACTTCTTGAACCTTCCTGCTGCTTGAACTACTTGAACTTCTTGAACCTTAATGCTACTTGAACTTCTTGAACTTCTTGAACCTTCCTGCTACTTGAACTTCATGAACCTTCCTGCTTCTTGAACTTCTTGAAACTTCCTGCTACATGAACTTCTTGAACTTCTTGAACCTTCCTGCTACTTGAACTTCTTGAACCTTCCTGCTACTTGAACTTCATGAACCTTCCTGCTTCTTGAACTTCTTGAACCTTCCTGCTACTTGAACTTCCTGAACTTCTTGAACCTTCCTGCTACTTGAACTTCTTGAACTTCTTGAACCTTCCTGCTACTTGAACTTCTTGAACCTTCCTGCTACTTTAACTTCTTGAACCTTCCTGCTACTTGATCTTCTTGAACTTCTTGAACCTTCCTGCTACTTGAACTTCTTGAACCTTCCTGCTAATTGAACTTCTTGAACTTCTTTAACCTTCCTGCTACTTGAACTTCTTGAACTTCTTGAACCTTCCTGCTACTTGAACATCTTGAACCTTCCTGCTTGTTGAACTTCTTGAACCTTCCTGCTACTTGAACTTCTTGAACCTTCCTGCTACTTGAACTTCTTGAACCTTCCTGCTACTTGAAGTTCTTGAACCTTCCTGCTACTTGAACTTCTTGAACTTCTTGAACCTTCCAGCTACTTGAACTTCTTGAACGTCTTGAACCTTCCTGCTACTTGAACTTCTTGAACTTCTTGAACCTTCCTGCTACTTGAACTTCTTGAACTTCTTGAACCTTCCTGCTACTTGAACTTCTTGAACCTTCCTGCTACTTGATCTTCTCGAACCTTCCTGGTACTTGAACATCTTGAACTTCTTGAACATTCCTGCTACTTGAACTTCTTGAACCTTCATGCTACTTGAACTTCTTGAACTTCTTGAACCTTCCTGCTACTTGAAATTCTTGAACCTTCCTGCTACTTGAAATTCTTGAACCTTCCTGCTACTTGAACTTCTTGAACTTCTTGAACCTTCCTGCTACTTGAACTTCTTGAACTTCTTGAACCTTCCTGCTACGTGAACTTCTTGAACTTCTCGAACCTTCCTGCTACTTGAAATTCTTGAACTTCTTGAACCTTCCTGCTACTTGAACTTCTTGAACTTCTTAAACCTTCCTGCTACTTGAACTTCTTGAGCCTCCCTCCTACTTGAACTTCTTGAACTTCTTAAACCTTCCTGCTACTTGAACTTCTTGAACTTCTTGAACCTTCCTGCTACTTGAACTTCTTGAACTTCTTGAACCTTCCTGCTACTTGAACTTCTTGAACCTTCCTGCTACTTGAACTTCTTGAACTTCTCAAACATTCCTGCCACTTGAACTTCTTTAACTTTTTGAACCGTCCTGCTACTTGAACTTCTTGAACCTTCCTGCTACTTGAACTTCTTGAACCTTCCTTCTTCTTGAACTTCTTGAACTTCTTGAACCTTCCTGCTACTTGAACTTCTTGAACTTCTTGAATCTTCCTGCTACTTGAACTACTTGACCTTCTTGAACCTTCCTGCTACTTGAACTTCTTGAACTTCTTGAACCTTCCTGCTACTTGAACTTCTTGAACCTTCCTGCTACTTGAACTTCTCGAACCTTCCTGGTAATTGAACTTTTTTAACTTCTTGAACATTCCTGCTACTTGAACTTCTTGAACCTTCATGCTTCTTGAACTTCTTGAACTTCTTGAACCTTCCTGCTACTTGAACTTTTTGAACCTTCCTGCTACTTGAACTACTTGAACCCTCCTGCTACTTGAACTTCTTGAACTTCTTGAACCTTCCTGCTACTTGAACTATTTGAACTTCTTGAACCTTCCTGCTACTTGAACTACTTGAACATCTTGAACCTTCCTGCTACTTGAACTTCTTGAACTTCTTGAACCTTCCTGCTACTTTAACTTATTGAACTTCTTGAACCTTCCTGCTACTTGAACTACTTGAACTTCTTGAACCTTCCTGCTACTTGAACTTCTTGAACTTCTTGAACCTTCCTGCTACTTGAACTTCTTGAACCTTCCTGCTACTTGAACTTCTTGAATTTCTTGAACCTTCCTGCTACTTGAAATTCTTGAACCTTCCTGCTACTTGAACTTCTTGAACTTCTTGATCCTTCCTGCTACTTGAACTGCTAGAACTTCTTGAACCTTCCTGCTACCTGAACTTCTTGAACCTTCCTTCTACTTGAACTTCTTGAACTTATTGAACCTTCCTGCTACTTGATCTTCTTGAACTTCTTGAACCTTCCTGCTACTTGAACTACTTGAACTTCTTGAACCTTCCTGCTACTTGAACTTCTTGAACTTCTTGAACCTTCCTGCTACTTGAACATCTTGAACCTTCCTGCTACTTGAACTTCTTGAACTTCTTGAACCTTCCTGCTACTTGAACTTCTTGAACTTCTTGAACCTTCCTGCTACTTAAACTTCTTGAACTTCTTGAACCTTCCTGCTATTTGAACTTCTTGAACTTCTTGAACCTTCCTGCTACCTGAACTTTGAACCTTCCTGCTACTTGAACTTCTTGAACATCTTGATCCATCCTGCTACTTGAACTTCTTGAACTTCTTGAACCTTCCTGCTACTTGAACTTCTTGAACCTTCCTTCTACTTGAACTTCTTGAACTTCTTGAACATATCTGCTACTTGAACTTCTTGAACTTCTTGAACCTTCCTGCTACTTGAACTTCTTAAACCTTCCTTCTACTTGAACTTCTTGAACCTTCCTGGTACTTGAACTTCTTGAACTTCTTGAACCTACAGGCTACTAGAACTTCTTGAACCTTCATGCAACTTGAACTTCTTGAACCTTCCTGCTACTTGAACTTCTTGAACCTTCCTGCTACTTGAACTACTTGAACCCTCCTGCTACTTGAACTTCTTGAACTTCATGAACCTTCCTGCTACTTGAACTTTTTTAACCTTCCTGCTACTTGAACTATTTGAACTTCTTGAACCTTCCTCCTACTTGAACTACTTGAAATTCTTGAACCTTCCTGCTACTTGAACTTCTTGAACCTTCCTGCTACTTGAACTTCTTGAACTTCTTGAACCTTCCTGCTACTTGAACTTCTTGAACCTTCCTGGTACTTGAACTTCTTGAACTTCTCAAACATTCCTGCTACTTGAACTTCTTGAACTTCTTGAACCGTCCTGCTACTTGAACTTCTTGAACCTTCCTGCTACTTGAACTTCTTGAACCTTCCTTCTACTTGAACTTCTTGAACTTCTTGAACCTTCCTGCTACTTGAACTTCTTGAACCATCCTGCTTCTTGAACTTCTTGAAACTTCCTGCTACATGAACTTCTTGAACCTTCCAGCTACTTGAACTTCTTGAACCTTCCTGCCACTTGAACTTCTTGAACTTCTTGAACCTTTCTGCTACTTGAACTTCTTGAACCTTCCTGCTACTTGAACTACTTGAACTTCTTGAACCTTCCTGCTACTTGAACTTATTGAACTTCTTGAACCTTCTTGCTACTTGAACTTCTTGAACCATCCTGCTTCTTGAACTTCTTGAAACTTCCTGCTACATGAACTTCTTGAACCTTCCAGCTACTTGAACTTCTTGAACCTTCCTGCCACTTGAACTTCTTGAACCTTCCTGCCACTTGAACTTCTTGAACTTCTTGAACCTTCCTGCTACTTGAAATTCTTGAACCTTCCTGCTACCTGAACTTCTTGAACTTCTTGAACCTTCCTGCTACTTGAACTTTCTGAACTTCTTGAACCTTCCTGCTACTTGAACTTCTTGAACTTCTTGAACCTTCCTGCTACTTGAACTTCATGAACCTTCCTGCTACTTGAACTTCTTGACCCTTCCTGCTACTTGAACTTCTTGAACCTTCTTGCTACTTTAACTTATTGAACTTCTTGGACCTTCCTGCTACTTGAACTTCATGAGCTTCTTGAACCCTCCTGCTACTTGAACTTCTTTAACCTTCCTGCTAATTGAACTTCTTGAACATTCCTGCTACTTGAACTTCTTCTTGAACCTTGAACCTTCCTGCTACTTGAACTTCTTGAACCTTCCTGCTACTTGAACTTCTTGAACTTCTTGAACCTTCCTGCTACTTGAACTTCTTGAACCTTCCTGCTACTTGAATTTCTTGAACTTCTTGAACCTTTCTGCTACTTGAACTTCTTGAACCTTCCTGCTACTTGAACTTCTTGAACTTCTTGAACTTCTTGAACCTTCCTGCTACTTGAACTTCTTGAACTTCTTGAACCTTCCTGCTACTTGAACTTCTTGATCATTCCTTCTACTTGAACTTCTTGAACTTCTTGAACCATCCTGCTACTTGAACTTCTTGAACTTCTTGAACCTTCCTGCTGCTTGAACTACTTGAACTTCTTGAACCTTAATGCTACTTGAACTTCTTGAACTTCTTGAACCTTCCTGCTACTTGAACTTCATGAACCTTCCTGCTTCTTGAACTTCTTGAAACTTCCTGCTACATGAACTTCTTGAACTTCTTGAACCTTCCTGCTACTTGAACTTCTTGAAACTTCCTGCTACTTGAACTTCATGAACCTTCCTGCTTCTTGAACTTCTTGAACCTTCCTGCTACTTGAACTTCCTGAACTTCTTGAACCTTCCTGCTACTTGAACTTCTTGAACTTCTTGAACCTTCCTGCTACTTGAACTTCTTGAACCTTCCTGCTACTTTAACTTCTTGAACCTTCCTGCTACTTGATCTTCTTGAACTTCTTGAACCTTCCTGCTACTTGAACTTCTTGAACCTTCCTGCTAATTGAACTTCTTGAACTTCTTTAACCTTCCTGCTACTTGAACTTCTTGAACTTCTTGAACCTTCCTGCTACTTGAACATCTTGAACCTTCCTGCTACTTGAACTTCTTGAACCTTCCTGCTACTTGAACTTCTTGAACCTTCCTGCTACTTGAACTTCTTGAACCTTCCTGCTACTTGAACTTCTTGAACCTTCCTGCTACTTGAACTTCTTGAACTTCTTGAACCTTCAAGCTACTTGAACTTCTTGAACGTCTTGAACCTTCCTGCTACTTGAACTTCTTGAACTTCTTGAACCTTCCTGCTACTTGAACTTCTTGAACTTCTTGAACCTTCCTGCTATTTGAACTTCTTGAACCTTCCTGCTACTTGATCTTCTCGAACCTTCCTGGTACTTGAACATCTTGAACTTCTTGAACATTCCTGCTACTTGAACTTCTTGAACCTTCATGCTACTTGAACTTCTTGAACTTCTTGAACCTTCCTGCTACTTGAAATTCTTAAACCTTCCTGCTACTTGAAATTCTTGAACCTTCCTGCTACTTGAACTTCTTGAACTTCTTGAACCTTCCTGCTACTTGAACTTCTTGAACTTCTTGAACCTTCCTGCTACGTGAACTTCTTGAACTTCTCGAACCTTCCTGCTACTTGAAATTCTTGAACTTCTTGAACCTTCCTGCTACTTGAACTTCTTGAACTTCTTAAACCTTCCTGCTACTTGAACTTCTTGAGCCTCCCTCCTACTTGAACTTCTTGAACTTCTTAAACCTTCCTGCTACTTGAACTTCTTGAACTTCTTGAACCTTCCTGCTACTTGAACTACTTGAACTTCTTGAACCTTCCTGCTACTTGAACTTCTTGAACTTCTTGAACCTTCCTGCTACGTGAACTTCTTGAACCTTCCTGCTTCTTGAACTTCTTGAAACTTCCTGCTACATGAACTTCTTGAACTTCTTGAACCTTCCTGCTACTTGAACTTCTTGAACTTCTTGAACCTTCCTGCTACTTGAACTTCTTGAGCCTTCCTCCTACTTGAACTTCTTGAACTTCTTGAACCTTCCTGATACTTGAACTTCTTGAACTTCTTGAGCCTCCCTCCTACTTGAACTTCTTGAACTTCTTAAACCTTCCTGCTACTTGAACTTCTTGAACTTCTTGAACCTTCCTGCTACTTGAACTACTTGAACTTCTTGAACCTTCCTGCTACTTGAACTTCTTGAACTTCTTGAACCTTCCTGCTACGTGAACTTCTTGAACCTTCCTGCTTCTTGAACTTCTTGAAACTTCCTGCTACATGAACTTCTTGAACTTCTTGAACCTTCCTGCTACTTGAACTTCTTGAACTTCTTGAACCTTCCTGCTACTTGAACTTCTTGAGCCTTCCTCCTACTTGAACTTCTTGAACTTCTTGAACCTTCCTGATACTTGAACTTCTTGAACTTCTTGAAACTTCCTGCTACATGAACTTCTTGAACTTCTTGAACCTTCCTGCTACTTGAACTTCTTGAACCATCCTGCTACTTGAACTTCTAGAACTTCTTGAACCTTCCTGCTACTTGAACTTCTTGAACTTCTTGAACCTTCTTGCTACTTGAACTTCTTGAACTTCTTGAACCTTCCTGCTACTTGAACTTCTTGAACTTCTTGAACCTTCCTGCTACCTGAACTTCTTGAACTTCTTAAACCTTCCTGCTACTTGAACTTCTTGAACCTTCCTGCTACTTGAACTTCTTGAACTTCTCAAACATTCCTGCTACTTGAACTTCTTTAACTTCTTGAACCGTCCTGCTACTTGAACTTCTTGAACCTTCCTGCTACTTGAACTTCTTGAACCTTCCTTCTTCTTGAACTTCTTGAACTTCTTGAACCTTCCTGCTACTTGAACTTCTTGAACTTCTTGAACCTTCCTGCTACTTGAACTACTTGAACTTCTTGAACCTTCCTGCTACTTGAACTTCTTGAACTTCTTGAACCTTCCTGCTACTTGAACTTCTTGAACCTTCCTGCTACTTGAACTTCTCGAACCTTCCTGGTAATTGAACTTCTTGAACTTCTTGAACATTCCTGCTACTTGAACTTCTTGAACCTTCATGCTTCTTGAACTTCTTGAACTTCTTGAACCTTCCTGCTACTTGAACTTTTTGAACCTTCCTGCTACTTGAACTACTTGAACCCTCCTGCTACTTGAACTTCTTGAACTTCTTGAACCTTCCTGCTACTTGAACTATTTGAACTTCTTGAACCTTCCTGCTACTTGAACTACTTGAACTTCTTGAACCTTCCTGCTACTTGAACTTCTTGAACTTCTTGAACCTTCCTGCTACTTTAACTGATTGAACTTCTTGAACCTTCCTGCTACTTGAACTACTTGAACTTCTTGAACCTTCCTGCTACTTGAACTTCTTGAACTTCTTGAACCTTCCTGCTACTTGAACTTCTTGAACCTTCCTGCTACTTGAACTTCTTGAATTTCTTGAACCTTCCTGCTACTTGAAATTCTTGAACCTTCCTGCTACTTGAACTTCTTGAACTTCTTGATCCTTCCTGCTACTTGAACTGCTAGAACTTCTTGAACCTTCCTGCTACCTGAACTTCTTGAACCTTCCTTCTACTTGAACTTCTTGAACTTATTGAACCTTCCTGCTACTTGATCTTCTTGAACTTCTTGAACCTTCCTCCTACTTGAACTACTTGAAATTCTTGAACCTTCCTGCTACTTGAACTTCTTGAACCTTCCTGCTACTTGAACTTCTTGAACTTCTTGAACCTTCCTGCTACTTGAACTTCTTGAACCTTCCTGCTACTTGAACTTCTTGAACTTCTTGAACCTTCCTGCTACCTGAACTTCTTGAACTTCTTAAACCTTCCTGCTACTTGAACTTCTTGAACCTTCCTGCTACTTGAACTTCTTGAACTTCTCAAACATTCCTGCTACTTGAACTTCTTTAACTTCTTGAACCGTCCTGCTACTTGAACTTCTTGAACCTTCCTGCTACTTGAACTTCTTGAACCTTCCTTCTTCTTGAACTTCTTGAACTTCTTGAACCTTCCTGCTACTTGAACTTCTTGAACTTCTTGAACCTTCCTGCTACTTGAACTACTTGAACTTCTTGAACCTTCCTGCTACTTGAACTTCTTGAACTTCTTGAACCTTCCTGCTACTTGAACTTCTTGAACCTTCCTGCTACTTGAACTTCTCGAACCTTCCTGGTAATTGAACTTCTTGAACTTCTTGAACATTCCTGCTACTTGAACTTCTTGAACCTTCATGCTTCTTGAACTTCTTGAACTTCTTGAACCTTCCTGCTACTTGAACTTTTTGAACCTTCCTGCTACTTGAACTACTTGAACCCTCCTGCTACTTGAACTTCTTGAACTTCTTGAACCTTCCTGCTACTTGAACTATTTGAACTTCTTGAACCTTCCTGCTACTTGAACTACTTGAACTTCTTGAACCTTCCTGCTACTTGAACTTCTTGAACTTCTTGAACCTTCCTGCTACTTTAACTTATTGAACTTCTTGAACCTTCCTGCTACTTGAACTACTTGAACTTCTTGAACCTTCCTGCTACTTGAACTTCTTGAACTTCTTGAACCTTCCTGCTACTTGAACTTCTTGAACCTTCCTGCTACTTGAACTTCTTGAATTTCTTGAACCTTCCTGCTACTTGAAATTCTTGAACCTTCCTGCTACTTGAACTTCTTGAACTTCTTGATCCTTCCTGCTACTTGAACTGCTAGAACTTCTTGAACCTTCCTGCTACCTGAACTTCTTGAACCTTCCTTCTACTTGAACTTCTTGATCTTATTGAACCTTCCTGCTACTTGATCTTCTTGAACTTCTTGAACCTTCCTGCTACTTGAACTACTTGAACTTCTTGAACCTTCCTGCTACTTGAACTTCTTGAACTTCTTGAACCTTCCTGCTACTTGAACATCTTGAACCTTCCTGCTACTTGAACTTCTTGAACTTCTTGAACCTTCCTGCTACTTGAACTTCTTGAACTTCTTGAACCTTCCTGCTATTTGAACTTCTTGAACTTCTTGAACCTTCCTGCTACCTGAACTTTGAACCTTCCTGCTACTTGAACTTCTTGAACATCTTGATCCATCCTGCTACTTGAACTTCTTGAACTTCTTGAACCTTCCTGCTACTTGAACTTCTTGAACCTTCCTTCTACTTGAACTTCTTGAACTTCTTGAACATATCTGCTACTTGAACTTCTTGAACCTTCCTGCTACTTGAACTTCTTGAACCTTCCTTCTACTTGAACTTCTTGAACCTTCCTGGTACTTGAACTTCTTGAACTTCTTGAACCTACCTGCTACTAGAACTTCTTGAACCTTCATGCAACTTGAACTTCTTGAACCTTCCTGCTACTTGAACTTCTTGAACCTTCCTGCTACTTGAACTACTTGAACCCTCCTGCTACTTGAACTTCTTGAACTTCATGAACCTTCCTGCTACTTGAACTTTTTTCACCTTCCTGCTACTTGAACTATTAGAACTTCTTGAACCTTCCTCCTACTTGAACTACTTGAAATTCTTGAACCTTCCTGCTACTTGAACTTCTTGAACCTTCCTGCTACTTGAACTTCTTGAACTTCTTGAACCTTCCTGCTACTTGAACTTCTTGAACCTTCCTGGTACTTGAACTTCTTGAACTTCTTGAACCTTCTTGCTACTTGAACTTCTTGAACCATCCTGCTTCTTGAACTTCTTGAAACTTCCTGCTACATGAACTTCTTGAACCTTCCAGCTACTTGAACTTCTTGAACCTTCCTGCCACTTGAACTTCTTGAACTTCTTGAACCTTTCTGCTACTTGAACTTCTTGAACCTTCCTGCTACTTGAACTTCTTGAACCTTCCTGCTACTTGAACTTCTCGAACCTTCCTGCCACTTGAACTTCTTGAACTTCTTGAACCTTCCTGCTACTTGAAATTCTTGAACCTTCCTGCTACCTGAACTTCTTGAACTTCTTGAACCTTCCTGCTACTTGAACTTTCTGAACTTCTTGAACCTTCCTGCTACTTGAACTTCTTGAACTTCTTGAACCTTCCTGCTACTTGAACTTCATGAACCTTCCTGCTACTTGAACTTCTTGACCCTTCCTGCTACTTGAACTTCTTGAACCTTCTTGCTACTTTAACTTCTTGAACTTCTTGAACCTTCCTGCTACTTGAACTTCTTGAGCTTCTTGAACCCTCCTGCTACTTGAACTTCTTTAACCTTCCTGCTAATTGAACTTCTTGAACATTCCTGCTACTTGAACTTCTTCTTGAACCTTGAACCTTCCTGCTACTTGAACTTCTTGAACCTTCCTGCTACTTGAACTTCTTGAACTTCTTGAACCTTCCTGCTACTTGAACTTCTTGAACCTTCCTGCTACTTGAACTTCTTGAACTTCTCAAACATTCCTGCTACTTGAACTTCTTTAACTTCTTGAACCGTCCTGCTACTTGAACTTCTTGAACCTTCCTGCTACTTGAACTTCTTGAACCTTCCTTCTTCTTGAACTTCTTGAACTTCTTGAACCTTCCTGCTACTTGAACTTCTTGAACTTCTTGAACCTTCCTGCTACTTGAACTACTTGAACTTCTTGAACCTTCCTGCTACTTGAACTTCTTGAACTTCTTGAACCTTCCTGCTACTTGAACTTCTTGAACCTTCCTGCTACTTGAACTTCTCGAACCTTCCTGGTAATTGAACTTCTTTAACTTCTTGAACATTCCTGCTACTTGAACTTCTTGAACCTTCATGCTTCTTGAACTTCTTGAACTTCTTGAACCTTCCTGCTACTTGAACTTTTTGAACCTTCCTGCTACTTGAACTACTTGAACCCTCCTGCTACTTGAACTTCTTGAACTTCTTGAACCTTCCTGCTACTTTAACTATTTGAACTTCTTGAACCTTCCTGCTACTTGAACTACTTGAACTTCTTGAACCTTCCTGCTACTTGAACTTCTTGAACTTCTTGAACCTTCCTGCTACTTTAACTTATTGAACTTCTTGAACCTTCCTGCTACTTGAACTACTTGAACTTCTTGAACCTTCCTGCTACTTGAACTTCTTGAACTTCTTGAACCTTCCTGCTACTTGAACTTCTTGAACCTTCCTGCTACTTGAACTTCTTGAATATCTTGAACCTTCCTGCTACTTGAAATTCTTGAACCTTCCTGCTACTTGAACTTCTTGAACTTCTTGATCCTTCCTGCTACTTGAACTGCTAGAACTTCTTGAACCTTCCTGCTACCTGAACTTCTTGAACCTTCCTTCTACTTGAACTTCTTGAACTTATTGAACCTTCCTGCTACTTGATCTTCTTGAACTTCTTGAACCTTCCTGCTACTTGAACTACTTGAACTTCTTGAACCTTCCTGCTACTTGAACTTCTTGAACTTCTTGAACCTTCCTGCTACTTGAACATCTTGAACCTTCCTGCTACTTGAACTTCTTGAACTTCTTGAACCTTCCTGCTACTTGAACTTTTTGAACTTCTTGAACCTTCCTGCTACTTAAACTTCTTGAACTTCTTGAACCTTCCTGCTATTTGAACTTCTTGAACTTCTTGAACCTTCCTGCTACCTGAACTTTGAACCTTCCTGCTACTTGAACTTCTTGAACATCTTGATCCATCCTGCTACTTGAACTTCTTGAACTTCTTGAACCTTCCTGCTACTTGAACTTCTTGAACCTTCCTTCTACTTGAACTTCTTGAACTTCTTGAACATATCTGCTACTTGAACTTCTTGAACTTCTTGAACCTTCCTGCTACTTGAACTTCTTGAACCTTCCTTCTACTTGAACTTCTTGAACCTTCCTGGTACTTGAACTTCTTGAACTTCTTGAACCTACCTGCTACTAGAACTTCTTGAACCTTCATGCAACTTGAACTTCTTGAACCTTCCTGCTACTTGAACTTCTTGAACCTTCCTGCTACTTGAACTACTTGAACCCTCCTGCTACTTGAACTTCTTGAACTTCATGAACCTTCCTGCTACTTGAACTTTTTTAACCTTCCTGCTACTTGAACTATTTGAACTTCTTGAACCTTCCTCCTACTTGAACTACTTGAAATTCTTGAACCTTCCTGCTACTTGAACTTATTGAACCTTCCTGCTACTTGAACTTCTTGAACTTCTTGAACCTTCCTGCTACTTGAACTTCTTGAACCTTCCTGGTACTTGAACTTCTTGAACTTCTCAAACATTCCTGCTACTTGAACTTCTTGAACTTCTTGAACCGTCCTGCTACTTGAACTTCTTGAACCTTCCTGCTACTTGAACTTCTTGAACCTTCCTTCTACTTGAACTTCTTGAACTTCTTGAACCTTCCTGCTACTTGAACTTCTTGAACTTCTTGAACCTTCCTGCTACTTGAACTACTTGAACTTCTTGAACCTTCCTGCTACTTGAACTTCTTGAACTTCTTGAACCTTCTTGCTACTTGAACTTCTTGAACCATCCTGCTTCTTGAACTTCTTGAAACTTCCTGCTACATGAACTTCTTGAACCTTCCAGCTACTTGAACTTCTTGAACTTCCTGCCACTTGAACTTCTTGAACTTCTTGAACCTTTCTGCTACTTGAACTTCTTGAACCTTCCTGCTACTTGAACTTCTTGAACCTTCCTGCTACTTGAACTTCTTGAACCTTCCTGCCACTTGAACTTCTTGAACTTCTTGAACCTTCCTGCTACTTGAAATTCATGAACCTTCCTGCTACCTGAACTTCTTGAACTTCTTGAACCTTCCTGCTACTTGAACTTTCTGAACTTCTTGAACCTTCCTGCTACTTGAACTTCTTGAACTTCTTGAACCTTCCTGCTACTTGAACTTCATGAACCTTCCTGCTACTTGAACTACTTGACCCTTCCTGCTACTTGAACTTCTTGAAACTTCTTGCTACTTTAACTTCTTGAACTTCTTGGACCTTCCTGCTACTTGAACTTCTTGAGCTTCTTGAACCCTCCTGCTACTTGAACTTCTTTAACCTTCCTGCTAATTGAACTTCTTGAACATTCCTGCTACTTGAACTTCTTCTTGAACCTTGAACCTTCCTGCTACTTGAACTTCTTGAACCTTCCTGCTACTTGAACTTCTTCAACTTCTTGAACCTTCCTGCTACTTGAACTTCTTGAACCTTCCTGCTACTTGAACTTCTTGAACTTCTTGAACCTTTCTGCTACTTGAACTTCTTGAACCTTCCTGCTACTTGAACTTCTTGAACTTCTTGAACTTCTTGAACCTTCCTGCTACTTGAGCTTCTTGAACTTCTTGAACCTTCCTGCTACTTGAACTTCTTGATCCTTCCTTCTACTTGAACTTCTTGAACTTCTTGAACCATCCTGCTACTTGAACTTCTTGAACTTCTTGAACCTTCCTGCTGCTTGAACTACTTGAACTTCTTGAACCTTAATGCTACTTGAACTTCTTGAACTTCTTGAACCTTCCTGCTACTTGAACTTCATGAACCTTCCTGCTTCTTGAACTTCTTGAAACTTCCTGCTACATGAACTTCTTGAACTTCTTGAACCTTCCTGCTACTTGAACTTCTTGAACCTTCCTGCTACTTGAACTTCATGAACCTTCCTGCTTCTTGAACTTCTTGAACCTTCCTGCTACTTGAACTTCCTGAACTTCTTGAACCTTTCTGCTACTTGAACTTCTTGAACTTCTTGAACCTTCCTGCTACTTGAACTTCTTGAACCTTCCTGCTACTTTAACTTCTTGAACCTTCCTGCTACTTGATCTTCTTGAACTTCTTGAACTTTCCTGCTACTTGAACTTCTTGAACCTCTTGAACCTTCCTGCTACTTGAACTTCTTGAACCTTCCTGCTACTTGAACTTCTTGAACCTTCCTGCTACTTGAACTTCTTGAACCTTCCTGCTACTTGAACTTCTTGAACTTCTGGAACCTTCCAGCTACTTGAACTTCTTGAACCTCTTGAACCTTCCTGCTACTTGAACTTCTTGAACTTCTTGAACCTTCCTGCTACTTGAACTTCTTGAACTTCTTGAACCTTCCTGCTACTTGAACTTCTTGAACCTTCCTGCTACTTGAACTTCTCGAACCTTCCTGGTACTTGAACATCTTGAACTTCTTGAACATTCCTGCTACTTGAACTTCTTGAACCTTCATGCTACTTGAACTTCTTGAACTTCTTGAACCTTCCTTCTACTTGAAATTCTTGAACCTTCCTGCTACTTGAAATTCTTGAACCTTCCTGCTACTTGAACTTCTTGAACCTTCCTGCTACTTGAACTTCTTGAACTTCTTGAACCTTCCTGCTACTTGAACTTCTTGAACTTCTTGAACCTTCCTGCTACTTGAACTTCTTGAACTTCTTGAACCTTCCTGCTACTTGAACTTCTTGAACTTCTTGAACCTTCCTGCTACTTGAACTTCTTGAGCCTCCCTCCTACTTGAAGTTCTTGAACTTCTTAAACCTTCCTGCTACTTGAACTTCTTGAACTTCTTGAACCTTCCTGCTACTTGAACTACTTGAACTTCTTGAACCTTCCTGCTACTTGAACTTCTTGAACTTCTTGAACCTTCCTGCTACGTGAACTTCTTGAACCTTCCTGCTTCTTGAACTTCTTGAAACTTCCTGCTACATGAACTTCTTGAACTTCTTGAACCTTCCTGCTACTTGAACTTCTTGAACTTCTTGAACCTTCCTGCTACTTGAACTTCTTGAGCCTTCCTTCTACTTGAACTTCTTGAACTTCTTGAACCTTCCTGATACTTGAACTTCTTGAACTTCTTGAACCTTCCTGCTACGTGAACTTCTTGAACCTTCCTGCTTCTTGAACTTCTTGAAACTTCCTGCTACATGAACTTCTTGAACTTCTTGAACCTTCCTGCTACTTGAACTTCTTGAACCATCCTGCTACTTGAACTTCTAGAACTTCTTGAACCTTCCTGCTACTTGAACTTCTTGAACCTTCCTGCTACTTGAACTTCTTGAACTTCTTGAACCTTCTTGCCACTTGAACTTCTTGAACTTCTTAAACCTTCCTGCTACTTGAACTTCTTGAACCTTCCTGCTACTTGAACTTCTTGAACTTCTCAAACATTCCTGCTACTTGAACTTCTTTAACTTCTTGAACCGTCCTGCTACTTGAACTTCTTGAACCTTCCTGCTACTTGAACTTCTTGAACCTTCCTTCTTCTTGAACTTCTTGAACTTCTTGAACCTTCCTGCTACTTGAACTTCTTGAACTTCTTGAACCTTCCTGCTACTTGAACTACTTGAACTTCTTGAACCTTCCTGCTACTTGAACTTCTTGAACTTCTTGAACCTTCCTGCTACTTGAACTTCTTGAACCTTCCTGCTACTTGAACTTCTCGAACCTTCCTGGTAATTGAACTTCTTGAACTTCTTGAACATTCCTGCTACTTGAACTTTTTGAACCTTCCTGCTACTTGAACTACTTGAACCCTCCTGCTACTTGAACTTCTTGAACTTCTTGAACCTTCCTGCTACTTGAACTTTTTGAACCTTCCTGCTACTTGAACTACTTGAACCCTCCTGCTACTTGAACTTCTTGAACTTCTTGAACCTTCCTGCTACTTGAACTATTTGAACTTCTTGAACCTTCCTGCTACTTGAACTACTTGAACTTCTTGAACCTTCCTGCTACTTGAACTTCTTGAACTTCTTGAACCTTCCTGCTACTTTAACTTATTGAACTTTTTGAACCTTCCTGCTACTTGAACTACTTGAACTTCTTGAACCTTCCTGCTACTTGAACTTCTTGAACTTCTTGAACCTTCCTGCTACTTGAACTTCTTGAACCTTCCTGCTACTTGAACTTCTTGAATTTCTTGAACCTTCCTGCTACTTGAAATTTTTGAACCTTCCTGCTACTTGAACTTCTTGAACTTCTTGATCCTTCCTGCTACTTGAACTGCTAGAACTTCTTGAACCTTCCTGCTACCTGAACTTCTTGAACCTTCCTTCTACTTGAACTTCTTGAACTTATTGAACCTTCCTGCTACTTGATCTTCTTGAACTTCTTGAACCTTCCTGCTACTTGAACTACCTGAACTTCTTGAACCTTCCTGCTACTTGAACTTCTTGAACTTCTTGAACCTTCCTGCTACTTGAACATCTTGAACCTTCCTGCTACTTGAACTTCTTGAACTTCTTGAACCTTCCTGCTACTTGAACTTCTTGAACTTCTTGAACCTTCCTGCTACTTAAACTTCTTGAACTTCTTGAACCTTCCTGCTATTTGAACTTCTTGAACTTCTTGAACCTTCCTGCTACCTGAACTTTGAACCTTCCTGCTACTTGAACTTCTTGAACATCTTGATCCATCCTGCTACTTGAACTTCTTGAACTTCTTGAACCTTCCTGCTACTTGAACTTTTTGAACCTTCCTTCTACTTGAACTTCTTGAACTTCTTGAACATATCTGCTACTTGAACTTCTTGAACTTCTTGAACCTTCCTGCTACTTGAACTTCTTGAACCTTCCTTCTACTTGAACTTCTTGAACCTTCCTGGTACTTGAACTTCTTGAACTTCTTGAACCTACCTGCTACTAGAACTTCTTGAACCTTCATGCAACTTGAACTTCTTGAACCTTCCTGCTACTTGAACTTCTTGAACCTTCCTGCTACTTGAACTACTTGAACCCTCCTGCTACTTGAACTTCTTGACCCTTCCTGCTACTTGAACTTCTTGAACTTCTTGAACCTTCCTGCTACTTGAACTTTCTGAACTTCTTGAACCTTCCTGCTACTTGAACTTCTTGAACTTCTTGAACCTTCCTGCTACTTGAACTTCATGAACCTTCCTGCTACTTGAACTTCTTGACCCTTCCTGCTACTTGAACTTCTTGAACCTTCTTGCTACTTTAACTTCTTGAACTTCTTGAACCTTCCTGCTACTTGAACTTCTTGAGCTTCTTGAACCCTCCTGCTACTTGAACTTCTTTAACCTTCCTGCTAATTGAACTTCTTGAACATTCCTGCTACTTGAGTTTCTTCTTGAACCTTGAACCTTCCTGCTACTTGAACTTCTTGAACCTTCCTGCTACTTGAACTTCTTGAACTTCTTGAACCTTCCTGCTACTTGAACTTCTTGAACCTTCCTGCTACTTGAACTTCTTGAACTTCTCAAACATTCCTGCTACTTGAACTTCTTTAACTTCTTGAACCGTCCTGCTACTTGAACTTCTTGAACCTTCCTGCTACTTGAACTTCTTGAACCTTCCTTCTTCTTGAACTTCTTGAACTTCTTGAACACTCCTGCTACTTGAACTTCTTGAACTTCTTGAACCTTCCTGCTACTTGAACTACTTGAACTTCTTGAACCTTCCTGCTACTTGAACTTCTTGAACTTCTTGAACCTTCCTGCTGCTTGAACTTCTTGAACCTTCCTGCTACTTGAACTTCTCGAACCTTCCTGGTAATTGAACTTCTTTAACTTCTTGAACATTCCTGCTACTTGAACTTCTTGAACCTTCATGCTTCTTGAACTTCTTGAACTTCTTGAACCTTCCTGCTACTTGAACTTTTTGAACCTTCCTGCTACTTGAACTACTTGAACCCTCCTGCTACTTGAACTTCTTGAACTTCTTGAACCTTCCTGCTACTTTAACTATTTGAACTTCTTGAACCTTCCTGCTACTTGAACTACTTGAACTTCTTGAACCTTCCTGCTACTTGAACTTCTTGAACTTCTTGAACCTTCCTGCTACTTTAACTTATTGAACTTCTTGAACCTTCCTGCTACTTGAACTACTTGAACTTCTTGAACCTTCCTGCTACTTGAACTTCTTGAACTTCTTGAACCTTCCTGCTACTTGAACTTCTTGAACCTTCCTGCTACTTGAACTTCTTGAATATCTTGAACCTTCCTGCTACTTGAAATTCTTGAACCTTCCTGCTACTTGAACTTCTTGAACTTCTTGATCCTTCCTGCTACTTGAACTGCTAGAACTTCTTGAACCTTCCTGCTACCTGAACTTCTTGAACCTTCCTTCTACTTGAACTTCTTGAACTTATTGAACCTTCCTGCTACTTGATCTTCTTGAACTTCTTGAACCTTCCTCCTACTTGAACTACTTGAACTTCTTGAACCTTCCTGCTACTTGAACTTCTTGAACTTCTTGAACCTTCCTGCTACTTGAACATCTTGAACCTTCCTGCTACTTGAACTTCTTGAACTTCTTGAACCTTCCTGCTACTTGAACTTTTTGAACTTCTTGAACCTTCCTGCTACTTAAACTTCTTGAACTTCTTGAACCTTCCTGCTATTTGAACTTCTTGAACTTCTTGAACCTTCCTGCTACCTGAACTTTGAACCTTCCTGCTACTTGAACTTCTTGAACATCTTGATCCATCCTGCTACTTGAACTTCTTGAACTTCTTGAACCTTCCTGCTACTTGAACTTCTTGAACCTTCCTTCTACTTGAACTTCTTGAACTTCTTGAACATATCTGCTACTTGAACTTCTTGAACTTCTTGAACCTTCCTGCTACTTGAACTTCTTGAACCTTCCTTCTACTTGAACTTCTTGAACCTTCCTGGTACTTGAACTTCTTGAACTTCTTGAACCTACCTGCTACTAGAACTTCTTGAACCTTCATGCAACTTGAACTTCTTGAACCTTCCTGCTACTTGAACTTCTTGAACCTTCCTGCTACTTGAACTACTTGAACCCTCCTGCTACTTGAACTTCTTGAACTTCATGAACCTTCCTGCTACTTGAACTTTTTTAACCTTCCTGCTACTTGAACTATTTGAACTTCTTGAACCTTCCTCCTACTTGAACTACTTGAAATTCTTGAACCTTCCTGCTACTTGAACTTCTTGAACCTTCCTGCTACTTGAACTTCTTGAACTTCTTGAACCTTCCTGCTACTTGAACTTCTTGAACCTTCCTGGTACTTGAACTTCTTGAACTTCTCAAACATTCCTGCTACTTGAACTTCTTGAACTTCTTGAACCGTCCTGCTACTTGAACTTCTTGAACCTTCCTGCTACTTGAACTTCTTGAACCTTCCTTCTACTTGAACTTCTTGAACTTCTTGAACCTTCCTGCTACTTGAACTTCTTGAACTTCTTGAACCTTCCTGCTACTTGAACTACTTGAACTTCTTGAACCTTCCTGCTACTTGAACTTCTTGAACTTCTTGAACCTTCTTGCTACTTGAACTTCTTGAACCATCCTGCTTCTTGAACTTCTTGAAACTTCCTGCTACATGAACTTCTTGAACCTTCCAGCTACTTGAACTTCTTGAACCTTCCTGCCACTTGAACTTCTTGAACTTCTTGAACCTTTCTGCTACTTGAACTTCTTGAACCTTCCTGCTACTTGAACTTCTTGAACCTTCCTGCTACTTGAACTTCTTGAACCTTCCTGCCACTTGAACTTCTTGAACTTCTTGAACCTTCCTGCTACTTGAAATTCTTGAACCTTCCTGCTACCTGAACTTCTTGAACTTCTTGAACCTTCCTGCTACTTGAACTTTCTGAACTTCTTGAACCTTCCTGCTACTTGAACTTCTTGAACTTCTTGAACCTTCCTGCTACTTGAACTTCATGAACCTTCCTGCTACTTGAACTTCTTGACCCTTCCTGCTACTTGAACTTCTTGAAACTTCTTGCTACTTTAACTTCTTGAACTTCTTGGACCTTCCTGCTACTTGAACTTCTTGAGCTTCTTGAACCCTCCTGCTACTTGAACTTCTTTAACCTTCCTGCTAATTGAACTTCTTGAACATTCCTGCTACTTGAACTTCTTCTTGAACCTTGAACCTTCCTGCTACTTGAACTTCTTGAACCTTCCTGCTACTTGAACTTCTTGAACTTCTTGAACCTTCCTGCTACTTGAACTTCTTGAACCTTCCTGCTACTTGAACTTCTTGAACTTCTTGAACCTTTCTGCTACTTGAACTTCTTGAACCTTCCTGCTACTTTAACTTCTTGAACTTCTTGAACTTCTTGAACCTTCCTGCTACTTGAACTTCTTGAACTTCTTGAACCTTCCTGCTACTTGAACTTCTTGATCCTTCCTTCTACTTGAACTTCTTGAACTTCTTGAACCATCCTGCTACTTGAACTTCTTGAACTTCTTGAACCTTCCTGCTGCTTGAACTACTTGAACTTCTTGAACCTTAATGCTACTTGAACTTCTTGAACTTCTTGAACCTTCCTGCTACTTGAACTTCATGAACCTTCCTGCTTCTTGAACTTCTTGAAACTTCGTGCTACATGAACTTCTTGAACTTCTTGAACCTTCCTGCTACTTGAACTTCTTGAACCTTCCTGCTACTTGAACTTCATGAACCTTCCTGCTTCTTGAACTTCTTGAACCTTCCTGCTACTTGAACTTCCTGAACTTCTTGAACCTTTCTGCTACTTGAACTTCTTGAACTTCTTGAACCTTCCTGCTACTTGAACTTCTTGAACCTTCCTGCTACTTTAACTTCTTGAACCTTCCTGCTACTTGATCTTCTTGAACTTCTTGAACCTTCCTGCTACTTGAACTTCTTGAACCTTCCTGCTAATTGAACTTCTTGAACTTCTTTAACCTTCCTGCTACTTGAACTTCTTGAACTTCTTGAACCTTCCTGCTACTTGAACTTCTTGAACCTTCCTGCTACTTGAACTTCTTGAACCTTCCTGCTACTTGAACTTCTTGAACCTTCCTGCTACTTGAACTTCTTGAACCTTCCTGCTACTTGAACTTCTTGAACCTTCCTGCTACTTGAACTTCTTGAACTTCTTGAACCTTCCAGCTACTTGAACTTCTTGAACCTCTTGAACCTTCCTGCTACTTGAACTTCTTGAACTTCTTGAACCTTCCTGCTACTTGAACTTCTTGAACTTCTTGAACCTTCCTGCTACTTGAACTTCTTGAACCTTCCTGCTACTTGAACTTCTCGAACCTTCCTGGTACTTGAACATCTTGAACTTCTTGAACATTCCTGCTACTTGAACTTCTTGAACCTTCATGCTACTTGAACTTCTTGAACTTCTTGAACCTTCCTGCTACTTGAAATTCTTGAACCTTCCTGCTACTTGAAATTCTTGAACCTTCCTGCTACTTGAACTTCTTGAACTTCTTGAACCTTCCTGCTACTTGAACTTCTTGAACTTCTTGAACCTTCCTGCTACTTGAACTTCTTGAACTTCTTGAACCTTCCTGCTACTTGAACTTCTTGAACTTCTTGAACCTTCCTGCTACTTGAACTTCTTGAACTTCTTGAACCTTCCTGCTACTTGAACTTCTTGAGCCTCCCTCCTACTTGAACTTCTTGAACTTCTTAAACCTTCCTGCTACTTGAACTTCTTGAACTTCTTGAACCTTCCTGCTACTTGAACTACTTGAACTTCTTGAACCTTCCTGCTACTTGAACTTCTTGAACTTCTTGAACCTTCCTGCTACGTGAACTTCTTGAACCTTCCTGCTTCTTGAACTTCTTGAAACTTCCTGCTACATGAACTTCTTGAACTTCTTGAACCTTCCTGCTACTTGAACTTCTTGAACTTCTTGAACCTTCCTGCTACTTGAACTTCTTGAGCCTTCCTTCTACTTGAACTTCTTGAACTTCTTGAACCTTCCTGATACTTGAACTTCTTGAACTTCTTGAACCTTCCTGCTACGTGAACTTCTTGAACCTTCCTGCTTCTTGAACTTCTTGAAACTTCCTGCTACATGAACTTCTTGATCTTCTTGAACCTTCCTGCTACTTGAACTTCTTGAACCATCCTGCTACTTGAACTTCTAGAACTTCTTGAACCTTCCTGCTACTTGAACTTCTTGAACCTTCCTGCTACTTGAACTTCTTGAACTTCTTGAACCTTCTTGCTACTTGAACTTCTTGAACTTCTTAAACCTTCCTGCTACTTGAACTTCTTGAACCTTCCTGCTACTTGAACTTCTTGAACTTCTCAAACATTCCTGCTACTTGAACTTCTTTAACTTCTTGAACCGTCCTGCTACTTGAACTTCTTGAACCTTCCTGCTACTTGAACTTCTTGAACCTTCCTTCTTCTTGAACTTCTTGAACTTCTTGAACCTTCCTGCTACTTGAACTTCTTGAACTTCTTGAACCTTCCTGCTACTTGAACTACTTGAACTTCTTGAACCTTCCTGCTACTTGAACTTCTTGAACTTCTTGAACCTTCCTGCTACTTGAACTTCTTGAACCTTCCAGCTACTTGAACTTCTCGAACCTTCCTGGTAATTGAACTTCTTGAACTTCTTGAACATTCCTGCTACTTGAACTTTTTGAACCTTCATGCTTCTTGAACTTCTTGAACTTCTTGAACCTTCCTGCTACTTGAACTTTTTGAACCTTCCTGCTACTTGAACTACTTGAACCCTCCTGCTACTTGAACTTCTTGAACTTCTTGAACCTTCCTGCTACTTGAACTATTTGAACTTCTTGAACCTTCCTGCTACTTGAACTACTTGAACTTCTTGAACCTTCCTGCTACTTGAACTTCTTGAACTTCTTGAACCTTCCTGCTACTTTAACTTATTGAACTTTTTGAACCTTCCTGCTACTTGAACTACTTGAACTTCTTGAACCTTCCTGCTACTTGAACTTCTTGAACTTCTTGAACCTTCCTGCTACTTGAACTTCTTGAACCTTCCTGCTACTTGAACTTCTTGAATTTCTTGAACCTTCCTGCTACTTGAAATTTTTGAACCTTCCTGCTACTTGAACTTCTTGAACTTCTTGATCCTTCCTGCTACTTGAACTGCTAGAACTTCTTGAACCTTCCTGCTACCTGAACTTCTTGAACCTTCCTTCTACTTGAACTTCTTGAACTTATTGAACCTTCCTGCTACTTGATCTTCTTGAACTTCTTGAACCTTCCTGCTACTTGAACTACCTGAACTTCTTGAACCTTCCTGCTACTTGAACTTCTTGAACTTCTTGAACCTTCCTGCTACTTGAACATCTTGAACCTTCCTGCTACTTGAACTTCTTGAACTTCTTGAACCTTCCTGCTACTTGAACTTCTTGAACTTCTTGAACCTTCCTGCTACTTAAACTTCTTGAACTTCTTGAACCTTCCTGCTATTTGAACTTCTTGAACTTCTTGAACCTTCCTGCCACCTGAACTTTGAACCTTCCTGCTACTTGAACTTCTTGAACATCTTGATCCATCCTGCTACTTGAACTTCTTGAACTTCTTGAACCTTCCTGCTACTTGAACTTCTTGAACCTTCCTTCTACTTGAACTTCTTGAACTTCTTGAACATATCTGCTACTTGAACTTCTTGAACTTCTTGAACCTTCCTGCTACTTGAACTTCTTGAACCTTCCTTCTACTTGAACTTCTTGAACCTTCCTGGTACTTGAACTTCTTGAACTTCTTGAACCTACCTGCTACTAGAACTTCTTGAACCTTCATGCAACTTGAACTTCTTGAACCTTCCTGCTACTTGAACTTCTTGAACCTTCCTGCTACTTGAACTACTTGAACCCTCCTGCTACTTGAACTTCTCGAACTTCATGAACCTTCCTGCTACTTGAACTTTTTTAACCTTCCTGCTACTTGAACTATTAGAACTTCTTGAACCTTCCTCCTACTTGAACTACTTGAAATTCTTGAACCTTCCTGCTACTTGAACTTCTTGAACCTTCCTGCTACTTGAACTTCTTGAACTTCTTGAACCTTCCTGCTACTTGAACTTCTTGAACCTTCCTGGTACTTGAACTTCTTGAACTTCTCAAACATTCCTGCTACTTGAACTTCTTGAACTTCTTGAACCGTCCTGCTACTTGAACTTCTTGAACCTTCCTGCTACTTGAACTTCTTGAACCTTCCTTCTACTTGAACTTCTTGAACTTCTTGAACCTTCCTGCTACTTGAACTTCTTGAACTTCTTGAACCTTCCTGCTACTTGAACTACTTGAACTTCTTGAACCTTCCTGCTACTTGAACTTCTTGAACTTCTTGAACCTTCTTGCTACTTGAACTTCTTGAACCATCCTGCTTCTTGAACTTCTTGAAACTTCCTGCTACATGAACTTCTTGAACCTTCCAGCTACTTGAACATCTTGAACCTTCCTGCCACTTGAACTTCTTGAACTTCTTGAACCTTTCTGCTACTTGAACTTCTTGAACCTTCCTGCTACTTGAACTTCTTGAACCTTCCTGCTATTTGAACTTCTTGAACCTTCCTGCCACTTGAACTTCTTGAACTTCTTGAACCTTCCTGCTACTTGAAATTCTTGAACCTTCCTGCTACCTGAACTTCTTGAACTTCTTGAACCTTCCTGCTACTTGAACTTCATGAACCTTCCTGCTACTTGAACTTCTTGACCCTTCCTGCTACTTGAACTTCTTGAACCTTCTTGCTACTTTAACTTCTTGAACTTCTTGAACCTTCCTGCTACTTGAACTTCTTGAGCTTCTTGAACCCTCCTGCTACTTGAACTTCTTTAACCTTCCTGCTAATTGAACTTCTTGAACATTCCTGCTACTTGAACTTCTTCTTGAACCTTGAACCTTCCTGCTACTTGAACTTCTTGACCCTTCCTGCTACTTGAACTTCTTGAACCTTCTTGCTACTTTAACTTCTTGAACTTCTTGGAACTTCCTGCTACTTGAACTTCTTGAGCTTCTTGAACCCTCCTGCTACTTGAACTTCTTAACCCTTCCTGCTAATTGAACTTCTTGAACATTCCTGCTACTTGAACTTCTTCTTGAACCTTGAACCTTCCTGCTACTTGAACTTCTTGAACCTTCCTGCTACTTGAACTTCTTGAACTTCTTGAACCTTCCTGCTACTTGAACTTCTTGAACCTCCCTGCTACTTGAACTTCTTGAACTTCTTGAACCTTTCTGCTACTTGAACTTCTTGAACCTTCCTGCTACTTGAACTTCTTGAATTTCTTGAACTTCTTGAACCTTCCTGCTACTTGAACTTCTTGAACTTCTTGAACCTTCCTGCTACTTGAACTTCTTGATCCTTCCTTCTACTTGAACTTCTTGAACTTCTTGAACCATCCTGCTACTTGAACTTCTTGAACTTCTTGAACCTTCCTGCTGCTTGAACTACTTGAACTTCTTGAACCTTAATGCTACTTGAACTTCTTGAACTTCTTGAACCTTCCTGCTACTTGAACTTCATGAACCTTCCTGCTTCTTGAACTTCTTGAAACTTCCTGCTACATGAACTTCTTGAACTTCTTGAACCTTCCTGCTACTTGAACTTCTTGAACCTTCCTGCTACTTGAGTTTCATGAACCTTCCTGCTTCTTGAACTTCTTGAACCTTCCTGCTACTTGAACTTCCTGAACTTCTTGAACCTTCCTGCTACTTGAACTTCTTGAACTACTTGAACCATCCTGCTACTTGAACTTCTTGAACCTTCCTGCTACTTTAACTTCTTGAACCTTCCTGCTACTTGATCTTCTTGAACTTCTTGAACCTTCCTGCTACTTGAACTTCTTGAACCTTCCTGCTAATTGAACTTCTTGAACTTCTTTAACCTTCCTGCTACTTGAACTTCTTGAACTTCTTGAACCTTCCTGCTACTTGAACTTCTTGAACCTTGCTGCTACTTGAACTTCTTGAACCTTCCTGCTACTTGAACTTCTTGAACCTTCCTGCTACTTGAACTTCTTGAACCTTCCTGCTACTTGAACTTCTTGAACCTTCCTGCTACTTGAACTTCTTGAACTTCTTGAACCTTCCAGCTACTTGAACTTCTTGAACGTCTTGAACCTTCCTGCTACTTGAACTTCTTGAACTTCTTGAACCTTCCTGCTACTTGAACTTCTTGAACTTCTTGAACCTTCCTGCTACTTGAACTTCTTGAACCTTCCTGCTACTTGAACTTCTCGAACCTTCCTGGTACTTGAACATCTTGAACTTCTTGAACATTCCTGCTACTTGAACTTCTTGAACCTTCATGCTACTTGAACTTCTTGAACTTCTTGAACCTTCCTGCTAATTGAACTTTTTGAACCTTCCAGCTACTTGAACTACTTGAACCCTCCTGCTACTTGAACTTCTTGAACTTCTTGAACCTTCCTGCTACTTGAACTTCTTTAACCTTCCTGCTACTTGAACTATTTGAACTTCTTGAACCTTCCTGCTACTTGAACTACTTGAACTTCTTGAACCTTCCTGCTACTTGAACTTCTTGTACTTCTTGAACCTTCCTGCTACTTTAACTTATTGAACTTCTTGAACCTTCCTGCTACTTGAAATTCTTGAACCTTCCTGCTACTTGAACTTCTTGAACTTCTTGATCCTTCCTGCTACTTGAACTGCTAGAACTTCTTGAACCTTCCTGCTACCTGAACTTCTTGAACCTTCCTTCTACTTGAACTTCTTGAACTTTTTGAACCTTCCTGCTACTTGATCTTCTTGAACTTCTTGAACCTTCCTGCTACTTGAACTACTTAAACTTCTTGAACCTTCCTGCCACTTGAACTTCTTGAACTTCTTGAACCTTCCTGCTACTTGAACATCTTGAACCTTCCTGCTACTTGAACTTCTTGAACTTCTTGAACCTTCCTGCTACTTGAACTTCTTGAACTTCTTGAACTTCTTGAACCTTCCTGCTACTTTAACTTCTTGAACGTCTTGCACCTTCCTGCTATTTGAACTTCTTGAACTTCTTGAACCTTCCTGCTACCTGAACTTTTTGAACCTTCCTGCTACTTGAACTTCTTGAACTTCTTGAACCTTCCTGCCACTTGAACTTCTTGAACTTCTTGAACTTCTTGAACCTTCCTGCTACTTTAACTTCTTGAACGTCTTGCACCTTCCTGCTATTTGAACTTCTTGAACTTCTTGAACCTTCCTGCTACCTGAACTTTTTGAACCTTCCTGCTACTTGAACTTCTTGAACTTCTTGAACCTTCCTGCTACTTGAACTTCTTGAACCTTCCTGGTACTTGAACTTCTTGAACTTCTTGAACCTACCTGCAACTTGAACTTCTTGAACCTTCATGCAACTTGAACTTCTTGAACTTCTTGAACCTTTCTGCTACTTGAACTTCTTGAACCTTCCTGCAACTTGAACTACTTGAACCCTCCTGCTACTTGAACTTCTTGAACTTCATGAACCTTCCTGCCACTTGAACTTTTTTGACCTTCCTGCTAGTTGAACTATTTGAACTTCTTAAACCTTCCTCCTACTTGAACTACTTGAAATCCTAGAACCTTCCTGCTACTTGAACTTTTTGAACCTTCCTGCTACTTGAACTTCTTGAACCTTCCTGCTACTTGAACTTCTTGAACTTCTTGAACCTTCCTGCTACTTGAACTTCTTGAACCTTCCTGCTACTTGAACTTCTTGAACTTCTCAAACATTCCTGCTACTTGAACTTCTTGAACTTCTTGAACCGTCCTGCTACTTGAACTTCTTGAACCTTCCTGCTACTTGAACTTCTTGAACCTTCCTTCTACTTGAACATCTTGAACTTCTTGAACCTTCCTGCTACTTGAACTTCTTGAACTTCTTGAACCTTCCTGCTACTTGAACTACTTGAACTTCTTGAACCTTCCTGCTACTTGAACTTCTTGAACTTCTTGAACCTTCTTGCTACTTGAACTTCTTGAACCATCCTTCTTCTTGAACTTCTTGAAACTTCCTGCTACATGAACTTCTTGAACCTTCCTGCTACTTGAACTTCTTGAACCTTCCTGCCACTTGAACTTCTTGAACTTCTTGAACCTTTCTGCTACTTGAACTTCTTGAACCTTCCTGCTACTTGAACTTTTTGAACCTTCCTGCTACTTGAACTTCTTGAACCTTCCTGCCACTTGAACTTCTTGAACTTCTTGAACCTTCCTGCTACTTGAAATTCTTGAACCTTCCTGCTACCTGAACTTCTTGAACTTCTTGAACCTTCCTGCTACTTGAAATTTCTGAACTTCTTGAACCTTCCTGCTACTTGAACTTCTTGAACTTCTTGAACCTTCCTGCTACTTGAACTTCATGAACCTTCCTGCTACTTGAACTTCTTGACCCTTCCTGCTACTTGAACTTCTTGAACCTTCTTGCTACTTTAACTTCTTGAACTTCTTGAACCTTCCTGCTACTTGAACTTCTTGAGCTTCTTGAACCCTCCTGCTACTTGAACTTCTTTAACCTTCCTGCTAATTGAACTTCTTGAACATTCCTGCTACTTGAACTTCTTCTTGAACCTTGAACCTTCCTGCTACTTAACTTCTTGAACCTTCCTGCTACTTGAACTTCTTGAACTTCTTGAACCTTCCTGCTACTTGAACTTCTTGAACCTTCCTGCTACTTGAACTTCTTGAACTTCTTGAACCTTTCTGCTACTTGAACTTCTTGAACCTTCCTGCTACTTGAACTTCTTGAACTTCTTGAACCTTCCTGCTACTTGAAATTTTTGAACTTCTTGAACCTTCCGGCTACTTGAACTTCTTGAACTTCTTGAACCTTATTGCTACTTGAACTACTTGAACTTTTTGAACCTTCATGCTACTTGAACTTCTTGAACTTCTTGAACCTTCCTGCTACTTGAACTTCTTGAACCTTTCTGCTACTTGAACTTCTTGAACCTTCCTGCCACTAGAACTTCTTGAACTTCTTGAACCTTCCTGCTACTTGAAATTCTTGAACCACCCTGCTACTTGAACTTCTTGAACCTTCCTGCTACTTGAACTTCTTGAACTTCTTGAACCTTCCTGCTACTTGAACTTCTTGAACTTCTTGAACCTTCCTGCTACTTGAACTTCTTGATCCTTCCTTCTACTTGAACTTCTTGAACTTCTTGAACCATCCTGCTACTTGAATTTCTTGAACTTCTTGAACCTTCCTGCTACTTGAACTACTTGAACTTCTTGAACCTTCCTGCTACTTGAACTTCTTGAACTTCTTGAACCTTCCTGCTACTTGAACTTCTTGAACCTTCCGGCTTCTTGAACTTCTCGAAACTTCCTGCTACATGAAGTTCTTGAACTTCTTGAACCTTCCTGCTACTTGAACTTCTTGAACCTTAATGCTACTTGAACTTCTTGAACTTCTTGAACCTTCCTGCTACTTGAACTTCTTAAACTTCTTGAACCTTCCTGCTACTTGAACTTCTTGAACTTCTTGAACCTTCCTGCTACTAGAACTTCTTGAACCTTCCTGCTACTTTAACTTCTTGAACCTTCCTGCTACTTGATCTTCTTGAACTTCTTGAACCTTCCTGCTACTTGAACTTCTTGAACATTCCTGCTAATTGAACTTCTTGAACTTCTTTAACCTTCCTGCTACTTGAACTTCTTGAACTTCTTGAACCTTCCTGCTACTTGAACTTCTTGAACCTTCCTGCTACTTGAACTTCTTGAACCTTCCTGCTACTTGAACTTCTTGAACCTTCCTGCTACTTGAACTTCTTGAACCTTCCTGCTACTTGAACTTCTTGAACTTCTTGAACGTCTTGAACCTTCCTGCTACTTGAACTTCTTGAACTTCTTGAACCTTCCTGCTACTTGAACTTCTTGAACTTCTTGAACCTTCCTGCTACTTGAACTTCTTGAACCTTCCTGCTACTTGAACTTCTCGAATCTTCCTGGTACTTGAACATCTTGAACTTCTTGAACATTCCTGCTACTTGAACTTCTTGAACCTTCATGCTACTTGAACTTCTTGAACTTCTTGAACCTTCCTGCTAATTGAACTTTTTGAACCTTCCTGCTACTTGAACTACTTGAACCCTCCTGCTACTTGAACTTTTTGAACTTCTTGAATCTTCCTGCTACTTGAACTACTTGAACTTCTTGAACCTTCCTGCTACTTGAACTTCTTGTACTTCTTGAACCTTCCTGCTACTTTAACTTATTGAACTTCTTGAACCTTCCTGCTACTTGAACTTCTTGAATTTCTTGAACCTTCCTGCTACTTGAAATTCTTGAACCTTCCTGCTACTTGAACTTCTTGAACTTCTTGATCCTTCCTGCTACTTGAACTGCTAGAACTTCTTGAACCTTCCTGCTACCTGAACTTCTTGAACCTTCCTTCTACTTGAACTTGAACTTTTTGAACCTTCCTGCTACTTGATCTTCTTGAACTTCTCGAACCTTCCTGCTACTTGAACTACTTGAACTTCTTGAACCTTCCTGCTACTTGAACTTCTTGAACTTCTTGAACCTTCCTGCTACTTTAACTTCTTGAACGTCTTGCACCTTCCTGCTATTTGAACTTCTTGAACTTCTTGAACCTTCCTGCTACCTGATCTTTTTGAACCTTCCTGCTACTTGAACTTCTTGAACTTCTTGAACCTTCCTGCTACTTGAACTTCTTGAACCTTCCTGGTACTTGAACTTCTTGAACTTCTTGAACCTACCTGCAACTTGAACTTCTTGAACCTTCATGCTACTTGAACTATTTGAACTTCTTGAACCTTCCTGCTACTTGAACTACTTGAACTTCTTGAACCTTCCTGCTACTTGAACTTCTTGTACTTCTTGAACCTTCCTGCTACTTTAACTTATTGAACTTCTTGAACCTTCCTGCTACTTGAACTTCTTGAATTTCTTGAACCTTCCTGCTACTTGAAATTCTTGAACCTTCCTGCTACTTGAACTTCTTGAACTTCTTGATCCTTCCTGCTACTTGAACTGCTAGAACTTCTTGAACCTTCCTGCTACCTGAACTTCTTGAACCTTCCTTCTACTTGAACTTCTTGAACTTTTTGAACCTTCCTGCTACTTGATCTTCTTGAACTTCTTGAACCTTCCTGCTATTTGAACTACTTGAACTTCTTGAACCTTCCTGCTACTTGAACTTTTTGAACTTCTTGAACCTTCCTGCTACTTGAACATCTTGAACCTTCCTGCTACTTGAACTTCTTGAACTTCTTGAACCTTCCTGCTACTTGAACTTCTTGAACTTCTTGAACTTCTTGAACCTTCCTGCTACTTTAACTTCTTGAACGTCTTGCACCTTCCTGCTATTTGAACTTCTTGAACTTCTTGAACCTTCCTACTACCTGAACTTTTTGAACCTTCCTGCTACTTGAACTTCTTAAACTTCTTGAACCTTCCTGCTACTTGAACTTCTTGAACCTTCCTGGTACTTGAACTTCTTGAACTTCTTGAACCTACCTGCAACTTGAACTTCTTGAACCTTCATGCAACTTGAACTTCTTGAACTTCTTGAACCTTTCTGCTACTTGAACTTCTTGAACCTTCCTGCAACTTGAACTACTTGAACCCTCCTGCTACTTGAACTTCTTGAACTTCATGAACCTTCCTGCTACTTGAACTTTTTTAACCTTCCTGCTAGTTGAACTCTTTGAACTTCTTTAACCTTCCTCCTACTTGAACTACTTGAAATTCTTGAACCTTCCTGCTACTTGAACTTCTTGAACCTTCCTGCTACATGAACTTTTTGAACTTCTTGAACCTTCCTGCTACTTGAACTTCTTGAACCTTCCTGCTACTTGAACTTCTTGAACTTCTTGAACCTTCCTGCTACTTGAATTTCTTGAACTTCTTGAACCTTCCTGCTACTTGAACTTCTTCAACCTTCCTGTTACTTGAACTTCTTGAACTTCTTGAACCTTCCTGCCACTTGAACTTCTTGAACCTCTTGAACCTTCCTGCTACTTGAACTTCTTGAACTTTTTGAACCTTCCTGCAACTTGAACTTCTCGAACCTTCCTGCTACTTGAACTTCTTGAACCTTCCTGCTACTTGAACTTCTTGAACCTTCCTGCTACTTGAACTTCTTGAACCTTCCTGCTACTTGAACTTCTCGAACCTTCCTGCCACTTGAACTTCTTGAACTTCTTGAACCTTCCTGCTACTTGAACTTCTTGAACTTCTTGAACCTTCCTTCTGCTTAAACTTCTTGAACTTCTTGAACCTTCCTGCTACTTGAACTTCTTGAACTTCTTGAACCTTCCTGCTACCTGAACTTCTTGAACCTTCCTGCTACTTGAACTTCTTGAACCTTCTTGCTACTTGAACTTCTCGAACCTTCCTGCTACTTGCAAATGCGAGTCTTCTTCCTCTCACTAGGTCAAGAAGAGGTCAAAGTGTACAACCAGGTGAGGGATACGCTAGCAAACGAACTTCTTGAACTTCTTGAACTTCTTGAACCCTCCTGCTACTTGAACTTCTTGAACCATCCTGCTACTTGAACTTCTTGAACCTTCCTGCTACTTGAACTTCTTGAACTTCTTGAACCTTCCTGCTACTTGAACTACTTGAACTTCTTGAACCTTCCTGGTACTTGAACTTCTTGAACTTCTTGAACCTTCCTGCTACTTGAACTTCTTGAACCTTCCTGCTACTTGAACTTCTTGAACTTCTTGAACCTTCCTGCTACTTGAATTTCTTGAACTTCTTGAACCTTCCTGCTACTTGAACTTCTTGAACTTCTTCAACCTTCCTGGTACTTGAACTTCTTGAACTTTTTGAACCTTCCTGCCACTAGAACTTCTTGAACTTCTTGAACCTTCCTGCTACTTGAACTTCTTGAACTTTTTGAACCTTCCTGCTACTTGAACTTCTTGAACCTTCCTGCTACTTGAACTTCTTGAACCTTCCTGCTACTTGAACTTCTTGAACCTTCCTGCTACTTGAACTTCTTGAACCTTCCTGCTACTTGAACTTCTTGAACCTTCCTGCCACTTGAACTTCTTGAACTTCTTGAACCTTCCTGCTACTTGAACTTCTTGAACTTCTTGAACCTTCCTGCTACTTGAACTTCTTGAACTTCTTGAACCTTCCTTCTGCTTGAACTTCTTGAACTTCTTGAACCTTCCTGCTACTTGAACTTCTTGAACTTCTTGAACCTTCCTGCTACTCGAACTTCTTGAACCTTCCTGCTACTTGAACTTCTTGAACCTTCCTGCTACTTGAACTTCTTGAACCTTCCTGCTACTTGAACTTCTTGAACTTCTTGAACTTCTTGAACCCTCCTGCTACTTGAACTTCTTGAACTTTTTGAACCTTCCTGCTACTTGAACTTCTTGAACCTTCCTGCTACTTGAACTTCTTGAACCTTCCTGCTACTTGAACTTCTTGAACCTTCCGGCTACTTGAACTTCTTGAACCTTCCTGCTACTTGAACTTCTTGAACTTCTTGAACCTTCATGCTACTTGAACTTCTTAAACCTTCCTGCTACTTGAACTACTTGAACTTCTTGAACCTTCCTGGTACTTGAACTTCTTGAACTTCTTGAACCTTCCTGCTACTCGAACTTCTTGAACTTCTCAAACCTTCCTGCAACCTGAACTTCTTGGACTTCTTGAACTTTCCTGCTACTTGAAATTCTTGAACCTTCCTGCTACTTGAACTTCTTGAACCTTCCTGCTACTTGAACTTCTAGAACCTTCCTGCTACTTGAACTTCTTGAACCTTCCTGCTACTTGAATTTCTTGAACTTCTTGAACCTTCCTGCTACTTGAACTTCTTGAACCTTCCTGCTACTTGAACTTCTTGAACTTCTTGAACCTTCCTGCTACTTGAACTACTTGAACTTCTTGAACCTTCCTGGTACTTGAACTTCTTGAACTTCTTGAACCTTCCTGCTACTTGAACTTCTTGAACTTCTTGAACCTTCCTGCTACTTGAATTTCTTGAACTTCTTGAACCTTCCTGCTACTTGAACTTCTTGAACTTCTTCAACCTTCCTGTTACTTGAACTTCTTTAACTTATTGAACCTTCCTGCCACTAGAACTTCTTGAACTTCTTGAACCTTCCTGCTACTTGAACTTCTTGAACTTTTTGAACCTTCCTGCTACTTGAACTTCTTGAACCTTCCTGCTACTTGAACTTCTTGAACCTTCCTGCTACTTGAACTTCTTGAACCTTCCTGCTACTTGAACTTCTTGAACCTTCCTGCTACTTGAACTTCTTGAACCTTCCTGCCACTTGAACTTCTTGAACTTCTTGAACCTTCCTGCTACTTGAACTTCTTGAACTTCTTGAACCTTCCTGCTACTTGAACTTCTTGAACTTCTTGAACCTTCCTTCTGCTTGAACTTCTTGAACTTCTTGAACCTTCCTGCTACTTGAACTTCTTGAACTTCTTGAACCTTCCTGCTACTTGAACTTCTTGAACCTTCCTGCTACTTGAACTTCTTGAACCTCCCTGCTACTTGAACTTCTTGAACCTTCCTGCTACTTGAACTTCTTGAACTTCTTGAACTTCTTGAACCCTCCTGCTACTTGAACTTCTTGAACCATCCTGCTACTTGAACTTCTTGAACCTTCCTGCTACTTGAACTTCTTGAACTTCTTGAACCTTCATGCTACTTGAACTTCTTGAACCTTCCTGCTACTTGAACTACTTGAACTTCTTGAACCTTCCTGGTACTTGAACTTCTTGAACTTCGTGAACCTTCCTGCTACTCGAACTTCTTGAACTTCTCAAACCTTCCTGCAACCTGAACTTCTTGGACTTCTTGAACTTTCCTGCTACTTGAAATTCTTGAACCTTCCTGCTACTTGAACTTCTTGAACCTTCCTGCTACTTGAACTTCTAGAACCTTCCTGCTACTTGAACTTCTTGAACCTTCCTGCTACTTGAACTTCTTGAACTTCTTGAACCTTCCTGCTACTTGAACTTCTTGAACCTTCCTGCTACTTGAACTTCTTGAGCTTCTTGAACCTTCCTGCTACTTGAACTTCTTGAACCTTCCTGCTACTTGAACTTCTTGAACCTTCCTTCTACTTGAACTTCTTGAACCTTCCTGCTACTTGAACTTCTTGAACCTTCCTGCTACTTGAACTTTATGGACTTTTTGAACCTTCCTTCTACTTGAACTTCTTGAACCTTCCAGGGACTAGAACTTCTTGAACTTCTTGAACCTTCCTGTTACTCAACTTCTTGAACCTTCCTGGTACTCGAACTTCTTGAACTTCTTGAACCTTCCTGTTACTCGAACTTCTTGAACTTCTCGAACCTTCCTGCTTCTTGAACTACTTGAACTCCTTGAACCTTCCTGCTTCTTGAACTACTTGAACTTCTTGAACCTTCCTGCTACTTGAACTTCTTGAACCTTCCTGCTACTTGAACTTCTCGAACTTCTTGAACCTTCTTGCTACTTGAACTACTTGAACTTCTTGACCCTTCATGCAACCTGACCTTCTTGAACTTCTTGAACCTTCCTGCTACTTGAACTTCTTGACCCTTCATGCTACTTGAACTTCTTGAACCTTCCTGCTACTTGAACTTCTTGAACCTTCCTGCTACTTGTACTTCTTGAATCTTCCTGCTACTCTAACTTCTCGAACTTCTTGAACCTTCCTGCTACTTGAACTTTTATAACCTTCCTGCAACTTGAACTTCTTGAACATTCCTGCTACTCGAAATTCTTGAACCTTCCTGCTACGTGAACTTCTAGAACCTTACTGCTACTTGAACTTCTTGAACCTTCCTGCAACTTGAACTTCTTGAACTTCTTGAACCTTCCTGCCACTTGAACTTCTTGAACCTTCCTGCTACTTGAACTTCTTGAACTTCCTGAACCTTCCTGCTACTTGAACTTCTTTAACCTTCCTTCAAATTGAACTTCTTGAACATTCCTGCTACTTGAACTTCTTGAACTTTCCTGCTACTTGAACTTCTTGAACTTCTTGATCCTTCCTGCTACTTGAACTTCTTGAACCTTCCTGCTACTTGAACTTCTTGAACCTTCCTGTAACTTGAACTTCTTGAACATTCCTGCTACTTGAACTTCTTAAACGTCTTGAACCTTCCTGCTACTTGAACTTCTTGAACTTCTTGAACCTTCCTGCTACTTGAACTTCTTAAACTTCTTGAACCTTCCTGCTACTTGAACTTCTTGAACCTTCCTGGTACTTGAACTTCTTGAACTTCTTGAACCTACCTGCAACTTGAACTTCTTGAACCTTCATGCAACTTGAACTTCTTGAACTTCTTGAACCTTTCTGCTACTTGAACTTCTTGAACCTTCCTGCAACTTGAACTACTTGAACCCTCCTGCTACTTGAACTTCTTGAACTTCATGAACCTTCCTGCTACTTGAACTTTTTTAACCTTCCTGCTAGTTGAACTCTTTGAACTTCTTTAACCTTCCTCCTACTTGAACTACTTGAAATTCTTGAACCTTCCTGCTACTTGAACTTCTTGAACCTTCCTGCTACATGAACTTTTTGAACTTCTTGAACCTTCCTGCTACTTGAACTTCTTGAACCTTCCTGCTACTTGAACTTCTTGAACTTCTTGAACCTTCCTGCTACTTGAATTTCTTGAACTTCTTGAACCTTCCTGCTACTTGAACTTCTTCAACCTTCCTGTTACTTGAACTTCTTGAACTTCTTGAACCTTCCTGCCACTTGAACTTCTTGAACCTCTTGAACCTTCCTGCTACTTGAACTTCTTGAACTTTTTGAACCTTCCTGCAACTTGAACTTCTTGAACCTTCCTGCTACTTGAACTTCTTGAACCTTCCTGCTACTTGAACTTCTTGAACCTTCCTGCTACTTGAACTTCTTGAACCTTCCTGCTACTTGAACTTCTCGAACCTTCCTGCCACTTGAACTTCTTGAACTTCTTGAACCTTCCTGCTACTTGAACTTCTTGAACTTCTTGAACCTTCCTTCTGCTTGAACTTCTTGAACTTCTTGAACCTTCCTGCTACTTGAACTTCTTGAACTTCTTGAACCTTCCTGCTACCTGAACTTCTTGAACCTTCCTGCTACTTGAACTTCTTGAACCTTCTTGCTACTTGAACTTCTCGAACCTTCCTGCTACTTGAACTTCTTGAACTTCTTGAACTTCTTGAACCCTCCTGCTACTTGAACTTCTTGAACCATCCTGCTACTTGAACTTCTTGAACCTTCCTGCTACTTGAACTTCTTGAACTTCTTGAACCTTCCTGCTACTTGAACTACTTGAACTTCTTGAACCTTCCTGGTACTTGAACTTCTTGAACTTCTTGAACCTTCCTGCTACTTGAACTTCTTGAACCTTCCTGCTACTTGAACTTCTTGAACTTCTTGAACCTTCCTGCTACTTGAATTTCTTGAACTTCTTGAACCTTCCTGCTACTTGAACTTCTTGAACTTCTTCAACCTTCCTGTTACTTGAACTTCTTGAACTTCTTGAACCTTCCTGCCACTAGAACTTCTTGAACTTCTTGAACCTTCCTGCTACTTGAACTTCTTGAACTTTTTGAACCTTCCTGCTACTTGAACTTCTTGAACCTTCCTGCTACTTGAACTTCTTGAACCTTCCTGCTACTTGAACTTCTTGAACCTTCCTGCTACTTGAACTTCTTGAACCTTCCTGCTACTTGAACTTCTTGAACCTTCCTGCCACTTGAACTTCTTGAACTTCTTGAACCTTCCTGCTACTTGAACTTCTTGAACTTCTTGAACCTTCCTGCTACTTGAACTTCTTGAACTTCTTGAACCTTCCTTCTGCTTGAACTTCTTGAACTTCTTGAACCTTCCTGCTACTTGAACTTCTTGAACTTCTTGAACCTTCCTGCTACTCGAACTTCTTGAACCTTCCTGCTACTTGAACTTCTTGAACCTTCCTGCTACTTGAACTTCTTGAACCTTCCTGCTACTTGAACTTCTTGAACTTCTTGAACTTCTTGAACCCTCCTGCTACTTGAACTTCTTGAACTTTTTGAACCTTCCTGCTACTTGAACTTCTTGAACCTTCCTGCTACTTGAACTTCTCGAACCTTCCTGCTACTTGAACTTCTTGAACCTTCCGGCTACTTGAACTTCTTGAACCTTCCTGCTACTTGAACTTCTTGAACTTCTTGAACCTTCATGCTACTTGAACTTCTTAAACCTTCCTGCTACTTGAACTACTTGAACTTCTTGAACCTTCCTGGTACTTGAACTTCTTGAACTTCTTGAACCTTCCTGCTACTCGAACTTCTTGAACTTCTCAAACCTTCCTGCAACCTGAACTTCTTGGACTTCTTGAACTTTCCTGCTACTTGAAATTCTTGAACCTTCCTGCTACTTGAACTTCTTGAACCTTCCTGCTACTTGAACTTCTAGAACCTTCCTGCTACTTGAACTTCTTGAACCTTCCTGCTACTTGAACTTCTTGAACTTCTTGAACCTTCCTGCTACTTGAACTTCTTGAACCTTCCTGCTACTTGAACTTCTTGAACTTCTTGAACCTTCCTGCTACTTGAACTACTTGAACTTCTTGAACCTTCCTGGTACTTGAACTTCTTGAACTTCTTGAACCTTCCTGCTTCTTGAACTTCTTGAACTTCTTGAACCTTCCTGCTACTTGAATTTCTTGAACTTCTTGAACCTTCCTGCTACTTGAACTTCTTGAACTTCTTCAACCTTCCTGTTACTTGAACTTCTTTAACTTATTGAACCTTCCTGCCACTAGAACTTCTTGAACTTCTTGAACCTTCCTGCTACTTGAACTTCTTGAACTTTTTGAACCTTCCTGCTACTTGAACTTCTTGAACCTTCCTGCTACTTGAACTTCTTGAACCTTCCTGCTACTTGAACTTCTTGAACCTTCCTGCTACTTGAACTTCTTGAACCTTCCTGCTACTTGAACTTCTTGAACCTTCCTGCCACTTGAACTTCTTGAACTTCTTGAACCTTCCTGCTACTTGAACTTCTTGAACTTCTTGAACCTTCCTGCTACTTGAACTTCTTGAACTTCTTGAACCTTCCTTCTGCTTGAACTTCTTGAACTTCTTGAACCTTCCTGCTACTTGAACTTCTTGAACTTCTTGAACCTTCCTGCTACTTGAACTTCTTGAACCTTCCTGCTACTTGAACTTCTTGAACCTCCCTGCTACTTGAACTTCTTGAACCTTCCTGCTACTTGAACTTCTTGAACTTCTTGAACTTCTTGAACCCTCCTGCTACTTGAACTTCTTGAACCATCCTGCTACTTGAACTTCTTGAACCTTCCTGCTACTTGAACTTCTTGAACTTCTTGAACCTTCATGCTACTTGAACTTCTTGAACCTTCCTGCTACTTGAACTACTTGAACTTCTTGAACCTTCCTGTTACTTGAACTTCTTGAACTTCGTGAACCTTCCTGCTACTCGAACTTCTTGAACTTCTCAAACCTTCCTGCAACCTGAACTTCTTGGACTTCTTGAACTTTCCTGCTACTTGAAATTCTTGAACCTTCCTGCTACTTGAACTTCTTGAACCTTCCTGCTACTTGAACTTCTAGAACCTTCCTGCTACTTGAACTTCTTGAACCTTCCTGCTACTTGAACTTCTTGAACCTTCCTGCTACTTGAACTTCTTGAGCTTCTTGAACCTTCCTGCTACTTGAACTTCTTGAACCTTCCTGCTACTTGAACTTCTTGAACCTTCCTTCTACTTGAACTTCTTGAACCTTCCTGCTACTTGAACTTCTTGAACCTTCCTGCTACTTGAACTTTATGGACTTTCTGAACCTTCCTTCTACTTGAACTTCTTGAACCTTCCAGGGACTAGAACTTCTTGAACTTCTTGAACCTTCCTGTTACTCAACTTCTTGAACCTTCCTGGTACTCGAACTTCTTGAACTTCTTGAACCTTCCTGTTACTCGAACTTCTTGAACTTCTCGAACCTTCCTGCTTCTTGAACTACTTGAACTCCTTGAACCTTCCTGCTTCTTGAACTACTTGAACTTCTTGAACCTTCCTGCTACTTGAACTTCTTGAACCTTCCTGCTACTTGAACTTCTCGAACTTCTTGAACCTTCTTGCTACTTGAACTACTTGAACTTCTTGACCCTTCATGCAACCTGACCTTCTTGAACTTCTTGAACCTTCCTGCTACTTGAACTTCTTGACCCTTCATGCTACTTGAACTTCTTGAACCTTCCTGCTACTTGAACTTCTTGAACCTTCCTGCTACTTGTACTTCTTGAATCTTCCTGCTACTCTAACTTCTCGAACTTCTTGAACCTTCCTGCTACTTGAACTTTTATAACCTTCCTGCAACTTGAACTTCTTGAACATTCCTGCTACTCGAAATTCTTGAACCTTCCTGCTACGTGAACTTCTAGAACCTTACTGCTACTTGAACTTCTTGAACCTTCCTGCAACTTGAACTTCTTGAACTTCTTGAACCTTCCTGCCACTTGAACTTCTTGAACCTTCCTGCTACTTGAACTTCTTGAACTTCCTGAACCTTCCTGCTACTTGAACTTCTTTAACCTTCCTTCAAATTGAACTTCTTGAACATTCCTGCCACTTGAACTTCTTGAACTTTCCTGCTACTTGAACTTCTTGAACTTCTTGATCCTTCCTGCTACTTGAACTTCTTGAACCTTCCTGCTACTTGAACTTCTTGAACCTTCCTGTAACTTGAACTTCTTGAACATTCCTGCTACTTGAACTTCTTAAACGTCTTGAACCTTCCTGCTACTTGAACTTCTTGAACTTCTTGAACCTTCCTGCTACTTGAACTTCTTGAACCTTCCTGCTACTTGAACTTCTTGAACCTTCCTGCTACTTGAACTTCTCGAACCTTCCTGGTACTTGAACATCATGAACTTCTTGAACATTCCTGCTACTTGAACTTCATGAACCTTCATGCTACTTGAACTTCTTGAACTTCTTGAACCTTCCTGCTAATTGAACTTTTTGAACCTTCCTGCTACTTGAACTACTTGAACCCTCCTGCTACTTGAACTTCTTGAACTTCTTGAACCTTCCTGCTACTTGAACTTCTTTAACCTTCCTGCTACTTGAACTATTTGAACTTCTTGAACTTTCCTGCTACTTGAACTACTTGAACTTCTTGAAACTTCCTGCTACTTGAACTTCTTGTACTCCTTGAACCTTCCTGCTACTTTAACTTATTGAACTTCTTGATCCTTCCTGCTACTTGAACTTCTAGAACTTCTTGAACCTTCCTGCTACCTGAACTTCTTGAACCTTCCTTCTACTTGAACTTCTTGAACTTATTGAACCTTCCTGCTACTTGATCTTCTTAAACTTCTTGAACCTTCCTGCTACTTGAACTACTTGAACTTCTTGAACCTTCCTGCTACTTGAACTTCTTGAACTTCTTGAACCTTCCTGCTACTTGAACATCTTGAACCTTCCTGCTACTTGAACTTCTTGAACCTTCCTGCTTCTTGAACTTCTTGAACTTCTTGAACATTCCTGCTACTTGAACTTCTTGAACGTCTTAAACCTTCCTGCTATTTGAACTTCATGAACTTCTTGAACCTTCCTGCTACCTGAACTTTTTGAACCTTCCTGCGACTTGAACTTCTTGAACTTCTTGAACCTTCCTGCTACTTGAACTTCTTGAACCTTCCTGGTACTTGAACTTCTTGAACTTCTTGAACCTACCTGCAACTTGAACTTCTTGAACCTTCATGCAACTTGAACTTCTTGAACTTCTTGAACCTTTCTGCTACTTGAACTTCTTGAACCTTCCTGCTACTTGAACTACTTGAACCCTCCTGCTACTTGAACTTCTTGAACTTCATGAACCTTCCTGCTACTTGAACTTTTTTAACCTTCCTGCTACTTGAACTATTTGAACTTCTTTAACCTTCCTCCTACTTGAACTACTTGAAATTCTTGAACCTTCCTGCTACTTGAACTTCTTGAACCTTCCTGCTACTTGAACTTCTTGAACTTCTTAAACCTTCCTGCTACTTGAACTTCTTGAACTTCTTGAACCTTCCTGCTACTTGAACTTCTTGAACTTCTTGAACCTTCTTGCTACTTGAACTTCTTGAACCATCCTGCTTCTTGAACTTCTTGAAACTTCCTGCTACATGAACTTCTTGAACTTCTTGAACCTTCCTGCTACTTGAACTTCTTGAACCTTCCTGCTCCTTGAACTTCTTGAACTTCTTGAACCTTCCTGTTACCTGAATTTCTTGAACTTCTTGAACCTTCCTGCTACTTGAACTTCTTGAACTTCTTCAACCTTCCTGTTACTTGAACTTCTTGAACTTCTTGAACCTTCCTGCCACTTGAACTTCTTGAACTTCTTGAACCTTCCTGCTACTTGAACTTCTTGAACTTTTTGAACCTTCCTGCTACTTGAACTTCTTGAACCTTCCTGCTACTTGAACTTCTTGAACCTTCCTGCTACTTGAACTTCTTGAACCTTCCTGCTACTTGACATTCTTGAACCTTCCTGCTACTTGAACTTCTTGAACCTTCCTGCCACTTGAACTTCTTGAACTTCTTGAACCTTCCTGCTACTTGAACTTCTTGAACTTCTTGAACCTTCCTGCTACTTGAACTTCTTGAACTTCTTGAACCTTCCTTCTGCTTGAACTTCTTGAACTTCTTGAACCTTCCTGCTACTTGAACTTCTTGAACTTCTTGAACCTTCCTGCTACTTGAACTTCTTGAACCTTCCTGCTACTTGAACTTCTTGAACCTTCCTGCTACTTGAACTTCTTGAACCTTCCTGCTACTTGAACTTCTTGAACTTCTTGAACTTTTTGAACCCTCCTGCAACTTGAACTTCTTGAACCATCCTGCTACTTGAACTTCTTGAACCTTCCTGCTACTTGAACTTCTTGAACTTCTTGAACCTTCCTGCTACTTGAACTTCTTGAACCTTCCTGCTGCTTGAACTACTTGAACTTCTTGAACCTTTCTGGTACTTGAACTTCTTGAACTTCTTGAACCTTCCTGCTACTTGAACTTCTTGAACCTTCCTTCTACTTGAACTTCTTGAACTTCTTGAACCTTCCTGCTACTTGAATTTCTTGAACTTCTTGAACCTTCCTGCTACTTGAACTTCTTGAACTTCTTCAACCTTCCTGTTACTTGAACTTCTTGAACTTCTTGAACCTTCCTGCCACTTGAACTTCTTGAACTTCTTGAACCTTCCTGCTACTTGAACTTCTTGAACTTTTTGAACCTTCCTGCTACTTGAACTTCTTGAACCTTCCTGCTACTTGAACTTCTTGAACCTTCCTGCAACTTGAACTTCTTGAACCTTCCTGCTACTTGAACTTCTTGAACCTTCCTGCTACTTGAACTTCTTGAACCTTCCTGCCACTTGAACTTCTTGAACTTCTTGAACCTTCCTGCTGCTTGAACTTCTTGAACTTCTTGAACCTTCCTGCTACTTGAACTTCTTGAACTTCTTGAACCTTCCTTCTGCTTGAACTTCTTGAACTTCTTGAACCTTCCTGCTACTTGAACTTCTTGAACTTCTTGTACCTTCCTCCTACTTGAACTTCTTGAACCTTCCAGCTACTTGAACTTCTTGAACCTTCCTGCAACTTGAACTTCTTGAACTTCTTGAACTTCTTGAACCCTCCTGCTACTTGAACTTCTTGAACCATCCTGCTACTTGAACTTCTTGAACTTCTTGAACCATCCTGCTCCTTGAACTTCTTGAACCTTCCTGCTACTTGAACTACTTGAACTTCTTGAACCTTCCTGGTACTTGAACTTCTTGAACTTCTTGAACCTTCCTGCTACTTGAACTTCTTGAACCTTCCTGCTACTTGAACTTATTGAACCTTCCTGCTACTTGAACTTCTTGAACCTTCCTGCTACTTGAACTTCTTGAACTTCTTGAACCTTCCTGCTACTTGAACTTCTTGAACCTTCCTGCTACTTGAACTTATTGAACTTTTTGAACCTTCCTGCTACTTGAACTTCTTGAACGTCTTGAACTTCTTGAACCTTCATGCTACATGAACTTCTTGAACCTTCCTGCTACTTGAACTTCTTGAACTTCATGAACCTTCCTGCTACTTGAACTTCTTGAACCTTCCTGCTACTTCAACTACTTGAACTTCTTGAACCTTCCTGCTACTTGAACTACTTGAACTTCTTGAACCTTCCTGCTACTTGAACTTTTTGAACCTTCCTGCTACTTGAACTTCTTGAACCTTCCGGCTACTTGAACTTCTTGAACCTTCCTGCTACTTGAACTTCTTGAACTTCTTGAACCTTCCTGCTAATTGAACTTCTTGAACTTCTTGAACCTTCCTGCTACTTGAACTTTTTGGACCTTCCTGCTACTTGA